>JAXCIN010000044.1:2400000-3843176 GCA_038502155.1 Parochlus steinenii | reverse complement strand
TTTTATTGTTGAGTACCTGATCAATAAACTGGAACTGTCAAAACATATTTACCTAGTTCTATTGTCGTATAAATTCAGAATTAATGCTTATCAACGCCATTTTAGCTTCGTAAAGCATTTCTGATTCAATCAACTCCATATATTTTTTTGTACTACAGAAACCAAAACGCAAACCACAATTTCTTCAAACTGAAATTCATTCAATCCCGTGGTTTACCTATAATTGGTGACATATTATTAAAAAGTTTAATTTCTAATCCTGTTCATAATTAAAAAGATAACAAAATTTTGTTAATCGATCGAACGTGTGAAAATATATGAGACTTTTTTCGCTGACTCAATTATGAATAATCAAAACAATGTTTATTGTAATGATTCATTATTTAGCGTCATGTTTTTAAAAATCCGATAATATTTGGACTTTCTTAATGCGGTATTGTGATTTTTGATAACAAACTATGAGGATTGATTGTGATAGCGCTGCGATAAGAGTATTGAGACATCATGAATTTGAAATTTAAAAGGTTACTTAACAAATAATTTCTCCGAATTAACATTTGTAACACATTGTCTTTTTTTGCATTAAAATTTTTATGTGAAAATTAAATATATAAATGTCATGTTTTCAAAGTTTAATTATTCATTCAGCAAAATTGTCATCAGAGTAAATTCATATTAGCATTATGAAGCACAGAACAAAACTCCGCGCCATTCATAAATGTTCAAAACTATCATGGAAAATATTATCGCTTTTTGCATTCATAATAAATGAAACAATGACGGAATCCAATTAAAAACAAAATTAGATTTTATTGAAATCATTCGAGAATATTATTCAAATCCTATTACTTCATTTATGATGAGGAGTCTGTTTTTCGTTTGATAAGCGCGAAATGAATTTAAATATTTCTGACAATTAATTAAATTGAATTTTTTAAGTTTCTCAGTTGTATGATGACTGCGAGCTTTTGAATAAATATCAGTGGGATTACAGTTTTTATTTTAAAGATGTACAATGTACATATGTATGTTTATATAATTATTTTGTGGTACAATGAAAATCACAAAGCTTTGATGCATTAAAAACCAACAGTTCAAATAAAAAGAATAATTCAATACTTTGACTCATAAATAGTCTTGGGGTACTCTTCTAGAACATCAATAATCTTAAATTGCTTACTTATAGCTTTTAAAAACTAATTTTTAAAATTTTTATACTCCCAAAAGCTCGAGCTAAAAATAACATCAAATTTTCTAATTTAATGTATCAACCGAAAATGCTATTAAAAGTTTACAATATATCAATCATCGTTATTCAGAATTTCGTTGTGAAATATAAGTTGTGAATATAATCACATTTGAGCTTTTGGGTTATTGTGTTCAGCAATAAATTGTATTTAATTGCCATTCCTACTTTTGAATCCATTAAAGGGCTTTGAAAAGTTCATATGTGGGTTACACATGTTGCAAAATTATTCCTGAACCTGTTACATCTTGTTCGTTAATACTTTTTATTACTTCTGATTTACACATAAATAATCCAGGTAGGATTTATTCAATAGAATAGATATCTTCAATGGCAATCATATTTTCTAGAAGACGCACTCCTGTTTTTGATGAAAATTTCTATGGAAAATTACAACAGTGTCTCACAAAATTTTCAGTGAAATATAAAGAAACTCAATAAACTGTGTTTTAGTTTAATTTAGTTTACATTAATCGAAAAAAAATTAATTTTCACATAGAATATTGATTCAATCGTTGTTGAAAGATTAATTGCGCATTTACAATCTAAACTTGAAGTCGCAACCAATGCAATAACTGTGTACAAAAAGTGTAACAGCAAATCAAGTCATCAAGCTCAATTCAGGGATATCCCATAATTATCTTAAATTCCTTTATATCATTCAAAATTGGGGTTTGCAAATTAAAAATAAATATTTCTACCTACCTACGTTACCACAGTTTACTGACTTCTGCTGCACAAAAATGGGTTTGTATGCAGTTATTTTCAAGCAATCTTTTGCTTGACTTAAACTTTTCTCAGATAAACTAATAAAGAACGATTAAAAATCGAAAACTTATAAACTTCACATGAGTCATTTAAAATATTAAGATTCACGAAATAAATTACTAGATATATTTATATTAATAATATATTTCAAGTTTCTGATGAAAAAAAATATAATTTTTTTTAAAAGTTTGCCGACTTTTTGGGATTAATGTCAGTTTGTGGACCAGCGGGTGGAGCAGTTCTGCATTGGATCTTTGTTAATCTCTCTGTCAGTCATTAAAGATCATTATTAAGCAAAGTTTTACGCATAGAAGTATTATGGTTTTCGAGTTATTGTCAATTAATTCTGAAGAAATGGCTTTTTTTTGGGGAAATTTTTACAAATTTGTCCGGCTCTTATATTAAATGCATCTGTGGACCAGCGGGAGGGTGGATTTTGAATGAAAAATAATGTAAATGTGCGTAAGACTTTAAAGTTTCTAAATATTAAAAGTTGTACACACAAAAGTATTATGGTTCTATCAGTATCGATTTGAGACTCAAGAGATTTTCGAAAAATACAGATTTTTTGGGTTCAACTTGGTCTGTGGACCAGCAGATGAATGGGATCATTTTTTAAAAATTAATATGCACTGTTTGGCTAAACAGGCACATTTTAAGATAAAGTTTGTCGTACAAAAATCTTAAGGATAAAGAGCTAAAAATCCACAAAATAATTTTGTTAAGCGTTACGAAATTGCAGGTCGCGTGGCCACTGCAAAGGGAAGTTTATAATAAAAAGCAAGTAAAAGCAACTTTCAAAACTGGTCCATATGTCTGTCATTAATCTTTAATCCACTTGATGAGTATTTGGCCCATATTTCGATTATAATTTCGCGTTTCACGGTCAAAAAAAGATTTGCGCGGGCTATTTTTCGACCAACTTTGCTAATAATTTGCTAATATAACTAATAATTTCTCGTCATTTTTTTTTTCCACATTATAACACTCTTTTTTCAGCAATTCCAACCTTAATCAAGCATAAATACACAAAAACTTCGCAAATGTCAATAAAACTGAAATTCCAAAGCTTGCACTAAAAAAAATCGGAAAATTTACACCGAGAAAAATTTTTTCTAAATTTTCTGTTTTTCAAAGAATGTGTTAGGGTTGGTATATTACATTACTACATATTCAAAGATGCGCAATAAGATTTGTTCAAAAAAATTTAGTTTTTCAGTGAATTAAGTTGGGAGTAGACTATGTTGTTGTTTAAATTTGAAGATTATGGCGTACTGTAGTTTTATTTCAAGCTAACTTTGATATATCTGTCGAAATATTTTTGTTAAAATACATATATGATAAATATTTCATACATTTATTTTAGTAAAATTCAGCGTTGTAACGCCGAATACCTCATAAAATCGAGTAAAATTAAATGATAAAGATGCTCGATGGAACATAATTGTACATTTTTATCAAGACAAGTTTGAAGTGAAAGACTATTCTATGATCCAAACAGAAATAAAGAACTGGATCAGGAACAGGTAATTGTTTGTTTTTTAGTTTTGTGTTTTGAGTTATTTGGCCGGAAATAATTCAATAAACACATTCGTTCGTTTAATGTATGGGTTGTCAGATTATTATTTATTTATTGTAATGTTTAAAAACTCCAAATACAGTTTTTAAAATAAGAAACTTATGATGCTATCTTACTCAAATATATACCGAAATTTGCTTACTGAATCATAGAGTTGTTCATTAAAAGTTTCAGTCAAATTATAAACAGAGACAAAACTATATTTAAAGAAAATTCTATCAGTAACCAAGAAAAGACAAATGAGATACAAACCGAAACATAATAAACAGCACTTTAGTATAAACTTGAGCATATATAAACTTTTGTCCTGAAAATTACAAAAGTTTTGTCGAGGAGGACAAAAAAAACACCGTATCTGCAGATAAATCAGGAAAAAGTTTAATTGCTTTAATCTTTAATGGAATGTAAAGTTTTCAGTTCTTGCCTTATTTTATTTGATCGATATTTTCATTCTGTTTATATACATCTTGATAATTCTATCTAGCAGTTTTATAAATTGAAGAGGAATTTAAGGTGTTACAGACGTTATATGATTACAAAAAATACATACTCAATGGTTTCTTGTTAAACTCACATTGCAAGCAAAATTTCAAAAATTTGATATCATCTTATAATTTTAAAACTCAATCATGTTAATGTAAATTTTAGATTAAAGGACTTTGAAAATAATTTAAAGAGCTTCGAGACCATAAAAGCATTGTCAAAAATGTTTAACTGCATTTTCATTTTCAATTGCACAACTGAAATGATGCATTGTTCATGTTTTATTTACCTTGCTCGATGGTTGTTGAAACAGATTAATCTGCAGTTGAAGTTTTATTTATGTAGAGATTTTTTATTAACATTAAAATGCCACTTCAACAATTTTGTTTTGAGTTATGGGAATGTAAAACCAAATTTTCAAAAGAAGATTCGTAGAAAAATGGAATTGTATTTAAAATAAACGACATTTCGCCTAGTGTTAAATTAATGATACAAATAAAAAATCAGCGTTTTCTGCTATTTTGTCCTTCCCCAAATTAATATGTATTTGTATATATTTATATGACAGCAAAGCATAATCACAGAATTTTGAATTTCATGATATCGGGTTAAGAATAAGGTGAATATCAAAAATCATATTTTTTGGAAATATGACAATTTAATGCAATCGTTTCAAAAGTTCTAACACTTATTTTCCTCAATTCAAAGTATCGATACTAAACATCTTATCTTATCGTAAAATGTAGCTAAATATTCTTGTATATCTTTGTGGTTCTACAAATTTGAGTGAAGATATTTAATCCTTAATCAAATAATATGAATCTTTTTAGTTTTGGACCTTTTTTACAGCTCAGTTATGATCAACTTATTTTGTGAAGAAATTAATAAATCCCACTATTTTATAACAAAATTAATTAAACTGTGCAAGAACCTGCACAGTTTCTAAAGAAAATATTTTAAAATTCAAAAGATCTGTAATAATTTTCGAATATTTTCTCAACTGAAAATGCTGTTATAATGTTGCATTAAATTTGTATTAATTTTAATTAAAAATAAAATGCTGCCTTTTTAAAGTATTTTTACATCGGACAATTGAAATTTTTGAGAGTTTTTTCATATTAATATTGAGCAAAAATAAATTTCTCAACATTTCAATAACATTTCAAAAATTCACTTTTTACTCTAAACATATATGACAATTTCATAAAACTGAAAAAGCTTTTTTTGAAATCAAAATTTGAAATCAAAAACAATTCATTTTAAAGACCATTTCAATGAGCATAAAAATCCAATATTAAGTAATTACAAAATCAAACATAAATAGGTACATTTCATTTTTAATGGAAATAATATACAACTTGTATTACCTGATTCATTTTATTATTATTATTATTATTATTATTTATTTAAAGTGTACTCAACAGCTAAGGTTATTAACACTCCTTCAATTACAATTTATAGTTTCACAATGCATACATACTAAAAATTCTAGAATGGAACAAACAATCAAATTTTATAAAAAAGACCTGTATCTTTTAGAAAATCTAAAAGGTTATTAATGTTTTGAGGAACATTTTTTAAACTATCAGGATAGCTTATTTGGAACTTCAAACGCTGAATTGAGTAAATAGAACAGTTTGACAAAATATGCTTTATAGATATTGGAACATTACATACAGAACAAACTAAAGGAGGTGTTTTATTGAGCAAATGCTCATGCGTAAGCTTAGTGTGCCCTATTCTGACTCGATTTAATACAACAACTTCCCGCCGTGATAATGAGCGGAATACCCATGAATGAATATCATCTTTTATTTCCCTTAATTTATTATCAACGCTTGTTAAAGCCCATTCTGAGCTCCACTTGGAATTTATTGCATTACTAACATAATTTCTATAATCCTCACATGACATGTAAGAATTATTAGAAAATGGTAAATCAATTGCACTTTTTGCTAGAGCATCTGCCATTTCATTACCTGGTATCCCAACATGAGCTGGAACCCAGCATAAAACATACTCTGAACCTAATTCTAGAAATTAATAAATCAAATTGAAGATGATTAACCAATAAGTTATTATTGCTTTCAGAATCTATTGCTTTTAATGAACACAGTGAATCTATAAAATTTACACTTTTGCTTATCATTCTATAGCTTGAAACTCACATGAGAAAACAGATGAAAGATTATGTAGTTTTACAGATACAATCATATCCTCACCAAAAACTCCAAACCCACATAAATAATTAATTTCAAAATGATCTGTTTAAAATTTTTCTATAATCATTAAAAAATTTGAGACTTCATCAAACTTATTTAAATAAACATTAGGAGCCACATTAGATTTAGCGTCCATGACAATATCCAAACATATTTTTGGTTTCAAAGATCTCCAAGGTGGAATTCTATACTGGCTTAAAGGAAGAATCATTGAAGGATTCAGATTGTAAATTCCAAAAGAATTCCTAACTCTTAAGAAAAATGGCTTCGTGTTAGAAATTAAAAACCTTTTCCCAGAGTAAGCTTTTATTTTATTACATAAGGGATGATTTACTTTCGATGCAACTTTTAAACCTAGATGCATAGTTCTTTTTTCAAATAGCAAATTAAGTGGGAGAGATCCAGTCAAAACCTCTAAACTATTTACAGGACTAGTTCTGAAAGCACCTAAAACCAATCTTAAGGCATTATTCTGAATAGGAAGTAAAGATTTTATAATTGTATTTCTTGCAGACGTTATAACCGGAATGCTATATTCCAGTCTAGATAGAATTATGATAGAATTATGATCATTATGATTATTTTTTTGATAGAATTATGATCATTTTATTATGATAAGAATAGTCTATAAGATTTTAATCAATCGATCAATTAGTTACTAACTATGTACTATTTTTTTCATAGAGATAGAACTGAGAATATTCTCTCATCATCATTCAGTATATTCTTGATCTTACGCATTGAAAGATGCGTTAATTTTGTTCAAACATCCAATTTTGTCAGTTTTAAGTATTTAAAATAAAAATTTCGGGTGCGTTTTTGTTGCACTCATCAATAATTTGGTGGAACCTCTTATATTAGTGTAGCATACATCATATTTTGATATTTAAAAGCTCAAAATTTAACACCAAAATATTTCCGCTTTATTCGAAAGCAATTAAAAATGGATAACCCATCATTCATCTACGATAGTTTTCATTTTGCAACAACAATCGAGGAAGAAGATAAACTTATTCAGGTAATTTTTTTCAAACATATCACAAAGTAAAAACAAATTGAAAACTTTTCTTGATTTTAGAAAAAGCTTGTGGAAGCTTACCTCAACAAGAACATTGAAAAGTTCAAAAATCTTTTAAAGCGGATTAGCAACAAAACTCGCAGCCTTGAAGCTTCCGAGAGCGCAAAGTTTTTCTTTAGTTTTGATTTGTTCCGGATCTTCTCTTTCAATTTGCATCCAAAAATTGAAATTGGTGCTGTGTTGAATGAACATAATAAAGCTAGAAAATTGGTGTTTGAGCGGGAAAGTGAGTTCGAGTTGAGTTTGTTTGAGAAAATATTAAAGACGCCGGGTGATGGCAATGCAGAGTTTTTGTCGCTGGTGTGGGTGGAGTGTGAGCTTTGGAGGGACGAAAATGTGCTGTTGAAGGTAAACAATTATTGGGTCTCATGAATCTTAAATATAAATGAATACATTTTTCATTTTTAGCCAAATCCGCAAGGAAAATTTCCAATTGACTTTATCATCGAGTCAAATGATGATGACAACTTATTCAGTTTCTTAATCTACAATATGGAGGCGAGAATTGTTCATTCTGCTAATACAGATCATCATTACTTTCTGAAGCTAAAAAACGATCACTTTATGATCCGCTCAGGAAAATCAATTTTCCACAAAATTTATTCCATCGTAAACAATAATAACATCGAAAAATGTGTTTTGGTCATTGAAGAAATGTTAAAAGAAATGGTAATCATTGAAGACATAAAAGCTGAAGTTGAAATAGATTTGGTGTTAACGTTACCGGATATGGAGATCAAAGAGAAAATTTTGAAAATGTTTGTTCAGTTTTGGAAGATCGAGTCTAGGAACTATGTTCATTATAAGAAGCTTTTGGTGAACATTTCCCCATTTTATAAGCTGTTCTTGAGTTTGAAAGAAAATAATGAAGAGGACTTTGAAGACACATTTCCGGAGTATTTAAATTATATGCGAATGAAACATGCAGAAAACTTCAATAGGTAATTATAAATAAAATGTCTTCGTTGCTATACAAACTAAATTACTTTCTTATAGAGATCTTCAAGATGATTCAAACTTGCTCTTAACTTTTGCTTTAAACAACGCCCAAAAAAGAGCAATGAAACTTCTAATCAGTTGTTATACTGTGGATGTAAATAAAATCTCTATAAATTCCCTCGACAACTCTTCAATCAACAATGAGTATGCGATGCTGAAACTTTTAGAGAAGGGCTACTATATTGGTTACGAGGATGACAAGAAGGTTTCAAAAGATGGCAACTTTATCAGTTCTAAAGTGTTGGAAACATTTTTGGATTCATGTGTCACCACTGGATCTTTTGATCGTAAACATTCTGGGAACGATCAAAATGATCGTGGAATTCAAATTGACTACACTTTCCTGATATCTCCGGAAATTCGTCCAATTGCGATGAAAAACTCCCAGGATGACAATGGAATGTTGTTGTTTTATGCTGGAATGCGGCCATTAGAGCTGATCCTCGATAATGAAAAGTTAAGGCACTTGATAACACATCCAGTTCTGTCAACTTTCATAAACTTGAAGAGTTTCAAGTTTAGTCAATTCTACAATTTGAATCTCTACATGTTCGTCTGTTTCTACGTACTACCTTTTCTACTTGTCTTTGTTTATTACGAGCCAAATGAAACAGGATGGATTTTGTTACCAGCGATAATATCAACAGTTTACTTGACAATTCGAGAGGCAATTCAGTTTTTCTGGATCACTGACAACAAGATCGAGTATTTCAAGAAGAAAAGCAACAAGTTAGAGCTTCTGATGATCGTCTCCAGTTGGTGGCTCTTGATGGCTCTTTTCTTACAAAGCTACCATCAATATCAGATTTCTTTGGCATTCATCATCTTATTTGCTACAATCGAGCTCCTAGCGATCCTTCCTTATTCTTCGCTTTCGATTTACATGTTTATGCTGAAAACAGTGTCAATTACTTTCTTAAAATTTTTCACTATATTCATTTTGATCATATTAGCGTTCACCTTCAGCTTCTACGCTATTTTGAAGCCGATCAAGCACATATCAAAATATTCTAAATTTCGGAATGATACATCCAACCATGAAACTGTATTCAAGAATTTTGAGCATCCTTTCACATCTTTCATTAAAACTATTTTGATGTTTGCCGGAGATTTTAGTATTGATCCTTACAAGTTGGACTCAATCTGGAAACAGATATTATTCCTGTGCTTTGTATTGACAGCTTTCATTCTATACAATTTAATCAACGGTTTGGCGATCAGTGACATCCAGGTAATTTTATTCAAAAGTCATTAAATTTTATATCTTCGAAATGTATTATTTTAAATATTTTAAAATGATTGATTCTGAAATATATATTTAAGTGCTATTTAAATGATGAAATTAATTAATTAATAATATGAAATAACATTTTCAAACTTTTCACTAATCATATTGAATTTACAGAAACTTAAAGATGATGCAGAATTCCTAAACTTGAAGCAAAGAATCCGAACGACCGTTGACTGTGAAAATATTTTATGTAACCTGTATTGGAAATTAAGGTAACTTAAAATTCATTTTTAATGTTTAATTAATTAATTATTCATGTTTAATTATTATTGTCTAAATTAAGTGGTATCAAAAAGCTGAACGAAATATCCATGGAAAACACTAAAGACTTGGAAAAACCAAGAGAAGAAATCCCGCAAAATCAAAACTGTTGGTCACATACAACACGTAAACTTCTTAAATTTATGGTAAACCGGTATCCCTTTCTGCACAAAATGGATAATCTATGGGTTGACATAAAACACAAAAGCGTGACCTACAAAATAAACCATAAACAAGAGCCAATCCTGAGACGCTACAACGGAATCATAAAAAACTACTGCTTGGACGATGAGAACTTTGAACGTCTCATCAGCATCATCAAAGAGAAAGACAATAAAGACGACGAGTGTATGGCTAATAAAATTCAATCGATACGAAACGACGTCACTTTATTGAGAGACCAAATGGGAATAGAGTTTGAGGAATTGAAAAAACTGATTCATGAAATGAATTTACTGAGAAAAATCGACAAAAATGTTGAATAGGTTTTATTGGTGGTTTTTAATTATTTTATTATGTTAAATTAGTGTCTTTATTATGTTTGTGTATTATCATATGAAATTTGAATAAATTACAGGGGTTTTAAATTAAAGTTTCATATTCTTTAGTCTATTTTATTGCTCTTAAATTTAATTTTGTTTTCTTGATTATAGGTTGACAAATCTATAAAACAATATCAAGTTTATACCTATCGGTAAATTTATGACCATGATTTTGGGAACATATCATTCATTATATAAATATTATCTTGAATGATTTATTTACTTTACAGGCACCCCTGCAGCTTAATCGAATCTTTATTTTTAATACGATTATTTAAGTAAATAAAAAAACTTCGGAAATATTCGATCACATTCTATATTTTTTTTTTATAAAGTATTTTTCAGGGTTTCGTTCGACCCAAATGTTTCAATATATTTTCTTGGGTGAATCTTATTGAATCATATTTAAAATTTTGGTTAGGTACTTGATAAAATTGTAATATTTATGGCTATATTATGACAGTATAATATAAGTGGCGTTTTGACGTTTTAGTCACTCCCTTAATTTCTTATATTTTTAAGAAGTGCTCTTCAAACCAAATTGAATAAAACACTTCATAATGTATAATTGAATTAATAAATAACAGCCAAAAATGTGTTAAATTCATCAATGAACCATAAACTAATTCTGGATATGATCCGCACAAAGAGTAAATTTTACAAAAGTTTAAACCAAAATTTGATAAGCGACTTTCATGCAGCTAAATTTGCATATGTTTTGATATATTGAAAAAAAACATTGCCAGGGGAGATCGAACTTTTTAGAAAAAATTCATAAAATTTAATTTAATTTCATTCTAAACCAAAAAGGTCAAATATTTAGTATAGTGAAATTTTTTTTAAGTGGCTCCTTTGAGCAAAGTTCAGCTACCCTTTTTATTATTCCGAACCATAATATAATTATTTACTCGTTTTTCAAATGTTTATAAATGTGAGCAAATAAACTACACGATTTTTATAAGGTATTTTTTTCAACAAAAGTTATGGAACATGAAAGCACACTCCGAACTACACTAAACCGTTTGATATTTCCAAATAGTAATGTATGCAAAATTATGATCCCATGATCAATCAAAAAGATTTGCAGAAAGATAAGTCACAATCCTCGATGACAATACTGTAAATTTTGGGCATGCGGATTCAACAAATACTGAGAACTCAATGCTTTTAGCTATATTAACATTTCTCACCAATTATCCAATCCAACTCTGCCTTAAAAGTGATTCCTCACACATTTTCGCATCATCATTTATTTTTTAGCTAAACGATGAATGAAACCATCAATTAATTACTCAAGAAAATTAAAGAGTCTTATTAGTTGAAACATTTTCATTATATCTGGAAAATTTTATTATCTGATTTTCAGATTCATAAAACTACTTAAATTAAAATAAAAAATTCCACCCAAGTGATAAAATTTTAACGACATAAACTTATTTCTAAGATAAAGAAAACTTTCTTTGAAAAACTGTAATATTATATTTTAATTATTAAAGAAGAGATAACGTTTTTACAAAAAATTCTCAAAAAACTATGACCAACTATGACGATCGAAATTCTAGTGAAAAATATTGAAATTCCCAAGAGCTTAATGGATTCCACCAGCTACTGCTCACTAAAATATTAACAAATGTCTCAAGTCAATGTCCAAACAGCAATAAAACCTGAACCAGTTTGTTATTAGAATTTCATACGAAGCAGTGAATATATCTGAGAGCAGGATCGAACTAAAATTATGCAAATCTACCTTGAAGTAATGTAGCAAGAGAAGAAACGGAAACCCGAAATTTGCCCAGAGAATTCAATTAATAAACTTGTAACTGGTTGAATATTCAAAAAATACAAGAAAGAGTCTGACTTTAGATCAGTTAGAGTTTGGAGTCGCGACGGTATGGTTGGCTTTTCTGTCGGTGCTGTTCAAACGTTTCTGTAAAACAAAAATATTAACTACGAAATTAAATATTAATTAATTATAATTAAAGCAAATCTTTTATAATCGCGCGAGTACCGGTATTTCTTGTAGTTTTTTGTGTAGTTTTCGGTGATTCTTTTTGATGGTTGGGACACTTGGATTAACATTCTTACTACAAGATCAAGGTCGTTAGGTTTCTGTCTGATTATTCAAGTGACATAGTGACAACATGGATAGTAATTCATTTATTTATGATAACTTCCCTATCATTGCCAACCTTGAGCCACGGGAACTTCAAACATTGGTAAGGGTCATAAACCAGAATCGTGTGAAAATTTTTGAACTTTAACCATTTCACAGAAAAATTTGCAAGAGACCTACAAAACCAAGCAAATCTACCAATTCAAGTCGCTGCTGGAAAATAACAAAAAAGACGGCGTTTGGTTGATCTTCCGGATATTTACATATTTATTTTCGCTATTACGGAGATTATGTTGTTTCATTCTGCACCCAAAGAAAAAAAATGGATCAATTAAAGAATACAAAACGGCTAAAGAGCTACTGTTCGAGAGAGAAGGTGATCACAAAATGAATTTCTTCGAGAAGATCCTGAAAACGCCTGGAAAAGGCAATGGTCAGTTTATATCGCTTGTGTGGGTGGTGTGTGATCTATGGCGCGATTCAGAGATTTTGACACAGGTATGTTCAAATGTATAATGAAATTCTTCGAGAAATTGTTTCATAATTCATCATCTGTTCAATTGGAATATCCCACCATTAGACAGTAGTTAAGGTGCAAAACCATTTAATTTAAATTTAAAACTTTAAACAAATAATAACTCAAATATTTATAAGCGGATACTATAAAATGTGCAAAACTTGTAAAAAGAGTTATACAAAACCAGTAGCACAATCATCAATTTGATCATTTAATGTTTCAACAAACTGTTTGAATGGTTAAAATTAAAAAATATGAAGAAATCGTGCTGATTTTCATAGACCAGGTTTTATCTCACAACAAGAAAACATATTATTTATTGGATAAACATTGTCTACCAATTGAATCTACTTTGAAATGTTTGCAAAATCATTAAACAAAAATCCAATTAATGTTTTCAAGGTCAACGCATGTCCAGAATAGGTCGTTGAAGATGGGTTTTTTGTATCTATTGGATAGCTAACGGATAGCTTAAATAGTAAAGCAATTACCTTTCAAAAACATCATCTCAAGTGGTTCAATCATATTCGAATTTTGAAATATCATTCTATCAAGACTCTTACTTGATTCAATTTGGTTTTAGAATAATCAATATGGCAGATCAGTAAAAATTTGAAATGTAACTTATTGCTTAGAAAATGATGAATGAATTTTAATTATTGATTAATTGACTGAAAACTGTTTAGTTTATTTATAACTATCAATGGTTTTGTATATTGATTCTAATTTCAAAGAAAGTGAGAGATCTTTAATGTTGATCCATCTGAATGAGTTGCAATTATTCTAGTTATTTCGAGTGTCTGCAAAATATCATGCAAATTCAAGTTTTCAATCGTCATTTTTAACATAACATAACTTATAGGAGCTAAAACAGGCGGAATTGAATAATTTAGAATATAAATTTTTAATGTTATTGTATCATTAGGATGCTAAAAGTTATCAAAACACTTTTAAAAATTTCAGTTCAATGAATTATCATAATCTGGAAGCTACAGTGAAATGGCTTTGTTAAGATTTTTCATGCGGGAGTTGAGTTGTACGGTTCTTTACAAACAATTTTGTTACAAAAGCTAAGCACATATTGGTAGCATTAGTGATTTAAATATGGCCATAGACTCCAAATCATCAAAAATGATTCGTTTAAAAAGCTCTTTATTTTTAATTGAAAGTGTGAAATTCTCAGTCAATGACTTCATAACTTCTTAAGCGAGTTCTGAGAAAAAACGTGACTAATTTACATATTTAATCTTTTTCAGGCAAATTCTATGGGAAAGCTGCCAATCGACTACATCATCGAATCGAACTATGACGACAATTTTTTCTGCTTCTTGATTTTTGACATCAACGTGAAGTGTACAAGGACAACCGACAACAAAAATAAATATTATATGAAATTGAAGAACTATCAATATATCAAACAATCTGGACGATCTATTTTCAACAAAGTTTACAGAATTGTAAATTTGGATAATTTGAACAAATGTTTAATAATTTTGGAAGAGCTCTTGAAGGAGATTAAAGAGGTGGATGATATAAAATTAAAAGCTGACATGGATTTGGCGCTCAAATTAAAAAATGATGAGATAAAAGAAAGCATTCTCAAGTTACTCGTGAAATATTGGAAAATTGACTCACGGGACTATCAGTATTATCGAAAAGTTTTAGTGAGTGTGTCTCCTTACTTCCATCTATTCTTGAGCCTAAAAGAAGACAGAGAAAAAGAGTTTGAAGAGTCATTCGAAGAGTATCTGGATTTCATGAAACTTAAGCATACTGACAACTTCCACAAATACCTTCTTGATGATTGTAACAACTTGCTGACAGTTGCTGCACAGAAGAATCAAAAAAATGCAATTGAAATTTTAATCGGCTGTTATGCCATTGGAGCTGGAAAGCAAGACCTTAACGCCGACTACACTGCATTTATGTTGAAACTAGTTAAGAATGGATTTTATATCGGACATAATATTGACGACGAAAAACAAATCAAAGATGATAATTGGATTGAAGCTGATGTTCTTGAACAATTCTTAAACTCCTGTGTCACAAGCTCAGTGGATGAAAAGAACGAGCGTACAATTCAACTTGATTACACTTTCCTTGTCGATCCACACATCAGAGCGCTCACATTGAAAAACTTGAAGGATAAGAATGGCCTTTTACTTTTTAATAACGCAATGCTTCCTTTGGAGTTGATACTTAACAATGAAAAACTGAAGCATTTGATCACTCATCCGTTAATTGCTTTGTATGTTAACCTTAAGAGTTACAAATACCGAAAAATCTACAGCCTTAATTTGTACATGTTCCTGCTGCTTTACGTTTTGCCATTTTTGCTGGTTTTCCTCAGTTTTGATTCTTTCGAAAACGAGTGTGGTAAGTATTTTATTAGAACATGTGTAAATATTGTAAAATATCCTAAAGAAGTGTTTTAAATGCAGAACTATCAATCAGGTTCTAATCTTGGATAAACCATTTTTTTTGAACTTTGAATAAAGTTATGATGTAACGAAGATTTAATAAAATTAGCATGTCCATTTGCTATACATGTTAACGACATATCAAATAATCTCATATAAATTATTTAAAAACAAATGCAAGCATACTACAACGCTTGATGGATGGTTTTGAGTTTTGAACACAAAAATTGTTCCGCGAAAATTATTCAAATCCTTGAAATTGTGAGAATTAAGTTTTTGACAACACATCTTATCATGTTTCTAATTTTTATTAGCTTAAATCTTTAAATTTTTTGTAGAGATCAATTTATAAAATACCATTCATATCTGTTGTAATTCATTTATTAGAAGATTTAATTGAAAAATCGCTTCAAATATTTTCAAATGACTTTTGTAACATGAAACGTTACAATATAGTTTCTAACATAATATCGAAAAATCGAATGATATACAAAATAGTATACCAAAAATTTTAAATATATTCAAATTGTTACAATTTATGTGTTTATTATGTTAATCCAACTCGAAAAACCTAAAAACTCAATTAATATTCAATATTATTACTCTTTTTAGTAGCTCCAGTGGAAGAAGATCAAATTATAAATTTCAAGGAAACCCTTCCATGGCTCTTCTCAGCAAAAACCTTTCAATACTTTGCAACAATATATTTAACTCTATCAACAATATATTTAACACTTCGAGAAGTAATTCAATTACTCTGGCTTTCTGACAGCAAAATTGGATACTTCAAGAAAAAGAGCAACATTTTAGAAGTCTTGCTTATTTGCTCGAGCTGGTGGCTGTTGGTAGTTGCTTTTGGCAGGACTGACAATGATCAAGCCTACCGAATTCCCGCCGCTTTTATTATTTTGCTGGCGACCGTTGAAATCTTATCAATTTTGCCGACCTCTTCATTGTCGACTTACATGTTTATGCTGAAGACGGTGTCCATCACTTTCGTAAAATTTTTCACAATCTTCATCGTTATAATTATAGCATTTACGTTTAGCTTTTATGCGATATTCAGACCGATCGAGAATTCTTTTCACAATCAAACGACATTGTGCGAGAAAGATTTGCACAAGAATTTTGAGCATGCATTTGATTCTTTTTTGAAAACTACGCTTATGTTTGCTGGAGACTTTGGAATTGAGCCTCACACATTGGACACAGCCTGGACTAAAATATTGTTTATGGCTTTTGTGATTACGGCGTTTATTTTGCTGAATCTTATCAATGGCCTTGCTATCAGTGATATTCAGGTGAGTTTTAACATAATTTATTACTTTACAAGCTGAATTTTAAAATGCTTTTTTAATGTTTTTAGAAACTAAAAGAAGATGCTGAATTTTTGAATATAAAGCAAGGAATCAGAACAAATGTAGAATGTGAATCTGTATTGTGTAATCTTTACTGGAAATTAAGGTAATTACTCAGATAGTTTTCTTAAATGCATTAAAAACATTAATTTTAAAAATTTTAGTGGTGGAGCCTACAAATCCGTCGAATTCTTGATGTACAATATTGGTGATTCAAAAACTGGAGAACGTGGTTGGCGCAAAAGAGTCAAAAACATATTAATCTACATAGTTCAACGATTTCCATACCTTCATAAAATGGACAGTTTAATGGTTGACTATAGGCTTAGAACAGTTGACTACCCATTAAGCCAAGAACTAGTACCAATTCTGACTGAGATCGATGGGGATATTTTAACCTACAAATTCAGCAATGATGATTTTGAAAAGCTCTATGCAATTATTAAAGAACGGGATAACAATGCCAATGCTCCCGATGACTCGGTAAATCTTTTGCAAGCTGAAATTGCTGAGCTCAAGGAATCTATGCAAAAAGAGATCAAAGATTTAAATGAAAATCTTTCGCAGTTGATTCTGAATTGTTTGCAAATAAAACCATCTCCAGTACCGTCTCCAACTCCTACACCTACCCCAAGAGAAACGAGAGATCCAAGCAAATCTCCACCTCCACCAGAAGATGAGCCGCCTGGACCTCAAGGAGAATCATCTCCATTAGTTGGAGGCAACAGAGTCTCTTTTTATCTTGAATAAATAAAAATTCTTTTGTAATAAATCTTGAACTTGTATACAAACAAAAATTCAAACATTTTTATGACTTTTACCAGCCGTTGCACATAAAAATTCACGGAATCACGGAAAATATGCAAATATCAATAAATTATTCAATTGCATGATTTATATTTTTTGCATGTGCATATTGATCTTTTTTATGAACAAAACCTGTTCTTATTTCTGGACTGACTTAAGAATAATTTTGAGAGCCCTCTTTTGAGAAGCTTCGGAAACAGAGTTTTCGTATATGAAACGTTTTAAGAATGGAACAGCATAAAAGGTATAAGTAAACTGTGGCATAGAATTCTAAGGAGAATATATATATTCTACCATATCTTGTTGCTTGATATACTTTATTGAAATCTAATAACGAACAAAGAATAATCATTGATCAAGTCACTCAACTCTTAAATTGCGATATCGATAACAGAAAAACTTTAAAACATGTAGCAGTTTTTGTTCAGCTCAGACAAACGCAAATTCTCATACATTCTCGGGAAAAATGTGCTTTCCTTATATAAACACAAGTATTTTGCAGACAAAAAATAATTTATAAACTCAAGAAAAACTTGTCAATTGCTATTCATATCACAAATATCAGGATGGGAGCTAGGATTTTCCTTTATAATTTGGATTAGGCTTTATTTATTGAGGTTCGATCTAGTCAAATTTTTTATTCAATATCTAATCTGATGAAACAACACATTTTTTAAATAAAATAAATTACATCTGAATGCAGCCCATAATCGCAAATGCATATAGATTGTTCAAGAACTGTGCTCAAGAACATTGATTGCATTTTTTCACCAACTTTTTTTAAGTTCCCTTTTATTTAGTTGATAAAGAAATAAAAATATTCTGCATTGGATGTTTATCTGTACTTTTTGGTATCAAAAATGCAGTAAAAGTCCAAGTCTCTAGCGACCAAAAACAACAGTCAACAAACCAGCTTTGATTGCAAATCAATCCTGTCGCGTCCAGCATATTTTAACATTGATTTTAATTGAATCAAGAATTAATTGTGGACGCTCCAGAAGGTTACAATTATGGAAAAACTTATCATGGCGTTTTTATAATTAATTTTCTCGAGAAATAAAATGCAAGAATGCTGCTAGAAGACCAAACGACAAGCAAACGTGCATCTAAATAGCCATCATTTGAGTGAGGTTGACGATCGGTCAAAATTGTTAATAATTCAACACTCTTAAGAATTTTTCTAGGAAAGTGTAATAAAATCTATTTCTTGAAAAATTATTAAAGTTATACTTACCTAACAATTTTAATGGAATCTTGTAGCATCCAATTTACTTCATATTTTTTGAGAGTGCATCTTAAAACGTTTCAAGAGTTTAGCTAAACATTGAGCAACCATAATTCAAAGCACCATGAACTCGCTTCACCATTATAAAATATTCTCGAATCTTGTTTAAACAGTTTTCTTTAGAAATGATGCCTGGATGCAGATCTTGCATCATGGACTAAAAGAATGACAAATAGAAGCACCGATAAATTTTCCTATGTTTAATTACCGGATGCACTAAAAGGTTAATTATTCAGCGTCTTTTTGTTGCAGCAGCTTGCGGGATTCTTGCATAAATTGATTGAGCAGGTAAAATATATAAAATGAATTCAATGTTTTGAAGGTAATAAAGAAGCACGGATTTGATCTACAATGAATGTATTTTTGCAATATTTCATTGACTTTTCATTCAGATTACAGTGGTTGGTAAGTTAGAATGCATTAACATTCAAATGTATGGTAATTGTTGCCATGTTTTCATGAAATGCGTTATAATCTGTCAGAACAGCTAGTCCAAGCACCACGAGGATTGCAGGGTTGGCATAGTCAATTATACATAATGTATCATGAAAGATATTGATAAAACGCCTTCCTTCCTTTGCAGACTACAAGACAAGAGTTTTTAACAAAAAACAAGAACATTGAAAATTTAAACTAGTTTAATTAATAGGCAATACGTTATGTTGAAAACTGCATTTCCTAAATGCATTTTTACGAGCAGATTTCAATCTTAAGTCGCGCAAAAATGTTGCCTCATGAATATTCATGTAATCTATTTATTCTAAGCCTCACGGCTATTTTGTTATAAGCATTAAAGGAATAATTTGCTGAAAAGTGGTAAAAAAGGTTCAGGTAATCAAATAAAACAAACAAAAACTATGTAAAAAATTCCATCGTCCGCAGTAAACTGACCATTGATTATTATTAGTGTAAGGTTTTTAGCATTTTTTTTGTATTCAAAAACCCTAAAGTCCCGCGTAGAAAACGCCAACAAAAGGAAGCTGGAAAACCACAAAAAATTCAAACCAAAGAAAAACCAGCCACAACCAAATATTTTTAAATTAAATGACCAGTCTTACAATGTTGTATGGACTTGCTTGTGGAAAAATCAAAAAAGGAAGGACCAGTCGAAGGAGAAATGAACAGTGATGATTGATCGCTGTTTCCTCTCGAGCCGAGTCGATATTTGCGGCCACCACCCCTGATCCCTTTGGTAACACGCGTAAGACCTTACAATTTATTGTAATTTGAAAAAGTCTGGAAATTTGAAGGTCAGGTGGCTTTTTCCTCTTTTCGCTTGATTTTCATCTCGCTCTCCTTTATCCACAACGAAGTATGCAACGATGTAGTGATTTTTGCGCTTAAAAATTATACTCCATTCCGACATCATAATAATTTTTAATGGTTTCGTTTTAATTACGAGATAAATTAAAGAATGGATCGGTTATAGGAGGTTTGACAAACTTGATGTACAAAAAGTTGCGTAAAAATGAGTTATCACGTCCTCAAGTTTTGCCATTAAATTTTTCAATAAATGAGTTGCCTGATTTAAAACGATTTTTTAATGCATTAAAAGTTAAATTTAAAATATTAAAGCATTTGAGAATTCAACCCTCTGAGTTGACACGTGAATAAATTAATTTAATTTATATCCGCTCAGCGATACCTATAGTTATTGTAAATCAAACTTAGGGGCTATGCATAAAATACGTAACGCTGAAATCGGACCTTTTGGACCCCCCCCCCCTCCCCCCTCGTAACGCTTTTTCACACATTTTAATATGAATAATAATTCTTCGTAACAAATTCCGGACCCCCCCCCCTCCCCCCTAGAGCGTTACGTATTATATGAATAGCCCCTTACCACATATACATTCATTCAACTCGCTGTAGCCTGTAGCCTGCCAGACTATCTCAACCCGATATTCTGTATCCAAAAAGCCGTTGCTTGTAATATAAAGATTTAAATGTTGCAAACGGAATAAAGCTACAATTTTGGCGTCATTATTATCAAATGTAGCATCATTAAACACATAGGAGAGATGTAAAAGCAATTTATTCGTTTTTTGCATTTCTGCAGTACTTTCAATGATGCTTATTCCATTTTACTTTAGCTGGTTTCTCACATTAAAGACTGTTTGCTAAACGATTCTTTCACATTTTGAAATGCTTTATACATGTAACGAACAATTCTGGGCAGAGAAAATCTTTCATGATTGCCCAAAGATGCGAAAAGAAGATGTTAAAAGAAGTTTAAGTTAATAAATTAAGAATAGAACTAACTGCATGCATTATATTTTTTTATATACTTGCACTATTTACCGGGTGATCTTGAACAATGAACCGCAGCTCATTACTCAATCATCATATTACTAAAATGTTTAATATATAAGCAAAAAGTGCTATCGAATTCTTTCCAAATGTAGTATCGTGATTTATCTGAAAAATTAAATCCATAGCATATTTTCCAAAAAATTGCATAACTGAAATGTATGCTACTCATTTGCCGGTCCACCTTGTACTTTGTTGCACTCGGTGATATTGATAGCTTTTTATAAATTTTCATATGAAAATTATTATAATTTATATCAGCATCCCATCCTCCATCGTTTGCAGCTCTCTTATACATAAAAATCATTGAATCTCGCAATTGATCGCTGTTCGAATGGTTTCAGTTTTTGTTCTCATCATCCATTTGTGGTTCAATATAGTGAGAAAGAGGTTATTTATAATGTTCAGAAATTAACTCTACCATTTGGCATATCAATCGAATTATACTGTTTGTTCTGTTAACCACATTTGCTAAGAAACCTCAACTATACTTTTGAATACATGGCTTTAATGCAACATTAAATTTTATGCACTTCAAAACATATCATATCATGCACTGATCATTATTTTATGAATTTTTTTTTAGTTTAGCATAAAAAGTTGTTGCTTTGAAAGCAAAAATGGCAAAATCAGAATTTCTCGAACATTGTGCCTGCAATATATTTTTGTTCGTTATTAGCAATTTAAATTGTGTGATCTTACAACGAAAAGGCAAAATAATATGAAATTAATAATTTTTTAATAGTATACCTTATTTCAAGACCATAAAGCGTTTCAGGGCTTTTCTTGAGCCGCATCCATATCTTTATGCAAAACGAATTTCTGATTCTGTGTCGCCCAACTCATGATTGAAATTAGCTTGCAAGCTCACGATCACTCTAAGTTCTCCATAAAGTGAGATTCAACTCTTCAAAGTATCAAATCATAAAAGTCAACTCAAAGAAGTTTCAAATAAAAAAACGATTTTCTGTCTTAAAGAGTTAAATCTACTTTCTGGAGACTTATTCAGATTATTATTTCTAGCTCACGATCAAGGGTAAAGAGTTGCTTATCCCGTTCGCTATCTAATCGCTGTCGATCGATTTTCTCTGCATAACAATTGCACAATTACACAATTACAAAGTGCATGAAATGCTGTTTCACTCGGTTTTACCCAGTTTCATGTTCAAGTGGAATAAAATAAGACATAAAATGCAGCATTAACATTTTTTTAAACCATAATTAATTATCTCATAATAAAGAGAAAGATACTTAAATAAGTAGAGGTTCTTATTAGAAATCGGCAATCATACTGCCTTTTATCGCTGCATTTTTGTGCAATTGAAGCTGTTGGAACTTTTAAAATGCTTTCAGTTGCAGAAGACGTTAGGCAGAACAATGCACAAATTAAATACTGTAAAAGACACATCGCCATGTGAAAAACAACAAAAAACACTGTAGAAATTCTTATGCTTGGAAAAAATTTATTAATTGTTGATATTTGAAATGGCTGGAAAATAGTGCTAGTAGTAAAATATTATAGATAAGAGCTCGAATTGAAGGTAGCAACATTACGTGTGGCAAAACAGAAACTTGATAAAAAGTGTGAATTTTTAAATAAAATGTTTTTGATTTTACTTCAAGACGTTGTTTTTGACATTTAAAAAATAAATGACCATCTTAAAAATTTTATCTTATAAAAAACATTTGAATATCTTTAGTTTATCCAATTGTGCCAAATAATGTAGGAAAAGGGTAGAGAATAATAAATTTATTCCACAAAGTTACCAATTTTTGCCACCTCTTAAGTATAAAACTGCTCTATCTCCATGGCTATCATAAATTTAACGAGTCCATGCCATTGATTCTGATTGCGCAAATAATTAACCACTTAGTGGCACTTAATACCTCTTCTTGCTCCTTGTCTTTCATAATTTCCATTTTATTATGAATTGCCATGGTTAAATCAAGTTTGCAAGTTGGCCTGTCATGTGTGGCAGTGGCTGGCATTACAAACTATTTAATTTTTGCACTGAAACCATTTACATTTTAATGTTGAACTTTTTTCTTGTTTATTGTCCTTGAATAGGGACACTTTTATAATTGGATGGCAACAACAATTTTTCTCATTTCATTAAAAAAATCCGACAACGAGCAGAATAAACCTGGTTTACAATAATGCTCAATTTGGAATTGATGTTTTTCCAGAGATTTGGGATGGCATTGTTTTGTTTGCAATAAAATTGTTAATTTTCAGGAGGAGAAAACTGGAGTTGTTATGGATTTAAAGATGGATTCAAAACTATGTACATATACTTACACAAAGATTTCTTTTAAAAAATAGTTTCTCTCTAAAAATTTACAATAAAAATACCCTTCAATTACATTCAAGATTAGTCCTACCCTCAAATATTTGCAGCAGCCCACCTGAATGTTTTGAGCAATAGTAATTTCTGTTCTCAGCGTTCAATTACCAAAAGCATGTTTCTGTATATGGAGCTGCAGCAAAGAATAGGTAGATGCAAGTAGATGCATTAAAATGCAGGCAAAGAGAAATCCAGAGCCTTTGATCGCCAAAACATCATTGTGAGAACATGTTTTTAATATCAACGAGGTGGCCGAACCCACCAAGGGACTCTGATGTAAAACTGCAGAAAACCTCTAGCATAAAGCATAAAAAGCAGAATCTTTCAATTTCTTGTTATATGCATTTAACATTTTCCTCTGAAGCTCTCCTTGTCTTTATCGGCTACAGTAAAAATATGGAAAAGCTGAAAGAGCTCTTTCTTGGACAAGTTTTAGATATATGCATTTTTTGTACTGAAGTATTGGCTTTTTATCAATAAATCTTATTAAGCGGAGAAACAATTTAATAAATTTCAATTTTACTTTAGGTTCTTGAAGATCAGGGCTCAGGAATCCTTCCAAAATTTTTACCGGCTGTTAAGATTATAGTTATTCCAGATTTAATAAAATAGATAAATAACTAAAGATTAATATTCAATTCTTTTAACAATTATGTCATACGTTAGTCGTTTTATATCCCTGCAGCTATGCCGACTACACAGAAAATCAAGGCTGGCAGGCAACTTTTGCGTCCTCTGAGCTGCAGAATTTTTGCTTTCGGTTTCTCCTGGAAATATGTAACACAAGGAAAGTCGGTTTGGACCGGCAAACGATAAGACAAGTTAGTGAGTTGGTGATTCTAGACTGTTTTCCATATTTACATACTGAATTTCATTGGAAATACCAAACCGGCTAACATGGATTCTGAAATCAAATAGATAAGAGGCCAATTCAAATATTTGTTGAAGACTTTCAGCCAAAATCAACAGCTAAATGCATTTCATGCATTTCTTCAACGTTTGTTTTGGCTTTGCGTCTTGTTTGATGATCTTGTTTGGGGAAAAAGTGTTAAAAAGCGTTTGAGAACAAATTTTTCTGAAAAAAAAATCCTCAGGCAGATTTTTGAAAATTTGGTTGAAATGATGCAACGATGAGCGAGTTTTTAATTTTTAAGTTTTTACTTTAAATGAGAATTGTTGAGCAGTTCAATAAATTAAGCAGAGACTGATATAAATTTCAGATGATTCAAACTTTTGATACACTTTTTGAAAACTGATCTTATCATAAACTGAATAAATATTTCTCCATTTTATTCAATATTCCATAAATCAATGAAACAGGATTTATTAAGGATGTGAGTTATTTAAAATTAAATAAAATGCTTAGTGTTTGTGTGCAATTTTGCTTGCACGCGTCTTCTTCTTCCTAAAAATATGCTACACTAAAAAAACCTAAGAATACTGAAAAAATGCAAGCAAAAAGTGCAAAACTGCATCGCAAGATGCAGCGGCATTTTTTCCGAACAAATATTTCTCCGAGAAGCTCTTTTTATCCCAGAACCACGAAACAAGTTTCCAAGACCAAACGCAAGCAGTCCAAAGAAGGCAAACAAAGTACTGACGCTCAATGATGGTCAATGATTCCGCTCAATGGTAATGAATTGGAGAAAACAAGAAAACAAAAGAAAATCTGAATAACGAGAAGATGGCAAGAAGAAGTACGTGAACAAGAATAAGATAGAGAACGGCGTGGAATAAGAAAAAAGAGTCTTTTCATTTGCCACGATCATATGAAAATGAAATATCATTTTTATACTTGGATCAGTCAGGATCTGGAGTGGGTACTGTGAAGATCATTAAATAAATTTGTCATCTCATATTCTTTGGTGGAAAAATTTTTATTTGATGCATTTTGAGCGTTAAATAAATACTCAATGGTTTTTGTTACAGAGAAAATATTAAAAGTGGTGATTAATTTGAGTTTTAGAAGTTTTTTAGAATTTTTTAGTTTTTGGAATATATTTGTGTGGTATAAATTTCAACAAGTGAGAATGGTGTGCTTAATTATTTTTGTGGAACTATCAGCTGCAGCCAAAATTAAGTTATGTAAGTGTAAGAGTATTTGACGGAAAAATTTGAAGACTTGCAGAACATTTGAATCAAAGCAGAATTATAGACAAATTGGAAATAATTACTTTTGAATCATTTATTTTAGATGTTTCGAGTGAAGCTCCATAAATTCAAATAATATTCGTGTTCAATCTGATTCCGAATTTTTATTATTTTTATTTTAAAGCAATTTATTAAAGACAGCAGACATATTTTCCAAAAAATCAGCGAACGAACCGAGCCTCAAAAGCATTATTCTAAAAAATTCAGTTAAAACCAGAACATATTTTTGCTTGCATTTATCTTGGCTGGCCATAAAAAGCGCATTCTTTTTTACTGAATTTATTAAACGTACAACAAAACGCAGAAAACACGCAAAATTTATTGCGAAACGCGAAAGAAAGAGCACTTAAAGAACATTATAAAAATCTCGGTTGAAAAACTGAAAAAAGTTTCGCAAAATTTTAAATTATAAAAAATTTGATGTTTTTTGGTTTTTAGGAAAGTGCAGGGTTTTTGTGGAATTTTAAGTTTTTGCTTGGAACAAAAGATTCATCAAATCATTAATTAATTCCCCATTTCATTATAAAATAAATCATGATGAAATTCGTGGCCTACAACAATTATTATTGCAATCCCTGGACCTCATTCTGTGTTTAAAATACAAGAAGGGCAAAATCTTCTAGATTTCTTTCGGCGAATTAAAAAATCCAGACAGCACGTTTATTTCGTTTTGGCAACCAAAAAAGAATTCAAAATGCATTTTTCGCTGTTGCATAGCCCAACACACTTGTTTTGTGACAATTTTTTCGGTTTCCTTTCGGTTTCTGAATCAGCGTATTGGCGTCAGAGCAAAATCGTTAAATTCGTTCAGGGCTGTGAAAGATTTTAGAGCATTTATTTTAATTAAATTTAATATTGCTTTGAATTTCACTGATTTTGCTAAATTTTAGTTTAATATTTTAATTAGTAAAAGGTTTTATTTATTTCTAAAGTTAGCTGGTTGCCTTATTCCTCAGATTTTAAATAAACCGCCATAGTTTTCTAGAATTTTGTTAAATTATTAAACTCGACCAATTTTATTAAATAAAATTTTTTGCTTTCCTGCAATAAAAACCAATTTTCATCTAAATTTTTCGCAAAGCAAGTTTAACACAATCGAATTTGCCGGCTAAAAAGTGCATTCTTGCATTGCAATTGCGCCATTGTTTGATTCTATCGACATTGCCTTGCATCGTCTTCATGTATGACTAACTTCACTAACTGGTAGTGGCGAGAAGGCAAAGCTTTCTTGCAAAGAAGAAGGAACTGAACCTCTCGAGAAATGCTATCATTTGCATGGCTGTGAAACTTCGGAGTCAAGGTCACTCAACGTCTGCTGTTTCTTCTTGCATCGCCTTTGTCTTGAGCAAAAACTGCATTTTAATTTTGCAGCGCTGCACAGATTTGCAGTTTGCAGTTGGTACAGGGATATGATAATATTGGTAGTCCAATTAAAATGTTAATCGAAGATTTTGTCCTTACAACAAATCTCAGTGAGTAATAAAACCCTTTAAGAAAAATCTTCCAAACCCTGACCATTGGATGCAATTTAAAGCCCTTCACTGTGTCGGGCACGACCACGAGCATATAGTGGTTCGCTGTAATTATTGATTTGGCAAAACAATGGCAAGACAAAGAAGCAATTAGCAAAGCGAGAACTCGGTTGAGTTGGCTTTTTCAAGTTCTTCAAGCCTTAATATTTTTACTACTGGAAAATTTCAGTTTCAAGTTTTTGAATCGAGATTGAAAAACAGACAAACCACCAAAAAACCTTTTGAAAGGTTCAACAGTTTGCTTTGCCTGGCCATTGTTTGTATTACAAAAAAGTTCACGTCTCGACTTTTCGAGATTTTTTCGTCTGACTTGAAACCCTTTTCCCCGGTTCTCAGTTTTTTCTGAATTTATTTAGATTCTTTCTATTTATTGTTCAGGAATCACTTGTTGAGGCCCGTTTTGGGATAATAATGACGTGTTTATTAAACGTTTCCACAGAATTAAATTATGGGTAATTTGAATAGCTTTTGTGGGTTAAATTATTATTATTATTATGACTCTATGGCTAGGGCTAGGGGTCAATTTTTTGGGCTGAGAGCAACTTTTAAATATTCACTATAATAATATTGCATCAAGAAACGTTTAATATTGATTCTTATTTAAATATAATTATGTTTTGTTTGATAATGTATCAATACATTTTTGGAAGGTGTTCGTTTAAATCTTTTATATTAAAAGACTTGGTCACCCGAAAAAACTTACAAATTCAATTTTTACACAATTATAAGCAAATAAAATTTTATGATCCAATCTCACTTATATTATAATGATCTGGACTGATTTGTCGCAATTATCATTTTAATATTTCAATCAACGGCCAATTAACGAATTAACAAAGAAAAACCTCAAGCCAATGTTAACATTGTTGTATTTAAAAACACAAGATCACGAATAAAATGCATTTAAAATGTATTTATAGCATCGATTAAATTTTGTCAATTAAATTTTTAATCGTTCAGACTTTCCAGCAGTTCTTAGGATAATCATCATACATTTCATTCTCAACTCTCCCGTTGTTTGCTTTTTTGCTGCATTTTTATTATTATTTAATAAAACACCAAATACACAATAAGCAAAACACGTTATAGCTTCCAACAGCAGCTCAAATGGGTTTTTTGCCCGGCAAAAGCAATAAGAGAAAAGAAATATTTAAAGAATTCTTTCATCATGCAAATATTATAATAAACCTCTTGAAACAAGTTAATCTACTCCAGCGAGCAAAAACTAATGGTTTCAAAGCAATTCATATTTGTAGTGATGTTTAAATTTCACAATGAGCACCAACAATCAAAGGACAATGGTCAGGAATTCAATCAAAAGCTGAGATGAAGGCTTCCTGAAAGTTAAAGGGATAAAATTAATTTAATGAGATCTTACATTTGGTCTACATTTTGGAAAAACTATATAAAGATTGTTGATAATTTTCCTTGGACATTTTCAAATTAAGCCGAAATGTTTTACTTTCAGTAATATGGCATTGTTCTGAAGAGTTGATAGATTTATTTCACATCTTATGATCAAAGTAATTGGAAGAGAGTAACTCAAGATGATGATAATTATTGGTCTGGTTGAGTTTTAAACTTATTTTAAACAAATTATTAAATATTGACACAAAAAAAAACTGATCAAGACAACGGTTCTTCAGATGGACTTTAAGAAGCTTTTTACATTAAATCCATGATTTATACAAAACTTACAGAAGACCCAAACTCTTTAAAAACTGAAATTGTATATGTTTCAACAAAAAACCAAAAAATCGTTAAATTTCTCAGTTTATTGTCATCATTGGGAAAAAATCTTGAATCCCTTTAAATACTCAAACAGTTCACATAGTTCAAAGAATCGCTTTCTCAGATGATGATGAACAAAAAGTGCCCCAGCATCCAATATTTCCGAAATTCCCGAAAACCTCTCATCACAAAGAATGGCTTGGCATTCCCGCACCAATAAAATATAAAATGTAAATAAGACACGTTATGTTCATAGTCCGCATAGTTTTCATTGCCTCATAGTTCCATAGAACTCCATAGAACTCCATAGAAGGATGTTATTGTTCTTTTGAAACTCTTATATTTATTTTTCCTAAACACAAAAAAAATCAAAAGAATTGATGGAAACAAGTTACACGGTTTTGTTGGTTTTGTTGTGTAGCAAAAAGCAAACACACATTTAAAAGGATAAAAGGACCAAAAGGACATAATGATTTTTTACTCGGACGGTGTGTTTGGCCAGCAAAAAGGATTAGTAATGAAAACTATAGAATTCAATTTTTTAACTTAATTGCAATGTTTATAGAAAACGGATTAAAAATTAAGGCGACTTTTTGCGCAAAGCTCAGTGAGTTTGCACAAAAGGATCTCATCTCGTTTACAGCAAAAATTGCTACTGGAGAAGCTGTTTGACACAATGAAATAGGATAATGTTTTCCACTCACTAATGTATTTAACGGGTTAACATTACAACTTAATTTTCAGGCATTAAGTATAGGCATAAGGTTGGACAAACTGGATGGCGAGCCGCAACAAATAAACTCAATTCGAAAAATTTTCGCAGGCTAGCAAAAAAAAATAGACAAGAAGGTAAACTCACTTTAAAATTTTATATTTCTTGGTCTCGGCGAGTCGGTTCAGTTGGTGGCCTTTGTGTTTGCTTCAATGCAAATATATAAATAAGAATTTTGCAAAAAAGTCCCGCATAGAAATTGAGGTGTCCTTGAACAGAACAAGTTTTCATTATAGTTCTTGGACTGAAGATGCTGTAAGAATGGTTTTAAGAGAAAAAGTGCTCTTTGGTTCTTTTCAAGAATCTTTGAGTCTTTGGTTTGTTCGAGCTGCATTTATTATATTTCATTATTATTTTTATTATGAAATTATAAGTTAAATGCCTCGTCTTTAATTCTTTGTGTATTTTTTTATTTATTTTATTTTTTAAGGTTATATTGGCTGTGGCGAGAGCTTCTTTGTTTGGCAACAATTTGAATCGCCACATCTTCGCGAGTCCTTTCAGTTTCTTGATTGTAATATTGCTTTAATAATTTTATTGTTGCATAAAGTGTTGTAGTGTCAAGGTTTCCACCTTCTCACGAAATTAATTTTATTATAGTGATGTAGGTATTCGTTTGTTATTTGTGACTTTCTACAGACATTTCATTTAATGTTCATGATTAAATATAATTAATGTAGAAATAAAATACATTAAATATGTGACAACGCCATTACAAGAATCGCCAATAAAAGAACACAAAATCTTAAATTCTCAATTTTTAAGTCGTTCAAAGAAGTGAATGACTCTTCCGAACCTAAATTTAAAATCTTAATTCCAGATAAAAAATTGAAATAAATTCAAGATCTGGAGACAAATGCGTTGGAGCCTGGTAACTCCACCACCGTTGGCTTCTGATTTAACTGCCAATGGGTGTGAGAGTTTCCGTGTGCCTAGCATTGATCATCGTGATTTCTTCAGCAACCTTACAACAACATATTAAGAACATCGTACATAAATGTGCATGTTGTGCTTATTTCAAAATCAATGTAGGTATGTGGGTTTATAAATAAAAAAAACCCTTTGGTTTTTTCTCCTGCCTATGATTGCGCTTATTTAGTTATTTAACTTAAACCAGCATTTATTCATTTTTCAAGTCAATAAATATATTGAAATAGATAACTGATTTCTCTTCTTCAATTGTAGTACCTATAGTGATTTTCACCTAAACTTTATCTTGAAACTTCTCGTATCATTCCTTTATCATTCCCATTAGTAATTATTTTAATCGTCGTATATTACTCATAATTTTAATTCTACACACAATCTTAAACACCGTACAGGTCCGTTTTTAAATAGTTATATTTACTCTAGGTGCTGGAAATATCATTTATTTACTTATTGAAGAATTTATAATCTAATCTCTTTTGTAGCTACAAATCTAGAATCTGACTGTTATAAAAATACCAAAACATGTAGGTTATGAGCCGAAAATTTAAACTTTGCAGATGACTCAGCGGCTAAATAAATTAAATTAGAGAGTGTTTACAATTTTCCAATGTTGCATTATAATTTTATAATAAACCACAATCAAAGTGATGACAATATTTTTGTTTCTTTGTTCAGTCACTGATGAATTCATTTATTTTTAAGTTTTTTGAGTTGCTTCAAAAGAGGTAGGTACCTATGAATTGATCTCCTATGTTAATAGATTTAGAGTGGTAACAACACACGCAATTCTAATGATCATTGAAGAAGTTATGAAACATATTTAATTCAAAAAACTGCAAATTGTCACATACTTATCGTTATCGAGCTTTATTGTACAATCTATACATATTTATTTCAAACAGCATTAAATTGCTATCTGTTTTTATTGCGCTGCAAATTATCGAAATTTGTCTAAATTTACCTACAAACCTAGAAGCGAGCAAATATCAATTGTCGGTCCAAAAAAGTGTAATTGCACTAATTGCACAAATATTTGAACTACGGTAGAGCTTTAAAGCGGAAACCACTCGATCACAGCTCTCATTTTCAACTAAACAGTTGGTTAAGCATCAAGTATAGGATGCATGTTTGTGGATTGTAAGTGCCTTGTTTAATATAGTTTTAATTGTTATTACAATTTAAATGTTCTGTATGAATTTCGCTTAAATTTCTATTATCTCTGCAGAATTTTGGTGATGTGGCTCACCGTCATCGATGCTAGCCCAATTATTGAAATTCAGTGTAACACAGATCTCCCAGAAACATATTGTTCTTTAGAAAAAGTTCCTGACCACAACGAGAACTCTAAAATCTATTTGAAAAATCAACCAAGTATAAATACCTTTGATGTGGATCATCTGACTTTGAACCTAGAGGCTAACTTCAAAGCTTTACCGATAAACGCATTTCTAATGTATCCGAATATAAAAACAGCTTTTGGTAGTTTTGAGCAGATTTATAAACTGGATCCCAAATTTTTTAAATATGCGAGGAAACTGGAATCTTTTACTGCCACTTTTGGCTCTCTAAAAAGTATAGTCAATGACAATTTCCTGGAAGCAAAGAACTTGAAACACATTTTCCTTTACAACAACGAAATTTCAAGTTTGGGAGATGATGCTTTTTCAAGCTTGAATAATTTAGAGACCTTGGATTTGGACAACAATTTGTTGAAGCAATTACCGAAAAAAATGCTAGCAAATCTTCTCGTTTTGAGCCACTTGACAATTTCAAATAATAGTCTTGAAATGATCGACGAAAATATGTTCAGTGAGTGGACAAAAATATCAACATTGATCCTCAGCAAAAATAAACTGAAATCACTCCCAGAAGAAGTTTTTATCAACAATACAGGAATGATAACTTTAGATTTATCGGAGAACTCATTTGAAAATCTGAACTCTGGAACATTCAAAGGACTATGTAATTTAGATTATCTTCGTTTGGATCAAAATAAATTAAAGAAGATACCTCCCATGATCTTTGAGGACTTGGAAAATCTCACGATCTTAGATTTATCAGAAAATGAAATAGAAGTGATTGATGATGAGGTTTTCAATGGAACGGCTGGCGTAAAAGAGATATTTTTGCACAACAACAAGATTAAGAGATTGGGGAAAATTTTCAAGTGGACTCCAGTTTTAGAAGTCCTCAACTTTGCGGATAATAAAATATCTGAACTTGATGATGGATTATTAGACGATCTTGCAATGTTAAAATACTTCAACCTTTCTGGCAATGCTTTGACTGCGCTTCCTAAAACTCTCTTTAAGTACCAGCATTTATTAATAGACTTGGATTTATCAAGAAATCATATTAAAACGTTGGAAGTTGGACATTTTGACGCTTTATTCATTTGTGAATTTTTATCTTTATCCCATAATGAGATCAAACAACTACCTATCGAAATATTTGGAATGATGGAGCAGTTAAGAGTTCTGGATTTGTCTCACAATCAACTTGAATCACTTCCAGACGATTTATTCAAAACAAACCCGAGAGTATTTTACTTACAGTTGACCAAAAATAAATTAAAAACTATTTCAAACCCGTTCATGAAAAGTATCAAAAGTCCAGAATTTATTATTAAACTTGGACAAAATGAAGTGACGGAGCTTAACATCGATGGACTTCCTAAAGAAATGAAAGTGGAAATTGAAGCAAGTAAAATTGTTCAGATATCAAAAATGTAATATAATTATGAAATAAACAAAACACAGTTTGTAAAACCTTTTTACACATTTTTAAATAGCTTTCAGAATATAATTCAGTTATGTATAACATTTAAAATTGGTGAGCTGACTTTTTAGATGTTTTTCTTATTAACATACATTGATTAACACATCAACTAATGTAAACTAAGACAATGAATTGTAAAATATGTAACAGTGACTAAATTGCATGGTACATAAAACAGTTTTATTAAAAAGTATTAAATATTCAGTGCTGTACATTCAAACTAGGATTTTAGATAATTAATATTTCATTAAAAAATTCAGATGCCCAAAAATTTATAAGTATTCATTTCCGACAACCAAAAGCATAAAATTTGCATCAGTACTTGACACTTGTGCAACAGCACTTTTAGTGCACTAGCTAGCTCTACAAACTGTATTTTCTCCACTAAACTCAAATAAATCATTATGCATGTGATTTTGATTATCTTGAATAATTGTGTCGACAAACTTTGCACGATGCATTTGAGGCTTATCTTCTGGTTGAGGACTCCAAAGTCTTATTTCGTGATCAATTCCGCTGGTGGCAATCAAGCAGTGGAAAGGATGAGGTTGCACACAATTTACTATTGCTTTATCGGCGTTAAACACCTCTATCACCTTGTTGGCGGGTCGTTCCCAAATGAAAAAGTTACCATCATCTGATCCAGCAGCAATGTAATTACCGTTTTGCCCAAAGAAATTTGCTTCTTTTATATCCGTTTTTGTGTTGCAGTGTCCAATGAAACGATCTTTGAAATCTTTTGCATTTTTGCGCCAGTACTTGAAATATGATTGAATAGTTAATGAAGGAATGTTACAATCAATAGCTATTATAGCGAAATACTCACAATTTCAGTATCTGAAAATGGTTCAGTAGCAAAACTAGTTCTGTTAAATTTCATTAGAGCATTACGAATATCCAGCTCTAACATCAGAACACTATGATTAGTCTCATAAGATGGAAATCTCTTCTTCAGCTCGTGCAAGCAATCAGAAGCTAGCGACATTTGATTTAATTCCAATAAAGCTCTCGTCAAACGGAAATGAGCTTTCACGTAAAATGGATCCAATCTTAAAGCAGAATGACAATCTCTCAAAGCTTCATACACATCACCGTACCATTTACGACGCATTAAAGCAGTTGCCCTATTCAAGTAAAGTGTCGAAATATTTGGATCAAGAGTGATAGCTTCTGTGTATTGGATAATCGCTTGAAGATGGTTCTAAAACAATATTATTTGAAATTAATTAAAAGGTAATTTTATAATGTAAATTAAAATCACCTCATTCTCTAGGAAATCATTTCCCAAACGTTTTATGTTATGAATTTGCTCATTCACAGGCTTTTGCTTTTCATTGCGAGCAGCTGGAAAAGAGTAAAACTTTAAGGTTAATCTGTATGTATATTTAATAGTAATATTACGTGGAAACTCTGGCAAATTGAGAATCGTGGGCTGTTCGGCATTATTTATATCAAAAAGATAAATTTGTTCAGCTCCATAATTAACCAGCAATTCATTTCCATCTGGACTAAAAACTAGAAAAGTCGCAGTCTTATCTAAATTTTCCGTAACATTCAAGTTCAAGTGTCCAGGGCAGTAATATTGCACACATCCTTTTGTGAGATTATCCTGATGATCTCCAGAAGGAACTCTTGCAGCTCTTGAATTATTTATTCGGTCTACTATTGGAAGTTTCTTCAGAGTTATCATTCGACGATCGTAAACACGAGCAAAAATATCGTTAGCACCAACTGCCAATAAATGAGGTCTAGTGGAATTAATTGCTACACATTTTGCTTCTAGATAGGCTTCGACTTGAAGCTTATGGCTATTCAAATCTACGAGAACAACTTTATCATTTTCACGACATACATGAGGTTCACGAATATCAAACTGAAGAATGTGACCATCTTCAGAAGCCGACCAGAAAACATCAGATATCTCTGGGGCCACTGTTAGTCTCTTTATTCTCAAGAAATGACATTCACACTTCCAAATAGGATTTTCTGGACGGTTAACATCAAACACGAAGAGTTGAGAATCGCCAGCCCCAGTTGCTATCAAGGAATTATTACATTTGGGAAGAAACTTTACAGAGAAGATGTTGCCCCGATGAGGAGTTATAATCTCAAGTTTCTTTTTGTGTTTAAAAGGATCCCAGAGTATCACACGATAATCATCTGAAGCTGAAGCTAAAATCCTAAAACAAGAAGAAGGATGAGTACTTTTTTAATTATCAAAGTTTATGTTCAATTTCGAACCTTCCATCTTCACTCCATTCGAGACAATTAACACACCCAGTATGGCCAACCAATTCTAAAAGTTATGAGAATTAAGAAATCTATCATAAAATATTTTCTAATTAAAAAACCTTTCTCGAACTCTAATTTACTCAAAAATCTTTCTTGAAAACGACTCCTTAAACTAATTTGCTCCAAGTTCATGAAGCTTCGATCCACTATCAATTTAGTCGTATTAGTAGACCGAGGATAATAGCTAATTTTCTTCATTCTTTAATTCAGCTTCAATTAACGGAGACGTAATTAATAATCGTTAGAATTAACGCCATACTCCGTATTTCTTAAAGGTTAAGCCAAAAATTGTCTAATTTTCTAGGCTCTGCTCTAAATATTGTAGTGATTAGGTGGAGAATTATCAATTAATGGCTTAATTTAATTTAGAAATTTGCTCAATTTTACACTTTGTTTTTGTTTTTGTCAGAGATATGCAATGTGACAGATTTAGAATTGGCCGGTGTTTATCAATGAATCTATTAAATATTAATATTCATCATATCTAATCAAATTACATAAAAAAACTTAATACAATCTTCAATATCCAATTTATGAAAAAAAATTAACGATATGTTATAATTGTTTATTTTCAATTAACACCGAATTTTATATTTTTTTACGGTATAAACCAACCTTGACACGAATCACTGAAGTCAGTCCGAGAAGTTGTTTTGATATTTTATCTTTCATCAAAGTTCCTTAAATTCGTGATTTTCAGAACGATGGCTAGCAGTGACTTCTTCCTGCTCCCAGCTACTCCAACAGAGCTCTGTTTTGATAAAGATGAATTTATGAAGGTAGTTAGAGCGGTGACTCATAAAAAAATCATAAAATCTATAATTTTATAAAATTTACAGGCGAGTTTCTTGGTTGATGATTTCCTGCAGAATTACCGGAATGCTGGAACGTTAGAGACAATTAGAGATGACCTAGGAATCTATCTAAAAATCCTCCGGAGCTCTATGATAGAGCTTATTAATGAAGATTATGGGGATTTTGTTAATTTATCGGCTAACTTAATTGATCTAGACCAATCAATTAATGCAATACAGAGTCCACTTACACATCTAAAAGATGAAATATTGCTTATCAAGAAAAATCTTACCGACACGATGCAACAGATATCTGATTGTCTGGAAGAGAAAAAACAGTTGCGTCAGCTGAAGAAAAGTCTTAAAAACCTGGACATTGTGAAAAAATCCCTTGAAAAATTGAAGAATCTGCTAGTGCAAATAAACAGTCATCTAGAATCAGACCAAACTAGAGCAATTTTATTCGAAAGAGCAGCGTTGGAATTGATCCAGCTACAGTTTAATATGAATTATTGCGAGCAATTCTTGAAACCAGATGAGAAAGAAACTTTTTTAGAGTTGGACCAACAGTTACTTGATAAAATCAACGAACATTTTTTGTACACACTGAGTAACAATGATAACTGCGAAAGTCTAGAAAAATGTTTGAGAATCTATTGCACTCTTGATAAGTGTCCACTAGCTGAAAAAATATTTAAGGTAAGAAGATTATAGTTTAATCAAACTTTAGTATTTATTTTATGATTATTTTTAGGAAAAGGTCATTCACCCTTATATGTCTACAGTCATTAGCGAGAAGAACCTTCAAAATAGTCCTCATGGAATAACCGCTATTTACAATCAGATCCTTGACTTTGTGTCCTTAAAAATGAAAAATCTTCTCGCACTTACCCACAAAACTGGAAAAATCAAAGGCTTAAATTTCCTAATAAATAGTTTCTGGTGCTCTATTGAAGAACGCCTCGAAACTAATTTATCTTCGATTTTTGCGCCAGGCAATCCTGAAACTTTCTATCAAAAGTATAAATGCACAAGAGAGTTTTTGCAAAGGATTGAGATGATCATTGATGATAAAGCGATGGTCGAACAGTTTCATCAGCACAAACAGTATAAAAGCTTCCAAATGAGATGGAACTTGCCAGTTTATTTCCAGATTCGTTTTCAAGAAATTGCCACTAGTCTTGAGCAAGTTTGTGTTGTGCAAGTAAGTTGATTATTACTATGATGAGCAATTTAAACTTATCATTAAATTTCAGGAAAAAGGTCTTCTATTAGGTGATACCAAAAGTGAGCCAAACCAGCTGCAACTGGTCGTCTTTTACCAAACTATCAATTGTATTGCAAAATGTTGGACTGATGGCATTTATTTGGAGCAAATATTCCAAAAGTTCTTTAAGCTTTCCTTACAACTAGTAGCCAGGATGATGAGCTGGTTGAAGGAAGTTCTAAGTGCTAAAATAGACTTTCTAAAGTTGGACAAGCCTACATTCTACGCCATCGTTTACAAAGACATTGAGGTGTTTCTGCTCAAGATTCCTAATATCAAGGAGTTGATTCTACAGAAGGTGAAAGAGAGTGAGCTACTCAAGGATCACATCACACAAGAAATTCTTGACACTTGCTTCGGAAGCACAGAGCGCGCCTTAGAGGAGAATTTGAAACTGCTGGAAGTGAAAATTGTAAACGAAATTCTAGGAAGCTGTGTGGGAACTTTAAGGAACGTGCAGGACATTCCTAGATTGTTTAGAAAGACAAATAGGGATGTACCTAATAAACATTTGACTTATGTGGAGCAGCTTTTGCAACCAATTGATCAATTCCATTTGAAATATTCCAAAAACTTTAACGGAGAAGCGATGTTGAAAATTCTAGGCAGGGTCTTCAATCAGCTGACTGTGCAGTGAGTTGCTCAATATATTCCATTTAACAAACATTTTTCTAAATATCTGCGTTCATTTTAGATACTACAAATCTGTAGATGAAGTGCTAACGTCCGTGCAAAAGACAGAAGAATCTCTGCGGAGACTAAAAAACTTACGTGAAAAATCTGCGCAGCAAACATCATTGATTCCCTCAGCGTCAGCCGGCCAGTTGATGACAGACGATGATAAGATTCGTTTACAGCTGCAACTAGATATAATTTTCTACGTGTCGCAAATTGAAGAGCATCAGTTGACCAGAGGAGAAGTGGAAAAACTAGAGATGTTGGTTCAGCTTATTGAAGATTCCACGAGGATAAAAGTGGAACTGAGTTAAAAAATTTATTTCCTACAAGATATTGTAAAATTTAAATAATAAATATATAATCTAACACAATTAAAAATATATTAAAGATTGAGTTTATTTAAATAAAATTAAACAGAATGTTATAATTAATCATCATCTTCTTCTTGCATCATTTTCTCTATGAGTCGTTTCCGTTCTTCAGCTTGTCTCAGTTCTCGCAGCACTAAACTTTCAAAGTCACTATCAGTTACAGAGGTTCCAGCTTTTCTCTTTTTTGGAGCATCTCCGATCCATTCAAACTGCAAAGGGTTCTCTAAATTACCTTTCTCATATTCTACAGCCATCTCAGCAGCTTCCTGAAATAATAGAATATGTTTTCAAAATCAAATTATATTATTTTGTATATTAACCTGCTCTTTGAACTCAACAATTGCACTTCCAACTTTTTTTGACGATACAAGCAGTGCCACAATATCTCCATATTTTAGCAAATACTTGTTCAAAATCTCTTGATTGTATCCACCGTTTGTTGAATTACCTTTTTCAGCAGCCCATTTGATCTTAATTCGATGTTTTGAAGAGTCCCAACTTGAGTAATTAGCATTCCCAGTTGCGTATCGTAATTTTTCTTGCATCAACTCTTGTCGCATCAATTCTTTCTCTTCTTCAATTAACTTTGATCCTTCTTTTCTCAGTCGATCAACTTCAGATTTGAAAATCTCTTCCTCTGTTCTAGTTTCGACATTATAATGTTTACCCTTGTTGTAATTACTCTGCGCGGCTTTTTCACGAGCTTCAAGATCTGTTTTGAATTTTTGTCGCTTACTATCTAGTTGTTGAGTTCGAATTTGACTAGCTTTCTTGGCTTTTAAGAGCCGATCATAAGCTTCTCTTGCTTTTGGATCTGAGAGGATTTCCAAGGCTTTTGCTAACTCATGGAAGAGTTCAGCTGCTTTGGGATTGTCTGGACATTTGTCAGGATGGCAGGAAAGAGCTGACTTACGGTATGCTTTACGGATCTAAAAACGTTTGCAAAAGTTGATGAAAAGTCCGAATATTAAATTTTTCAACTTACCTCTCCATCAGTGGCATCTATCTGAACACCTATCAGCTTATAAAGATCAACCTCACTGTATTTTTTCACGTCTGCCATTATTAAATTAGAGTTAAAGTAAGAGCTGAATTAAACAAGAAGGTAAATAAATTATTCTAACAGCAACAAAGGCTGAAAACATAAACAAAGGCTGAATATATCGTAAAATTTAGAGTATGGTGGTAATATTATAGCCCCTTGGTAAAAGTTTTCGCGCGAAAAATTGCAAACATAATTTCCTTTTAAAAAATACTTTTATTGAAATTGTTGAAAATGTCTTACAATAAAACATCTCAAGCTTAAGAAACCAGTTAAGAAACTAGTTACAGTATACAAGTCTATATTTACACATTTTATTCTTTCCTAACTGATAAACATAAAAAAAACTCTTAAATTGAGCTTCAAGGTAGATCACTAATATTTAAATATTTCATTTCAAATATTCAATTAATCTTCTAAATATATTCAAAAGTGTTTTATATTTACAATATTGAGTCAATTAAATCAGATAATACAGAAAAGTGTTCATTAAATTAGTTTTGATTAAATAGTTGGCTGGCTTCATATACAAATCTTACGATAAGTATGTTCAGTGATCAGAAAGATGTTCAAGCTGGAAATCTTTGAAATTGCAAACAAAACAAACTTAAAAGAAACTAGCACCAGAACGAAAATAAATAACTAAAGAATGAATTCAAATTGAACTCTATTTGTATAAAAGGGTTTGAAAATTAAAAACAAGCATACGTATAGTAATGGAAGAGCTTTAACTTAATTGCTAATGATATTTCACATATTTTGTTTAAATTCTAATTTTCAATTAATTGCTCCAGTATGGCAAAATTGCAGCTTTCCTTAAGTGCTAACAAATACCTAAATTCTACGACACTGAATAATTAATTGTTGAAAATATATATTATTGACAATATCTTTCCAATGATGCACATATTTAATTTTTAGTTAAGTTTCAAGTAGAAAAATATACTTTCCATCATTAGCTTATAATGCTAAAAACACTAATAAATACTTTTGGATCTTAAATTCTAGAGCAAATTTGAAAAAGTATACATCAACTAGTCAACTAGGATATTTAAGGAAATTTGAATATTGTAAGGTTTTTATAGCTTTTTGGGGTTTGAAGTCGGAAACATAAGATTAATCTCGTATTATTCAATGGCCGAGAAAAAAGTCTGACTGTATTAAACATGTCGTGAAATTAATATTTCATAAATTTTCTATAAAAGTTTAACTTGTACGAAAAAATATTAACGACTCCAACTCCCAAAAAAGTTTCAGGTATTTTTACAGGTGAATCTATTTAATTTAAGAATAAGTTTCTAAAGTCTCAGCCAAAAAGTTTTTGCTTCGTGTTTCACACCAGAAACCGAAAGTTTCTCATATAAATTCGTTCCAGGAAAAATGACTTTTGTGTAGTTTTGGACAACTCTTTTTTCGTATCACACTTAAGCCCACTTTTCATTAGTGGGTAAGCAGGGAATATCCGTTTCCATTTTGATCTGAAACAGCGTCGGATCATAGCTACCAGCCAAGTAGTATGTGTCATTGTTGTCATAGATGGCACTGTACATTTTTGGCTCCTCTCCAAATTTCTTTTTGTAGGCAGCCAGATCAAGTACCTCACATTTGTGAGAAATGGTTTGGACATCATTTTCATCTTCGTGAGGTGAATCAAAGAGTGCGCCCTGAAAATAATACAAAAGTTAGATTTTGTTAAAAGGTAATTTCAAATAACACTTACAGGATATTTAAGATTTGGACACCCTTGTGTCTCCTCAGGATGATAGAACCACTTTACTTTAACAACCATGTTTATTTTGACTGTGGTCTGCCACATCGACTCAATGCGTCCAATGTATGGTCGATCAGGTCTGCCAGTGGATAGAAAAACTGCACTATCTCCAACCTTTAAAAGATATAAATTTAATAAGATCTTGACTTCTTAAGAACGAATTGCTTTAAACGTACCGAAATTGTTTCTTTGCCACGTTGTATTGAGCGATAAAACTGTTTCTTTACTCGGCCAGTGGATCTCTTGAAACCCTTTCCTTGCCAAGCCCATAACTGACGAGCTGGCAAAAAAGCAGCAATTTTACTGCAGTTCTCTATACTTTTATTCAGGGCCTTTTCGGTGGTCTTCTTTGGAAGCTAAAATAATTTAAGATTTAATTAAAATCAGAGTCCGTTTAGTTTGTGATGTTAACTTACGTAAACTGAGCCTGAGCTGTCCGAAGTCATTACTGAAGTCATAGTATCTTCTTCCTTGACTGGAGGATCATCAAATTTCTTTACAATTTCATACTGAGAAACACAATCTTGTGACACTTCATCAATCTCATCGTTCAAAGATTCTTCTTCTTCAAATTCATCTGCATCATCTTCATTATTATTGCTGTCATTACTTAATGACTGTTGAGCCGCACTTTGAACAATAGAAAGATGTTCCATCTGACGATCATTATCGTCTTCATTGTCATTGTGTTCTCGATGATGATGTTTTTTATGCTTTCGCCGTTTTTTGTGCTTCCTATGTTTGCATAAGTCATCATAGCACTTGTGCTTCTTTTTATGTTTTTTCTCAGTTTCGACGGAAGACGATGGCGTTATTGCACTGGAACCGTTAGCTACAATCATATATTCCACGGTTGAGGACTGGGTTGAGAATTTCTTGATTTTATCTTTTCTCATTTTCTTCAAGCGCTTTCGCTCTTCACGGTTCAATGTTGGACTGGGTTCTCCAGTCATATTGCTGCTAGCAGTTTGATCATGGTCTGAAGTGCCTTGACTAGGACCACGCTGCTTGCGTTTATTTAAGGAGAGTAGAGGGTTTGGATCGTATTCTAAAATAATCAAAAATTTAATAAAATGTTCAAATTTTGATTCAACAAAAATACTAACCAACGATAGGGTAATCGCTGACAAGGAATCGTATGTCTTCTAATGCAATACGGCCATTATCTCCATCATCGAATTCGACATTTACAAATTTATCACTGGTGAGTGCATCTGGAGATGTTATTTCAGCAGCTACACCAGGATACAAGCAGCGATATTGTTGGCTCCAATAAGCACATAGCCGAGTACCCGGCGGGCAATCAGACTTCAGTTTTGGTGCACTTTCAAGGATCTAAAATTTACAAAATATATTATTTAACATTTTACAAGTTGATATTTATTTAAAAGCTCAAGACTTACAGCATCTCGAAGAATCTCCTCCCTCGACATTATATGTGGCCTATTTCCTCTTTCTCCATCCAAAGTAATTGCATACACATCAGGTGGAGTTATAGCACTCAAGCACCCAGCATAAAATAATCCTCCCATGGCAGTAAGCACTCGAATTTTATCCTTTTCCAAGCTATCCAATGTTAAAATACATCGAGCATCCAGTTTTTTCTTTTCAGACTTGTGTTTTCGATCTTTGCTTCGAGATCTCGAGGACTTTTTGTGTTTGTGTTTGCTAGTCAGCTGGTGGTTAGTAAATGGCAATGCTAAAGGAGACGAAGCCTTGAACTTTTGACTATTAGTTTCACCAAAAAGTGAAAATTTGTCATCTTTGAAAGCAGATTCCTTGATAAGACTTCGGTTCTCTTCCTCTGTTTTCACTTTCTGGAATTTCTATAAAAAAAATTAAGTATCAAACATTAATTACAAAAAATATCAAATGAAATATAATTGAAGGAGAAGCTTCAATAAAGCTCTTATAAAGCTTTTTTAATATATTTTACCTTAAACTCTCTATCTTTTTTGCTTTTATCAATACTGCAAGTCCAAGAACCTTTGGTGGGATCAAATGCTGTTGAAGTCGTAGCTGCTAGCGATGAAGTGGGATGATGTTTTGATGCTAGAATGTAACCCACAAGACTTTTACTTTTCTTAGGATGTTCTTGGTGTTTATCGCTATGCTTCTTCGGAATTCCAAATTTCCGTTTGGATCGCTCCACAGAGCTGGCTTCATTGTCTTCAAACTTGCTGCCTGAGTCTGTATCACTACAAAGCTTTGGAAGCTCCACCATCATCTCTGAGTTTGATGATGATGAAAAAGAAGGTGACAAAGCAGGAATAATGCTAAACTTGAGAGGTGCTGCATTGCCAAGATAAGATATTTTGGTGGGTTTGTGGTCTTCATTTTTATCTGAAGAGCTTGAGCAGGAATCCTTTTCGACCACCTCATTCACTTGTTTTATTTGAGTTAATTCACGTCTTTTCTCTTCACACTGTCTCGTGATTGTTGCTAATTGTTCCTTCATCTCGTGATTCATAGCCTGGAATAGCTCATCTGGAGTGGTCGGCTGCCAATGCTCATACTTCGTTTTGACTCGTTTCAAAGTATCTTCCATTTCTCTATCAATCTCACCATCACCAGAAGTGCTATGCTTCCGTTTTCGTTCTTTTTGGCGCGCTTTTTCATGTTTAGATTTTTTCCCGGACTTTTTGATGGCACCATGTTTGTGTTTTCGCTTTCGAGCATGTTCATCTCCGCTAGCAACTTCTTCGGGAGTTGATGTTGGAGATTCTTGTTCTTGCAAGTGACGCTGACCAACTTCTTCTTGAAATCTTTGCTCAGCGAGAGCACATAGTAAATTGAGACCACCTAGCTCATCAGAAGGATTAAACTGTTCGCTTTTAGCTAGCGCAGGAATCATAGTCATGGGGCAGCTCTTTTCATCATACATATGCTGAATTGGTGGTGGTGAAATAGTTGTCGAGGCAATAGTTGGACTTGTGATGTGTTGCATGTCATGGTCGATGGGCTCTTGCTTAATAGGAATGGTCTTTTTGTGAAAAACTTCAATACTATTGGATAATAGCTGCAAACCACTCAAGTCCACCGGCTCACATTGTTCAATCGCCTGTTGAATTTGCTCCCTGCTCTCAGTTTGGCACATAGAAGAGGTCACGTTGCTGCTACTGTCCACAACATTCTCATCGTTTCTGGTGGATTCAGGTTCCACTTCGCTGCTCGTATTCATTGCTATACTGTGACACAAAAGTTCATACGAGTTGGGAATTGGCTTCTCTTGTGAATGTTCCTCACTTTCCTCCTCATACTCATTTTGGGTGGTGGCATCTTCGCCGCATGTATTATCATCTTCGCTCATGATTGGCGATGTTTGAATATTAGCATCTTGGCACTGTAGAAGAGATATTGAATATGTTTTAGTTTAACTTATTCTTAAGAGCAAAATTTAAATAGCTGATTATGTTAACAAAAAAGAAACATAAAAATCTAAAATTCAACAAAAGTATTTTTTAGCTAAATATGGAAAAATATAAACCTGAACTTCTGGCTGTGTTTGCTCGACCATATGTTCTTGTTGAGGATCAGAAATGCTGGTATTTCTGGTGGTCAACTGAAGTGGTGGAGGAGAAATATGCTGCTGAAATTCACTAGCATCCATAATACTGGCACAGCCATTTTGCTGGTGAGCTTGTGGTGGTTGCGGAGCAATCTGAATAAGTCCCGGATGTTGATAGTAAAGCTGAGCAGACATGCTCTGATTTGAGAGGTCACTAGTCGTTTGCACGGCTGTTGCTATTGATGCTGTTTGTATACTTTTTTCATGCTCATATATCGAAGTAGCTTGTTGGTGTTGGTGATGATGATGATGACCATTGCTCACGCCATCCTCAATCTTAATCAGAGTGTGAGTGGGCAATGGCATAGGCACCGAGCTTGTTTGCTGCGTGCACTTTGTACGTTTGGTATCAGATGTTAAGGCCACTAGTCGCGTGCTATGTGTTTGCGTGTGCTGCAAGTGAGACTGTTGGTAAAGAAAGTTTTAGTCACAGACTATTTGATTTTATTATCAAAATTAAGAGTCAATTCTCTAGATTCTACAATTCATTTATTGTTGACAAACACATATTGAATGAAATCCCTCAACATTTAAAGGATTTTATTATAAAACTAGTCAGATAACTATCAGAACATACAAATGTCTACATAAGGTATGGATTTGTTCGATTTACAAAAAAGATTTATTTGGTTTTAATTGTTTCAAGCGAAAATTGTAATTATTCTCTTTGAAACTATCTCAAGATTTCCACCTTGAAAATGGTTTTTTGTAAAAATCAATGTAGTTAAAACTATAAAACTATAATAATTCGATTCATTCTCAAAAAATATTTCGGTATAAAACTAACCTGATGCAAAGTGGTGCTAGCAGTTAGATAATCTGACCCTTGGAGCATGAGTGGAGCAAGTGGAGGTGGTTGTAAGGATTGCTGCATTGGTGGCATAAGTAGTTGTTGAGCTGCCGCTTGCTGATACGCTGAGGGCCAAACTACTGCTTGTTGGAACGGTTCTTGTTGTTGAAATGGAACACAAGACATATTCATATTCATTTTATCTAATGTTACTATAGATTTGATGTTGAATTTTAGCAATGCGCATTTTGCAAGTTTTTTGGAAATTGTGCAATTTTTATGTAAAAAAAAAGAAAAAAAAAATATGTTAAAATGAATGAAAGCAAACTATAAATTAGTACAACAGATAATAATCAAACAACAGTTAGTTAACTAAATATAAATAAAACACATCAAATAATTTCAAAAGAAACACTAAATTAGTAAGTTTTAAAGCATTTTTGGGAATATAGATGAGAAATTAGTTTTATTCTAATATAATATTTATTTGTTCCAATCAAAAATATTACTGTGACATTTCAATAAATTTTAAAAATTGAAGGAAAGCTTTTGAAACTATTTTTCCAATCTTCAATTTTGCAAACATGTAACATAAAATTTTCCAGAATCAGATTCAATTTATAGCAAATAAAATTTTCTTTAACCAAGGTCTGATATTTCTATAACAGTTCAAACATGTAATATTATTTTCTTATGCAATGGTAGATTTCAATGAAACAAAATTTGTAATGGAAGATGGAACATCAAAATGGTAAAATTTTATTTTATTTTAAGAGAGCAATGTATTTTTTTTAATGTTATGAAGGGTGAAAATTCTAATTATAGATTATAATTAAGAAACATTCATGGCACATGCATAACATTTGAAAAAAAAAGACTTACCTATTGTGGTGGTGGTTGGTAGGAAAATTAACTGGCCTGTATTGGGATCTCTGACCAATTGGTAGCCAACTGGAGGCATTGGTGGTAAAGCAGGCATCATAGGCTCCATCGCTAATTAAATAGAAAATTTATAAATAAATACATAAAACTTAAAAAAAATCTAAAAACAAATTTGATAATTAAAATAAAGAAGAAACATAATTTAAAATCAATGAAATCACTAACATAATGAGTTATCTGAATGAGTGTTCAGGAAGAATTTTTTCTTGTTTTATAAGACAATCGCTGTTGATTGGTTGCGTCGTTTCAAGTTGGATTTTGCGCACCGTCTGTGCTATGGTTGGCCGATAAAAATAACATGGATAAGACGGTATGGCAAAGCACATGTTTCTCGTTCAACCGCCTCATGTTTTTAGTATGTATTTTTAGAAAGTGATCCTTGAGCTTTACACAATTGAAAAAAAAAATTGCTGAGCAAGTTCCAAGAAGTGGTCCGTTTTAAGATCACCTTCACTTCAGATGTAGCAATTTTTATGATATAACATTTAACTGGTTCTTTGTAATATTTTTGAGGTTTCATCTTATCGACTGATTCGCCTATTAAGTTATAAATCATTGAAAATGTGATGATACGTAGTCAAAGATATTTACGAAAATCTTGAGATCCAAAGAATGAACAAAAAATGTAAGTCATAAACCTTTTCAAAAATTATGTCTATTATCTGATTTGTGGATTTTTTTGACTCTTATGACTTTGTTTTTCATTAAAAAACTATTATTAATTGATTAAACAACTTTAACGCTTAGATTAAATGCCTTGAACGTTTTTATTTAAATAATATTTAAATGAAATCTCTGATACATTACTCGATTTAATTTGTTAATGTGAACCGAATAACTCTGAAAAATTTTTAAAATCTTTTTCAAACTTACGTTGAAACATCTCTAGAAACCAATAAAAAGAAATTAATTTGAAAGAATTTTTATTTGCCCAATTAAAAAATTAATTAACATTCTCCGTAAGTAATAAGAAGAAAAATCCTAAGTTTTTTTATCATAAACTATATCGATTGCTCAAATTTGGAACCATAGAACAAAACATTGCACTAAATGTATATTCAGAATTGGGATGAATGGTGCCCAGGAAAAGTCTAGCGTGTTTCTCGAATCAATCGTCGTTGATTGGACGCTTCGTTTCGAGCATGTATTCGCGCATTGCCTGTTCCACGATTGGCCGATAAAAATAACATGGAAAAGAAGGCAGTGTCAATGCACAAGTTTTACTGAAACGCCCTTTTGAAGTGGTATTAATAGATGAAACAGCGACGCTAGAGGGCGACAGTTGCTTTATTCTTCTGAATATAAAAGTTTATTCGTAATTTATCCTTTTAAAATTTGCATACAAACAATAATTTTTTATTTCCAAGGTGATGTTATAAAAACATTTCTTTTGTTTGATCATCAGCGTGATTTTACACGTGCTCTTTGAATTATAATATTTGCGGTAAAAACAAATTGTATTGTTTTTTTATTTGGGTGAAAAGTCCGAATTAATTTCAAGATCCTTGATATTAGATTTATTTGCTTCTGAGATCTTGTTGGAGTAACACCATAGTTAGAAGATGAATAAATGTAAGTTTATTTAAAGATGAAAGTTTTCATTTGTGTTGATATCAATCAGTTTTCTAGTGTTCAAGATTTCATGAGTGCTAACTAGTTTTTATGTGTATTCTGAGTGTTTGTTGTTTTTAGAGCTTTTATTTAATCATCCTAAAAAGAGCAAATATTCAGAATTCAAGTGAAAAATTGATCAACAGAGTAAATTTCAAGAATTAGTGATTTTAATCTATAAAATTTGTTTGACCATCAATTAATTTTAGTTAGAGTGATACCATGTGATACAGTGATAGCGCAACACTTTGTGAAAGGCTAATTTTCAAATTTTCAAAGAAAATTGCAGAGTGGTTTTTTGAAGAACTTGTATATCTATTTGTTGGTAATACTTTTCCAGATAGATATGTGTTTTCTCCAGAAAACGCTTTGCTGATCTACAAGATAGAGGTGTGTAGAATAAATGTTGAATCAACTGTTCATGACAAAATGTTCATGACAAAAGATTGTATGACAATACTTCCTTGGTCAATTATATGTTTTTCATACATTCTGATTATTTGTTGTTTTTAATGTTGTTTATTTGAAAAAACTTCTGATAATGAGGATTTATGTTGATATTTTACATCAGAATTACCCTTTTAAGTTACTTCGAAGCAAAACTTTACATTGAAAAAGCTTTTTGGGACAATTTTGCGCTTGTTTGGGTTTTTAAACAATATAGGCTCAATTTTGTTCCAAAGAGAATTTTTTATATCTCTACAAGACTTTTTAATTAGATTGAACAAAACAAAAATTGAAAAAAGGTAAATGGTGTTGTTTTTTAAGAATAACTTTTTTAAAATACATAAAACGTTTGATATCCCGGAACTTGTATTTCATTCAGGATTCAAACTTTTTTACATAATAGCAAACCCTTTTAAAGACTTAAAAGTTTCAAGTTATTTTCATTCAAACATTTGAAGAAGAAAAGAAAAAATAATTCATTTAAAATGATTTGAAAAGAATAGCCCCAATTATATTTAAAAAAAAAACTCTGAACCTGTAGATTTGATGAACTTTTGCGGAGCTAGGAATTGTTTTCTGTCTTTTATCAATAATCAATTCAACTATTTACCAATTGAGCTTTTCACTTCAGCGTGAAATAATCGCTGTGAATATCAGCAATCAATATTGATCACAGTAAAACTTTCTCAAGTTGTATGGATGAAAAAAAAAAGCTCCAAGTAACGAATTTCCAAAAATGTGGACATCCATAGTTTTAAAGTTTTCCTGTTTTATTAAAACTTTGTATTTTAAATCAGATTTTAAAGCAAAATTAAAATACACTTGTTTAAAAATTTTGTAAAAATTTTATATAAATCGAAACGAGTAATCGCAGGTCCCTCCCTACATTTCACATCATTTTTTAAACGCGGTTTTTCTCAAAATGAAGATAAGTATAGAAAAATATTCGGGATGAAGAATTTCATTAGGCTTCCTTTATAATGTAAAGAAGTCCACAGTACCAAGTAGAAATAGTGGAATAAAAATAGATGCAAAAAAATTCACAAAATCAAAGGAGATCATATTTTCAGAGGACTCAAAAAATTATATTTTTATTAACTTGAAAACACATTTAACAAGAAGGTCTCGCCTACCAACGGCTATCTACTTATGTAACACAACGATCACTCAAGCATATTATACCCCTTCATATATCATTCAAAGACTTAATTTTATTATGCACGGGTGTATTTAAAAATAAATACTAATAATGAAAGATTTCGAAAGCTTACGAAGTCATTTTGGAATGTATGTGCAATTTGTATGAATAATTTATTTTGTATTAGCTATATTCTTAATGGGTGGAATTTGTATGACTTTTTAACTAAAAATTACTTGATGAACGAGCTTAGTAAATTATCATTAGCTCTTCTTTAGCATAATTTTAGCTACCATGTTCATATAGTTGATTTTTGTAGAACTCCATATTCTTATGCATAGCTCAGATTAATATGCAAGCAACTGTTACGCGATTGTACGAAGAATAAAAACTAAAGAAAAAGTGCACCAACACAAATGTTTGAGCAACAAGAGAATGGATTGTGTGGATGGGATATAGGCGGCACTTACTTGGATATTGCCATAGAGTAGGCGGCGTTCGGGTCTGCGACAGGCCCATTGTAAGGTCGTTTGATAGCGGAATCATCGCTGAGTTGGAGGTGCCTGTAAAAAACATGTTTTGGCTCAAGTTTTGAGCACCTGCTAGTGGTCCAGGGGATATATACGTTCATATGTTTCAAGTTGATTTGCGTGTTTTATCAGTGTGATTGATGGGGTAATGATTTGTGTGTGATCATAAAACCAAAAATACCAGAAATCAACCAAAATACAGAAATCATTCATTTTTGTGGCAAACAGAAAGTGAACATGTAAAAAAGAGAAAACAAGAAATTAATTGATGATTTAAAAAAAAAAACACGAAGGAAAATATAAATTCTGGTAATGCATCCATATGGGCAATACATGACTCTAAGAGCAGCTAATGCTTACCCAAGTCAGCTAAACCGAGTCCAAACCGGTTAAAATCTTTTGTTTGTAGATGTGGTGTACCCATTTGGGATTGTTCTTGTAATCGTTGGCGGCCTACAGCTATTCCAATTGGTATGTTACCTAAGGATTATAAAGTAAGGATTAATGACGATTCCATTAGGAAATATTTTTGAAAATGCTAAAACAGATATAATGGATGATTGTGTTTATAAACTGATTCAGATCTGAAGTGTGTGCCTTTGGCTCTTTGGATGACAACAATTTTTTATTATCATTCGAAACTCACTGTTATTCTGCCCATTTGCTAGAATATTATTGTTGTGGGCTGCCGCGTCCATTGTGGAAGTGATTGAGGCCAAAGTAGAGGCCGTCGAGTTGCAGTTGGTCGGAGACTTCTGCTCAATCTTAATGAGGGTACCAGAACTGCCAGAAAAATTGCCTGTAGTGCAATGTCCCAAATTATTAGAAGTAGTTACTTCTGAGACTTGGCACGGTTCTCGTTTTATTTGAAGTAAGGTGGTTGTGGTGGTCGTATGAGTTTCTGCTGAAGAGCAACCATCTCCACTATTTAATGAGTTGGCAGAACTACCTGGGGTGCCTCCATGACTAGTGATGATAGGCTGGTATTGTTGTTGAACCTTAGAAAATGAAGGATGATGTTTTAGGGACTTTGATAATATTTAATTTGTATGATCATTTTAAAATAAGACCTGGGAAAATTTCTCCTAAATTCAGCTGAAGAATACAGTAATTTTATTAATTAATATTAATGTTTCAAGATGTTAAAAACTAGTGCGAAGAATTTGTAATTGCAGAATATAAATATTCATATTTTGAAAATAGATTTATTTATAATAACTTATTATATTTTTAATTTCATTGTTGCACAATGCACACATTGGGTAAATTTATGTTCGCTACAAAGAATTACTCTTCCATGTAAAAATAATTATAACAATTATGCGCTTTTTGTGTAATTATATATTTTTAAATATTCATGCAATTTAATTACTAGCTACATAAATAGAGAAATTAAAAATAAGAAATATGATTGAGCAAATCTTAATACCAAATTTTAGTTAGATCGTGAAAAGATAATTACTTTAATAATGTTTTTTAATTAAATAGACTCTGACCAAATGAAAGATATTTTGTTAAGGTTTCAAAAACTAAAAAAAGTTTTGCTTTTATTAGTCCTAAACTAGAATTATTATCCTTTGTGTTTACTTTTGGAACTTGTGTTATAAGTTTGGCTCATTTGGCTCATGTAACCAACTGTACTTTGTAAAATACATTTACCATTAGTTTTTTGCAATTATGCTATATTGAGCATATTATGGTCACAAAATATTATTTAAAAAACAAACAAAAGATATATTTAAAGGTCAGGGTATCTATAACCGGAATTTCACCTGTAAAATTCAAAAATACTTACAATTCCTGTTTGCACGGGTTGCGTCCACGTTAAAGGTAATGTGCGGCTACAGCCTTGCAATTGTTCCTTGGTTGAAGTGGTTGTTGTTGTAGTCAAAATAGATAAGTTATTATTGGTACTGGGATGAGTTGTAACCAAATTATTTTGGTGCTGCTGGTGCAGACTTATGATGCAATCGTTAATGTTTTTATTCACTTTTGGCTGAACACGTTGCTTCTTAGAGGGTTTAGGTACGAGGACACTAGAGGCGTGGCTTGTTCCAGGATTTTCTGACTTGATGGCGTAATTAGAAATGGCCGGCGAAGGAACATGTATCTGCAACGGTTCGATTTGCGACCCTTGCTCCCATCGTCCGATGCATGTTTCAGTCTTCTTGGCTTGCAAAGCAGCCGGCGACTGTTGTGTGCTTGCTGATGAAGCAGTACAATTGAGAAAATCTGTATGAGATTGCACGAAGATGCTACTGTTGGCCTGCAAATATAAGGAAAGGGATCTTCATGAGGATTGAATTTTTGCAACAGTTGCACGGGGATTATGTTTTGTTGTTTAAATTGGTTCCTAGGAAGAAGGATGTTGTTTAAGCGTGGACTGTATTCTATGTTGAGATTCAATGAAAGGACTATACTTAGAGAGTTTCTTACAAAACAAGTCTTTATTCGACTAATCCTTAAATTCTACTGATTTTTACAGCTATTTCAAACTTCATTGTTGACAACTCAAAACAAGAGACCTGGGTTGACTCGGGACCGGTAATATAAATAAGCCGGTTAGAAATAATAATTTAATGACAATGAAAACTTAAACTATAATTATTATCTGGGGCCTGAACATTCTCCCCCGCTTGAAGTGACAATGTTACTTCAAGAAACAAGATCAGGGTCTTGAATGCTTTCGCCTACATTTCATCCAAGTTCGGTCTCTTGTAGTTTCGGATGGTTGAGACTTGTCTCTGTTCCATTGACACGTGACTGTTGAAGTGACCTTCCAGAAATTCCATTAACAAATTGACCGTTGGGACGGTTTTGGCTGGAATGTGTTTTTCCCAAGCTCTCCGAGTTTCTTCATCTAGCATGTGCGAATTCAACATGTTCGATTGACATTTGCCGCGTAGACTTATTAGATGACTTCTTGTGGCCATCAACTTCTCTATGAACACATTCAATTTGTCTTCATTTTCATCCTCGTCGGCTTCGTAAATCAATTCCAGCACAGAGTAGTGATAACCTTGAAATTCCTTCTCAAGGTCGTCAATATTCAATAAATACCCATTAATTTCATCAGTGCATCCATTTGTTGGATCATATTGAGCTAAAACTTTGCTCATCGTTGTCAGTTTTGCTTTTTACAGCTCCTCGTTTGCGAGAAAATGATTTTAATTCTGACATCTTTCTCTGTTTGTGTGTGTGTGTTCTTTGTATGTGTGAGTGAGCTGGATGATGGGGCTACTTTTTTTTTATTTACGGTACTTGGGATCTGCTACCCACCAAGCTTTGACCGTCTTTGCCTTTCAGAAATTCTTGATACACTCTGCGTCTGATACTCGTGACTTTATTCACTTTTGAGCCTTAATCAAGACCGTGTTTTCTTATTCAGCAGCACTTTTTCATTGTTGTTGCGACTGTTCTAGGCTGAAGCTTTCACTTTACTCACGATTTTTCTGCTTTTCTTTTCGATTTTGGGCTGTTCCAGACTGGGCTGGCAAACAGTATCTCTTTTGGGCTGTCTTAGACGGAGCTAAGCACAATTGTGGGAAAGGCGTCCTCCACGTTTTCACGATTTATCTTGATGTTGCGTCTGTTCCAGGCTGGGCTGGCAACAGAATCCTTGTTGTTGCGACTGTTCTAGGCTGAGCTAGCAAACAGTATCACTTTTTGCTGTCTTAGACGGAGCTAAGCACAATTGTGGGAAAGGCGTCCTCCACGTTTTCACGATTTATCTTGATGTTGCGTCTGTTCCAGGCTGGGCTGGCAACAGAATCCTTGTTGTTGCGACTGTTCTAGGCTGAGCTAGCAAACAGTATCACTTTTGCTGTCTTAGACGGAGCTAAGCACAATTGTGGGAAAGGCGTCCTCCACGTTTTCACGATTTATCTTGATGTTGCGTCTGTTCCAGGCTGGGCTGGCAACAGAATCCTTGTTGTTGCGACTGTTCTAGGCTGAGCTAGCAAACAGTATCACTTTTTGCTGTCTTAGACGGAGCTAAGCACAATTGTGGGAAAGGCGTCCTCCACGTTTTTACAATTTATCTTGATGTTGCGTCTGTTCCAGGCTGGGCTGGCAACAGAATCCTTGTTGTTGCGACTGTTCTAGGCTGAGCTAGCAAACAGCATCACTTTTGCTGTCTTAGACGGAGCTAAGCACAATTGTGGGAAAGGCGTCCTCCACGTTTTTTTTCAATTTATTTCGATGTTGCGTCTGTTCCAGGCTAGGCTGGCAAACAGAATCTTTCTTGTTGCGGCTGTTCTAGGCTGGGCTAGCAAACAGAATCACTTTTGCGCTGTCTTAGAAGGATCTAAGCACAGAAACTTTACTTTACAGTTTTGGAGGGAAAATCTGCTTTTCCACTTTTTCACGTCTGGTTGTTATTCCTTGTTTTTCGGGCTCTGTAGGACCAAAATGTTTAAGCGTGGACTGTATTCTATGTTGAGATTCAATGAAAGGACTATACTTAGAGAGTTTCTTACAAAACAAGTCTTTATTCGACTAATCCTTAAATTCTACTGATTTTTACAGCTATTTCAAACTTCATTGTTGACAACTCAAAACAAGAGACCCGGGTTGACTCGGGACCGGTAATATAAATAAGCCGGTTAAAAATAATAATTAAATGACAATGAAACTTAAACTATAATTATTATCTGGGGCCTGAACAGATGTTGATTTAAACAAAATTTGAATGGTGACTACTGTAATAAAAAGAACTCAATATTTTTGAGGAACAGTTCATTTTCAAAAAAACTTCGAACCAACTATCATTGCTTAATCAGAAAGAAAGCGATTTAAAATTTTATGATTCCATTTGAGATATTATGTTTTCCAGAAAATATTTCATTTATAAGCATAATGTTTCATTTATAAGCAAAACCACCAATATTGTTATTTTGTTTAAAAAAACGGATTAATCATTAATCAAACAACATTCTAGATTTGTGAAGCAAGCAAAGAAGCAATGAGCTTATTCTTCTCAAGAAATGAAACAGTCATAGCTATCAGTTGCTTCACAGTTGAACAGTTGCTCTTTGAAAAAGCCGCCCTAGTTTAAAAATTTGAATGACAACAAAAGGGCTGTGCGACAGTTGAGCACATTTCCCCGTAAAGTCTTTCATTTCTGCTTTCTTTTATCTTTTGCGGATCATTGTCATCGCAATCAAAATTGACTAAATAAACAAATGAGGCTTAAACTGCCATTGAAACTAGGCAAATGGAATCACATGAAAAACAGTTTGGTTTCAACAGTTTATATGTTCAGGACCAGCGACTTACTTGGCTAAATGCAACTGCAGAGTTCCAGCTCTTTACCAGCTCCAAAGGAGATAATGTTGGGATAAATGGTGAACTATGTGTTGGCGTAGAGTAACCTCCTGCTGCATACAAATCAGAATCTGTAACAAAAAAGAAAGTTAATAAGATATTAGTGACAAATTAGAAATTTAAGGTTTATCCTTTTTCCTTAATTGTTTGTGAAAAGACAAGCAAGAGTGGAGCAAGAGAATCTCTTCAAATCCTTTTGTAAATTAAAGTGTTTAAACTTGAGAGTGCTGTTCAAAATTTTCCGTTCTACAGTTGCTCGTAAAACTTTGGATGATGAACAGTTGATTTTGAATTATATTTAATTATCAGATGTGTGATGTCTCTGTATGAAATTATCAATTATTTACCGTTTTATAAAAATATTCAATAATGAGTTCTGAAGTTTCGAGTACAATTATGTACAATTATATAAGTAAAGTACAAGTGAAGGTTTCTTCGGTAAATATGGTGAGTTAATGATAGCAATAATCACTTTTCAGTGTATAGTTTAGTTTTGTAATAGAAAATTTGATAAAGTTTATGTTAATGTGAGGTATAAAAATTATTAGCACATTGTTCTAAAAAAGTGTTCATCAGAATATTTAAAATATTTAAAAGAGGAAAACTTGTTGCAAAATTCTCAACACAATCTTTCATTTTTGGATCTATAAAAACTTGCATACTTAGCATTTCTTGAGCATTCCATTTATTTCTTGGATTCACTTGAGAGTAAAAGCAAACAGCTTTGAGTTTCAGGTTACTCCAACATTTGAACAACTGAGCAACCGAACAACATGTTTTTCCATTTTTTTCACTCGATTAGATTCTGTTGCAGCATATTTCCATTTCTGAGAACTCGCCGTTTCTCAAATATTTTTCCAGTATAAGCCTTTAAGTCGGACTTGAGAAAACATTTATGAAACTGCGCGAAGGTCACAGTAATTGAATGACTTGACCAGAAATTCACTTTGACTCGGAATATTTTTAGTCAAGCGTTTTGAGTGATTCCTGGTATGTTTAAGCTTCAAGTTGCTTCAAGTTTCGCAAGATCAGTTATTAAGTTGAATATATTTTAAGTTAGGCAGCTTCTCCATCAAGTCGAACAAGCAGTAAAATTTAAATTTAAAATAATAAAAGTAGCTGAAGTTACATTGCAATTCGCATTTGAACTTACTTTGTGGTGCTGCCATTGCGTTTTTTCACAACTCACTGCTCTTTTTTGCTATTAAATTGCGCTTTTTTGCACGCGTGGTTTTTACTTTGTTCAAAGTAAATGAATGCTTTCCTTCAGCCGTTTTTGTATGCTTGCCTGGCTAATGGATCAGTATTCCCTGATTTTATGAATTCTTTAATGTATGTAATTAAACCTTAAACTACATGAAATAGTATAAACTAGAATAATTACTTTGAGTACCATAAATAGTATAGGAGAGTCATTTTGCGAGCATAGTATCAAATTCCAAATTCCAATATTTGAAAAATTAGGAAACTTTTACTAAAATGATTTCCACGAAGTGAAGTACAGAAAGAAAAGTTTTGAAAATTGCAATATTTCTAGATTAAATCTTCATTCATCTTCTCGTGAAACAGACCCTCCCGATAATTATACCATAAAAAACATAAAATATAAAGCAACTGATAAAATCTCTCATCAAATCGGGTCACCCCAATTGCATGAAAATCCAGCAAAATATGCAAATGGGCTTGAAAACTAATTTCCATAAATTAAGATTACAAACAATTTGATGTGCAATTATTCGATGCGTTTTTGCAGCCGCGCGCAATTTATGCGCAAATCATTCAGTCAGAGAGCTTTAGAATATTTGCGATGGATAAGAACATCATCATCAGCTGAGCAGATATAGGCAGATATATACATAGTTTTTGAGGCGATTACAAAGCGCTCCCGCTCGAAATTATGCACAATTGTTTTAACGCACTTTGGCATGGCAATTGCATGCAGTTTATCGTCTGCCAGAAATCTTTGCGGCCCATGTGCTTTAGCTAGGCGAGTGAGAAACTTGGAGTAAAAGTAATCAACGAATCAATTTCAATTTAAATTAATGGCGACGGCCGGCAGCATTATATTTTGAAGCAAATTTAGACTGAAATTGAACCCAAACTGTAGAGCACTCACTTCCTGCCAGATATTGCTTTTGTGTTCTCATGTTTCTTATTCACTGTTGAACAGTTATAGTGAAAAATTGTGGGAAATACATTTTTATTTAAATAAATGATAAAACTAATGAAATATGTTATATCAAATATTTAAAAATTCTAATAACAAAAAGTTTTGGTAAAAAAACGTTGAAATTTTAACAGTGCACTAAGAGTAAAATATTAAAATTGATTCCAGATATCCGAATGGAACGCCAACAACAAATTTCAAACTCAAATATTAATGGGTTTTCAATTATTGAAATGATATTAATGGGAATCGATATATTATCATAAATTTACAATGCATTTAACAATCAATTGAACCCTTTCTACGTTACATTCAACCTTCATTAGTTTATAAGTCCATAATTACTCAGAATTGGAGAACAATCGGAGAACAATCGAGTGCTATCTTATCCATAACTATCAAGCTATTTCGATCCTCTCTTCAGTCCATCCCAATTTGATGCAATTGTGTCCTCAAATCCCGCATAAAATGCTCAAATGCTTCAACATAAACTGCACCAAAAAAAGCCACGCAAAAGCAGAATTTTCCAGAATTGGGTCAACAGCTACCAAAGCGAGAGCGAAAATGCATTCATTATTTTTCGATTTCGAAATGCAAGTCTCGTTTATGCATAAATAATTTATAATTGATTGTTTGAAGTAGATGTTGGTGTTTGTATGGATAACATAAATTTTGAATTTTGCGAAAATTTATTATTGAATCATGTGGGTGGGAGGTAAGCAGGATGTATTGGTATTTTGATAATGTTATGACGCAATATCGATCCGAAAATAATTTGGTTGGGATTATGTAGGAAATTGTCATGTTTTGTAAATTAATCTGGATCAGCTCTATAGATACGAGCAACGATTTTAGAGCATTGTTCTGAATAAGAGATTCTACAACTTGATAATATATTCGAATTTTAAATAAAATTGGAATGATTAGTTTGATAATTCTTTGGGTTAGTTTTCTCAAATCCCAGAGCCAAAGTAGTTCAATCAAAAGAGATGATCACATTTTTGTAAAATAATTTTATATAATATTTCTTAAGAAACTATTTCTGGATTTGCAGCCAGATTTTCAATTTTCAAACTACAGCAAATTTGGATCTAGAAAAACAATTACAACCAATAAAGAACCATTTGATTGATATCAACCACTTAAAATATAATCATAAAATATTTTATCAGATCAACTTGTAAATTAGTTGACGTTTTTTGTTGATTAATTTAACATATTATACAATTTTTCCATTGAAACCTCAAATTAAGCATGAAATAAAAATGTAATGAAGGGATTTAAATACAGAATAAGTCCTATTTATTTGAAGCCGGATATATTAATGCATTATGTACATTTATTTCCGAATTCAACATGAACTCAAACTCGAACCAAAGTGTTAAAATTTCCGTCGGCTAAATTTCTAATAGAAAAATATTCAAATAATTTTCTTCATGGGGAATTTTATAATTGGGGTTATATTTCTATAATATTACGTTGGTTTGCTGTCACAATCAATTACTGGGTCAATATTAAAAGCCTAAAAATTTCAAAACAAGAACTAAACTTTAATCATAGGTTCGAGTTGACAGTGCCGAATGGCTTTCCAACAATATCCAGTAATAATTTTCGAATGAATGATTTTTGCTCCAACTTCATGTGAGATTTGAACATCTCAAACCTTAATGGACTTGCTAATTGCAACAACAAACACATGTTGTAGTTTATGTAGTTTTGTTGCCTTTGAATGCACTTTAACCATTTCCTTCAACAATCCAGCTTTGTGAGCATTCAAAGAGTTAATGTCTGTTAAACCAAACAACCTGTAAAATTGAAATGTAATCAAACGATTTAAGAAGGAAACCAGCAAATCGCATTAAAGTTGACACAAACATTTTCAAATGTAATAAGAGGATCTTAATAGTTGAAAATTATCATCATCTTTTGATATAATTGCCACTATAGATTACATTCAATTAAACAAAACTTAGCCTCACTGAAATATTCTGAACATTAAATTTTATATTAGATATGACAAAGTTTTAAGATCATGTAATAAAATATTTGCCAATCTCTTTTAATCATACTGTATTTAATATGATAAACAAGAGTTTTTCAAAAACACGCATGTAAAAAAATTCGAGGCATTCAAATATTTCAAACATTCAACAGAAAAAATATGGAAATATCATAAAACACATAAAAACAATGTTGTTTGTTAGTTTTATGTGATGATGATAAAATTTAACAATTTTTGTCTCTCTAAAAAATAAACAAGAATTTCAAATTATAAATTGAACGACAGCCAACAGCAACAACTGCATGCAGTTTGCAAGGCAATTTGAGAATTTGAGACAAACCGGGTATTTAATGTGTTAGGTCTGATATTTTTTTGCTTCGTGATAGAATGTGCTGAGCCAAAGATTAATCAATCATACAATTTTCAGAAAAGTTGAGAAAAAATTAGGCATTGAAAATGTTGGAACGAGAAGCTTTATGGTTTAATAAAGAATTTGTGTTTAATTACTGTTCCATCCAAATAAATTAAATTGCGATGTTGCCAATTGATTATGATTGTTTTAATGGTTTAAAACATAAAATATCTTTGAAAATTGTACCGCAGCTGAAGATAACATTAAATGAACGACATATAGTTTATAGAGTGAAACTTATACATATATTAAATATTCTTTGGAATCATTATTCAAAAAGTAACATAAAATTTATGAATTGAATTCAAATTTGAAATGCGCACAAAAGTTAATAATTTCCGTTTAAAAATCTTTCCGAAGAAATGAAATGGAAATATGGAAAACAATAACAATTTAATCATGCAATCTCATTATTGTCGAATATAAAATATTATGTTTTTATAATTAATACATTTTCGAAAAATTTATAAATTTATTTATTCCATTGGCTTGTTCAAATGTAGCGCAGTTTTTTATACGATGCGAAGATGAACTTTTAGAAAATAAGGAATTTGGAAACTTTGAATTTTGAAATATGGCAATATTATCATAATTGATATTCCAATCGAGTTTGCTGCTTTAATGGGTCTGATGGCTTTGGTGGTTCCTAATCAATCGTGCGTAGTCAACACAATGGAATTTCTAATTATTCATGTGGTAACACGCGACGAGTTGAATAATATCGGATCCCTTTAAAAACTGTAAAATTTTGAAATGTATTTGGAATTCATAATGTAAAACCAAAACTAAATATTGAGATCGTAACAGTTTTAACAAATATAGTTGTAAGCTGGATGTCTTACATTAAACGATTTTTGACTTATCGAAGCCATAACATAAATAACTTTTCAATTTATCCTCACGAGCCATTGTTTGCCCAACTGTGATGTACTTAATTACTGAAAAATTTAAAACATGTGGAACATGCCAAAATTTAAATTACACTGAAAACCACAGCCCGTAGCTAAATGAGCTACGCTGCTAAACATTTAAATTGCATAATTTTTTGTATTTTCCGAGTATTTTCTGTATTTTCGGAACTGCAGTCAATATGGAAATTCACAAAATACTCGCTAAACAAACAAAATACAAATGGATCATTTACTTTTGCAGTATGAATCAAATGAATATATTATTCTACCAATTCACGCGTATGATGTGAGTAGCTGGAGATCGTGGGAAGATGATCAATATTAGGGGATGAATATCGTTTAGTATTTAAATAAATTTGTATATTCTAAAAGAGTAAATATAAATCAATAAAGATCATAAATATTTATAAAGGAACAATCAAATATTTCAAAATGTTTTATTTTGTGTTTGTTCTAATATTTTATTTTTATTCTTGAATATCACACATCTAATTGGTTATAGTGCTCAAAACTCAGCAATAATTTTTCCGCTCCAATAAATTGAATTATTCGTTTTTGATTTGGCAGCAAAAAAGCCCACTTTGTAGATTTTACTTTGCATCGAATTCTGTTTAATCTAATAAGAAATTGAGAATAATTACAGAGCAAAGAAAATAGCTGCAAAACAGACAGCATTCGAACGATTAGAGTTTCATTTATAACATAAAATGTTGAGCTAATTACAGTGCAATAAGTGGCTAATGAATCGTTTATTTAGGATATTTCGAGGGTATTAATGTAAATTAAAAGTAGTTTTACCGAATTCGATTTTTCTTTCGGTTATTAAAATTGAATAGAAACGAATTTCTGTATGTTCAGTTCCACCATTACAGGTCATATCTAATGAATCCGCAAACATAAAAAAGTGCATGTAAAATGGCTTTTGCGAGTTTCAACTGCAAATTGTATGTGAACATTTATGCGGGAACAGAGTTGGACTTAGAAAGCATGAAGATACTTTCTAGTAAAAACTGATAAAAAAATTAATAATGTTATAGAATACTTCAAATAATTTTTTTTGTGTAATAATTAAATCCATACCTATAAACCTTTTATGATTACATTTTTAAATTATTCAAAAAATGTATTTTTTAATGACGAATAATTTTAATTTATAAATTCCATTTTACATAATTTTAATGAATATGCCTAGATTACTTTTATGGCTTCCGATTTATGGACTTCGGATTGGTTGACAGTTCTTTTCTTGAGATGAATAGTTTACGCCTTTCAGAATATTTTTCAGAGCTTTACATTTTTAAACTTCTTGATAACATAAAACATCAAACTAAAAGTTCTCTCCTGCCTATTATCGTGTTGATTTTGGAAAGAAAAATAGAAAAATTTATGAATTTGTTTTCCAAGTGAATTTTCTTTACACAGTTTGCATTTTGTTTGCGCAATGTCTTTTACTTCGAAGTTATTAATGAGTTTGTTTTGTCATTTCTAGTAAATATTGAAGCAATTGGCTTGAAAAGAGCGCTGTTCAAATACTTTTTGAAGGGCTGCAGTGTTAAATAGATTAAAAATTCTAAATAAATGTTTTCGTCCAAAAGTGTTTTGCAAGCTATCAAATAGGTTTTTCAATATTTAGTGAGTAAATTGTTTTGGAAAGTACATCAAAACCTTTTTAGAAAGAGACATTTTTTTAAAACAAGTTAAACTCGATGAAAAACCTTATATTTTGTATATTTATGAAACAATACCCAGCAAGTTTTCAAATAAAAATTTACTTAACGATACTTGACCCATTTTATATTTACAGAATTGCAACAAAACAAGTTGCTTAAGGCTGTTAATCCACTCTATAAAATTGTAAAATTGTAAGATGTTGGGCTTTTTCTCTAAAACTTAGATTTTCTACAACACATAAACTTGCTTTAAAAACGACAGAACCGAACAAAAACTACTTTTCTGTACACAGCAAGAATTATGGCCTAAGAAACTACAAACGATTCATTTATTTTGTCATTAATAACAGAAAATAAACCATTAAACCGAAACGATTAAATTCAACTGGAACCTGCCCGAACGCTGAGCTCAACTGGTTTTTTTTTCTTAGAGCGCAGATAAAATGATGCTTCAGAAATTGGTTGCATCTAATGCGCCAACACAAATAAAGTTTAAAACAACTAAAAAACCTAAGCTCATGGGAAAAAATTTCTTCTAAGAAATTGAATTTCAAAATAGGAAATTTACAAATTATGTTAAAGTTGTCGCATTACTACAAAAATTTTAATGTTTTATTAAAAGCTTATCAAAATTGGTTGTTAACTATAAATCTATCAACTTCTTTGAAAATACCAAACATATATGGTTACGGTAGTAAGAAATAATTTAAATTAAACGAACCAACTTCTTAATTTTTATCAGTCAAAACTTGATACTTCAATTGATCTAACTCTAGTCACTAGAGACGTTGCCCATTAATACACTCTTAAAATTCTTAATTAAGCTGTCAAATAAGTGAATGACCTTAATTCATTCACCAAATGCAAGCAACATCAATTAATTCAACTAATACGACATCTGTGACAGTGAAAAATTAATATTGCGGCAATTTTCTAAATCAAATTTAAAATTCAGTTAAACTGCAAAATTTAGATATTACGATATTAATTAATCATGACCACTTTTGACTTATTTTCACTGAGCTTTGGATTTTAAAAATTCTTAAAATCATTTATCTTCTCTCCAAGGATGTTTTGGCAAATTTCAAATTGAAATTTTCAACATAGAAACTGAAATTTTTAAATTCTTGCCAGTAAATAAATTTTTATATTTTCGCAATATTTTTTGCCTCACAGTTCATAATTGTGCGATGCTCAGCAAGAGATAAGAGATTGATTGGTATTTCTTTTCCTTTCATTTATCAACATTTTCGACATTTAAATGCCTTTTTTCACTTGCAAAAACTTTAAAAGCAGCAAAACGTTGATTGTTATCAGAGCTCGGCAAAGTATTCCAATTCATTCAAACAGTTTTTCGTTGAAAACCAAATATATTCATTAATGTGTCATCGGAATAATCAATTTTAGCTTTGAAAATTCTTTTGAGCTCGCGAGTTTGTTGGAAGTTGCTTTTAGTTTTATAAACGCGCCTAATGGGAAAACATCGGAAAATATAAAGAAGGGCGAGGGGGAGCTACTGTCAGGTTGTTGGTTGATTTATTTCGATTCCCACTAGGCGCAATTAGAATCTGTGTTTACAAACTAGAGACTGGAGCCATGAAAAAATATTTTTTTAACGAGAGGACCTGTGGTAGTGTGAAATACTTCAACTATTTTATTTTGATAACAAAAAATTTTTAATTTTAATGTTTATATTAAGTATCAAAAAACATATTTATATTTATAAATAATGAATAACACCAGAAAAATGTAATTCTATATGAAATGTCATATGCCTTATTTATTCTTTTGAAAAAACACATTAAATATCCAGAATACCAAAGACTAGCAATGTGTTGTAAGAACAACTAAGAAATTAGAATAATTACCCATTATAATATGATGACGTTAAAAAAATGAGATTTTAATGAATGGCAGCACAAATGCGAGACAGAATCATAGACAGAATAAAATTCATTTTCACAATATTCCAGTTTCTCATGTTGCCGGTAGTTCTCGCGGTTTGTGGCGCATAATGTATTAACGTATTAATGTGCATGTGAACACCGAGAATTCTTTTTTTGTCTACTTTAAGATCCAATTAATTAATTACGCCATAAAGAAGCGAATCAGTTGGAATAAGTGTTTTTAAATGCAGTGAAGGGTATACTCACATTCGCTACCAGTTGACAGTGTTGCAGGCCACAAATTGCGATTCAATTGTTGCTGGTGGAGGTGTTGTTGTTGTGAATCAGATGCAGCAGATGGTCCAATAAAACGCCCATTTGTTCCTAACATGCCTTGGAACGGCAAACTGTAAAAGATAATAGAAAACAAGAACATCAGGATTCAGTTTTATTTAATTTAATTGGGTGGTCATTACAAGCTTCTATAGGAAACATAAAATAATTTACGGAATGACAAAATATTAGATAATATAAGTTTATGAATTCGAAGCATAGTATATGAATCATATCATTTTTTTAATTTTTAGGCTGAACGATAAATCGAGAAAATCATCTCAAAGAACCTGTCTATTCTGCCATCCATCCACATCAACAGTCGGAACATCCAATAATTGCATCAAAACAGAAGTTAACATACATTATGCCGTGCCAGCCTCCTCCTTGTTCGCAATAATACAACATACATTTATTATGTATGTTAATTACAATTTAATATTTATCATTTATTTTTCTACAAACATTCAAGCATTTCAAGCATTAAAGCATTAAAACATTAACATTCCGCTGCACAAGAGCCAAATGCTAAAAAAGAGTTATATATTTTTTATATCAGTGAAAAACCATCAATTCAGGTTAACGACTCTCGCTTTTTGCTGCTTTTTTGCACAGCCAAGCAAGCAGTCAACGACACAAAAGAAACTTTTCAACTTTATATCTGGCAAAAAAAACTTTAGCTGGATTGTGTCAAGGAGCTTTTTAGAAAATATTTTGTATGCATTGTGGGACGGTTTTTAGCGCGGAAATAGATATTTTTCATTTTTTTTATTAGATTGAAATAATTGCTTTCAGAAAGTATTTGACGGGATTAGGAAAGATTTTATGTTAAAAAATAAGTAATATCAGATTTTGATTGGAGGAACTTCGACAATTATCATCTAATATAACAACTTGCTAGTAATTTGTTTTTAATCAAATAATTTAAGCTACATTATCATTTTAATCCGGATGTGCACTCAAAATACAATGAAGGACTTTTATTCAAATACTAGAAGAAACACTCAATGAAAAAGTAACCTCTGTAGCACTGCAAGCGTTTCAAGAAGCCGACGCTTAATTTAACAATGAGTATAAAATATAAATCTTTCATTAATCGAAATATAATTTTCTATTAAGTGCTTATCAAACAAGATCAAGTGGATTGAATGTCAGTGGAGAGAACAAATAGAACTATCTAACTATCTACATTTCTGTATTGCCATATTTTTAATGTTCAAGTGAACACTTCAGCAAAAACAAAATAGTTTTATAACAAACTTTTAATAATAATGCTTGAAGTAATAACAATAATGAGTAATTACCAGTAATTTTTGTTGGATTTTTTGTTGATGAGAAAATTGAGCGAAATAAGCAACAAATCGTAATGATATTCATTATTGGCGCTTATGGCGAAAAAAAAGCAGCCGAAGCCAACAGAACAGCAACAAAACACAACAACTTGAAGCCCTCGCAGCGAAATGGCAAAAATTATATAAAATTTTATGCTCATTTTAATTTGCATTTATATTAAAGTTTTTTCTGTATGATGATTTTTTGAATCAAACACGAAAATTGAGCTCAAAACTGAATTTTAATTCTGCCAATGCAGATTTCTTTTTTGATTGGCTGTAGATTGGGCAAAATGTGGAAGCCGGTGCTAAATAGGCTTGTGATTAAAATGTTACGGTTAGAAATTAAATTATAATATTAAAAAATACCCTAATTAGAAAGAATGAGCCAAGATTGAAGAATTGAATTTCAAATCATAAAATTAGAATCAGGATTGATAAATTATTTAATGAAGCCTACAGATCAGTTTCAGCCTCGAAAAGAAATCATTTTAAAAAGTGAAGAATAAACCCATTTCTCAAAATCCAACTTCAACCTCATCTATATACATTCAAAATCGAAAAAAACTTGTTAAAAACGGAAATGTTTCAAAGTTAATCGAAAATGCCATCACTATGCCTCAGGTTAGACGCGAAAACTCAAACTCAGCACAATATTAAACCCTTACAATCCTCTCAAAAAAGTCCTAAACGTATTTCAAATTGTCTGGAAAAGTTTTTGAAGAAAAATTGTCCCCTTAACTTCCCAATTTCAAGGGAAACATTTTGGAAAACTCTTACTGAAAATTTTCCCTAATTACGACAAATTATGCAGAAAGTTCTCAAACTTCTCGGGCAGATTATTCAGAACTGAATAAATCTCTTCAGGTTATCACTTGAGAATTGAGAACTTTAGAAGTTTTGAGTGTTCGCAGCTCAATCTGAACTCCACATGACGTGAATTACAATTTTTCCCAATTAAATTAAATTAAAAGCTTCGAAACACTCTCCTTTTGGAAACATATCCAAAATTTCCAAAAGTTTGCAAGAACTTGATAACGTCGATAAATTGCAAATGTATGCCAGATGGAGTTTAAGCTGAATTTGCGAGCAATTTTAATAAACTTAATTTTATTTGCTGAAAATATTGCAAAACCGTAGGCCGTCCGATATTGCGCCTCTAGCGCTTAATATACAAATAAGCAACAATAGAAGATGGTGTGGGTTGTACGAGTGCTTTATTATTCATATATTTGCATATTATAGCATATTAAATTACATAAATTCATTTAAAACGTGCAATATTTTCTCAAACTGAACAAATAGCCGAAGCACTAGAGCGATTGACGTTTACAAGTGGCTGGGGCAGGGATGTTGGGCTTGATTTAATTGAATGATGATAAATCGTGTTTTAAAATGCTTGAGATAAAGTTTTTGTCGTATATTGACAATCTACAATTTCATTATTCTTTTTTATCTTATATTTTTCAAAAACTTTACATACATAAATTGTATGGAATGGTAATGTTTTCAAAGTGTTCTCTAATTGTAATTACTCAAGAACGACCAAAATATATGCATTAAAAAAACTCCTGAATAGATAAATAATTCCCTAAGAGTGTCCCAAAAGAGTTGTCGTGGTTTGCTAACCACTTCAGCATTCTGATATCTCCCGAGAAATCGTCCAAACAAATGGGCTGAATGGAAGAAAATGAAGGATATGCCAAACTATGGGAATATATGTAAAGTTGAAGTGAGAAAAATGCTGGAAAAATGTATCAGGGTTTTGGTCAAGGACATAGTCAGTGGACTACCATCAAATCAGTATGTTCTACCCCCTGAAATACGAATGAATACGGTAAAATGGGGGTTGATGATGAGCAAGCAGAGTTGATAGAGAGCACTTAAGTGAACAGCATTGGCTATACCAAAACAAAAAGGTTTTAATATCTACAAATTATAGTTTGAGAATAATTTATAAAGTTTGCTGTTTGCTACTCGGTCAGTCTTTAATTTTATTCATTGGTGAAATTTTGCAATCATTTAACCATATTGTGGACCGTTTTTGCGGAGATCTTTAACTCTGTATTTTTTTAAATAAATTCATTGGATATTCGTCTTTTTGAAGAGAACTTTTGCTCTAAAACTAAAATATATCATAAAGATATCACAATAATCTTTTTTAGAACGGTAAAGCGGTCCACACACTATGAAAGTAAATCACTGAAAGTTTCTTCTTTTTCCCGATTTTTTCAACTTCTTGACATTTTCCCGTGGAAGGATTTTTTTCAAAAAATAGTCAAAATTTGCGTATTGAAAAGACGAATTTAATGTTTGAAGAAAATTTGGAAAAACTCTAGGAAAAACTCTACTTTCAGACAACTTTCAGTGAATTTTGGTCTTTTTACTGGTTTTGCCCATGAAAGTTGCCTCAAAAATGATAAATTTTGGAATTTTTTTTTTCCACATCATTCTTGCCATAAATATGCATCAGATTTGTGCAGTTGCGGTGATTAAATATTCTGTTCAAAATCATAAACCACAATAAAAACTGCGAGGCTGAACTTTCACGAAGAATAGAAAATTTCCTATTTTTGCGCTGCAAGTTTGATTAATTTACTCCGATTTTCAAAGTCCGAAATTTTTATTTTGACACATTTCCCTTTTTTAACGCCAATTCATTCCCAATATGGTCTTTCAATGCTTAGAACTCGTAGAAAATGGTTTAAAACGCATTCTTTGGACAATAAATGAGATAAAATTCGAAAAGTAGGAAAATAATTTTTTAAACGTCAAAAAAACTTTCACGGAAAACTTTGATTTTTGAAAAAATCACTTTCATAGTGTGTACAACGCTTAAGCAACTTAAATTTTAATCCTTAACGTAAGCAAACCACTTAAATGACAAACTCGACAGACTGAATTTAAGTTATTCATATCGTTATTGATGATGTTTCACCTAATTTCCGAGACACAACTCCTTTTTACTTTTCAGCCACAAAACAATGAAAAGTGTGTGTGACGCGTGTGTCAATTTCTTTGAGCGACCGGTTTCGCATGCCGAAAATTTTAGCAAGTAAAATGGGTTTATTATGTACACACGAGCGTACATGGTTGTTGTTGCGGCAATTAAATCAGATTTCATTAAATTACATGGGATATGCAAAATAGCAAAATTTATTAAAAGCCGGGACGAGATTGCTTTAAAATTTGCGAAATTATTTTTGATATGAATTTTTAACATTTTCGAAGATCCTTTATAACGTGTTAAGGATTAGAATATTTTCTGGAATTTGTTTATTAAAATTTTGGGGGATGTTTAATAGAGGATTTTTGGATTAATAATTATATATTTAAAATACAGGGGTCGTGGGATTTTGCAAATGTTATTTGTTTCCGAAAATGTTAAATTTTACATATTCAATTATTTTCGCTTAAATTTCCCAAAAAATTATTGAAATATAAATGTTTATAATCTACATAAATATTTTCTGCATTTCAGTGAATCTCGGGATAGCTCCAAATATCAGGAAATATAGACCCTAAAGCAAAACCTATGATTGATGCGTTTGTTGTGAGGTAAATGGATTTTCAATTTTGTAGTGAATAAATAAAACTTCCTGCGAGTACACAGATTAATGTTTGAGCAGAAATATTGATCAAAAACTGAACAATTTAGCCAATGGCTATTGAATAAATTTAAAAATGGTAATTCAATTGATGTTGAAATAAAACTGAGCTCAAGGAATAAATTTCATTGAAAACAATGGATTCAAAAATAAGTATGTAAAATGTTCTTAAAAATTCTTGCTGGATCAGTTTCGGATCATCATATAGCTTAAATGTAAACTCTCTTTTTCAAAATATTTTAAGTTTCTCATAAGATACGCGAGTGTAGTCTAAAAGCACGCTAAAATATTAAAAATAAACATCGAATTTCTTTCCACTAATTGCAATAAATTATTCCGTCGGCATATTTTCAAATCATCAAAATTTATAGCCAAATTTAAAGACTGAACCAACCGTTTTTGTCCCGGAATGTTTACAAACTTTATGATATTTGTGTTATTATCAAATTTATAAAAAATTTGAACGGTGAAAATGTTTGGAAAATTTTTCTTATTCAGACAGTGGCTTAGAAATTTGAATTATTCGAAGGTAACAGAAATTAAGCGCCACTTGGCAAAATATTTGTTTAATTCTTTCGAAACAATTTTATACATTTTTTTAGAACAGATCAATATTTTTTTAGACACAAAAAAATCACATAAAATCCTAGAAACATGTACTGTTCAGATTGTTTTGATAGATAAAAAGCAACGAACAATCTAAATAAATGATTTTACCCTACTAAAAGTACAGCACTGCCCACAAATTCCAATTTTGAGAGTAAAAATATAATTTAAATTAAAAAAATACAGGAGAATATATTTTATGTTATTTTATGTGTTATTTTTCTAAAAATAATTGAAAGTAATTTGTTTTCATAGTAAAATTTTATTTTTGTCATAAAACGAAATTAATATCACACTAAATTTGCTGTTGAAAAGCAAAGTGGAGAAAACAAGTTGGAAACTTATTTAATTTTAGAAATTTGGAAATTCAAAAGGGATTTCAATTTAATCCTTACCACTTTTCCTGTTTTCCATGCGAAATATAAATTTGCTTTTCCGAAATGAAAGCTGAATTTGTTGAAAAGTTTTTTGAATTTTCTAAATTCTCGAAATTTGTGGATTATTGTTCTCTTAATTCCTAGAAAAGCCACAATTCACGTTTTATACAGGGATGTTGCAAAAATATGAATTCAATATTGATATAACATAATTGGTAATAATTCAAAGTTGTGGAAAATATTAAAAGAATTTGAAAGTTTCAGATTTTTTAATTACCCGTTCATAGTCGCGTAGTACTGCAAAAATAGTAAAAAAAATCCAACTCACTACATAAATATAGTAACTAGCATAGCATTAGATGCATGCCATAAACTCACTGCACATTTTCCCGCCCTGATAAAAACTTCAGGCTCGGTTGCCAATCGCTGTTCTATTGAAAATACAGAGCCTGTGTGTTTTGTTGTTGGATACCTGAAGTTTTCAATGATCACGAAATAATAGTAAAATCAATTTAATTTAGCGAAACAACACAAAAAACTGTTGTAGAGTGGAAGAAACACACAAGGAGAATAATCTTTTTTGCTTTCATACGTGAGTTTGCAGAACTGTGAACTCTTGAATGGCAGGGATGGGTGTGGGTGAGTTCTTTAAAGATAATCTAGGGACGATTTTTAATAAATCAGATACAATTTCTGAGTCATTCAATCATTAATTATTAATAGACAATTTATCTTTTTTATTGAACCTTCCGGCTTCTGACCCTAGCAATTTTTTTTAATATCCCATTCTGTCTAAATATATAGTTTAATAGCCGATTTTATTTTTTAGTTGTAACTTGAAAACATTGGAAATATTGCAAACATTGCAAACATAATTTTGTAATTTTCTTTTCAAGCATTGATTCAAAAATTACTTTTATATTTCGGATATGCTGGATATACTATGGAAATGCCCGATGAACCTTGAACTGATTGATTGTTTGAACATTAATTTGTTTTTTATAATACATTTAAGGTTTCTGTAGGGAACAGAACATCCTTGTTTCGAAATAAACTGCTGGGGAATTGAGATTAAATATTTTAAGATTGAAAATAAAACCAGTATCATAATCTGGATGTTATTTAAATGTTTTAAAAGATACAATAGATTCAAAAAATTATTGAATCCATATTCCATATAAATTATAAACAAGCTGAGGGTATAAGAAAGATATGCTAGTTTAAATAAAAATGTAAAATAATTCTCCTCCATTTAAGGCGGTCATTCCCCAATCAAATGAAACTTTATAAATTTGTTAATTTTGTACAAGATTGACGTATAATTAAATTTATTGTGCTCGCAAATAGAAACTGAAAGTCATCCAAAAATAGCATCTATTATTCTACAGGAACTCCAAAACCTGCTCTTTTTACGTTTATTGGATACAAACTGAAGAAACATGGAACTTGAGTTCAAGTATCCAGCTTCTTGGATCAAATGGATGTAAGTTGCACCAGCCAAAATTAAAAAATTATTTGATTCTCTTTTGTTATAAATACTTAGAAAAGCATTTTGTTTGGCTTCATTGGGGCCAAACCATCAGAAAATAATAAATAAAAGCACGCAGTAAAACATGAGCGACATTTGAAAGAGCATTAAACAAATATCGAGGCATATACAGTGGGGCTTCTTATTATTCTCATTTTGCGATCCAACCAACGTATCGGGCCAGAGCCAACATGTGAACAGCCCAAGTTAACCAACTTAACTAACTACACAATCAGCTAAAGTATATTTAAACAGCAGCCAACAACAATTGGAGCTCCGATACAACAACACTCTTCAAACGAATAAATACCAGAATATGTTGTATATTTTTGTATTTTTATTCTGGTGTTTTTTGTTCTTTTGAAAACATAAAAAAAAATATATGACATTCATAAGCCAACATAAAAATATGAAATAAAAATTGTAATAAAAGAATTTATGAAAGAACTAAATTAAGAACCATTTTTGGGGGTCTTTTTGTGCTTATTCAGATGGAAGCACCACACAGAGCTCCAGTAAAAGGTTTCTCTCACATTATCGTTTATCAATATCAAATTAAACTGGAGAAATATGCTTTGTTAACAAAATTTCACTAAAACTCGAAATAAATTTATCCATGACAAAGTACGATACAGTCTTATCAATAGTTAATTGGACACAAAACAGCTGATTTTGGTTTTAATTAATCAATATAAGTGACGTTATTTTTAAAAATATTGATAAACCGCGATAAGCAAAACAAAATTTCGCCTTCAGTGCTCGTGAGAAATTTGGCAACGGCGTGAGAATCCAGTCACCAAGCAAAACAGAAATGACTTGCGACCACTTTTGGTGATAAAGTAAATGTTAATTAGTGGATACTATTCAAGTTTTTCTTTGCAGTTTTTTCTTAAACATTGTCTTGAGCTTGTATTTCGTTATTCATTAAAAATTAATGCAATAAAATGCCAGGGGTTGAGGCTTCCCATTTACTTTATGATTTTTGTATAAATATCGTTAATTCAAGTTTAATTTCGATACTCATCTTGAAAAAATTTAAAATTTTGACATCACATATTGTCTTCTGAAACATTTTTTAAATTTCATATAAAATTATATATCCCTGCTTCTAATACTCAAGTATCAAACAGAATATCCAACAAGGAAACAATAATAATGCACGTAAACCTCCCAATAAAGCACCAAACAATTAAAGACAATTGATGACATTGTTGCGATAGCCTTGTTGGAAATGTCTTAAAGTTTTATCAAAAAGCAGAATGCAAAAAGAAGGTAATGCAGAAATATATTTGTGCATCAGTTCCGAAGCAGCAGGTATGCAATAAAATTCCGAACAAGACTGGCCAAAAAAAAACTGAAAACAAAAATTCATAGTTTTTCTACAGAATTTTCATGATATTTAGGCAAAACATCCAACAAACCAGAAAATTCACTTTTGTTTTAAATCTGGCAACCCAACTAAGAAAATACATAAAAAATTGTTTATTTTAATTTCAGATGAAGTCGAGAGAGGCAAGAGTTAAGGCACAGAATGAGCTAGGGAATAAAAAGAAGCGGTATCGAAGGTGAACATAAATTTCTGAAATGTACTTCATCTCTCTTTTACCCCACCAGCACTCTTGGAATAAATATTCTCAGATGTATATTTTTTTCAAATCTTACTGTTAAATTTTGAAATTTTTCAAATGTTAAATTTAAACTTACAACAGTGCCCACAATAAAAGTAAACTTTTGGTTATTGTTTTTTTTTAGGTGAATGAAGAAAAAAAGCCAAAAAAAGTCAAACGTAACGATGTCAAATGCGGTTTTCACCATGATTTACTACTTAATTACTACTAATTACTACGCTAATTTTCAGAATTACTACTTGCCCAGGAAAATGTAGAAAATGAGTTTTCCTTTGACCTCTCAACTTCAATTAGAAGAAAAATGGCGATGCTGGAAAACTGCTTTCCCATCAACTTTTTGATGAAATTTTTTTACTAATTTTTACTACTTAATTACTACTTGAAAGCGGTAAATTGAAAGTTTTACTTTTGTTAATCATAATTGGAAATATTCAACTAATCAATTAGTCCATACAAATATTTTTGGAGCTTTCATCGAGCTTTCATAGTATTTTTCATCGAAGAATCTGAAGAGTACGACAGTGAGTGTATGAGCTCAAGATGAGTTTTATTCTCGATTTCAAAACAAAAACAAACAATAACAAACGATTTAATTTAAAATTATATCATCCATATATATCTGATACTAAAATTAAATTGTTATGAAATTTCGTTTAACTTTCGTTGTTGGATGCGTCAAATGCTTATTCACTTCTGTCAATTTTTTATAAGAAATTTGTAAATTCATCCCAAAACACTACTTCAAGTTGTTTTTAAATAAATCATATTATAATAATGATCCGTAAAATGATCCACTATTGTAGTTAGGTATTGCGTTTTTGAAGTATTTTTTTGTAAACAAGAAATTAATTTTTTGAAGTATTTTCTAATATTTATGAAAATTTTGAATGTGAGTTGATATTTAAAATTGAAAAAATATAGAAATTTCATAATTTTTTAAGTGTTGGAAATTTTTTAATTGTCCTAATATAGGGATGTGAATCACGAAATTTTTTGAACTTAAATAAAAATTCTTAAAAAATGAGGTTTCGTGGGTCGCATCTTTAGTTTTTAGGTCGCAAAATTCTTAAATAAAATTTTTGAAGTATTGCTTTTCATGAACCTAGGTTCATGAATAATATTATTTAGGGAACTTTCGATTTTTGACTAAAAATTCTTAAAAAATAAGGTTTCGTGGGTCGAATTTCAGGTTTTTGGGTCCCAACATTCATAAATAAAATTTTTGAAGTATTGGTGTTCATGAAACTAGGTTCATGAATAATATTATTTAGGGAACTTTCGATTTTTGACTAAAAATTCTTAAAAAATAAGGTTTCGTGGGTCGAATTTCAGGTTTTTGGGTCCCAACATTCATAAATAAAATTTTTGAAGTATTGGTGTTCATGAAACTAGGTTCAAAATTCGACCCGCGAAACCTTATTTTTTAAGAATTTTTAGTCAAAAATCGAAAGTTCAAAAAATAATATTATTCATGAACCTAGGTTCATGAAAAGCAATACTTCAAAAATTTTATTTAAGAATTTTGCGACCTAAAAACTAAAGATGCGACCCACGAAACCTCATTTTTTAAGAATTTTTATTTAAGTTCAAAAAATTTCGTGATTCACATCCCTATATTAGGACAATTAAAAAATTTCCAACACTTAAAAAATTATGAAATTTCTATATTTTTTCAATTTTAAATATCAACTCACATTCAAAATTTTCATAAATATTAGAAAATACTTCAAAAAATTAATTTCTTGTTTACAAAAAAATACTTCGAAAACGCAATACCTAACTACAATAGTGGATCATTTTACGGATCATTATTATAATATGATTTATTTAAAAACAACTTGAAGTAGTGTTTTGGGATGAATTTACAAATTTCTTATAAAAAATTGACAGAAGTGAATAAGCATTTGACGCATCCAACAACGAAAGTTAAACGAAATTTCATAACAATTTAATTTTAGTATCAGATATATATGGATGATATAATTTTAAATTAAATCGTTTGTTATTGTTTGTTTTTGTTTTGAAATCGAGAATAAAACTCATCTTGAGCTCATACACTCACTGTCGTACTCTTCAGATTCTTCGATGAAAAATACTATGAAAGCTCGATGAAAGCTCGAAAAATATTTGTATGGACTAATTGATTAGTTGAATATTTCCAATTATGATTAACAAAAGTAAAACTTTCAATTTACCGCTTTCAAGTAGTAATTAAGTAGTAAAAATTAGTAAAAAAATTTCATCAAAAAGTTGATGGGAAAGCAGTTTTCCAGTATCGCCATTTTTCTTCTAATTGAAGTTGAGAGGTCAAAGGAAAACTCATTTTCTACATTTTCCTGGGCAAGTAGTAATTCTGAAAATTAGCGTAGTAATTAGTAGTAATTAAGTAGTAAATCATGGTGAAAACCGCATTTGACATCGTTACGTTTGACTTTTTTTGGCTTTTTTTCTTCATTCACCTTTTTTTTTTTTCTCAAAAGTTTCTCGACAACAAAAAAATAAGACAACGAGTGTTAATTAAGTTAATTTGTTAGGAAATTGTATCAACTCAAAAAATCTCTTGTTCGAGAAAATGAATGGTAAGGCGAAATTTGCATAAAAATAAAATACACTGAAGATTGGAGAACAGTTTGGAGATTTGCGATTCGAGGGAAATGAGTTTCGCGATTTCTTGAGACACTTTTTGCAGAAAAAGTTAAATTGCTAGAGCACGAGTTGGTTTTTAGTTAGATGACTTGTGAATCATGAATGGTGTTAATGTGGTTTGTAACGATTTTCCAGTTTTAGTCTGTGGGTTTTTGTAAATATTTACAAATTTAATTTATACTGAAAGGCTTTTGCTGGAAAATTTCGTAAATTTTAATTCGGTTAGTCAATATTTTAAAAAGCAGATTAAAATGTGAAATGTGTTAAACATAATTGATTTATAATCTGAAAATTGTCAGTAAATCGTAGTTTAAAGATACGCAATTTCAAAATTTAGTGAAAATATAATTCAAACCCAAAGTAAATATACTACATACATAATTTTATATCAAGAAGTGACAATCTTAAAGCATTTAAACAGAGAGCATAAAAAATCTAATGAATAATTCCAATAAAGGTCAGGCCAGCTTCTCATACTAATGCTTTTTGGTCGTTTAATATATGCTTCAAGCTTCTTCAAGCTTCTATGGAAACAGACAGACCTTCTGCTAAAAAAGGTATACATCGAAAGTCAGTAAAATAATGGTAAAAAATATATTAAAAGATATTAATTTCATCATCAAATTTTAATCCCTTCATTATACATTTTATACGGGAATTAATTTCAGTTGACAATGGATATTATAAATCATACCTTTTGTATTTTATTATTATAAAATCTGTATATATTCTGCCTAAATGAAACTTTTAAGAATCAATCCAGTGACACCATAGCTTTAATCTCTCCAAAATTGCAAAATTGCAAAAAAAAATAATTGTGAAAATTTCCAAATTAAAATTAAACCTGAATAGCAAGCAATAAATTGTGTCTATTCAGAAAATTTTATAAAATATATCGACACCGGATTTAACTGTTAAATAGTGGACGTCATTCAAGTGTGCTGTTGGGGTGAAAAGAACACTTGAACTAAATTGCAACAACACGTCATAATAGTATTTTCTATTTTGGAGCTTGAACATTAAAAAAATTATAAAACTCTATTTGCACTTAATGATCTCTAAAAATATTTACTAAACTTTAAAAATATAAACTGTGGTCATTTTACCTACACATTAACGTCCCCTTACATGGAAAATAACAAATTACAATCTTTCTAAACTTTTTGCAGTTGTCAGGAAAATTCACACAACGCAAAACACACACATAATACATGTAATTATTTTATTTTTAGCGGAGAAATTTAAAACTTTTCTGCAAAATTTATCGCTTCTCCAATTTCCTGAGATGATCTCGTTTAAGTGTCAAGACTAACAAGTCTAACAAGCCTTACAAACGAGATGGAAGATTAGTTATCTGATCTTTATGTAATTTACATATTCTTTATTATTTTTTAATCTTCTAAGAAATGAGATTGTAAAGATTTTTTACTATTTTCAAGAAAACATCAAAAATTTAAGAAATTTTGAATGGAATTGGAGAAGTCTCACCATAAGACGGGTCTGGAAACAAATGAAAGATTTATTTCACGTGCCAAATACATATTTTAAATAATAATAAAAAATAATACTGGAAATATGTAAATTCAGTAGAAAAAGACACTATAAATTCAATAACACAAATAACCAAGAAAATATTCAAACTGAATAGAGCTTGGAATATTTATTACATTTTCCATTAAACGCTTTGACAATCATTATAATTCAGGCAGTTATGATTCAAAAGTTACATAAATTATGCTTGGATTAAAAATAGGAAAATAATCAAAAAAGGAAGGCTCGAAGGACTCTCAAGCTCACGTCTCCTAGAAAGTATAAATATACGAACTTCTCCGAGACCGTAAGGCTCTGATATTTTTACAATATTTTGCGATGTATTTTTGGCGTTGTTTGCCTTTTGCAAACATAATTCTCGAAATTCTCGCAAAATCAGCTTCTGTTTCGCAATTTAGCTGTTTTGCCTCATTTCTGTTCAATTTTCTTCTTTGTCAAAAATAAAAATTATTGTTATTATTTTATCGAAAGGAAATAAAATCATAAGAAATTCTTGCAATAAATAATTTTTGGCATGTTAGGGATGGTCTCACATTATGTCAGATATATAAAATGATATCATGTGCAAATAAATAAAATAAAATTTCAACAATTTTTCAAAAATGTTTCAATGTTGTGTTCAAGTGAAAAAAGATATTTTAAGATCTCAACCCCAAGATCATATGGAAGGTTCTACTACATTAACTTTTTGCTGCCTGCCCAAGCAACTGGCAGATATCGCGTTTCGCCCAAAAAAGCTGCTCGTCGAGTCAGCAGAAAAACGCGCCAAACTTCTTATCTCTCGCTTGTTTCTCAAGTGGTTGCAGCATCTGGCAATGCTTCACTGAATTTCCTTACACTCGTAATTTGCTCACAGTTTCTTAGCTGATTTTCAGTTTTATAATGCATAGTAAGAACATGAAGACGAAGACCGCAATGAATTTCTTGTGAACATACTTTCAGTGGTGGAGCTCAACAGTCAATAAGAAAGACAATTTTAGAGGAATTTTCAAGACCAGACAGCGTAGTGCTATGAAATTGGATTTCTTCTGACTGTATGAGTCTTCCGAGAGTATTAAAAGCTTTCAATGGATTTTATTGTAAGATGTAATGGATTTGTTCATTCTTTGTTTTATTTTACTTATTTGACGTTGATTTTACATGAAACTCAAATCAGATTTGGTCGAGATTTAGTTGAGGATACTATTCTAACGAGAGTCTAATTTCATTTTATAAATAAAACTATCAAATGAGCTTTGCTTTCTTGTTTTTTAACTTCAAATCTTTGAAATTAAGTCTTATTTACATAATCTTATCAAGAAAAAATGAACTCCACAAGTCAAGTTTTCTTCTCTCTGCGCACATTGGAAGGATTGCTATCAATCGTTTGCATGGTTATACATGTGTGGGGATTTAGTGATCCCGAGGAGCCACTTCCTCACGAGATGATCTTTTGTGGCACTTACTTCGGATTTATGTTAATCTCATTATTCACAAACATTGGACTTGCTTATGGAGTAACGACTCCTTTACTGTTGGAGGCAATCATAAGTTTTTTAGGATTTACACTATTTTTGGTTACATCCTTGGTATCAATGGCTCATGCGGAAAATGGTAAATATTCAGATCTAATCAAATCTATGTGAGAATAGACAAATATCTCATCATATGCAATTTTCTTTCTTTTAGACATTCACATCATGTATCTAACAGATCGAGAAGAATACAAGCATCCCTTTTTTCAATATAATCGGGTTCAGAGCATAGCTTCTCTTATAACATCTCTAGTCTTTTTGATGCACGCCATTTTCTTGATGGATATGATCTTAATTCCTCCAATATCTGCAACCACCGTCATCGGTGAAAGTGCGGTGAGCCTCAGTATTGTCAGTGAAACAAGCATGGCTCATTCGTCACTGAACTTTCAAGCTGATGAGCACTTGCAACTTTTCTGCTTTTTGTTGCCGCTCTGGCAGAGACTCAAGAAGGTCAATATTCCAGATAATATAAAGTGCTGGCTGTGCTTCAAGAAGTAATTGCTTGAGCACGAGAAAGCTCGAGAGCAAATAGTTTATTTGCTAAATTGGACTTTAAATTTTGGAACGGTATTCAATGGAATAAAAAAAAACTTATATTTTTAATGCTCATTAATTTAACAATACCAATTATCTTTAATGTCAGAAACTGTATTGAAAAATGGTCCAAATGTATAGTTGTTTGCTCCGGATTCTGCTCCTGGGTCTTAACAGTCAATCAATCATTTTGATTTATTTGCTTAAGTCTTTTATTCTAATTGCTATGTCTGAAATATTAAATTACCTCAAAACTAACTTTTATTGTTGTTATCTATTTAAAATTATTGTTAATTTAGTGATCCAAAAATATGAAAACTTAAAATAATAGTAGTAAGCCCCATCTCCAAACCAAACCACAAAACGATCTAACCAAAAAGAAATGAAATCTATCTTATCCTCCCCCAAAAATGCTGAAATAGTTTTCAGTCTCACTTGTCAAGCTTCCCAATTAATTTGATCAACCAAAGAAACTCGATACTTGATCCTATCCCAACTCCATCAATTGTTATTTGTTGTCCCTTCTTCAGTTTTGCAACGAGCTGCATAAATAACAAAATAACATAAATCGAATTCAATACATTTAATTGAATTCTGGAAGCAGCCGAGGAGAAAAATAAAGTCCATCAATATGGCTCTGAGACAACGAAAATATCGAAAACAACGAGAAGACTGAGGAAGTTTGTAAAGCGAGTAGCGAGCGAAAAAAAGGACGAAAAATGTGCTCTTTGTTTAATTCTGACAACATGATTTGATTTTGATAATGCAGGATTGCCGGGAGGTGGCAGGAGTGGACTTTGAATTAAATTGGCTCTGGGGAGTTTCGATTTTTGGAACCCTTCCCTATTTGCCAAAATTGTGCAGATTAAAAGTTGCAACTTTTTAAACACCCATGAGATTAGAAAGCGTCTATGTTTGATTTTTTGTTGCTGTATTTTTTGTGTATTTTCCGGTTTTTTTTGGTATTTTACGAGTTTTCTTGCAAGAATCTGGCGAGTGAAAATATTTTCGGTGTTTTCTTTGCGTATTTATGAATTCTTCCGCTCCTGGCTGCTTTTTGCCGGAAACTCCAGTCAAAACAGCGAGGGGGTTTTCCATTTACAAAATATATCCGAACACTTTCCCGAAAATTTCTATATTTATATTAGAACCAGGAGTTTCAAAATATAAAGGTTAAATTAGTTGTTTTTCTTGATTGAAAATTATTAATCAAAATTGTGATTTTGTCAAGAATACTTTCATTGATATTGATACGAATAAAAAATTAATTTTCTCCTGTAATCTCCTTCAAAAACCGAAATTTCCTCCTTTAACTCTTAAACTCACAAAGCAAATACAATCGCTCCTCGTCATGAGCACAAAGCATAAAGCAAATTGTTGTGCGATAAATAACCATGACGTCATCATTATTCACAACATGCCTCATCCGATGTGGCTCCAAACAGCCATTTCTCAGGGATATTTATGTGATGGAACGAGCATAGAATGAGTTTTGTACACTGCGAGGCAGCGACGTGCACTAATAAATTGTTATATAGCGTCGCAAGCAATGATCACGGCGAGCCCAAAAGAGTGGAAAATTGCAGAGGAGCGTCTTAGAATGGCTGTCGTTTTAAGATTTTTGATTGCCAAGCAAAGATGTACGATGGTTGATGGGATGAAGAAAAGGGGGTAGTAAATCAGTTAATTGTGAAAAATTTAAATTTATGGAATTCTTCAGGAAAATACATGAGACGAGAAAATTTTAAACATAAAATGAACTTCACTTGTGTATAATTATTCACCCCTCTCCATCAAATACATTTTCCTCTTCAATCAACAGAAAATCATGTGCATTTGCAATCGTTGAACCTGTGCCAACAACATCATAAACAAATGAACTTGCACAGGAATCTTCAAATTTCGATAATTTTCTGACAAAGATTTATACAGAATGCAAATATTAAATACGTCAAGTATAATGAACACATTTAATACGATTTCATACAATTCCTTCAATTCTATCAACTCTTTAATGGTAGTTATCTGTAACGGCATCAACTGTTTATAAAAATCCAGCAAAAATATGTTGTTTGGATGATCGAGCAAAGAAAAAAGAAGTCTTCTTGAATTCAGCAATACTGTTTCAATCCTTCAAAAATGAAATCACGGCTCGCTGAATCGCAAAAGCTTCTCATCATTCTTGCGCCAATTTATATGCGTACATTTTGCTTCCTTAATAAGGATATGAATATCTTGAAAGCAAGTCTTGAAAGCAATATTGTAGATCCCTTCTGTTTGTTTTTATCTTTGAGCAAAAGGAATCACTTCCACGTTTACATTCAAAGAGGATTTTTCAATTTGGCAAATTCTGAGATTTTTTCACATTTCGACAACGAATAGTAAATTTTGGAGAACTGAATCTTATAAGATTGTCTATTTCATGTCATCGAAGTGTTTGTATATGTCGATCATTCATTTACCAATTTTCTTTGAAAAGAAATATTGAGTGGCTGAGTGGTTGACTCATTTGAAGGGGGAAAATCTTATTGAAGTGTTATTTAGGGGAAAGTATCATGAGAGTTTAAAAAATCATGTATAATAAATTTTAAGGATTTTTTAATGCATTACGTGGATTAAAGATTGTAAATCTGCTACAAGATTGCAATTTGAATGTAATTTCATATTGAAAATAGTTTTATGATGTCGTAAAAATGAATGAACACGCATTTTATTTTATGATTGGAATAACTTTTGGTAACATTTTTGACAACGAAATTGTTTTTTTTCAGTTTCTACTTATTCCGAGTACATATCTTTAATCCATTCCAATCCTTTTACGGATTTTTTAAACAACGCAACACCTGACAGAGGCATCCCATTAACTCAAATATTATTCAAATCAGATAGGAGCCAAATCGAATGCTAACAGCAAAGGATATTGATGATCTCAATCAACATAAAAACACATAAACATAAATTTAATAAGTGATGATATGTAAAAATGTATCAGATACAATAAAACACATTTATATTTTCTTTATTTCTTGCATTTTTTGTATATTTCAGATATTTTTCTGATAATCGGATATTCCAGTATTCCACAATCGTAAGGGATAGGCACAGAGGTTTTGAAGTCTTTCATATATATAAGAAAAAGTAAGTAACATATTGAAAATAAATATGTCAGAAGCCCTGAATAAGTTGTCTTGTGGATGAAAAATCGGATGTATTATTATCCAAAAATTTGGCTTGCCTTTTTTCTGTTTTATGAAAATCTCGCAATTTTATATTTTTTCAGGCTGCACTTGACACATGAATGATTTTATGACAGTCTCGTAATTTCCGTCAATGTACGAAAAGTATAGGTCGAATTTTTCTAGAAAAACCTCCAATACTCAAAGGATATTGAAGTTCTTGACTGAAGAATCTTTTTTAGATAAACGGAAATCTGCAACGTATCTTACAGAATAAATTACCCTTTAGGAGAAAAATACCTGAAACTTAGATTAAAATGTAAATAACCATATAATCTTATTTGTAGGCAAATTAGATAAAGTTTCGTCCTCAAGGATTTCTCAAACTTTCCATGTTTTCTTTTCTTTAAAAATGTAGACATTTTAAACATGGAAATCTAATTCTATTGCATAATTTATTTTTTGCTCTTCATTAAAAGTATTTGAGGTTATTTGATTATTCAAACCTTAAAAACAAAAAGAAACTTTTATTTTTGGTTCTGAGAAAATTTAAATATCAAATTCACTTTCAAATTTTTGGAACTCATAGGGTCAGGAAACACGCAGGGTTTCAGTTTGTGTAATATTATTTCTGAAACTATGGGCAAAAATGACTAAATGATATTTTAGAGCAACTCATACACACTGTAAGAAAATTAATTACACAAATAGTTTCAATATTTATGGAAAGCAACTAATCATATATTCACTATAGGACCAATGTTTGACCTTTTAGCAAAACTATACACTCTCCCGGCTTTTACAGGCAAATACCGTACCAAAATTTTGTATTCCATAAAAGCATTTTATCATATTTTTGCTATAAATGTCTGATAGTTTTCTCTTACAAGCATCCAAAGGCAGAAAATACTTTACAAAGCTTCAAAGCAACAACATTTCAACTTTTAGCTTGCTTTTCAGTTTTGAACCGAAACGAGGAAGGTTGAGAAAGGCGTTCCATTTGATGTAGAATTTTAATAACCTCAGCAATTTAATAATTCAAAATCTGCCTGGCAAGAAACTCCTGCTTGACCAATCTTGGGCAAACAAACTGGCCACTCAAATTTATTGCAATTACTTCCCCCCAGAACAAATAAATCCTCCACAAAAACTTTTATTTGAGTTTTAAATGTAAATTTTATTTATCGTTTGCACCTTCTCTTGCTGCTCTTCTTCAAGTCCTTTTGCGGAAACTTTCCCTGAAATTTTAGGACTTACCAAACATTTCTTTTGTCTGAATATTTTTGCTGTATTCGAATATTTAAATATATTCCAAACCTTTCAGAGTACTATTCATGGATTTCACTTTAATTAATGAATGGTTCGCAATAACCGAAACCGAGTACGAGAAACAATGCGGAACTGACTGATGAATTGCTATATAGTATTGTGATTCAGTAGGGAGTTTTATTTGGTAATGGGATACAGAGTCAGGAGGTAGACATATTAGATATTTTTAGAATTCAAGTATTCATAGAACACGGTCTATTTATTTGAAAAGCACAATCATTAAACATAAGCTCTAAATAATTTAATTACAAAGATGAATAGTCCAATTTCCCACCAAAAGTCAAAACAACCACACACAGAGTTAATGTCTTCATAAACACCACCAGAAATCACGCGTTTCGGCTAATATTGAAGTAATATTCATTAACAAGAAACAAATAATCAGAATCTTAATAATTTAATTCAATTTCAGATTAACAAGAATGAAATGTCTGAATGAGAACAAAGAGGCAAAAATATTTTTTTGATAAATAGTATCGTAAAAGCTACACACACAAAAACTACAGAAAAACGAAGAAAAAATCAAATAAATGAAAAAAGTTAATTTTCCATAATTTCTCTTTGATCTTTTTTCAATTGAACAAGATTTACTTTAAAAGTTTGCTCAATGTTGTATGTAAAGTGTTGTTGGCCTGTTATATTTTCTACATTCCCATTCTCATTTACATATTCATAAAAAAACATAAATTAAATATTTATGTTTTTATGTTTTTTATGTATGTTTCTTGATTGCTCTGTGAAGCACCTTCAATGTTCTCTACGGGCTTTTACAAGTTTCAAAAGATTTTCCGTCGGTTTTCAAATACAAACTCGCGGGAAAGGTTTTTTGCGCGACTTTGATGGATCGAGTAGGAAAATTTACGTTCATTTGGAGACTTAATGCAAAAATAAATTCATGTAGAATTTAAAAATAGAAAATTTTTATTATTAATTTTACGTTTGAGCTTCGATTGTAATCTTTAGAAACTGATAAGGTTTCATTGTAAATAAAAAATATTGTGGCCTTGCAAGTATTTTAAGCTAAAGTAAGACGTTTGTACAATTTCTTTTTCTGAGACTTTAAATAAAATTTGTTATGAACTGAAGTATAACTTAGAGAACTTCAGATGCACGCGGTAAAAGTAAAAAGCGTGAATATTTAAAATCCTTGTCCAAGGTAATAATCCAGTATTTTTGCTAATTTTCAGACTGTAAAGCTTTCTTGAAAACAGCACTTCATTTACGTCAGTAAAACACGTGAAATTTTTGGTCATTGTTCGTATTTGAATATGAACACGTTGCTCTAATAGACACATTTTTTTTGTCTCTTGAAAAAGTTAATCGGTCTTTGCACGAAAATATGAAAAGTCATAATTTCTTGCACACAATAGCAAATAAAAAAGATGTAACAGTAAACTCGCAATTCACAACTTATTCGCAGCCACCAAAAACCGAATGTCTGACTTGAATGCGTGAATGTTTGGATGTGGCACCGTATAAATAAAATAATCAGAAAGCCGAAAATAAACCAGCAACAATAATAATTCAGTTTTTTATCGAAAATTTCTTTTCTTCGCGTGTTTTTTTTATGTGTACGTTTTTTGTGTATATTTTGTGGATTTCAAGATCAAGGCAAAAGTTCGACCGACACTTGGCTCACTTGGCAAAGTGTGGTGTTCGCGTCGTTGTTCGTGCTTTTTGCTGCTCGGTGTGTGTAATTTTGAAGTGTAGCACCAGCAGCGAATCGACCAAGTTGGCTGACGAACTGTGATGACGATAAATGAGTTTAAATTGAATGATGATGAATGAGACGAGAGAGTTCTAAGTGAATACTTGGGGAACTTTTTGTTTGTTTTTTGTTTTGAAGATTTATTTATAAAACTTCTGAGTTTAGGCAGTTTTATATGGATATTAAAACAAAAATCACATGTAAATAATAGGACAAAGCAGAAATAGAACCATATACTATAATTTTACTAAGAATTCACATAACAGAATAAGTCTGTATGGATATTACGATGTTAAATGTTTTACACTCAACATCTATTTTCCAAAAATTTCCACGACCATTAAGATTTTCCCGCAGCGCAATCAAAAACACTTTCCCAGTACATATTTTACTACATTAAACACATGTTGTCTTTGTAGTCTTCTATAAACTTAATGACGATATGTTACAAGACTCATTAAATCGTCCAACATCCCAAACAATAGCGACACGAAAAAACAGAAGAAACATTCAATTAAATTGAACTAAAAACGAACTCAAATCTGGTTCGCAAGTTTTCTCTGTTCTTCGAATTTTCCGAGTTTTCTGAATATTGTCGGAATATTGTGAATTTCCTTTTCAAAAACATATTATATATCTATAGAAATATATAAAACATGTAACAAGGAATATTAAATACAAAATAGCAAATACAAGTCATCAACTTTCTCTCTCTGGATATTAGCTTTTTAAGTAGTTCTTAGTTTCTCTGATTTTCTTACTTTTCACTCATATGAAAATGCGGCAAGAAAATTGCATGAAAGAGAAAAGAAGAAGTCATGCAAGTTGATCGCTTGAAAGCTTTGTGAACTTTCGATGCATCGGGTGAAGGTGTGCTTGAACTTACAGTATTGATAATAAATAAAGATGAGCAGTTGCGATACGTCTTTTAGATGAGATTCGATATAAAGTAATTCAGCAAAAAAAGCTTTTAACACGAATAAAGTTAGAGAGTTTTTTGGTAGATTTCACTTGAAACATAATTTATTGAATTTCATTTCGAATAATTTAATAAAAATTTCAATCAAATATTTCCTAGAAGCTATTTGGTGATATTCAAATAAAATGTACGTCTGGCAAAGGGAGTTTTCATGGTTCAGACTGCATAGAAACAAATGGGCAAATTAAAGACGCAATTTAACGGAGCAAAATAAAAAGTCAGAAAATTTAATAAGCTTAAATCAAATTCATATATTTATTCAAAAATAAATTGAAGTATTCAATATTCAGATTTCTTTTCCTGCCTTCAAATCTTTATATATTATGTTAATTACGCAACAATATTAAAATATTAGAAAAACTGGAAAACATCGTTGTAACGAAATTCAAGAGTTTCCTTCAAGATTTCATCAACAATTCTAGACTTTTTGTAATTTTACTTTGCAAGAAGATTTATAAAATAAATGGAAGAGGCTTTTCAGGGCGAATGAACTCTTTGTTGATTTTGTAAATTTTCATAGAAAAGAAGAGTCTAATTGAGCAGTTTTTAATTCAGTAACATGATTTTGCTGTTAAAAGCATTTCCTTTTTTGCAAGTGCAAATTGGAATTAGCGTATAATATTTTTAAGTGTACTTCTGGAATATTTTCACTGTTGAGGAGTTTTTTTTTAATGATGAGACCCTCATTATCAATATTGGAGCGAAATGCAAGATGTATAAGTAAAATGTAATGTATTTATAAGAACTACTGAGACTCTGAAGTAAAACAAAAAGCACCAGTAAGGATTTTAAATATTTCTATCACACTGAAAATCATAATTGAGCATATTTTTACAATTTCTTGAAAACATGCTTGACAGAATTATTCCTAGGAACTCAGATATTCTAACCCCTTGCATCATCCGGAAATATGAGACTCCACTAGAATATTTTATTTTATTTTACTATTAATTTGAAATATGATCACATAAATAACATCAGGTTTGACCTTTTAGATTTCATTTTGCATGGATTTCCCAATAATTTTTAACAGAAAAAATAAAGTGCTTTTCTGTTTTCAGCTTTTTGCCTCCATAATTATATTTATGTTTTAATTATGATCTCTTTGAAATCGACAACCATGTGATTTCATATTTCGTAATGAATGAGCGTAAAAAAGCAAAAAAACTCGTGAAAAAAATATAAAAACCAAGGAATGAGAGATTACAGCATTATAAAAATGATTTATTTTCCTAGCGCCGAGTTCAAAGTGCACCAACTGCATTTTTCTGCCATTCAAATCATCATCTATTCCAGTTGAAAAGAATTTTTTTCGCTACAACAACTAACATGTTTTTGCTCGTTTTATAATTAACATAGTACATACAATATACATTCATAGAAAATTCTACATTGAATGGCAAACCGAATGTTTGCGTAAACTTTAAAAAATTCACATATTTTCTGTTTCGTGTTCATTCACTTTTATTTACTTGTTTGTTTCCACACAACCTGCAGTCAGCCACCAAATTATTGGATTAAATATAAAATAAATTTTGGTTTTTGGGTTCCAACATTCATAAATAAAATTTTCGAAGTGTTTGTATTCATGAACCTAGGTTCATGGATAATATTATTTTTTGAACTCTCGATTTTTGACTAAAAATTCTCAAAAAATTAGGTTTCGTGGGTCGAATTTTAGGTTTTTGGGTCCCAACATTCATAAATTAAATTTTCGACGAAGTGGTATTCATGAACCTAGGTTCATGAATAATTTTTTGAACATTCGATTTTTGACTACAAATTCTCAAAAAATTAGGTTTCGTGGGTCGAATTTTAGGTTTTTGGGCCCAACATTCATAAATTAAATTTTCGACGAAGTAGTATTCATGAACCTAGGTTCATGGATAATATTATTTTTTAAACTTTCGTTTTTTGACTAAAAATTCTGAAAAAATTTGGTTTCGTGGGTCGAATTTTAGGTTTTTGGGTCCCTACATTCATAAATTAAATTTTCGAAGTAGTGGTATTCATGAACCTAGGTTCATGGATAATTTTTTGAACATTCGATTTTTGAGCAAACATTTTAGACCAAATTTTTATGTTTCATCTAAAATATGTATTTCTATGTATTATTTTTATATTCAAACAAAAATCTATGAATATCTAATAAAACGTTACCAATCAATGTAACCCCCAAAAAGTGTTAATCTCAATCAAGCCGACCAGGAAATTAATTCCCCCAAAAATATTCGCCCACTGATTCCAACCTTTAATCCCTTAAAGATTTATTTGTTCACGTTTTAGCATATCTGTACATTGTACAATTTTCAGCAGAATTTTGCATTAAAAAACTGTTTCTTCATTAAAAATTCTTTTTCTATACTTTTCATTCTTTTTCATTCGAATTCATTTGCATATTTACAACTTTGGATACTTCGCAAATTCTTTTTTTACTTTGCAGCGAACCGGCCATAAAAGCGAACTTTTTAATCATTTTCGCTTATTTGCCATTCACCAAGCACTTTTTCAATTTCGTGAATTTCGTTTATTGAACATTATGGAACAGAAATAATTATTGGAACGACATTTTGTGCCGCTGCTTCACTTTGCGACAACGAACTTTTCAAGCAAAATCAATTAGAAGCGAGAATACAAGTTCGCTAAGGCAATTAGAGACATTTTTGGAGTTTAAGGTGAAGTGGTTTTTTCTACTCCAGTTTTTAATTTTTTCCACTTTTGGCCCATTAAGTAAAGAAATTACAATACAAATCATACCAGATACGTAGAATTTCACGTAACAAACATAGTAAGATGCCACGGAATCACGTAGGTAGCCCAGCAACACGTACCTGCAACAACAGAGAAAATAAAAATTAATTTTAAATAAATTACATAAAATTAAAAATACAGAAGAGATTACTTGTCCGTACTTAATTAATGGAATTACGCTTGGAAATGGGATAAAAGAACATCGCAAGGATGCCCTAGGGCTACTTTTGGGTGAATCAACGGAGCGCAACGCCTTCACGCAAAGTGGAAAGTTTTTGATTAGAAAAATCGAATAATCGATTCGTTTTCCAAACAAGTTTTATAAAGTATACTCTAGATTGTTCCTCATAATATATTCTATTTAGTTCTCACATTATTTTGATTAATCATCCCAAAGTCAATAAATCACCCTCAAACAAAGAAGAATTGGCGATTTCAAGCAAATTTTAATTCCGTTTGAGCTCAAGGCAGCAGGATGTTGGGGCTTTCTAACTTTTTGGGTTACCGCGTCATTCACAAAGCTACAATTGCCAATTACCATGGGCACCTTTACATGTAAAAATGCAAATTTACAATTCTCTGTTGTATATCGTTTTATGGCTTGCACACAAAAGTTGCAAAATGCAAAGTCGGATTAAAATATTTACATTGTTAAATGAATTATTAATTAAAATTATGTAAATTAAATATATAATGAACTGGCTATGTTTATTTTACACTCGCTCATCATGCATGGGATACTTTGGGATGGTGTTTAAGTCATTGACATGACATGGCAGCATCAGAGAGGACAGATAAGGGATTAAATGCTTTGTGTTACCATTAACATCAAAACATGAACTATTATTTTAATGCATGAAAAAATGAATTTTTTATAATATTGTTGAAAATATTTTCAAAATTCATAACCTTTAGATACTTTAAATTTTTTAAATTTTATACTTTTCACGTTTTAAAAATAGATTATCATTTTTATTTAAAACAAAATAGGACACGATAATATGTTAATGTTCCATAAAACAAAACACGAAAACGCCAAACATTTTCTATCCCTAAAATTAATCCTTAAATCCCCATCTTAATCTCCCAGGCATTTTAAACAAAATAGATACATTATCCTTCCGCTTGTAAAAACAATAAAAACGCACAAAAAAGCCCATTTGGAAGCGCAATTTTCCGAATTTATTTGAAACAATAAAATAAACATAATTTATGCACAGCGGCAATAGCACCCAAATATTGCCGGCACAAGCAGCGACAGAATAAGTAAATAAAAACAATATGTTGCCAGGATATGTAGACAATTGCAAAGTTTCACATAAAAGCATTATTCTTGGCAGAATTAGCTGTCGTCGGGGATGTTTTTCATTTGCTGTAGTGTGTGGGTATTTTCTGTTGGCGAAGAGATGTTTGTCATGTGAACTTTAGGTAATTAAATTATTTTGTACATTTTAACAGAAGAGCTTTGTAACTAACGAGTTAATAGTTAAATTTGTTCATGAACTATGTCATTATAGTTTTTTCTTCTTTTAAAAAATATTTCAAACAATAATTTCTAAAACCATTTTTTGTTTGTTGATATTCAGATATAAATTAATTACCACTCGACAATTATTAAATTATTATTATGGAATTGCAATACCATTTGTAACCCAATGTGTAAATAATTGGGAAAATTGTAATAATGTATTATATTTTAAGTACTTTTCAAGTCCACAAAGCATCGTTTGCGCTACCTGTTTAATTTTAAATTCAATAATGCCTCGGATATTGCCAAAAATTGGTTTTCCAGAAATATAAATTTCACGGTCTATTTAACATAAAACTTACATATTTTTGATGAATGGCAAAAAACTTATTGAAGCTGATTTCTCATTTTGGTTGATTTACGAGCTGGGGCAAAGCAATACCCTTTTAAATTCAAATTTAGTAAACCTATACTTAGGCAGATAGGAAATTTAGTTTTTGTCAGTTTAAGAACAAATTCTGAATTCTTTATGAAAACGAACAAGCAACAAAATTTAAAATATTGCTTGTGTTTGAAATTCATAATATCGGATTCTCTAAAAATTCATAAAGCATTTTTGATGCGGCACTCAGATATTTGACTCTTTCATTTTTTAGAAGCACATTGTTGGCTGACTATATTGTACAATTTATTGACGGAAATAACTTATTTTATCAGTAAACTTTTTGATGATCATCTTACGAACTGGCAAGAAAAGTGTTTTGCATGTAAATTTTTGGCGTTTTTTTGAAATGTTTTGGAGTTTTTTGGAGATTTTTTAATACATTCTGGGAAAAAAGGTTATGGCATTTCGGTGAAGAGCAAGAAATTGAGCTATTTCGGACTGGATTCGAGGAAAAACGAAATAAATATTTTTTGTATAATTTAATTGGGCAGTTAGTGAAGTCATGAATAGTTTGTTCCCTTTACGGGAAAAGGAGTCTACTCATAATTGTTTATAACTGAAACCAAACTCATACTTGTAGCTGAATATTTGGATTGAAAATGTTCACGTGTCGAAAATAATGTTTATTAATAACTTCAGATTATACGCTTCATAATGTTCAGTTTTGAAACACAAAACAAAACAAAACTCAGCCAGACACAACAATTCTTTTCTAATCATTGGTACCACATGTTTATTTCAAGTTCAATTATGGCGATCCTCCAACAGCACATGAAACAACGCTCAAATTGCGTTTCTCCAACAACTGATGCCAATTTAGGAATTTATTTTTTGTGTTAATCAAAGGCAAAAACTCCAGCAAAATACTTTTTTAATTAATCTCTATTTACGAGTGTAAATCACTTTGCATGTGGAACATTACTCCATCAGTTTTTCATACTCTTGGTAATATGATTCCGGACAAAAAAGGCATTAACGTTGTCGGAGCTCAGCAGCAGAGGAGAAAAATTATTATTGAAAAACCACAAATGTAAAAGCCAAAATACGGCAAAAAGTTGAAAACAACTCCGCCCCGCGAAAATGTGCTCACTTTTTGCACTTTTATGTAACATAACAAAAAAAGTTTCCGCTCAAAAAAAAAGTTGCTTTTGTTATTTTGTCTGCTTTTTATTATTTGCGTTTTGGCGAAGCTGCCGATGTTGTTGTTAAATAACACATTTGTTCGCGTTTATTGCATTTTATTGAATACAAAATTAATTAATATTTAATATTGTTCCTTGCGTAAATTAGCATGTAAGCGTGATTGCAGTTTTTAACATTCCTGTGAGGGCGTCGCTGTGGAAATTTCTGGATTTGTACAGAAATGCAGGGGAACGTGTTGAGGAATTTTTTGATATTCATTTTCTCTTATAGATATCTTAATTTATTGATAGTTTTGTTTGACATTTATTAGATCATAAATATCATTAACGTTGTAAAATTGCTATGACCTAAATTTAAGTTTTTTAAATCATTTTTTATTTTATCTTTAAATTATTGGATATATCTCAATTGGATAAATATGGTCAATAAAATGTTTAATAAAGAAAAATTCTCTACAGTGCTGATTTTCAAGATCTCTATTGATTTTGATATCTTAAAATTTTAAGGCTATAAAATTCCTGATTTTCATATCATATCAGCCCCTCATTCTACAGTCTTTACCCTCTCTCAATAATAACATGATGAATCCCCGTAATTTTCTCGTAAATAAAATCATTAATTAAATTTGTTTTTCCCATTCAGCGCAATCAATTTTAGAGCATTATTGCTTCATGTTTATTTTTTGTTGGTTATCAGTGGGAAAAATACCAAACAACTTTTTTTGGTCTCAGAGATAACGAAAAGTCTGTTTACATTTTTTTTCCAAATCATTGCCCTTATCACTCAAAAACCGAAGTTTATGAAGCAAGTCAATCATGGTCAGGGTGTTTTGAATTGATGAGAGATTTATAGATCGAACTTATTCGAGAAATAGAATATGTTTATGAAGTTAGGAATATGATAGTGTCGAGCTCTCCCTTCAAACATCTAGATGGTGAAATTTGAAGCAAGATGTGAAAAAATATTGAACAAAACTTCAGAAAACTTTAGCAATATTTCAGAAATAATGGACACTGAAAAAATCTAATAATATTGGCGCAACCAATTTCAAATTCTATATTGAGAAAAGGCAATTATCATCAAAACCCCACCCACTTCCCTGACCATATCAATAAACAGCGTTTATATTCAAAATAATTATCATTTATTCAATTTCATTCTGGTTTCTGGTTTGGTGTCAAAAATATATTCATCAAAATCATTTTTATGCATAAATTACGATATGCTGCATGACAATATCAACCGCAATTTGGCAATTTGAAATAATTGAAGATAAAATTTTAAATTCAGTGCGTCATGATTGTGGGAAAATAATACTCGAAACTAACAACAGATTGAGATTTAAGTTTAAATAAAAACTTATTAAATACATTTTTGAAATTCATTTCTCCGTCGGTAGTTTATATAGTTTGGAATTGAGCGCAGTAGAAAGAAGGAAAACTGCATTTTAAAGGCATTTTGTACTGTATGTCATAGTCAAAAGTACCGAAATCTAATAATTTATTGTTGTCACTGTCATAAAATAATAATTAATTGAATATGTCATATTTTTATGGAATTGGAAGATTTAGGAGAAGTTGCTGTGAAAACCAGCAAAACATATTCACGAGAAATTGAAAAATTAATCAAGAATTTTTTTTTTCTACCATTCTAATAAAGGTCCAATTTACGAAATCTAAATGAGCAATTCTAATTTCCACAACAGCAGATAAACTCAAAATAATTTTAAAACTGTCAAATATAAAACAAAAAAGGTTTTATATAATTTTTGTTGCAATCAAAATAATTAATATTTGAATTCGAAATATTATTCCATTTTAGTATTCAGGAATTCCAAACAATTCAGCAAATATTAACAGTTTGGCGAGTTTAATGAAAACTATTTTTCCGTATCGTAGCCTCCGAAATGGAGTTTAAAAAATTCATTTCACCAAGTGGGTGTATTTTTTGCCAATGCTTTTCACGAAACACCGAAAGAATTATAATCCCCGATTTGCATAATTCTTCATTCAAGCTACTTGAAGAATTCCAACAAGCACCTCCAGTCTTTTTTCTCGGCAACAACAAATCGCTTAGAACTGTTCAATAAATCCACAAAAGTTAATAAAAATTGTTGTGTGAAAATTTACGTAAGCCATACAGGAAAATTGGCTGGAAAATTGACTAAAATTCAAGCGGCAAGTGCTTGTAACAGTTCAAAAATTCGCGTTCTTTATTGATGTGAAAACGCAAACATGCAAAAAAGTGAGCAGTAAACATTTGCTTGCTAAAGGGTTAGTTGATCAGCACAAACAACGACCTCGATTTCTAGTTGGATTTTTTTCATTTTAAATTTTTCAGCTTTTCATTTTTGTTCACTAAAAAAATATTTTTGCAATTTTGCAAGCAAAAAACCGCCAACAAAAATAAAAAGGAATTGTTAAAATATTAAATTAATGAAAAAATATCGCCAAACTGCAGCCCGAAAAAATTCAAACGGCACAAACAACCGAACAACTGAATAACAGAATATATCTGAAAAAGTGCATATTAAGGCTTTTGGCAATTTTTCGGTAAATTTTCGGGCTATAAAAATCAGTCACATTTTCCGCAGTTTGTGTAGCAAATTCACATTGCACGTCGTGAATTTTTCATGATGTCAAAGAAGTGAGGGGGTGGTATTGAGTGCATAAAATATTATAGCTACCATCCCTAAGACACAAGTCTTTTCTTCTTTTTTACGAAGCTTGTTCTGTAATCATTTTTTTCTAAAGAAGAACATAACCAAAATTCACCCCCTTAGCAATATTCATCCTCTTTGCATTCCATTGTAGGGGATTTTGCTCACTGAATGATTATGATGTGGCAAAAAATTCTGCAAAAATGCAATAAAAATTGTTTCAATTGTTGTGCGAACAAAAGAAGACTCAGCAATATTTACAAACTGAGCTTATTGGAGGATTTTCAGGAGACTTCTTCAAATTCCCAATGACAAATTGATGACGTCACCCCTTTATTGCACCGTTAAAGACTTTTTAAGCCGATTATACAGTTGAAAACTTTTGGCCAACAAATTTATTCATTTCGCTTAATTAGAGACAAAGTTTTTTACAAGTTTACAGCAAACGGCTTGCGAGTCGCGATGCATAAGTTATTTTTCTCTTAAATGGAATCATAAATTCTGAAGCAAAACAATAACATTTTATTGTTCTATTTTTTTGTAGCTCTTGTGGATTTTGTTGCTGGCTTTTCGAGTTTGCTCAACTATCGGTTGCTATTGAAATTTAAATACTAAAAGAATAAATTTTGTGTTCTGGGAAGGACAACAACTATTTTATAATAACTTTTCTTTTGTATACCGAAGTAGTTTTATAAAATTTATAGGCAACCTCAAACTGGAGAAGTTGAGAAACGAATTAGGAATTGCAGAGTATTGCATTAACGAGATGCAAAGGAATACGTCGGTAAATGGGGTCGAAGGGCAGGGTTTGAGATCATGATATTTACAAACAAAATTTTAAGTTTTTTGAATGTTGAAACGTAAGTATAACTTATAGATCTATCCAACATTCAAAATACTTCCGTACCCTAATAAACCAATCTACTTTCTTTCTCACAAGGCTGATTTAAAAATCTACTATCAAGTGGAATCTCAGGTATAAGCAGGTATAAACCTGTACAACTATGAACTATCTAATACTCCACAGTAGGCCGAAAACGTCCAATCCTTGAATGTTTTAAAACGTAGCTCTGAAATTTTACAAAACATCTCGTGCAGCTCGCCACTATTTTGGCACACAAATGAAATAAATTCCATTTATCATCTTGAAAATTGTATAAATTTACAAGAATTAGTTGCAGTATCATAGATCGCAGAATTTTGTGGCCTTTGTGCCAAAATTACCTGTTTGCAGGCAAGATGAGCTGGATAATTTGAATATTTTACATATTTGAAAGAAATCCGAAAACTTAAACTGCATCAGCACGGCTTTCCATTTTCCAATGAATGTGAGAAGTTGATCCACCTTAATCGCCACGGAATAATTCTTGCAATTATAATTACATTTGCCACAAAGTGATTAATCACTAGCGAGCTGGTAACATCAGCCCGAGCACCAAACACAGGCAGCAATTGCAAATTAATTTTATTTAATGCTTTCCATGTTTTTCGTATTTCTTCGAGTCATTAAAATACTACTTGACTTGAAAACTACTGCGCTTTTTTGTGCTAAGCCAATTTTGCAAATGCAATTGCATTATAGTTGCAGAACGAGACTTTAATGGTCATCAAAGTTATTGGTGTGGCGCTTTCCAAGGGATTGGAAGTTAAAATTACATGGATAAAATGATGTTTAAAATTCTCAAGAAAAATCTTTGGTTTTTAAATCTAGTCAAGTAACATAATAGCACTGAACATAGAATGTGGACCACTAATTTCAAGATTGTGTATCTTTTTTGCCCGCTTTCGTTTAATTTACAAAACATCCTTCTTATCCTATGAAATGCGACAACTGATAAAACGGTATAAATTTTATAAAATCGGACAATTAAACATTCGAGCGAAATAATGTTATGGTCTTTTGTCTTTTTTTTTAATTGTAATTAAAAGATAAAATATTTTGGTTTTTATAGCAAAATCGTGTTTTGCCCCGAAACACACAAAAAGCTCGCAAAAAACATGCAGAAACAGCTAGTTTGTAGCGTTTGTAGCTCTAACAACATGGATAATTCATTCCTCATAGTTGTTGCGTTACTGGTGTATTTTAATTAATGCCAGTTTATAGTTGGCAATTTGCGCGCGGCTATAATAAATAATAAACAGGCGAACAGCCTTTGTGAATTATGAATGCTTCATGGCTGCGTCTTGAATGTACTTATTAATCGCTAATGCTGTTTTAGATATTACTAATTCTAAAAATGTTCGGATTGCGAATTCAAACAATATGCAATTTTGAGTTTTACTGCCAAAAAATGCAAAACAGTCAATTAATTTAACAGAATCTCAAGAATTCGTTGAGCACAAATATGGTTTGGAAATTACTTACTGATTTTAAGAATTGTTACGATTGTTATACTAAAGCGTTTTTGTAAAAAAAAATTATTTCTTATTTGAAATAACTCTAATCTTCAACGATAATTAAAAACATTCTGAAAGCTTTCATGTATTAATGAAAACGTTTGAAAGCTTCTAAGTTTTTCAATGAGTCACTCAAGATGAAAATCATATTTCAAGTATAATTACGAACATAAAGAATCAATAGTTGAGAAAAGCTGAAAGCATCAATTTAAAGATCCTCCCAGTGAGAATCCATCTATTATCTACAGAATACACATTACCCATAAAGCTGAGGGAATATCGTTGAAACCGCAAGCAAATTATATGTCGGTCATTTCCTTAACTCAATCTTCTCACACCACGTAAAGCCAGCCCAACTGAAATCGAAAGTGTTTCCAATTCTATTAAAAGCGCATTTTCATTATTTCTTCAACCAACTTCGTTAGTTGGTCTGTTGTTGCTTCTTTTGGTCGACTAAAAAGTTTTTCTGCGCTCAAATAAGAAAAATATATTAAAAATAATACAAAATATCTGAGCTTCATAAAAATTCAAAAGATTTTTCAATGTACAGCAACAAAACGCCAGCGAGAAAAAACACACGACTCAAGAAGAAGAAAAAAGTTATTGTATTAAGTTTCTTTAAAGTTAATAAGAAAACTTTTTTATTGCTTTTCTTTGCCTTTTTTAAAGTGTATTTTTTCATATTATGCAAACTACAACAAAAAACTGTAATAAAATGGGTTGGGCTCACGAAACGCTGATGTAATTTGATGTTTAGAGTTGTGGATACGATAAAAAAAATGTAAAAGGTTCCCATTTGAATGCAGGCGAAAAAAAGCGCGCTCGGATGCAAAATGAAATCGCAAACAGATAAAACGAATCCGTGCCAGCAACGGAGTTGCACTCGCCGACTGATTGTAGCTGTTGTGCTGTTTCAGTGCTTTATAGAATTTCAAAAATATGGATTTGTGGTTGAGTTTTGGTGCATTATTTTGAGTATATTTTATGGAGTGCAGAGTTTTGTGAGAATTCTATTTAGTAGTTCATCAGTTTTTAAAAAGAGCTTTCATCAAGTTTAATATTTTTATATATGAATCAACATTAACTCATTATCACCTATTTAATTTAGCCATAAAAGTTCAATTGGATATGAGATGATTAAACTGAGAGACTAAGTGAGAGACTTTAAACTAGAAATTGAACAAACCTTTAAATGAATTCAGAGTTCCCTTAACTTTTTCATATATTTAGTCAGCGAGTAAGTTTCACATACCTAGAAATAAAATAAGATCATGAATTAAATTATTATTCTTGACAATAGAAATTAAACACAAAATAGTTTAACTAAGTAGTAAACAAAAATTATTTGAATGTTAATTGAATCCTCTATTTCAAAATAAAAGACATGCTTGATTTCATCTGAATGATTTGGTAAAACTCAGATAATTCTTAAATGAAAAAGAATAAGGAAGTAAATCAAAATACATAAGAAGTGCAACATCTCAGAAATTCTATTGTAGCATACATCAACGTATACGCTAACCGCACAAAGCAACAAATACCGCAACAGCTCAAAACATCCAGCAAAAGCTTATCTAATCTTTGAGGGATATTGCAAGTATTTAAATACACCTACAGAACAACTAAAAAAGTTTCGATATCAAATAAAAGTAATCTGCAATAAAAAGCAGAGATGGTTTCAGAATCTTCAAAATTTTCGTATTTAATATAATTGTATTACTTTTAAAGCAATGATATAACAATTCATGAAGAAACTTCCATTTTGTTGGATAATAAATAAAATTTGCAAACAAATGGAGCCTCAACCGCCCCTGCCCTCAAGCAACAGCCACAGCGGCAATCACTCGCTTGTTTTATTATTTTTCTTCTTTCGCCGACAAAAATACTTTTGTGCAAATACACAAGAGCTTTTTTAGCTTCAACAATTTAGTGGTTATTTATCAAAATGATTCTTTAGCATCCACAAGTCTGCCATAGTTTGCGAGCTCTGAAAGTTTTCCAGTTTGTGAATTTGTGAATCTGTCCATTGCTGCCTGAATGATCTGTTGTGGCAAAAAAGCTACGTAGAGTAATGCAAGTCAAATGCAGATTATTGAAGTATTCAAGAGCACATTTTCCCGGCACTATTACTTTGTGTCCTCATCAATTAACGTCCTTCACTGGCACTTGGAGTAATTGCCGCAATCTTTTCTGCCAGCTCTTTTCAAAAATTCCAGATTTTTTTTCGGATTTTTGAGATCAGAGGGGAAGGAGAATGATGTTTTGGATTTTATGGAATTTGAAGAGTTTCTTTGGATTTTGCACATGACGCCGTTTTTGGATTGATTGTTTTTTTATCAACTTTTTGTAATGTTAAGATGATTAAAACTTATTTTTTCTGTATCGCTTGACGTCATATAGCTAATATTTTCATAGCTCTTCAAATATAAAAAAATATGTTACTTAAAACCCAATAATAATTCGTTTTGGTGTTCATTTTAAAAAGGTTTTCACATAATGACCATAATTAAAAGCTTTTTCCATAAATTTACTAAACAAGTGATTAACTAATCCCAAAACCATTTCCTATAATTTGAATCACAAAATTCGCCCCCATAGTCGTCTCACAAGCTGCCAGTGCCAGAACCACCAAAAGCTAATTTATGCTCCGACCGCAGAAAAACAGCACGAAATAAAGCACTTAAATAAGCAAAAATAAGTGAAAATTTTGTAGAAATAAGTAGAAATAGGCAGAAATGCTGAGTTTCACATCTTTTTTAAGGCTAAATGTTCTATTTGTCTTGGAAAATTTATTTCCTTGCACTGAAAGAAAATATTTATTGTCGCTTTTCAAGTTATTAAAGAAATTTTGTTAGAAGAATTGCACATATTTTGCCCATAACACGCAGTTTTCCGAGTGTCTGGCTATGTTTGAACGTTGGTATGTTTGTCTGTTTGCCAGCTTTTAAGGGATTTGAAGCATTCAAGATTTGCCAAGCAACATTTAAACACCTGTTCCTTCGCGAAAATGAGTAAACAATTTGGTTTGCGAGAAGAAAATAAAGAAAATGCAGTATTAAAAACTCAAATAGAAACTTTTAGGATGAATATTTCAAATAAACCTGTTCCTGGAGTTTGGAATATTATATAATTAATTGTAGAACGTTCATAAAATGCAAGCATCCACCCACTCTAAAATCTTTTTCTATTCCAGACACCGTATTTTTCATTTAGTACACGGTCAATGTCGTCACCGGGCAAATATGATGTTTGCAAAATGTTCGAAAATTCATAGGAAAAACTAGCACTCGTCATTGAACATGCTCTCACCGAGTGCCCACCATACGACAGTACTGCGACAAAATCTCAATAAAATTCCCACTCATCCTCGCAGTTCGCGTGCGCTAGTAAAACATTAAAAGTTGAACCCGAATATTGCCAGAAACACGTATTGAAGTGTTTTTGTAAGCGATTTTGATGAATTGAAATTGTTAAGGGTGGAATTTATTCTCTCAAGGAACGGATTTTCCAAACACAATTACAGACATTCTAAAGATTTATTGAAGAAAACACAGCATCATGACAAAAATATGACAAAAATTAAATTTTTAATTCCAATAAATGAACATTAATAAAATACTGCAAATTAAACAATTTCGAACAAGTGCCTGATACTCGTAAAAACTGTACAAGCAAAATGTTCGATGTTCAGAAACATTTAAATCTTTTAAACGGCGGTAATTAAAATAATTGATTTGTGAAAAGTTTTTGTTCTCTCTTAATGTTTCAAAATCTCTCTTGTTTTCCAATTTTCATTGTAATATTTTGTAGATGTTCGTAGAATCAGAAGAGGGTTGCTTGGCTATAAAAACCGAGAAATGATAATTTTCATCAATTACCAGGCAAGAATTTCCAAAAAATATCCTTATACTTGAAACCAGTGAGATTGCTGACTAAGTATCTTGAATTTTGTTGGAATGATAAAAGAAAATTTCCTAGAAATCTCATAGAAATTTTCATGATTTTTTTTTCTGGCAAATTAAAATGAATAACAGGCCGAAAAGACGATCAACGAGACTAAAGTGGTGCATAATTGATTGATGGTGATGGCAGTAATGGCGTAGCCTTATTCAATTAAGGAAAATAGTGTAATAAAGTAATAAATTGAAGGATGAACTGAGAATTCAAAATATGAAGTAATCTTGAATAAATTTCGAGCTTTAGGTAAAATCCTTCTAGCTGTTCAACTCTTGAGATCCATGATCATCTCCTTAAAGACCATAAATAAGAAAAGCCGGTTATGGCAGACATGGCGCAAAAAGTTTTCCCTGAATAATATATATATTCTGCTCAACAAACCGGCACCAAATCCACCGGCAAATATTCATTTTCTCACAGAATTTGAATATATAAGAAAAACATAGAAAATTTGACAAACAAGTACTTGATTCTTTCTCCAATTTAAAGAAAAATACTCAGAAAAATTCACATAAAAATTTTCCATAAAATATATAAAATTTAAAAATCAATCGATAAAAAATAAATTTTTATTTAAATTTGCCAAAAAAAATAAAACGGAAAAGCAATCAAAGAGGAGTTTTCAAAAAGCCTTTGAGGACTGGAGCCAAAACATTCTGATCTATCCCCTTTAATGTGAACATTACCGGATTTTTAGAATTCAACATTTTCGGTGTTCATGTTTTCGCTTTACAGTCGAGAGAGTCGGCTAAGAGAGCGAGTATGTCTGCGCACAACATGGGAAAATTGAAAATTCCATAACTTTTCATGTTCCTTCATCATGAATCGTTGGAATTGCTTGAATGGGTTGAATTTCTTGAATTTTGGGAATCCTTTAAAAACAATTTCAATAATTAAAATTTGCCAAAATTTGCTTGGAGGATTTTCAAAGGTGGAACATCATAAAGTGCTGGAGCAGCAAAATTTTTGTTTAATGAATTTCACTACATTTAATTGCTCTTTAGATAATAATTTTCTAATCTCTCTTAATAATTTATTTGTAGGGAAACTTGCGAATATTGGCAACAGGGGTTCCTTGAGCTATTTTCTAATCATAAATATTTGGAATAAGTTGGAATAGTTTCATGGCAATTTGATATATTCTACATAAGCCCCTTCCAAATAAAGTGTTTGTAAATTATAGTTTATCGTCTCATTTTCATTAAATTATAATTATACAACAAATATTTATGTGTCTGTGTTGTTTATGATGTAAAATTATGTGCACGCAATTTTATAGTAATTTTCTGGATTTACATTAAGTAAGTATAGTTCTTGAAGAGAACTTGTAGATATCTTATAAACATTGTTACTCGGGTCTACCAAATTATATATTTTACAAAATATCTTTTATCTGACAATAAAAAACGTAAACTCATAATTATAAAAACTTTCAAAAGATGCGACAGCTTCTAAGAATAATGAAAATCGTAAGCTAGCAGCTTGGAAAGATTAATCGTTGATGCTAATTAATCGATAATTAAGTTTAATGTCTCCATCATTTTATTTTATTAATTTATTTCCGCAAGACTGTTCCTAAAATTAAATTTAAAATCATATTTTTACTCATCGTTGATCCAGCAGAAAAGAAATGTTTCAATTTTCAATTCTAAATACACCAAAAATAAATCATTAAAAATTTGTCTCTCCAGAGATTAAGTGGCATGGAGGCTTCAAATGCTTATACATAAATTATTATATAAATTTTAATTATCCTTGTTATTTACGTTGCTATTTCTCAGCTGAAAATAATTCTTTCAATGGTTTTCTGTGTATTGCAAAATTTACGAGTACCAGACCGTCTTAAACTTAGGAAAGAGCCAGGTCTTCTTCGTTCTGCCGTTAATTTAGCTAGAAAATAACATCCAGGAGATGTTTCAGTTTTCTCTACAAACAGAGTAGATTTTCGTATTAATCGAAACGAAACTAAATAATTCATTTAAGAAGGTAATTAAGCATTAAAGAAGCACTTTCCTTGCAATGAAAGTTTCAGTCAGGGCTTCCTAGACATTTTAGTGATTTACGTCGCCCTTCAAAGCATCTTCATAATGAATTCATGAACCCTCGAGAGTACTTCTCCATGAAAGACGACTGCAACAATCAAAGCTTTACTTTTCTCTTTTTTCTTGCCGACTATGTATTATGAAATGCTGATTTTTAAAACAACTTGTTACCACCATCATAACATAGAGCTTTAAATCACCTAAACATGACTAAAGCAACCAAATATATATTCTGGCAATCAACAGCCAATTTAATAGAATTTACGTTTACATGATTTATACCGAGGCTGGCAAATTTTACTTGCGGCACCCTCCAACACCTAATTGAAAAGATATATCGTAAATATCCGAGTAATATTTGATAATATCCAAGCAATATCGTAAAACTAAAGACGTAACAATAAACAAGCAATACAGCAGAAAGGCATATAATATTAATACAGCCAAAATTTTTGATTAATTTGATACCATTTTGTTCATGCTATATTCATTAGTTTAATGTGGAGCATTATTCTGCATTAATCGAGAAGATTTGAGACATGCAGTCGCATACCAGATGCCAACTGTGAGACGGTGCGTATTGTATGTGTAGCAAGAAAATCGGTTTTGATGGATTTGCTAAACTCTTTGATAGTTTCCTCATCATATTTTACAGACTGCCTGCAGTTTCTTTGTACATACTACATTGGCTATTCAAGAACAATTTCTGAAAGGATGGAGTCTTTAACATCTTTATGGAGTTTTTAGTTTGAAAGACATTAGCTTTGTAAATCAAACAAAAATACAAATAAACATGGACATATCATTTTTATTATAAAATAAAAATTATTTGTTTTAATATCAAATAATTAGCTTAATGTTTTTTCTATGAAGTAAAACTTTTGGGCTGCTAGAAATTTAGGAGAAATTCCCTACCGAGAAAATAGTTCTTTTGGAAAATTATGAAATTCTTGTTATTTTTCATCAGATGAGCAAAGCTGATTTTCTTTTAGAATATTTCTAGAATTTCCAGGGTTGTATAGAAACCAAAAAAAAAGGGCTGAAGACGCGTTTCTGAAGTTTTCTAGTTTTGAATCCATTCTATATCACAAATGTGCCCAAACCCTGCACCCCTTGCATCCTGACTAGGGGAACCTCGCAATGAAATTATACATCTTTTTTATTATTCATCTCTAGGCGCATTATTTGTGTGTGCGAGGGTGAATATAAAATATTTGGCCGCTGCTGTTGGTCCCTCAGCAGCACGAACTAGAGTGAGTATTTGTTCACAAAAATATTTGAATCTATTTATTAAAAATAAGAGTATATTTATGAAAGAACTCATTGGGTTGTCAAGTGCAGAAATTGGTCGGCGAGGCATGGGACAATTATAAATAGTCCTTAATTGCATTCTACTTCCACAAAACAATTTATAAAATACATTTTAGGATGTTTTTTGCAACGGCATGGCAAGGTAATTGAACCAAAGTTGCAAAGTGCCTTGAAGCGCTGCAAACATCACGTTGCGTTCGCATAATTATCTCGCAAACATTTTTGGGCACTACAACCCTTATGTAAGGTCCCGAATAACTCAATCATAGCTCGTGTTGATCAGCATGATGAATCAAAAAAGAAAATCCAATTTTCCTAGATTCAGTCGGCCAAATCATGAAATCGTTTTGTTCTGATTTTTGTGCTTTTTCAAATAGATGAAAAAACCAGCCTGCAATGATATAAGGTTGATAAACATTTCCTCTCGTTTTCCTTTGAAGCAGGGCAAGAATTAGCCGAGCAAATGATGTTCAATTTCTAGGAACAGGATCCTTGCTAATGTACAGAAATCTAATTGATAAAATTCAACATTTTTTTAGATTCTTTGTATGTATGGACTTTATGCATCTGAAATTGTTTAAATTTACTCTAAAGTCCGTTTTCAAGACTTTTTGTGTACATTTCCTACTGTACCTTAAAATTATCGATGAAAACTTCCATAACCAACAAAACTCCTTTTATATTTTGCTCAACCGTTTCCTTGGCCATCACCATAACGTCGGCCAATAATTACATCATCGGCTTCCGATAACTTTCCCAACAAGTTTCCTTTAAGTTTTCTCCCAAAAGCAATCAAAGATTATCGAAAAGCCCCTCATTCATTAATGATTTCTGCCGATTGAAGTGATTAATAATAGGAAAATCATTGGAAATCGAGAAAATCATAAAAATATAATAATTGTTAATGGGAAAACTATTAAAAGAATTTTTCTTTGTAGACTTGTATAGGAATATATTGGGGAGAAATTCAGTCTGGTTTCCTCAGGTTTCCTTGGAAATCTCATTTTGAGAGCTATTGTAATATATTTGAAATATATGATAGAGATCTTTTGTAACTTGAATGCAACTAACTACGGTATCACGAAACTTTTTGGCTTTCATGTGCTGAACAATAATTATAATTTTTGATGTTAGAAAAATATTGCTTTGAAATATTTGAAGATAAATTTAATGATTCATGATAAAAATGAATAAATGAATAGAATCAAACTCTACGAAGAATACCATGAATTATTCACAAATTTAATTATGATTTATCCTTAAACTTCAATATCCTTGCTTTTGTAAAGAGCACTCACCGCAATAAAATAATAATCTTATCACAATATCACATTTATCTTTTATCACGGATGGGTGAGTTTTCGTGCATTGCATGAAAGTAAAACCTCAGAACTAATGCCACATATCCACAATTTTCAAATTACTGTGTTGCCCGAGCAACCTCAAATCATTCCACACAAACACTTGTGGTGGCCATTCGACAACCCAAAAACCAAAAATTCAATTGGTTTCACTGTTTATTTTGCATTACAGTTTAAACAAGTCGCTCTCTCTGCCCATCTTTTATTCAAAGAAAGCAGCGCGATTCGCATGTGTTTTCATACATTTTGCCATTTTTCCTTGTCAAATACGTTTACGTGTTGTGCCGTTCGGGATGTGATGTGTTGCATAACTAATGCGCTCACATCGAGCACAGATAATGATTGATACATATTTACCCGGGAAAAATATTAAAGCAAACCAAGTCCCCTCTTAAAATCATCACAAGAGGTCGAAGTGGCTCAGAAGGGGTGGATTATTGAATCTTCTATCAATAATAGTGAGTACAAAGTAATTAAAAATACAACTTAAAGTTTCGTTTTTTATTGAACTTAATGATAGAAGCCATATTTTTGTAAACCCAACAGCCAAAAGCTTTACATGGCTATACTTAGTCAGATTTTCAATATTTTATGTACAAAACTCATAATCAATCAAATGAGCTGTCCCTCCTCCTTCATCTTATTCCCAGATTGCCTACTTCCATCACAACGATGGATTACTTAGAGACCGGTCACGTGTACCAAGTGTTGAACATTCTACTTAATTGGCAGTTTTTCTTGATCGCTAATTGGGAGCAAAGGCCAGTTGAGAAACGCCTGCGCCGTCTTCTAGTGGTCGTTAACTATAACCAGCTTTAACTACGTTAGCTCTCTTTTACCGCGCCTCAACCGGCAATAAGTTTACTTTGCCAGCGCAAAAATGTCATTAAGTGTTATCTCTTGTATGGCATCTCGGAGCAAATGGCAGTGGACTTGGCAGAATCTATGGACAGCGTCCTCGGTTCAATTGTATCTCAGCCATCGATGCCATAAATCTTCTTTTAATCAAAACGATGTGCTCAAGAAACACACACGGGCAATTTAATTCTTTTGCTGATAGCCTGAACCAATAGAAAAATTCCGGGAAAGCAGTTTTTGGGAGATTTTTATGGCTTCAAATGGCCAGGGTGTTTGTTGTTCGATCATGATGACGATACTAAAAAAAAAGAAAATAGTACCGAACCCTGCTCAAAATTTAATAAATTCCACATTTTTTTCTTTTCTCACCCTTTCTGTGGTACTTTCGATACTAAATCGAATTTAAACTGCTATTTATGACTTTCTATTTATAAAAAAGTCATAAAATAAGACCCCTTCTTAACTTCTGACCTCTAACGACTCTAAAAGATAAACCGGCACATTTTTCAGCAAGACCATCTATATTCCATCAAAATCAGAAAGTTTACTTGTATGTGAGCATTAGGTGCCTTTCTGCTATCAATTTCCATGTATTTAATACACCAAATTTCACGACTACATCAACAGCAAACGATCAACGCGTGGAGATGAACAACACCAGGAATAATGAGCCAAGAAGAACCCAACAGGCGGTAAATAAAAAATATCATGTTTCTCACAACACAGAGAAAAAATACTTCAATTCGCGATGTTCTAATGTCTTGTTGTTGTAAAATGCTATACAATATTCTCTGGGACGCTTTTTATAATAGGAAAAAGTTTTTTGCATTCTAATTCTGTTATCTGTGGCAGGTTTGAGACCGATCTCCTTAGGCTTGCCAGATATGTTTATTATTCAACTATTCTATACAAATCTGAAGACTTTATCTTTGAATAAGTTACTCTGGCAACAATCTACTCAGGCTAAAAAGAAAATGCACAGAATAATAAAATTTTACTACCCATACCTTGTTCCTATATAAAGATACTCAAATGGATTTTATTCAGTTTAATTTAAATTTCTTCGATAAAATACTGAGCGAGAGGTACATCAGGAGTGCCTGAATGGGACAAAAGATGCATTGTTGCTAAGGAGAATTTCAATCGCATACGAAAACGCAATTTATGCTGAAATTTGAGCATAATTCAATTGATGGGTTTTCATTTAATGCACATTCCATTTAGAATTTGTTTGAATAAATTTAAAGCTGAAAATATTCTTTTTCAATAACAATTTATTTTACATTAAAGTAAAAAATTCACTTGCTATGTACCTTTATTTAAGTACCTGCAACCCATGTTCAAATTCGTCCCGACACCAGCTCATTAACAAGTGAAAAGGATGCGAAGGTGTTTATAGCCCAGATAATGACTGTTTTATTGCGACTATGTTATCCTTTTTCAAAGCACAGAAAAATTCCCCATTGTAACTTCATAAACTTCAAAAAGTTCACAAAGCAAAAACTCTGAAAACATAAAACTATATACCCACACTAAAACAACAAAAATAGTAAAAAACTTCATGAAATAGTTTTTATTGCACTTTTGCCCTGAGCTTCAGCAGGCAAAGGCTGATAAAACAATTAGCCGAATAAATTTGTTGGATCAGTAGAATGTTTTTGGTTTCAAAGAGAGAAGGATTGTATATTTATTAGACAGTTCATGGTGTTCTGAAATTGTTTGAACTGTAAAAACTTCGCATTAACAGGTTCATGGAGTTGAAAACTCTTCTTTAGTATACTAGAAAGTTTCTTCAGTACTAATGATACATCAAATTAAATTTCAGCATCAAATTACAATTTAAATTTTTCTTTACTGAAAATTTTCAATATAAACGCAACAGTTTCATGAATAATTTTAATTGCTAATCTAAGCATTACAACAAATAAATTTGCGCAATAGCGTGATAATTTTATGGCATTTTAAAGCATCCCATTACAGCGAAATATTTTCAGACTTTCATCTTCTAAGTCCTCAAACCGTTTTTGATGAATAATAATTTTGCAATTTATTTTATTTCAAACTACTTTCAAAATTTTCCAACATTTACCAGAATTCCTGTACAGAATTTAATTTTGATTTCAATTGCGGAATCAAGCAGCAATGATAAGTCAGTAAAACTCACTTCCTGCGACGATTTTTTGCAAACTTTCGCTATTTTCCTTATTTAATTTGAGATTTAACTATGAAAGTCTGTTGGTGACTGAGGTTAATTTACTTCCTGGCAATTGCCATATCCTTTTGTGAAGCTGTCTAGTTTTCTAGAGAAGGTTTTATTAAAATTTATTTCAATCCTTTTCTGAGCTCAACTTAAACAGAGAATGAATTTACAAAAAATTCTTCATTTTTATTGTTTTACCATCATTATTATTTTTATTTCTTCAAGTGAGATCTTTCATTAAGAGAAATTTTTCCTCGGTCATTCAAAATAAATGAATATAATATTCTAGAGCTGGAAAATCTCCGCAAATAAATTTCTTATCTCGACAAATTAATATGCAATTTCTCATAACAATCCACTCTCTCAAACTCTTCTCTACTCCACAACCCTTAAATTCACATTTTCACATTATAATTCATTCATGTGAACTCACTAGAATTTTTTTCTCCAAAAAAAAAATCGATATGAAAACCATCAGCTGGATTGAACCGGTTAAAGTGATTAACAATCACTCAAACAAAAAGTAGAATGAATTACGAGCCAGTGGCCTAAAGTTCCTGACGTCCCTGACATCGGGAAATTTGGCAGGTGGTCACGTGTATTGGACCAGCATTTTTGAACACGCAAGGAGCAAATCCTTCAAATTGAAGTTTTGGTTTTTTAAAATTTCATTAATTTTGAATGTTTGGACTATAAATCAAATATCTTCAAGACAAAAATGTATCGTAGACATTTCTTTTATCTAATTTTCCTCCTTTATTTCACACTCTTTGATTACTTCCTCCAATATTTATGTGTTTTATATATTTATGAGTCAGAAAGGGAAAACCGAGATTTTCCCTACAAATTTTGCAACCAACAATTTCTCTTAATCTTAAACATTTTCCTTGTTCAATAAATCTTTTATTAAGTGGGAAAAAACGGTGACACTTTTCACAATTTTCCGTTTTAAAGGTTCTTCTCAGTTCTTCTACAGAATCTTCAAAGTGCTTGCAGGCTGAGGGTGAATTCCTACTATCTCTAAACTTTTTCAACAACAACTAAACATTTTCCCATTTTCTCTCCCGTCGTGTCTTTTTACCATTTGTTCAAGAAAAAACTTGTAAAGAAATTTGGAAAGAAATTTTCCAGCTTTTCAGTTTTTTCTTTTTACTTGGCTGTTTCAGCTTTTCATTTAATTAAAAGAGGAAGTGCGTGATTAGCGAGCAAAAGAACGTAGTAGATATTGGAAATCAATAAGCTGTTGAAACAATTTAATTTTCCTTCCTCGACTTGAATTTTCACTCGGTCTTGGTAAAAAACTTTCGTTCTGCTGAAACTCACGAAAATCAAACACTGAAATAAAGAAGAACAAGTTCCCGAGAAATTAATTAAGAGTTTTATTAATTAGCACTTAGTGTGCTCCACCGCAGTCTGACAGAGTCTTCCGCTGAGAAACTCTCTGTGAGGGTAATTATTGCCTAATTTAGTCGTTTCAGGATGAAGTAAACTTTGTCTGGGTAATTTTTGTTTTGAATTGCAGTTTTCTTGGTTTACTTGATTATAAATATTGTATTTTATTCAGTTATAATTTTGAAGTTTTCCAATTTTTCAGTATTAAAAATATAAATGAACAATTTTCGGTTGCTTTTATTTTTATCAGGCGCCAGCGATCATAAAATAATTTACGACTCAGAGTCGCATATACAATATACTTTGCTTCGAAATTTCAAGACATTTTCTGCTCGTTTTGGGGATCAGCCAGGGGTGGATAAATTTGCCTCAATTATTAGAATTTTTCTATTACGGTTTAGCAGATAATAAATTAGAATCAATTATTTATGATCAAAAGTATGTTCCAATAATACGCAAAATTACAGTAATTTTCAAAACGCGCACACTACTTGTTTTGATACTTTATACTGAAATGTTATCTTCAGGGAATTTCCTTAATACATTCATAAGTTGGAAATATAAACTGTGTACAATTCTAATTTTTTTGTAATTTGGCTCAAAGTCTAATATGACACTGAAACAACAAGTGGTTTCAAAGAAAGTGATAGCGGTTTTTTGAGTCGTTGGCGTTTTTGTAGGTAAATCTAAAAATTTTAAATCCAAGAATTAATTTTGATGCATGAATAATTTAAGTACAAAGTACCTGAAATACTTCAATGTCCACCAAAAACTGCCCTCATTTCCTCAACTTCCTTTTTTTCTTAATCACTAATTATAATTAGGCTATTAATAACGTTCGCCTCATAAAAATTGCCGAACAACAAGCAACAACATAATTTACGATTTAATTACATTATTTATAGTTTTTTAGTTTCCAAGAATGTTTCTTTCAAAACAATTTCTTTATCAAAAGCAACAACTAAATACCTAGTTTCCATTAAACTTGAATATAACTTGAATTTAGTATATTTATCAAAATTCATGAGATTAATGAAAAAAACAAGTATTGTGAGCAACTTTTAATGACTTTATGGTGCCTAAGCGGAGGAAAATCGGCTAAATCAGCGTTAAATGCTGGAAATTAATTATAAATTCCTCTAATTCTGAATAATGAGCTGCTTTTAGCTGATAAAATAGCTACAATACTGAATATTTATAAATTTATAATTTATTTAGGAACAGTCGATGAATCTTTTTTGTCAAACAACTTTCGCGTAATATTATAGACTTGACTATTTTTCAAGGCTGCGATGTATCTTGATCTAAAGATAAAGATCAGATCATTTGATCTTGATCTAAAAAATAAAAAAAAAGATCCAGATCAATTGATCTTGATCTTTCAAAAAAAAAAAAAGATAAAGATCAATTGATCTTTATCTTGATCTTTATCTAAAAAAAAAAAATTGATCAATTTATCTAAAAAAAAAAAAAATAAAAGATAAAGATCAATTGATCTTGATCTTTAAAAAAAGATCAAGATCAATTGTTCTTGATCTTTAAAAAAAAAAAAGATCAAGATGATTTTATCTTGATCTAATTTTATTCAGATAAAAGATCAATGAATTTTTTTCAGATTATGTCTTAAGTTGTCTATTTTTCTCTTGTAACTAAATTACCATATGTTTCGCTATTGTTAAATTTTATGTGCTACCAAATTCCATGATATGTGGGGCAAAGAGCTCTATTTTTGTCCCACATATATCATAGAATTTGTTATAACAAAAATTTAACAGTAGCGAAACATATGGTAATTTAGTTACAAGCGAAAAATAGACAACTTACGACATAATCTGAAAAAATTTCATTGATCTTTTATCTGAATAAAATTAGATCAAGATCAAATTATCTTGATCTTTTTTTTTTTTTAAAGATCAAGATCAATTGATCTTTATCTTTTTTTTTTTTTTTTGTTAAAGATCAATTTATCTTTTTTTTTTTTTTTTTTTTTTTTTTAGATATTTTTTTTTTTTTTTTTTTTTTTTTTTTTTTATATTAATTTCAATTTTTCTTTATCTTTTTTTTTTTTTTTTAGATCAAGATCAATTGATCTTGATCTTTTTTATTTTTTTTAGATACAGATCAAATGATCTGATCTTTATCTGATCTTTATCTAAAGATCAAGATCCATCGCACCCTTGCTATTTTTATTTATGTTAACTTATTTTGAACATGTTGAATATTTATCCAAAAGTCATTTTAAATATTTATTCACTGCTATTCAAAACGGCCAAATAAAATAAATTTAATCTGGAAAATATTCAACGAGGAATTGCTTTTCTATATATTTTACATTTTTAGCACAAAAGACTTTGAGATATTCTTGAAGCCTGAATTGAATGAATTGTATATAAATTTGAATGGATTCGGTGGATCGGAGCTGGCAAAACCAAAGAAATCTATAACGGATGTGGGAGTTGACTTTGCATGAAGATTGAAAACAAATTAAAAACTGCCTTGCGTGATTTCAACTGTAAACTGCAAAAGGGTATTATGAAAATTATGGCCGTGGTGAGCTGACCATAATGACGATCAATCATATTTAAAATATATTTTTTGTTTCGCCAAATAGGTGTGTTTAAGGATCAAATTACTTTTAAGTATCACATTGATAGTTTCCTTTCAAAACCACACACATTCAAAGATACTTGGCGATCGAAGTTTATAGATGATTGAAAAATAAAAATAATCTTTTCAATTAAAACACGAGACTTAACTTTTCAGAACTCAAACAAAAATTTATAACTTTATTCAGAACTTTAATGTTAATCTTCCATAAATGCAAACATCGTCCCTCACTTCACAATCCGTAGAGATAATATACCTATAAATCATCCTTAACAGGCTTCGCCGTTTTCAAAGTTGTCTCAAGATAGTTCGCGGCGTTTGCCATAAGACCGTAGTTTTTGTTTTCCCAAGACAATGGAAAGCAAAATTTGATTGTTCATTGAAAGGTCTTCGCTGCTTCTTTTGCCTGAGTGCCTCAGACAACGTATCTATAGAACTCACTGAACCGATGTTTTGAGAGAAAAAGTTTCTTATCAGGAAATCTTCAATAACGAAGCCAAGATAAGAGTGGAAAGATAAAATTAGAAATCCTGCCATTTCCTTTCCACAAATTTATGGATTTTAAGGATGCGATACTAGAAACCCTTAGTTGCTATAAAACTCCTTCAACTGCTTCTTGGTTTTCTACTTTATGTGGAGTCTTGTTTTAGTGAGTTTACTTCCTCAGCCGGCTGTGAGTGTCTTATCATCTACAAATTCTACATCCTCCATAAAGTTTTGCCTCCACTTTTGAGAAATTTATTAGAAATTGTTGGAAAGTTTCTGTCAAGTGCAAAAAGTTTGAAAAGACTTCCAGCGAAAACAGTGAGCAACTTCAGGGTTTTGAAAGTGAAATGGAAATTTGCAAGCACGTTTTAAGTATCCAAGAACGCTTTAATTAGCTTTTGAACCTGAATAAAATTTAATAATAACAGCCAATCCCTGCCGCCAGCAAATACTTCAAGTATGTAAACTATAAGATTGATGGCTGCGAATGCTGCACAGCCAGCACGAGATCATTCGAGATTCCACAAACTGGTCCAGGTTTGCAACAACAACCCAATAACTAGTTCTACAAACGCTTTTCCATCACTCGCTCAATTGATTTGATGGCATTTTCGTGTTTAGATTAAATTTTTCATTCTTCCACCAGTTAATTTCATTTGGCTCTCTGCGCCATCCTCCTGCCCATTGGTGCATAGTTGTTGTTGGCCTGCCTGTTGTTGTAAGCATTAATTATGTTGGAATGATTTTTTTTATTACACAATCATCTCGAACAAATCTACCGTTTTTCTTCTTAAATTTTTACGATCAACAAAATAAACTTTTTCGGGCTGCTTTTTCTGTATTTGCTGTGTGCTCCATAAAAACATATTTTGTTTAATAATTCTAGATGTGAATTGTGGATGGAGTGAAAGGCCGTCGGCACGAAACGTTCTTGAACATGCAAGTGAAACTTAAATAGAGAGACTTTTTCTGTTTGTTTGTCTATTAAATATATTTTTGCTATTTTGCTGATGACATGACATGGACACAGAGAAATAGGCCAGCAGAATTATTGAGTTCGTTGAAGTTTTTTCCTTGTGTGGAGACACTAGCTGGATAGTATGAAATATGAGAAGGAGCTCTTTGAGTAATTTTAAGCATTTTAATATTTTTATCAGAATTTGGCTGGCTCCATGTTTACTTAATTGAAAAGTCTTTTTAATTTGAATTTTTAATCAAATTCAAGGCTATATAAAAAAGCTTAATGTTGTTCAATCGAGATAAATTGCTTGTAAATCTTGATAAATTAATATATTCAAAAACTCCGATTAAATTGATTAAAAATCATATGCGCTTATCGATTGAATAATAATGAACGGAAAAATCATTTTGAAATAGTTTTATCTGATGACATTTTGTTAATTGGAGGAATTTCTTTTTTCAAACGTTTTTTTAATACAATAAATTGATTGAACATTAATAATATCATGTGTTAATGATTTCATTAAGTAAGACCAGGTAAAACTAAACCTATATCGACTTTGTCAACAAGAATCATGGTCTTTTATCTTACAATTAATACATAAATCATTGCTTGAAATATATTATAACCAACTAAGAATATATTAATGTTATAACTTAACCAGATAAAAATAATTAATGAAATAATAATTGTTGAACTAACAATTTTAATTAAACTGTAACCTGAAAGTGGCAAAAACTAATTACTTTTTAGATTTTCCGCAACGATTTACCATTTTCAACATTTTTCTTGCTGTTCCGCTCATATTTTATGAGTTTCAAAAACTTCAGAATTTAAAAGAAAACATTAAGAAAACTAGAGTTCTGCTAGTCAAATATTTCAATGTGTGAAAAGCTGAAAAAAAATGGAAAGCTGGGAAAAATGTTCAAATGAGCATAAACAATCAACACCGAAAAGTATGATTTAATTATGGACTTGAAGAGCGATAAGATTTTTGTGAGTATTTGAAGTATTTTTTGGTGCAAGCAACTGAAAAATTGAACAAGCTTGGAGGGTTGCCAGGTAGATCAGAATGACGGGATAACGATGAAAATATGGAAAACCTGGATCGGAGTTGAATCGCAATTTATTTCCTATCGAATGACCGTCATGAGCCACGATAATTTTTGTTCATTCTTGTTTGAGAACTTTATGGAAAGGAGTATAAAATTTGATTCATTAAAATAAATGTTTAAAATAATGCAGTTATTTTCAACTAAATCAAATTCATCTTTAAAGTCTATCCTAAATTGATTAAAATTAAAATTTTATCTTTTCTATTTCCTTCCAAATATTATATAAAATAAATCCACCTTTCAGTTCAGTCAAGTTCATTCACTTTGCAAACGGTAAAAGGAGCCCAGAGCAAAAAATTCTATTTTTGCAATTTATCAGAATTTTCACCCGAACCCACGCACACGAATCGAGAATCCCTTTCAAGTTTCCTTGACAAGGCATCCTTGATCTCTTTCTAGCGTAATAGCTTTTCCTCTCTATACAAATCCACATTGAAAATTCTCAGGAAAAGGATCAAAATACTAGAGGATAAATATTGGTGTAACTCATACTTGTACAAATGGAAAAAAGTTCATCATCCCCTTAATGCATTGTTGTTGGCTGTTGCTTGTGCTATTATTCTTCTCTTACAGTGAAATATATGAAAATATCCTTTAGTGTGAAGAAAAAATGCTATCAGCTGTTTGTGTTCCATTCGGGTTCAATACAATTCATGTATAAATGTGTAACCATAACTTTAAAGGCAACTAGGAGATGTATAGTGGTATGGGAGTGTTTAAATGTCGTTTTCAGGTTTTGAAGGTTAAATTTTCAGTTGGAAAAATCCTTCACGATTCTGCAGTTATTTTGCGATTTAGAATATTCTAGGTATGAGTTTTTTGAACGTATGATATCTGCAAGGGTTAAAAGGTCATCCATTTAAAATATGGAAATAAAGCATTGTGAAGTTTTTTGACCCGTAAAAAATTTTATTAAAATAAGGAAAAACAATCAAAAACTACTTTTACTGTGTAAAATTGCTCTCACAAACCCCTGGAGCATCAGGAAAATGCCAAAAGTCCATTGAAATGGAAATCGTTCATTGAGTTCTCAGATGAACGCAAACATTTAATTGATTCAATTAAAACTCAAACAATACACAATAGGCAATAGGATATTGCTTACCTTTTATTGAATCCTGCTGCTAGTGCCCATTCATTGAACATTTAATAATCCTTTTTAATTGTTTCGATTATTGTGGTTATTGTTCTACTACAAAATCAATTAACTCCCACCGCAGCTTTCTTGGAAAATTTGTAATCCTTTTTCGGTTATCCTTTAATCAAATTTGAACTTCACAGAACACTTGTAATTTTTGTAATATTTTCTCTAGAGAAATCCACTTTGGAAATCTTAAGAATTCACTTTGAAAACAACTTCATTCACTGTAAGATAATATTTAAGATATTTTGGATTGCACAAATTTTTAGGTTCAACACTCTTTGGGAATCCTAAATTAATCCGATTATGAGAGATGACACAGAGATCTGGAAAAAAGGGAAAATGGTTAAAATACTATGTATTTGTGATACATTTTTTGGATAGAACAGCTTTAATTTTGTCAGAGACATAATACTTAATAGATGTTTTCTCTATAAATTCAGAAATTGGTTTCAAATCAAAGAGACTTATCTTTAAATTATCCAAAATTAAACCATTTGATAAAATCTTAATTATACATAAGTTGACCATTTTGACCTTTACCGACTTTAAAGTGTCTAATCCCAGATTATTTTTAATAAGAAGCACCGATGCGCTCTATTTGGTATTTCCACCGCTGACAGTTGAAGCACAAGCAAATAATTAAGCGTTAATTTTTAATTGAACAGCGAATGCAAAAAAATGGGAATAATTATCACTTTGTAAATATTGCAATTACACAATGGGCTGTGATTATGGAATTGTGAAATTATACAATTGTGGAATTGTGGCCGTCTTTCTTGACTGACTCCAACTGCAATTTTTGAGCGATTATTTGCAGGCAATATATGTTACATTCTGTGTGCGGTTATGGGAAGAAAATGAGAAACGTGTAATTCAGTACTTAAGTGGCAAATTGTAGCTCTGTCAACCGTCTCCAAGATTATTTATGCGGGATACCAAGAAACTTAAAAATTGAAGGATTGAATACAATTGGTTAAAAATGTTCATCCTTTGCAATCGAATGTGAAATTATTCTGTCATTAGAACGTAATAAATGCCTATGCTTTTTGGTATAAATTAAATTTTTTTGTTGTAAATTTAGCTTTGAATTTGGTATTTTTTGGTTTTCTTTGCCTGAAGCCGCTAGATTTAGCTCATCCCAAGTTCTTCGTAACGTTATAAATTCAACCAAAGAACGTAAACTTTTCTTTACGTCAAATTCAAGAAAAAGGTTGTAGAACTTTCAAAAACTCCTAAAATTGGAAAATTGAAAAACTGTAAGAACTTGGAACTCTCCAAAGTGCTCCATAAAAAGTTTTTCAAAGCAAAAGATGTGTGGTTAAATTTTACACGCGTTCCTCGACTTCTCGAGCACTAGAGAGCAGGATATCACTGTGTGGGTAATACGAACGAAAGAAAATTATCGATTTTGGTTCAACCGTTTCGGGAAAGTGCACCAAGCGACTCCATGAACTCAAATAGTCCAGAAATTATGCCTTTAGCCTCTAGCCGAAACTGCTCGTATCCAAAAATGCCAAGTTATCAATTTTGGAAATTTTACTCATTTGCGTGTAAAAAATAGTTTTTGCTTTTAAAATTATAAAAAATATATAATGCGCCTAGTATTTTTTTTGCCATACAAAACTTTTTTTGCATAATGTTATTTGTTGGTTGCTCTTTAACCATGACCATTATTGTTGTTTTTATTCCTCGTCATACATTCGCCGTATTGAATTCATGCATAAAATTATTTTAGCAAAAAAATAAATTCACTAAAATTAACTAAATAGATGCTCTTCTTGATATTATTTTTACGGGCAAAAAGTAAAGACCATTGAACAAAATTATTAGTGGAAAAAATTGAATGAGTATTGCAGGGCAAGGTAGCGGTTCTTTATAGTTTTTTGGGATTAGGGACATATGCTCTTTTTGACATATGCTACACATTTTATATTACATAATATGAAATTACTTTTGCGAGGGTTGAAAAATGTATTAATATTTACATTGCATAAAATGTATTAATAAATATTTGTATGTGCAATAATAAATCAATATATCTTAAGGACAGTCGGCCATAAAAACTAAATTAAAACCCCTTAAAACAAAATCTCCCGAAAAGAATAAAAATGCTAATTTCTGCCGTATTTTGTAACGCACATTTCTGATTGTATATTGTATATTGTACACTTTAGTGGTGAAGGACATTTAAGAGCAATTAACTACAACTTCCAGTGATTCATTTTCTCAGGCAACCCCATTTTTTTCCTCAACCTGCCGAGTTTTAACTTTTTTCGCTTTTTTAAAGTTTCTGATTTGAAAATTTCCGTTTCTCTTTTGATTCTTTAATCTTAATTGCGCATAAATTCGTTCCCACCTCTTAAGAGCAACAACAAAAATCAGAAATTTTTACACTAATTACAGTTACAACCGAAATATGAAAATATACTGATTTAATTAAGAATGGAAAAATATAAGGCATTAAACAAACAAGAATTATAAAATTTACCAGAGATGTCGAAAGAATTCAAAGTGAGCTAGAGGATTTTATGAATATTATGTTTTCTGGTTCAATGCAATTCCAGTCCTTTCACAAGGGTCCACGTGACTATTTACACTATTAGACTCTCGGTTTATTTTATGCTTCAAGTCAAAATGCTATAACAAATTTCTATTCAATGATAAATTTCTATTTTGTTACGAAGCGAATGAAAGCAACAACAACAAACATGAAATATTTTATTTTATAGGAATTTTACGAACTTTACAGTTTGCCGTCGGTAAAGTAAATTTGTACATTCACCAGCAGTAAAACTTTAATGTTTTTTTCTTGTAATTTGGTTTAAAGTCTAATTTAATATTAATAAATTTTTGATTGTCCAGAAAATTGGATTTTAAAAATAAATGATAAAACTATTATTCGTATGTTATTGCAAATCATATTTGAAATTGTGTTGAATTTGCAAAAAATCTATGAGTCGTCATTAATCATAAATTAAATTTTAGAAGCAAAACATGTTTCGGATAAGTATATAAAAACGATTTAAAATAAAATGACCCTTATCTGCTTTCAAATAGAATCAATAATGTTAAATCTCGTGAAAAGGATGACATTTGTGTGGTTTACAGCAACAACTCCTTGAAACCATTCAAATTCGGGGAGTAATGATCACATTACTTAATAATATATTTATGGTTTATGATAAAATTTGCATGATATGAATATTCCCAAAATTAAAAAAAAAAATTCTAGAGGTTAACCTCAAAAGCATTTAAAATGTTATGGAATAAATATAACTTGGTTTTTCAGTTCGATGCATGATCCGAATCCGATTGCGTATTTGAATGGTTCTCAGTTCAATGTCGGTTGGCGAAAAATTTTGCTACTGACAACTAAATTGGTCGGCAATTTTCAATTTTCATGCCAGCATAAAACTGAAAAGCAAAAATTGCTAAAAAAACTAGGCGTTCAATCTGTTTTCCTTGCACCGGTCGGAAAACCTTTCAGCAGTTTTTCTGCTTTTTCTGAGCAATAAAAATAATATTCAGTGAAATTTAATCAAAAACGTAAAAACAAACACAACAAAAATTACAATATACTTTTGTTGTTGTGTTTTTGATTCTTGCATTTGTTTAATACATTTATTTTTATATTGCGGTTTAATTTGAATATTATTGTGTGAGGTTAGGACCCGACTATGTTCAATTTTTTGTTCTCAACCAATCAGTTTACAAGAAACACATCCAAAGAACCACTTATCAAAAAAATATTCATGCAAAGGAAACACTATACTGATAAAGTTATCAGACATACCACGCTGCTGCAAGTTCTGGAGTATCTATTTTGAGGTTATCACGAGAGGACTTCAGATAAGATAAATATACAAAATATAGCATTCTTCCATGCTTTTTAGGTAAATAGGGACATTTTAGATAACTCAATAGTTTCTCCATTTTATGCTTGACTAGAGAGTAGTTATTTTATCTTACTAAGAACTTGCACGTGATCGCGTTCCTGTGAATTTAAAAGATCTTATCACAAACGTTTTCGTTTTTCCATACAAAAAATCGTGATTTTACGGGGCAAGTCTTAACCTTTTTGCGTCTCCAAAATTATGAACGTTTTTGATAGTATAGTTGAGATTGATGATCCACATACTAGGAGCAACACATATAAAATAATTTTAGACCCTAAACAGAGTCTTAATGCTCATTTTTTCAATTACTAATTATTTAAACATTATTTTGGTTTTCTCAGTTTGGAGAGAAACCATCAATATGATGAAAAGTTGATATGTTTTCTACATAAAGTACATTTCTCACTTCCTAGCTAGTTCCTTAGACACAAATTATGTCAATTCCCTACAATTAGTTAGTTAGTTAATTTGAGTTTATTAAGGTCCGTTCAACACTAAAGGTTATATTAGACCTAAATCAGTTACAATTTATTATGCATTGCTTGATTTGATGATTTGGAAACTTCTGTTGGCTGACGCCATCTTCTGCCTCTTCATCCAGTTACGTCTCTTGCGAAAGCGGGGTTTAAAGCTTTTCCTTGCTTCTAATCAGTTACGTCTCTTGCGAAAGCGGGGTTGAAAGCTTTTCCTTGCTTCTAATCAGTTACGTCTCTTGCGAAAGCGGGGTTTAAAGCTTTTCCTTGCTTCTAATCAGTTACGTCTCTTGCTAATGCGGGTTTGAGAGCTTTTCATTGCTTCTAATCAGTTACGTCTCTTGCGATTTAAAGCTTTTCCTTGCTTCTAATCAGTTACGTCTCTTGCGAAAAGTTTGAAGCTTTTCCTTGCTTTTTCAGAACTTAAATTAATTTTGTTGGAGATCTATCTAAATTCGAGTGGACTCCATCTTCCTCAAGAACAAGTGAGTTGACCAAAGTTTTTTATGCCATGTTAATTGTGAATGGACACCGTAAATTCAGTTATTTTGGTAATTTTTGCCAGAGCGTAAAATTTCTCGACTGTCAGCAATGAAACTTAAAGCCTTACAATTACTTTAATGAAAGTGCTTGCTGCTGAATTATATTTTAAAATCACAAATAATTACTGCCTCAAACGTGTTCCCTGTTTTCGTTCATAAAAAAAAATGAAAAAAAAACTGCGTTTCTGTATTCTTTCCTCTAAACATATATCCAGATTGCGTGCCACATTTTCCGTTTTCCCTCAATTTGGTTCGATCAATGGGCGCAGAAAAGTACCTGTTGTTCTGGCGCAACTCACGTTTAATTAATAAATGAATATTCAAATTATGAAAAACTAATTAAATAATAAGCAATATCAGTTTACAGCACCATTCAAGCCGAGGAGGCGGTTGCTTGCGTTTTTTGCTGTCTTATCGTGAAATTTGCTTTTTGTATTATGTAAAACTCGTTTTTCCATTGAATTCCAACTAAGATGAAACGGCCCAAGATTCATTTCTCAGCTCTTTTTTTGCTTACATTTCGCTTTGGTTTGTTTGTGTTTCAGATCTTGAAAAGTTAACGAAAGGAATAAGAAAACACTGCCGAGAGAAAAATCTTCAAGTTTTTCGTCTGCAAACCTGTTTAATGTTTCTTAATGCTCGTTTTATTTGTTTCTTTGCGGGCCCGAGAGTGGCTGTGGATGGAGCTAGCAAATAGCCAAGAATTTTAATCGAATTTCTAAAATTTGCAAGCTGAATGAAATTTTGGGTCCGTAGTCAAAATGGAATATGTTGAAGAGATTGTAAGGGAGGACTTTTAGATTTATATTTAAAAGCATAAAACGAAGGTAAATTATTCCACCAAATTTTATTCGCAAATTTGATGCTTTGAATATAAAATATAAAAATGTTTAAATTCAAAAGTTAAAAAACGTATGTATAATGAGGATTCAGTTGTGCTGAAATTTCATTATTCCATTCTCGTCATTTTTATTAATAATGAACATAAATTGAGATCTACCAGAAATTCAGTATTTTGACATTCTCTTATCAGTTTTATTTTTATTTTAAGCTTGTAAATTGCATTCTAAAAGATATTGTCTTTGAATTTTCAATATACGTACGGTACATAACACATTTTAAATTCGTGTTTAAGTAATACGTTCACACTTATTTTAATTTATCGAAGAGGGTCATAGGTTCACTTCCCATCAAATAGTTCTTACTTATAATTTATAAACATCATTGTTTGCTCAATAATTCTTCATTCTGAATGAAAACATGATATTGCCATAAATAAAGATTCCACAATACTATCCAATCTTTCAAAGAATTTTTAATCCAGAGTATGCTATTCTATTAAAAAGTCTATTTTCGGCAAAAAAGCATATCAAAAATTCATGCTTAATGCAATAATGTCAGAATTTGCTGTGATTCCGTTGTCTGCCAATTTATAAAAAGCATTCGAGAATCATTTTTCAATTTTCCAGACTAATTTCCCTAAAATCCTACTAAAACCATTTTGTTCCCAATAAAATAGTTTCAAAACACATAATTACATTAAAACTTTTTTGCTGGGTAATCCTTTTTGTTATTTCTGTATTTGTATCCTCTTTACTCAGCATTCCATAAAATGTTGCATTAAATCCTTCATTGGTTGTTACTTGTAACTTTATTGCTGTAAAATGTGTATCCAATTCGGGGAAAATCCGAGGGACACTTTTTTCAAAGAATTTTTTTCTCACTCACAAAATTAAAATTAAAATTGAAATCATAAAATCTTTTTTCATTTTTTTCTCTTCAAAATATTGTGTAAATTGGTTGGAAAGTTCATATTTCCCACTTAAATCGTCTTTCCCGAAACGACAAATTACATTTGAAGGGTTTCTTTTATTGCTTATGTGTTTCAAGCAATTTTCACATTTTATACACTCTTTTTAACACTTTTCACATTAGTTTTCCGCGGAAAAACATCAAAATACGACTAGTTTCTTCGACTTTATGTTCTACAATGGCTCACTCTTACTCTCACAACAAAAAAAAATCATGCATACTCTTACAAAACCGCGATTCAGCTAACTGTAGGTGAAGTTTACTAACACCGAGCAACATAGCCATTTTCCACATTTTTGAATTCATCCGAGGCAGCAACCAATTTTTATGTTGTGTGCACGTTATGTTTTTAACGGATGAAGTTGATCAAAGCATGCTTCTGAAAATTCTGAAAAGTATGAGATGGTCTTTTGCATTAAAAAAAATTTTTGTGTGATTTTAGAAAATGTTCAAAAAGGTATTTATTTTAAAATTGTAAAATACATTTATTAAGTCAATATAATGCATGATAATTGAATTTAATTGATTTTGAAGATAAGTTTGGGAAGACCATAATAATTATATTATTATTGCGAGTGGGCTTAAACATTTGCCCCTAAATTTTGATAATTGCTTAATTTGCGTGAATCTCTTTACAATTGCTTTTTGATAATTTCTATTACATCGAATTTTCGTTGCCTCGTCATTATAAATAAATTATGAAAATGTCTTTGATATAAATTCATTATGTTTTGAGCAGTATAATGTTTAAAGTCCTTTGATTTTAGCTCATCAATTCTTTTCGCAAGCAATAAGTTTGTCAAAAAAGCAGGAAGAATTCTTATTATAGTTGATAGGGTTGTTCAGAATATTTTTTGCATAAAATAAAGTTGTGCTTGCAAGCTCTCCAACAGTCCAATTTCGATCAAGTAAAACTCTGACTAAAGTGTCCAACTGAAATGATAATTTGTCTTTTAGTTTATGACAAAAAATTACATGCATTTTTATTTTACCTTTGCTAAATTAGAGTTGGTCGAAGTATAATAGATCAAGGTCGGAATATTGCCAACGCTTGCTGCAAGCCATTGTATTAAAAGTTTCAACTGAAAGTCTCCCATATCTGAACTTCCACATCCCCAATTTCCTGTCGCGACTGGTCTCAAATTGCTCACAGGATGAACTGGCTGTCTTTTTCCCAACTGCGACATCTAAAAATATTCAAGAATCCCAAAATCAACTTAATTATTTTGCAAATATTTTAACATCAAATTGGACACTCAATACGAAAATTTTGCACACTTTGGAAAGAATTGTTGTATAGTTAGTGGGGGTGTTTTGTGGCACTCGTGAAGCATTAAAAGCACATTGTGGACGAAGCTGGAATTTTTACCTTGATGGTGACATCGCAATTGACATTTTCTGAAATGTTTGTGGATGTGATTGCCCACTTTTTGGGCTTTATTTCCCCAGGTGCTTTGGCCATCAATTTTTTATCAATGTCTCTGTATGGTATTGGTGGAGCTGTTGGGTCACTAAAATTTTTCTAACGGTTTTTTATGGTGTGAGAATCATAAGCTTAACTATAAACTATAAAATGTGTAAGAAATGGCGCTACCACTACTTGCCAAGCTAACTCTTTGTGCCTAAAAACAATTGAAGTACAATATTTTCTTACCAATTTAGCTGTTATTTGGTGTTTATGCTTTGCAAGTTCAAGTGACATTGAACGAAAGTTGGTGATCATCTTATGTCGCCTTTGTTGAATACAACTTTCTTCATCTGAGGTGGAAATACAGTCTTCCATCGATTGACCAGCAAAGCTTTCACTAAGTGTTCTTTTTAGCAAGGAGTCGGCAAATTTCAAGACTGCTTGATCTCGAGAATCCAAATTTCTTTTGCCATCGATTGGATCGTTGAGCCACCTTTCAATTAAATTAATTAATCGCTTGAATATTTTTGAATTTGTATATAACTCACTTGTTAAGCTGATCATAAATTTCCTCCAGTTCAGAACTCATCTCTGAATCAAAACTGTATCTAGAAGAATCATTTGTTTCATCACGCATCAAAAGTTTCTTCTGCTTATTGTCGAGATATTTCAGTCTATCTAGTAAATTTTCTTCTCCGTCGGTCGTATCATCATCACCAAGGATAAATCCACAAGAACTTGTTCCTCTTTTTACTCGAATATTTTGATCAAGCAATTTTGATCCTGTAACACTAATATCTACATTATAATGATCCTCCAGCGAGTTTGAGCTTTCGTCTGTGCTCTCAGTATATCCATTTTCTATTTTGAGCGCATCTTTGAGTTGCCTGGCGAAATGAAAACGATTCTCTGGGGTTTCAAGCTCTATGGAATATCGTTGACCATCCACAAACTCTTCATCACTATCATCACCTTCATTGACACTGTTCCTGGCACTGTAAAATTCATCTTCATCATCCGACACATCGGAGTTTGGATAATCACAACTTGAGAAAAAGCTATTTCTCTTACAACTTTTGTCCACTGATTTTGGAACCTTAAGCCCACCACTCAATGGTCTATTTATTGGAAGACACTCTCCACTAGATCCAAGAACAATGAATCTTCCTCTTCTTTTCTGTTCATCTGTTGATCCGTTATGATTTTGCTTCAGGTTTTTAGGAAGATTTAGCCACGATCGTCTTTTTACGACGCCATTTTCCTCATGGTCAACACCATTATTCATATGCGAATTTATCTGAGAACTGAAAGATGACAAAGTGGTTTGTGGAGATGCTGAAGAATGTGCAGTAGCTTGCTTAATAAGAACCATTGGTGTTTCCTGCACAGGCGATAATCTTCCTCTCTTCGTATTTGTAACTCGTTTGCCGTTCAAAGTCTTTGCTGTTGTGATTGGAATTTGAGAGTTTTGACGAAAAGCCAGTAAACATTTGTTCAGCTCTCGAAGGAAATTATCTTCCTCAAACTGATCGATTGGATATTCCAGATAACTCTCAGGATCCATACACAGTATTGTTTTTTTCTTTGGCTTACCCAGCTTCTCGAAAAGTGCTTTATTCTTTGGGTCAACGATTCTAGACACTTGAAAAAGATTTTCAATCAGAAGTGCTTCATTATCTTCTAATTGTTCAGCGTAAAGAAGAATAATTAATAGTTGAGGATGCATGAAAAAGAAATCTGATTCTTGGTTATGACTTCTTTTGAGAACGTTCTGCCCAACATTTGCCTTCGTAAATATTGTTTGCGTGACCCCTTCAGCGGCATTTTCAATTTTTCCTTCATGTTTTACTTCTAAACTGCATAATGGTATTGTGCTTTCTAGCCAGTCTTCAATCGTTAGCCATTGCTTTCCAGACATTATCTAAAATGAGTTCAAAAGCTGTAAAAAGGGTCAGAAACGTTATGAAAAAATTCCTATACCTTTCTTGAAATCTTGAGTTTTCCATCATCATCTGACAAAGACCCATTTGAATAGCAATCGAAGTAATAAAGGAAGCTTTTAAATTTTGTTTTCTGGATATTTCTAAAAGAATACAAAAAAAATTAAAATTATACAGTATTATATAATAAATAATAAAACACTCACGAAGTCAGTTCCTTGAAGAAATATGTAAAGTTAAAGTCTTGCAATGTGGGATGTGTTTTTTTGGTTCGTTTTGGGTATGTAGAGAAAAAAGCGTTGGCAAGAAGTGAAGCAACAAAATTGTTATCAATCTCAACTCCATCTAGATTTTGCTGCAGACTGAATTCCATTCCTCTAGGAGGCCTATTAAGCTTCAAATTTTTGGCACAAACACACAAGGTATTTAGTGTGTTATTGAGGAAGTGATCTCTTTCGGCTTGGTCGAAGTCGTTGAGAATAAAACTTTTCAGCCCATCCATTACAGAGTTGTCTAATTGATCTTCATCTGGGTCTAAGCTGATGCTGAAATTATAATTGATGATTTTTTTATAAGTTTTCTATTTATTTTTAAATGTATCAAATATTGAACTCACTTGCACAGGTCATGTATTTTCTGCATCGCTTCAATAATCTGATCTAAGTCAGTGGTAGTTTCAATAGTCGTAAGTTTTCTTTGCACAACTGACCACCACGGAAGTTCGCATGGTAACATAACAAGTGCCATCCTTAAATCTAAAAAATAGAAATCAAATAATAAATACATAGGTAAACCTTTCAAAAGATTTGAATCGTCTAAAGACATCTGCAGCCGGCAAGATTGAATTCTATTCTTAGAATGCAGAAGCAAAACAAAACAGAGAGTGGAATCCTAATGGAAAATTGTCTGCTTCAGAAAATCTAATTTCCATTTATCATACATACACACCATTCATTTAGTTACTCGTGTTCTAAAAATATATCAAAAATGCCATTTCTCCGACATCATGAAAGTTCTATTTTCCGCTTTTGTATCCCTTTTTATAGTAAGGGTAAACAACCCCAAATTGGATCGTATCGTAATTTTGTTAATGATTTGTTGTCTGCAATCAAACTGAATAAAAAGTTGAATAGCAGTAATGATATAATTTATTTTGTTTTTTCACAGTGGGATTTGAATAGTTCGTGTTAATTCTTCAAAAATCCAAAATATAAAATAGAACCAGTCGCGAATAAATTTTTTTTATGTTTTCATATTAACTAAAAAATCTTTGATCGTCAAAAAATTTAAAATTTAGATTTAGAGTTTTTTGTAATATTGTGTAAAAATGATTGTGTTAAAAGGATATAAATGCATAAATTTTAAAATTAAATGCAAAACTATGAAAAATTCAAATCAATAAATTTTGTGCATGTTTTCCCAACTAGTTGTTTCAAGTTTTTTGACAAAATTGCTTCACATTCATACCACGCTCTCAATTTCCCTAGTCAGCACTTGAAAAAGCACATGAAAAACAGATTTTCTCTCGAGCAAACAGTGTCACTGGTGTGAGTTTACATTGACGTCATCACTGATGACTTATAAGAGCAACGAAATTTCGCTGCTGTTTTGTAAGAGTTCAACATCCATAAACACTCTAGTAAAAATGATGCAAAGCACGAATAAGAAAATGTAAACTGTTTTGAAAGTTTTGCCACTAATGACGTCTTCTGTTTACATTTAATGTCTCAATATCACGAGTCAAGCACAGTTTTTTGTTATGTTTATAGACCGGATAACCTGACTAATAAAATCTGCCACAAAAAACGTGAACGAACGGACTTGAGAAGTCTTTTGTGTATTTTGAGTTTATTGAGTTTTTTCCTTGATAACTTTTATTGGAAAATCAATTCAATGGAACAAATTACTAATTCATAATTGATTTTTCGATGGAGAGAGCATTGTTTGTTGAGGAAGGTCGCCTTTTTGGATAATTCGCGTTGCTATCTCTTTGTTATATTGCAACATTAATTGTCAGAATTTCAAGAAAAGTGTAATTTGAGAGATAAACTTCATAGATGAATAAGACATGATTTAGTGACTTTAGTCTTAACAAAAAGTTCCTTCATCCAAATGGAATTGACTAGAACATTTTGAATACATAGAGACACACATTTTTAAATTTGAGGCTGTTAAGCTGAATCAATAAAATTGTATTGCTCTCCATGTGAAAAGTTCCACAGATGTCATTGAAAAAGCTCTATGAAGCGGAAATTTTTATAATCGTAAAGCTTTAAAGCGGCTTAATATTTTTTATAGGTAAGAGCTATCAAGCTTTTGGGAGATATTCTATACCATAGCTGTTTCAAGCACAAATGAATAAATAATTCCATACAAGTATTCAATGAATAATATATTTAAGCATAGAACATACGTGTAGTAAATTATCTTATTGTGTTTGTATCATGAATCAGTCATGAGGTTTCCCGATGATTTAACAAATTTGAGATCTATATTATTTATTTTTATGAATCTTTATGAGTACTTCATCCAAGGAGAAATAAAGGACACATTTCGTCTGGAAATGTCTATCATATATGTAGAAATTCTTCTGAAATTGCGACACAGTGTAAATGATAGAATCTCGAAAACACACAGAGTGTTGAAATATAAACGTAAAGTCAATTATTCGGTCAATTATTACCGGAAGACTTTTCAGACTCTTGTTGCAACTCAAATGAATAATATTTATCTGTTCAAGAGTCCATCTTTCACCATGAAAACGAGGAAAATGCTCGCAGAATACACACAACCTGATGATATTTTCACAGAAAATATTATTTTCACAAACAAACAACATTAAATTTCGAGTTTTTGTTCTATTTTCACTCGTAACTCGCTGTTTTTAAAGCAACATTTTTGAGGCAGATTTTCTTAAATTATTGAAAAGGAAAATTCATCTCGCAAAAATCATTTACTTGCTATTTGTAGTTTTTTTAATACTTTCCACAAGTACTTACAGACATTTTATGTAATTTTAAATGAAATTGTCCAATAAATCATGATAAAAGTGTCGGTTTAATTATAAACTTTAAAAAGAGATGTAAAAACTATCAAGAATATGAATCTTTCTATAGACATTTGAACCTTTTCAAATTATTCAGGTATTGCGTTATATTTAAATTTTCAGATGAATGTATATATCAATAATAATAATTTTGGCAGCTATACTGGCAGTTGTGTGGCGTTAAATACTAAACCGAACTAGTTTGTGAGCCCTGTCTGCACTACTACAATTTACTTGTTTGTTCATTAGCTATTTTTATCGTCCAACGAACGCTTCAGAAGTTTTAAATCAAACTGAAAATAATTATTCACTACTATTTTTAACTGGCTTTCTTACATTTTGTCTATTTCAGACACTCTTGACTCCACTAAACAAGCAACAATCACCAAAAATCTTATCACAAGCTGCTATCTGGGCTATTTTTGTTAATGTTGAACAACGAGCAGTGCAAGATATTATTCATTTATTTAAGTTTGTGCCCAATTTCTTCTAAACTTCACACTTTCGAAGATTGTGTCACATTATTGTCGGATTTTCCGCGGAAATCTTACAATTTTTATTTCAATATTCTTTCAGTATTCACAGTATTTTCAGTTTTGCGTAGAAATTAAGGAAAAGTAAGAGTTACAAAAATAAAATAAATAGATAAATTAAAAGAAAAGTCTGAGTTTCCACTTTCTACGCGAGCAGAAAACTTGTGCTGCAGACAAGATTCAAATAAATACTAAAAATAAGCTTGATGGAAAACTCTTTCAATGCTCACAGCGTGCACACAAGCTTCATGACGTTGCCGGTGAAAATTCACTCTCACCAATACATGAAAGGATCACAGCAGAGAAAAGAATTTTCTTCAATGAACGCGTGAATGAAAATCCATGCCACAGAGAGACTTCTTCTGACGTCATCATGACAAATGTGCACGATTCACACGACTACATGAGGCTATAAATACTGTTTTACTATATCGAGAACACAAAAATGATTTAAAAATAATTGAACTGTATCTGATTGTTTACTTACGTGTATTTTCATGCTCGCGTGAAAAGCTTTCCGACTTTTCCATTCCATGATTATCCAAGAATTCACAATTATAGCTTCAGCACTTCAGGAACAGAAACAAGACCGAAAAAAGATTCAAATCATTTAAATGGAGATTGGAGCTTAATATATTTTTGTGAAAGCTTTGAAAAGATTCTGAGTGGGTTCTGGAAAAAGACATTAATCTGTCATCACGTTTTCAACGTTGACGAGTGGAGGCGGATAAGCCACACAATATAAAACGAGCTATGTAAATTTTTTAAAGAATTTTTAATTTTATGGAATTTACAATTTTCTCGCCTCGATAATGTTGGGGATTCAGCATAGGGAGATGATTAATTGAACTCACTTAGAATAAATGGATACACCTGATGCTTCGCTTATTCATATTGTTGGTTTATTTTATATGAGAATTGTTTTATTAAATTTTGATGTGTTTTATGAGACTAAATGATATAAAGAGACTTGACTTACATCATAATAAGAATTATGGGAATTGTATGAAATATGAGAAGATTATTTACAAATATTGGCATTAATATTTTAATTCTAAAAGTACATCATTTGAAGCTCTTCCGAAAGGATTTTAAGAAATATTCTATGCTATTTAAAGATCAAATTAATCAAGAAATTTATTTTGTAACTTAATGATATTAATAAAACTTGTAATGGGTCTAATAATTAAACAGTTAGGAATGTTATTTCATTTCTTTTTTTTTATAACAAGAATCACAATTTTAAAAGCTGTAGGGATGTTTTTGGTTTCCGAGGATTAAGTATTCGTTTTAATTTACATCCAAAACAAATTAATCTAATATTTAAATACTGGAAGAAGCTCACTAAATCAGCGATTCATTGTTAAAGTCCATAATATTTTATTCAAGTTGAAAGCTCTGCATGAAGCTTCTACGGCTGGATTATTCTCTACGGTATTTCGTTTACGCTTAATCTTATTCCTTAATCAGCCGAGTTATATTATAATACTTTATTAGTTTTTTGCTCGAACAATTTCATTTCATTTACTACTCAATTTAGTAATGTTCAACTGAAACGCGATAAATCCCATAATATCTGAAATGGCACAACACGAAAGCTTACTTTTTTGTTTCTTTGTTTTGATGTTTACAAACAATTTTGGCAAGACATTTCATGTCAATTCATATTCAACGTGGTTGGGAATCTCTCTAAGTTCTTCCACCGTGAATATTATTTAATATTTCAACGTAAGTCACTAAGCTGAAAATCGAAGATGGATGGGGTTTTTAAGGTTGTAATATATTTTTGAAAACATGAAGAATGATATTTTATATCTTATTTTGTATTTATAATTAATGATTTAGGGAAGCTTACAAAAAATAAGATTTGAGCATTAATCAATATCCATGTTTTTATAATTACTTCCAACAGCAAAAAAGACATATTATATTGGGGTACAACCAAGAAAACTTTTATTTTCCGAATATTCTCGGAATATTTAGAAAGAAATTTTTAAAAACATCCGCGAACTTTTTTTTAACAATTATGAAATCACTTGTCAACAAAATACAAATAAATGTATTATTCATTGGAATTTTCACTAGAGCATTCTTTCGCATTTAATTTGAAATAATTCTTATTCACAATTGTTTGGCAGTAAGTCAAGAGTTTGTACATACTCTTCATTATTTTCCATTTTGTACATTTCTACGAAATACTTGAATACACGTTTGAGTCTAATTTTTCTGCATGGATTAGTTGTTGTTATTTTTGAGAAGTCATTTTTGTGGTGAATTTGGTTAAAGTCGAATGATTTTTGTTGTTTTTGTATAATCTTTACGTAAATTTCGTAAACTTTGCTTGTAATCTTCTGAATGAATAATACTCTCGGTCGTTTTTCATCAATTAAATTAAGCTCTGGAATTTTATCTTGCGAGTCTATCAAAATATTTACGAAAATAAACGGGGAACCCAAGTTGAAGATAACGAAGAAACGCACATTTTTTATAACTTTCTTAATGAGAAATTGCAGGGATTGGGAAGGATCAACTGATATTTTTTTAGCTAGAAAGAAATTTACAATTAATAGGAATTAAAGAAATAATTCTACAATAAAACCTTTCAACCCTACGATTCCCAACCACTACCATTCATTTTTATATGGAATTAGAATTAAAACGAAATGAAATTATCAAGTTTAATTTGTAATGTTGTTCTCGCTTAATTGATTAATTAAATAAGCATTAAACTTGTTCTTGGAGTAGTTTTGTAGAAATTGGATATTGCTTAGTGAAACAATTTGACTCTTTGAACTTCCTTTGGCTGGAACAACACAATTCACCCACACGACTTCCAATTATTTCAACAAATTGTATATTCAATAAAGAACAACTCTTTACGTTTGCTGCGTTATGTATCAGAATTCGCTTGTTTTTATCGTTGTAACAAAAATTATCATGAAATCCTAAATGATAGTTTTACATAATAATTAATTAATGGTAATCAGGCGGACTTGAAGCAGCCAAAATGTCAGTTTGTGACCCGGAAACTTTGAATACTTGCTTGTTTTGTTAATTAATAGTTTATTGCATTATAAATTAAAGAATTAACTTGCTGGGAAGAACTAGACAAAGAAATTAAAAGTTTGCTAGTTGCAGTGAAATATAAAATTTTGTTCTCTTGATGATTTTCTATCGAATACGTTCAGTTCTCAGATTTTTTACAGAGCAGCTTCTGAAACTTCCAAATCATCTGAAAATATTACTTGAGCACATAATTCTTTTGGAAAAATAATTTAATTGACTTAATATTTCTTTAAAACTAAATTATTTCTTAAGAGAGTTTTTATTTCTGGTTTTATATATTTTACATCTTCTTAAACCATAAAATTATTAATTTATTCAAATCTTCATCCAAAAAGTTCTCGACAAAGTTTTAACGGAATAATTTCAATATAATTGAAAAATCTTGCAAAATTTTTTGATTAGCTTCTACTTAATTTCTTTGAGAAATTTCAACTTTCAAATCATATTACAATTACAGGATCTTCGAGAGGAACTCCTTGCACTAATCTTAATTCTAAGACACTTAAAAAAATCTATTTCGCTGGAATTTTTCTATGAATTTTGTTGTAACTACTCTATATCTATAAATACGAATAATTATGGTTTAAAGTTCTTGTATTCATTATTTTACGAAAAGCAATAAAGAATGTTTCATTACTACGTTAATTAAAAAATTACAGCATTCAATTCATAAATTTACATATATATTAATCTGTTTCTTAATTTACATTGTAACTTAAGAAATACCAAAAATATCAAAAATACCAAAAATACAAAAACATTTCTTCGTCCAATGAAATTAAGAATTAGCTGAGTTATATGATTTGAATATCATTAAAACAATTAAACTTGTTAAATTAATTTCATTTGAGTATTTGACACTTTAAAGAGTCGTTCATCATAAACTAATTCATCAAAATTATAATTGGAGGGAACTCGTCGAGGAATGACTTTAAGAAAATTACTTTGGTTTGATGGATTGTTTTACTATGTAGAAGAGACTTCACTGATGATATTTTAAAGTGTTTTGGTCGTGATCCATTTAACCGAAATAATATCCAAAAATACTTTACTCATAAAAATAAATCTTTATGATTCTTTAATAATCTCTGCCGTTTCGTAAAATCAGTATCATAATTAAAAATGTCATAATTAAATTTTTCCATCCACATTAAAATTTTCCAGTTTCCAAAGACAATTTTCTTACAATTTTTTGCTAAGAACTGAGACGACCGCTAATACGATTAATGTTATGATACCAACTTGTGTTGTCGCTGAGCCATTTCTACAAACTTTCCGGACACTATGCAACGATAGTCCTCTGCGCCGCAACAAGTTCCTTACTGATTGGACATCCTGCGGGAAAAGATTTATGTATTTTAAACATTTGATGTAAGAAACACTCAATGTGCTATCTAATGGCTTATTGATGGCTTCCAAAGCTTATAATAATCTCTTAAAAAATAAATTGCTACAACACTCACCTCTCTAGTCAATATTTGCGGTTGCCTTGACAAGATTATTGAGAACAGTTGACTCTTAGGTAGACTCTGGCAAAATGTTAGAACCAAATGATTTCCAACGGCCTAGGTTTAATTGTAAAATATTTAGCATAAAACTCAATCGATTCTATCTTAATGATTCTAACCTTCATAACTTGAATTGTACCAGTAAACTGATTATAAGGCAAATCCAACATTGTTCCGCTTTGTGGCCCAGAACTGATCCAGAATCCTCTTCTGCTGTTGTTGAATCGCAAAGTATATTCTAACGTTTTGCCTCTTTCATCCCAAATAAGTCTCAAGTAGCGAGTTGCCTGTTATTTTTGATTGTTGAATTTATGTTTTTATTATTATTTTAGATTCATAATTATTCTGTGATATATTTACACTATTTGGCAATCGAGGTGTGTGTCCATAATCACTGCTGTAGTGGTACTCTCCGCCATTCCTGTTGTTTGACCTGCTTGATATCTCTGTTGGTTCAAACTGCAAATATTCAAAGGAACATTAATCAACATCCTCATTTAAATATTGTCGAGACATGACACATCCAGTTACACGTCACTACTAGGAAACCTTTTTTATTGCAATCAAAAACACATTAATTTAGAGAAGCGGCTCAAACAAGTGTTCAAGACAAATTGAATTAACAAATTAAAGTGAAACAATGAGGTTATGAATCACATTTCTAGCATTCTGAACCTATTTTTGGTGTTGCATGGAATTGATTTCAATTTTGTGTGTCAATTGGCGCTTGTTGAACTACTTTGGTTTCAGAGCGTCATGTAAATTCAAAATCATGGTTATGTTTTGCGGTAGATATGTTGTAAACTTACATCATTTGTAACTTCTGCCAGATGAATCACAACGCAGGAGTCGTAAACAGCTTCGAATTCATCACCATCTTCGAAATGACTGATAACCTCTGAACCATACCACATTCCCATAATCTAAAAAAAATAATGGTCACAAATTGATTAATTGAAAATTAAATTTTATTTGTTAGCATGACTAATAAATGATAAATAGAACAGCAATTAAAAATTTAAATTATTAATAAAAAATTCAAATGTTTTTCAATCCTTAAAATAAAAAATATGAGAATTACACCAGAGTTTCCAAAAGTGTGATGAAATAAAATAACTTTCATAGAAAATGAACATAATAAATTTGTGATTCCACAGAAAAGTCGTATTCACTTAGTGGATTTTTAAACTCAGCTGGGCAAAAATAGAGTTTATGCATTTTTGATAGAAATATTTAATATCAATAATATTTGACAACATATTTCAATGAAACATTTTAGAAGAAAAAATTATTTTAAATATTCGACGATTTGATTCATTGCTTCAATGTTTAGTTTAAAGCCCCTAAAAATAATAAATACTAAATAGATCCCCAATGCCAAAATTAATAGTTCCAAAAATATCCCAAGTGCTTAATAAATATTTAGGCTATAGTTAGAATCCTATAATATATTTTCAACCAAAGGGCTGCCATACAAATTACACAAACATGCTTTTCATTAATGTTCAGTGAACTATGGAGTGTCCAACAAAATACATCAACTCTTTCACTATACTGGGAACCCCAATAATATTCAAAAGTGATTAAATGCTTCATAGTTTTCCATTTAGAATCTAATTTTTCATAATCACGAGAGTTTAGCGGGAAATTCACTAAAAAAAATAATGGGATGGGCGCCAACTGCTCAACTGCTTTGTAAAGGCTGATTTCTAATGATGATTAATACAAAATAATAATTCTTCCGCGCTTTCAAGTGTAAATATGCTTTTAAGATAAAAACCTTTAAAATTTAAAATTGTTTCTCAGTTGATAGAAAATTTTCTCAAATTAATCTTCCTTCGACATCCTTCAAGTTTGATGTTTTGGCAAATAAATTTTGCGTAGGCTCATTAAATATTGTTTGTGTTTTGAGCCTATAGCAATGAATTTGAGTTGTCAGTGAGAGTTGTTGTTCGTAATAATAGATTTTATTATCTTGCAAGCATCACACATTCACACAAGTGGTAATATCTAATTATAATTATATTGAACAAAACAATAATCTATGTATGTTAAGGCTTAAGCTTAGCATGCACTCATTATCTCTTAGCAGCGCATACAGTATATAATTAAACTAAATTTTTAGCTTTTGTCTCTTTAAAAATTTTATTTAAATATCAAACCTTAAAATTGATGAAAAACCATAAAATTGACATCTTATAAAAGTTAAAAATAGCAACATAAAAATTATTCATTCATACTTTGGTGTTTAGTTTCGCACATGATTGCACACCTTGAAATTTGGGACAAATCGTAATGTAAGCATATAGTTTCAAATTAATAAAGAAAAGTTAAACAACAAATATGATATCAGCAGTTAAAAATAGCAACTTTTAAATTATTCTTTCAAATTTTTTTAAGTCTTTCGTATATTCTTTGAAAACTAAATTATGTTCCATATTTTAAATTGATCTTGAAAATATTTGTTACCAAAACTATTATGGAACAATTCATAAAAAATATTAAATTATATTGGAAAATTGAAGGGAACGTAGGAGTTTTAATTTATTTTATGAAGAATAAAGTTTATGAGTTTCATCAAAAGTTGCAGAGTATAATATAACATATATTCTGTTATTTGCTGAAAGAATCAAAACGGTATTGCCATCAAGGCAAAGATCATTTAAAAATTCATTATTTCGTTTGAAATTGGTGAAAAATTGGTGACTCTTCTCATAGTTGGTATATTTCTCACATTTCCTTACAAATTATTCAAAGATGTGTTTGATGAGATCACATCAATTTAATAATTTAAGCTAATCGGATCAATTTCTAATTTAATAATAATCAATATTAATGTGAATTTTTGTCTCAGTGCCCCATAAACTCAATTACAAAGTAATTTGATATTTCAGCATCTTGAAATAAATTTTCCAATGTATTTTGTTGTCTTTTTTATTCGGTGAACTAGTCTTTACAGTTTTGAGCTATAATTGAATCAATTAATCAATTATCGGCTAGATTTTCTCAAGAAAATTTAAAAATATTTCCAGCATTTTGTCTATAGTTGTTTTAATAAGTTACTTAATAAGTTATTGCAATTCAAAAATCTACAAGAAAGCACTAATGCAAAATTGATAAGAAATAAAAAATCTCCCTTACTCAATGAATGCACTCCATGAAATACCATCAACTTTTTTTACAAATTATTTGTTGCTAGCTTTGAATATCAACTTGAAATGATGAAAAAACACTTTATCATAACAACCAAAATCAAAAACATTTGCAGTAATTTGATCATATTATGTTATGTTAACATGAAAAAAATTTCAAAACTTCCGTTTTGTTGGGTGTAATATGATTTGTTCGATACACAGCAAAGACACATGAAATTACATTAAAAATTGGTATATTTTATTTTAAAAAGGTTTTCCATCAACTTTTTGGCGCAAAATATGAAATGTGTAACATATTTTTATCAGAATATTTCCATTATTGTGTCCTACGCTTGACTATTAATTTCAATTATAACTTTGAGTGTTTTATAATAAAAATACATTTTTGATAATTCAATTATTAGGGCAAGTAGAGAACACTTTGAGTCTCGAATCTCTCGTAATTTTTCATACAGCTAATATAAATGAATTTCAATCAGTGTAAACGTATTATTTGGTTAAATTCAGCCATACTAAAAACATAGATAATAGAACATATGCTTAAAAGCTTGCATAGAATGGATTCAGAGTTGAGCTTTCAAATCAATTGTTTGATTAAAATTATTTGCAGAATAACTCAAAATTAGAGTAAAACTAATGTACACTCATTCAAAATAGAGAAAGATTTCTTTTTAACTGACCATATCTTCATCCATGTACGACTGCGGTTTCAGATCAGTACAAAATACTGAATTTTGGTTCTGGTTCAAATTCTTATCATTTTTGTTACAAAAACTTTGCTCCACTAGGAACATCAAGCTAATCAGCAGCAATAACTTCTTCATCTTTCACTTTTTTCTTGTTTTATATCTTTTTTCCAAAAACTACTTTTCTGTCTCCAGAAAGCCACTCAAGCACTTAAAATCGAAACAACACCAAACAACTTGTTTGCAGCGCACTTTCGGTTTGTATCCTAAATTTGGAGTTTCCTCAAAACAACGAGAGCTTCCCAGTTTACAATCCAACTCGCTCAACGACTGAAAATCAACTGACTGAGCGCTTGATATTGTGCGAATAAATGAAAAGCCAAACAAAGTGTGGAACAAGTGAAGGAACAACAACACTTCAGGGAATGTTCGAAGTCGAATTTGTTGTAAGGGGGAGCTATAAATGCGATAAAATAAAATTGTATTTGCTTTCTGTGGCTGCGCCAAAGATTTGAAGTCTCTGGTTTCCTGAATGACTGGAATTATCATTTATGTTAATATTACGAACAATTTTATAAACTTTATTTTTTAGGTAAAAAATAGAAAACTTATGTTATTAATTAACCTTTTTATAAAAATATAGATCTTCCCCTCGTATAACTACTATATACTCCCGGATCATTGGAGCTCACCCTAGCACGCTTCTATAGTATTCGTACGATAATGTTGGCGTGTCTGGAAGACAACTCAAAGACAGAAAGTGTTTGTACTGGTAATTTCCAACAGTATTTCATCAATTAAAGCAGAATGAAAGAATTTTGATAAAAGTAAAGTCTCTTCAAACAGACTGTTAAAGCTACTGTTGAGTTTATTGCAAAAGGAAATTAAGACCAAAATTAACTCAAAATTGACTCATTTTAGTGTTGGTCGTAGTTTAAACAAACTAATTGACGGTTTTTTCGGTGCTTTTTATTTGTTGTTGGACTACGAAATTCCATAGTAATGAAATTAAGTTTTATTGTTTTATTCCATATGCATATATTTATTTTATTCCAGAATTATGTGAGGGGGTGGTTGTGAATTATGTTGATCAAAATGATAATAAAACTACTGTGTATTATCATGTAGTTTAGGTTTTTATAAAATCAATGAAATTTCACTTGGTCATAATTTGTAGACACCCTTTTCGATAACTCAACGAGGGTGAAAAATTAAAACTATCTTTTTTTGTATGAATATTTATTTCAATCTGAAAAAAAGCGGGAAATTTGAAGTTGTTGAAAGCGTGGGCGAGGCTTTAATGTCTATTTGTCCAATTATTTAGTTAATCCATAAGGAGACTGTAAATTAGATTACGGGATAATTTTACATAATTTATCGAACACATATTTTATGCTGTTTATTATTTAAAGCTATTTTGCACTTTCTCATATAAAATCTGAGCTTTTCCAATAGAACATATTTTATTAGAGCTGAACGACTAACACTATTATATCCAAGTAGATGGATATTCATTTCAACACTATATCTTTCTGACCCCTTTGACCTCATTGAAACCGGAAACCGAAATCCTGCCAAGAATTCAAAAATCAATTTTTCAACCCTCATTTGTTCGACAAGGATTTTCCATAATATTCCTAAACATAAATTTTATAATTAATTGTGCTTTCATCAAGGCGTCAAAATCATTTAAGCAAGATTATGAGCAAAATTTAATTTCACTGATTTTACATAAAGCTATAAGTTCCACGCTCATCAATCGCTGCTATAGCAGAATTTTTCGATAAGGATCTCTTCATTTACGTGAAGTTCATATTGTTCACCAATTAAGTGGAAACCTATCAACAACCATATTTCATAACAACGAAGTGCTTTTCGGGTGGCAAATACTCAAATACTGATAAAGCCAAAAAAGCTGAAAACAAACCCTAAACTCTATATAAGCGAATTTAGAATCCATTGCTACCGACAGAGCTAGTATCTAATTTTGGATCAAAACGACCCAATTTTATTTTTGGCGGGAGTTTAGTTTCACAAAACCAGCGGCTCTCAAGCTGTTAATTTCTGAAATGATATAAAATATGATACTTAACTAATATTTGATAAGAAATTATTCAGGATTGTAGCCTGTTTTGTTGACATGTTAATACCACTAGCGGCTCGTGGTGTTGTTGTAATCGTATGGCCAGGGTGTGCAATTTTCAAAAATGTATGAAAAAGTCGAATTTTAGAATAAACAATTTAGAAAATGTTTAAATGCAATAAAATAGATTAAATTGAGGGATTTTGATATTTCAAATAAAATTTAAAAAATTTCACTTAATGAGCTCAGGAAAGGGGTTGCACACCCTGGCGATACGTCACGAGCCGCCGCTGGTTAATACGAAATGCGGTAATGAAATTTAGAGATCCTAGTAAACTCCAGGAAAAATCTATAACCCAGCGAAAATAGGCCATAGCCATCAAACTATACTGTTTGGCCCATTTATTTTATTATTTTTATAGCAGAGTATTGCGTTTTCAGTCACAAAAGAAAACACGACAGAAATTTGTATTATTTTGGTATGCGTACAAGGAAAATGCGTTGGAAAATTAGGGAAAATAGTGGGATACCAGAAGGAAAAAGTCGTAGACAGAATTCTGGCGCCAATTCCTTTTTTTATTTTTTCCTGGTGGCTAAGCCTAACAGTTGGTTATGATGGAATTTTTGGATTGACTCTGTTGTACATTTATTCCTTATTCATTCGAATGGAAAAATAGGATCGATAGGAAAAGGCTATGATTAATTTTACTTCATCCTCAAGATTTCACTTAAATATTTTGTATTTTAATCAAAAAAAGCATAATATTGCAAATATCATACAAAATTTCCATTTCAAACAGATTAAAGATTTTTGTAACAACTTGTGGACCATTCTTCCGTCTAAGTTCCCACTAAAACCACTTCCCAAATGTCATTAAAACTAAAAATTCAAAGCATGCACTTAAAAAAAATATGAAAATTTACACCGAGAAAAATGTTCAAGAATGTTCGGAAAATCCCGAAAACAAAAAAAAATGATAAAATATACAATAATGAGTTCCTTCATTGATCATCGCTATTTTTTATTTCTCAAGCAAAGTTTTGAAAAAATAGATCTCGTGCCGCTTATTATATATTGTTCTTAACAAATAATTAAGTAATCAACTCAATTATCTTCAAATGAATTCAAAAATCACAAACGACTTCCTAAATAAATAGATGAATAAATTAAAGACGAGATAAATATATAAATTTTATATTTTATTTTACAAAATTAAATTCATACAATTAAAATAAAGTCAACAGGAAATGGAGACAAAATGCCTTCATACTCAAATTTTGGTCTTTCTCAATTTTTCAATTAAATTGTCAATTTGTCATTAATTGGTTTACTTGTTATTATGACATTAAGTTATTTCTTAATTTAACTACGTTTATTTGAGTATAATCTACGCTTTTTACGATATATTAAGTAGCTTAACATAAATTGCTTATCAGTTACCATGAAATTTTTTGTTTTTTAGAAAAGATTGAGATTATACTGAGGAAACTCTTCATCCAACATCTCTAGCATTTATTAGTTAGACAATAAATTAAAAGCTTCCAATTTTGGATCCAGTACTATAGTGAGTTATTTAATGAGTTAAGTTAAACCTACAACTCAGAAGGATTTTTTTCGTCAAAAAGTTTGTTTGATGATTGGAGTATATTTTAGGTACTTTTTTATACTTAAGGATTAAGTGAGTGTCTGCATATTAATAAGACAAAAATTCGAAATTTTCGGGACCATAAATGTGTACGTAATATGTGGATCTTCCCTAATTACTGTTAACTTTATCAAGTACTTTATTTTTGGTGCCATACCAACGCTAATTTTGTTTTTTCTAAATACGTAGCAAATAAATAGGAAATTATAAAAAATCAACATTTTCAATGTCAAACAAGCACAAAAAAGGTTCAACTAGGCCCTAGGGTGAAATTGAATAAAACAAACAATAGTTTAAAGTTTTGAAATAAAATGTATTAAATATTGATTTATTCATCAAATTCTGCAAACTAAACATATAGTTTTCCTTAACGAACTAAAAATGTCTAAAGTGTGCAAATCTTTGAAAAATTATAACTATAATTTATTTTCAATGCTGCGTCATGTTTTTTAGGAGTTTTTCATTCAATTTTGATTCCATGAACTAATTTCTTCTTTCATTTTTTAAAATTTTGCTGATTCAAAAGAATTCAGAATGACATCAAAAATTGAGAACACTTTGATTCTCTAAATCTAAACCATTCCAAAAGAAATTTGTAATTAAATGTCTGCCTTTCTCGCTATAAGTGAGCCTTAACTGTTCTAGTTTCTAAGATTATTGTAACAATAAATATGTGGTTTACGTAAGTTTCAGTATTTCTGTTATTTGATGCATCTACAGAAAAAGTAGTTTTAAATCAGAATAATTAAATTAATAATATGTTTTCAAAAACAGTGTAATTTCAGCTTTATTCGATATTTTCTTCATAATCTTCTCTCATTCCTTGTTTCACTTAGTCATTCATTGTCCTAATACTACATGCCTAAGAGTTCTTAGATTTCTTAATGTAAATAATGTCATATCCTACCACTATTGATTAAAATATGAGATATGCGTATACTTAACCATAATTAATCATTTTTGTATCATGATTTATCGAGATTATGTGTCGTTTTAAGTGTTATGGGAGCATTTGAGTGGTCTAGTATATTTTTTTTACGTTGAGTAAAGTTAACAGAAAATACTTTTTTGAGCAATCCAATATGTTATTTTAGAGAACTTTTAAATAAAATCGGAATTTTTGAGAATTATCTTATGAAAAATTCAACTGTTATTAAAATTATATACCGAAAATTATTCCAAAAACTAGCCTCCAAAAACAGCTCCCTTAACCCAAAAATACCTTTGATAAAATCATTTAGTAAAAAGTAGTTCAACCAGCCGATGACGGTCACAGTAACAAATTTTGGCATAGTTTCTCAACAAAGTGCTGAAAGTTTTCATTTCATAGGGTAGCATGGAGCTCCTGTAGCATGTCCTCTTCGGTAGTTTCTTCCTCGGGGGACGTAGCCGAATCCTATAATCCTGTGCTTGTTCTAGCTCGTTTTGTCTGTAGACCCGGTGGTATATAATCTGGGTCAAGATTTTGGTCTGTGTCTTCACCAACAAGATCTTGCAGGTTGTACGTGTTAAGATTGTGTAATGTCGAAGAAAGTGATCGCGCATACTTAGGGAGAAGTTTCTTAAGCTGGATGTCAAAGAATTTCTCGAGGTCTCGAGCTCCTTGGTATATTTTTGAATCCTCCTTCAATTTACGAGAAAAAAGTTTGAATAGAATTAACTTATGGCCTTGAGAAGTATTATAATAAGATACTCACTTCATAGAAGAGGAAGGCGTTCTCAAACAGTTTACGACAATCATCGATAAATAATTGCGCGTCTGAGTAATGATTGGCATTGTTGGGATCCAGCTTGGAGCGAATATGTTCAAAGCAAATGGGACTTAAAAAGTAAAATAATTTTAGAACCATATCTTGCAAAGAAGAATTTAATAAAAACTCACTTTGGAACAATGTCATAATATGCTTTGTTAACCTCTGGTGGCAAATTGCGGAAGGTAATACTGAGCTCGTATTGGCACAGCAATTCTAGTAAAATACGCTGTAAGATTTTCAATTCAGATGTAGAAATGCCTGCGTGCCGCTTTTCACCAATTGGTTCTAAACAAACAAGAAGAAAAACTAATTAGTACAAGAAATATTAATTAAATCAAACATTTATAATTACCAGATGGAGCTGTTGCAAAGTTGAAACAGAGCAAGCATTGCCATGTTTCAGACTCATCAGGGAGTGAGCTTATCACGGGAATGTGACATGATTGATGGAACACTTTTGGGCACTTGTCACAGCACATTAGCTCTCCACCATCCATACAGACGGCACACCAATCCTCATTTGGATCATTGACTGTGGGCTGTTGGTTTTTGTCATTTAGATCAGTGGAGCTGTGAACCTGTGGAGAGGTTGCTTTATTGCGACCTTCAGGTAATACTTGAACGCCATTCGAGTCAAGTTTTGCAATGGTTGCCATGAGGTCATTTACGGAGTCTAAAGTGATCTTGTCCATTTGCTCTTCATACTTGGCATTCTGTAACAAACGGTCAAATGTCATTTGGGCTTGAAAACAGAGAGCTGAGTTTCCGTCTGGTCGACTGGGGCTTGGTGTCTTAGGATTAGTGGAGCTCACATTTGGCAATGGAGGACCCATCGCATTAGTGCCGTTGCTAGGTAATCCATTAGCACCATTCTGGTGGTTCCGCATCGACTCAGGAGACTTGAGTGGAATCTTAAAAGTGTCTGGACCCATAAATTGGCCACCTTGACCTAAAGAGTTCATAGCGAATCCATTTTGATTGTTTGATGGAGCTTGTTGTTGTTGCTGAGGAATGTGCCATTTGGCACCACCGGGTGCTGATGGTGATCCGGCTGCTGAAGAAGATTGTTGTTGGGCCATGGCGGCAGCTTGTTGAGGATTTGCTGGGCCGTTGTAACCAGGAGGCATTTGGGAAGGCTGTTGGAAGCGCATACCAGTGGTCTAAAATTATAGAAAGATTAGTTAGAGAAACTGAGAATGACTGGAGATTTGATAATTACCTTAACATTAGGCATCATAGGACGCATTGGTGGCATAAATCTCTGGAAGTTTTGATACCTTTGTGCCATATTCGACATATTCGCACTAGCGGCTCCCATCATTTGCGCATTTGTTGGAGGTCCATTATTTGGTCCAAAATGACCTGGAGGAGGTCCAGATGGTGGTCCATTGTAATTGTTGCGCATTTGTTGCATGGGATGAGGAGGATTGTTTGGAGATTGTTGCATGCCAAAATTACCGGGCATATGGTTTCCGAACGCTTGAGCGCCCTGATGATTCAGCAGGCCACGCAAATTGTCTGGAATTTTGGAACCTAAGGAGTTGTTGGAACACTTGCAACTTTTTATGTGTAAAGGGGTCAGAATTTTTTAAGTTTGCTCGTTTTTAAAAATGAAAATTCTATTGGAATATTCAAAAAAGTAAACGAACTCAAACATTCTGATCCCGAAACCCCTGAGAGTTACTCACCCATATTCGAGGGGTGTGTGGATGAGCTGACGTGAGGTTGTGGTGGACCCATGCCATGGGGCATTGGAAACCCCGGTCGATGTGAGTTTGGGCCGCCTGGTGAGCCTTCTTGTGAGAACTGCCGACTCATTTGCATGCCCCCAGGAAATTGAGCCGTAACATTTGGCGGATAAAGTCCTGGACTAGAGTTATATCCAGCATTTGGGCCTCCCATTCCAGGTCGTAGTGGAGGAGTTGTAATTGTTACATTTGGGCTCGTCACGCCAGATTTGCTCTGTCTTGATTGGTTTTGTGCTTGTTGGGCTTGTTGCTGTTGAGCTTGCTGCTGAGGAGTGAGTTGAGGACTGTTCATGAGACCTGCAGGTGGAGTTTGTCCGTGACCATTTCCCGGTGGTGGTGGGTATACTTTGCCGTCCACAAGAATGGTGCCAATGCGAGAGATCACTAAAATATGATTAAGATATTCAAGTAAAATTTAACAAATTTATGCAGTAGAGATCTAACCATTTTGCAGCTCTGGCACATTAGAGAGGTACAACTGCACACGCACAGGAATTTCTGGATTTGGAATATCAGCTCGCTGACATTTCACTTTATTGAGATGCCTCGAAAGTGTTTTTTTGCTGTAAAGAACTGCAGAATCACTGCCATTATCCAAGGCATTTTGCACAAAATCAATGCAGTGGTCCGTGTGTCCGGAAAGTAACTGTAGCGCGTCTTTCTTTTCATTCAGTACTTGCAACTTGTTCTCGCACACCTGAAAAAATATTGGAAGTTAGTCTTGTTTTTTTATCATACAAACAGTTGAAACACTGCTCAAAAACAAATATTTAAATTTTTTTATGGGTTATGTTTGCTTGAACAGTTGAATATTTTTATTCAGGATATTTGAACAATTTTCTATGCAAAAGATATCATGCGGTTGAATGAAAAGTTTTGTTGCACTTTTCTTTAGTAGTAAGATTAGAGTATTTTATGTATATCCTATTAAAAATGTATTTACCTGATTCAACCGATAAACGAGTTGTTTGCCTCTCTGATTAACGGCATTGGTAAGTTTTACTACCAAATCTGCAATTTCCTTGGACAACTCCGTTTTCTTCTCAGCTATTAATGCCTGTCGGTCGTCAATCACTTTCATGGCGCTAGACAACAGCACCTTCTTGTAACTGATTTCACTAAGCAAGGCTTGAAGTTTATCCCTCGTCTCTGAAGCAATTTCATTGGCAAACTTATACTTGTGATCGCGATGGTCAAGAAGCTGACAGTCTCGGCAGGTTAAACGATCGCAGGTCTCGCAAAAGAGGGACAGTTTTTCCTGGAAGGCAAATTAAAAGTGGAAATTAATTTAAGTATCAATATTGATTTTATTTTAAAGTGTGAAAGCAATTAAAATTTCAATTTATTAGTTCAAATTCTGTTCTATAAAATTTCGAATAAGCTGTTCATAAGCAAACAACTTTTTACACGTAATACATATTGGCAAAAGCACTTGAACGAGCAAGGAAAATGTCAAGAAAATCGTAAGCTTAAAAAGGTAATAAGATTAAAACATGGAAGCAAGAAACGATTTAACTTTTTCTGAACAAACATTGCTGAAGGTTCAACTATAAGTCAAAGATTAAACAATTCTCGTAGGAATATAATAAGCTTTCAAAAAAGAAAATGTATAGATCCTTTAAGGAATAAACACAAAATAAACTTTCTTCGACAAGAATTGTTTTTGAACTTATCAGCACTGAGCTTTCAACACCATTGTCAAATGCTACCAGGTTAAAGCGGACAAGATAATTCTCAATATTAACCTACATCAAACAATCAGAATGTATTTGATTTTAACTTTTCTGGTCCAAAAACTTTTTAGACAAATTATTTTTGAATTCAGCCATCCACAGAAAAGGAGACAAAAGCAACAAATAATATATATTTGAATAAATTTACTTTGTGAAACACCACTTGAAAGCATAATTGGTAAAAATTTCAATCATCTCGCATAATTAGATTTCCATTTAATCATTTTAATTATGTTGAGAGCTTTTTGAACCTCTATAGTTGAAATTAATTATGCAAAAAATAATTCATGTTCTTCATTTATATATAATTTATGCAACTCTATACTTCCATTCAAATTAATTGCAATTCAAACATTTTCCAGTGCTATACAACACTTAAGTTTCTCTTCAATTAATTTTGAAGGGCAACTTTAATAATATTTATTGAATTTATTCGAACTTATTCAAATTATGGGTAAAATATCACGAAGAATATTGTGAATTGAGTTATTGGACTTAAAGTTATAAGGTTTGTAGAATCCTTTTATATTCCATTAATTAACATTAACAGTAATGAAAAAAATATTGATTAAAAATAATTTTGAAAATGAAACATCAATATTTGATCTGAAGTTTCTGCTGAATTTTTATTCACTTTTGATTCCTCGAAAAATCTATTAAATAAATTTCAATTAAAATGAATATAAAACGTTGATGACTATCTAAAAGAGCAACATTACATTAAATTTTCCCTAAAACTTTTTAAGATGCAAAAAACCCCCATTAGAAAAATGACGTCACGAACACCTCAGTGCCAGAAATCACAAATTTGCTTTTCTTCTTCGTCCACATGAATAAATTTCAATAAATTGACATTTTGAGGGCAACAGATTTGTCTCACAGCAAATTTGAAATAATTAACTGAGCGTGACTTTCTAGTCGAATTGCCGAATTTACAAAATTACCGAAATTACCAATTTACAGAATTACAAATTTATAGAAAGCTGCTCTACTAAATTGTTCAACAAATTGGGAATTATAGAAGATGTTTTAAAGAAGGAATGAAGAAACATACATAGCATCTACACGTTATAAGGATCAAACAATCAAACTAGTTGAAATACAGCTTAGTGCCAGCTTATTATGGATTTTGTTGCTACTATTGAAAGCAGTTGGTTTTTTGTCAGCTGAGCTTAGAAATTTTAAGGTTTCTCAGGAGAAGAGCGAATGAAATACCTAAATCCACGACTTGTACAAATTGATAGATTATTAGATTATTTATTGAATGAGTTTTTTCTTGGAAATGTCTGATTTATTGATATTTTTAAATTTAAAGCTTTACATAGATTTATTGGATTATTCTAGCAACACTTTTAGGAGTTTAATAAGCAAAATCTAAATATTACGAGAAGAAAAAAGAAACAAGTTTTAAAATTATCTTACTTGAGTAATCAATTTTGTTAATTTTTTAGTTTCTTTTGAAATATTCAAAGAATCAAGAATTCACAATCATCTTTTCAACAAAAAAAAAATTTTCAACAACTTGATTTATTTTATCACCCCTGGCTCTAAAATAATCCTTTCATGCAGCTGTTTGAGTGACCAAGCAAAAGCTTTCATCTTCCATCCATTCATCATTTAATGCTTTTAATCTCCAATAATGCTGGTGAAGCGAACCGAGCAAAAACCATCGCATGGAATCACCGGCCCATGAATGCATTCAAAATTGCTTCTCCAGCTACCACAACCGCACAGCGTGTGGCGTCGAACGAAATCAAAATTGCTCGCTATAGCTTCAAAAATTCACAGAATTTACTATTCAAAATTCCAAAATGGCAGAGCGCATTATTTCCACTTTCTGCAAATTACGGACTCAAATTGATTTTCGAATGATGAATTAAAAATCACTTGTAGCGCGATCCGCTTGATTTATGAATTTGTTCGCCATACATTCGTGTCCAATTCAGATAATGGATATAGGTGGTATGAAGTGGTCACTAATCGGCTTGATTATAATGGAAACTATTGATTGAACGCCTTGACCATGTAACCTTGACCGTGAAGTAGAAGCGTCCTCTTAAATTATACAATTTAAATATGACTAATTGTAAATTTGATGCGCTTAGATTTCTTTTTAAAATTGATTGATTTATTTGAAATTATTTATGAGTGCAATAATGCAATATAATTCAAGTAGAGCTTGTTGTCTTGAAAAATGATTGTTTTTTAAAGGACCCCTAAAAAAATAAAATGCTAATTGCTTAACATAAATTACTCTCTTCAAGAGAAAGTATTCATAAATAATAATCAGCTGGATGTCTAAAACCATAAATTGAAGGATACTTTAAAATCTTTTGTATAGAGCCAAATAAAGGTCTTTGCCAATAATTTTATGACCAATAAATAATTTATGGATGCGTTTAAAACAAGAATTAAAGATAATCGGTAATAAAAATCGATACCATATTTCAGGGTGTTAAAAATGTTTGTTTTTTGCTCTTTTGCTCATAAATCACAAACATATTATGTGAGCGAAGATAATGTCGTTTTGTGTAAATATAATTTTCAGTAATTATTTTCTATAACAAATTAAAAGTTTCAAAACTCACTTGCGGATGCATGTGACATTTAACATCCTTGCTGGTAGTTTTATCAACTTTGTTATCCGCCTCATCCTTCGATTTGATCGTATGATCCTTGGTTATTTTAAGCCTTTGATGCGCCTGCACGCAGCTATCACAAATATACTCCGAGCATTCAACACACCAGCTAGTTGCAGGATTCTCGTCACTGCAGCTACTGCATTTGACCATATCTTCTTCAACAACTCGACTACTTCCTGCCTCATCTGGTGACGTACAGTTTAAAAGCTCCACCAGGAATTGATTCTCAATAATGAAATCGCTACGATTGTCCATTTTGCAAATGGGACACTGAGCTGTAATGACACCGCAGCTTTGTAGTTGTAATTTTTGTTGTTCTAGGAGTTTGCCTTTAATGCATTGTTCACAGGACACGTGAAAGCATTCTAGAAGTTTGGGACGATCGCTCACAGTCAGGGTTTGGCAGCACCAGCAGCATTTTTTTGGAATTTTAATCTCGTTGCTTTTGCCTTGTTGATCAATCTGAAATTAAAATTGGAAATTTATTAGATATAATTTTAATGTTGATGGTAGATAATTCAATTATTTTCAGTTTAAAAGGGCGATTGCTAAATTATTACTTTTTGTAAATATTTATTATTCGGTTCGTATGTAATACATTTAAATTAAAATATTTCCATAGAATAATACAACATTTCAGGAAATAAACAACCAGGAAAAAGATGTTAAATATTTTATGCAATAGTTCTCCCTTAAAAAATTTAAAATATTGCTTTTTGGCAGAAAAAGTCATAAATCAAAAAAGCAAAATTAATTTTTTCTATTTTGTAGCATAGTATCTATTTTATGCAAAAAAAAAAAAAAAACGCAACGAACGCATTCCATTATCTTTTTGATGAAAAATACCAAAAAACCCAAAAGAAAAAAAGTTTTAACAAGTGTTGAACACATGTTGAAAATGCTGTAATCGAAAACCTTAAGCAACCAAAAGAACAAGAACTTGAAACTAACAAGAAATTTGAGTCATCTAAACAGTACTTCTCAAATATCCAATTACATGCTAGCTGAACCACAAACATGAGAATACCAGAAAAATAAACAAAATACAGCTGGCAACAGTGCACGAGTTCAACTTGGAAGGATTATGATGATTTATTATATTAGATGTGTTTGAAGGCTTCTAATATACATTCAACCTCATATACTAGATGAAAGTAAGCTTAAAAGTTGATATAAGTTGCATTAAAGACGGGAAAATAAAAAATATAAATCTTAAGAAGGCTTAAGGATAAATTGTTCATTTTAAAGAGCTCAGCGTTGTTCACACAGAATATATTATACGATTTTAACCTTCAAAATTAAGTCCCTGAAAGTTTCTTTATCAGATCAAGTATCGCTAGATTAACTAATCAAATTTATTTTTATCATGCATCACTTAAAATCACATTCCATCCACTTAAATAAATAGAAACAATTTCAAAAGGAAAAAAATCAATAAAGCATGAAATGAACTAATCCAATTTATTCTCCCCTCAATCATGATATTCTCCAGGGTTACCCTCGTATTGACCCAGAATGCATAAGTAAGCGACCGCATAAAAATCAAGCAAAGGCGAAAGGCGCACAACGTGATTCTATGTACAAGCAAATATAGACGCTTTCCAAGCTGGAAGCGCTTCAGAGACTCAAAACGTGCTCATTGAAACGCAAATTTATGACGATTATGCTTCGTGTAGAACGACATGCTTGCGCTCTCGTTCGGTCTTATCTGCGGCGCGCAGAGCTTTGCCCTTTTCGTTGTGCGCTGCTCAAAGCTCTTGCCGTATAATGACTGGCATTATCATTGTATGTTAATCATTATTTATTTCCACTCAATGCTTTTAAGTTGCTTTTTTCACAAATGGTCGCGAAATGTCTGCCAAGAATGGATGATAAATATTTATAAGAATGGTTCGAGACATTTTGAGATAAGATTTGTTGCAAGACAGAAAGGGTCAGGGACGGATTAGTTTTTTATTTCAATATATTTGAACATTTTCAACTTTAAAATGGCCAATCATTTCTTTCAGCTTAAACATTAAATTTACAAAAAAAATAACATGATAAAAATATAATTAGTTATGATTCGCAAACGAAATAAATTTATTTGACTCGTTTTGCGATAATTTAATATGCGTCTTCACACATTTCTCTTTCTATAAATTACAACCCACTAATTCCCATGGGTTGAATTTTATGTTTTAAAAATCAACATTTTAATTTATTTTTGAATCCAAAATAGCTTTTCTCGAGTGGGTTTTAGATTTCAGAATAATTTTTTGACTATAGGCTTTTGTAACAATCCAATAATTTGAAAATAAACTCAAACTTTAATTATACGTTAGTCCCTGGTCAGCTTTTAAATGCTTATTTTAAAGCATTACATTTTTGAGGATTGTCATTCCCAAAGAATTTCTAGAGTGAGGAATCAAAATATTACCATAGAATATTACCATGCTGATAATTCTTGATTTGCCATTAAAAAATTAAATTTGTATTTTATTTCATTGATCATTAAAATCATTCCAAATAAAAATGATTGTAACCTACATAACATGCAAAAAGTGTCCTCATAAAAACAAAAAGTTCTTATTCGGCAATAAATATATCAGTTCTTCTTTTATTATACTTCATTTTTCATTTCGGTTAACTGATCAAACCGCATCGATAACACATTAAAGTTTTCATTTCGTCGAACAGCATTGAATATAGACTGAAGTGCCAGCATAAAACAAAAAACAAAAACACTTTGCATGAAGGCCACCTCGCCTCTTTGACCTTCGAACCTGCTCAGTATTTTAGTTTTTATTCAACAAAAAAATACTAACCAAATCATTCGTTATCGAGTCTCGACAATTTCAAAGAGACTTTAGTAGAAATGCCTGGTTTAGAGTGCCCGTGGGCAAAGTCGTTGGCAAAGCTAAAGTTTTTTGAAGCAGTTATTTGTGCGGGCAGCTCATTAAGCGGGGGATTCTGCTGATCTCAGAGACTGACTGCATGTGGGCAATAAACAACGTGCATAGTGTCAAAAGACACTAAATCGGCAAATTCACATTTTGCGTCATTTTTTAAGTATTATATAAATTTAAAGCTATTTTAACATTTTTCTGAAATTTTGAACGAACCGCTTGGAGCCAGAAATGTTTGAGTAAAGTTTTCTAGAATTTACTTGATCTTGTGATGTTAATCATAATGAAGAGAACGGTCACATAATAAACTTTATTAAGACAGAAAGCTCTTGGATAAATTTTTCTTAAATTCCTCGAAAATAATTTAAAACTACCATTTTATGCTATCATGCTATTTATGCTATTATTATTGTAATAGTTAAAAACCAAAAACCACATCCGCATCCTCACACTTTCTGAGTAAAATCATGAGCCCAGTCCAATCAGATCCAGAAATTTCCGGTGACCAGCTTAAAATCTACATTCATCCTGCATTCGGTCTGTTTAGCTAGTTTGCACTTATCCATAAAGTCAGCGATCAAAAGCAGCAACAAAAATGTTACAGGGCTGCAGCCTTGACTGAGTTTACTTGAAATTCCAAAGCTTCGAGTTTCAAAGCCGTCTGAACTCAGCAAAAAGTGCACACGAAAGCATGAAAGTATAAAAGTAAGCAATGGAAGTGCGTGCATGGAAGCGGCCAATCAACTTTTGTAGACTTTTGTGACAGTAATGGATGCAATTATGATGAATTACGAAATTATGTTAATGGTACTAGAAGACTTTTTGTGACTTTTGTTTTTGTGCTGGGTAGCTTGCATTTTAAAATAAGATAAAATATTATAACCACGAGCCTGACTTCCTTTTCCGCAGCGACAATGTTGACTTGTTATCACTTAAACATTTTCGGTTGATACCAGTTCTAGAGTAAAAAAATAATTCCGGGAGTTCCTGATCCCATTGAATAATATTAAAACTAATGAATTCAAAAAAAGCTTTCACTAAAAACATTATGTTTGTCAAGAACCACTATTTAGTCATAAATTACTTTGAGACACATTTTTAATGTGATGTGATCCATTTACATTTGCGTGCCGGATGAAATAAAAAACAAAACATGCCTTTAAAATTTCTACTTAGTTTGGTACATGTGTTGAATTGTTCTTAAATAAAAAATAAAGAGCCATTAAAATTCTTTAAATGAAAACTTCACGCATATAGCCAATTAAAAAAGGGTTGAAAGAATTTTGCAATTACACTCCTAACATTTAAAATTATTTAAAACAACTATAAATCTGCCCATAATAAATCAAAAAAAAAATAATCATAGATTAATAAATGAGCGGATTTGTCACATAAAGCTAGAAAATTTCTAAAATTTAATTTAATATGTTTTACTCAAGCTCATTGGATTTTCTGTATTATTTATGATTGCTATTAGGTATTTACTCTTGGAACAATTTATTTTAAGATGTTATATTATATTATAATAATATTTAATATATATAAAATTATTTATGAGTAACCTGTTTTGAAACAAATATTTAATGTTCAGAATCAGAATAAAAGCTCCTGTTCAAGCAAAACGACAAAATGTGTCTTTATACAAAAGCTCGCAACTAAAAACAAAAAGGTCATCCTTATCTAACTGATTGGCTAATTATAGCATCAAAAATTTTAATCTCTGATTTAATTTTAATAAACATTTTATTTACAGTAGAAAAATAGACCGGAACGGCTGCTTTTAATTTCCGGTCAAAACATTCAATGATCCGCAAATTAAATGGCAAAAATGAAATGAATATGGAAACGGAAGTGCCAGAACAAGTGAGTGGGGTTTTCGTAATTTCATGTTTCCGGTTTGCAGTAAAGTTCCATAAATAGAATGGTTGAGGTAGAACATTTGAGCTTTGATCTGTTTCAATATATTTAATGGAGAATTGACACATAAAATTCTTCTTTTAAAACATTTCAATCAAAAAGCAGACCGTCTATATAAGATTAGGTTTTATACTGACTTTTCAAAAAGCTTATACAAATGATTAATAAAATTATATTCTAAAAAAATCCGTATTTGCAGTCGATTATAGTATAAACGTTATCTATTGGGCTTCTTGATCGATCAGTTGTCACCCAAATTATGTTAGTATTAGCTTTTATTATAAGAATCAAAAATAGACTCATTCATTATTTTCGTCTTTTTTAGGAAAAATTGATAACTCTAATCTTTTTCAAAAAACACTTTAAAAACTTAATACATATTCAACGGCACATGTTAAGGTTCCGAGTCAAAGGTTGTAATAATCTGAATCACTAACATGTGCGGACTTTTAACTCAGAACTTCAAAAAAGATAGATATAATGTATAGCATTACATAGAGCAAGAAGAAGCCCCGCAACTTTGTGTTAATTAAAAACTTTTGATTAGAGCTCAGCTCGCTTCACATGAAACATCCCAAAATTTATCTCAATCACTTTTGCCGAAAAAAAATACTCTTAATAGAAGCCATTAAAACTATCGTTTGGGCCACAACCAACTAACAACAACTAGCAGGGGTCTATTCGGGAGAATCGCGTACTATATATATACGTACAAGAGAAACCAGAAATTAAAAATGTAACTGTTGCCCTACAGGGGATTCAACAGCACGAAGCATCAAACTCGCAGCTGGACGCCATGTAACTGCAGGGGTTTCCATCCGTTTTCTTGAAGTTGTTGGTAATTATATTTGTTTGAAAATGATATCGCCCAACCATCAGTTTCTTTTCAGTTATAGTTTAGCTATTTTACCACATGCCGTGCCAACAACAAATCTGTACCTGCACGTTTTACAATGGTTTTATTAGTAGACGTATACATACAGCTTGTAATTTTATGGGCCCCCAAGAAGCTTAAAAAAGCTCATATGCGAGATTTGTTCGCATCAGCGATTTTTCTACCTGAACGAAGCTTTTTAAATTGGAATGAATAATGGAAATAATTTGATATGGGTTCTGTATAATTTAAAAAATTTGTATTGTGTTCGCAGCTGCCTCAATGATGTTTGTTCGCTTTTGTGGCTCTCTTTCTCAACCTTCTTGAAGACGTTTGTTAGTTTTTAGGAAAATAATGATTAATGGATAGCAGGATTTTGCGATAAGGGTCTCTTGGGTAAAATTTATTATGGGCCGAGCTAATTGCTAATGCAGCCATAAAAATGTTCGAAGAAATGAGAAAAGAAAGCTGCCGGGCAAGAGCTTTAGAAAGTCGAAAAGAAACTTTCGTCAGCAATGCGATTGGAATTAATTTTTCCGTCTAAATCGAGCGAAAATCATTCATGAATTCATTTATTTTACTTTATGGATAGTTTAAAGAAATTTATCCATCACAGTAGCATAAGAGAGCATAAAAATGGTGGAAGCCGCAAAATTGAATTACCTTGTCTTCTTCCACACTGTCACAGAGGTTGCTGGCTTTATCGCTGGCCTCGAATAACTCTTGTTTTATGTTTATGTTGTCCGTCAGCAACGGGAGAAAGTCTAGGTCGTCGGTATCCATCGCGTACTATTCCTTATTGAGACTGATGAACTTATAACACTAATATTTGCCACAAACACGACTTTTTGGTCCTTCAACCTTGAATTTATCTTTCTGGGAAAATCCTTGTTTCAACTTTTTCTCATTATCACTGGTAAACCGTGTTTATGCATTTCTCTTATACACTTTATTTGGCGATGCACATGGAACTTTCGATTCGCGTTTTTGCATAAATATTTATGGTTGAAACAATGGAGGCAAAGACCAAAAGAAAACCAAAATTTGCTAGAAGAGTTCAAATTAAAACTTTTTTCACTGCTTCAGCTGAGCTTTTTCGCAATCTCAGATCTATTTATTCGTGATTAACACTATCATTCTCAAAGTTTTTCAATACCTTTAGTCTTTAAGGAACACCGAAATCACTAGAAAATTCATTGTTGATGCACTTCTCTCGAAAAATTTATAATTCAAATTTTCGATATGACGTTCACACTAGTTCAGCGGGTAATGTCCCAATAAACTTTTCTCCCGTTTATTCTGATATACGTCACTTTACGCATAAAAAACGTAAACAAAATATCTTGCAAATTATGAATATAAACAAATTAATCTGTACGAAAAGAATTGCAAGTTAATTAACAAATATGGGTGAGTTTAAATCGAAAAAATAAATAAAACAAATGCATAACAGAGTTATTTCAGAAATCGAAGAATCCTCCACAAAGACTCATGAAGCTGAGTGTTTGATTGCTGAAGTAAAAAAATATCCAATTCTCTATGATCACGAACATATGCACTACAAGAACAATGCAGTCAGAACCAAAGTCTGGGACAAGATTACAGAATCCCTTGGAAGAGATCCACAAGATCGTAAGAAAATTATGGTCAAGTGGAAGAATATGAAAAAAAAATTTGTCGAAAGCGAGCGACTACCTTACAAAAATAAAACAACACCAACATCAATGAGAAATCAAGAATCATTCCTGGAAGCTATGCAGTTTATTGTTCCTATTCGCGAAGCGAAGTTGCTTGAAAAATCCATGGCAGAAATTCATAGTGACTTGAAAATTCAAATTAAACAATCTCAAACGCCTCGATCCTTTGAAGAGCAAGAAACTCTCCATCAACTCTCTGAAGACATTTGGATCGAAGAAGTATTTATCGATGAAATCAAGAAGCATCCTGAGCTGTTCAACACTGAAAATCCAACTCAACAAACGAGATCATCGCGAAGAAAGATTTGGGCTGAAATCGCTAAAAAATTTCATAAACCTGGTGAGTTTTAATTAAATTGATAATTTTTAATAATTCTTAAAAATCTAAATTTTAGATAAACAGATGATTTTAAAGTGGAAGAACTTGAGACGAAAATATATCATGATGCGTTATCCTCAGTCGAGCAAAAATTCAATCACAGGGAAACGGAAAATCAGATACAATCAAGAGTTTGTAGATAGACTGTCTTTTCTGGATAGTTTTCTAAATGAGTCCATTGTTGGAAAAGATTTTAAACATGAACAGGACTTTTTAAAAGACTATGAATTAGAAACAGAACCGATTGAGGAGCGAACAGTGATTTTGCAAGAAGCATCTCAAAATGAAAGCAATGGTACATAAAAAGAGCATTTTTAAATATTGATTCTATTTAACATTTTTGCATATTATCAATATCAGATGACTCAAGCTGGATATTAGCAGAGCAAGAAGATGACTCGGAAAACTATGTTGAAGAAGAACAAGAGCACATTATTTTCGAAGAAGACGAACCGGAAGAATATGAACAAGTGATGTATGTAGATCAGGAAAACGAAGTTTTGTACGAAGAAATTGAGGAGCCTCCCCAAAAAAAGTCTAAATCAAACTCTCCTGCAATAACTAAAAATCATGCTAAAAACCCTTCGTCTCATCAACCTGCAGCATCTACATCAACAGTAAATCCTCATGATGAAATGTACTACTTTTGCTTATCATTGGCAGAGCCGCTTCGTCGTATGGATTTTTTGAGCCAGCAGAGAGCTAAAGAAAAATTTTACAAAGTAATCAACGAAGAATTGGCACAAAGTATCTTAGATAATTAAAAAATGTATCATAAAACTTTAAAATAATATGTTTTTATAGCTCTAAATTATATTTTTATGAATTAAATAAATCGATAAGAATGATTGTATCTTAGAAATTTATATTTCGCGCAATTTTTACGGCCAAGCATAACAACAAATATTTTGTAAACAAAAAGTAAATAGTTATTCCTTTAACATAAAATAATGATTTCCGATAAAGATAGCATTCTTATGGAACTTTTGGAAGTTTTATTCCATTATGTTTTGTACATCAGGGATATTTATCCTACTGAAATATTCAGGAAACGTTCTTACTATCGTTTACCTCTGTTTATTTCAATTTATCCTGATCTGAATAATTATATTGAAAAAGTTCTTCAAGTGATCCAGGAGCTACAAAGCACAAGCCAGCCGTATAAAATTGAGCTTGTGATATACCAGGAAACAGATGAAGTTTTGGAAAGCTTTGTCTTTGATGTCCACAATTTTCATATTCCGGAAGAGTGAGAATTGATTGGTTGATATAATGTGTAATAATATTAATTGGATTGCATCATTTTAGTGACTCATATTTGATTGATTTTGAAGATCAGGTTAGACTAAGCTTACAATTACTACAGCGAAGATGCAGCAGTCTCAAAGAGCTACCAACCAATAGTAAATTTAAGATTTGTCTACACACTACGGATTCAAGTTTCCTCAAAATATGCAATGGTTCGGAGTTTCAAGATTTCTTATGGCTTCGAGATTTAAAAGAAAATCAAACTAAGCCCAAATTAATCCCGATCTCAACTGCACAAAACTATGGCATTGATTTTTTCATCGAATCATTTGTTAACTAATAGATTGAATAAACTTGAAATCAAAAGAATTATTATGGTTTTTAAATTTGCGCCTCAAATTGTAATTTCAGCTGCGTTTTCGATGCAGTGCGCCGGCTGACATTTAAAAATTTGAGGGAATTAAAAAAGTAAACAATAATCGAGAATCTCTTAAAATGACTAACAGGACTAGTATGAAAAGTGGAGAACAAGTAGACTATCAAGAGGGTTTTACTGTAGAGTTGATGAAAAATAAGAATGCTCGCTACAAGAGTGAAGTATGGAATCACTTTGGAAAACTGAGAAACAAAGAGGTAAAAAATTTTTAGATCAAGATTTTTTTTATGTACTAACAATTTGAGCATTATTAGGGAGTCATCATCGTACCGAATAGATTTTACTGCAACTGTTGCTTACTGAACAAAAAGATGAAATTTTACTCTGCATCAATTGGAACTGGAAATTTATCTTGCCATCTCGGTCAAATTCATAATATTCACACAAAAAGTATCAAAATTGAGCGTAAGGCTTCGTATGAGAACAATTATCAAGATGCGTTGAAAAAGTACTACAAGTATAATACCTATCATTTAACTTTTAACTGTGTATTAATATGATTTAATTTTAGTAGCATAAAAGCAGAAGCGCCAATAGTGGTTGAAGATTTGGAAGAAGAACATCTTCATGAAGCAGAATACATGGAATTTAACGACCAAGACATTGAATTAGAAGCTGAGGAATATGAGATAGCTGATAATGATGAAGAGCCAACAGTTGAGCCCAAAGAGGAAGAAGAATCATTTGAGCCACAAACAGCATTTCCAGCTGCGCAAAGAAATTATGATGAGATGTTCTGCTTGTCCCTGGTTCCTGATTTGTCTCGATTAGGAGAAAGACAAAAGATTAAAGTGAAGATTGAATTTATGAAGATTCTAGAAGAGGCATTTTTGAGTCAAGATAGGAATCTATCATGAACTTAATAATAAAATAATACTTTTTATTAAATAAAATATTTCCTTAAAAGTTTGCGCAAAAAAATTGAAGCAATAAGCCATCAGCCTTAATTTCTGACAGCTTGCGGCTAAAATTTTTGTTGTTGTTATTTCGGTGAAAAACTGCGAATATCCGATTATTATAAAAGTTTAATTTCAATTTTCATTTTATCTATGCATTCTGTTCGAGTCGCTCAAGCCAGCTGCAGATTATTTGGTTCTTTCGGCATCCGGAATATAAGCACTTCAAAAATGGTTCAAATCAAGGTAGATGGACTAATCGTGAATTACATAAGTTTAGCATTTGATAATAATTTCTATAGCTATTATTGTTAAAACTGATTTGATTTTACCTTATAAAGTTGATTAAAAATTCAGACTTTGGAGGCCATCGTAAATTTTCTGTGAATTTGCGATAAATTATTGATTGAATTCGTGAAAAATTTTATTGGTTAGTTTAATCGGCGTTTTATTGATCCTCTGGGAAAAGAAGCTCATGTTTATTTAATTATGCTTCATGTTTCACAATGAATGATAATTTATTTTTGTTATTTCAGGAAGGAGACAAAATTCCCTCAGTGGATCTGTTCGAAGACAGTCCAGCTAATAAAGTCAACATTTCCGAGTTGTGCGCAAACAAAAAAGTTATTATCTTTGCTGTTCCGGGAGCATTCACACCAGGATGCTCAAAAACTCATCTCCCACAATTTGTTGAGAAGTCAGAAGAGTTGAAAGCAGGTGGTGTTAGCGAGATCATTTGCGTAGGTTTTTTTTAAAAACATAATTAATTATTTTATAACAGCAATAGACACGTATAGATACTTTAAATACTATCTTTATGTTTCTTTTATTTGATGACACATTTACATTTATAATTAATACTTTCTGTGGATTTATGTAAATTTTACGCAAATGTTCTCAATTTCTTGAAGTAGCGGTACTTGAGATAAGAGTTGGATAAGAGACGTATAAATTATTTTAAACAGTTTTAAAAATTCGAAGGTCAAGTTGATACTTCACCAAATTGTCTAAATATTATGATAATGCAATTAATAGTTTCTCCGAATTTTGTGACTATACAAATGAATGAGTTTGAATTGGGACAATAAACTTTTATCGGTTAAAAGTTATTTTCACAGCCATCGTAAAAACAAATAAAAGAAAAATTCGCAGGAAATATAATGTCACTTTAAGGGTAGGCAGACGCACCTAGATATTTGTTAAAATATAATTCCACATAAAAATTAATTTTATTTATTTAACTTTTTTAAGGTATCAGTTAACGATCCATTCGTGATGTCAGCTTGGGGAAATCAGTTTAACTTGAAGAACAAAATTCGAATGCTGGCTGACCCATCTGCCGCTTTTACCAAAGCCGTTGATCTTACTATTGATCTGCCTCCACTTGGTAAGTTCATCTATAATATTCTATTGACATAATTGTAACATCAACTTTCCAAATTCTAGGTGGAATTCGCTCAAAGCGCTACTCTATGGTCCTTGAAAATGGAGTTGTCAAGTCTCTGAACGTTGAACCAGATGGTACTGGGTTGACTTGCTCATTGGCTGATCGTATTAAGGCTTAAATAAAAGTTCTATTCCAGACATACAGTCAATTTGCATCTTTATAATACGATTATTATCATCATACATAATCGATACCATCAATTACATATTAAATGGATCTTTAAAAGATTCTGTAAAATTCTAATTTTTGTGTTTGAGATTGAGATGAAATCTATAATAAATATTCGAGTCTCTTTGAAAAATATTCTTTTAATCAAAATTTGTCGAAAAAATAACCGCGTAAAATTTCCAAACTTCAAACGCCAGACTATGTTAATCTACAAATTTTTTATCTTACCTTGAATTATTACTATCAACAATCAATATACGTGTCGTTTTGTATAATATTTCTAATAAGAAGTAGCTCAACTAATTAAACTTGAAGAATAGCTAGTAAACAGCAGCTAAAGTGATGAATTGGCTGCATTATTTGTCAATATTAGTAACCTCAATCATTTTGGTAAACAATGTAGTTTCTGCTGAAGAAGATGAAGGTCAAAAAGAAGCTAAAGTTCTTTGTAAGTATCGAATTAAAGTAAATAAGTGCATACTTCTTAAGCATGATGTCATACTATTTGTTTCAGTTAAGAAAATTCTATCCAGACGGAGAGAAGAGCAGTTTATGCTTCAAAAGAATTTAGATTCTGGAAAGTTTGAGTATGATCAAAAATTTCGTTTGTTGAAAGTAGCCGTTGACAAAGTTTTTGAGGTAATTTAACAAGTCTGTGTTATAGATAGTGAGTAACTGTTTTTTTGTAGCTTATTATAGAACACAAATCAAAGCTTCTGTCCAAGAAGTTGACGCACCAAGAGAAACAGGTCTCAGAAACCATCATAATCGAAAATTGCTGCCTATTGATGGACTTCTTGATGAACTTTAATGATATAATATATATTGCACTTGATAAGACTGACTTGAAGTGGTTTGAGCTGTTCAACTGGACTCTTCAATTTACTAAAAACTATGATGAGATGTTGGATGAGATTACGTACAAACAATTTAATTATATCTTGAAAAATATTAAAGAAGTTGAGCATCGAGAACCATTAGAGAACCCATTTGAGAACAACTTGACGCAGTTTAAGGACCCGGAAGCACCCAAATCGAAGCCCAAGAAAGTTAAAAAGAATAAGAAAAAAGGACCAAAGTTAAGCTCTGCATTCGGAGATTTATAAAGTTTTATTTTCAAATTTCGATTAAAAAATTAAATTTCTTAGAAGTACTTATTTTACATGTTAATTCTATGGACATCTTATCGATTATCAGCAGTGTTTGGTACTATCTTGGTGTTTAATATTTTGCCGTAGCCTCCTCGTCCTCCATCGTAATCTGTACGATATTCGTCTCGAACTTGCCCACCACTTTTTCCTCTTCCATACTGTCTGCCTTCAATGAAACCTGCATCCCAGTCCACTCTCACTATTCGATCATCTAAGCGAGTTCCATTTACATAGCGCATTGCATTTTCAGCATCTTTTCGTCCATAGTATTCCATGAAACAGAATCCGCAGGGAGTTTTCTTGAATTTGTCCAATCCCATCACGATTCTTCGAATATCACCGCAGCGGGAAAATAGTTCGTGTATTTGCTCCTCCGTGGTGTAAAATGCTAGGTTGCCGACATATAAGGTAGTGGTGAGGTTCAATAGCTTCTCTTGCTCTGTTCGTGATCCCTAAAATAGGATGTTCGTTTTAGAAATTTGTTTTTAAGTTTGGTTATACGGTAACTTACCTTAAACTGCTGATCGCGGTACGAGCTCATTTCCACGGAAATCCCCGACATCCTGGATCTTTAATAAATCTCTTCTGAGTGGCTAAAAGCTTTTACAATTATTTTAAATTCTTAATTCACGACTATCGGTGTTAACGGGGTTAATAAATTGTATTTTTTTTGAAGCGTTTGCCGCGTGGCCTTTTACTGTCACCGTCCAGCCAGTCTTCTACGATTGAAGGACAACTATATAGTATAATATTCGTACGAGAGATTTTTTAAATTTTCATGAATTTATTTAATTAACGTAATTACTGTGAATCGTTGAACGTTGATCCTTATTCAAGGAAGTGAAGCGAGCAAGCAAAGATGTACGAGGACATTGGAGACTTCTTCAGGTCTGGCTTCGGCTATTTTTTAATGACTGTCCCGATTTTGTTGTTTTGCTCCAACTCCATCATGGCCAATGAATTCTCAGTCCAAAGACTCTCCCAGTTTGACATCAACAGTGTATCATTCGGTGAGTTTCGTAGCAATAAATAAATCTATTAACTTAATTTAATAAGAGGGACCAATAGATTTTGCAGGTTAATTGAACTAATTAATGATATACCCTTTAATTTCAGGTTGCCGAGCATCAGCACTCAATCTTGAAGCCAAATCGATCAATACATGGACCAATTTCAGACATTGCGTTGTTACCAGGTACTTAATATTTAATTAGGCCGATGAGTCTTTATTGAACTCCTTTATTAACTTTACAGATTTGAAGACTTGACAATAGATCATTTTCGCGAAATAAGGGCTAAAGCTGGAGGTTTAATCGTATTGTTGCCAGCCAACCTGCAATCTCTTAGTTTAGAAGAGAAACAAGTAAGTGGGCTCGCTAAAAATAGAACTTTTGTGGCTTCAACTAAATTTAGATCCACCACAAGTCGCAACAAATCCAATTATTATATTTTTTGCTAACTAAATTATTATTTAATTGCAGCATATTTACTTGTTGGAGCAGGCAATGTTGGCGCAAGAAATTTCCATTCCAGTATATTTTTCCAAATTTGATGGAGATTTAGAAAAAATTGTTGACGATGTGGCTCTTCACAACTACTCAAAAGACTCCAAAACTAAAGGATCTGCCGTGGCCGAAATTTTTAACAAGATTTCAGCCAATGGATATCAAATTACAGTTTCTGGAGCCACTCATGTAGCCAGCAAGGTTTCCAAGATTCCCATTATTCAAGGTGAACTTGTGCCTACCAAGCAAACTACCAAAGCTACGGATGACCAGTCTCAACAGCAACAGATTAGTAGCAATAAATTACCATTGATTATCATTACTTCGCATTTGAAAACTTTTGGATTAACTAATGTAAGTATTCATTTATTCATTACTTTTGAAATCATTTTATAATTCAAAACATTTTTCAGGATTATCCATCAAACTACGAATCAACAATCTTCCTAACGCTAGTCGATCTCTTCAGCAAACTTTATAATCAAGCTCAAACAACTCCAAAGTACCGTTTGCTCTTTTTGCTTACCGAGTCTGGCAACATGTTGAACTTCCAAGGGGTGAAAAAGTGGCTGGAATTAAATTTGGAAGATAACGTTCAGCTGCAGAATGCAGAATTTGTTATTTGCCTCGACTCTTTGAACCTGTTGGCAGCTGAAACTGCTGCTGATCTCCACATGCACGTATCTAAACCACCTAAAGAGGGAACAAATGTAAATAAATTCTATCAGCTGTTGCGCAAAAAAGCTCAACTTTATGGCAATAAGACGCTTGAAGGTGTCCACAAAAAAATCAATTTGGCAGAGACGTTGCTAGCTTGGGAGCACGAAAGGTTCAGCATGAAGAGAATTCCAGCTTTTACAATTTCTAGTCTCAAATCGCATGCTGATCCATTGAGAAGTACCATTTTTAACGAACATGCCAATACAGCAACACTACAAGTTGATAGCAAATTGAATGAAGAGGTCCTCGAAAATCTTGAGCAGACAATTAAAATTATTGCCGAAACACTCGCTACCTACATTTTCAACATTGACAGCACCAAAGAGAACGAAAATGGAGAGATTTTTACTGGCACTATGAAAATTGGAGCGGAGACGTTTACGCCATATTTGCACCTCAGGTCAATGACCAAGAATCAGAATATTAACCAGGCCTTTGATAAGTATCTGAAGAATGTGAAGCACTTTACAGAAAAACCTGATGCTCGTGAGCCAGAGTTTATGTTTTACGATGGAGAGGAGGCCAAGCTTAATGTTTACAAGTAAGTGTTTGAAATGTCGGAATATTCATGAATTTTGTGCTTTGAATTATTTATACAACCTTTCTTTGAAATTACGAATTATTTATTCAATTTTCAATTTTGTTCGATATGTAAATAATCATGAGTGGAATGAATGAATTTTTAGCAGAAATTCATACAGCACTTATTAATTAATTCTCATCTTTCAGTGTGAAGCCAGCTGTGTTTGACCTTTTCCTAACTTTCCTGATTGCCATTTATTTGTTCGGAATTTACATTGTCATCCTGCACTTCCCCAAATTCTACACTTTCATCTGCAAGTTCACGGAACCGGCACCAGTAACATCCAATGGTGGAGGTAATACCTCAAACAATAAAGTCAAAGCCAATTGAACCAGTCAATTTGCAAAAATTGTTTTAGTATAAGAATCTTGTTCTGTTGATTCATTTTACTGGTGGTAATCCAAAGAAAATTTGAACAGCTACCTTCATTTTCCACGAAACAAAAAAAAAACATTGTGAATAAATCTAGAAAATGTAAAATTAGTGAAATGTCTTTGTTTTACTTAAATGCCTATAATATTAGATGAATAAATAAAACCGGGCTATCGTTTTACTCTGCGGTGTTTGCTAATACATAAATGATCCCGTTTGGCGTTTTCAGTTGGCTCTTAATTTATTCATTACGTTGGTTTGTAGCAATTAAGGAATTCCCTTCTAATAAATTACTTATGAACGTGTTTGCCGTTACAGAAATACTTTCCTTCAAAATTTTGAGGGTAGAGTTACGTTACACGAAGGGGAACTTTTTAGGAAATTGAATTCAATTACATGAAGTGAACATTATTTTAAACTCAATTATTGGGTACACTTTTTGGTGGAGTATAAATTTTTATTAGAGTGATTTATCAATTGGGATAAGTTATCTATTGTGATAACTGATGGATAATTGACATTTCCAATGATCTGTCAGAAAAAATTTCACCGACAAAAGTGCGTGTAAAAATATTATACTCACTTTTGTCGGTGACATTTTTTCTGACAGATCATTGGAAATGTCAATTATCCATCAGTTATCACAATAGATAACTTATCCCAATATATAAATCACTCTATGTTAGCGTTGATCTTATTTCGAATTTAGTATTTTTATTTATTTATTTTTATGTCTAAAGGAAGTGATGAAAATCCGACCTAGATTTAACATTTTCATATTCAATAAAGCTGCCGGATGGACGTTTTTAATAATTAAGTTGCGTGTTGAGTACTCAAAATATTAGGGTGCGTTTTCTTAGAAAAAGATTAATTAGTTCTCGCTTCATTTGTTTGTTATTAGTATAAAGTATTCAATTATATTTATGACCAGACTATTCATGAAACCTTTCATGACTTTACATTTATTGAAAAAAAATAAATCTTGCGCCAAAAAATAAAAAAATCTCCACCTTAAGTAATTCATCATTAAATTTTCAATCAAACACTCTTTTCGATGCCATTATGCTAATTTTATGCCACCGAAATTGCTGTTTGTGGCGCAAAAATGCTGCCGTGATAAGCATCGCGTGTTACCCATGACGACCTATAGCCACCACAAAACGGCAGTTCAAGCGTTCCCTCTTAAATCACTTTCTTCTAGCGATGCCGATTGAGCAGTACGGAGTTAGTCTGCAACGAAAGTGAACGTGATTTCTAGGTGAACTTTACACTAGCCAACTCATTTCCGGCCTTTGTTATAATAAGGTTACAGAAATCTTAGCAACCAACTGACGTTGCGCCAATTGATTAAACAAAAGTGCAGGAACTGGAACATTTAAAGTGTTGTAAATTCAGAATTTAGAACTCGACTATTGGTTCAAGAGTAACGAGATGTGTTCGCAGAAACTTCTTCTGCAAGTGTTTTTTGCTTTGTTCAAGTTGGTGCAATTTACTAGGACTATTGAAAATGATGAGAACTTTTATTTTGTTAATAATAATAACAAGTTCTTTTACAACCATCTGAAAAACTGCAAAGATAAATATTATTTTGATTTCAATTATTTCAAGTGCAGGCTGTGTGATGAAAATTTTAATCTGATTGTAGCTGAGGATAGTGAGTGTTTATTTTTCATAATTTATATTTTTAAGAGAAAATTATGCATTTTTAAGTACCGAATTGGCAAATATTGACGACTTTAATTGATTCGAAAGCTTTTGAGCTTTTGAGGTAAGAATGTGAAGTGAAACAGGCATCAAGCTATAGTGAAACTCAATTTCAGTTTTAACGACCTTTCAAGAAACAGAAATCCTTTTTCTTAAATTGAATATTAAAGGCGAATATTGTAAGAAGTAGTTCAACAAATCTTTTACCTAATTAGTTTGCCACAAATTTGCTTAGTTAATCAGGTTATTCAGAAAGTAATTTTTTCCATATTCATCATGGAATAACACTTCAGGCAAGAATTGCATAATTACCTTTTAATTTATTTATAGATTTGCATAAAATCAATATTTTTATTTAACTCCTTTGCAGAGCTGCAATGTGTTTGCGATAAAAACTCAACGGAAATATTTTCCTACGACAATATCCTGAAGCGACCGATATGTGAAAAGAAGAAGCCTGTGGTTGGCCCAGCCAAGTGTGCCATTCAATTTGTAAATGCAACAAAATTTTCGTCCATCAGAAAGTCCATTAAGGTTTTTAAAGCGTCTCAACCAAACTGTATGTGTGACGAGAAAAGTAATGAGAATTTTCGTGGAGAATATTGCATAAAGAATGAACTACTCAAGGATCTCAAGAACTATCAATATTTCAAGCACCCGCCACTCTCCCAAACTCTCAATTTGAGTTCAGAACTGAAATTTATCGTTTTCTTATGCAAAAATCTGCATAATCGTAATTACTGCAATTATTTGGCAAACTTATGCACCTTGAGTTTTTTCGATTTGGAGAAAAATTCGCCTTGCTTTTTGTTCTACCAGCAACAACAAGCCGTATCCTTTGAGGAAGAAAACAGCATGATGGGAGGCAATGAGGCTAATGAGTACGACGGAGGGGAGAAACTCAAACCATTTTTGTTCTTTAAAAACCACAAAAATAATAGAAATTTACTTGAAAAGTTCATTGACTTTCCGTATAATTTGGTGAGTTTTAATTTGTGGGTAAAATAAATAGTAAATAGTAATTAGAGGAGGACGAATTAATAATGAATTTTCATGTTGATTTACATGTTTAAATGTGAATATGTCATGTCATAAACTTGACAGTGAAATTTTACTTAGAGAGCTTTAAAAGCTTATTATTGCAAGCGTGTTAAACGAATTATCACAATACTTTTATTATTTGTTAAAGCTTTACTTAAAAACATATTTACTTATGAGTTAGTCTAATTTGTAAATTTATTCTAGGAAAACAACACAATAAACTTCACGATAGCTTCCAATAATTTAGCGGGGGAGTTTGTGGAGTATCGGCCAATGAAATTAAATGACCTGAATTTGTGCAACAAGATTTCGTCTTCCAAACACTTAGATAGCTTCACGTTTGCGGTGAATCATCAGGAAAAGTGCATCATAAACTTGAAAAGTCTTGTGGATTTAAACGAAGAGATGAAGTTTTCAAGCATTTTCCTAGATTATTATGAGAACAGTGTGAATTTCATTCAAACGGTGCCAATTTTAATCAAGAACGCTTTTGAGGACAACAAAGTATGAATTATATTTAATCCAATATTTTTGTTAGCACTTCTAATTAATCAATTTTTCAGCAAGAAGACGATCCGGAAAAGTGGCAATTGGTGAAAAGATTCTTTTTGGTAGATAAAGAATCAGGAAAACTCCAATCACCTCCCCGAGAAGGACCGTTAGAAGATGAAACTCCATTTTATGATCATTACACACAAATAAATTACGTTCAGTCGATAGAGCTTCGTTTCAAAGTTACCATAGAAGATAATGACAACCAAATCACAATTCCTCTTCTAATGCTCAACTATGCAACGCTAAACTTAACAGAAATCCAGATGAACGCTAAAAACTCTAACCGAACTATTTCAAACAGTGATCGGCTCTATAATGTACCTTTTAGCTTTAAAATCACTTTCGAGAACAAATGCAACTTCAACTTTCTCCTAGAAATAGTACTTCCAATTTTTGTATCACTGGCGTTTCTGATGAGCCTCCTACAAACCTATTTCTACAAGGTTCGACAACAAAAGTTGGATTTTGATCTTCCTATATTATTTACATTTGCTATAAATCTCATCTCAACAACTTCTACCGCCTTTTTCGGATTTGTGATCGTTTTCACTTTTTACGTATTTTTCGTGTACAAGTCTCAAGCTCAGCTGGTTGAAATTTTAATGCCCTTGCAACAGCATGAACAAAATCTTATAGAAACTTTCATCTATGTGGCTGTCTCCTTCAAATCTCTAAAGTTGCTCAAAGTGTTTTATGATCTCGTGACAGTGGACATTTTTTTTATCGACTGGGAACGCCCAAAGTTTAGCAATGGAGACAATTTTCAAACGTTCAACAAAACGCACTTAATGCAGCAATCTGCTTCATCTCCTGGAACACCTTCCATTACATCCAGCTTGAAGCCACCACCAGTTGGATCACCTACACCTACTTTTGAATGCGTCTCAGCATGGCGCAATTATTTTATTGCAAATGAATGGCAAGAACTTATAACCAAAAGAAAAATATCGGTGCATCTACATGTAATATTTGTTATATTCGCTTTGCTCATCTTTGGATTTGAGCATTGGGCCAGTTTGGAACATTTTTTGCATGTAACCGAGTTACCCAATCTTGGTGATCAGAATAATAAGATACTTAAGGTAAACATTTTTATATTGTTAATGATCATTGTAACATTTTTATCATTATAGGTGGCAGTTGGAATTTTAATTTACGTTACAATATATTACGCTCAACGCATCTTCAACTTCTTAATTTATGAACGATTCTTCAATAATTCTTTGCAAAATTTTATAGACGTCTCTTCAATCGCCAATATTTCCGTTTTAATTCTTTCAATGGACTCTTATGGTTTTTACATTCATGGAAGATCACCCCATGGGTTCTCAGATACTGATATGTTGTCTATGATACTTCAATTTAAACGAGAGGAGGAAAATTTGTGTGGACATCGAGGTTTAATTGTTGGCAACGAGCATCAAACATTTTCTATTTTAGCACCAAAAAATTTAAGAACATTTTACGAGAAACTCATCCAACCAATCCACAACAGTAAGAATAGTAGCTATCGCCATAACCAGCATAGCAGTGCTAATGGCTTTAAAAAGTTTGAGAACAATTTTGAAAAGATCATTGTTACTTATCACAATATTAATCGATTTTTTGGTGCATTTATTGATCACGTGAGTTTTAACAAATTTCCCAAAATATTGAATTCAAATTTATTCCAAAATTATAGTCGCTTAAGGATGTGGACTATACTATTAAGGAGCGTAACTTGATCGAAAATATTTTCTCTTGTGAGCTGGAAACGTTGATGAGTGATGGTAAGTTCTTTAACTTTAACAACACAATTAACTTCAATAGCATTATTATGTTTAATTTACAGCAAAGGGAGTATTTTATTTCGACAACGGCCATTCATTTGATAAGGTGCTTTTTTACGGAAACGAATCCACACTCTTCCAGTTCGAACTGATGCTATTTGTTAGCATTTTTTATATGAGCGAAAGTTTCCTTCTGGCTATTCTTATGGTCGGAATTGTTTACAAGGTGAGTTTTTTAATCTTTGCATAAAAATTGATTGATTCATGAATCTAATTGAACTTCTTATAGATCTTTGAAACTATCATTAATCATTTAACGAAGAACAACTTGGCCACCAAAACACTGATAGATAAAAGATTCCTTATTTAAATAAAAACTATGTGAATGTAATGATATGAACTAGAAAATATGATTTTATTCATTTATATTTACATGTTTAATCGAAGCCTGGGAATGTTAGACTATTACGTTGATGATTTTTTTGTGGATTCTTGAAATTACATGGGATTATTTTTAAATATTTGAATCTTTACATATGTCCCGGCCTCAAAATTATATACTAAACTACTAATACATCTTAAAATACCTTAATATATTCCAACAGAAACTTTTAAAAATCAAAAAAAAAACAAACTATAAAATATGATTTATAATAGTACAACATATTATGCAACCTGCGCCAATTCAGGAATCTCCTTATCGATTAATTAGCTCTGTGATAATCTCTTGAACCACTGGAAAACGTTGAAGAATCTGACTTGTCTGTTTCCGGATGATTTTTAGAAAAGGTTATAAGAACTCGATCAGTGTCAGAAGGATTCATAATCTCATAAGAAGAACCGGGCTCAATTTTAAGGGAATCACCGGCCGACAAGTTAATAATCTCTTCATCAACTGTGAATATGGCGTCGCCTTTCAGCATTGAAAATACCTACAAAATTTAAATAAAACTGTTAGTTCTATTTACTTTTTGTAACTCCTTAAAAAGTTATCAAAAATACTTACAAGACTATGCTGCTTGGCACGAACTTTTTCTCGCATAGCTGAGGGATCCAAACGCAAGACGCCTGAATCTACATTATTAAAGTAGCGGGCAAAACTGATACCGTGACCGCAGTTTGCAAACACCATGTCGTTAGCACTAGATAATTCTAAAATAAAAGCAATAATCAATAATAGTAGGATTTAAATAAAAGGTAAAAAACAAACCAAAGTTTCTAGTGTTCCAGGTGGTTGGGTCGGGTGCGGTAGAATTGCTAATGGTTGGTTTTTTGTATAAGGTTGTGACAAAATCCGCAGGTTCGTCCATGACAGGAGCCTTTTTTGACTTCTTTGATAATTTTTTAGCAATTGGTTGAATAAAAGTGGAGTTTGTTTCTGTTGGAATATAGTTGGTCGAGTTCTGCGAGTAGTTAAAGATGTTATGTTAATCCTATTGACCAATGATTATTTATTGTCGCCGAATAAATCTTAAAATTACATTGATAAATACTTACGTCGTCCATCATGGGACGGTCTTCGGAAGCTTCTCGCAGTGGCGAGACGGGTCTATCATCAATATCATTGTTATCATCAAAGTGATCCTCTTGATTATCATCGGAAGGCGTCAGAGAACGTCTGGCACACTTTGGTCCTCTTAACAAACTCTTGTTTTTCTTTCGGCTTTCTCTTGAGCTTTTCAGACTGTCAAAATCGCTTTCAGACACTGGATCAGGTACCTTCACTTTTTCTTTTTCTGGTTCAGGATTTTTTCGCTTTGATGGATTTTTGGCCAGTTTTTTTAATTTATCAGTGGGTTTTGAGGACTTTTTGTCCTTTCCACTAGATTTAGCGGGCGATTTGGTAACCGCTTCAACATCTTCATCATCACTGCTCTGATCTTTTGCCACCTGAATACGTTTAAACTTAGACGGTTTTTTGGGAGCATCATCATAGTACTTCTTCGCGTCTATTATTGAACGGAAATTTTGGTCGACTAGTTGATCACAAATTGTAAACTCTGTGTGATTACGACGTACCATTGTACTGAGAGTACCAGTCTAAAATAAGGAAAGAAGTTTTCATTTAAATATCTCAATCAATTGTAAAAGAAAATAAAAACTTTACAACAAATAAACAAATTCTTACCGAGCTTTTTTTCTGATTTTTAGTTTGTTCTCTCGCATGTTTTTTCGCTACATATTCACGTTGCACATGTTTCAGATCAATAATTCCAAACCGGACGCGAACATTTTGATGAGCTGTAGACCACCACATATTGGTCAGCTTTCGTTCGCGAGTCCCGCGACGCAAACCCTCCGGATGATCCACAAGTTCTGGTTCAATATGATCTTCATGATCTTGATTCGTTGAACTAGCTTTTTTGGATTTCATGGGTCGGAGATCTTTATACGACGTATTTTCAGCTTCCTCAACTTCAGCTTTACTTTTCTTTGAAGACTTCTTGGCTGTTTTTGATTTTTTGATTTTATCTTGTTGCTTTTTCGTTTTCAAAGTAGTTGCCTTAAAAATTAACAATAAGTTAAAAACATCTTAAAGTACAAGTTAATAAAATTACCTCTGATTCTTCTTCAGCAACCAATTCAGCGCCATGTTCAACGTCTTTGCTGCTCTTTTTGCTTTTCTTCGACTTATCAGCAACTTCCACAATATTTTTTCTGTTAACTTTCTTCTTTTTCTCGATAGGCTGCGCTACCGTTATTTCTGGAATATCTGGCATCTCCTTATCATTTACATCGTTCAATAGGATTTCTGCCTCCACCACTTCATTTTCTCTGTCTGAAGATTCTATTGGCTCAATACGCTGCAGGACAACCTTTGATTTCGATATCTTAACTGAATCAGGTTCTTTGTCCGGAATCTCCATATCAGATGAGGTTCCACTACATGGTACAGGTTTTCCTTTTGCCGATGCACGAGAGTTTTTTGAAGATTTAGGTTTCACCAGCAAAGTTGCACTTTCTGAAGCATTAACCGTTTTCTTGCTCGATAGCTTATCCACTGTTTTGAGAGAGTTGTTCGTTTCATTTTCACTGTCGGAAGAAGATTCTGCCGGCTTATTATTCTCCGTATGAATAATCTTTGCTTTAACTGGTTCAGGTTCTTTTTCAGGCATTTCTTCATCACTAGAAGTTACAGAAGGTGGTAATGCATCAATACGCTGCTTAGCGATCGATCGAGTGTTCCTTGAAAGTTTCTCTGAAGTTTCCTTCCTGGAGCTAGAAGATTTTTTACCATTTTTTTGCACCACCTCTACTTGAAGAGATTCATCCTCCGAAGAAGATTTACGCTGTGTTCGAATTGGTCGAATTGGTAAAGCTGGTGGCTTAAACGAATTGAATACATTATCCGCAAGATTTTCCGAATTAGGAGACACCAAATCATCTTCTTCATCGTCTTCATGTTGCGAATATAAATGCCTTTTAGACGTACCCAGCGATTGCTTTTTAATTTGCTTTGGAGCTTTTTTGGTCAGATTGAGATAATTCAGAGTTTCTAGGGGCACATCTGAAGGCTTCTTTCGTTTTTTAGCTGGCAAAACGAAAGTGTCTTGCATGGCTCCTACTGATGTTTTAAGTTTGTTGAATGTCACTTTCAATGGCAAGCCTTCCACACCTTCAACACTTTCAGTACTTTCTGCACTGCCATTGCTGTTATTTTGAGATTCTTTGTCAACTTGCATTTGCTGTTCGGAGGATGGAATTTCCAAAACATTGGATTCGACTGCAGGTATTTCAGGAATCAAAAAGTTCTCTGAACTTGAAGGAGGAATGACTGAGAAAGGCAGCTCTACTTGATTGTCTTGGGTATTAACATACTCGACTCTGTAATAATAAATCGTGTTAATTTTATCGAAATCAGTAAAATAGATTCAAGTTAAGTTGAAAGTAAAGAAATATTTCTTACCGATAATTATTCACTGATTTGTTTTGACTTTTAACTTGTTTGCTGCCTACAATTTCCTCTAAATCTTCTAGATCCTCAGAAATATTTTGGTCTGCTACCGCTTCTTCTTCAGACTCAGACATATCAGCAACCGCCAATCGATCCTGAACTTCTTTAGTGCAAGACGGTCGACGTTGAACATGCTTTAACGGTGTCTCTTCCATATTGTTGCTTTCGTAGTTTGTGGCATTTCGTCTAGCAAATTTCCGAGCCGTAGATTTGGGAACGTCCTGCAAGTCCACCTCCATCAAGTTATCTATATTGGTATAGTTTTTGGAAAAAACTGGAAGTTCCATATCTTCGGGATCCTCTAAAGGCTTATCAGCTACTCGGCTAGCAGAGCGGAGTCTGGGTGAAGGAATCATTAATGGTGAAACACAAGAGGGCTTGATTTTTTGTGTTGGAGTATGATAAACACTTCGAATACGAATCTCTTGTTCTAGATTCGATTTAATAATTTCTCTTGAACGAACTTGCTGGAAAGTAGAAAAATTTGGGAGCGGCCGCTCTGGTGAGGTGATTTGTGGTCGAGGTAAGTTATTTGTTCGCTTCCCAGTTGGTGTTTGTTGTGAAGAAGTGACATGATGCTCTTGTTGTTCTATATCATGGCGAGATTCGACTGGAGGCTTAGAAGAGAGCGAGGATTGCGGAGCTGGACGAGGAGTACCAACTCTCGCTTTTAAAATTGGTGAAAAAGGAAGAGTACTCTCAAAATAACGGTTTAGGTTCTCACTTCGCGGTGTACTGCATACAAAATCATTCTAGAAAATAGTAGTTTGATATGTTATTAACTTTAATTATAAATATTCTATTCACAAAAACATTAAAAATATTTAAATAGACTATGGAAGATCTATTGCATATATGGGCATTTTAATCCATTTATTTACTTTTTTAAACATTTTTCACGAGTTTGACCGGACTTAAACCGTTCAATAAGTGTCATTAACACAAAGCTTACTTCAGAAATAGATCAAAATAAAACAAAAACTTACATGATCCTGAAAATTAATAGGAACAGCTTGGAACAAAGATCGTCGCATACTGTTGGTGCTGATCTTGGGAGCAATTTTACGTGGAAGCGGCTTTGGGATGGAGGTAGGTTTCTTGAAGTTTGTTAATATTTGATTTTCTGGGCCACTTTCTGGATCAGATTCATTTTCGGAGAGTTCAACGTTTGGTGGTGTTTTCCTATGATTTATTATTTTGGATTGATTTTCGGCAAATTGCGACGGTGGAGGAATTTGACTCGTGGAGAAGGGCTTTTCATTGTTTTTCTCAAAAGATGTTTCATCTGAAGTATCAATGTTAACTTGTGGCAAATGGCGCATACTCAAAGCGACTTTGACAGGATTTTTTGGAACGTCCAAATATGATTTTAGATGTGGAGACTGATCCATTGAAGGTGAGTCTGGCTGTGTTTGTGGTAAATGAACATTTTCCTTCTCCACAATGACATCTTCTGGATCTGAAAGTGTGTCCGATATTCTATGAATTCCGAATGAAGTATTGTTCTAAAAACAAAAACGTATTTGGATTAGTTTTCCAATCATTTGGGTATTATAATAACAAAGAAAACAACTCTTACATCAACGTCCCCTTCATCTTCATCACTTCCCTGACGATTAAAAAGTTGTGATATTCCTCTTCTACCTTTCCGTGCCTGCAGTTTGTTGAGAAGGATGTTTGGATTTCTGGATTCGTTTAGTAAGGATTCATCTATGAAACCATTACTCGCAAAAACTCCCGTATATCTGAAGAAAAAAAAACAAAGACGACATTAGCGGGACACCCTGATGTAGGTTGAAAAAAAAACAGTGAAAAGCGCAGAAACTCCTTAATATACTTTCTAGAGTCTCAACATAACAGTGTTATAGTACTTACAGATCATTTCGCCTGTTATTAGTCATTTTTATATAATAATACAGAATTTAAACAATTTATTTCATGAAAAGTTAGATTCGCAAATATAATCACTTATGATCAAATATCGTCACTGATAACTTAGTATCTATGATTAAACTCTTCTTATAAAATAGAGAAAGAGCAGGTAGGTTTCAGTAAAAGTACTTTTATCGTCCTATTTTTATTTTTTTGATTTTATAAGACGAATTGTTTGTTGTTTTTAGATTTTCAAAAACCGTTATAGGCTGCTTTTGTTTTGAAATGTCAGAAAACGCATGAAACTTCACGCGTCGCTGTAAATTGAATTCGCCAAATTTATTCAAATTCAATGTATGTATATTGCGCCTAAAAGGATATTTTATGCTGTCGGATTAAATAAAAATAACATAATCATAACAATATATATCTATAGTTTATATTTATGATTCGAGCTATTATACATAGAATTAAAATTTTTAACTAAACTTTTGAAATACTTGAGAAACTTTGAGCCAGTTCTTCGTTGATTACTTTGTAAAACTTTTCTTTCGCTCTCTGCTGGCTCAAAAAATCCATACGACGAAGCGGCTCTGCCAATGATAGGCAAAAGTAGTCTATTGCATCATAAGAAGGATTTACTGTTGATGTAGATGCTGCTGGTTGATGAGACGGAGGGTCCTTAAGATGATTTTTAGTTATAGCAGGAGAGTTAGATTTTGACTTTTTTTGAGGAGGCTCCTCAATTTCTTCGTACAAATAGTCGTTCTCCTCATCGTCATACATTATTTGTTCATATTCTTCCGGTTCATCTTCTTGGAAAATTATATCCTCTTCTACTTGTTCCCTATCGACATAATTTACCAGTTCTTGTTGCTGATATTCATTTTCGTCGTAGTTTGAAATTAATTCTTCTAAAAGTTTAAAAATTTATCATTAAAACATTACATTATAAGCTTAACTAAAAAAATCTATGTACCATTATTTTCAATTTGAGATGCTTCTTCTACAAAAACTATTTGCTCCTCAATCGGTTCGTCTTTTATGTCAGTTTCTTGAATAACTCCTAGATCTTCTTTGAAACTTTTACCCACAATGGCTTCGTTTAGGAAACTGTCCAGAAAAGACAGTCTATCTACAAACTCTTGATTGTATCTGATTTTTCGTTTCCCTGTAATAGCATTTCTACTCGACTGAGGATAACGCATCATGATATATTTTCGCCTTAAGTTCTTCCACTTTAAAATTATCTTTTTATCTAAAACGAATATACTTAAGAATCATTAAAAATTATCAATTTATATTTGAACTCACCAGTTTCTTTGAAATTTTTAGCGATTTCAGCCCAAATCTTTTTTCTAGTTTGTTGACATTTATTTTCAGGGTTGAACAGCTCTGGATGCTTCTTGATTTCATCAATAAAAACGTCTTCGATCCAAATTTCCTCAGAAAGTTGATGGAGAGTTTCCCGCTCTTCAAAAGATCGACTTGTGAGAGGTTCAAACTGAATTCCAGATTCTTCAACTTTACTAGAACTTTTAAATGGTACAATGAACTGCATAACATCTGTAAAAGCTTGCTGGTTTTTGGCTGTATTACCAACAGGCTTGGAGTAGTTTGACATTTCTAGTTCTGCGAATTTCTTTTTCACATTTTTCCACTTGACCATAACTTTCTTACGATCTTGAGGATCTTTTCCGAGGGATTCTGTGATTTTGTCCCAAACTTTGGTTCTCACTGCATTGTTCTTGTAGTGCATATGTTCCTGATCATAGAGAATTGGATATTTTTTTACTTCAGCGATCAAACGTTCAACCTCATGAATCTTTGTGGGCGACTCTTCGTCTTCTGAAATAAGTGATGACGTTCTTTTAAATTTGTTTTCAAGTTCCTCATTAATGAACCTTACCCATAATTGATACTTATGGTTAATTTTAAGTTATTTTTGTACAAATTATTTTGATTGAAATTTTTATTTGTTTACATTTTTTAAGCGTCAAGCTTTTAGATAACATACTACGGCGACGCTTCAAGACTTTTTATAACAATTGCGCCATAATTTAAATTTTAAATATACTTTTAAAGATCACGATAAATAACTTAGTAAATGCAGTTCAAAGATACAACATACATTTTCTTTTATTTTCACTTTCTATTGTAAGAGAACGAACAAATTTTTAGATATTTCTGAGTATGCTACTCAAACCGAATAATTAATGTTTCAAAATGAAGAAATTATGAGGAAATTCTTTGAACCAATATCATAAAAATGCATAAAATGAATAAAATTAAAATGCATTTTAGTCGATAATTTTTTCCTCCACCGAAATATAAAGCTTAAGTGCCAAATTGTATTATCTTCTGCTGAAAATATTTTTACACCAAAAACCTCTACAAAATGACATTGACTGTACAGTGCATGTACAGTTTTATTATATATGTTACACGTGCCGTTCAAAAAAGTTGCAATATTTTGGTAAATTTAAGTGTTGGAGCAAGGCTAAAAAAATTGAAATTTTAAAGGCTTCTAAAGTATAGACTTAAGAATTTGTTGCATTAAATAAGTTTATAAAATCTGTGATAAAAGATTATAACATATACGGTATCGGGTAATACTAGCAATATATTTTATCTGCAAAGCTCCCTAAACTTTTTTTTTTAATGGTGTGAAGCAATGATGGTATAAAAAGCAAACCATGAACGACGGCGAATAAATAAAGATCATTGCCTTCTTCTTCGTCATCTGAATAAATTAACATTCATCTAATTCTCTTCTCGACAGTATAAAATATTAAATTAAATATATATGAATTTTTTGCTGACTCAACGGTCGTTGACTTTTTTTTTAAACGACATATCCAATTAATTGTATCACTTTCATCTAATAATAATAATAATTGAAGGCAAACTTTGTATCATATATTGTAAATTAGTTTTACACAATAAAGCTTAAAAATCTATAATATTAATGTATTCATCAAATAATTGTTCTCATTCAATGTTTTTGAACTTATCAATAATAACCTAAACGACAAAATCTAGCGCGAATTACAAATAATTCAAAAGCGTGCCTATTTAAGTGCTTGCGCATGTTTCTCTACGTGTTGGTCTATATAGATACTAGACGACTTATGTCCGGCTGTTATCAATGGTTTATTTTTGTTTGTAAAAATGTAATCTATTACTGAAATATTTACAGTAAAGAGTAAACATTATTTAATATGTATTTTAATATGCAGCTTTGTGATAACAACAGAGAAGCAGAGAGGTCATCCAATTAATCAAAACTAAAGCTAAACACGCTTTAATGATTTTTTCTCGAGCTTGTGTTATTTGGAAGGCACGTGGATATGCAACAGACAACGAGGTCATATACTTTTTGTTATTTAAATATTTAAACCGTATTTTGGCAACAACATCTCTACTTTTCTGGTTGCACAGCAACAAAGTCGCAGTTCTGAATTATAGAAAACGTTGCTTTTCTGATCCGTAGTGCAAACGTGCTAATGTCTATAGTTTTATAATAATAGACTGCACTAAAGATTAATAAAGCTTATCAGAGGATTGTGTGTTGAACACGTTTAGATAAAGATATATGTTACATGAAATAGGTGGTAAAAATTATATGAAAATTATAAATTTAACAGGTAACCGTTAATATGAAGCCGAAATTGGCATAATGTTATATTCTATTTATCTTTGTATACTAAATGTCCATTATTTCAATAAATAAAACAATCAATTATCTACCTCTTTAAGCTCCAAACCATGAAACTTTTATCAACTGTTCTTAAATGTGTTTTGCATAATAATGTTTTGTATATGGAGTAGTGAACTATTTGCTCGCGAAATTCTCTGCTCCACAAATAGATACGACCAAGATGCGACTGTATTGAAGACACTATGAGTATACAAATGATAAAAATCATTGAATCCACCATGGCACGTTTTGCCCAATGCGAAAAGGAAAATTGTTATTCTTTGTATTATTTGCTCTGAGCTTGCTACAACATTTTCTCTCAGCAGTTGTTCATTACTACAGTTGACTCGGTCGTGAAAGCACATCAAAATAAATTTGTACTACGGTTTAAATTATTTAAAACAAAAAGTAAAAATGACTCCAACAATTTCCTCAGAACTAAAAGAAGGCAGGAAGATCTCAAGCAGGATGTTCAAAAACAGTCCATCACCTTCTCGATCTTTATTTGCAACCGTTACTTCATCAACAACAAATTGCCCAACAATTTCATCCGGATTAATTAACAATAATGGTGAGTAAAATAGCTGAAACTAGAGCGTCTTCAGAAATCAGATTAGAATATCAAAAAAAATTTGGAATGCATGTCGTTACACACTTGGCAGGCATTCATGTAAAATAACCAGGAAATCACGTGTAGAGACACTTGAACGATCGAATTGCAGATTATTTTTGTTTATAAAATTTGAAAATTTGATATGTTATCAAAAAAGTGCTCGTCGGGTTTTTTCAGTGGCAATGGCCTTTCTTTAAAGATTTAATTTGTTATCGACTAATGAAATGATTGGTTTTAAGTTAAGTGTTTTACTTTGGAAAGAGAGTGTTGCAAAAGTTTGTATGTGCAGTATTTGTAATTTAATTCATTCAAATTACGATGCAGTTTGACTAATTAATTAATACATTGTTTAAACTATTTAGTTTTTATTTATGAACTACTTACTACATAAAACGTGACTTTGTAACGTGACAAATGAAAACAATCGAATAGTTTAATCAGATCCAATGTGACTCAGAAATGCTATGTCGAAGTGCCATGGTTGGTTTTTCATCGGTTTTAAAAATCACAATTCTTAAAAAAACATGTGTGAATATCTGTTACTTTAATTCATTACAATTTGTTAAAGGCTCTGGTTTAAAGTGACTTTAAGGTCAATTTATGAATAAACAATACACGCGAGCATTTAGTTAAATTTTGTCATCAAAAAATCATGAACGATGAAACACCTTTTATAGAATTTAAAAAATACATCGTTGTATTTTAAAACCTTAACACATTTCAATAGAATATGAATTGAGAATGAATTCACAAATTTCGGAACGTTCAACCTCTGTCCAGTTAAATTAGTTTTTTTATTTATGATGCATATTAAACTGAAAGTCTCGATTCTGAAAATTCAAGTAAAATATTCCGGCCTGTTTCTGCGCTGTCTGTCTACTCAACGTGACGAATGACTTAATCGCCATTGTGTATGCCTTTGAGAATTTGTCGAATCAAATTCAAATCAAGTTGAAACGAAATTTGAGTCGAGTTATATTATTTATCATAACTTATATCACAAATCATTTATCTACTGATAATTCGACAGCAATAAATATAATTTTTGATAAGGAAAGCACTGAATAATATAAAATAGCATTAAATGTCCTTTGAAGTTAAAAATTTTGCCAAAACAGCAATGAAATTATGTTACATGTTTAAAGAAATCCATAGACGAAAAAGCTATTCGCATCGAAAACGTTGGATAATTATTTATATAATAATCAAATAAAGCACCGATAAGTAAATGTATTGAGTGTTGACAATTGATCATGGTTGTTGTTCCACATTCATCATTACTTGAATCCTAATAATTGATTAACTTGGGATTTTTATAAGAATCCTTTTAAGTTCAAAGGAACTGGGAAAATTAATTAAACTGAACGTAATGGTATTTATTTTTTTTTTTGATTGTGTGCTGAAAATTTTATGAAGGGTGAGATGTTTGAGTATGTGTTCAGTATTAAAATATGTATTAAATCAAGTTCATTGCCATTAATATATTCGAGAATGCAATTTGTTCAGTTTATTCGTGTAATTAATTCAGAATATTGAAAGTGATAATTAAAAACTTGAATGTTTAGCTATTTCGGTTAATTCGCTTTGTAGAAAAAAATGGTTTGATTTAATAATAATTAATATCATTAACAGCAGAAAAGTCCAATAAATAATTAAAAAAATTACTTAAGCTTCTTGCAAAATTTGATATCTCCCCTCATAAAAAAGTTGTATAACTAGCTCATTAACACGATAACTATTAGCCTCTCAACAAACTTACAATTATAGTCAGATAATAAATAATTAGAGCATTGCTGAAAATGTGTGCTACGAATTCACGTGTTTTTTGTCGTGCACATAAAGTTACTCTATACAACGGAAAATGGGAAAACAGTGCCTGGAAATGCTTTTCCTTTAAGAAAGATATTCCAACTTACAACAGACAATATATGCTACAAAATGTGACTTTTCAAAGGTTAGCAGATTTTTTTTGGAAGCCAAATATATAGTGAGACTTGCATAATTTATTTTAAAATAGATTTTAGTATGAATTATTGCTTTTTCAAATGTAAACGTTATGCCGGGTTAATGAACAACTTAAGTAATTAGATCATGTGAGAAACCTTTTTGTTATATTGGTTCATTGGCTATATTGGTTATATTTGGTTCAACTTTTGTAAATTTTTCATGAAATATTTTAAAATGTTCTCTAAATTTTTATTTTTAGAATTTTTCGCAAAGTGTGATTGTTAGCATTATAATATGAGCATTTTTAAACTACTACATTTTTAATGACATATTAATTTTAAACGACTTTAATCTTATAAAAAGTAACAAGGGATGCATTTTATATATAAATATACTTAGTTTTAGTTTCCAAATCACGGTTCAAATATTAATTAATAAGGTTGTTTCAGATGCGCTGATAAATGCTTTAAGATTCAACTCTGTACATTTTCTAAAAATTATGTGTTTACTAACAACGTGAACATGTGACTGCGTTTCATCTAAATTTGTGCAATTTCATAATATCCAACTAGATTGTTTATTTCAAAATATGTGTTCAAGTTACGAGATCAAACAGAATAAAGATTAGAAACATCATTCAAGTACAAAAAGAGTTAATTCTTTTAAAATATATTCTAAAACGTGAATCCGTATTGCAATGAAACTAATTTTTTGTTTCTTCAATTTTAGTGAGCTCAAGAGTTGTACAAATCAATCGTCGGAGAATGGACGAAGATTACAGTGAGATTCCTAACAAACGGCAGAGAAGGCGTCAGCTAAGCACTACTTCATCAAGTGAATTGTCCTCTACGAGTGCGAATTACATTGAATACGGAGATGGATATGGAACCGACAGTGAATTGGTTACCATTAATAAAAATAGAGATGATTTTTGTGAATCTTCTTGCAAGTAAGTTTTAAAGCTAAATAGCAATATTTAAATTTATTATGAAATTCATTGCAAGGAATTAAAATAAAATTTATAAGTTCTTACTTGAAAAATGTCTGACCTAAACTCCTTCTTATTTTTAGATGCTCTACTCTTGACCCATTAAGCGACTACGAAGATGATGGTTTCCATAGTACGGTTGGAGAAATTTGTGTCAACAGAGTCAGCTCAACTATCTCACCTATAAATTTCACCACTAACACATCTTCAAATAGCAACAGCTATATTGCAAATCACTTCAATCAACGACAAATCCTCAACGTTCATAAATTGAATAAGCTTTTGTCTTCAGATCACTATGAAAACATTATGGAGAGAGTTTCTAGAACCACAGAGAAAATCACAAATGCAAGCACTAAGAACTTGTTTGATATCACAATCAGAACAATAAAGTTGATCAAGAGAAATCAGGAGCTGCACACAAAACTGAGCGAACTTCAGTCAGATACAAAGATTTTTTTCGAATCTATTATGGAGAACCCTGAGAACCAAAATCTCAAAAATCAATGCAAGTCTATTGAGGAATAAAGCTGACATGGAGTTCTCTATATTGAATGTAAAATAATAAGAAAACTTTATTAGTTGTTGAACATTCGCTTCAAAATCTCTATCTCTAAGAACGCATCATTCTTCTAATGAAATAACAATTAAATATATATTATATTTGAAAGTTTATTATAGTTATTTGAAATTATTCTAAATCATTGTTACACATGCTGTAACACTAAAAGCAATGTATTTTGAAAAAAACTAATTCAACAAATAAAAATATTTATAAGTACAAATCTTAACAATCTTGCGTATCAATAAATTAATAATGCCATTTATTTAATACTTTTAATACATAAAAATACCGTAACTTTAAAACAAATAATTATTCTCGGTAATTTTTTCATGCAACAATGTCCAAACAAACGTCTCCACCCAGCTGGAAATAAATGCCATTTACACTAAGACATACACTAGAGAAAAAACACTAGAACCTTCCCCGTAGAAACACTAAGCTTAGTGTGGTTTTAAAACACTAAGCGATTGTGTTTGTTCTAGTGTATCCTAGTGTGAAATTTTTGAAAAATTAAAAAATATAAATTTTAATTCTACACTAGAATATTCTAGAAGTATATAATTTTCTAGTGTACTTTCTTTTTTGCATCTTTTTAAAATTTGGTTTTGAACCGCTGCCGCACATTTGTGAGGCAGCGCGCAATCCACTCGGCTGTATTGCCAACTAGTTTTAGGTGACTTTTAACTTACTTAAGTGACCAGCAAACATGCAATATTTGAAAATTATTTATTATTAAAATCGCTCACATTTTTGGCAATAATTAATAAATATTAAACGAGTGATTGAAAAATCACTTTGGATATTCAAAATTTGAAAAATCGGCAAAAATAATATTTTAAAAAAAGATTTGAAAATCATCATTTTAAAATTATGTTTTAAAAAGATGAAATAATTTTTAAGACAAATAATAATTCGAAATTATAAAAAAAATTTACACCTTATAAAAACGCAAACACACAAAAGTATTACCAAAAAATGCTTTCAACAGCAAATTCAAGAGTATGAAATCTAATATATCGCCAAAAATATCAAAATTTGAATTTTCAAGATATTATTTTTTCCACACTAGAAAACACTAGTATACACTAGAAGGAACACTAGGAATTTAAATGTTCCTTAGTGTATTCTAGTGTGGTCATACACTAGGATACACTAGAGAGCACACATTTTTCTAGAAGCTAGTGTGTCTCCTAGTGTATCCTAGTGTATTATTCTAGGAAAAAGTGTACTTTCTAATGTATTCTAGTGTACCTACATTAGGACTTGAACCCGATTTCCACCTGGGCATCCAATGCAACAAATGAACAATCTCCAGGCCAATTTGGATTGAATAATAGACCTTCAACTAATGCGCAAATTATGAGATTCGCTTGTCCAGTGATTTATGCTACAAATGCGTCATATGATTCCTAATGTTAAGGTATTTATCAAATCAGCGAAAGAGTTTTATTAAACAATCATTATGTATTTTTATACCAATCAACGGTTTAAATTTTTTTCGACTGTTCTTTCACCATCTTAAACAGTTTTTGGGTTAGATGTGCTTTTTGGAGCACTAATGCCTTCCTATAAGGTACTATCTGCCAAAAAGAATCAGTTGGATCGTTGAATTTTTTTCAAAACTTTTTCAAGCTAGAAATGCTTAAAAGCCATACAATTGTATTTTTTGAGAATTTGGATGACCAAAGCCAAAACTTACACTCAGCAAAACTGACTGCCATTCGGGAAAACTGAATAAAATCACTCCACTGAATTGTTTACTCACTTTAAGTTGTTACAGGAGGTGGGAAAGTAATTACACTTTTTACACTCTAATTAAATCATGCTTTTAAATGATACCATTTTTATCGTCATATTAAGTTCTAAACTGTAATTAAATACTTGTGAGAAGAATTTGCAGGATTAATTTACACGATGTAATTCCTAATTATTAAAAACTTTACTAATGTTCTAATAAGAGTTTTTGTATAAAAAGCCGGATCCATTAAAATCCTTAATCAATTCAAATATTTTCTAACTATGGGTTGGTTTTTTAAATCGTTCGTGGAGTTTAATGATTATTTCAGTCTTCAATGGAGACTTTCAAGGTTCATTGGAGTGAGATTTGATTTTAATGATAAGAATAAAGACAAGAGATGGTTCAAAGTCATGAATTTGATGGTTTTTCTATTCTTTGTGTCAATTCAAACTGTTTACGTGACTATTGCGCTCTTACTTATTTACCTGCCAGATGCTCCAACTAGCATAAGATTGAAAGCGGTACCACGCGTCCTTGCTGGAGTAGATATTGTCTTTAAAGGTGGATTTTTTTACCATTATTCTCAACAAACAATGAAGATTGTGGAGGGTTTGTACGAGCTGTTTGAGATTCGGTGCAAAAAAAGTGAAAATTCTTACTTGAAAATTAACTCAAGGTTCATCAATATTTATATGAAATATTTGTCAGTGGCTGGAACAATGGTTAAGTTTTATCTTTTTTCTTCTAAACATTTTCTTTAATAGCTTTTATTTAAATTAAAAAAAAAGTGAAGTAGTTTTAGTTCTAATTAGATAAAACTTTGTTTCTTTTTAATCACAGTATTTGGGAATGCCACTTATTGGGTCAACTGTCAATTTCATTAAAACTGGCAGATGGAACGCAATTTTCCCTACCGAGCTCTGGTTTCCTTTCAATCCTGCCAACTATTTTATTCCTGTTTACATTTATCACATCTTTGCATTTGGGAGTTATTTTATGTGCTCAGTGAGCACTGAGACTCTCATATTAATGATTCTAAATCATATTAATCAGCAGTATAAGCATGTAGCTGAAGATCTATCAAATTGGAAGAAACCTTCGGATTTGAAAATTATCGTGGAGAGGCATAAAATTCTGTTGGGGTAAACATTTTCTAGAAATAATTGTAGAATGATGCTAAATAATTCTGGCACGCTCTTGTAGAAAAGTTTAATGGCACGCCCAGAAACATAAGCTAGATATACCATATATTTATGAAAAGCCTGATTTATTAGAGTTGCAATTAAATTACTGTTCTGTATGTGATAGAAATATTTTACATGGTAATTAATAACAATTAATTTAATTATATGTTCACAGAATGTGTGATCAAATTAACGACATGTTCGATCTTCCACTACTTTTCATTCCAATGTCAATTTTATTTGTGATTTGCTTTGTTGGATTTGTTATGGTGAGTGATTCAAATTAAAATAAATTTATTGACCTTAAGATATCCATACAAATCTTTTTAAATTATTTAGACCAAAACGTTGGATCCGAATGCATTTTTTGGATTGTTTGTCTTCATTTTTGCATCTTTGCTTCGTTTATACTTTTTATGCAGTTTCGGAGATGACATCACTGAAAATGTAAGAGAACATATTTTCATACAAACTCATGAAAACAAATGCTTTTTTTAGAGCTTAGCTGTTGCAGATGGAATTTCCAAGTGTGACTGGACCGAATTTTCCCTACCTGAAAAGAAAAACCTACTAATTGTCATGAATAGAGCTCAAAAACCACAAGTTTTGCGAGCATACGGTGGATTATTTATATTTTCACGTCCATCTTATTCAAACATCATTAGCTCTGCATTTTCATTCTTCAGCATACTACAAAATGTTTATGGCTAATTATCAACTTTAAAAAATATTTTTGAAGCAATTAACATGCCAATAAGCAACTATAAGGAACTATTAAAGATCACTGGTTTATGAATTATTTCGGAAATATTAACATTAAAATCTTGTAAATGGATCCAACTCATTAAACAAAATATTTGTGACTACAATTTAAAAATATCTTCAACAGTATTTTCAATCTTGAACTTGAACTGCCGCAGTCCAAAATTGTTTGAACTAAAAATACAAAATATATGTTTATACCTATTTATAACCCGGTATGCTATAACAGTCAAATTAAATATGAATTTATTTAATTTGTTAGAGGTTTAAAAATAGTTTACCAGAGTAAGATCACATTCGATTACATCCATTAAGTTATGTCAGATAAAATAAAATAAAATAAATATAAATTATGTTGAAGGAACACATTAAATACTTTCAATTAGATGTTTATAATGTCTTGCGATTGGTGATTTAATCAACACATAGTCCATAAATAATTGATGAATGAATGTTTTTTTATAGTTTTATTAAATCAAAAGAAAAACAAAGTCCATTCAAGCATGCATTTCATCAAATGACTCGATTATCTTTTTTTTACAAACATCTCAATGAAAATTTTACAGCTGTTATATAATTCGTGGCTTTGCTTATGAATGTATGGTCTGGAAGTTTTCAGTGTTGAAGTAACGGTGGAAAATATTTTGGCGATTTCACTTTCATTTAGGTTCACACCACAATACCAGCGCTAAAGCAATTCAAGATCAATGTCAAAGCCGGTTTTAAAATAATTTGAATTGATCAGTTTAAATTAACATTGGATTGGACGCGAAAGAAAATGGAAATGGCTTAATTATGGACCATTATAAAAATTCATAAAATTCATGATTATTATGATGTAAATTATTTTATTTGTTTCACACTTTTGTTTGTTTACCGAACTGACCAAAAATTATAAGTTGATGCTAAATGCTAAATTGCAGGATTACAGTTTTTTGGTAGCAATTATAATTATTGATCGAATTTTAAGAATTTTTCTCACAAATATTATACCAGGAAATGAATGTGGTAAATATTTTTAATTATGATATATTCAAATACCTCACGGAGCTTATTACAACATTTAAATTAAAAAATTAGAAGACTCGTGATTTTGCACTTTGTGCTTTTTAATGGAAACCACAAAAACGGTCTGCAAAACCACGCACGTGATAGGTTTTTGTAAGTATTTCTAGACAACCAAAATCTTACAAGTTGGTTTTGATCTTTTCTGAATATTAAGTTATACAATATGCTAAGTAATGAATAAATTGAGAATATAGAAGTTTTGCTTTAAATATTTCAGGGAGATCCTCAAAATTATTTTTTATAGATGTAGCGTCGTAAAATATCTATAGATAAGTATAAAACAAGTTATATTCATCTCGAATGAAATCTCATTAAAAACTGAACGCACCTTAATTTATCTAAATGTGTGATTTTATGTATATTTTGCACATGAAAAAGAATTTGGGAAATTTTGTTGAAATAAAATATCCAATCTTATGACCAAAAATAAAAGACTTTGTGACAAAATATGTGACTTCCAGAATATCAACAAAAGTTGAAGCATAGGGATATAGGTTCATAGTAAAATTTTATGATCAAAAATATTGCATAATACTTACGATGCTCAAAGTTTTGCTATTTTTCACAATACCAGAGGTGATAGTGTTGGTAAATATAAATTTAAAAAAATCTGATTTCAAAATCGTCCGTTTTATTGTCTTACTGAACAATAGCAATAGCATAGAAAAATAAAATTATTATAATCCGTTCAAATTTAAAACAACCTTTTTGTAAAAGAGGTATATGACCGTATATGACTTTTTAACTTTTTTAAACTACTTTGAATATTTGAACGTGATTAGATTCGCTGGAAAGTGTGATTCAATACAAATCTATGGAACTTTTAATTTTAATTTTCTGATAACAGAATCGCGAGATATCGCTATTTTCTTTTCAATTTCGCACTTTCCCAAAAATCTCCCGTTAATCGCCTTATGACTATAATGGTTTTCTTGTTTCACCCGAGTTTCACCCTTTAATTTACAGGTAGTGAGTTTTTGGTTAGAAAAGTGAAAATTTTTAATTAAGTGGAAAATGCTATGTCATATTTTTCATAATTTCTGATTCAAAAAGAAAATTCAAATGAACTTTGAATTGTCAAAATCGGTTGATAATTGAGCATAATAGGAATTTTTTTAGCAAAAATTTGCACTACGGCAGAAAATCCAAAAGGCAAAAAGAACAATTTGTGTGCGCTGTGCGCTTTTCGGATTCTTGAATTTTGCTAGCTGAGCAAGTGTTCTTGAAAGCAAGCAAAGTGGTTTTGCCAGGTTGCCAATTAATTTTGTTGTTGTAGAGCTTTGCCAAAAAGTGAAAAATGACAACTATGCAAAATCATTCAATATTGGAATATTTTGAAAATAAGAGAATTTTGGAGGAAAAAGATTTTTAGCTGGAGATTTTTTTTGTTTTTTTAATCAAGCTGGATAAAAAATTTAAATTTTAAAAATAATAAAAATGTTTTATTCTATAAAATTATCTTATTCTGATTTTTTCCATTAATTAAATATTTATTCAATTATTATATCACTTCAGAGCAGTTTTTATTTGAAATGATATAATTAGAATTTTCAATTCCGAATATTCTTCCTAAGTACTCTGAGTCAAAATTTCCGATAATGCAACAACAATATTCACCTAAAAACTAGCAACATCACTTTGAAGAACACCTGGTCTCCAAGCTAGCAAAATTCAAGAATCCGAAAAGCGCACAGCGCACACAAATTGTTCTTTTTGCCTTTTGGATTTTCTGCCGTAGTGCAAATTTTTGCTAAAAAAATTCCTATTATGCTCAGTTATCAACCGATTTTGACAATTCAAAGTTCATTTGAATTTTCGTTTTGAATCAGAAATTATGAAAAATATGACATAGCATTTTCCACCTAATTAAAAATTTTCACTTTTCTAACCAAAAACTCACTACCTGTAAATTAAAGGGTGAAACTCGGTTGAAACAAGAAAACCATTATAGTCATAAGGCGATTAACGGGAGATTTTTGGGAAAGTGCGAAATTGAAAAGAAAATAGCGATATCTCGCGATTCTGTTATCAGAAAATTAAAATTAAAAGTTCCATAGATTTGTATTGAATCACACTTTCCAGCGAATCTAATCACGTTCAAATATTCAAAGTAGTTTAAAAATGTTAAAAAGTCATATACCTCTTTTACAAAAAGGTTGTTTTAAATTTGAGCGGATTAGAATAATTTTATTTTCCTATGCTATTGCTATTGTTCAGTAAGACAATAAAACGGACGATTTTGAAATCAGATTTTTTTAAATTTATATTTACCAACACTATCACCTCTGGTATTGTGAAAAATAGCAAAACTTTGAGCATCGTAAGTATTATGCAATAGTTTTGATGATAAATTTTCAATATGAAGCTTTACATCTATTCTATGGTTGAAGGTTTACCAAGGTTTTGCCAAAAAAATAAAACGTGTCAGAATGCAATTAAAACTGAAGCGCTATTATTTACTTCTTCGTGGTCATTTGGCACCATTAAATTTATTCAGAACAATTTTATTGCTCTTGAGGACGAACTTCCAAGATATTTGATAACAATTTTTGTAGCCTTCTATATTGTCAATTAATTTACAACTTTAAATGTATCATACAGTTTCTTCAAGATCAATTGACGGTTAAATATGCAATTCACGAGCGTATTATGAATTTTGTTTTTTTATAAGTTACTTTATTATTGACGTTCAAAAAATAACAATCCAAAGTCTGGATATTAATTGATTAATGACACCACAACTTCAATCTATTCGAATTTATTAGTTTTATGCAATTTTTGAGGGAAAATAACATAAAGGTGAGCATAAAAATGCTTGATTGCTCTATTGAAAACGCACTTATGAAATATTTGAACCAATAAAATTGATGTGATTGTCGTTGAAATTCCAAGAAATACGCACGAGCATTTTAATTTTTTTTTCAAACTTGAGACAATGTCACCGGCAATGCGATGAGTTAACTGTGTGAGTTTTACACTGTTCTCTTTTATTTTGCATTAGGTATTTTTTCGTTGGTTGCACAATTTAAATTTGAACAAGCTTTAATTAATTTGAATACGTTTTTATTTGCATAAAACAATCATTTAGAAAAATTCCGATTTGCACCATTAATTTTGCATACTATCGTCCTTCTTATTAATCGTGAAACACTCTTTACATATTCATTATATATTTAAATTAGTTTTGAAAGAGATTTCGAAGAAATTCAATTATTATGTATAAACGAACGCTTCTGTAATAAAATACGCACTCAACTAATTTATATACAGATAGTCATTTAATTTGCTAAGTTGCTAATTGTTGGTGATATCTTGACTACAAATAAGATACAATCATTCAATTTAAAAGGATGGTTTAATCTCTTAAAATTTATAGGCTCGTGCTTGGTCTAGACGATTGAAAATCGTTTGTTGTTTTTGCACTCTCCAAGAGTTATATTTTTAAATGTAGGACAATGTTTTTAATCTGCTCCTTTCACTCTGATAACAAAAATGTATTTTCAGAGAAAACATCTTCAATATTTTAAATACAACCGTAACATAATATTATCGAATCTCTTAACTGCATTTAAAAATAACTTTAGCTGTCAATTTATTTTATGACTATTACAGCCTTAACAAAAATGTCAAAACGAAAACATTTCACAAACTTTTCAGTGACTGCTAAATCTTCGTATGCTTTTGAAAATTTTGCAATATTCGATCCAAAAATCGCATGAATCATATTAATACTTTAAATGTATCAAAAATTGAATATAGCAACAGATTTTCTTTGCTTTTGGAGCTGTAAACCAGTGTCATGTCTGAATGTCTCTACTGAATTTAAAACATACTAGCGTTGTAAATGACTACGTGCCTAACCAAAACCATACCAAGGCACACAAGAAAAAAAAATATTATAATCTACCCCAACTGCTTCGCGTTTAATTGTTGTTGTATCGGCAACGTGTCGGAGCTTTTGCAGCAAATGAGCTTTTTAAAGAAAAAAACGTGCGAGACACAAAATCACAAAAGAAGATCGAAAAATTTGTATCTTAACTTAAGCAGTTGACTTTAAACCGCTAAGAGTATCGGTTGATTTTTTGTTGAGGTTAAAGCATTCGATAAATTAATTAAATGAAATTTTTGTTTGTACCATAAATAAAACTAATTTGATTAACACAAGTGCAGAAAGTGATTATTTTGATGAATAAATTGCATCACAAAGTGTTTTAAGCAGTTCAATTCCAGGTATTGTTTTGTCTTAAATATGAAAATAAGCTTATGCAAAGTCGAGAAAGTAGAGAAGCCTAAAAAGTTTGTAAATTGCCAAAGTTCGTGGTTCTGTGCAAAATGTTTAAATAACTGAAATTGAGTTCAAATGAATATGAAATAGTTTTTTCTTGAAAATGCGAAAGGATTTAAATTAGCACGAATATAAAATAATCAGATATGATAATAATAAAAAAATAAATGACAAATTACTATCGAAACTTATGTAATTATGTATAAAAAATGAATTTTATGTTTTTCAGCTGTTTTTTTTTTTATTTATCACACATTATTCAGTTTTAAGCATTTTAATCAAGTTGTGATTGAAATCAAGGTTTAATTGAATTGTTTCGGTGATAAAGTCATAAATTTTATGTAATCACTTCAATTATTTTGCAATGTAATTGTTAAAAGATTGATTGACTCCAAATGCAATTACAGATAATGTTTTAAGTTTTTGTGCTTAAAATCCTTTTTAAGTTTTCAACATCTCCATTATTTGACCATAAATCTTAATTTAGCAAGTTAATGGTGACAAGTTAACGATAAATGCAATGATGATCAACTTGTATCTCCATTAATGTATTATGAGAATTCGAAATGTGCACTTCTTTGTTCGACTCACAATGAAAAAATACTTTAAAAATTAACACAAGAGCTTGATGCTTTTAATTTGGGGAGAAATTGTCCTTGAATAGTAAATCTTTAGTAGCGTAACTCTGGTATGATATAATGAAAAATTTCTTGTACTTAGCAATGCAGTATGAAGATCCTTCAAAGTGTCTACTTGAATTTTTCTAAAAACTTGAAAAATAAGAGAGCGATTAACACCTAGACACCAAGTCAAAATTTATTCAAGATACAAATTCCCCAAAAACGCGCCAAACAGAAACTTTATAAAATTGTTGTGGTAGACACAGTTCCAAACGAGATATACAATGTGAAAAACTGAAAAGATGTGAGGGTTAACAAGTTTCCGTAGAAGAAATTCAACGTGGTGATATGTATTTTTTGAAAAAATGATCTTTAATGATCCAGCTGTTCAAGTTGGTTAGAGCAATCATAGACATTTTCAAAAACAGTCCAAAAATCGAAGTAGCATATATTTCCAAGGAAAATCAGCTCTAAAAAATAAAAATACAGACTGTATATGTGGAAGAATGATCACTATAAAACACTTTAGATTCAGATTCACCGCCAGATTCAGCAGATACACCAAATAGTTTATAGTTCCCTTGAACACTTGGTGCCTGATAAATTAACATAATTTTCATATAGAGTAGCAATTTTACGATTATGATCGTCGCCGAGCTTTCCGTTAATAAGTGTTACGAGAACGTGAGCTCATTTAAATCCATTTAATTAAAAAATGATGCAATTGTTTTTAAAAGTTTGGGTGACATTGCAAGTTTATCCGGTGAATCAAGATCACACAGGTTTCAATGTTCAAGAAAGTTCAAGAAACTCAGTTTTGTTGTTTGTTTTATAAATTGTTTTTGTTATAAAAGGTCCAATTCAAGTAAATTTGTGATAAAATGTAAGGTTTACCAATATGCTGTAATACGATGAATAAAATTATTCAAAGTTATTTAGAAAACTTTTATACTTTAGATGTTATAATTTTTTTTTTGTTAGATAAAACGACACATAAAAGTTCTGTAAGATTTCAAAGGTAATCTATGACCGACATTTCAGTTTTTGGAAAACAAAGAAGACATAAATATGCTAATTTTTGAATTTACGTAGAGAAAGACGAATAACCACTTTCAGTTTCGCTAAATTTCGGGAATAATTCATTTAAAATTCAAATAAGCATCCAAATAAATGTGAACCGTAGTCTGAAACTGAAATGAGTTTAAATTTTGGTTATGTCGTAATTTTTTTTTAAATTGCTTGCTATTTTTGATTTTGATGGATACTTTTGTTATTGTGACCTAAAGAAATTTTTTGAATATAAGTCGGATTATACAAGCATATATGCATTTGTTGATTTATCGAGATTTGCAATCAAATACCGAGGCTTTTCCGACATTTTTGGAGAATTAAAATTTATTATCTCATAGAATTTATTGTTAAAATAATCCACGACTTATTTCAGAGTTGAAATTATTATTGAACTTTAAATCTGAAAAACATTTTTTCACTTATATCAAAAAACATGTTCGAAAGAACTTGTTTATATAGGAACTTTAGTTCACCCAAAGATCTTGTGTAAAAGTGTTAATATAACTTGTTAATTTGTATCAAATTATAAAAACAAAGATGAAAACTTGATCTATAGTTAGCCAATACGTGAATCATTTGGCTCGTTTATATTGAAATATATCCGAATACATCGAAGAAATTCCAAATAATGTTAAATAAAAAAATTAGCAAGCTCACACCAAATTCACCCTATCTGCCAGTCAAGGTCACTATGCAAGATAAGTTTTCACGAAAGTGAAAAATCAGTTTGAGATTGAATTGCCTGAGTTGAATAATTTCTTCGCTTATGGTTAAAATTTTTTAATTTGTTTACCCAAAACACAGTCTTGGAAACTTAGATATAATGAACATGACAGTCGATATATTAACCATTAATATAAATTGTGCTTTTAAACAAACATGATTATATTTTTAACGTTAAAATATACCAAACTTATATTTGATCATTTGAAATAATGGTTCAACTCAAAATTAAAGTTTAAAATTATATTTTAACCAGGAGTAATTTTAATACATTTAACAGTGATTTTCACACAATTATTATTATTATTGACTCAAAATACCGTTATCCAATAAGCTAAAGACGATTAACAAACTCAATGCAGGAGCAACTTATCTTACTACAAAAGCATAAATAATAATAATATTTAATAATGACATATAACCAAGTTAAAAATTACTTAAATGGAAGAAACTGGGTTACTTCCCTTCTCGAAGTCATTGTTCAAGTGCCGATGCAATATTTATTACCGCTCTCGATTTTCACTTTCATTTTCAAGTTTATGGACTGTGGTATTTAATTTTGCGATTGATAGTTTGTTTTGCACCAATTAAGAAATACTTGAAAGTTGTACAAAGTTTTGGTATATGGTTTTCCTGCATTTAATTCAGTATGTTCATTTCTGACAATTACTTGAACTTTTTGAAAAGGGAAACAAAAATATATCTGCTTCAAGGTTCTTATTGCATTTTTTTAAAATAATACTCGTTTGCAACAAGTTGATATGAAGTTGTTATGAAGGCAAAGCTTTTTGCAAGGTTTCTTTTACATAAATCTGAAAATACTGTAATCACAGATGCTCTACTCATTGAACTCATTGTACTCATTGTACTCATTGATCTTACAAAGGACATTTCAAACATACACATTTTAACTTCCAATAAAAAGTAGAATTTTAATTGGTTTAAGGTTATTGACTCAAAAACTTTTCTTTTCTAAATACAATTTAGATAGATTATAATAATGCAGGAAGTACAAACGCATAGTTTCAATATGAAACACAAACAAATGAATAAATATTTGAAAATTAATATATACTCGGCACCTCACACCTTGCAAGCACTTAAAAACATTAAAATGTTTGAAACAAATCTGTGTCATTGTACTCAAAAGTAGCTCCATATATTTGTACAAATTCCGAAAGACTCGTTTCCTTACTGAAAAATGAACCTAAACTATTAAAATTTAATTTGCATTTACGAATGAGAGTGGTTTCAAGTTGTAAAGAATTTAACCCGGCAGCCAAATCCAGTTCTTCAAATATAGTAAATAACTGGTCTAGATAATTAAATCAGCTAAAATTTTGCAAGTCACAAAACCTGCCCCTTCCTTTGAAAGATTTTTGGAATACCGAGAGGCAAAATTTTCGCGCCTGATTATTATTTTGAATAATTTTTGGTGACAGATTTAGTAGTTTTGTTATGGTTCAACGAATCGGTTTGTGTTTAAATTTTTGCATCCAAAACTAGTTTTTTATGAGGTATTGTGCAATATCTTAATAAAAGTTTTAATCTTAAATTCAACCAACAGACTCAAAAACTACCCATAACAACCAATTTTTGAGTCATTGGGTCAAAACTATTTAAATCGTTAAAGATGCAATATTTTGGCAATCTGTAAAAAACGGTGAATAAAATAAATAAAATTAGTGTTAAAGCAAGTTAAAGATTGAATTTATTAAGGCGAAGATTATGTAAATGGTAGAAGAAAGTTGTTTTTAGTGTTCCTTGCCGATTCAATTTTTGATGCCGTTTGGAGGTAAAACCAAACGTAATGATTTTTTTGAATATATGTATTATTGGTGCATGTAATAATGCAGTTTTTAAACTTTTTATAGTTATGTTGTTACATATTTTGAAATATTTGCACATGATTGTTTCAACGTACTTGAGATCATTTTAAAAGAATAAAATAAAAATTTTATGGATTATTTTCATTGAAGTAGACATTTATGTTGAATAATGAAAAGTGAGAATAATTACGCAGTAAATCGCCTAAAAAATTAGCACACTCGCATCAATTTATTTTTATATTGCAAGTCGACTCAGTTGGTCTCAAATGGTGTAAATAAATTAAGCATCTTTTATGGATAGCTCATGTGTAGGCATAATTTATGCATTTTATACTTGACATTTTTGTTTTATTTAATTATAAATCAGTATCATTTAATAATCTGTTATAAATTCCGATCTTCAATTATTTTGTAATGCAAATTTAATAATTTTTTATAGAGAACAGATGATTTAGAGTGAAAAATATTTTTGAATGTTAAAAAACTTTCATTGTAAATATAAAAATAACTGAAATAAAAATGTCACACAAACAGATATTAACTAGATAGCCAACAAGCTATATGTTTTAAACTTGAAATATTTGTTGTTGAATCTATACGTTATCAACTAACAAATTCATCTATTGTACCAGCCAATACTCAATAAATATTATTTCAAATCAAAGATGCAAAAGTCAGACATAGTGCGAAATTTGGTGGCAATGATCGTTATTATTCAATGCTACATTATATTATTTTCAAAATTTACCTATGAAGAAATAAATCCTTATTGTTTAAAGATGAAACAAAATACACATATTTAAAAATTCTGATACTTTCTTGGGGGTTCACAATCTATAAACATCAAATATATTTGCTTCAAAGTTCATAGACCCGATTTTTCGTTAAAATATTTGAAGAATACAAACACATCTTTTTGAAAATACAAATTTGCTCATTTTCGTAAATTTATTTAACTATCTAAGATAGTTTGTTTAAAATATTTTGCTCTATTTGCTTAGAATATTCATCCAAATGTTCCAAACATTTAACAGATCTTGTTTGCCAGGCATGATGAATGTCAAATTGAATCAAAATCTCAAAAATGCTACGTATTGTGGCATTTCGTTTCAATTTATTCATTAAATAGAATCATTTAGTGGTCTCTTAATGACTTTTTGAATGTTCTTAATAAATAAAACTCTTTAAAAGTTTTTCAGGTTTTGAAACACATTCCATCGTCATTTTGATGCAATATTTATTGCCAAAAACGGCGCCAATACCAGTTTATTGTCTGTTTTTGTCAAATTATTATTATCGCTTGCCATAATAATCATCATTCAAATAAACATAAAATCCAACTATGCAAACTCTCGCCTTAAAAAAGAACAAAAGTATTAGTAAAGTGTTAAATATTTCGATTTTTGTTCAGACATCCAGTTCCAAGTTCGAGACAGGTTCGAAAATGTAATAATTGGCTAGGATTGAGCAATCCGTTCCAAATGATTTTAATCAAATATATATTTTTAAAACTTGTTTCCTCCGCATTTATTGATTTAAGCAATTGAAAGTGGTATTTTTCTTTTAGTTTTCTCAGAAAATATTTAATGTTGTGATACATTATTTGACACTAATATGGATAATATCAACTACCGATTCAAGTTTATTTAAAAACCGTTATTGTCAAATAATATCATTTTTTTAATATAATTAATACACAGTTGCCATATTGCAAATTATGTTTGATTAAGAGATTAAGAGCCCAAATTTTTCTTTTGTTTGGAAATATATTTTTATTATTCAATGAAATATTGTAATCTGTAAACTGTCCTTATTTATAATCCGTAAATCTTATAATGAACTTTAAAAATATTCTACTGCAAGTTATATTCTTTAAAATTCAAAAATCAGTTAGATCTTTAAATATCAAATAAGAATTAACATAAGCCATCAAGACATTTTAAAACAAAATGTAATTATACTTCACTCGGTATAGTCACCGAAGTTGTAAATGTTAGAAAAATGTTTATCAACGATTGTAGTAAAAGCTTTAAAACCAAATTTTTTGAGAGCCCAGATTGTACCAATTTCGATGAGTTTGTATTTCTCAGAAAAACAAGGATTGTCAATGCTACAAAATAATTCTTCACAAAAATTGTATAGCCTAATATGTCGGATGACCAAATGAAACTATCCAAATTAACATAGCTGCTATAAAATACCCTAAACTTGACGATCATCGTTCATTTACCAGACCCATAAAATTATCAAAATATATTTACTAGGCCTGAACATCGTAAAATATATAATAGCTATATATCATAGATTAAATATTTTCAATCAGTTAGTTATAACTTAATCACTGTCTCAAGGTCACCCTAAAATTTTATTCACGAAATTTCAAAATTGTGAAAATAAATGCGTGCAAAATTATGGAAATTTTAATTCGCACAAATCTGATAACGATTTATTCAAAATTGGACCTTTTAAAATTGAGGAGGTCATTGAGTAAAACAAGATTATTTCTCAATGGAAATTTTGTTGTTCTTTTAAAAAATTTTAGTGATCTATCAAAAAAATTGGACACTCAAAGTGCAAACAAACAATTTGTCAAAGTGTTGATGTTAATATTTTTTGACATTTTATTTCTTATACAAAGGATAACATAACTCACTCTAATGATAATTTATCATCTTAATTATCCTTTAAATAACATGTTGTTTTGAACAAAGGATTTTCAAAATTTATATATTATTTATTTAAATAAATAACTCATAAAAAATATACTTAAATGTGTCGATCTTTCAAAGTTTCCGTGGTAAAACTCTCCAATGCAAATTTGACTGACGTATTCATTTTTTTATAAATACCATATATGAGTTTTTGCGAAATTTTTGACTTCATTAATCTGTTGCACAAAGTTGAGGTTATCCAACCAAAAATATATTATACATTTTTAATGTTTGATATAAAGTTAAGTTTAACAAAGCACTTCGATCCTCATAAATAAAGCATCAATATTATAAATGCCAATACTGGTTGAAAAACAGATAAATTTGCCAATTTCCTAGCTTTAAAGATATTTACAAACTGTTAAACAAATTGATGATTAAATTTAAAAAATGAATGCGTTCATTGGAGTTTTGTAAATAAATCAAGCAAATACTGAAATGATATTTTTTACTCATAATTAACAATAATTATGTAATTTTCACTTTATTATTGTGCTGTGATGATGACCAATAAACCAATATATTTAAATAAAAAAAAACCTTTAAAAATTTATAATATATAAAGATCAGATCAAAAATAAATTTGCTTGACTATGCTCATCTCATTCACTTACATGAAGTCTTTAAAAGCTTGACAAGATTAAATCTTTTGTTGATTTAATTCGAATCCATTAAAATTTAATGAGAGGTATTAAATATTAGACTTAGTATGAGAGATAATGTATCTAAATTTACCACAGAACTTAAAAAAAATGCATAGTTGCTAATAATAGAAGTTACATTAAGACTTCTAAAGAATTTTCTAAATTCTTATAAAATGTTTTAAAAGAGTATTATTAAAAATCGACAATAAAATTTGTCAAGAAATTATATATTCAATCTAAAGCAAGAAGTATCTAACTAACACGGTACATAATTACTATGGGAAAAAAACATAATATTGCATCAAAAACAACTCAAAACATAACAAATCAACACTAAGTCAAGGTCGAGCAACAGAGAAGCGGAAAAATTACGACTGTTACGAAAGCAATTTCTTTTAGTTGTTATGCAATCTTATGACGCCGATAAAGAAACAGCAAAAATGAAACGAAAATCCAAAAAAACTAACGACGCATATTTATCAAAAAACAACAAGTATACAAAACAACCTTTGGTATCTGAAATGTTTGGTTGAATCTTGAAACAAAGAGAAATAAAGAAAATTTGACCCATTAACTTAATATAACCACATGATACGTGCCAATATTTTTGACCATTTTATGATACTTTTGTTTTATAATCGTTTTGGGGAAGTAATCTGTCCCTGTAAAATTATATCCTATAAATTCAATAAAGCTTGTATCGTAAATTGTATCATGAACAAATATATATAATCATATTTCTGAGATTTAATAACTTTTTTCCTCTTTATTATTTTAATGTTTTTGAAGTTTAACAAGAAACTTAACTTACTCGAAAGTTATGAGTATTAAATGTTAAGTACTATAATTTTATGGCTTGAATTTAATTAAAGTATGAATATATTATGTAGTTTCTTGTAAATAGTGTCACTATACGGCCAGATCACACAGAAGGTTGTTCAAGGCCGTTCAATTATTCACTTAAAAAACTTAAGAAGTGAAGTTTTTTGTTTCGTTTCGCTTTTGAATATTTTTCTCCACTTTTACTTGAATACAACATATCTGATTTATTTTTATATATTATGTTGTGTGAAGCTTTTAAGCTCTTTTCAGCAGTTTTTGTGGGGACCAGTGTTATGGAAAAAATGTCCATGTAACGTATCAGATAAAATTTGTTCGTTCTAGGAGTTGATTCGTGGTACCGCATATTTTTAATTACAAAGTACTAAAATCTAGTATATCCAGTGGTTTCCATAAAAAGGAGGTAAATGTTAGTAAAGATAGATTGAATATATGTGCAATTTAATTTATTCAAGTCCTTTAAAGATTTTCTTTAGATCGTTTCAAATTTCAATATTAATACCATACATATTCTATTTATACCTTCGACTTCATTATCGATGTTTTCCCAAGGCAAATAAGTATTTACAATATTTTAAAGATCATCAACTTAAAGAAAATTTCAGATTTAAATCAAAAGATTTAAAGTTTCTTAAGTTTGAGGCTGCATTCTTCTGCAACAAGGTTTTCTTTTACAATGTTGTTGTTAAATTATTGACACAGAACAAACCAAATCGTTTCAGTACTTAGTGAATAAACAGTATTGAGCAATATCTCGTAATCGTTAAAAACGAAGATACTTTAAACGATAGCTCAATTGGTAGAAGACTTCACTACTCGTTGACATAATTCTATGCAGTTTTTTAAATTGAAATTCATCGGATTTATAAAGACTGACTGTGTAAATGGGAACACCGCGTGCTTTTAATATATTTGCAAAAAGCATTTGTCATTCGTAGCTTCAAGCAGCTAACAATAATCATAAATCGCTGAAATCGAATAAATTTGAAAAACGTTATTTATGAATCTGTTTTATCTTTTATTTTATGACTGGATTCATATAAAGTTGAAGAATTAAAAAAATTGAATAATCAACGGAGTTGTTTGTTTTATGTCGATAGTGAATTTTTGTAATAAAAACCCATTAATGTGGATCAGCTGTTACAGATCTAAATATACTCTCTGAATAAATCAGGGTACGTGAATGAAAGTAAAATTATTTATTGATAATCATTGTCGAATAAATATTCATTTATATTCAATCTACAAAAAGCTTTTAAGCTTTTCCTTCTCATCGTCTTATTATGAAATATGCAAAGTAACAGAAATCTTTCCAAAATATTAATTCAATCAAATGACTAAGTCTGGCCCAATTAATCGAATTCTTCATAATTTATTTGTCAAAATAGCTAAAATCCGACAAAAATCCGAAAACCTGTTTCCTTCATTGTTTTTCTAAACTTAAATCGATTTTTAATTTCAGTGTTTCACATAATCAATAAACATTAATGTTTTCAGTAGAATTGCGCCAGACTTTTTCAAATCTGTAACATTTTTTGGTTTGTGTCTTTACATTTAACCACAAATAATAAATGTATTAAAAAACGTGAGCCGGCAACCGGTTTTTATAGTACACAAAATTTAAAATAAGTATCGCGCTATAAACTGGAAAGCCAACAAGCTTGAAAAACTCAGCCAAACCTCAGAAAAACAGCGGTTTTTAAATATCCCTACCAACGCTCGAGCTTTTTTGAAAGCTTTTTTGGATTCTACAATTTCGTCACTTCTAGATGTAAAATACTTAAGGCAAACAAGTTGAAATAGTGGAATTCAACTACAAATTCTCAACAGTTGTTCTCTAGAAGTTCACGTGGTTGGTGGATTCGCCTTTTTTTTTAGTTGTGTAGTTTGCAAATTTGTCATTTGGTTGAACAATATATTCAAATTATATAATTACTTTTTGTTAGATTTTATCTAAATATTCAAGATATAGTTACAAGCGATAGCGGTTTAATATGAAATATTTAAAGTGGACTTAAAGCTTTGACCATAATGATAACAATAATATAAAGTGAAAAAATGTTTGATGGATTAATAAATTATTATTCAGTCCAGTTTGTTAGCTAATTATAAAAAAAAGAGTGAACTTGTAGTTGACAAAAGTGTCACAAGCTGTAAGGAAGTTTTCACCGATTTCAAACACCATTGCTTAATCATTGAAGATCTTCTGTAGATTCAATTACCATTAGTAATATCCAGATTAAAATCTAGTCTAGACTAACAGTTGTGAAGTTGTGAATTGTTTTTATCTGTGATCATTTCAAACTTGAGTTCATATTTTTCCATCAATCATAAACAGGAAATAGCGCAGAACTTTTTAATGTTTAATAAGTACAAAATAAGAGGATTTAAAATTGTGTGAATATTTGTGTCAAAAACATTTCAAAATATTAATGCTTCTGTTAAAAATCTTTAGTGTGGTCATTTAAAAAAAATTTAATATATTTTACAAAATCTGATAAGTAAATAATAATTGTAATGATTCTTGGAAACGATTCATTGTGCGAAATTTTCAACTCATATAATATGTAATATCCTGTTCACTCAGCGGTTCAAAGCGTGATTCTTTAGAGTTTAAATAAATTATATGTTAAATAAAAAAAATTCATAAAATTTTACATCAATATCCAAATTTCGAATTAATAATTAAACTCAGTTTAGTTTCTTCATTACAAATTATTTAATTCAAGCTATTAGACTCATAAGCTAGTTTTGCAAACAAATTTTAATCCAAAAATTGTGCGTGTCCAATAGATTTGAGCTAATAAGTAATCAAATAATTAAGCGCAAACAAAACTGCTTGTTGGTCTTGACTTTGAAATTGAATAAATTTCCAATTGGACAGTGTGTTTACTGTGAATATTTTAAAAAGTATTAAATATTGAACTCTTTAATAGCCTAACCACGTCCTATAATAAATTACTCATCCACTTATTGAGAGATGAAAAATGCATACAAAATTCACAAAAACCATGAGCAAGTCAAGGTCATGAACAAGCCTGCTGAAAGTCTTCAAGTTGTATGTCCACTGCTACATTTTTTAATTTCTTTAAGCAATCAACTATACGAAAAAATTGCCCGAGAAATTTTGCAACAACAACAAATTTGCGGCATAAAGTATGAGCAAACAAACTGAACTGAACAACTGGCCGATTAATTAAATTAAAAATGAAACAACAGACAGACAAAGATGACGCGAATAGTTGGAAATCCACTTTCGATTTCAAGTTTACAATCGAGTTTCTTAATAGGCCATTCACTGACTGATATTATGCACATTGCATAACATTAAAATACCGTATAACAAAAATATGTTGTTTTATGTTTGGAAAGGAGTTTTGTTGCAGCTTCTTGGCAATTAGTAATTTTGTTATGTAAAAATTGATAATGCCATAAAAGTATGTCAGATCGATTCTACAGTAAATTTCATAAAAATATAAAATTCTTTAATCTGACCATTAACTTATTTTTTGTGCGTTTTTGGAATCGCCCATGGTATTATAACTTCTAAACCACATAATTGCTGCTTAGCTTTATGGTCCATTGCTAAATGAGCCGTAAAAATTAAAGATCCTAAATAGGAAAGTAATCGAAGCACAGAAAAAGTTTGGTTAAGTTTGCGTATGTTTGAGTCAAAAACGTTACTTCCCGGCGCGGTTACCTGGCCACTGACATAAAGAATTTTTGAAAGCCGCTCCAAACAGATCCCTGTTTTCATACAAAATTTATTTTGGCGGGAATTTGCGTATGATTATGTCAGAAAACAATTCAAATATGCAATCCATGCTTCGCTTACTTTCCTATTTAGGTTCTTTAGTAAAAATAACTCAAACAAGAACTCGTCGTATGCGAAATTTTAAATTCACTCTTAAAGTATTTCAAAGTCAACATGATTTGAATCGTTATTTATAAAAAGTAAAGCAAATCTTGCGGAATGAGCTTAAATTATTGGGGACACTTGACCACTTGAAGCTTGATTGCATGTTTTTTAATAATAGTAGATCATGTGTTTTATGGCAGGTATTTTGTTACAGTTGACCAAAACAATTTTAATTAAAATGTTCTTTAAGTCGAAATACCTTATATATAAATATTACATTTCGTATTGGTTAACTCCTCATGAACTTTAAATCATGTTACTCAATCTTCAATATAGAAAATGTGAAAAATCAAAAAGAAACCATAAGGCCAACATTTATTGAAACCAAACGAATGGAAAAATCGAAGAAGTTCCAAGAACTTACTAAACATTAAATTGCATCACAACGACAACTTTACAACTCACTCATGAAAAATTCAAGTTCATGATAAAATATTATTGAAACTTTTGTTAATTCATGACTCTGTTATTCACAAGGAAATTTTATAAACTTAGTTCGGTAGAAGTTTACAACCACTCGGTATTTTACGTTGGCTGTTCAATAATTCATATTTAAATATTTTCATTGCCAATTTGTCAGCTAATCCACAAACTGCTAATTACTAATAATTTATTAACTGATTTTTTACACTTCATCCATTTCAGAATAATTCATTAGAAACTGTTAAGAAAAACAAAACTCAATTAAATGTGTGAATTAAAAAGACATTGAACAATAAGTCAGAATGAATCCAAGACGACTCATCAGCATATTTATGATAATCATAATTCAATTAAAGCTTCCGGAAGTTTCCGGAGCTCCAGATAGTTTCGTCCAAAAGCTTGTGGAACACACCAATACTTTTCTCTACAACTTCAACAGGACGATAAAAGACACATATGATTTTCTGCCGGTGTATGATTTCATAATTATTGGCAGTGGTTCGGGGGGTTCCGTGATGGCTAATCGACTCACTGAAAACAAGAACTGGAATGTGCTACTGTTGGAGGCTGGAAAGGAGGAGACGTTCTTGACTGATGTTCCATTAACTGCCAGCCTGAACAATGCAGGAGGTAAGTGTTTCGACTTTAAATAAATAAAAAACGTGATGTTTGGATTACTGATATTTGCTTTGATTACCACCCATTGTTGGCTTTAAACCAACTTGGCAATGTGCACGCAGTGTCAAGATCATGTTGTGTATGCTGCGCAACTATCTAAAACTAGCAGTTTGTTGCATTTTTTGAAATTGTAAAAAAATGGGGTTGGCAGTAAAGATTTTGTAATTATGTAATAATTAAAAATTCATTTAAAGTTCAAGAAAAAATAAAATTATTCTGAAATATTTCTACTGCTATTGATTTTTCAACTTAAAGTTAAAATATTAATTTTATTACTTTTTAGGTTTCAACTGGGGTTATCGAACTGACCCTCACTCTCAAAATGCTTGTTTAGGTCTAGAATATGGAGTTTGTAACTGGCCAAAAGGACGAGTTCTAGGTGGCACTTCTGTCCTCAACTTTATGATTTACACTAGAGGAAACCGAAGAGATTACGACAACTGGGCCTTCCTTGGAAATAAAGGTTGGAGCTACGATGAAGTGTTGCCATATTTCATTAAAACTGAAAATGTGAAAATTCCTCGATTAAGAAACTCGCCATATCGAGGAACAAATGGGTATTTGGATATTGAACATTCACCAAATACTTCTCCTTTGCATCAGAGTTTTATTGATGCTGGAAGAGAAATGGGTTATAATTATAATGATCCAAATGGTCCAGAACAACTGGGATTCAGTCTTGCTCAAGCCACAATGAGAGATGGAAAGAGATGCTCCGCTGCCAAAGCTTATATTAGATCTGTGATTCATCGTAAAAACTTGCACATATCTCTAAAATCTTGGGTCACAAAAATAGTCATAGATCCATTCACAAAAGCTGCTATTGGAGTAGAATTTGTTAAAAATAAGAGAACTTACTTTATTAGAGCACGAAAAGAAGTAATTTTATCAGCTGGCACCATAGGCTCAGCACAGCTTCTGCTTCTTTCAGGAGTTGGTCCAAGAGAAGATCTTGAACGTCTCAACATTCCAGTTTATTCCGATTTAAAAGTTGGCTATAATTTACATGATCATGTTTCCATTGCTGGGTTGACTTTCACTATAAATCAGCCAGTTACAATATTGGAGAAGAATGTGCGACATCCGAGATATTTTCTTGATTATGTGCTCAACAATAAAGGACCATACACATTACCAGCTGGAGCAGAAGGAATTGCCTTTGTCAAAACAAACATTTCATATTTGCGTGAGTATCAAAGCTTTTAGTTATTATTAACAATATGCTAGTTAATTCTTAAAAGTAATATGAAATACAATTTATGTATTGTTGTGAGTATTTCCAAGATCCGTCCATTTTTTCAAATCAAAGCAATCATTTCAGTCAAAAAGCTTATTTCAAGCCTGTCACTCGCTCAAATTTTGAATCTATAAAAAGCATAAATATTTCAAAGTACTCAAGATGATTTCGTTTAACAAAATGATGAAATGTTCTTCTGCAAGGAATGGCCAAAATAAAACAAGTCTTAAGAGATCTTCAAGTGAAGAAGAACAAGATGATGATACTTGCGTGCCAGGAACCTCCAAAAGATCAAAACCAAATAATAATCAGTCTTCTGCTCAACAAGCTCCTCGTAGTTACCAAGAAGCTACCGAGGAAGATCTTTTCTCATCTACTAGTCCCAATGAAGACCGAGAAGAGGTCATGTTTGAACTCCTTTATCAAATTAATGAAACGGATAAAGCTTTAGAAAATCTTCGTGTATTGCAAGAGCTTTACACAGCACAAGAACAAGTTTTGCGTTTGACTGCTGAACTCACTGAAATTCGCGATAAATCTGACATGTCTTTCACTCACTTGATGAAATATATTGAAGGAGAGGATGATGATTAAAATGCTGTTCACCTATAAATCCTTAAATTTCAGACCTATTTAATAAAATTCAAATTTATGTTTTAATTATGCTTAAATCTTTTGTTTGGGTTTTAATCTACATTTTATTTGACAAAAATTTTACCTTTTCTTACAGCCAGTGATTATCCAGATATTGAACTGGTAATGGGACTCGGATCTTTTACTGGAGACACTAGTGGATTCTTAAGAAATGTTTTCGGTATGACTAAACAGTTCACTGATAAAGTTTTTGGAAGCATTGAAGGAAGAGTAAGTGCCAACAGCTAAATCAAACCAATATGTATGTTGAATTTAATTTTTACTTTATTTTTAGCACGCCTTTAGCATAGCTCCAGTCCTTTTACGACCAAAGTCAAGAGGCCGAGTCTTCCTCAAAAGTCGAAACCCCTTCCAGTGGCCTCACATGCAACCAAATTTTTACTCAAATTACGAAGATCTCGTTATTCTTAGAGAAGGCATCAAGAAAGCGCTTGAAGTGGGAGAATCACGAGCTTTCCGAAAATTTGGTGCAAAATTCCATTCAGTTCCGTTTTTGGGTTGTGAAAATTTTGTATTCCGAAGTGATGATTATTGGGAATGTTGTATCAGAAGAGTTGGCTCGAGCTTGCAACATCAAGTGGGTACATGCAAGATGGGTATTGATGAAAATGCTGTGGTTGATCCACTCCTCAGAGTTTATGGCATTAAAAACTTACGAGTGGTTGATGGATCTATAATGCCGGAAATAGCTGCTTCTCATACAAATGCTGTTATTTTTATGATTGGAGAAAAAGCTGCTGATATAGTCAAGCAGCGATGGTATGGCTATTAAAAATGAGGAGAGTGTACCGTGAAATTCTAGTCATGATTTCTGATTAAATTGGTTAGTCTATAAGCTGTTGAAAATATTTTTAGTATGCCTATTTAAGTCGCATTTTGCCAATAATATCTTTGATTTGTTTAATTTATACGGGCTGTTAAAAAGACTCATTGTATTATAGATCCCGAATACATTTCGTTTGTTTTCTGCGATTCTAGTCTATGGTAGTGATTTTAATTTAAATTTACAAAATCAATTGAATCATACAAAAATCTCTACTAGAGAGTACGATAGCAGAAAATAAACGACTTTGTAATTATTTACTGAGAGTTTTAATCTATAAATTTCCAACTTTTCATTTGAAATCATTCTAAGTTTTTAACTTCAATCCGACCATAACCTAAGATAATGTAAGCTAGAAACTCTTTTATTGTGTTAATAAACCTTAATCAAAGCCAAAGTAAAAGTAAAAGAAATTATATTTCTTTGTTTGGGCTTGAATTTCCAGAATATTGGATAATAAATTAATATAAACATATGTCAAAGCACAGCCATTCATTTTTTTATGTGTGTCGAATCCAGTATGCTTGATATTTTCTATATTTTCTGTGAAAATGAAAATGTGCATCAAGAAAATAAATTTTTCATAAAGTTTTATTGTACCAATTATACCTTTTTATAATGTATTTTCTGCACTTATTTATTATTCATTGTGTAAAACATATATATTTACATAATATATTGTTGTGATTTAAATAAAACACTTTGATGATTTGATTCTAATTGTTGTTTTATTCTTAACACGTGATTTTCATGCAAAAAGCTTTCCTGAGCTTCAACACATACAAAGAGAGGGAGCTTTTCTGTTTAATTTTAGGAGAGTCTCTTTAAATTTATGAAGTAGAAGCTCTCTTCTACATTTTTGAAAAAAGGTTTTCCATGTTCACTTGAATTTACATGCAATTGAAAAACTGTGAAAGGAAATCCCACATCTGACAACTCCAAAGAAAATTGAGAATTTCAGAGCAGATGAGAAAGTTATAGAGAACCCATTTTCATTCAGTTCTAAGGCGTTCGTGGACGTTACAAGACGTTTTAGAAAATAAAATCAAGAAAAATTTAACATAAAATTTGTGTTTTTCTTTAATTTTCTTCTGCTTTCTGCTTGATTTTGTGTATTTATTGTGGATTATTTTTGGGCAGCAAAGATAGACAGTAGCTTGTCTTTCAGCACATGAGGTTGCAGCTAGTGCAATTATAATACAAACCAGTGTTCGGCAAAAGTGATCTCAATTCACATAAATAAAGCCATATAATTGAGATTGATGCAAACACAATTAGTGAAAGTGGTTTCTTGTGTTTTTGCTCGAGGAGTTGCGGAGTTTCCAGTAAAAAAAAGTGGTTGGAAAAGTTTATTAATGAGATTATCCCGCATAAGCTGGGAGGCCGTATAAAAAGATAATAATTCTAATAATTCTCATAACTCCTTTCCCCGTGACGAAAAGTATGAACTGTGATTGAGTCGAGCAGTTGGTGGCAAAAAGTGAATTTTCTCGGCACACATATTTTTTAATGTGAAGTGTGATCTCTATAGCAACGACTATAAACAAAGAGCTTCGAAAGGGAAAACTCGACTGGTGAAGAAAATTAGCTCATTGTGATACCCATCAGGAAAAAAACCACCTCGCACACATTGCAGTAACGAGAGCGAAAAATATAGCTTTTATAAATTGGATTATCGATTTAGTCAGGTAACGTATATATATTATATGTGTTGCTTGATATGTTCCGTATTTTCCACTACTTTCTGATTTCTGTATGTTGCTTCAAATCCGCTTAGCGAGTGGAAAAGCAGGGTTCTAACATGTTTCGAGAACAAATTCTTTAAACATGAAACTCAAATCTGCCAAATCAGCAAATATCAAAAAAGAAATGTCCACAAATATATTTTCCACATCATTGAGTTTCCATTAAAGATGTGTTTCTATGGCAAATTGTTTGATTTTGTTCAAAATTTGTCAAAATGAGATTAATTGAGATTAATTATTTTAGTATGAAAGTATATTACTTTGTTGTTCTACTCGTTAGAATTAAATTATAAAACTTTTTGTATAAAAAAACTCATCACCATTATTTTAAAGCAGCCCCCATCAGATGAAATTCAATCCTTGAAGTGCACGACCAGGTGATGTCCAAACTCACCTCGGGCTTCTTGATTCCATTGTTTTCCTATACTTATATTTTCGCCTCAAATGTCTCCCTGCCAGTATTCTACTCCCACCGTCAACCATAACCACCAAAATAAGGGTGCGGATTTTCCATATTTCCTCCGTTCCATTCATGAACTCATATTTTCACATTTTTTTATAAATTTTAAAGCTCATTTATGTCAGTAAACCAAATTAGTGTGGGAAATTTGTTGGTGCCTTTAATATTTTTAAGGAGCTTCCATTTAGTTCCTGGCTGGAAAAACTCGTTAGCACATAAAAATAGCAAATACAGAAGTATTTTTCGCTTTGAGAGAAACTCAATTATAAAGTTTTACTTTTACAAAAAGAATTCAAACAACAATAAAGGTAAGGGTTCTCGAATTTAGAGGATCTTCAAATAAGTTTAAATGATTCATGAATTAGTTTTCTTTCTATATACGTCATAACAAACAGTAAGCTCTTTGTATTAAGTTCCTCCTTATTTTTAATATTTCCTTGATAATACGGATATGTTTCAAGAAATATGTTAGCTTGTTCTACTTTACATACATGCTTGAGTGTTTACTGAACATGTTTTTCTTTTGTAGTTCTACTGCATCATAACAAAACTTTTTCTGTACTCAAAGTCTTGAGATATTTGAGAATCGAGATATTGGATGCCTGTACCTGATATATTTGTTTAAAATGTAACGCATACATATATTGTTAGTACGATATGTATTATGCACACTTTATGTGTATCTCAATATCCCAATAGTAATACACAATAATATTATAAATTTATACGTTGTTGTGCCTTTATGAACGTTCACTGTTTTCCATTTTGCTACACAATTTTGCCGCGTATGCTTCTCTTTTTGAAATTGTAATTTTGTTGGAGTTTGTGGCCAAAGTATTGATTTTCCAAATCAAACATCAGAGTTAGCTTATAATTTATATTTAATTTCAATTATTAAATAATTTAAATGGATCCACCTAATTTCAGGGTGCGCCCTGAACAAACATGTGATGTGATTCGGTGGTATTGAATGTAAAGGCAGAAGCTGAGCCATGAAGTTCTGGTATTATGTATTTTGTTGCATGCCACATTATTTTGGGTTCAGCTGTCGAAACCATCTATTTTCGAGTAATTTATTAAAATGTTGTGAAATTTAAGCATCCGTGTGGTATTTCAGAATTGCAATTTTGTACCCGGTAAACTATTAATCAGTTTAATTTCACACATCGATTTATGGTCACATTAAATATTTAGTTTCTTTTGCATTTACTTTAATCTTATCCCTACTGTAACTAAAATTTTCTAGAAAAATCCTCATAACGTGTCTCTGGTTTCTACACATTAAACTTGTACCATTTACAAGGAATGATTTACAAGGATTTTTTTGCTTAAGTTTTAAATATATCATAAAAATATACTCTGCATCATTGTTGTGACAGACTCATCAATAACAGAATCCACAAATATAGTTTGACAATCACATAACGCCATTTAAAGCCACATTTAGGGAAATGTCAGGCAATTAATTGAAAATGTACGTTTAATAAAGAATCTTTGCTGAAATCAGATTGCTCCGCATAACTCCCATGCCCCAAATGTTTATTTTCGGAGCAAACTCATCATTTGCGTGTATTATTATTATATAATGCGAAAATTCTTGTGATATCAAAGTTCTTCTTTATCGAATATTTTCTTCGGTTGTTTTGGCGAATATATCAAAACGAGAAGGAATGAAATGAAATGTTGTTGGCTCATAAAATTTCTTTTCCCATGTCAAATATTTTTTTGGAATAAAACACAATTTTTGCTTATATTAGATGTTTTATGATAACATGCAAACATATATTTTTATGTACACAATATGAAGCAATTTCATTGAATGGTGAATTGCAAATTTGGTAAAAAATTAGAATTTAAACTTTTTTTTGCTTTATCATCATTCCTTGTCATGTGTTTGCTCAAGACATGACTGGAGTCCCATCAGAGAGTAGATTTAATAAAATTAAAGAAATCATAAATATTCAAATAACAACGATAAAATTATATTTTGAAATTAGATAATATTTATTTGCTTCCCCTATTATTATTACAAAACCACCCAATGGGATCTATCTTTGCAACACATCTCGTGAATTTGAGGAATTTATAGGGAGGGATTCGCATGTTTTATTATGTAAAATTAATGAATTGAATAATTACATGAATTGCATACTTTTCCATGTGGAAAATGTATTGATTACATAACAAATTCATGAACCATGAATTATCGCATTATGCAATGTGCTAGAATCAAGTTATCAAGGGATCTGGTTTGCTTGTTCGATAAAATTATTTTTGACAATTATTTTACCACAATGCCGGAATAGCAAAATTGTGAAAATTATGCTTGTCATATCTTTTCAAGAGATGGAAGTTCTTCTGTCGCAATGACTGCCAATTTGAAATAAATCAATTAGTGATTCGACAAGTTTTATAAAATCATTCTTAAAAGATATTTCATAGCTTTTTGTTGAGAAGAAATTGGTTCTGGTTATTGATTTTTAATTGTATTGCTGCTGTATACTGATAGAGTATTTGTAGTTTCTCGAGATTTCTTCTTGTTTGAAACAATTTAGAAATCAATTAGGTTTCTCTTGGACCTGATTTTGTACTTGTTATCTGTTACCTGTTAAAAACTTAAATTTTGTAACTCTTATTCCGATCTTATCCAATAAATTAAATTTGGTGAATCTGTAACAACGATTAAAAAACCAAGATTCTCCTACAGCATTTCAAAGTATTTATGAATAAGAATCCATCTCATTTTTAATCAGGAAAATTAACCCAAGATATAAAGCTTTAATTAAATTTGGAGAACTCTCGGAAGTCTGATAAAGTCTTAAAAACTCCTAAAAATGTCCGAAAGCTCTAAGGAAACCATAGATAGCAAGATACCTTCGCTTGCTACACTTTGCCACTCTAGAGAATGAAACTCAAACAACTGCGAGCAATACCAAACAAGTGAAAACTGAACAAATGTGAAAACTGTGAGAATTGTGAAAAGGGTTCCAATCCTTTTTAATTAATTTTTTTTGGTTGGAAAATGATTGCAACGATTAATGAGGCAGATTCAGATTGCTCTAGATTAAAAAAAGTTTTCTGGTTTTCAGGGTAGCTTGTCTGAAGGAGATTAAAGAATTTTTTGATGCAAAGTCATATAGATAGTGTCTATAGGTAGATTTGTAAATTCAAACCACGGCACATTGTATTAAAATAAAATTTCTGAAAACTTTATGTCCCAAAAGTTTTTAAACTTCAGATTCTTTAGTTTTTAAAAGTATTTGCAATACACAGAACTATAGTGAAAACTACGTTCAAGTCTTATTTGCTAAATAATAATAAACAAACAACTATTTTATGTTTTCATTTGGAGCATCAAGCCAATTCTGCTTAATTCTAAATGCTTCTCAACAATAATACTAGTTCTGTCACCAAAGAAGCACAAAAAACATATTATAAAACGTTGTACTTAGGTGCTCAACAATGTTTGGAACAATTAAATATGTCAGCTAAATTTTGACATTGTGAAATTGCGGATGTTTACCATCAACGCGAGGAATTATGTCATTTGCATTTGCTTTGACTCTCTACGTCCTTTTATTCTTTTATAGAGAAACCAAAAAAAAACCCCGGAAGCAAACAGCAAAAAAAAATGCAACAACAGTCAGTGACGGAAATTTCAACAGTTTTCCCCATTGTTGAGCATGAATTTTTTTTGTGCATCGTGCAATTGTAGATATTTGTGTGTATGTAAATTGAAGCAAATGAACTCGTAACTTGCAAGTCACATAAGAGTTTTTACGTTATAAAATGAAAATTTGGATGGACATCTCTTTATAAGTTGCAAACTGAAGCACATAAAAAAGCAATCATAAATAATTTAAATGGGACTTTTTGATTTTCGAATCAAAACTATTATTTTTGGAAACTCTATTGAAAATACGACAGTGAAATGAAAGATGTTGAAATTTTAGGTTCAATCTATTTCCCTGATTCAAAATGTCCTCAACCATAAACAACCTCCAATTAAATCGATGAAATTTGACCTTAAATCCATCAATCCAGTAAGTGTCATTTGACATCCTAAAATCCCAAAGCAGAAAAGCAAAACTAGCAAGTGATACATTTATTTCTGTGATGATACTCAATCCAGAGCAATTTACAATTGGACGCTTTTTGAACCATTTTCTGTCAATTAACCTTTTTCATCGTCTCATATTCACAATAAAGTACCCATGAACTAAAAAGGTTCCTCTCCAAGAAGAGCACTCTTGAAACATGAAAACATAAAGAAATTTAATTATTCAGAAATTCTGGCATTGCCACTGAATTCTTTCGTTGCTAAAATAAAACTTCAGAGCAGCTTACACGGCTGAAATAATATTATTAGGAATTTGACATGAAATATTTCACAAATCATTTTTGATACAAAAATAGAAATTTACTACTTGTTATATTTAAAATTAAATATGAATAAAAATCTGTTATAATGACAAATCCAACAATTCTTATAAAGCTGCCCCTTTTTTGCTTAGTGAAATCTATGGTGACCATTCAAAAAGTTTTACGAGCTTTTCATTCTACAAATGGACCAACATGTTTCTTATGCTTTTATGCTGCTCATGCTTTAATGTCCTCGCAAGACGTTGTCGTGCATAATTCATTGATGATGGATCCAAGGCGAAATACTTTGTTTTACTATATCCACACGAGTTTCTTTGGGGTGTTTGGGAAAAGTCGTAAATACTTTATGGGCTTAATGATGGCAAGTTTACTGCAGAACATCATAATAGCATAATGAAAAGATGCCAAAAATAAAAGTTCAATCAATTTGCCTTTTAATTTATTGAGTTGTTTCTGTTTTGGGAGCCTATAAAAATGTCTGATGGTAATTAAACTTTGAGGTGGAAAATTTTAAAATGATGATAATTTGTTTGCTGAAGATTAAATTATATTTATCCTATCAAAATGTGCTGCTCATCTTTTTAAATTAATCTATTTTGCTATGAAATATTTGATTTCGAACTAAAAAGGTATAGCATATATGCTAGCTAATAAAATACTGACTCAAAAATCAGGAGAGCAATAAAATAAAACTTTTTTTAGAACATCAATTTGTTTGCAGTGATTTCAAAATTTGGAAGCAATTTTTAACTTTTTTAGACATTTTACCCCAAATAAATGTGAAACTTTTTTTAAGCACAAAGATACCAACAATCAAAGGAAAGTAACAGATTTAAGGATATTTAAAAGCAGATTCTTAGTAGAAGAATGATCCGAATTAAATTGTCTATTTGACTGTCGGGGAAAGATTAAGAGTGGAACACAGAACGGAATAAAAAATGTCTGATATGCAAATCTGAAATAACAGTCGGAATTTCGAATGAGGAAAAACAATGATGAAGCAAAATATATTTCCGTTAATCCTTACGCTAATCCGCTAATCCTTCCGTTAATCCTTACGAAGATTTTCCATAATATCATAATATTGATAAAAGACAAGGTCTGTATCATCTATGTATGTTTGAATGATATTTCAGATCATAATATTTACAAATAGAATCAGATATAAACTATGCAGCCTGGCAGAAAATGCCATGGATTGATTTTAAAATTCCATCCAAATTTAATGAATTTTCCTCCCATCCAAATTAACGTTACGATACTTTTCAACAATGTAACTGCAAATCTGTGCTACAAAATTTAGCTCAATAGAATTTCTTAGTCTTTGTTCTATCTGAAAACATTGAAGTGAATATCCTGTGCCGGTCATCCGTAAAGTTGATTACTATTGAATGTAAATAAATCTAAAAACGGTACTTTATGCACGATGTTAAATAAGGTTTTTATACATCACAACATATACATTTTATCATTTGTTCATGCGTGAAATTTTACTTCACAAAAATGTATTGAATGTTACCTAGTTCTCGAATTTAAAATAAAAAATGAATTCAACCAATTGTGACACGTAGACTGTTCAACCCCACAAGTACATCTTCAATATCACAAAAAAATTGTAGAGAACTTTCCCCACAAAAGAATTCAGATTTTCATTCCCGAATAATAATTGAAGCATTGTCGTTAAATGTATTCAATTGCGCAAATTTATATGGCTTTTATAATAATTCTATATTCATGAATTTCGTGAGAATGCTGCCGGAGCTTTACAAATTCAAATTCAAATTTACCCCACCATATTTGCATAAATCAAACTTTATAAACCTGATGTTACACAATTTTGTAGCACATTCTTGCTCGAATGTGAATTATAATATGTGCAAGTGTGAAGTATTCAAGACTATATCACTTTGTCATCTCAACTCACAGGAAAGTGTATCAAGATGTTCAAAATAATGTCGCAGAGCTTCCAAATAAAGCGCTTTCCTCAACGAGCTTTCCCAGCTTCTCCACTAAATTACCCGGGAAAAACATAACAAGTGACAGCTTTAACGAGACATTTATCCAAATGGATGGAAATTACATTTCCTGTTATTTTAATGTCTTCAATGTTTGCTATTGGCTCAGATATTTGGGTGTTTGTATATGCATATTGATTTATCGCCGCAAACATTTTTCCAGTCTTCAGATTTGAGATATACCAAGGAATGTTTACATTCATTGGTTTCGTTTCAAATAAAATTTCATAATACAAAAAAAAGCTATTGTGTAGAAAAAATATAAATACGAAAATCTCAGTGTGAATACGCCTCGATTTTTCAATGACTGCCAAGTTCGTTCAGTTGCCGCTAGCAAGAATGAATCCAAAATTGACGAAAATAGCTTGGATAAATAAGATGTTATCGTTCCGTATAGGATTACAAGACAACAAAACTGATATAGAGGGAAATCTAATGATTCTGAATGGCAGGGATGGAGAGTTTTTGATCAGTTAATCCATTATATTTGATTTTAGAATGTGTGTCACACGAAATCAAAGCCTCAAAGTCTAGAAAGTTTTAAAGATGTTTGGATAAGAATTATTCTAAACAAAATGTCACCCTAAATGCTATAAATTCAATTTTAATCTGATTACAAGAATTGTTTGTATATGTATTAGTTAATAAATTTCATTTTAGTATCAGAGATAAAACTATACAAAAGACATAAAAATCTATGAGACTATCATATAATCAAACCACAGCGCTTGTATGATATATAATTTCGAGCTATCCAATATACTAATACTTTCACGAAGGACTTCTATCATAGAAAGTTGATTAGTTATAAGTTGCGTGGTTGTAACCGTTAACAAGTTTTTCTTAATGTAATTGGTTTATTGTGAAACTATACTGTGTTTGTTGTTTCTAACACATCTTCAATATTCATTGCAAATAAAAATATTACTAGATTTGTTTATGGTTAACTCAAAGCAAATAAATTAACTGATCCTTTATCAATATTCATTAATGAACTCTTATTTTCTAGTATTTTATGATTTTCCAATAAACTTTATAAATGAGGATTGGCCAAGAAAAAGCAGTAAAACTAGTTGTTTCTGCCATAACTTTATAGAATTGCGAGAACATAGCATTTTCTGAAATCCTTCACAAATACCAATGCGGATTGCGTGTTATTAAAAATTCATTTTCAGCTTGATAAGCTCTGAGATATTCCAATTATTTATTCACAAAATTGTCTTGCTACGTTGGCTGGATGGCACTGGTTTTGGGAGACAGAAATAAATACCATTTATTTGAAAAAATAAATTGATTTTAAAATTTCTGCCGGAAGTAAAAATGTACTATTAGATACTTTTACAATTTTTACCAATTTAGAATAGATTTTGTTTTCTTATGGTAAAAATTTTAGAAAAAATCTATTATTTGTTTAGACGTATCTTTTTGGTACAGCCTCTGGGAGACATCTAGCAGATCCTTTTGATCCTTTTTGTGCCAAGCAAAATTAATTTAAATATTAATTTTATGCTAATTCACCAAGCTCGCATGTTTCGCATACTACTCGAAATCCCCAAAATCGGAAGCAAAAAGTTGTCTGTGTCAACGATTTTTCAGAGAGTTTTCTGAGTTTCCAGATGACAGATACCGATACGGGACCCACCGGAGATGGATATATATGTCGTCCTTTACTTATTTAAGAACTTTATATTTTATTTAAAGCAGATATTTTTTGTTGGCCCGTAAAAGTTTTTCCATTTCCTTGAGCGAATGCGTTGTAATTCTATATATAGACTTGTGTTGCAAATAAATCAGCCCATTTGTATTGGAAACACAAATAGGGCAACATGAGAGCAAGTTTGTGGGGTTATTTCGTTTAGGCTTTGAAAATTATTGAAAGGGTAATGGTGAACAGTTTTTTGAACTGCATGGGCTACGGTTTTAGGCATTTATTTTTTTTATTGGTGCCCACATTGTATGAATAAAATTATCTGAAATATAAGTTATTCAAACTTGTTTCAAGAAAATGAATATAGTATTAAATTTTGCATAATTACATTGCATAGTTAAATGAACTTTCAAAAAAGTCCTATTAATATTCAGATAGTATGTTAATTATTAAGAGTAATTACTATCGCATATTTTACATCTGCATGAACTTTAATAACAGAATTTTATTGAAGTAGGGCAAACTTTCATGAAATTAATTTTAAATACCGTAGCTACAAATTCATTGCTTTTCTACACATAATATTTAAATGTGAAATTCTTACTATAAAATACTAAAGAAATATTTGCACACTAATTTTCAATTGAATTTAAATTTTTAATGCTTACTTGCAATCCTGAAATAAATTAATTTTACCAAGAAGAACAGCTATAGAATTCATTTGAATAGAAAATAAAATTTATTTACAGAGTGAAAATATATTCAAATGAATTTTTAAATGTTGGAGAACAAACTCTCAAATATGAAATTAGCATTCAGAAGTGGATTCGAAACATATAACTACCATAAATATTAATAGAGTTTCTACTGAGTAACTGACAAAAAAGACCGATGTAACTAAAAAAACTTTTATTACGAATTACAAAACTCAATAAAAACTAAAAAATACAAAAAGTTACATCTGAACCAACCGCTAAAACTTTTTCAAAAGCAAAACTCCATTAAGGACTCGAAGCACTACAAGAAAAATAATTGGAATTATGTAAATTTCCGGTGACAAATGGGGATGAATGAGCGTATACAATGCAAAGTAAATCAGAACAAATATTTAACAACAAGATAAGCAAAGTTTTTGGCTTCATTTTTGAGAGCTTTGAGCTGAAAATTAGGCATTCGGAGAGAAAGAAAAATATTATGTTAATTGCGCAAAATGGGCCTTGGAATTTATGGTAAATGAGGAATGAAAAGAGTGAATTGATAATGAGCCTAGTGGATAATATGTATATTTACAAACAACCACAACTACGCTCCGTTTTGAAGCTTTATTTTGGATACACTACAATTGAAGAGAAATTTTCTTAAAACAAACTTTCGTTTTTTGTCTGCAGAATTTTAAAGATAATCTGGTTTAGAAAAACTTTTCCAATAAAAACGAGCAGAGTAGTTTTAATGGGTACTTGCGGGCAAATTGGAAGACATCTGAGAATGTTTAAATAGTTCTTGGAAGAATGTTTAAAGACATTTTTTCTTTGTTAGTCCATGCGGCAGGAACAAATGCTTGAAGCTATAAAAGATGGAAAATAAGTCTGTTGACCAAAATATAAATTTTTGGGTTGCATGGTTGACCCTGCTCAATTTTATCCGTTAATGGCTTCAAAAAAGGTGAAATTCAGGTGACATGTAACCACATCTTAAGCTTCTCAAAAACGACCAAAGCAACTTTGGGCACTTAGCACTCTGGCCTAATTTTGCTACAAGACTCTCACCTTGTACGTGACCAAACTCCAAAATATACCAAAATACACTGCAAACACCTAGCAGTACAGCTGGTTTTCATGCAAAAGAATCACATACAGCTTTTTATAACGTAACGAGCTTTAAAATTTAAAATGTTTACATTTTTCTGTGAAGATTGTCTCTTCTATACTGACAGGTTTCAGTTAGCAAAAATACTTTTACGGTACAAATACAGTCTTCTCATCAGTAAGTACTTCAGGATACTTGCAACTCTAAGTGTCTTTTCAACGTGAGCAAATACTACCATTCAGGGCGACATTAGAGAAAAAAACTACGAGATAATGTCTTGGCGAAAAGAAATACTTTTTCGCGATGTGCTTGCTAGCAGCTATTATTTTATTTTATCAGAAGAAAACCTTAAAAAAAAGTTGAATATTCGCTCAGATAAAAATGCCGGAAGCACAGAGTACTGCTGACAAGCTTGCTATTTAAATATTTGCAAGACAAAAAATGTGCCACGAAATCAGTGGAAGCGCTAGTGGCGTACCTTTAATCTGCTTTAAATGTTGAAATATTATCACCATTTAGTTTTATAACATTTTACTCATGATTCATTCCTCAATGTCCTATCAATTATAATTGTAGTTGAATGTGCTTATGAAGAAAAAATTATAATTGTAGACTCTTCAAAATGTTATGTAGACAATCCATTTGCATATATTTTTGACACCATTCTTGTTTGCAGTACAAATCTTTTGTACATTCTTTCTGAACAATGTCTTATCCTTGAATTCAATTCTATGATACATCACAAGTATTACATCATACGTGTCTAATTTCAACTTGAAGCGGATATGAGCGAAAAGTTTGTATTTTGATCCAAAAATCAACCATCCTTATTAGATCATGATTTAGTACTCAAAAGTTGTTCCCTTGCTCTAACGTTATGTGTTCAACATACATACAGCAACAAGATGGGTTGATAATGTTGAAGCATATTTCAGGAGCTAAATATCTCTTTAATCTCTTGATGCGGAATAATTGGTTCACTGAATTAGCTTTACATCCTTCGACTCTTGTGGCTCAACTAACAAATCCGAACTTAATTTGCAATGAATTTTCATTCAAATGCTCATTTCATAAATACTTTAGGTGCTTTGGCTTGCTCTTGTTATTCTCGTACAAACCTTAAAATATTCAAAAGATTTGAGGTAAAAATATCATAAGCTATTGGTAAAGTTTTGAATACTTTGTATAGTTTTTAAATACATTGTAGAGAAATTATTCAAACTTACAGAAACAAATTTATCCTGAAAAAACTTATCATCTTGATCGTGCTTCGAAAAATACTAAAATTTGAATTAATCAATCTGAGATTCATTGAATATTTTTAGATGCTCAACAATTTTATTCCAGCTCTAATAAAAATAACATTTCTGTCATCTGGCCAACTAGCATCTGTATCACTCCCTCTCCTTTTCAATATTTTCAATATAATATATATATATTTTGCCAATACAGAAAGCCACCGGGATCAGTGTATACACATTTCAATGCTAATTTTTTTGAATGCTTCTTGTTTTATTATTCTGATGTACGAACAAATTTTCACCAGCGGAGATATTGAAAGTAATTTGAGGAATAGAGGAAAATTGGTTTTTTCCACATTTTCAATCATTCAACATTGGGAAATTATTGAAAATAAATCTGTTTACTGAAACAAATGTGGTCTTTTGAGTGATTGCTGCGGGATACCTTTCTGTATCTTGATATTCTTCAACAAATGCACAGTTTTAGAGAAAAGTTAGAGGAACTCGATTCAATAAACAATGATCATGTAAATTATGATGATCACCGGATGCGTTTACTAAACATGGAAAAAGGTCATATTTAAATAAGTACAAGTAACTTGTCTAATAAACAAAAGCAAGTACGCAAGATACATTCACGGTCATCATTAATCACGTAGTATTGTACCTTAAGCTTTTTAAGATAAATCTAAAATATTTTAATTCAAAGATGAAATTTACCCAACAAAGTAGTTAATGGAATAAATTAGAACTTTAAAGCGTTTCACTAAATTGAGCCATATTCTTTCCATTCAAATTAACGAGACAGCATTAACTGAATTTATTGCTTTATCTGTTGGAAACTCCTTGCGCCATTTATTCATCTCTTATTGCTCGGTGTCTCTCACAATTCACGGAAAGCTTTCACGAACCATTTCATCTTCACAATGCCAAATTCTCAGAAATTCAGAAATATCTATTTTTAGATGTGTTGGTTAAAAGTATTTTATTGTCTAGTAACAAAGCAATGGCATTCAAATAAAATTGATCTTAAAAAAAGTTTTTATTTATGTAAACTTTATCTGCGCTGATTCTCCTAAGAATACAATCATTTGATTTGGATTAAGATAAATGTATTTTGATACACACCCCAAACCTGCAATCCTTTACCATTGGTACTTGTTTTAACATACATATGTGATTACAACGATACAATATGCGGATTAATTTGCCATATAAGATGTGATCCAAGGAGATATATTTGAGTGTGCCACAAAATTCCGTACTTTATGATGGCCAATTTGGTTGGATTATCGGTTTACTCGCCGAAACCTTTTTTTTTTTATTTCGCACCATTTAAATAAATTACTTTTCCTAATGATTTCTAATAAACAGCAAATGTCCAATTCAACTCGTTCGAATTCATTTTCAATAATAGAGAAATTCAATCATTTTGGTTGAAAATTTGAGGGTTCTTTTATTGGGAGGATGCTGCCAAAAAAATGGAATATTTCATGCTTAAACTTTTGGGATAATTTCATAACTTTTGGGGTATAGATCGGAGATATATTGAAAAATGTTACAGCAAATTGCTGAATCCATTTATAAAAAAAATGGATACGTGCACGCGAGATATTTTTTGTGAAGTAAATTGAGTAGACAAGACTCTGGAATTAAAAAGATACACATAAAGTACGCTCAAGGAATTGATGTTGGCTTGAATTGCATAAAAGATATTGTGAGAACTTTAGAATGCAACATATTATTCTTCCGTGTTAGAATTCTTGATGTATAATGGAATAAAATTTTAATTTTTTTTTGATTTTCCTTAAAATCTTAAAGTTTCTTTTTATAAAGATTCTTCATTTTTATCGAATAAAATATTTTTCCATCTTCTAGAAGATTTTTATTGATCCTTGTAAGGAAATTGGCATTGTTGATAGGTGAGCTTTTAGCAAAAAAGATTGGTAAGGTATTATATTTGATAATTTGAGATCTCAAATTATCAAATATAATACCTTACCAATCTTTTTTGCTAAAAGCTCACCTATCAACAATGCCAATTTCCTTACAAGGATCAATAAAAATCTTCCCACTTAAATTTTATAGTCCTTATGTACAACAAATCTATTTTATCACCATCCTTAGCATCATCAATAACCACTCAATGGCCAACTTTTATAATCATTTATGGCATTTCAAATGACTCTTGCCTGTTGCATGCTAATCATCATTCTCGGAGATCTTTAGTATTTACAAACACTTCCTACAAAAGGTGAGGTATATAGTTCTCTGAAAGTTTTCTCTTGAAGACTTTAGACTTGGGCAAGGACACATTTAAAGACATATCGAAACATGTGCTTTAACGGCCAAAGTTGAAGCCATGTTGGGCACTAAGTAGGAAAAAAAGTTAGAATCGAATGAAAAATTGATTTTATGTGCTTTTTATTCAAATGGGAAGAGATATTTTGTATATGGCTCGTTAATGATGTTCGTGCACTCAGAAAAAAAATTGTTCCACAGACAAAAGCACTTATTTTCTATTAATATGGTATTTATTTTAACAGTTTCTGACAAACAAAAAAAATACTTTTCTAAATTATTTTGTGGTTTAAATTGTAAAAATATTTGAAATTTTTTAAGTAGCTCGAGATCTATCCAGTCGCTCTTCAGGCGTTTCCTCAAGTTATAAACATTTTATTGCTTCATATTAATCAATTTTACTGCAGAAATGCGAAAGCATAGGCAATAAAAACATGATATAAACTTTCGTTTTAAGTTCATACGGTGTATAAATGTTTGAAGGAATATTGATTTCTCTTTTGAGGAACTATGGAATGCTTTATATTGCTTGATTCTATGATTGTACCTTACTCGCACGAAATCTTTACAATTCTGCTTTAACAGCTGAACCAATTCAACCCTTTAAAAATGATTCGAGATCATATTATATAAGTTTATAAAAAATTACACGATGATGTTCGGCTCAATCTAACAACTTTAAATTTGATTCTTAGGGTCAAGTGAACCATTAAAAATTCAGTCACGAGTTCTTTTGTTTCCAGAAAAATTAAATTTACTTGTGAGCTATATCTGAAGTAGTAAAGCTTTGTGAATGCATTGAGTTCGATCGAATGTTATAATGTCGATGGAATACATTTTCCGCAAATTACTCACAAACTTGTAGGAACCCGATGAACCACCGATACGAATAATACGGAAAAAAAGAATAGACTCCACAAGTTAACTCAAATATCTCTTCGATTATTCCTATCGTTGTATTGTGATTAGTGAAGTAAAAAGGTGTTTAAGTTAACTAATTATAATTTTGAAGATGAAATTTGTTGAGGTCTTTCAATTTCCCTATCCAACAATTTAACAGTGAGTTCTAAAAAAAACTCAATTCCTTATTTAGAATATTTTAAGAAATGATAATGCTAGTTGGGAAACGTGCAGAAAGGTAATGTGTAATTTTGATTATAAAGAACCATATAAAAAATACATTAACCGCAATAAAACCTTTTTGTAAAAGCATATATTTATTACAGCAACAATTTCAAGTTAAATATATAAAGCCAAAATGTATTCACGTATACAAAATACATAAAACTAAATTCCGTAAGCGCCTGCATGAAAATGGTGCCACTCCAGAAAAGTATAAATCCAGAAATCACTCCCTCGCTTCTCAAAGCAATTATTCAAATTCAAAAGAAACCCAACTTTTGATGAACTTTTCGAGGAAAATTCTCTTTTGTGTAATAAAATATACACGAATGAAATCACAGAACTTCCACTCAAAGCCACAAGGAATATTCAAAAAGCGATAAAAAGCGTGTGTTGAAGATGAAAAATTGAAAGATGCCTCACAGAAACTTTTCTCACAAATAAATTTGAGCCATGTCCTAGTAGATTTCGCGGTTTTTGCTAGAGCAAGTTTTTGAACAAAAATCGATGGCAGAATTGCTCAAAAAATGTGTGTACTGAAGTTGGCTTGAAGTTGCGCGGCAAAGTGATAAATTGAAATTTAAAGGGATCTCCGATGTGTCTGGCATTGAAAAGCAGTGCCATAAAAACTCAGTAACAAATTGGGGTGAATTTTGGAAGGAAATACGTTCAGTTTTGCTTGTTTTCATGAATAAAGCTGTAAAATCCATTCAAATGAATGTGATGTGGTTGGGGTTGGGGTAAGGGTTGGAGTTCTGTCGAGGAGTTGATGAAAATTTTATGGAATTTTTCTTTTTCTTTCAAAAATTGTCCTTTAACTTTATTTGATGTCAAAAATTTCCAATAGCTCGTGTAGAGTTTTACTTTGTATTATACATATGAAATATTATTAATTCACACTCCATTACGCACAATCAATAACAAAATCTCTTTCTTTAATTAATTGCACAATTTGGACAACAACGACAACAAAAATTATAAATGATTTAACATATTATCCCATAAAAACCACGAGTTGTCAATTTTAGCATGCGAATTCAGCTTTATAGACTGAATATATTTTCAATTATACTCTAAAGTATGTTAATTTGTTAAGAATGAGTATCTTTGAAGTTTGAACTTGTTCAGCGTAGATCTGCATAAAAAACTCGTTGTCATAAATTCTTCCCCCAAAGTATAAACCTTTTCAAGCAAAACTGGGCCAAGTATGACTGGATAGTTTGAGGCGCCAACTTTCTGAAATAGGAGTTTTACAACAAAGCTTAATCCCATCTTCAATGCTAATAAAAAAAACCATTCTAGGGAGGAAGAATGATGACGGAATCTCATTGAAATAAATCTTTGCCAGTAAAAGCTAAAAGCTAATCTTAGTGTAAGAACATGGAATATTCTATGTAGTTTTCCATTCTGTTTCCTTGCTTGTTGTTTTGCTTTTATTAGACTTTTTTATATTTTTATAGCCTGCTCAAATTACGCAAATTACCTAGTTGTTTGGAAATTGCGCATAATTTTTCGGTGGATTTCGTATGCAGAGGTGAAAAGCCCATTTTTTATGCCCTTTTTATATTCAACCTGTCTGACAAGTTGATCTAAAATTCTAAATGCGTTCTGGCATTTTGCAAATGTCTTTTAAGACGTCATTCTCCAAACCTAACCTAAACCAACAACAGGATTACATAATAAAACCGTAATACTTTACATACTAATATACAAAAATATGATATGGCCTGTATATGAGAAAGAGTTAGTCTCTTTTGATATAAGAAAACAACCCTTATATTATTAAATTACTCTCTAAAGTGAATTTAACAATAAACAATTCTAGTAGATTGAATATTTTGTAGCTTGCTCACTATTTTGTGTTATTTAATAAAAATTTTTTGTAGTCTATGTGAAACAAATAGAATGGCAGTGCACAAAGAGCTTTTCTTCAATAAAAGAATTTACTCATAAAAGTTGTTTAAAGTTTTAGAAAAAACTAATACTTTAGCAATCACTAAAAACCTTTACGTTCTTCTACTTAAAAATCAATAGACTAAGAAACTTTCTTTCCAAATTGTAATTTACGCGTCAACACTAAAAAAGCGAAGCCCTGAAACCTTCCAAAGAATGAGGTGAAAAACTTTCCCCCGTATTTCTACATTCTTTGTTTTTCTCAGTGATTTCAGTTCATTCAGTTCATTAAAAGCTTAAAAGCTGGGAAAAGTTTTTTTTTCTCATTCTTTACAAAGCAAATATCTCTTTGCAGACAAATTAAAAAGGTTCGGAGAAATACTCGTGATTTAGTGCTTTCATGTCTTTAGACAATCCACAGCAACTTTTGGAATTGCTCGGATGCTTGTCAAAGGCACAAGCTAATAAATAATCTTAAAGTCACTGGCAAACAATTTCTCAAAGGCAAATACAATGTAATACATTTTATTGGGGGAACGGAAATGAGGTTTGAGGACAATTTGTTTAGATTTTGAATTATTACTGTTTTTATTAACGCCAATCAATGTGAAATATTTGTATATTAAATCAAAGGCCAGCAGTAATTTTTTATGCTTTGGCTTGCAATTTACTCTGAAAATAAGTCTACAGAAATTGCTCCACCCAATATAAATCCTACAGATAATTGTCCAATTTATCGGTCGAAAAGTTTCACAAATTCATCAAATTTATTGTAGAGTTTATTTAATTTAAAATGATATTATTTTATACAAAAACATCCTTCCTTACATCATAAACCAACCCATTGTTGAACCAACTCTAGTATTCTCTCTTTACTAGCAATCATTTCTGGGGAATCATTGAGACGCATTGAAAATAAGTCTGAAACGTGTGATTCCACTAAAATAAAAATGAATCAATAACTTTTATAGATGCTTAGATTAATATTAAAGATTTAATGACTTACTTGGTAAAATCACGACAGGAGATGATTCATCTACCTCTACTTGAACTCCTATCGGGTGCCAGGGATCTAGTTCACCATGCGTCGAGTAAACGTTTGAAACTGATGGATTGAATCCTCCAAACATAACGTTTGTTCTATTTGCATTCCTCTGTATTCTTTCTGGAGTAAATCTTCAAAACATAAATTGAATATTAAAGCAAATAATGCAAAAACTATCTCTAGACTCTTTATCTAGACTCTTACAATTTATCATCTATTGCATCCATGCACAGTTGTTTGAATAATTTGGCGGGAAAGCTGGATCCAAAGATTTGATATGATGATCCTGAGGAGTGATACCAACCAAACTCAGAACAGGTTTGATATACCCAGGCTCTTGCGTTGGCTGAAAGCAAACACTTTAAAATTAAACTACCTCAATAATACTTTTGAACTTACAGCGAGAATCCCAATTAGTACTGTTAACAGAATTCACTTGAGCTTCATAAGAAATATCCCAGCAGTCTTGAGCATCACCTCTTAGCATGGCAAAGAACGCTGTTAATGCATCAATAGCATCATTATGGCCTGGTGCATCAATTACTTCGCAAAATTGTGGCATCAATCGAGGATTACCTTGAATAATTCTTGAGAAGAAATTTGCAAACCCAGCAAAGAAAGACCAGACGTCTAGTTCATTATCTTTACTGATTGGCTTACAAAGTTCAAAATTATTGAATAATCGCAAAGTATTATTTTTCTTCACAAGTTTCTCCATATCTTTAAATCCTCTTTTGATTGTCTTCATGCAATTTTTTCCGCCCAAAACAGCAATCGCATTTGATGTTGCTTCTTTGTATTCTAAATTTAAAGAATCAATAAATTATTTAAAAGAATTTGAATATTTTGTACATTAATCAAAATTTGGCTCAAAGTTTTTTGACACTCTAAAAAGATTATCTTTGAATAACACCACTTAAAAATGTCCAAAATTTTCGACAATTTATGAATGAATGATTCCAAAGAATATGAATTACAAAGGATATGCTTATCTCTCAAAATAAGTTCAATTGTTAAAACGTTAGTGGTGAGAAAATCTTTCAATACCAATTTTTGTTTTAATCCAACTTTGAATAATAATCCATGGCATATTTTTATCAAATAAATACAAGCTCACCGATAAAATCCACATGAGCGTATACAGGAGCACTCGATGACCAAACACCACTGACCAAATGCGGATACTTTTGGCGGAACCAAGTCACCATTGTTGCACCATATGAGCCTCCAACAAGAATCACTCCCGCATTAGCTAATCCCTCATGAGTCGTCTTCACAAAACTTATGAAATGAGCCAAATCTGCTAAAGCTTGATCCACACTCAAGAATCTCAAATCTTCAGTAGTAATATTAGGGGTTGGTCGACTTTGTCCATAATAACGATGCTCTGTGTGAAACATTGTTCCATTGAGTTGCCTTGCCATATCAACCATATGTCCAGTTCTCAGCCATGCAGGCGTAACTGCTGATTCACCACCCACAAAGATGAAAATTGGCCCACCTTCTTCATAGAATTCATTGTTTTGCAAATATCTCATCTGCCAAGTTCGTTCATCCTGTCTATCAAAGTGATTAAGGGGCTGCTCAATCCATTTTTGTTTTACGTTAAATCCCAATTCTCTGTACTCTTCCGGAAATTCCACCTGGAAGGTGCTGAAAATTGCTAAAGATTTTTTAAAGAATCCAAACTGCGCGTAAGTGAAACTAAATAGTTGCGCTATCACCACAATTTTTAACAATTTGTTCATTTTTTAAGAAAATTGACCCGCACTCAAACAGTTCTTGATTACAACTGCCAATATATTCAATTGTTTCGAACAAATCTATTTTGTCGACACAATTCCGATAATTAATGATAAGGATTACACTATTAAATTGTTAAATTATTATCGATAAGTCAAAAAAACGTGGAGATTGTGGCGCTTATATCATTTTTATAAATTATCTTAAGAGTCATCTATCTCTAATAAAACATTCAAACGTTCATATGTCTATACTTATCGCAACCAATACGGATTAGGAAATACCATTCAGTCATTCCACAGGAAATAGATTTGAAACAGCTGATAAGCGACTGCCATAGACAACAATAATTATACTCGTTTGATTTGTATACGCTCACTGCGTACTTAATTAGCGAAAAAGTTATGAGATATTAAAATAAACTGTGAAAAGGGTGAACAGAGCTTTAAGATAAGGATACGGAACCACAAGATAATTAAAATGAGGAATGAGGATGTTTCAATATAAACATTTATCGTACCGTAGATATACTTACACAATATACAATAATATTAAATATTTCATACCGTAATACATTTAAAAGTAAATCCATAGAACGATAACAATAATTAATTCCACCAATGGCGAGCATCTAGAAAAAACACCAAATAGTTATATCGTTCGAGCCAATCCCGCTGCAATCTTGTTTAAAAAAAAGTATTTCTCAACCCAAAAAGTTCTTCCAACATTTTCACGATTGCCTTTTGATCAAAAACTAATGAAATAAAGCGTCATTATAGGTTTTCCTATGGAAATATTCCACAAAAGCTTAACAACTCGGGAAAGCTTTGCACAATAATTGTACATTTACGATTTATTAGACAGCTGAGACTTAAAAACCAATTTATTATCATTTCAGTGGGAATCTTTGATGACCGATATTGGGAAAATCATCGTTTTATTTTGCTTTTCAGCTTGTGCTGAAATTCTTAGGGGGAAAATCGGCAATATCAGCATGAAATAGTGTGTTCAACTATTGTGTATAATGTTTTTTGTTGTTTTTTAGCTTGCTATTTATATTTTGTCATGGAACTTAAATAGAACTTCTTCAGCTTTAGTATTTGGCAGAAAATCGACCGTACACAATAACTGTCTTTGATGTGATACAGCGCCCCCTAGACTGCCTATATAAATACATTTTTTAATTTAAAGCACTTTTCCATCCCTTATTTTGTATACAATGTTACAATGACAAGCTTATCCTTTAAAAATCCTTGTAGGCAGCTCAGCAAAATAGGAAAGAGCAGAAAATTTGCTGTTCTATTTATCTTAATTTACTTCTAAGCCCATTTTAAGAATTTTGTTCTTGTTTGTATTCATGTTCAACTCAATCGATTTTTCGACGGCATTGCTTTAGATTTGTTCTGTAAACGAGTGTTGTAAGAAGCTCATGACAAAATCTTTATAATATTAAAGATTGAAAGATGGATTTGCTTTGCAAATCTTCCAATACCATAATATTATTTTTTCTTAAGGGAAACTTGACTGAATTGTTAATTGACAATTTAATTCCACAGAAAAGTAATCAATGAAAATTAGATTAAAATTATGAAGAGTTTGTAAATGGAAATGTTTTTTGTAAAGTGTTTTTCTTGGGATTAATTGTAAATAGACTTATTGTTAGATACTAGCATAGAACTCTTAAAAATGAACTCTCTTGTGAATTTTGAATTGGCTCCACAAATTAATTCTATCTCGGAATTCAAAATTGCTTAAATATTAATACACTTTTAATAAATTTTCTTCAACTTCAAATGTTAACATTGTCTTCAATGAAACATATTTCGAGTAATTTCCTAATTTTTATGTTTCCTTAAGAACAAAACAACGTTCATTTAAATTATCTAACTGAAGTTTCAAGCTTTTTTTAGGGCAACGAACAAGAAAATTTATTAATTAACATTTTGCACAACTTCAACTTTTATGACAAAAGGGAAAAGAAAACAACTGGCGTGTAGAAAGAATGGAGGCCATTATTTAAAATTAAGTATGAATGCTTCCATGTTAACTTATCATAATTTTTTGAAGAAAAAGATGAGGCGATGAAGTATTCCTTTGGATTTCCTGCATGTTTGTTTAGCATGATTTGCTCCAGATTTATCTGTATTAAGGAAGTCTTAGCTGCTAGAAGAGATTTGTGTATGAATTACGTCTTTAAAGATTATAATAAACATTATTTATAAGATAAACTAAGTTGGAATGACAAAAAACGATTAAATGAGCCAAAATTCCTAACATTACCCTTTGCTGATTGTTTTGGGATTGAGTTATTGTATTTTCACCAAACTTTATAAGTTTTATAAAGAAAGTGAATTTGTTCATTTTTAGAATTAAACTTGTTGCTCTACATAGCATATAGTCTGAAAAAATAAAATCGTTTTTCAAGTTTGAATTGTGACCCTGGAGACTAAATATTCTGGATTTACTAAATTAGCTAATTTTGCTGGATGAGCTGAGAAATCTTAAATATTTCATTAGAGCTTAAATTGAAATTACATATAAAATTTTCATTTGTTCATATCATGCTTTGTTCAAAAAATTTGTTTCACTCGTAAACTGCTGTTAAGATTATTATATTGATACAGTTACGTCGAAATTACTCCCCAATGAAAAATTTGCAATAATGAAAAATTAAACATTTCTATGATTTTTCATCTCCGAGATGTTGAATCGAAAACATTTCGTTGATTTCGTGAAAAAATTTATTTTTGCTAAAAATTCGTTTACATTAAAATTCCATTTTTTTCTGTGTGAAAAAGATGTGTAATCAAAATATTTAGATTGGAGAGAAAAGTGCGATTCACAGGAAAATGAACTCAAATGTGAGCATCAACAAAACGTTAAATTTATTAGAAAACAGCAGTTACTCACTTTTAAAGTTGGCTGAATTATTTTTTCCGGAAGCCGAGTTTTATAACCAATTCTAGAAACTTTATTTTAACTAGGTATTGTGACAAAGAAATTAGAATTAAATAATTGGATTGTTATCTTCTTGAACATAATCTTTAATGAGTATTACTTTATCACAAATCTAAATAGATTATTTTAAAATATTTGATATCGGAAATAATTTAATCCAAACACGTATTCTGTAAATTTTATTAAAATTTTGCACGCTCACTCAAACATTTTCCAACACGCTTTTCCAGTTGATAATGAGAAAACCGAAAAATTTGTCGATAAAAATGTTTTCATCGAAATAAGTGAAAGTGTTTGAATACAAGTTTATGCAATTTTGTATGACTAGATTTAATTTTTGATTTTAGGTTAAAAGCTCTTCAAATTGGCCTCTTAATACATTAGCATTGAAGAAAAACCATAAAAGAACTATGAACCTTAAGAAAAATACATTCAAGTTCTATGAAAAGAAAGAACTAACATTTATGTTCACAAAATTGCTACTGAATAAACAATAAGGATATATTATTAAACTAGCTATGGATGGAACGATGCCATTCAATTAAATAATCTTCTAGAATCCTCATCTAAAAATTTTACTAAACATTATGAAAAGATTTCAATTCCATTCAACTCGATATTAAACGAAAAACTCGATTCATTCAACTTTTTTTAATCGCAAATCATGAGCGGATCACAAGATATAATGAAGACAAATTAAATTGTTCAGACTGTGTCGCAGAGGCTTCATAAAGTGGTTGAATAAGAGATCACCAGCTGCAATGAAAATTAAGTGGATTTCTTATGCTGTGGTCTGTGGGAAGGAACATTTGCCGAAATAATTGTGGTAATAAAAATAATGTTACAGAATCATTTTTTGTATGTAAATGCGAAATACTTTGCGTAGTTGAGTCAGCTATTGCTATGGGTAAATGCTTTCAGGAAACTTTAAGATTTGAATTTTCATTGTCATTTTAAATTTGGTAAAGTACTGAGCGTAATCTTAATTGGAAAAAAAAAATGTTTAATAATATCGAAAAGAATGTTTTTTTTAATTCAAAAATTTAAAACATTATTTGTTTGCTGTCATATTTAATTTAATAATTCTATAATGCCAGGCAGTATAGTTGACCGTACATTTAACGAACATCCGTCAACATTTAATGAAACAATCTAGATAAGATCCGCAATCTAATAAACTTACTGTCTGAACCTTCTACACATCCTGAATAAATATATCCATTTTCAAAACAATTTAAATGAATGTTTAATGTGCGAAGGGGCACCGCTTTCAATCCAATTAAAAGGTTCATTAAAAATGTAATGGCGTTGAAAGAGTTATCTGCAGTGTGGATCATGCTTTATAAAAGCATTTGCACTTAAAGCGAGTGCTAAAATAAATATTGGCACTATAATGAATTGAAGCAAACTTTCAGTTTGCCTTTGAACTGGACTTTACTAAAAGTACGTTGCCGTTATAATTTGAGGCAAATATGAATCAAAATATTTGGAAAAGCTTGAACAAGGGTTTGATAGTGTTTTTCTTTACAAACTTTGTTAAAATATTGAAGAGCCTAAATCGTAATATTCCAGAGTATGCAAATAACATAAATAGTTTAGGGTTTTCAAAAGGTTACATTTTGTATCGTTTTATTGGTAGACCTATACCTGCCCAAACTTCCCCAATGATTTTAGTACACATGTTGCCTCATTAAACGCTCTGCAGTTTTGGAAAATTTTCAAATGCGTACTAATGGTAGGAATTTTCAAATGATCAACTTTGAACAACATCGAAGATTATGATTAATAACGAAAATACAGCACGAATGAATTCAAACTGTAGAACCTCAAATAGTATTGTTAAAAGTATGATTAAATGAGCTTTTTCCTCAACAAATTGTCCACTTTTTGACCCCTGGAAGTGACCAGTACGAAAAAAAATTTATCTGCATGCACGATTGTTTATTCTTCTTTACATTTTTTATAGTCACATTTATTATCCAAAAACATTTTGGGAAGCTTTAGGGTAAACCAGGGTAGTTTAAATGTTTTCATCTCTTTAAACATCCCTTAAACACTAAACTTCCAAGCTCAAAAAGTGTAAACTTGCAAATTGCTTCGTCCACATTGACCTAATTTTAAAAGTTGAATTAACAATTCATCAAAACTATAAAAACTATGAAAATATAAAATATGAAACGGATGAGTTTCGTTCCAGCACAGTAGAATGCGCAACATTTTTTTAGTATTCCATCATAAATTTATTAACATATCCTTTTCTTGTGTCAGAAGCAGTATATGCAAAAACTTCAAATTGCTAAACGCTCTAAATTAAATGAAAATTAATGAACATCCTCTTTCGTTGTTTCATTTTCAGAGCTTACCAATTTTTCTACAGCAGCAAAATAATGGAGTGAACGAAGCGAATTATGCGAAAATTATGTCAGTTTAGAGATGCAACCTATAGAGTAGAATACTGCTGAGTTGGACCATAAAAAAGCTCAGTGAATTGTTTACAGGGATCTCAGCCAGCCAGCAAGTCCAATACGAAAATTAGCTGTTAAAACTTAATTTAACAGCATTAACTCTAACGCCAGAATGGGATCAACGCTTTTGCAATTCAGCCTTTTCATTGTGCTGCTGTTCTTTGTGATTCAAAATGGTAACAAATTGGGTTGGAACACGAGTGGCTTTTGTATTAATTATGTATCTTTATTGTCTGCTTTAGTGTTTTGTATAGACTGCTTCAAATGTGTCTCGATGAACGGACAAAATAGAGGTAAGAGTTCAGTTGCTTTAATTTTATAATGGAAGGATAAATTATTCATTCAAGACGCAACCTTATAATTATTGTTAATTGTAAGATGGTATTAAAGCATAAGTAATAAGATTAAACTTTGATTAAATCTACTTTCGAATTATCTTAGCTTTCTATAAGCTTATTATTTTCAAGATTCTTGAAAGCTTCTACGAATTATTTATAAACTTCCTTATCAATCCAATTAGAGTGCGAAGATCCTTTCCACAACAACTTCTCAGCTGAAATATTGGAGTCACCTTGCATGGGTGGACGAAAAGGAAGAGATGGTCTCTTTCCAGCGACAGCTTGCATCAAAATTTCTGGGAGATATGGTAAGCGATTTATTTTTATCGAAGGGTTGGACAAATAATAAAACTTTATTATTCAAGATGACACTGGAGAAACGATAACAGTTCGAGGATGTGCATTAGACAGTGGAACTTTAACAACTGACACTGAAATAATCCGCATGTCGCATTGCGGAAAGTTTTACTACGAGTAAGTTTTAAAGTTAATATTAAAAGCTTAACGAATCCTTTTTCTTTAAATTGTAAAATCTTTGAATCTTCATAATTATTTCAAGGAGAAAGTTTATGAATCAAAAATTATACGTTTTTACTAAATTGAAGTGCTGGCTTCCAGTCAATATTAATTTTAACAAATTATATTGTTTAATTACAGTGATCGTTACGTTCACGGTTGCCTGCAGTCTTGCTCGGATTCAGATGGTTGCAACAGCTCGTCCATGCTGTCAGCTAATCGACTCGCAATCGTTGCCCTCGTGTTACTCTACTGCACCAAAAGCTTCTTCAGTAGCTAACAAAATTAAGAGATGTGAACTTTTTAAGCTGAACTTTCAATGAATTTATATATTTACACCAATACACGTAACACTCACACACACATTTACACTATTTGTATTTATAAATGACCACGATTGCAAACAAATGTTACAAACCAAATATATTTATAAAAGTTAATCGGCCATTAATAAGATTGTGGACAGTATCTATAGTTGTAAAAGTTTATTTCTATTTTTCACTCACAATATGCAAAAATGCACCTGCAAACGAGTAAACCAGCACACCATTAGTTTTCCTACTATATATGAATATTATATATTTAGTGAATTTGAATGAGAAGAGCTTTTTTACGACAAGGAAAATTCTCAGACAAACTATTTTAACAATTAATAAAAGCTTAAATTTTTGACGCGAATTTCAGCTGCTGTAAATATAAAACTACTTTAAACTAATTTACAGAATCGAAAATTTTGTCAATTTCATACTTTTATGTTAAGAATATTAAGAATGTTAAGCGAATATTCGTTCACCTTTTAACTTATAAAGTTTCAAAAGCTCCGTTTTTTAGGAAGTGATATCCGTAAATGAATGCAAACAAGATATTGAATGTTTCATCCTTGAATTTATTCAAGGTATTGAAAATAGGTGGTGGAAGTCCAACACTGTTAAAAGATAATACATGGAAAATATATACTTTTACATTCAATATTTGGTCGAATGTATTGGTTGATATTTTATAGTGTTAGTAGATCCCCACCTGTAAATAATATAAAAATTACCTTAAATTAACTAATAATTTAGACCAAAATTTATGAACAATGCAATTTCTATAGTAAATATGACAAAGCGGTTAATTAAGGCAGGAGTTTTCTACGTTTTTTCAAATAAAGTTATAAATTCCAAAAGCCAAGTATAAAGTTTCCATCCCAATGATTTTATTTAAGGAAATTTTGAAAATTCCTGTTCAAGATCAAAAGTGCCTGTTGAATAATTCCTCGATTTTCTATGAAAAGCGAATGCTTTCTAAAAATGTAAATTAATTTGGATTTGAAGCAGCAATAAAATGAATTATTGCAATATGTTCAATGCCAGGACTGTTGCATAAAAGAAGGTCACCTAAATAATATTACACAAAATAACAAAGTCCCCTTCATACTCCACATTAGTTTTCGATAGTTTTATTATAAAAATCAATTAACAATAATTGAAAAACATGATAATGATTTCTAAATTTATTTATTTGTGTATTGAGACAATTTTGTTAAGAAATCTACATAATGTTTCATTGTGAAGACAAATTTATGCAAAAAATTGATTAAAAATAAACGAGATAACAAAAAATACTCATGAATTCATAGATTATTGCTTATTTAATTACAGTTAAGTTTGATGAAAGAAATTCTAAGAGTAAGTAAGTGTATTTTTTTGGTTTGCGTAAAATTGTTGGTCAAATTATTATGATTATTAAGTGATCATGAAAGTTCATACAAATTCAGTTTGATCAACATTTTGAGGAATATTTGAAAATTGTTTATAAATGCGAGGAATTAATGCTCTCAAAGATTTACATTATTGAGGTTAGAACCTGAGCTGCAAGGAAGATCTGGTGATATAAAAGAACAAGTTCTAATTGGTACGACCAGTGCTTTTTTGTCTTTAAGCTTGTTCATTTCCAGCTTCAGTTTTTCCAGAATTGCGTAATTTGGTTGATTTATGGCTGCTTTACTTTGTAATACTGTGATTTCCTGTTCTTCTTGCTTTTTCTCCTTGAAGCTTTTTACTGATCTATTGCCGTATAATCTAAGCAATGATCCCCACGTTTTGATGTGAGGATGAATGATCTAAAATATGGTTATTGCAAAAAAAGATGCTATAAATTAATTCAAACATTTTAATACCTGCAATATAGCCTGAGCTGCTTGTTGCTTGCCCTCTCGCTTGTTCTTGCAAAGCACTTTCGCCGAATGTTTACCCACTGTCATAGTGAACTCATTCTTCTTATGTTTAGCTGTATTTACTTCGTAGTTGACTTTGACATCACCAAGGCCATAATTTCGCTGCAAACAAGTAAGTAATATCGCATGTGGTGAAGGCTCAGTTGTTTTTTGGCAAAATTCCGCAACTCTGGGATCCTCGATACGTATTTCATCGAATACAGAAACGTCTTGCACACCTTTTACAGGCTCTTTGGGGGCAGCTGAACCGTTGCTGTTTGTTTTAAATCCACCAGTTATTTTTTCGCGCATTTCCGGAATTAATATTTCAAGAGTTACGCGAGCTGCCTCTCCTTTCGCTTGCTTCTTACTAGTGCCGTGACCAACACCATATTTAAGAGTATCGATAGATACAGTAGCGGAATATGGAGTAGCAGCATTTTCTAGTTCCTTGAACTCGTAAGATGGCTGTTTCTTAAGAGCATGTTGGACATATCTAGTAAATAGTTTATTTGTTAGTACAATATTTTTACAAAATATATGAAGTACTTACTCATGCAAAATACAAACGTAGCTTTTCCCATTCGGATTCATAATCCATTCTTTTTTTGGTCGAGCATGCGAAGGAGTAGTTGAGTTTGGATCTGTAGTTTCTGTATTTAAAATTGGAAATGTTATCAACTTGGTACCATCTGGAAGAGATGGTCTTTGCAAATGTTTTATGTGTTTCCTATTTTTGGTGAATTTCCTACGTGCTGACCAAGAAGTGAAACGCATCACTCTGATGGTCTTGAATACAAACAGCTTTTTGCAGTAGTCCACTACTTGCGCGGAAGTAAGATTTTGCTTTTTGACATTCTCAGCGACAGTCTCAATTTTGGCATTAGGCATGGACAACAATTTAGGAGTAGCATCAACAACGCTTGTATTGAGATTCAATGCGTTAGACAGCTCATTTTGAGGTATCTCATCAACTGTAGTGGAATCAACGTCCATGTTTGCTTTCATCTCCATCATTTTTTTATGCTCTTCCAACTGCTCTTTCTCTTTATCTAAAGCTTTTCGATAATTGAGGCATGGAATGGCACCCAATGGAATCTCATGTTTTCTCACACTTCCGTTTCCCAAGAAGTAAGGTAGGGACGCACAACACACTCTAGTGGGTCGGTGTAAGTATAATGGCATTCCAGAGTCATGTGTTACCAAAACCCAATGTTCAGGCAACAAATCAAAATGATTATGACCTTTAACTAAGATAGATTGAATTAAAATCTAATTCTAAAACAAAAATGTAAAATCTAACCTTCCATAACAGTCTTGAATTTTTCTTCGTATTGCTGATTGCCTTTTTTCTTCGTAAGCTCTTCTGGTAATTGAGAATCGAGCATTGTATCTATCCAGCCTGTATCCGAGTCATATTCATCTCTTCCATCTGAAACATATTTTTGTATTGATGGATTTTATGTTTCTATGAAAATCACTTTACCTTCGTCATTATCAGGATTATCATTATCAGAGTCACCATCAGTCTCGTCCAAAACATGAAACAGATTTTTTTGAGATTCATTCTGCATGCGGCGATTGTTAAATTGTTGGATTCCATCTGTTTCCACTTCCATTTCGTCCTGATCTTCTTGCTCAATTGAATCTGGTTTGATAGGTGTATCGTTTTGTTGACCATCTTCAACTACAGATAGATCTAAATGATCCTCATCCAACTTAATTTTTTTGTACGGACACTCCATTTTTTCCTAGATATCACTAATTTGAATTTTTGGTTTTCTTATACTTTTAGTTTTCTATGTCGATCTATTAATGCAGTTCAGAGAATAAAACTAAATTAATACTCAAATTGATTTAACTTAGTTTATTGAAAGGACTGGATTAAAAATAGATAGAAAAATAATGCTGCAGAAATTTTTGCTCATTAAATCGACTAAAGAAGCTTTTGTACTGCAATGAGTGTCTCAAAATCAATTCAAAAAGAACTCAAAGCACTAGATTACACTTCTTTTGATCCTGGAACTGATGGATTACCGGCTGTAGGTTACTTAAAAGCAGATGGAATATTTTTTCACAATCTATTTTCTCGTTTGATTTGTCACTCCTAGTTCTGTCAAAACGCGCAGAAAATATATGATTTTTTTGAGCTGATTAATCAGATATGTTGATTATCAGTTAATTAATCATAATCAATACGCTTCGAAGCCAGAGTTAATTTTCTTATAAGTGATCAATAACATACAATTAGCGCCAAAATATAGATTTAAAAGTTGCCACCAGCTCGGTTCAATGATGGGGAAGATCTGGGGAGTGTTTGCACTTCTGCTGATTGTGAGAATAGCCAGTATTTTCATAGTAAACACATTCTTTTCGCCCGATGAATATTGGCAAAGTTTGGAAGTTGCTCACAAATTAACTTTCGGGTAAGTTTGTTAATAGTTTTGCATTCTCCGAGAGCTTCTTTATTTACATTCCTTTTATGGCGCTAATTTTATTAACGCCGGTTCTCTTGATTCTTACGCAACTCAACGAAAATAAAAACAAGTTCGCGGGAGATGTATTAAAAACTAATCACGTCATCAATCTTCCATGTGCGCTATTTTGTGAGTGTATTTATAACTTAATGATACTTTTTTAGATATGGTCATCTAACTTGGGAGTGGACTAAGGGAATTAGGAGCTACTTTTATCCAGCTTTAATAGCCGGTATTTACAAAATATTGGCCCTTTTGAAGTTGGACACCGTTTTTTTATTGGCTCTATTACCAAGAATCTTCCAAGCAATTCTCTCAGCATATTCAGACTACAGATTTTATGTATGGTCTGGTAAAACTAAATGGTCATTGTTCATAGTTTTGACCTCTTGGTTTTGGTTTTACACCGCCAGCCGCACGCTTGTCAACACTTTAGAGGCTTCCTTGACGACCATCGCTTTGAGCTATTTCCCTTGGCATATTGCTGCTGGTATGTATAATATTTTTAGATTTCTATATTTAAACGTCGAGTACGCGTACAATTTTTTTAATCAATTCTAAAATTGTTTATTTATTTATTATGATAGAGAACACCGGGTTTTTGTGGTTGGTTGGATTGTTGTGCTATATTAGACCAACTTCGGCCATCTCTTGGTTGCCTCTATGTTTCTATCACATCAACAAGTCACGTTACACCTTTCTGGAACTTTTGTTCAAACGATATCTGTTCATTGGGTAAGATGATTTAAATTTGATTTTTATCTTGATTTAATATAAATTATTGTTTTAGATTGGCTGTTGGAGGTTCGCTGTTTGCCTTGGATACCTACTTACATGGCTCTTGGATAGTGACCCCATACGAGTTCTTGAAACTAAACGTTTTGGACCAAGTTGGAAGCTATTATGGTGTTCATCCTTGGTTTTGGTACTTCAGCTCAGGATTGCCTGCAGTGCTTGGAATTGGACTAATTCCTTTCTTGCTCTCTGTATTTGCTGCTATTCAGTCATGGAGTACTTTGAAGAACCGCCAAATGCTTTTAGTTTCCATCATCATCACAATTTTCGTTTACAGTTTGCTTCCCCACAAAGAATTCCGCTTTCTTCTTCAAATATTGCCAATGTGTTTATACTGCATCTCTCAATTCTTGGCCGATTGGAGCAAAACCAAGTCAACAATGGTCATCTGGTTGGTCGCTGTTGTAATTTTAGTCAGCAATGTGATCCCTGCAGGATATTTGAGTGTTGTTCATCAGCAAGGCTCCACCAAAGTCATGCACAAATTGGCCAGCATTGCAAACGAATACAAAGATGACCATGGACAAAGAGCTAAGATTTTCTTCATGATGCCCTGTCACTCAACTCCATACTATAGTCATATTCATGCCAACATTTCGATGAGATTCTTGTCATGCGAGCCCAACTTCAAGAAACAAGAGAATTATTTGGACGAAGCTGATCTTTTTTATAAGGAACCAATGGTAAGAATTACATAAAATATTTTAAATTGCTTCTTTATAATATTTTTCCATTTTGTAGAAATACATTCGTTCTCATCTCCCAGTTCATCCCGTTAGTGCCTTGCCATCTCACGTTGTTGTTTTTGACACTTTGGCACCAAAAATCGGAGACTTTTTATCAATTTACAAGCCAGTTGAAGTTTTCTTCCATTCTGATCACGTTTTGAGCAATCGTCTGGGAAAAAATGTTATTATTTATGAGCGTGTTGATGCAATTGTGAAGCCACCAGCACCACAGTCAACCACCAGTAAACCTCAGGCTACGAAAAACCACGATGATGACGAACTTTAAGGGATTAGATATAACTTTAATTATTAAATAACTTCAGGACAATTTATATCATTTCGATTTTAAACAGAACGTTGACAAATCGCTTAAAAGCGATATTTTCTGAACATTTAAAGTTTAAAGCAATCAGTTACTTTTAACCAATTTGGAAAAAACGCAATAAAATTTACTTAGTAGATTGTCTTTAGAATTGTAGATTTTGTAATGGATTCGTGAGTGTTCATTTTAAATGTTTTTAAATAAATTATGGACAAAAAAATTAAATCAAAAGTTTATGTATCATTAAACTTTCGCATCTCTTAAAAAAAATTAATTAAGTTATTACATGCTTCGAAATCAATAAAATTAAAATTTCAAAATTGGCGCCATTTTTCTAAGCGTTTCTAATATTTTCGACTTTATTTTCTCACGCGATATCTGACACTTTCGGAATTTTCATTTTTCTAAAGCAAATTTGCGATTTTAGTGCCAATTTTGCTTGTTTACCCTTGAGCAGATCCACCAGCAACTAAGCGACATGGCATCCTCCAGAATCCTATCGAAAGTTAAAGGTAACAGTGCATGCCAAAAACCTGATAAATTGAAATTTCCGGGAAGAATCTAAAAAAAGTTATGCAATACGCGATTTATAGAAAAAATCCGCTAATTGAATTGATCCAAGTTTATTGGTTGTGCTGTAAAGAACTCTCTATTCAATAGTTGTTTACATTTCTTTATCATGTTGTTGAAAAACGCCGAGATAATGGATTTTGATTGACCTTTGCTATTTATCAATTTACATTAATCCAAGCTTTAGATTTTAAAATTGCTCAATTTATTTAAATCGCAACTCTTACTTTCTTCACAAAAAGATGGCCTTACATTTGGCGTGCGATATGCCAGCTACGAATCGACCAGGCAAAACCTGAAGCTGACTGAGCACACGAAAGTCATCTGCCAAGGGTTCACCGGAAAGCAAGGAACTTTCCACTCACAGCAAGCCATCGAATATGGAACAAAGGTTGTTGGAGGAGTTTCGCCAGGAAAAGGAGGCAAAGAACATTTGGGACAACCTGTTTTCAACTCAGTGAGTCATATATTTAGATACATGTTTTTGAAAATTCCTAACAAATCTTTAATTATTAGGTCGCTGAAGCTAAAAAAGCTACTGGAGCACAAGCCTCTGTGATCTATGTGCCTCCACCAGGTGCAGCTAAGGCCATCATTGAAGCAATTGAAGCAGAGATGCCATTGATTGTATGCATTACTGAAGGAGTTCCCCAACATGACATGGTTAAAGTGAAGAACATGCTTCTAGCTCAGAGTAAATCCCGACTTTTGGGACCCAATTGCCCAGGAATTATCGCACCCGGCGCTGTAAGTTAATCTAGCTTTAATTGACTATTTACAAACAATATATTCTTATCAATTAAATTGTTTCAAAGTTCGATTGAGGCGCAAAGTTTAATTTAAAACTAACTAATGCTTACTGCAGGATTTTGTATTATTCAAATACTTGCCGTAATATCTGCTTCCAATAGAGATTTCAAGAAAAAATTTCGTTTAAAAAAAATCTTTTCAGAATTAGAAAATATATTTTTTTTACGTCACAGTTCAATATAAAATATTGGTTTAATGCCAGAACGCGAAGCTATTTGATTGACAAGCCTTACGCAATGTTGCATACAATGTATACTTTTTGTATTTTAGTGCAAAATCGGAATCATGCCAGGACACATTCACAAGAAGGGAAAGATCGGTGTTGTGTCTCGTTCCGGAACTTTGACATATGAAGCCGTCCATCAGACCACCGAGGTAGGACTCGGACAAACACTTTGCGTTGGAATTGGTGGAGATCCGTTCAACGGAACTGATTTCATCGATTGCCTCGAAGTTTTCCTTAAGGACCCCGAGACAAAGGGAATCATTTTGATTGGAGAGATTGGAGGTGTTGCTGAAGAGAAAGCAGCTGAATATTTGATGCAGTATAATCAAGTGAGTCAAGAAAGAAACGATCGAAGAAATCCGTGTTACCCGTTACAAGTATATTTCGTCTGTCGTCTGCTATCTTCAGCCACAGAGCTCCTCCTTAAATTGCAATAACCAACTATGTTTTGTGAAATATCGCGTAAGTTGGCTGGTTGTTGCAATTTGTGGAGGAGCTCTGTGGCTGAAGATAGCAGACGACAGACGATTTGTGTTTTTATGTTATTGATATTTCTACATTTTAGCGATATTATTATTCAATGTATTAACTTTTTAATTTCTTCAGGGAATCAAAGCAAAACCAGTCGTATCTTTCATCGCTGGTTTGTCTGCTCCACCGGGTCGCCGTATGGGTCACGCTGGAGCCATTATTTCTGGAGGAAAGGGCGGAGCCCAAGACAAAATTGACGCACTTGAAAAAGCTGGAGTTATCGTCACCAGAAGTCCCGCTCAAATGGGAAAAGAATTGTTCAAAGAGATGAAGCGCTTGGAGTTGGCTTAAGTCCACAATATTGGCGAGTGTACAACATGTAAACTTGTGAATCATCTAGAGACATGCACACCAATAAATTATCCTATAATGCATCAAACCTCATTTTTTCGCAGTCTCTAATGCAAAGTGGTAAAGTAAATTATTCTAATCTTTACGCAAAGAAATTTGTTATACAACAGTGAACGCATTGAAAAACTTGAAATATACTAAATATTATTTATTATTTAAAAAAGGTTTAATAAAAGTCTTTTTAGTGGAATCTTGATCGCAGATCTTTTTGGTTTGAGGAAGATGAGAATATTTTTGATGTTAATTTCTGTAAAGAGTGTCACGACATAAACTTTTTTACAAACTTGCTAATTGGAAAAATAGGTGAACTTTGTTTTGTTACAATAATTAGCATCAATTATTTTGTTATTTCGATTGTCCTTTATAGTAATTATGTAAAAGACATATTTTTCAAGTTATTCCCTCAAATAATGGTCACCTATTTCATTTACTCAAATCCAAATTATTTGCTAATGAATAAGTAAACATAATCCAGTTCAATAATCCAACTATACTTATTATCAATTAAAAACTGCCATAAAACGAAAACTTCCAACCAATATCATTCAAAATCCCTGTAATTTCAAGTTCAAGAGCAAAAAACTCAATCTTCCTCTGAAATAGAAACTGAAATTATACTTTGCAAATGATGTTGTATTGCATAAAACAATTTATCGTCTTGAGTAATTTATTCTAAAAAACATGTTATATCTACTTGCACTTTAAAATATGACGTTACCATCCGCACACATTGATGTTGTTGTTGTTATCACATTTATGTTTTTCACTTTTTTGTTAATTCTTTTTAAATTAATTTCCTTATTATTGATGCTAGATAACGACTAGAAATATCTTTTTTTTGATTTTAAGAAAATTGAGATTTTTGAACTCTTCAATTAAAAATTTAATGCAATTTTGGTTTAAGTTCTGTTGATGTAAAATCGTAATGTTTTCACGAGAATTCATTGAAAATAAAATAAACGTTGAATAAAAATGAGTGAAATTCCAAACTTAAATTTTCAACAAAAATGATAAAATACTTTTTATGTTTTTAGAAGTGAATTGTCTGAAAGTGAAAGGAAATTCACACAAATTTCTTGCTAAATTTAGAATTCTCTAAATTCGAAGCCACATAACGTTAAAAAAAAAATCGATTGAAAAATATCAAGATTAAAATTCAAAGAACATGTTGCCAAATTTAGCTACAATTCTAGAGGTTATCAACTAACTACAGGTCAAGAAACTGGAAGAAAAAAATTTTTGGTTGTATTTGCACAACGCTTAAGCAATATTCTAAATGATTTTTTATTGTGTATAGTTTTGTATTTTTTGTCTCATTTAATGAGTTGTAACAGATATATGATATTTTCTACAGTAAATTCGATAAACAACAAGTACGTATAGTAACATCAAAAGAGTATTGCTGACGAGAAAAATCTCGCTAGTCTTTTATTGTAGTGGCCCTTTTCAACATATTCATCACATTTTCTGGAATGATTCGTCAACTTAGTTTTGGAGATTCATGCGTTTCTGAGAATTTATTCGGCAGTTACCAGCTCAGTTTTGTTGTCTTTAGTGACCAATTGCAAGAGGCTGCCGTTGACAGGACGGCTCTCGTTCTTGGTCCATTTGTAAAAGAGCCTAGAATTATTTTAAAAATTTAGTTTTCCTGAATACATTTTAATAATAATCAGCATATTAATCACACTTGAAAAAAAACTTGATCGGAAATTTATTTTAAACCGGTTTTGGATAAAAAATTAACAAGTTCTCAATAAAAAAATCTAATAAGTGGAATTTCTCAATGAATTTTTTGTTACTCACTCTGCAACATATTCAAGCGAAGTCCATGCAGAAGTATCAGCATCTGGCATCCACTTCCTGTTCATTGGGGTGTCTAAAGTTATTGGAAGAATCGAAACAACCATTGAGTTTTCGGGCATTCCTGAATTTGCACCAGCAAGAGATTTAGTCAATTGATGGACAGCAGCTTTTGCCATTCCATATCCAATCATTCCAGGTGTTCCTGCCAAAGCTGGCTTGGCTCCAGTCAGGGCTAAAAATCCACCAGGTTTCAAATGATTGGCTCCAACTGTTGCAGAGATTGCTGAGGTCCAAACGCTTTGCTTGAACTAATGAATTATTAATTAGACGATAACAAAGAATAATAATTAAAAAATATGTACCATCATATCAGCATTTTTGGCAAGATCTTTGCTTGCATTTCCGCCTGCCCATCCACCAGCAACACAGATAACAGCATCCAATTTCTCACCTTTCAATGCATCTGCTACCGCACTTAAGACAGAAGTTTCCTGTTTTATGAAGTCGGCATCTCTATCGACCAAGATGTTTACATCAGCTGCTTCATTTTCTGTCATATCAATGCTTCCAACCCACTAAAAAGCAATTGCATATTTATTAAATATTTCAATGAACAAGTTTCTCAAGATTGTTTAAGTTATTGTAGGCATACATTTAAAATATTTTAGAAATCGGTGAGAAATAAATTTGTAAAATAATTACCCAATTCTGATTCTTAAAATGCGAAACGACAGTAGCACCTAATTAATAAATAAAATGTGAATAAGTCTAAGTTACTGGAGAGTTTATTAGTAATTTTTGGTAACTTACCTAGTGCTCCTCGTCCTCCATAAATGATCACTCTTCCGACAGACATTCTTAATCAGTATTTTTTATAAGAATTATAAGAGAAATTTTGAAAATAAGAATGAGACTTTTAACTTAACTTTCACTAATTAAACCAATCGACCTTCGTGTATGCTCTGAATATAATTGCTGTTGCCTTTCAATTTTACGAATGAATGAGAAGAAAAACAACTTCAACTTTTGCACAACTAAATTTATCTTTAAACCCGATTTAACTTTTAATCTCAGTTTTATTTAATATTGACGTTTCTCAGCTCATATGCGTGGCCCATGCGATTCATGACTTTTTTAAAATAAATCTGAAAAAATTCTTTTAGTGAATGCTTGGCTGTTAAAATAAATAGTTTATCGTTAAAGATAGCATCGTAAACAACGAATAAATAGAAGAACAACATAATGTTTAATCGTGAAATAGTAGGAAGCGCTGTAGACTACCGTAAAAAAGTATCAACACAGGGTCCAATACAATACCGCTCTAAAAATCCTGAAAGTCCTGATTCACCTGATGAAGAATTGCCGTAAGCGTATTATCTATTCAACACAAGATGATGCTTATTTTTTCTTGATTACAGTGCACAATATCAAGCAACAAAGACGAGTGTGCAGAAAGGATCTGGGCTAGGAATGGCCCCAATACAAACCAACCGGGAACCGCTCTCCAAACAACTCAGGGCCAGACAAAAACAATTAAACAGTGATATAGTTTCTCCGACAAAACTAACTAAACGTGTTATCACCCAGCAAGTGGCTACTTTAGTTCACAAGGGCCCTAAGATAATTAAACGAAAAATCGACAACCCACAAGAAGTGCTAGTGGCTAGGCGCTATGGTAAATTTCCGAAAAGTGCAAAACGGATTCTATCATATATTGAAATCACTTGAAAGTCTATTGGTTAAAGTCATTCAATTAAAATTAGAATCAAATTGCAAACAAATTACAGTAAAATCACGTGAAGTTGGTAAATATTTTTATAACAGTCACTTAAATTTTTGATAATATTCCAAAAGTCTTCAATCAACTTTGCTATCAACAAACGTTTCTTTGGAAGAAATATTGATCCTGACAAACTGAAATAATGTGAGTATAAATTATATAACTTTAAAAATATTCATTTTTTCTATCATAAACAGCAAAACTATCACAATTCCAATATTTGATTAATACCTTTAATAAATCAGCTTAAATTAAAGACACAAGATAATCAAAAGACATGCGTGATATATTTAAAGCCAAATATTCAACTAGAACTTTGTTGAGAGATGTTCAGCAATCAACAGAATATTTAAAAGGACTCAAATACCCGAATCAACTAGAGATTATCCAAAAAACTTATCTAAACTAAGGGTGAGTGTTTCAAAAACTTTTGTATGTTGATGCATTTCTTTAGTATAATTAGTGGAAGCCCTGGAAGGAGACAAGATAATTAGAGGACCGATTTAAAATGGAAATGAGATCTTCAAAACACAGCATGCTCAACATTTGATTATAAAAAAAATTTAACATGTTTTTTAACAATATAAAGTAATTCTTTCTAAAATATTTTAAAACATTGAATCAAGAATTTAAACTAATGTATTCGAAAATGGCAGCTCTCAATAATTAATCTTTTAAAGTAATTGAATAATTAACAACTAACAAAATACAACACTCAACATTCTCCTCTTCAATCAACACAAAACTCCAAGCAACTCAACCCAACATTCAACATTTTTTGTTGTTAAAAGTTAAAACCTTTTTTCTCATAAATACCGCATGTCTTTGTTACATTAAATTACATAAAATCTATCATTTCGTAAAATTACAACGGAATCATTTTGCTTGTATTTACAGGCGAAGGCATTAGACCACTTTTTGACCATAAAGATGTAGTTGTCAATCCTGAACCAAGCACTAGCCGTAATATTGTTAGTAAGCCAGTGAGTATATTTTATAATTATAATTGTTTTCTTTTTTTCTGAGGATTCTTACTAATTATTATAACATTTCATTAGAAATTCCGAGCTGAGCGTGAACCTCGAAGAATTGAACGCATAAGTCCACCTAGTCCAAGTACTGGGGGATCCAGCTACTCACCGCCACATTCCAGCAGAAGAAGAAGAAGCAGCAGCTCATCTGATAGTTACCATCGAGGATCACCTATACGACGATCTAGCTCTCGAAATACAAAAAGTGACCGTCTCCATAGCCCTCGAGGTCACAAAAATAAGCGTCTTATGAGTCCTCGAGGCCCAAGAAGTCCAAGTAGCCCTAGAGTTTTGAGAAGAACAAGGAGCCCGAAAAGATCTCCTATAAGACGTCCACCAAGTCCTCCTTCTTCAAGACGTCCACCAAGTCCACCTTCTTTAAGGCGTCCTCTAAGTTCATCTCCTGTAAGAGGTCCACCAAGTCAATCTCCTCCAAAGAAAGTGCCATATTATGTTGAACCAAAAAGAGAACTTGACCGTTTAAAGAAGAGAGAAAGATCAAGAAGCCGAACAAGGAGCCCTGTGTTTCCTTCCAGACGTCGAAGATCTCGAAGCAGAAGTAGAAGCAGAGACAGGCAACCACTACAGCCACAAATGCCAGTTGCACCACAAATTATAATGATTACTCCACCAGGCTATGGTAGTTTCATGGACCCAAGCTGGATAATGGAAGGAATGCATGGTATGCCAGGAATGATGCCAGGTATGAGGCCACAGTATAGACCTCAGTTTGGACCACCACCCCAACAAATGCATCCAGAATTCCATCAACGAATGCAAGGTTATCATGGGCCTGGTTTTCCTCCAAACCCTCAATTCTACGGTCCAAGACCACCGCCATATTTCAATCCTCTTCCTCGACAACGGCAGCCTGGACCATTCTTCAGACCCCAACAATGGCATCCATAAGAAAACTGATTTTTTAAACATTAAGTGTTAATGTAAGAATATGTAAGATTAAAAACATAATTAAATTGGCTGAATAAATTGTGCGTAAGTCGAGTAATATTTACTCGAGATACATATATTTGGGCATTTCTCTCAATTCAGAACAGTCAGCTATTATCAATTCAGATGAATTATATAAAAGAAGATTTATCATATTTTTTTGAATTTAATAACATTTACGAATTTAATATGAAATGGTTGGATATAAAAAATAATAAATGTTGAAATGATTGGATAGCTAAAAAAATAAATATGTAATGAGGTTTTGATTCTAGTGTCGATCTGCGAAAGACTTCATCTAATTTGTTCGGCCACTAAAATAACTTCACTACTGAGAATGCTAAAAAGAGCTTATTAATGTTAAAAGAAATTGTAGTTATATGTGCAGTATAATTTTTAACTTAGAGATTACCCAAGAGAATTCTTTCAACCAAATTTATCATTGTTTAACCAGAAGGCTGTTAGAATAAATTTTAGTTTTATCAAAAAAATATGAATACAAAATATTGAAACTCTTGCTAATTTCTTAGAATTAACTGAGAAAAACTCTTATTGGTTTGAAATTTATTTTTCATTATAAATAATTTCTCAAAAAACAAAACTTCCACAAAATTTACTTAACGTTGAAGGAATTGCTTAAATAATGCGTATTTGATTGTGTTGTAAATGTTCAAAAAATATGTGAATAAGCAATTTTTAATTTTCTAATAATCTATCTATACCAAAATTCTCTATTTTTATTAAACAATAAAAAATGTAATAAAAATAATATTTGTAAAAATCAAAGAAACAAGTATTTTAATGGTGTTCATATTTTAGTAAAAATTCAAAATATCCTAGAAAACATGAACTGGCATCATAGCACTTGACATGATTTAGTTCTTTCTTCCTTCGTGTTCTTTCTGGCTAGGATGCTGTGGGATTTTTGTTTTCAAATTTGTTTGGATATTTTATTGCGTTTCAAGTACCTTTCCCAACATCCAAATGACAATTTTTTATTTAATGATTCCAAATTTTCGAATGCATAAAAGATCATTAAATAACTTACATTGAATGTTCATAACTAAATAGAATAATTTTGATAAAGGCGATTTTAAACATTTTCAAATATATTCTTTGTAATAAACCGTAAACTTATCGGTCCAAAAAAACATAAATATCCTAAATTGCTTTTTTTTAAAGCCATTTTAGATATCATATTCAGATGTTACTATGGGTTAGTTCAAAACACAAATGAGATTCTGGATTATTCTTTAGTCACTTAAATGAGTATTTAAGGAAAATTGTTTATGTTTCAACTTTTTAGTTTCATCAAAATAAAATTCAAACAAATAAAAACTGATGCTATAAAGATTAACATCAAAATTCATTCGTAAGCTAAACGATCAGTTACACAAATAATTGTGTTTATTTATTTTCTTCAATATATGTCAACTGTTATATAACATAATTTATTGTATTCAGATTCAAACTATACTCCGAACAAGAAGGAACTCTAATAGAATTTTCATCTCAAATTGTTGTTGAAGTTTTTTTAGTTGTTGTGGAAAAAAGGATATTTTATAAAATAACAATTCTCTGGAAATTCCAAAAACATTCTAGAAACTCAATAAACCAAAAATTTTAAACAAAAATAGTAGTTGCAAACTTTATATCTTCCAACTATGAGTGATAAAAAAATACGTTGTCATTTTGCTAAAGCGACTGTTTCGAAGGAAAACATTAGAAGAACGGTGCGTGAAAATTTTAACAAATAATTTTATGGTACAAAGATAATATTTACTTTTCAAGATAAATTTTTGGGCGTTTAATTTATGTTAATGCAGAGCAGCGAAACTCCATTTTTTATTTCACTTTATAATTGGGATATTTTGGGACAAACCAGGAAAATCCATAAATTAACATAGGAGTAATAATAGTAACATGACAATTTAATTTGCATTATATTATTTAATTCTAAATTTGTCAGTTTAAACATGGTCTAAAGTTCAGTACATGATTGTTGAAAGAAATTTCCCATTTTCAGTACAAAATGAAGATAGATCTTTTATTTACCCAAAATTGGATTCACTGGCTAAAGAGTCTTTGAATCAGCTTATATTTTATGCAGATTTTCATTCATTATTGGATAATGTTGAAAATTTTATATTATCGAATAATATATCTGCAATTTTGAATAGATTAAGAATTGTTCATACTATAGTATAGTCATAAATATTTAATGACACAATCATCACCTCCAGTTTGTAAAGTTTGTAATAAACAGCTTACAGTAAAGCATGTTTTGACAAATTGTCTAAATTCAAATGATTCAAGGAATAAGAATGGAAATATTCATTCGGAATATTTCATTAATTCATGTTTCTTGTCGGCCATTTGTACGTCATAAATATAATCAATCCTCCTACAAAATAGATAAATCATCTTTATTGTCTATTTTTTAATAAGCATTCTGTTATTACATATAATTGTGATGTTCTTTGCGCCTTTTAAAGGAACAAGATTCGGAATAACCTAAAATAACATTGCTTTCCTGCAATAAAGTAATAAAGAAATATGGATATAACGCCTCCGTTTCCAATAAACACAACGCAGAGTTTCTGTGTGAGCCATAAAGTATCATTAGGTATGAGCCTACCTTAGAGCAGTTCAGCACATCAGCATAAGATACCTGCTAGGTATAAAAGGACTTACGAACGAGTCCTATGGATGGAGAATTATTAGAACCTTCAAGCAGTGTGATGTTTGTCAATCAAGAATTTAGCGAGTTAGAGATAAACAATGTAATTGAACCAAAGTATTATAATGGTCTTCACCTTCTGGGAAGATTTAATTATAGAAGTTACATTCTGTTTGATTCAGGTTTTTTTATGAAATTTGATATAACTTATTGGTTTTTATTGAAAATTCACTTTGATAGTTTAGAGTGCATATATTCAAAAATGCATTTGTAAAAGTGTTCACATCATTGGATTATACAGTGTTTGATTATATTTATAATAAATAATTATCGTATCTAATAATAAGATATTTAACAATTTTAAAGATTTCACAGTTAAAATTTGTGCAATAATTTTAAATATTAACTTAATTTAAGTAGAAATTAGTCAACCCTTCAACAACTCAACAAGTCAACTTATGTAATATTTTACCGATTCATTTTTCTGAAATATTTTTGGATCAGAAATTTTTTTAAAATATAAAGGTTTTAACACAAATTATTCCAAATTCTTATATTCTTAAATATTCTATTCCAATAGAAATTCCAAGCTGAACGTGAGCCTCGAAGAATTGAACGCCCAATAAGTCCACCTAGTCCAAGTACTGGGGCATCCAGCTACTCACCGCCACATTCCAGCAGAAGAGGAAGAAGCAACAGCCCACCTGATAGTAGAGAAAGAAGAAGCAGCTCATCTGATAGTAGAGGAAGTAGCAGCAGCTCATCTGATAGTGACGATCGAGGATCTCCTATACGTCGATCTAGCCCTCGAAACAAAAAAAGTAACCGTCTTCAAAGCCCTCGAGGTAAGAGAAATAGGCGTCTTGTAAGTCCTCGAGGCCCAAGAACTCCAAGTAGCCCAAGAGTTTTTAGAAGAACAAGGAGCCCGGAAAGATCTCCTTTAAAACGCCCAATAAGTCGATCTCCTGTAAGACGTCCACCAAGTCCTCCTTCTTTAAGGCGTCCAACAACTCCACCTTCTGCAAGACGACCACCAAGTCCACCTTTTGCAAGAATTCTAGCAGGTCCATCTTCTTCAAGGCGTTTACCGAGTCCACCCCCACTAAGGCGTTTACCAAGTCCACCATCTTTCAGACGTTCACGAAGTAGATCTCCTTTAAGACGTCCACCAAGTTCATCTTTTGTAAGAGGTCCACCAAGTCAATCTCCTCCAAAAAAAGTGCCATATTATGTTGCACCAAAAAGAGAACTTGAACGTTTAAAGAATAGAGAAAGATCAAGAAGCCGAACAAGGAGCCCTGTGTTTCCTTCGAGACGTCGAAGATCTCGAAGCAGAAGTAGAAGCAGAGAAAGGTTGCCACGAACTCCAATTGCACCACAATTTATCATGATTAATCCAACAGGCTATGGTAGTTTCATGGACCCAAGTTTGATGATGGAAGGAATGCATGTTATGACATCAATGCATGGTATGACATCAATGCATGGTATGACATCAATGCATGGTATGTCAGGAATGATGCCTGGTATGAGGCCACAGTATAGACCTCAGTTTGGACCACCACCCCAACAAATGCATCCAGAATTCCATCAGCGAATGCAAGGTTATCAAGGGCCTGGTTTTCCTCAAAACCCTCAATTCTTCGGTCCGCCGCCGCCGCCACCAACGCCATATTTCAATCCTCATCCTCATCCTCCTCGTGGATGGTAGCATTCTTGGACCATTCTTCAGAACCCAACAATGGCATCTATATTATTAATGGAATCAATAAGAAAACTGATTTTTAAACTTTATATTTACTCGAGAAATATATATTTGGGTATTTCTCTCAATTCAGAACAGTCAGCTTTTATCATTTTAGATAAATTATATAAAAGAAGATTTATATCATAATTTTTTGAATCCAATAAAATTTTCGAATTGAAAATGAATTTGCTAGAAATAAAATATTAAATGTTGAATTGATTGGAAAACTTAAAAAATTAAGTATCGCTGCATGTGAAAGATAATTTTTTTTTCAAAGAAGATTTAGATTTTAGCGTCGATCAGTGAAAGACTCCATTTAATTTCAATTTCAGTCCAAATTAAAATCAGAATGTTAGTTGAGCTTAAAAGAGATTATTAAGTGTAAAAAATCAATTTTTGCAGCATAATTCTATGGTATAATGTTTATTTTAGAGGTTACGCAAAAGATTTTTTTTAACAAATTTATCATTGCTTAACCAGAAGGCTGATAGGATAACTTTTAGTTTTATCAAAAAAATATGAATACAAAATATTGAAACTCTTGCTAATTTTCTTGGAATAACATTATAAATAATTGGAAGATCTCCTTAAAAGTCAAAAATTCCACAAAATTTACTCAACGTTTGAGGGATTGAGTATTTGATTCTGTTGTAGATGTTCAAAAAAATGTGAATAAGCAATTTTTAATCTAGTAATAATCTATTTTTTATTAAACTATTAAAAAATGTAATAAAAATATTAATTGTAAAAATCAAAGAAACAAAAGTATTTTAATGGTGTTCATATTTTACTAAAAATTCACAATATCCTAGAAAACATGTACTGTCATCATAGTACTTGACATGATTTAGTTCTTTCTTCCGTTGTGTTCTTTCTGGCTATATACTGATTGTTTGTGAGAACCTTTTTCAAATTTATTTCGATATATTTTATTGCGTTTCAAGTACCTTTCCAGACTTCGAGACGACATTTTTAAGAGTTTTTCTAGGCATATTATTCAAAAACTATACGAATGCATAAAAGATCATTAAACATCTTACAGTGCATGTTCATATCTGAATAGATTAGTTTTGATAATGCGGATTTAAAACATTTTCAAATACATGATTTTGTGATACTAAAATTAAATACTTATGGAATTTAGTTTAACTTTCGTTGTTGCAAGCGTAGAATAATGATCCGTAAAATTATCCAATATTGTAGTTAAAATTGAAAAAAAATCGAAAATTTCATATTTTTTTAAATGTTGGAAATTTTTCACGTGTTTTAAAATAGTAATATGAATCACGAAATCTTTTGAACTTGCGTTTTTTGACTAAAAATTCTTAAAAAATTAGGTTTCGTGGGTCGCATTTTTGGTTTTTGGGTCTCAACATTCATAAATAAAATTTTCGAGGTATTGCTATTCATGAACCTAGGTTCATGGATAATATTATTTTTTGAACTTGCGTTTTTTGACTAAAAATTCTTAAAAAATTAGGTTTCGTGGGTAGCATTTTTGGTTTGTGGGTCCCAACATTCATAAATAAAATTTTCGAAGTATTGCTATTCATGAACCTAGGTTCATGGATAATATTATTTGTTGAACTTGCGTTTTTTGATTAAAAATTCTTAAAAAATTAGGTTTCGTGGGTCGCATTTTTGGTTTTTGGGTCTCAACATTCATAAATAAAATTTTCGAGGTATTGCTATTCATGAACCTAGGTTCATGGATAATATTATTTTTTGAACTTTCATTTTTTGACTAAAAATTCTCAGAAATTAGGTTTCGTGGGTCGCATTTTTGGTTTGTGGGTCCCAACATTCATAAATAAAATTTTCGAGGTATTGCTATTCATGAACCTATAGGTTCATGGATAATAATATTTTTTGAACTTTCGTTTTTTGAATAAAAATTCTTAAAAAATGAGGTTTCATGAGTCGCATTTTTAACATTTTTAACTTCGCTAACTCAAATGTGAATTATTATAAACCTTCAGTAATTTATTATATTAGCTTCGACAAGATGAAAGAAAAACAATTAATATTAACAAATTAATATAAATGTATAAATAAAATTAAAATCATATCTACGTACCTTGCTTGCAACATCCTTCTACTAAGTTACTATATATCATTTTAAAACAACATTTCTGACATTTAAGAATTTAAAATAGATTTTATTTTCCATTCACAAATTCTTCAATTTTCACATATATCCACAATAATTTATAAATTTACAAAACTGTTAAATTAATTTATAAACAATAAAAGTTGAAATCATAAAACATAGGTTTTCTTAAAATTGAAGTTCAAGTAATATAAAATAAATTTTGATCGTTTAAATGTTGAAATTATTAAGGTGGTTTCATGATTGAAATTTCCAGGCGCTTTATTGCAAATGTTTCGAGAGAAATTATAAATTTGAACTCTTTTCTATTGATGTTAAATATTAAAAACCAAAAAGGAAATTAAATCATAGAATCATAGTTTATGAAGATGGTTATATCCACCTGGTTATTGAATAAAATAGCCTTTAAATACATCTACAATTCTACAACCATACAGTTTCAATAAACAACAATCATTTAACTCAGTATTAAATATATGAAATCCAACCACATTTCTTAATTTTACGGGTTTAAGCTTGTATACTTTCACAAATTCTGGACAAAATGGTAAAATTTTGGATGAAAATATCCTATAATATTGTGTCCTCTTATTAAAACTTTTTTTAATTATCGTGAACCCGTTAAATTAGAAAGATCTATAATTTTTACGACATTTTTCAATATCCTTGATACACATTGATACAAAATCGAATATTACCTCAAATTTCTCTAAAAATACACGTTCTTGTTTCACAATATTTTCTTTTTCTCTTTTTTTAAAAGTACCTTATCCTTATTCTCTAGATTTCTGGTTGCAAGTGTAAGATTACAGAGGTTCTACTCTTGGTCGGTATTGCAGTCGCAGTGGCGGATCTTTGAAGCGCCACCTAGTCACGTAGACAAATTTTAGTGTATGGTCTTTGCCGAGGACCTCGTCATTGCACATCACATCGATCTGAAAGCATACAACATATGATTAATCATCGAACCTAATGTCTTTGTCATTTTAATAAAACATACTTCCTTATGCCTCTCCATCCCATTTAATACTTTCTTAGCGATGAATTTCTTCAGATGCGTGATGGTTGCTTGTGAACTACATCGTAAAAACCTCCGGTTGAGGGCCTTCAAATTGTTGGTCTTGCATTCTAGGCACAAAGTGACCTGCTCGTCTTGCCGGTGATAATCTGATTCTTGATGTGCCTCGTTTAATTTTTTTTCGACATCATCATTCTCTTGGATTATGGGTACATCTTTTGGGCAAGGCAAGTTTCGTGCCCTATAAAAGTCTCGCTCTCTGTTCATCTCCTCTAAAAGGTCCAGATAATAAATTGTTACAATAACTGTAAATTTTAATGATTGACCAATACTCACCATCTTGAAGATTTGGGACCAGCTTAAACACAATATCCTGCATGGTGCGGTCAAAACTGATGTATTGCAGGGGATGCGATTGATGGATGATACTGTTACATTTTGGACAGTGATTGTTGTCTTCCAAGTGCTTAACCAGGCAACTTTTACAGACTACAAAACAAAAATATCAATTTTAAAGAACAATGACGAACATTTTTATGATGAAAAATGAAAGAAAATTCTTTCCAAAAGAAGCTATAGATTTTTTCTATGTTTGAGGAAATTTTGCATCTTCTGAGAGGCATGTTTTATTACAAATTTGCTTAATTCCGCCCAAAAATATTATTTGTAAGGAAGGTTGGGTTTCTACTCTTAACTTACAAGTGTGTAAGCACTCTATCACTGTCGTTGCATTTATTAAATATCCTCGGCATATCTTACAGATTATAATCTGGTTTAGAGACTTTAGTTTAATTTTATTGACGGCCATTCTCTCATTACTAATTATATTTACAGGTGCACTACAGAATTAATTTTCCGACTCAACTAATACACCGGCAATTTTTTTGACAGCACCCATACACACAATTTATCAATAAGCGACGCATGGAAATCTCGGGAAACACTTTTTGTCTCAAAATGTTAATTTGTAAGGGTCCGACGAGTATCTCATTAATCATAAAAGCTCTTTGGGCCTCAGCTTACTTTGGATTTACTCTAGGCTTCTGTTCACGCTTCAACGTAAATTCATTTATAAAATTTATTCAATCCCGCCAATCATTTAATCTCATTTGTAGCTACCTTCAGTTTTCGGCAATGTTAGCCCCTCATTAACTCACACTTATGTAAAATTCAATGTTGTCATTCTTCAATCCTATATAGAGCAATTTCAAAAACAAAAACAAATAATTTAACAAGTTAATTATAAACTAAATAAAGGATCAGAATGAGCAGTAGTTATTATTTTGCTATAGTTGGACACTCTGACAATCCTATATTTGAGATGGAATTTGTTAATTCAAAGGAACAAAAGGTAAAATCAGAAAGAAACTTTTTATTCATCACTTATTCATTAAAGTTGAAATTATTTTATTTTAGAAAGAAGATCATCGACATCTAAATCAATTTATAGCTCATGCAGCTCTTGACCTTGTAGACGAACACAAATGGAAGCAAAATAACATGTATCTTAAATCGATTGATAAATTTAATCAATGGTTCGTTTCTGGATTTGTGACAGCCTCTAATATCCGTTTCCTTATGGTCCACGACAATCGCAATGATGAAGGAATCAAAAATTTCTTTAATGAAGTCTATGATACATACATAAAGTTTATCCTGAATCCATTCTATACCATAAATACATCAATCAAATCTCCATCTTTCGAAAAGAAAACGCAAATCTTTGGTAAAAAGTATCTTATCTCGTAAATATTTATAACAAGCTTCAGGAAGTGATATTTTGGAATTTTTAATTACTTAAATTTTTAAATTTATTTCATTTATAAATTGAATAAGAATACTGAATTTATTTTTCAATACGTACCAAATGCTAAATAAGTTATTGATTCACAAAATACCACTATGAAAGCTTTACATAATTTATTCCATAAATATCAATTAATTTTGTTAAGTCCAAGTCGTTAATAAAATGTATGAAAATAAACCAATCATTCGGGAAGTAGTTTTTATTACATGATACCTCTAAAAGTGGCGAGAGTATAATTGGGAATCGAAAAGCCAGTTATTTCACTTTTTTAAACAATTAAAATATTTATTAACGACAATTTGGTTGTAGAAAAAGTTAACAAGTTGAGTATTTTTTAGTATTTTTGTTATATCACAATTTCAATTTTAACTAATTTTGTTGATTGATTGATCGTTAATGGTGGTGATGCTCATATTGCTCTTCCTCGACTGGTGCCTGTTGATGACTCACATTGATATCTCCATAATGCTCATATGTTTGCTCTTGCTCTACGCTCTCAGAACCTGCATGTCCCAAGTCGTAATGATGATGATTATATGCTGGCTCCTGGAGTTTATGGTTCTTGAATTCACTGTGATTCTCTAATGTTAGCCCATGGTTGTGGTTGTGTTCAGTTTCAGGGTGGACCAACTAATGGTTAAACATTGAAGAATTTAGTACCGAAATGTTGACTATTTATAGAAAGTCTCTAAAACACTGTTTTGATACTTTTCCAAATTTTGATATATCAATAATATTTACCTTCAATTTATGGTTGTGTCCTCCAATTTCTACTGGGTGTTTAAGGAACTGCTGATCTTCTTTCTTAACATAAACTGGCACGGCATGGAAATGATGGAATTTGAAGCTCTGATGTGATGTTGCATGCTTGTGATCGACTTCTTGGTGATGCTCTGTCTCAGATGTCTCACCATCAGATATGGGATCATACTCGTGAACAACGCCAGCAAATGCGCAGACAACAAGCGATGTGCATAACTGGAAATATTGGATAAAACGTTCACTTTTCAGTTAATCTACATTTTTTATTTAAATCTTCATTCAATGCACTTACAAATAACTTGAACATGTTTCCTATTTTTTTTGAAATTTCTTCTATATTTTCACTGTGCTTGCTTTTTCGCTGTATTATTGCAGCCACATACGTATCAAACTTGAATGTTGAACATTTAAAATTGTGTCTTGTATTTATTTAAAAAATACAAATTCCCACTTTTGGAACGAAAATGTGCTCTGCTGAGTGGCTGGTAAACAACAAAAAAAACGATCAATTTAAAATCCCCATATAAATTTTGTGCTTGGCGCTGAGTAAACCTTTCTTTTGGCTGGTAAAACAATCACATAATGAGCTTTGGAGCTTTATTGGAAAACAATGAAATTGGCTTAAGAATTTCTCTTTATTATTTGAATTATTTGGATCTGTTATGCATTATAGATGATTAGCCGCACAGATTATCATAATCTGCTTGAAACAGTTATGCTTACAGATTTTTTCGTGTGCTGTACGCTTTTTTGTACATAAAGCAAACAACACATTAGGTTCCTTATTATGCACAACATACTGAATACTTTCTGCAAAATGTAATTTTTTATTTCGATTCTTATTATGTTGAATAATTGTTGAATATCGATGATGCTCGAATGTCCACATGTCAAATTCATTAATTTTTTCTGGTCCTTGATATAATTTTGACATTATAATGTATTGCAAACATGTTTTTGGTGATGCTCAATACTGATTCTTAGCCAATTTCACTGCTTTTGAAAGATACTTGGATGTACTGTATTTCAAATCCTTTCATATCTACTAAGGAGATTAGCAACAGTTTCGATAACATTTTATTGTTAAAAAAATATGTTAATACAATTTTTTTAAATCAGGTTTTTTGAAATGAACAAACTTGCAATGCAATTTTAAAACACTTCTTTATTAGAAACGATTTCGGTTTAATTTGTATTATTTTGAATTATTGTTCAAATAGTAAAAATAATCAACAGGCATAAAGTTTATGTAAGTGAACATTAAAATACGCTAAAAATATTAATAACGATTATTATCGAAAAAATGGCAACAAATGAATATATGCATTGTTGAAAATGTCTATGTAATTAGAGTACGTTCGCATTTTTTTAATTAAGAAAGTATTTGCAAGTTAAGTTTATTTTTATAGCGTTTTCTAAAGAATAAATCCTAACATAAGTATGAACGACCCCTAAGTATTTAATAATTCAATTACAACATTTGCTGATGTCGTCTATCGCGCATCAACAGTTTTATTTTTTCATTCATGGTTTTATATAGCATAACTAAAAGCAAAGGTAATTGAGTAGCTAACACATTTCGTTATACAGACCACAAAATTCTTACCACCGTTCATCAAAACAACGATCAAGTAGTTATAATTGGTGAGCCACAACAATGTCTATTATTTCCAGTAGTTTGTTTATATTTACATCGCAACATGCACTTTCGATTACCAAAATGATTGACATCTATTGCAACTGCCAACTGCAACTTTGAAATGATTTACTGTAGGTTTACGATCGAGGGGATAATTTTAATTTTTTACTAGATTAGAAGCTTTAAATCCAACTTACTCATATTTTAAAACAAGTATTCTTTAAGCAGTTTAGTTAATAAATACAAAAAATGTAAAATGAGAATTATTTTTAAATAAAATGTACACCAAATATTGAATCTTTCATTACCCCTCGCATTTCAACCCATAGTTTTCCTAGCTCGAAATCGAAAGTGAAATAAATTTCTTACAGTTTATTCGCCGTTTTCTTCTATTTCATCGCCTCTCTGGTGTATTTCAAGTGTACTAAAGCACATACACTTGGCTTTGGCATCTCTGTTGTTGCGCTCCATGAAAAGATAGATAAATGTGCAAAAAATAATAGAAAAAACTGCCACTTTCGCTGGGAATCCGATGAAAAATGCACATCACATGACCACATGCTAACTATTTACTGTAGTGACAAAGTGCTGGCAATCGATCAAGTTAACTGGCAACTCAAATCGCTGAATAAATGCTCATAAATATCTTGTATGAGCAGGAAACATTTCTATTGAACTCGAATAGCTGGTTGTTGGCAAAAAATTCAAGTTAACAATAAAAATATTGGCATTTGAATTGAAATTAGAGTTGGTCAATTTTTAAAGAAATTTTACAAATCTATGGTATATTAGCTCATTGTGAACGTTTTGTAAAAAAATAATTTTTATTTAATTTTTATTTAATTTTTATCGTTAATGCTGTTTTCGTGAGCTTTTTCTGAATGATCTAAAAGTTGGTGATACCATTTTCCAAACAATAATTATGAATACCATACCATATTATATTAAATAAAGTTAATGTTATCATGAAACATAGAAATTTTCAGAGAATAGTTTACATCCGATATTCAACATAAAACACATAATTATCATTATTATCAATTATCAATGATCTTGACATTAAATTGAGATCGAACAAGTTTCTGCAATTTTTCTCAATCGGAGTAGAGATGGCTTGAGTTGCTAGATGCGTTTTATTGTCCAGTGATAAGTTTCACTATGTTTTCATTAAATATGGCAAGGATTTTGTAATATTATCATTATTTTGTTGTTTTCTAGTTTCATCATCAAAATACATCATGATTTTATTTCAAATAGAATAATTGCTACCTTGGGTCGAAGATGAATTTTGTGTCGTGAAGGTATATTTTATGTATTTTTACATAAAAGGACTCGTTCTAGGTCAGTTTTTGATTGACAATACGACAAATTTAATATTATTTGAAAAGCTACAATTCAAAAGTGTGCAAACGATAAATTTTAATTACTAATAAAATTTTATAATAATTGAAAAAGTAATAAAAATTAAGTTCAAAATTTTTATGTTTCTAAAATATTCAGTCACGTTTAAAACTCATGCAAATGTGTCGTGTGAGTTTGTTTTTGACCGTGTGTCTATGTTTGGAGATTGGATAAAATTACTGTCCTTTATCTGAAGAGTATTTTCAACAAGTCTAATGGTCATCAACTCAACATTATTAGATCAACCTATGGATCTCATTTGATAAATTTATAATTTTTATAATTTTGATTTCCATATACCTATTATATTTTAAGTCTAGAGATATCATTTAGGGATAACTCCAGGTTGGCAAAAAAAGTATGAACCATTGCTTTCAAATTTTCCACGAATTTAAATAAAAATCATATTGACGAACTATAAAAAAATATTATTACAGATAATTTCATATTTTGATTGTAAAAGTTCAGCTTAGAATTTAGTATAAAAGCTTGCAAATTCGACAGTAAATTCAATTCAAACTTTGAGTTCTCCTTTACCATTTTGTCAGTAGTATAACAACTTTCACCATGCAGATCAGCAAACTTGTGAAAATTTCAATTATCCTGGCACTTATTGGTAAGTATAATCTCTTGTTAAGTTGTTCTGCAGATGACTTCTAAGAAATTTAAATTTCTACAGTTTGCACTGTGGTTGATGCAAAAAAATACAGGAATAGGAGACGCAGAGTAAGAAGACACAGAACAACAAAGCCTGCTATGTACGACACTCCAACTACTGAAGCCCCACCAATTTATCAATCTTCAGGTAAATGAAGTAGATACGATAGCAAATATATATTTTGAGATCAATCTATACATTGTTTTCCTTTTTTATCTATAATAATCCAAATTAATTAATTACAAATCCAGAATCACATGCAGCGCCATCTAGTTCATCATCATCAGGTATTAAATTGATTATTTTGATTGGATTCAATATTAGTGCAGTTAATCAATGGAAAAAAAAAACTAAACTAATTGATAATATTATTCCAGCTTCATCTCCAGTTTCTGAATCAGCACCATCCAGCATTTCTTCTAGTGCATCTGCACCAGCTAGTGTTTCATCTTCATCAGGTATTCAAAACTCCTTTTTATAAATTTAAGATTCGTGTAGTTAGAAGGCAAACAATTTACTACCTAATTTTTTTTATCCAGCTTCAGCTCCAGTTTCCGAATCAGCACCGTCCAGCGTTGCTTCAAGTGCATCAGCGCCATCTAGTGTTGCTTCAAGTGCATCAGCGCCATCCAGTGTTGCTTCTAGTGCATCAGCGCCATCCAGTGTTGCTTCAAGTGCATCAGCGCCATCTAGTGTTGCTTCAAGTGCATCAGCGCCATCTAGCGTCGCTTCAAGTGCATCAGCGCCATCCAGTGTTGCTTCAAGTGCATCAGCGCCATCTAGTGTTGCTTCAAGTGCATCAGCGCCATCTAGTGTTGCTTCAAGTGCATCAGCGCCATCAAGCGTTGCTTCAAGTGCATCAGCGCCATCCAGTGTTGCTTCAAGTGCATCAGCGCCATCAAGCGTTGCTCCTAGTGCATCAGCGCCATCCAGCGTTGCTTCTAGTGCATCAGCGCCATCTAGTGTTGCTTCAAGTGCATCAGCGCCATCTAGTGTTGCTTCAAGTGCATCAGCGCCATCCAGTGTTGCTTCTAGTGCATCAGCGCCATCCAGTGTTGCTTCAAGTGCATCAGCGCCATCTAGTGTTGCTTCTAGTGCATCAGCGCCATCTAGTGTTGCTTCAAGTGCATCAGCGCCATCTAGTGTTGCTTCAAGTGCATCAGCGCCATCCAGTGTTGCTTCAAGTGCATCAGCACCATCCAGTGTTGCTTCAAGTGCATCAGCGCCATCTAGTGTTGCTTCTAGTGCATCAGCGCCATCTAGTGTTGCTTCAAGTGCATCAGCGCCATCTAGTGTTGCTTCTAGTGCATCAGCGCCATCCAGTGTTGCTTCTAGTGCATCAGCGCCATCTAGTGTTTCATCATCATCAGGTATTAAAAAATCCATCCTGTTTTAATTTAAGATTCGTGTAGTTAGAAGGCAAACAATTTACAACAAAATTTTTTAAATAATTTGATTTAACTAAATATTTATTATGATAATAATTATCATTTTCTAACTCCAGCTTCAACAAGTGAACCAACTACATCTCCTATTGAGGAAACTACAACTCCTGAAAGTATGTTTGACTTCTTTATTATACAACAGCTTCTAAAATGTTATTGAATTATTTTAAATAGGCGAAGGAGGTCTGCAATCATCAACTACAAGGCCATGTGGTGATAACGAGAATCCTGTTGCATGCGGAGCAATCGCATGTGAAGATGTTTGTACTGGGACTACAAAAACAAATGTTTGCTACACAAACGACTGCTCTAAGGTATGCGTGTGCAAACCTGGATTCTTCAGAATACCCAGTGGACAATGTGTTTGCTAATTATTCATTAATCAAAAATATATTTATTTGATTCTTTAATTAAACGTATTACTCATTCGAAACCATAAAACAAGCTTATTTCATTGCAAGTTTATGAAAAATAAAAAAAATGTCAGATTTATAATTTTGAAATGTCTAATAAACTCACAATCTATCAAATCAATTTTTATCTTATTCTTAAAAATGTTAATTTATATATTAGAACATAAAATATACTAATCAACATATAAAGACGACCACAGTAAAGCTGCAATGAAACCTGACCACCTAAGAATCACATCCTATCAAATGAAATTTCAAGATTGTGTATATCTAAAATATTAGGATACTCGCCAAGAGCGTAACCGATCTTAAATCGACCATCTTAGTCAAATTTTGGTCGGTTGCGCTCTTCGGTACCATTTGTTGTGCAATAATTCCTTTTAAGAAACATTTTAAACAATAAAAAACTTAAACTTATTTTTTTCAACGATTTTAATAAATAACTTAAATATTACAGTTTTTACAATAAGTGCTAGTTAATATTGTGCAAAGGCATTTTTGGTGGGGGTCGCAACTCTCTATCTGGCTGCTTGAAATTTTTATTGATTACCCGGTTGTTGAGCTTTTCATCCCTAGCTTGCTTATTTCTAAGCAAAGGTTTTATCATTAATCGCTGACCATTGGTTGGAGCGATTTGTGGGTGGTATGAGGAGGCTTGAGGCTCATAACGTTTTTTGCTATGTTGATCCCAGGTACCATAATTCATATCTTGAAACCCAAATTTAATATTAGGGTTGTTATTCCCAAAAACATTACGATTTTTGTTCGTTGACGATTGAGAATTAAGACCAATTTGAGAGTTCTGATGATTCATTTGAAAAACATTGTCGGTGTTCCTAGTATTAGAATTCTGAGAATTATTATCATTATTTCGATGATTTTGGTAATTTGGAGAATTATTTTCATTATTATTTCGGTTATTCTGGCTATTGTGATTATTCAATTGAGAATTCATGAAGTTACTAAAACTCATAGAACTTGATTGTCCATTTTGTTGATTATTATTTCTACTGGACCTTACGTTGTTGACCAATTGATTCAACAGCGGATATTGATTCTTTTGAGACTGATTCAAGAAATTTCCAGTTTGACCGGCGGTGTTTTTCTTTTTTCTTTGAGAATTGTTATTATTATAGAAATTAGCATAAGAGTCTGAATGTGAAGTTCCAGAAGTAACTGGGTTGCCAAATGATGGATAGTTTTCAAAGTTATCTGCAAAGTGCTTATTCTGATTGTTTGGCTTGAATGATTTCCAACTAGATGAAGAAGATTTTCGAGGCTGCTCATCAAAATCTTTAAGTTGGTCATTCACTTGAGCTTGAGCCACTCCACCAAGCATGTACCTTAAAATTATAAAGATTTATTTAGATTTCAAAAAACATTTAATTCATTAATGAATTTAAAATAATACATACTTCAACGTATTCATATCTATATTGTAAGGATTTGCAACCGGAATTCCGTTGATAATCTGTATTGGAGTGTCTACAGCATCTGGTCTTCCATTTTCATCATCTTCGTCATCTTGGCTGATAATCCTTGGCAGTTTATGGCTATCAAAGCTTATGCTTGTTGCCAGGTTAGCCTTCCCTTTGTTGGTAGTTGCATAAGAGTCAGGCAAAACATACCCTTTGAAAAGTTTAACTGACTCTGGTTCTGTAGGTTCATAATCTCTCATTTCTCTATTTTTATTAGGATTATTATGGCCCATTGCGTTTATATCGTAATAAGTTTGCTGATTAAAGTGCAATCTTGGCTTAGGTGCAGCATTATTTATGACATTTGTTTGATCAAAACCTTCAGTATTTTTTAGCGCCGCTGAGTGATCAAAGCTGATGTGTTGATAAGTCTGTCCAACATCTATCGCAGACAAATCAAATGGTTTAGATGGTTTTGCTTTCTTAAATGTCAAGTCAACATTACTGTTGGATTCACGCATATTTTCTATGGCATCACTGAGCTGCTTTCCGGGTTGGAAAGTATTTTTGGGAAGTTTTAAAGTGGCCATAATCTTAATGGGCTCTGCTGGCATTTTCTTGTAAGGACTATCCTCAGAGTCCACATTTTTTGGTCGATGAGCATCTATAAATTTTATTGAGTGTCGATTCTGCTGGTTGTTGACCTCAGAATAGTAGTTTTTGGGTGCATTGCCAGATGTTTCTCTCAAATCCTTGTCGGAACCATTTATCTCTTTCATATATTGAAGTGCTGCTTGTTTGATATGTCTCATGTAGTCATCTTTGGTAATTTCATATGGACGAGACCCCTTTTTGTTATCAAAAATTCTTATGGCATCACTTCCCAAAATTTCAGTGTCCAAATCATGGCTGCTATGGTGGCTGCCATGCTGATTATGAGATGTCTCATAATAATAGTTATTATGCTCATCTGGCAAGTTTTGATATTCATGCTCATGATGATGATGGTGTTGAATATGTTTCTCTTCTTTTTTATGTTCTTGCTTTTTCTGTTCTTCATCAACTTGATAAAGGACTACATACTGATGATGATTTTTGGAAGCTTCTTGTTGTTGATCTTCTTCTGCCATATTTAAATTATGTTGCTGCTGATTACGAGGTGGTGGCATTTCCCTTTCTTCCAATGCACGCATGTACGGCTCATTTTGGTTCTGGAAGAAATCATTTTGATAAAATTCGTTCTTATTTTCAGCTTTCTGCGATTCATCGACAACTTTCGGATTCACTTTCATTATCTCTCCAAGCGCGTCTTGCTCAGTGAAATACTCTGTCTTGTAATTGTATTTCATGATTGGCTGCGTACTATTGTGGTTATCCTGGTAAGTGGGTGCATGAAGCGAGTTGAAATATGTTGGATAAGTTGGATATGGTGTTGCTTGTCGCGAAAAAGTAAAATTATCGGCATTATTCTCTAATTCTTCGTTGAATGCGACATTTTTGGGTTGCTCTCTTTTCGGATGCTGAAGTGCAGGTCTTTGGTATTGACTTTTGGGTTGAATTACGACTGTGTGTCTGGCTTCAAATTTTTTTTCTGGTGATAAAGTGGTAGAAACTGGAGTTTGAGCTGATGGTTTATTAAAATAAATTGATGCTTGGATTGTGGTTGAATTTGGCTTTGGACTTGAATATTTATAGTTTGATGATTCAGTTGGCGTAGAAGGAGAAGCTGATGCATAAAAATTTTGATGATTGAATGGTTTTTTTGTGGGTTGTATAAATTTGATTTTGATATTTGTGGTGTGTTCAACAGGAGTTGTGGGAGATGGCAATGATAAAGAAGACTGAGGCGAAGGAGAAAAATACCGAACTTCATGAGTTTCAGGCTTTTTAGTTGGTTCTTTCATTTTGTTTAAAGACGAGGATTGTGGAAAAGCGGTTGATTTTATTGCAACATTGTGAGAGTTGTGGTGAGTTAGAGGTGGGTAATAATATTCTATTGGTTTATTCTCTGCAATTTGTTCATCAACGACTAAGTTTTCATAGTGGTTAGGTCTTTGTAGAACTGGTTGATATTGGTAAGGGTCCGTGGAGCTCTGAATTGTTTGAGCTGGTTGATAAACAGGATATTGCTTATAAGCAAACTTTGGAATCTCTGTGGTAACAATTTCTACAATTTGATGCTTTTTCTTGCTAGGCTTTTCTTTAGTTTCAATTGTATCAACTACATCTGGATAATAATAGTGATAATTGCTTACACCTTCATTGTCCCCAGTGATAGTTTCTTTGTAAATTTCAGCATCAGCACTCTCTGGCTGATAATAATGTCTTTCATTTGTCAGCTTAACTTTCTTCATGTTTGCTTTTGGAGTAGGACTATTTTGCAATGGTTTGGATCTTTTGCCAGGATAGAAATTTACTCCCTCTTCAATCTCTTGGTAAATGTTTTTCTTTGTTTTACTAGAAATTTTTTTGGGGTCATCATAATTTACAGTTGTGTATTCGAAGAATGAGCTTGCAGGAACTTCATCGTGCGTTGGAAAGTGAGATTCTCTTTGCACAAAATTATTCCTCATTTTCAGAGCAGTTTCTACATATTCTCGAGGAGAGTTACTATTCTTCATGGGAGCTAAGTAGTCGGGTTTCTTCTCATGAGCACGCCCCCTTAGGTGTAATTTTGAGTGCCCATTTTTATCTACATTCTTAGGGAGATATTTGAGTTCATCATGGTCTGAAAATTGGATAAGAAAACGAGACTCAATTGGTTCATGATAAAGTTGATAACAAAGTATGAAGTATTTACCTTGAAATTGGTGTTCACTTGCTCCATGAGGTGATGGAAATACAATATTGCTAGTTGAAGTGTGTTGAATTGTATCGGAAGCCATTTGATCGATGTAGTGTCCATCACTATCGTGCATCGCCTCCATATGATTGGGTCTTCGTTTCTGTGCATTTTTGGCCAATACAAAATTTACTAAAACCTAAAACCAGTCCAAGTTAAATCAATTACTGAATTTTTATTGCAGTTTAATGTGTGAAAAAGTGAAAATAATAAACATGCAATTAAAATTCTTCTTTTCTGAAACATCGAGATTTCTATTGTAGTAATTTATTACAGATTTTAACTGCATTAGAAATCTATATCACTTTACACGGAAACTTTTTCGCTCTGATCGTGATGATTTTCCAACAATTTTCATTTTTCATAAGAGATGGACTACATGCATCACGCACGCGAACAGTTTTCATCGATTTCATTCAAAAATCTACTGACCGACTAATAAATTAGGTTTTTTTTAAATAACTGTGCCAGAATTTTCAATATTAAGTCGGATTGTTTGATTGAATTTTATATCCTTAATTTAACTTTTGAAATTATTTAAGTTTATTTTTTTCACATGTTGGTACTTCAAACGTATTATACATTTTTAAAAGTCGTTAACACTTTTTTACTACAACAATTAACTTTGTGGTGCATCACAACTCATCAAGTTTAATTATCTCTAAATTTTATTAATTGTTCGTTTCGGTATTTTTTATGGTTTTTGCACAAATCGTCAGCTTATTTTATGAGTGATTTCAGATAATTTCATAAACACTAAATCCATAAATTTTGATTTCTTTATTAATCGTTCTACATATTAAACGTTAATTCGATTTTTCACGATTCAATTTTATGTTTTCACTGCTTTTAAAATCTTGACTAAGATTTTCAATATTTATCATCAATTCGTCAACCACTTTAAACTCAAGCTAAAGATGACTATCTCAGTATTTATCACATTCTTATTTCTGTTAACTTTTATCCATTGTATTTCCAAAAACTTACTAAAATAACTACAATTAACGGAGACCTTAATTTGATCCTCATCTTTTCACTGCAATAATTCAGCAACAATTAAAAGTGCTTCTTGCTGCAGCAACACCTTATATAAATAAACAAGTGCTAACTACTGAAGTTGTTCACAAATTTACAAGTTTGCAAGTTTACGGAGCTATATGGTAACTTTGGCTGTGTGCTTCATAAAATCAGAATTAATGAAAGAATCACAAGAGCATATCGTAGCAATTTGCTGGCAAAACAACACTAGCATATTTATGTTTTGATTAAAAGATTTATGTATTATTTATTAAATACACAAAAGATTTCTTTTTTAAACTTTGTATATTCAATTTAATCAATTTTGATTGGAGTAAATTGGGAGAAGATTAGCATCAATGCACGTTGCTGAAAGAAAGTAATGTGTATCTAAGTTTACTGAAATATTACAAAAGGCTCTATTCTTGTTTATTTAGTAATAATCAGTAATATATTAGTGAGTTAAATATTATGTGACACGAAGAAACTTGTGGTTAACTAAACTTTAAATTTCGTTGCATTGATGTGTTCTGGACTGATTGTAATTTGCAACCTCAACTTATTAAATCAAACATTTGTTCATTTTTATGTTTCAGTAATACCTATTTGCACTTAATTGATCATAAGATTATAGACACTTATTTTTAGTTACATTTAACTGATCATGATACACATTTCAGTCCAATATATAAAATAAACAATTAATCGCAACAGAATCTAAGTAAATTAAAATTAAAAGAAATTTGCTATACAAATAAAGTAAAATCATAAGAAAGCTAGCCAATACAAAAAGGCAGCTTCCGTGTGGACTCAGACAAAACATCTAGGCATTTAACTAAAATTGATTTTAGAAATTCTGCAAATGCGGAATCAAACCTATTGCATTAAAAAAAAGAAAATCTAAAAAAATATTTTCCTATTAACACAATTATCCAGTAATATGTTCAACTTATTCGCTAATTGCCCTGAAAATCGATGCTTGTTTTCAGAAATATTAATTGATTTAAGAGTTGCTTTAATTAAATATTTAAGAGAAATTCATTTTGCTAAAAAGAGCCATTTGAGAAGATACTCAATATAATTTGAATTTACTTTAGGTTAGTACTTAAGATACAATCTGAAAATGTAAAACTTTATGCTTTTTAGTATTTCTGATGTTACGAATAAAGAACTAGATACTCTATATTATGGCCCTTATAAAAAACAAACAAATTTATTAATTTTAAATTCGTTTTATTTACATGTTCAATGTTCATGGATTGGTAATCAATTCAAAACATTCAATACAATGCAAGAATAAGTTTAAAACTAGAAATGAGACAATGTTCGGAATGATGAGTTATTTGAGTATCAAGTTATTGCACGTGGTTGAGGATGAGAGAGTAATTAATAAATTTGATTGGTTCATTAAATATTCTAATTTTCTGGTAAATTCACAACTAAAATATTAGAATTTACTAACAAAAGGTTTATATAATTTTCAACAAATAACAATTTTCTTAAAAAATATGGCGATTTGATAAATAATAACAAGTTAAGGTTTAGCTGTTGTTGATTTCTCTTGAGACCTAGACGTGCCACGTGTTCTTTTCATTTTGTGCACCACTTTATTCAGTTTTTTAAACTCTTCTTGAGTATAAGGAGCATTGCGTTTGGCAGTGCGTGTTGATGGAGAAATCGTTGAAGCATGAGCATGATAATTGAAGGGAAGTTTGGATCTTTGAGTAATGGAGACAACTGCTTCTTGCGAAGAGTATTCTTTGTGAATAGGATCCGAGTAATCTTCTTCTATTTGTGGTTGGTAATTTTGTTGATGAGTCTCTACTGTTGGAACTACTTTTTTCTTGAAAACAACTCGAGTATGTTTCTCACTGGGATAATTTTCGTTAGTTTGCAGTTCTTCTCCAGTAGTGTGATGTTCCTCAATATGTTCTTCATAGGCCTGATATGATGGAGTAGTGACAAAGTTCTCAAACACTTTTGGATGATCATAAGCCTCTTCTTGATAATTTTGCTGCTGAGGTTGTTGCTCCTAAAATTTAAAATAATGCCATTAAAGGTTTGTATTTATGAATATTTCAATCAAAATAGAGCGATACTTGAAACTTATGACAAATTTAAATTTCTTACAGTGTAATGTTGCTGGATTTCCGCTACTTCAATATGCTGAGGCTCCTGTTGGATGACTTGATGTTGAAGAGCTTGCTGTTGATGATAATAGTTTTCCTGAGCTCTATAATACTCTTGTTGCTGATAATTTTGAGTCTGATAATATTGATTGTAGGGCTGATGAACTGATACCATTGGTATATATGCAACTTGAGGTTGCATCTGCTGAACATAGTGTTGAGGATGCATGAGTAATCCTCTATGATCCTGTTCCTCCAAAACTTTCAGGAACTGAGCAGCTCTAAGTTCTAGGTATTGCTGAAGAAGTTTCTTTTAACTGATCATGATATACATTTGGAGTCCTATAAAAATTAAAACAATTAATCGAACAGAATCAAGTAAATTAAAATTAAAAGAAATTTGCCTACAAATGAAGAAAATCATAATTTTGAGCTATTCCAATAACAAAATGCAGGTCTTCCGTGTGGACTCAGACAAAATCATCTAGGCATTTAATGGTTGATTTCTATAAATTCTGCAAATGCGGAATCAAACTTATTGCATTAAAAAAAGAAAATCTGAAAAATATTTTTGACTATTAACACAATTATCCAGTAATTTGTTCAACTTATTCGCTAATTGCCCTGAAAATCGAATTGTTTTCATGTTGATAATTGATTTAAGAGTTGCTTTAATTAAATATTTAAAGAGAAATTCATTTTTATGCTAAAAAAATTTTAGAAGATATTTTAATTTTTGAATTTTTTTAGGTTAGTACTTAAGATACAATCTGAAAATGTAAAACTTTATGCTTTTTAGTATTTCTGATGTTACGAATAAAGAACTACTCTATATTATGGCCCTTATAAAAAACAAACAAATTTATTAAATTTAAATTCGTTTTATTTACATGTTCAATGTTCATGGATTGGTAATCAATTCAAAACATTCAATACAATGCAATAATAAGTTTAAAACTAGAAATGAGACAATGTTCGGAATGATGAGTTATTTGAGTATCAAGTTATTGCACGTGGTTGAGGATGAGAGAGTAATTAATAAATTTGATTTGTTCATTAAATATTCTAATTTTCTGGTAAATTCACAACTAAAATATTAGAATTTACTAACAAAAGGTTTATAATTTTCAACAAATAACAATTTTCTTAAAAAATATGGCGATTTGATAAATAATAACAAGTTAAGGTTTAGCTGTTGTTGATTTCTCTTGAGACCTAGACGTGCCACGTGTTCTTTTCATTTTGTGCACCACTTTATTCAGTTTTTTAAACTCTTCTTGAGTATAAGGAGCATTGCGTTTGGCAGTGCGTGTTGATGGAGAAATTTAATTTAGCATTCAAAAAGGGAAATTTGGAAATTTGAGTTATTGACACAACTGCTTCTTGGGAAAAACGTCTTAATTAAAATAGGATCCGAGTAATCTTCTTCTATTTGTGGTTGGTAATTTTGTTGATGTGTCTCTACTGTTGGAACTACTTTTTTCTTGAAAACAACTCGAGTATGTTTCTCACTGGGATAATTTTCGTTAGTTTGCAGTTCTTCTCCAGTAGTGTGATGTTCCTCAATATGTTCTTCATAGGCCTGATATGATGGAGTAGTGACAAAGTTCTCAAACACTTTTGGATGATCATAAACCTCTTCTTGATAATTTTGCTGCTGAGGTTGTTGTTCCTAAAATTTAAAATAATACCATTAAAGGTTTGTATTTATGAATATTTCGAGCAAAATAGAGCGATACTTGAAACTTATGAAAAATTTAAATTTCTTACAGTGTAATGTTGCTGGATTTCTGCTACTTCAATATGCTGAGGCTCCTGTTGAATGACCTGATGTTGAAGAGCTTGCTGTTGATGATAATAGTTTTCCTGAGCTCTATAATACTCTTGTTGCTGATAATTTTGAGTCTGATAATATTGATTGTAGGGCTGATGAACTGATACCATTGGTATATATGCAACTTGAGGTTGCATCTGCTGAACATAGTGTTGAGGATGCATTAGTAATCCTCTATGATCCTGTTCCTCCAAAACTTTTAGGAACTTAAAGCTATAAGTTCTATTGATTGATCTGAAGAAACTTGAAGATGCAAAGCATGTTGCAGGACCTGGAACATTGTTAAAACAATGCACTGGAAGTTAATTTCTGTTTCTCAAAACTAAAATTAAATTAAAATAAAGCTAAAATTGTTGATTGGTGTTCATGGTTATGAAAATAAATCGATCAACTCAAAATCAATTTTGATGAGATGAATGATTAAGAAAATTAAAAATATAAAATTAATAAAAAAAATATATTCACAAAAAGTTTAAAAAATTTGAATAGTTAAAAAATTTCATATTTATTTTGAAAAATAAATTTCAGATTCAAATATGAAACGGTTAAAAAATTTTCCAAAACATTATAAATTTTAAATTATCCAATAAAATTTTCAAATTCAAGTCATAGCACTTGATAACTTGACACAAAAATATGGTCCACTAAGAAACTCCATCAAAACCTGTCCATCTTAAAATTACCTTCTTTTTGAGAGAATATTTTGATTTCTAGCTAAAATTTTCAAAATTATGTTCTAAACTTGAAATTTTATTTCAGTGGACCAAATTTCCATGTGAAGTGCTACAGCAAAATAAATTTCAACAAAGTTAAAAAATTTCAAAACAAGTTATGAGAAATGCATTGGTTTTTAATATGCTTCACAATAACTCAAACATGCGAAAAAGTTTGTATATTATGAAAATTTATGCGACGAACAAGTCTGATAACAAATAAATGATATCAAAAGTAGATTCAAGAAACTGTAATCTGAAATATCACCAAAAAGATTTTAATTTTAATTTTCAAGATTTTATTCAAAAAGAAACATTAAGATTTCAAATGTTCGTTAATATATTCTAGTGTGGTCATACACTAAGTTACATTAAGAAGCACACATTTTTCTAGAATCACCGAAAACCACAGAAAAAAACATTAAGAATTTAAATGTTCCTTATTGTATTCTAGTGTGGTCATACACTAGGATACATTAGAAAGAACACATTTTCCTAGAATCTTGTGTATCTCTTAGTGTATCCTAGTGTGTTATTCTAGGAAAAAGTGTGCCTTCTAATGTAATCCTAGTGTACCTACATTAGGACTTGAACCCGCTTTTCTACCTGGGTGGGGACTTGGTATCTCGATATTTTCGTATGTTTAATGATAAAAAACGGTTAATTCTATTTTAACTCAATAGGCTTGTGATTTTAATAGCAAATGAAAGTGAAATGAAAGCGGAAGTTTTATTTTGAGAAAAGTGCTGTGTCTCAAAAAGCAAACAGACTCGTTGCACTTCGTAGTCAAACCAATGCATTTTTAAAGAGCAACCTGAATAATAACATAACGAATTTAATTGCAGTGTATAATGTTGATAGCGGGGTGTAGCAAAAGGTGACTTTTGAATATTTTGTTAAAGCTTTTTGAATATTTTATCAGTATTTGAACATGAAACTGAATAGAGAGAAAAATTATAATTTTCATTGTATGATTGAAACTACCGAAAAATATAAACTTGAGCTAATAAAAATTGTTGTCTGAATTTGTTTTAAGATAATTCTAAATTAAATAAAGTAATTTGTTTAAATTACAAACCATAATAGGCTTAATAACAATTTTATGAAGTAGCTGCATTTCAAAAACGCTTTATGGTCGCTTTATGGCTTATGAACTGATTTAGAAGCACATGCATTGTATACACCAATTAAAATCGACACAATAGAGCTTATACCTTAATGGAACAATGTCTCCATTGTACATAGACAAAAGTGATCTGATAATTAACATGCTATTAAAAACCATTTCTACATGTTTCTCCAAGAGCTTTTGATGATACAAGTTGTGTAACATCATGTTGTGAGATAATCGCAAAGAAATTGGTAATTAAACGTGAAATGATGATACTCTCTAACAGGCGCGATTATAATTTTCATTGTGTTGGATAATAAGCTGGTGGATCAATGATTCAAGGCATTTGAAGAATTCAAGGAAAAGGTCAATCAACTAGTCTAGCTCAGCTGGTTAATAGTTTGAATCTTTTTATTTTTGTATTTTGCAAATTGCAAATTGCTAACATATTTGCATATCAGATTGAAAGTTGTTTCAAAGTTGCAGCTAAGCTGCAGTTCAAGATTTTGCAGACAACTTTTCAAGTCAACAGGAAACTATTCCGAGCAGCTTGCATCTTGATTGAATTATTATATGGTTACGAGCAAGAATTTTGAAATATAAAGGAATTTACGTAAGTACTTTGAATTAATAATTTAAAATTTTAATGGACAATGCAGAAAATGTATTTACAAATTATTTCAAAAGCTTATCAGTAGAACTTAATTCATGTAAATCCTTTAGTTTCAATGCTCTTTAGTAGTTATAAAGATCTTTAATAGCTCTTGCGCTGCATGTCTCGAATCATATTACTTTTTCGCACTCCGAATTTAAACCAAAATATAAAAATGCGCTATAAATCGTTTCAGGAAACGACTGATTATCCACAGTAGATCTAGTAGTAAGTTCGTAAATAAAACCATATTAACACCAAAAAAATTTAGTTAAACTTAAAAGAGATCCAAAAGTCTCAGAAAATCTCAGAAAACCGGTAAATAATTTAATGAATCAAATTACGTATGATTTTCAGGGCATTGTTTGAAAAATATGTCACAAGCTTCTCAGATAAATATTAAAAGTCTCAAATTCACGAGTTCACAGCAAAAAAGCTGTAGACTTGCAACATTTATACTCTACAAAATAATGGAAAAAAAATATAAATATTTATGTGGAATTATGTTTTTATGTTGTTAACAATGTTTTGAACAGTTTGATGATATGTCGGATAATAACCATAAAATGTTTCAATAGTCGATTCGGTAACCGCTGACAGCTTTACTAATTTAGTAAATTTTTGGTGCTTTGCTGTTTTTTTTGTCGTTTTTGTATTTATTGTTGCTATTCTAGAAATGTGTGATTTTAATTCACGAATTTTTGTAATTTTTGATGTTTTATTGTTTTGACTATGGAATTATGGAAGTTGGCAACTCAATAAAATGAAATATCTGTTAACTAATAGCAATAATAAATTAAACTGAAACACTATGAAACTATCTTTTTGATATACGCAAATCGTCTTTATTGTTTTTCTGGTTGATTCGAAAGAAAGTGCAAGTTACGTAACCGAACCAGCTTTTCTATTTCATACACTTTTTTCTTCTACTTTTTAAAACCAAAACTGGCAATAAAATTTATGTGATCCTAAGCGAGTAATTTGTGACCATTTCCAGTTTTATTGTCACCATTAAATTGCTATGAGGCAATACAAATATTATATTCTTTTGAGCTTTTATAAATTTAATCAATAAGAAAGTCCGTTGCATTTTTTTTGGCACCGGAAATATTTTAATAATTAAATAAATTACTGTACAAATATGGATTGGATGCGCTTGTTTTTGCAGACATGGGAAATCGAAATACACTGAGAGAAATTACATCTGAGTTTTGAGCTAATTTAATAACGGTTGATATTGTCGTAACAATGTTATCCACTGATAAAATTGGATTTTTACTTTTGATTTCAATTTAAGCTATAATAAAATATGTTACAAAAGCTAATCTCACTCGATCATTTCCTAAGTGCATTTTGAATAATTTTGCAAACTGCTGATTCATTCCGTCCGCTCTCAAATTAATTTCAAGTCTACCTTTTGAATTTTGATGTTTGGCAATAGCGTTGCTTGAATATTTAAATATTGGATGAATGTAAATAAATATAATCCATGCAATATTTCCAATTGGAGCACTCAGACAGCATTGAGATGTTCAGTATGTTCATAACAAGATTTAAAACTATAAACACAACGTACATCCAATTAAGCAAGTTGCTTCATAAATCGTTAGCATGGAAATCGAATTTAAACATTGAACATAGAGAAACGTAGGAAATTTGAATTTAAATTATGTTCTCTGAAAAAAAAATCTAATAACAATTTGAAATTACTTCATAGGCAACGTTTGTGCATCTTTTAAATTTGTTTTGTTGCAAATTGGACTTTTCATAATAAAACAACACTTTTTAAAAATTTGAACTAATGTCGATTGTATGGTAATTGGATGATGGGAAGCGATGAAATTTTTTTGGATTTGGTAGAGGATGGATATGAGCTACACTCACAAAATGTTACTCTATTAGCCAATAAATTCTATGAAATGGTAAAGTTTGAGGAACTATATAGCTAAAATCTTTAAGACTATAATAAACGTAATCATAGCATAGTTCCCAAGATTCTAAAATATTTTCTAAAATAATATATAGCTATTAGCTATCCTTAGTTTTCGTCTTTTCTTGGTTAAACACTTTCAATCGCACCGTCGTTATGTTGTACTAATTGCATCACTCTTTAAACGGCTTAACTTAGATATTTAATGCAAAATCTGCTAATGTAGATGCTGTGCAGCGCTGTAAAAGCATAGCTAGCATAAACCTTGAACCAGATGTGCGAAAGATCCATTATGTTTCCATCATTTATATGTCTCATTAGCAATTATGCGAGTCGTTAATTGGTGATTATTGAAAGTGGATAAAATTAAGATTTGGCAGGTAAAATTTATCGACTACTTGAGATCGTTCAAGGACCAATCAAAAGATTTAAAAAAATGAGGATAATCGTGATCAGATTTTTGATATTTATAAATTGAATTAATTATTACTTAGGCAATAACAATATTAATTTAATTGATTTTTAAGTGGAGTGAAGATAAAAAATATTGCGTTTAATGGTAGCCTATTTGTTTGACAATTTTAGCATCAAAAATAAATTATATTAGAGAATTCAATTTGTGAAGCAAGACTATTTATTTATTATTCAAAAGCAGACGTACTATAGAGTTTTCCGGAAAACTTTACTTAATTAAACTTTGTAGAAAGTTATAAGGTTTTGAGAAATAAATGCTCTTACCGGTACTAATACTATAATTAGCATGTATGCTAAGTATTGATGGATAATTTAATTCATTAATTTTTATCTCGATAAGCTAATTTGTAGCATATTTACTTTAATGTATCATTAAAATTTGCATTTTTGCAAACGGTTTAATATTCATAAGTCGTTGATGATGTTTACAAATAATCTTAAATTATTTAAGATAGTTGAATCATCTTCAATTATAAGCTTCAAATGCAAGAAAAAAACAAAAATTATATAGTTTCTTGAAAATATTTGAAACTACCTATTGATAAATGAATTACTTGTTTTTGGACATTTCAAACAACACTTAACTAGAATTTGAAAAAAAAGTAACTATAATTCAGATCAATTTTTGAATTCTTGTATAAAAATAACACTCTCCAGGAACAGTACTCAAAGCCGTTGTATTTTAGGTAAATAAACGTAAACAAACCACATTAACCATTATTTTTTCAATAAAAATTCATCAGTTTGCATTAATTTTTGAACGTACCACAATAATTAACCACTTCATAGTGCACTAATAGAATTTAATATTTTTTCGTTTAATCGATTATTTAATGGGTGTTTAAACATAAATCACCGCATTAATCACCACACATTCACGTTTAATGTACAAATGGATGCACTTTTTCAAACTAACCGATGGCGACTAAACGACAGATTTTTCACGAATAAACCGCTGGGCAGAGGCGACTATATGCTTTTATATTGTAAAGCAGACTGGTAGACAAACCGGTGTAGAGTGTCTTTCTTGTAGCGAATTTTTCGTTGAAAAAAAATAAATTCGAGAAGCATTTACACACAAAAAACCAAAACCCATAAAATAATGTGAATTGCTGTGAAATGTTGCTCTTGCGGTTGTTGTAGAAAAGCACACCAAGAAAGCTCTCAGTCTGTGCTTGTGATCTATGCGCTGAACATCTTTCTTCTTTTTGTTTTGAGCATCTTTATTTGCAATGAATTAACAAAAGTGGTGGCACAAACATGTTACCCACATTTGACTGTAAAGGAGATTTGAATACGTTTGCAAGTGCTGCACTAAAACGAGTTTTAAATCATTTATAGCAGCCATATAGTAAAGTAGCATAATTTCCGCTTCTATTAAATAAAGTTTTATGTAATTACCTGTTATTGATAATTATTGAAGATTTTTTAGTTTTCTGTCGGTTTTTTGATAATTGTATGTTCTGTATCATCTTTCATTTAAATTAAGCTACGTAAAAAATTGGTTTTACATGTTGATCTATTACTGCATCAACAAACAAAAGTGATGTTGTGGTATTTAAACATTATAACATATTTTTATTTCGAGCCTCTTTTATTAAAAAGGAGCGTAAAATGTTATAAAATAGTATTGTTAGGTATGAATAATTTCAAACCGATAAATTCTTGGTTAAAAGTTTGCATAGAAAACATGCTTTCTAATTAAGGTGTTTTGACTGAAAAATGAATTAGTCAAGCATCCTGAAGTAAGAGTGATTGTTTGGTTACCCGCAGAAATGCTTATTGGCTTAAATTACATAAATGATCGTTTATGAGCGATTTTTCTATTGTTATGCCAAATTAGCAAATTACCGAAGATTGATTGGTTTTTGGAGAAAAATCAAAGATCATCGAAAGTGAATCAGGAAACGATAAGATCTGAGGCGTTGAAAACATTAATTGGGTTCTTTTATGCAATTTTGAACTAAATTAAAAGTACCGTGTATTGTTGATTTTGCAATTTGAAAGTCAAGAAAGTACAGCATTTATTGGGGAATTTTATGATTTTTTTTACTACCTGTTGAACAAATTTCAAAAAGTAATAATAAAATGTGTAGTCTGATTTAGTGGTGATGCACGATTTCAATACAAAAAAAAAATTTATTTGGGAACCAAATCTATCGTCAGTCAAACCAACAAACATGAATTATGTTAATTGATACTTAAATGGTGTGAAAGCTCTTTTGGTTGAAAAATGTTTCTTAATTACAGCTTGTTGAATTTGAATCCATTAACTTCAATTATAGATTCCAAATTATAAATTTAAGATAAACATATAATTTTAGGTTAATCAGCGGAAAATGTCTATAATTAAATTTGAGACTCATAAATCGCATCAATATGTTGCATCAGTTGCATCATTTTTAAAATTACGAGATGCCAGTAAATAAGACGTATTTTTTTTGTTGAAAATAAAATATTGAATATACATACAGGTTTTTGAAAGAAAAACTACTAAGAAAATCAATTTTGCGCTTTAAATTTGTATTTCTCTTATTAACATTACACAGCATTTTCTTTCACTAACATAAATAAATTTGCACCTTCAGTGTCTACATGAATTTTTTTTCTTCTTAATATTCATTTCAATATAAGTATAGTTATCAGACAAAACACATCAAATCTTAAGAAAATGTAAACAACATTTCAATAACAAATCATAATGAACTCAGGCAACCCTCTTGGCAAAACTTTAGAAACTATGACTGCATTTAATAACATCTTTGTTTCTTGTAAATGCTGTGTCTTAGAAAATAGTATCAGATAGTACGGAGAAAGTGAAGAAATGCATGATTCAAAAACTGGAATTAAATAAACGTGTTCTGACCATATTATGCGAAATTCAAATTACTTTTTCATAAAGATGTAGATACCGAGTAAATGTTTTAAAATACTCGGTGGTAAATGTTTTTCTACAATTTATTTCAAATACATATGATGAGTAGCATACCACTTGTAGCATGTAGCACAAAGTTTAAATTGAATTAATTTATAAATTCCATAAATCATCTTTGTTTGGTAATATCAGGTAATCTCATAGCGAAACATTCACACGCAGCTTGAAGAAATATCGCACATTGAGTGCCAATATGTTATTATGTTGTTCATTGTGACTTTGTGAAATAATTTCTTCGCTTCATAAATAAAGTAAATCTTTTTTTATGCAATATTGCAATAGAAATGGTAATTTTATGGAGCTTGACAATTTTGGAAGATTTTATCGGAATTGGAAATGGGCTTTACTAAAATACTAAATATATCATTTGCTTCGATGATTAACCTATGGAGACAGCGTCACATTTTAAAATTAAAAATTTTTGAGAAGGAATGAGATATATGAGAATTAAAATATATATCATTAACTCAGTGTCCCCGAAATAAACTTATATGAGTTGATGCCAGTAACAAAACTCTAACTCCCTTAAACAAAATTTTGAGATAAATGAACTTTTGCAAAAGTTTACGTGTTTCACTGAGTTTTCAAGATAGCCGTTCCAAATAACCTTTAATTGATCAAAAAATGATGAAATTTTTGAAAAAATATATTTTTTATGCAAATTTGTTTTTTGGAGTCGATAGAATTCAGTGCGCAAGTCAAAAAATCATATTTGACTTTGCATGCGCTGTTTCTCAACTTACTGCATCTACAAAAAACTGAAACTTACAAAAAACATCAATAATATAGTACAGAACAAAAAAATATCTTTGGTTTTAATAATTTCCATCAAATAAGACCACTGCAAGCATTTGAAGCCGCGCGCGCATGGACAAGTTCTTACTCAAACTTTTTTTCCGTTTTCGTTAGAGTAACAAAACTGTAACCACCAAAAAAATTAAAAACTTTGTATCTTCACGAGTTTTATGAATTTCTTTACAAACTAAAGTTTATTTTATGGTTTTTAGTGATAAGAATCGAAAAAAAAAATATTTTCAAAAAAATTTCTTTTAGGGGGGGTGTAATAAATGTTCAAAGGGGTAAAAAGAGCATTCTTGTCGGGCGGATTGTTCTTTGACCAATAATCGGAAAATGTTGAAAAATATCTTAAAACATGCGTAATTTAATATGGAATAAGGATCAAAAAGCATTTTTATCATTTTCACCGAACCAAGACTTTACGGGCCATTTTAATCCAAGCGCGCATTCTACGGCTCGTTCATACAAGTTTTATTCTCACATCGAACAAAACTATATTTGAACGAGCGGTAGAATGCGCGCTTGGATTGAAATGACCCGTAAAGTCTTGGTTCGATGAAAATGACAAAAATGCTTTTTATCCTCATTCCATATTAAATTACGCATGTTTTAAGATATTTTTCAACATTTTCCGATTATTGGTCAAAGAACAATCCGCCCGACAAGAATGCTCTTTTTTCCCTTTTGAACATTTATTACACCCCCCCTAAAAGAAATTTTTTTGAAAATATTTTTTTTTTCGATTCTTATCACTAAAAACCATAAAATAAACTTTAGTTTGTAAAGAAATTCATAAAACTCGTGAAGATACAAAGTTTTTAATTTTTTTGGTGGTTACAGTTTTGTTACTCTAACGAAAACGGAAAAAAAGTTTGAGTAAGAACTTGTCCATGCGCGCGCGGCTTCAAATGCTTACAGTAGTCTTATTTGATGGAAATTATTGAAACCAAAGATATTTTTTTGTTCTGTACTATATTATTGATGTTTTTTGTAAGTTTCAGTTTTTTGTAGATGCAGTAAGTTGAGAAACAGCGCATGCAAAGTCAAATATGATTTTTTGACTTGCGCACTGAATTCTATCGACTCCAAAAAACAAATTTGCATAAAAAATATATTTTTTCAAAAATTTCATCATTTTTTGATCAATTAAAAGTTATTTGGAAAAGCTATCTTAAAAACTCAGTGAGAAACTGATTTTACCGCTGATCATACATTTATCGACCAAGTTTTTGAACATAATTGCACTAAAAACGCGTGGGAACTGAGTGAATATTTATAAGATGCCAAAGAAAATTTTTGGTTTTTTTTGGTTTTTTAGTAATTTTATGTTGTTATCTATTGATTTAGTGAATAAAAAGCATTTTTCAGAAAAGTGGATTTAGAGTTTTGTTACTGGCATCAACATATTATGTTTAAGATGCGTGTCCATCATGTATATTTTACTTGCCAGAAATACCTTAATTGAATAAAATGAAAAAGTTCAAACTAATGAAAACCAAATAAATCTATTTTTTATAAATTTCAGATTTAATTGGATAGATTCAATTAATTTTCTCAAAATTGGTGGTAATATATTTCCAAATACAGGTGAAAATTTTAGTCTACCCAATGGCATTTCAATACAAATATGGAATATGAACTAGACAAGGAGTTTGCAATGAAATCGACAAAAGATATGGTCGTTTAAAAATTTCTTAGATCTTTGGGAAACCCGTTTAAGCTTGGAACTGTTTACGAAGGAATGCAACCATCTAGATTTTGTAGAGTAAAGTACAGTAGAGTGAATTAAACATCAAAATCATAACCTTTCAAAAATGATAAAATGGTTGGTACCAAACCACTTTAATATATAAACTTTATTAAACATAAACATATCAAAAATTTGTTATTTTTACAAACTAATTCGGGTTACGGTTCTTATCACCTAAAAAGCATTAAAAGACTAGTGAATAAATTAGAGGCTGTGATGGCAAATTAGCTCATGTTTTCACTCCGGTGGCTTTAGCGGTCGATCTTTTGCTGTGATCGTATGGCGGTAACTTAACTGAATATGCTATGGTATTATAGGCAGATGCTGAAGGAAAAGATTGATAACGAAGTGGACTTTGAAGATGTTGATAACTGTTCTGAATATTTTGATGAATGCTATTAGGTTGGATACTGTGATGATGCTGAATGTTAGGTTGGTACAAATTTTTCAACTGTTGCTGTCGTGCAAAAGTTACTAAACTGGGAACATATGAATCTATCAGTCCTGTGTCTTGATGTTTAAATCCTGAAGGTGATTGGTAATAGTTGAAGAATGGTTGTTGATGATGGTAACTTTGTGGTTGAATTGAATGTTGGATTGGTTGAATTGAATGCTGCTGGTAATTTTGATGAGAATTATCAAAGTGGTAAGGAGCATGATGAGCTAATTTAGTATTAGGAACTGTTTCAGTGTAGTGGTATTCAACTCCTGGCGAGTAATATTGTTGGAAAGTCGTTGTTGGTTTTTTAACCTCAAACTGAATTTGAGCCACATTTTTCGTAGAATAGTCCACAGATGTTTGCAAGGGTGCCACTGATGGAGCATCTGCATACTCAACTGAAGAAGTCTTTAAGGGATATTGTTGATGTGAGCTACTCGGTGCACCAAATGAGAATACTCCAGGAGGCGAGGGGGCTTGCTGAGGCAATTGAGCTAACTGATGATGATACTGCTGACCGTAATGAGATGCATACGGCATCATTACGTAAGCTCTAAAAATATTAGAAACAAATCTTTAATTTAATATTAATTCCAATTAAAAAATGTTCATAATGCTGTAATTGAAGCTGTTACATTTCCAAGAAGAAGAAGGAACGATGATAGAAATCACAGAATGCCGAAACGAAATCGAAAGTTAATTTTGTATTTTCTTCTTCGTTCAACGTTCAAATGCTTGAATAATTAAATAATATTTATATCGACTCATTTTTGTTTTTTCAAGTTTTTCAGTGTTTTACATTAGAAATAAATCGCCATTGTTGAATTACTGTATGCGCATTATCATCATTTATGAGGAGATTATGCAATCACATTTGGTCGCCTACCCGAAAAAAATTTAATTCTATTTTGTTTTTTTTTGCTATCTTTAAAAAATACATCAGGGTTTGGAATTAAAAGACTTTTGAGCTTTTCAGAAAATTGGACATATTTATATCTAATGATATCAACTTTATATCATTAATAGAAATTATCTTAAATCAATTTTTAATTTTCAACTTCTTCAATTAATATAATCAAAGTTCCTTCCCATTCCCTGTTTATCTTTTAGACACAACACCAAAAACATACATGACCACATTATTCGTTAATAAAAGCAATCTCAAAATGAAATGTCTTTTCTTCACTATCATTTTTCATTCTTAGTGTTTGAAATTTTACCCGATTACCCGAAAGTGGCTAATAAAATATTCAAATGGCAAAATTGTTGGTTAAAGGATGCAATTAATAATTTACTCCGATTGTCGCGTAAACAATACATCAACAATAGCAACTTTCACTTTTTCAAGTGTATGCAAGCGTTTGCTTCTGTTTGCTTTGTGCTGAGCATAAGCTTATTTTAGGGTGATTTATGGATCAGTTCAAATGTTGAAACTTTTAAATGCGCGAAATATGATTAATCACGTTGTGGTTGAGGAAATTTGATTAATGGTAAATTCATTAATTTTAATTGAGTCAATTAATACGTTTAGATTGTATTGCTTGTCTTGACTGGCAGATCAATAAGCATTTTGAGTAATTTGAATATGAGGAGAAATGTGAGATGTGCACGAGAATTCACTTTACTTGAATAAAAGTAAAACTCACTGCGATTGCGGGATAAAGTGCTGTGGAGCTTGCTGTTGATAGAAACTGTTGACTGGCTGCTGATTGGCTTGCACATAGACATATTGAGGTTGAGGGTTCAGGTAATTGGCAATTGGGTAATGACCACCAATGTTCGGGGTGATGAGCGATTGCCTCGACGCAGCTGGATGTGTTCTATCGGCCTCATGTACTTTTGGCAGGTGATAGAAACTTGGCTGGTTACCTAAAAAACAAATATCGAACATTTTAATTAGCGATTGTTTGCATGGTTTAATTAAAGTTTAACAAGAAAAATTAAGATTCAGGGACAGGCATCAGTTTTTTTAATTGGATGCTTTGAAAGGTTTTTCTAAGCTTCTCGATATAAGTTTGAAATTTGTGAATATCATTCTTAACTTGAAGACTTGGATTGATTTAATACTGTATGTAAAAACTAAATTATATAAACAATTGCATATAGGTGATCAATATGTTCAGACCTTATTTACATTTTAATTGGCTCAAACATTTCATATTGCGATGATTTAGGATTGTAATGAAATATTTCAAAATAATTAAGATTTTGTCAATATATAATGCGAGCTCATCGAAAACTTGTATTTTCAACAAAAAAAATTCATTCACGATTTTTTTTCCATACGGTTTTCAGTAAAAATTATCATAAACATAAAATAATCTTAAAAAATTTATTGAGCAAGAAGATTAAACCATGATTAAGTTATTTTAGTAATTTGCCGCCAACAAGTCTGCACATACCTTAAATCAACAAACAACTAACTATTAAGATATACCCAGCTCTACTCTACCTTTTTCGGCATAAACTACGTCTGTTGGAGGCGTCACAAAAATATCTTGTGGTCCTCCGTCATCAAAAGTCTCTTGAAAATGATGAGGAGCGAGTACTGAAGGTGCTTTAAAGTGTTGCGTTTGCTGTGCAACTATGATCTCTTTGTGCTTTTGTTGTTCATTCTGCAAGTTGTCATGCTCAATGTCTTCTAATCTGACCTGTTGGTCTTGCTCAGCATCTCCTCGTATTGTATACAGCATACACAGTAGAATCACCGCCGGCAACATTTTCTGAAAATTAACAATGTTTCATTAATTAATAATTGGCTTCATGGGCATTAGCTCTGCTTTTCGCTGTTTGCTGCGTTTGAGTAGAAAGTTTTATAAACTCTCAACTCTTATAATTGAAACTGCGGCAAGAAACAAGTCTAATTTATTTTTTATCCGCCTGCAACGGTAGCAAAGAAATATTCGAATTGATGCTTTTTTTTCGCGCAACACATTTTTAGCGTTTATTCGAGGAAATGCTCCGTCTTAACAACTTACTCAAAAAAATTTTCATTAATTTAACTAGTATTGCAAATTATATTTCAATATATTTCAAAGAATTTCATTAATTATCATAGTGGAATTTTTGATTTGTAAGCAATTTTGTAACGTTTGTTTTATGATTTTGAAAATTTATGCTAAAATTCCTTGCAAAAATTGCAATGCAGAGTCGAAAAATGAATTAATGAAATAGTAAATATTAATCTATTTTGAAGTCGAACGGCCGTGAACTCTATTTCAAATTGAAATAATAACTTAAAGAAATTAAATTGCCAAAAACCAGCACATTCACTTGCTCTGCAATATTTCTCCAGTATTGTACGATTTACTGTTGTAGTTTATCGATTATACTTAAAGAAACGAGAGCACAAAGCCTTGAGTGAAAGTGGTTTATGTTTTGCTGGATTGGTATGTTAAGTATATGATCTTGAAATAATTTCGCTGAGCGACATTCGCTGGGCCTGTTATGCTGACCGTTGGAATTTCTTTGTATGATTTAATGCCTTTTAGTGTGTTTTTTGTGGAGAATGGCGAAAGTGTAGCAGGAATTGTGTAGTTATGGTTTGCAGGCTCTTAATTGTATCGCGCACAAAGTAAATTATAATTGATGTTTGGATAATTGTCAATTAGAGGAAACATCAAGAATATAAACAAGAGCTAATTTGAACATAAACATAGGCAATTAAAAGACACATCACGAGCTCTGCAATCAATCCCTGGGAAAAAGTCTTGGAGCAATTTTTATGGCGAATGAAAGCATGGTCATATGCCTCGTGGTTGATACAAATCTCATTAGCACGTAATTCAAGCCACAGAGTCAAGTGCTCGTTAGATAGAGATAAATCACCTTAATTCTATTTAATATTTTCAATCAAAATCAATGTGGTAATAAGTAAAGTACTTTGTTGAGTTTCTTCTGAAAATAGTTTTAAAGTGAAAGATTACAGATTTTCTCAATTATAAATAAATCCGTTTTTCTTTGAAAACCTTTTAAACTTTATCCTGAACTAGTTTTATACATGAATTAAAAGTCACACTACAAAATGTTCGCTGACAAAATTAATTTCCTCCAATCATATATTCAAATGAATCGTCTTTTTAATGATTTTAAAATTCATCTAATAACGAGACAACATCCGTTCATGTTGCAATTTATTTAAAATTATAACGGATACATTTTTCTCAAAAGAAAAAAATTACTTGCAGAGCACCGCTATATGTTTTTGCAGAGGCAGTTGAAACTAAAAAAAATTTAATCTGAAATTGCAAAAAAAATAATCGCTACAAGACTGCTGTAAAATTTTTACAACACATCTGAAGATTGAATTTCCGCCCAGATGTTTTCAACATGCTCAGCTCAATGTATCGTTTGTCTTAACGTATTTTTTACTTTCAAGCATAAATAAATATGACTTGATTTTCAAGTATGCGTTTTATTGAATGTTTATTAGACAATTTCACTTGTTACAGATTAACTCGATAAGCTCTTAGTTTGTTTGCTATCATTGCCTTATACGCCACACATATGCTACACATTTGCAAAACTTTTAAACTGGATTATTAATTATTGTTATTTATGATTGAAAGTCCGTTATATTAGCAAGACCTGCAAGACTATAGCAAGACGAAAGTGTTTTCTATATTTACTTCTCCGCAAAATTCGGAGAAGTATTGTTTTCTTCCCAGCATTTTCAGGGTTTTTCAATCTTATTTGATTTTTCCTGACTTCCCTGTACACAAATCTCAAAAATATCCAGTATTTTTTTTGTCCGTATTGAGTTGAAGAAAATTCCTGTAAAAAAAAATCCGGAAAATATTGATCCCCCGACCCGTGAAATGCGAAAAACTAAGGGCCGTGTGCCTGGTGGTTCGGTGGTTCGGTGGTTCGGTGGTTCGGTGGGTGTGTTACTGTAAACGATCGATCTGAACTCCCACCGGACCGATTCCAAATTTTTTGATGCCAATCGACTTGGTATCTCTTCCCATCGTGCACCTGATATTTTTGGTGATGGTGACTCCACCGGTTAGGTCACCATCACCACTTCCGTGACCCAAAGTCGGGTTTTCCATACAAAAAAAAACATTTTTTTTTGAAAAACTAGAGCTGTGTGTTTTTCAGAAAATGTTTGAGATGATGAGTTGAGGCGGGAAATGTATCGATGTTTGGTCCACTACCTGCTGGGAGTCATCTGGGGGTCATCTGGTGGTACCAGACAACTTTTTTTTGAAAAAGTCTTAGAATCTCATGATTCGTCCAGAAAATTATAAGAATCAAGTTTTTGGAGGATCAACCTGGTACCGCTTACTCTCAGCTCCAGAACTCGAGAACGATTAGAGATAGCACTTCGGTCTTTTCTGAAAAAATGTTTGGAATGATAAGTTGAGTCAAGCAATGCATCGATGTTTGGTCCACTACCAGCTGGTACTCATCTAAGGGTCATCTGGTGGTACCAGACAACTTTTTTTTGAAAAAGTCTTAGAATCTCATGATTCGTCCAGAAAATTATAAGAATCAAGTTTTTGGAGGATCAACCTGGTACCGCTTACTCTCAGCTCCAGAATGAGAGAACGCCTAGAGATACAACTTCGGTCTCTTTAGGAAAAATGTTTGGATTAATAAGTTCGGTCAAGAATTACATCGATGTTTGGTCCACTACCTACTGGGAGTCATCTGGTGGTACCAGACAACTTTTTTTGAAAAAGTCTTATAATCTCATGATTCGTCCAGAAAATTTGAAAAATCAAGTTTTTGGAGGATCAACCTGGTACCGCTTACTCTCAGCTCCAGAACTAAAGAACGATTAGAGATAGCACTTCGGTCTCTTCAGAAAAAATGTTTGAAATTATAAGTTCTGTCAAGAATTGCATCGATGTTTATTCCGATTTTTATAACGACTAGAGATAGCACTTCGAAACAATTTTTAATGAAAACACCATTCCATACTAGCGGAGAAGTCCTGCTCAGCTCATAAGCTGCACAACTAGTTCTTGTTGCATCGCAAATACCATAAATATGTGATTTGAAATTAAAAGTGACAATTATATTTTATGATGCCAATTTTTTTTGCGATTTGGAATTGATGTATTGATTGATGATGCGCATATTGATTTTTTGGAATGTTCATGTATTTTTAAATTCAAATTTTAGAATAATTAGTAATAAACTTTTTTAATCGTAAGATTTATTACTTGAACTTTGAATTCTTTTAATCCGGTATTCAATCGAAATCAATCTTTGCCAAAATTATTTACAATTGACTTTTCTAGATTTCGTCAATTTTTTTTTAATTTTTCTTTTTCTTAAAAATTTTTTGCAAAACTTCAAAATAATTTGTTTTTCAAACATTTTTCACTCACTATAAACTTTTTTTTTTTCAAACTTAAAGAAATTCTTTTTTAGATAATCTACTCACCATTTTTAGAATCATAAGTAATCCAGTGTGTATAGCACTATTGGTAACTAATTTTGGAGCGCACTTACGACGAAGGAACAGAAGGTGTTTGTTACACAAAAGTTGATATAAAACTGTGACAATATAATAGAGGGGCACAGCATTTTATATAGTTCAGTCCAGTTATTGACCAATCTGCAAGCACAGCATCGTACACCGCAAATTTCTTCTTTTCTGTATATCGGTATCATACACTCAACATTCGCTTTTAATATTTTCAAATATTTAGTATTTTTGTCGGGTACTCGGGTCTGTCGGTCTGGCGTGTGGTTGGTCAATTGGTGTCTTCGGCTTTATGTTTTATTGGCGCAATTAAAAAGTATGCAAACAAACGATGCTTAAAATAATGATAAATATATATTGTTGTACACCGACAAACCGATACTTTTGTGAATGTTACTGTAAAATTAGATTATATTGGATTATATTAGATTATGTCGCATTCAATTGATTATGCTCTTTAAATCTTATTATGGGTTATCAAAGATTTTGCAGGAAGCTTTAAAATTCTCGGGAAATTATGTCATATTTGTTACATTTATGCAACAAAATATTGAAATGAACAGTAGACGTAACTTTTAATTGTATTAACATAGTTTTAACATTAATGCAATACTAGATTGGAATTTATCACAATAATATTTCAAAAGAATTTCAAAAATTACCATAACCATTTTTACATACATTGTAAAAGTAAATCAATTCATCAGGATTCTAGGAAATAAAAAAATTACAAAACATCGATTTTTGTCTTCAAGTTTTAATTCTATCCAATCATAATTGATCCATAATAACCACCAATTCAATTATAACACGAGCTTACATTATAAAGACATTTATAAAAATTAAAAACATCAATCGTAAACAATCGTTATACCCAATATCGCCAATAAACGCCAATTTCAATAGAAGTGTCTTACATTTCACATTTCTCTTCACTTCTGGGACCAAGCTGCCAAAGTAACAAAAACTTTAAAAACAGGCAAAACTACAAGATCACAAAAGCCTTCAATGACACTGCAACTTTGCACGTTGCAACTTACAAATTTTGAGCCAGTGTGTGCAAAAGTAAATCGAACGACTTAAGGTTCGCTTAATCGAAAGGGAAATTGAATTTTGGAGAAAGAAATTGGAAAGCAAAACCAGCAAAACTCAAAAATTTGCCAGAGCGTTGACCAGGGCGATAAAAGTGCCTACAACTAAAATTCCGCATGATCAAGACATATTCAAAATAAATTGAATTAAATTAACGAGTTTGGTTTTTACTTATATTTATTTGTGAAGTTTTTTGATTTTTTTTGACAATATTTTCGTTAATTTATTGTTTTGTTACTTTAACGAATTATAACATAATGGTAAAAAATATCACAATTTTATCAAATTGACAAAAGCCAGCTCACAATAAGAGCACACACGTAATTACATCACGTTTTGGGCGATATATATGAGATATTTTGGATATGAGACAAACAATTGCCTTTCTTTGCTTTATGTTCACGTAATTTAAGAATAATTTGCATAGACTAAAAAAGAAGAATTATTGTTGCAAACGAGCGGTCAACTTGCTGATGCGAGATATGACTGACCAAAATGATTCATGCAAAGGTATGTAAGAGACAGGAGACTTCAGATTTTATTGAATATAAACATTCTGATAATGAGCATGCCATGGATCTTGTTACACAAAATATTAATAAGTTTTATTCACAGTTCGTTCCTTCGCTTTTCACTTTCACAAAGTTCTGCATCCCTGCATTGAGTATTAGTTGAGACTTTACATACATTCTTCTGGCTAAATGAAAAATTATGAATTTCATTATTTAAATATGAAGTGCTTCAATTGTTTCTTGAGATCTTTGCAATTTTTGAATGTGATTGTGCTAACAAGTGAGGTGGATATTATACAACTGTAAAATTAGCTTAAAATCGTAAGAATTCCTTGATCCATAAACATATAATAAATTTTGAGGATAGTCTTCTTAATTTTGTTTCAACTGATAGTTAATAAATCTTGCCAAACTTTTCAAATTGAAAATAGTGTCGGAGAGTTCAAATCAATTGATCTGCGTAATTGCAATTAGCTGCTGCTTACAACACCATTTCCAGTGATTGCAATCACCAAATTGGTACGTTTTAACATTTTAATAACATACTCAATCGTCAATTTAGATTTTGGTCACGAATCTCTATGCAAAAAGACTTTGCAGAGTGGCCAGAAACTTTTAACAATCCTGTAATTTAATAATCCTAATTTCATGCTAAAAATGGAATATCATATTATGAGCCTATGCAAATAAACTATTAATAGGAGTAATTGAAGTCACCTGGTCATTTAAGTTTAAACGTGCTTTTAAGCAGCGTGGTTAATTGTTTTGTTTCGTTTACACTATATGTGCGATCATTATCAGCCGAAAAGATGTTTGATCTTTTTTATGACCAACACATATAATATCTCTTTGTGCTTTGGTGAGTTGGTGGAAGATTGCGAGGCAAGTGAAGGGTTTTAAATACTTAAAAAAAATTATTTTGGATCCGTGGAATAACCCAATAAATTGAAATATATATATTTTATTGTTTAATAAAAAATTACCTTTAAGAATTCATCGATATACTTTAAGATGAAATTATGAAGTCCTTTGAATAGACAAATTGTTATGAAGTTGCACCGCCAAAACTAAAAAAATCGTTAAATTGCAATTAAGTGAAAATTTGTCAAGACATTTTATACTCACCACGTAATGGTTTTGAAACTCTGTTATCGCCTCGGTCAAATCCACTAATCCAACGGTCCAATCAGTGGCTCAGTCATCGCATATCCAATTTCCCTTGCCGGTCTACAATTCATAGTGATTAATTGTGAATTAAATAACGACTCTGTAAATATTAAATAAAGAGCGTGTCCAAATTTGATAAATTGATTTGTGATCTTTTGGTACCAGTGATCAGGATCGAGTTGGAATTATAAATCTATAGATTTATTCTACAATCTTATAAATTGAGTTTGATTATACATTACAGCATTATAAATTTAAACTTAATATAAATTTGGAACCTAAATTTCTAATCTTTCTTAAAAATTGGAAAACAATTCGATCCGAAACTCTGGTTGTTGGGAGCATGTGGTGAACGCGTTGAGCTGCCTAAAATAACTGCGCCAAATGCTGCGGATCATATTTGTGAGCATTCTTTGGTAAATCCCAAGCTGTAATGAACTCTATAATTACGCAGCTTTGATGATAAATTGAATTGAACAATTTATCTGCATTTTTTCCAGTCAAAAAAATTTGTTTTTTTTTTTTATTTTCTTTCAGTTATAGAGTAGCATTAAGAGTTGCCTAGTTGAAATGCTGCAAAGATATTTCAAACTCTAATCAGCACCAAAGTCCTCTCGGGTCACAATAAATTGAGGCAATTTCACAAATTAGTTGCGGTTCAATCGGCATTCCGATTGAAGCGAGCAAAATATTATTTTGCAAGTAAAAGTACAATCGCTTTCCATATTAACAATTTTTAATTCGTAACAGTCATAACACATAAAGGCGCAAACTGTATCACAAATTTGAATAATTTCAAGATTTTAAGAAATACTGCCGTTTATGTAACTCTATGTTCCGCACACATCATTCTATAGTAAAAAATTATGCAAAGTCATTGCAAATTTATTGAATTATTGCTTTTGTCCAAAGGTATGGATGATGATGAAATTCTGAGAGATCCAGTGACGGAAACATTTATTTCAACTTTCTTAGTAAAACCAACCCAAGAAAAAATTCAAAACATAACAGCCGGCGCACGAGCTCCGGATCAAATTCGGATCAAGTTGATCCGGGATCAAATAAGTTGATCTGATCCACCGCACGAGCTCAAATTTTCAGTAGGATCAACTATTCAAAAGGATCATCTTTTTTTGTCCCAACACAACCCTAAATCTTTAGCCCCGCGATTTGACAGATAAATTGCATGCAAAATTGCAAAATATGCTGAAAAAAAACAATAACATTGAAAAAATATATGGGAAATATCAAAAGAAAAAGTATGAAAAATTGAGATGGAGCTTTGATGTCTTAAGCAAAAATGCACAAGATTTTGAGCTTAATATAGATTATTTTGAAATCTGGAACCACTTGCTCAGTTGGAGAAGAAATGATGACTTTTTATGAAATTTCAGATAAATCAGAAAAATCAGTGAAATTATGTGTTGAGGTGTTGAATCTCATGTCTTGTAAGTTTTTTCTCAAGCTGTTTTAAGAATTTTTAATTATGAAGATGAATATTTAAAGCAAATATTTTTATTAAGACTGGGTCCAGCACCAGCTAAGATGGATTGGATGGTGATTAATTTAGTTCAGATTCCTGAATATTGTTTTATTGGTTAACACGATTTTTTCGTTGGCTCAAACGGTAACAGAACAATCTTCCGAACTTAAATTAAAAATTAAAAAGAATTAAAGATGAAACTGTAATTATTATTCATTTGTATCAACTATCTAAACTCCGTTGATATGTTTGCTTACTTCTTTACAAATACAGTCTATATTTTTTTTAATTTAATTTAAAAAAATTCAAAAAAAAATTCAATATTTGCAAGACTAAACAAAATATGTTAGGAAAAAACTGCCAGCTGGCAAATATGTTTAGAAAGCGATTTTTTTTGGAAGTCGATAATACATAGAAATCTATAGAACTATAGATGCATATTTTCAGCCATCTCTTGCCCCCATTTATGCTCGATGAAAAAATGTATTACTTCTATTTCTCTTAAGATCTGGTAGAAATACTCCTGGTCAGGTGGTGGTTCCATCTTCCAAAACATGAAATTGAAGTTTTTCTTAACGAATGACATTATTCTGAACATTTTTCAAAAAAAAGTGTCTGGAGCCACCAGATCCTCCCACCAGCTGGTGGAGCACCCACTCCTGACCATTATCTATTTTCAACTCATAATTCTTAACAATTTTGCTCAAGAAACCGAATCGCTAACTTGTACCGTTCAAAAGTTGATTTTGTATGGGAATGTTCTAAAAAACCAAAGAAATGGCCACATCTCATCAGCTGATAGACCCAACTCTACTAGTTTCATATTCAAACTAGGGTTGTTATGAAACATTTTGGTATCAGGAATTTTGGTGTGACTATCTATTTTTTCCAAACAAATCGATACAAATTTTAAAAATTCCACTCAAAAATTTTTATAATAGATCATCATCCGTACTTCAATTTTTTTGATCTAATTATTTTTTTTATATTCACTTTGAATTATTCGAAAAATTTCATAATAATTTTTTTTTTTTGGAAATTTGAATTTCCAACATTAAATTTCAATTAAATTTTTTGAATATTTTTCATAATAACTTTTATTCTTCTAAAATATCCAAAATTTACTGAAATTTTCATACATTTTCGACTTGATCCTGAATTTGATCTACCATATAGCAGGATCAAATTTTGATGCCAAAAGATCATCTTTTTAGTGAAAAAAAGTAGCTCGTGCGCTGAAAAAGATCATCTTTTTTCCCATTCTTCTATTTCCCATACAAAATCCCACGGGATCAAAGTCGGATCAAATTCGGATCAAATTCGGATCAAATACGGATCAAATCGTTGATCCGAATTTGATCCGAATTTGACCGAATTTGATCCGAATTTGATCCGAAAAAGAGGATGATCCTGAGCTCGTGCGCCGGCTGTAAGATGTTGAAATAAATTTTACAATCGAACAAAAGTTTTTGTAACAGGGAAAAATTTTACGTTTTGCATACAATTAGGCGAATTGCGTGGCTGCTACACTTTCCCTAAGAACACATAATATATATTTTGTATCATCGGAAATCATTAGGTTGTATCATAACCTTTAAAGTTTTTTACCTAACAATTTTCGCTTGGGACTCTTGAGTATATAATAATAAAATATTACCGCATGGCGCATTATATGGCTATTGGAAACATTTAAAATGATAATCTTTGAAACATAATCCACTTTGCAGAGTTTTGCGAAAATGTTGAATCAATCACCAGGCATTCAAATAACTTGCAGATTGAAGCATTCAACTGATTAATAGTTTATTTTCATTTTGAAGTTTTAACTGCACTTGGATCTTTAGGATGCATAAATCAACTGGATTGAAATATAACAAAATTATAAATTGAAGGTAATTTGTAATATTGTAACTGAAGGAAACATATTCTGTTATTTTTTCTGGCTTGACTTTAAATTAATATAAATATTATGAAATGTTTTAATGATTCAGATTTGATATATAAGATATGAGAATATGAAAAGTGAAGATATTTCCTTTCTATACTGCTGAGCTTCTGTGTTATTCCAGCATTGCATTCACTCAACAACTTTTAAGAAATTATGTTTGATACGAGTTTTATATGATTTAAACAAGCAGGATCATTATTTTACAATTACCTGTGTTAATAGCTACTAACCAATTAAAACCAATAGCTTCATAATTTTTTTTGTTTAATTTAACAATTCAACTTTATTAAACATTTATTAATGATGTTGTATGAACATAAATTTTATTATTAAATTTATTTAAATAAAAGGTTTGCTGTTTAAGCTCTTTGGAATTTTTGGGTTTTGTACGAATATTCGGATGCTGATGGCATGTACTCATTTGTGTTTAAGCTGAGGTCGATTGAAGGATGGTTATATTTGTAACGTGAGTTTTGGCTGAAATATGATGGATATGGAGATGAGGAATATCCGCTGAAGGGATGGGGACCGTAAGGATTAGCGTATTGTGCAACTGGATGTTGAGGGGTTGTTTGTGGAAGACCTGTGCTTAAGGGTATATAATGTGGATAAGCTTGTGATTGTGGTAACGCTTGAGAGATTTGTTGAGGAGGTACAATTTGCTGGTGGTGTGATTGAATTGGTTGGAATTGTGTCTGATGCGTTTGTGTGACTGCGGGGGATTGAGATTCAGTTTGTCCGGCCATTGGTACCATAATTGGTCGCAAAAGCTGAATATACTGCATTTGTCCTGTAGGTTGTCCTTGTGGAGTGAAGTATTGCATTAACAGCGGCGAAGGTGCTGATTGGAAAAGAAATTGATAACATTTGTTACGAGTTGAATAAATAAATGGAAAATGCAAATTATTCTACAAATTATGTCCGAATCCCATCAAAAATATAATGTATCAATTAATTAATTTCAACTGGAGCAATATGAGTTTGATTTTGGATGTAAATTTTATAAAGACAGTAGCTGTGCCAAAAACTTTCTCACAATATTTTGAAAAACTATATATATTGATATTTAAATTATAATTGAGTTGTTCAAAAATTCATTGAGGGCGTATATTATTTTAAATTGATAAAACGTATCAAATAGTTGATTTTTATATACAATTCCATTTATACAAACCATTGGATAGAACTGGAGTGCTCTGTGCTCCTTGACCATTAACGGCAAAAATATATCCGTTTCCACTATTAACGGCATCTCCTTGATTTCCATAAACTGACCCTTGACCACGAATAACTTGATTTTGGGAGTAATCAGGCGTCACTGCTGCTGTTCTCTGAGAACTGGCATGATTGGGTATTGTAGTAGCTGTGACTGTTGGTTTGCCAATTGGAGCAGCAGATACTGTGTTTGCTGGTGGAGATCCAATGGAAAGAGTTCTTGCTCTTCTTGTATCAGCTCCACCTAAAGCTTCAGGATCAGCTACGACCACTTGCAACACCACTGAGACCAACAGAATCTGTAAATGCAGGAAATGCAACAATTTGTTTTAAAATCAGTCCATATTATGTTAATTTGGTTATTCCTTTCACTTTCTTTAACTTCTTAAGTAATATCTGGTTTTAATTTTTTTGGGCTTCGGTTAATACTGTGAGAAAATTCTGTTCGAGAATTCAAAAATTCAGGTTGTACAAGTTTTTAAACGACGATCCTTTCACTTGTCGATTTAACATGAACTATGATTAATCAGCAGGTTTTGATCGTATTCTGTAGCAATTCCAGGAAAAGTACAATCATAATGCAGAACAAACTTATATAAAATGCCATACCAATTTATAAAATTCAATAGGTAAATGTGAACATTAAACTTTTAAGGTATTTTTAAAATAATATAATTACAAATAACTATAAATGAAATTTTCACTATTTTATATTTATTTATTATTATATCCTTGCCACTTTATTTATTGTTGATCACTTGCTCACTTTCTCATCATTTTCTATTTTAAAGAATTAGCAGTTATTTAATCCCATCGATTATTCAATTTCGCCCCCAACCATCACTTGATAGACTCTTTCACTTACCAAAGCTTTCATTTTCATTCGGTGTATCAGGAGCTAATCCAACAATAACTTAATTGTTCCACTTGTCTTTGTTACGCGATCCCGAAAATTACATACACGACACTGGATGTTATCGAAATAATTGAGCCAGTTATGGGCCTAAATTGATAAATTGATTTCACTTAATTGCAGGCACTTTGGAGCACCGAAATTACAGCTTTGCGTGAGAACACTACGCTGCTCCACAATTACCTGTTGGTACTTTGCGTTTGATGTGAAAACTTGTAAATGAACATGCATTTGATACGATATCTTCTTTTATATGCAACTAGTGCCCAGAGCTACTGAAAAGCTGCTGGTTTTGAGCATTTTCTTGTAAATATAGAAAAACTTGAACTACTTTCGCGCGTTTGTCTGATAAAAGCTCACCATATATTGCTAATGCTAAAAAACACACAGGCCAAATAATAAAGCTGGTGCGGAGAAAGAAAGAAAGACTCTGTGTGCTTCACCACTTATTAATCAGCAGAGTTTGGAAATCTAATGTTTCAATTTTTTTTTTGTGGCAAAAGTACATTTGAATATCTAAATTCCATGATCAAAAAAAAGTTTTAAAATAAAATAAAGAATATAAATATTTGTCTTAAGATTTTTTGTTTATGAAAGCTCACAGAATGTCAATAAACTCCAACTTAAAGATATTCAACTTTGTTGTCTCTACAGTCAAGTTCAAATGCATTTAAAAAAATTTCTGTTTAAACATAAGGCCTTTAGCAAGTTAAGGTTTATTTGAACTGAACATATACGCACTAAACTTCGATTCCCAACCCCTTTTTTGAAAATGCAAGTGTTGTCTGATAAGAAATCAATTACATTTCATCCAAAGTTGATTTAAAATTAATGAGTGGCAACCAACAACCAATTGTTAAGAGTATAAGCTCTATATATTTATAAAAAAGTGGTGGAGTTAAGTCATTAAACTTTAGCAAATTTAAAGCAGGAATCACTTCTATGGCCAATGTTAATTGGTCATGAAAAAAAACCGCTTTGGTATAATATTTTCTCACTAACTTTTGTCAAGACTTTGTAGTTTTTGTTGGTTTTGTCAAGTTTTTTCTTTACAAATTGTTGTTTGCTTGTGGTTTTACTTTTATTGGGAATAATGGTTACTATTTGCTGCAAGTCTGCAACCATTTATATTTCATCAATGTTTTTCATTGATTGGTCAATTGCAGTTTCTTACGCTATTAGAATTAAATGTTGCATTTTATGGCGTTTTCGGAAATTGATTTTAGTTTTGATGTTATCGTGTGTAAATGGCAATTCAAGATACTTTTGAACATGAAAGTATTATGGAATTAAAAATTAGAAAGGGAAAAGGAAGCTTTAAAATTTCTATTATCCTTTTGATCAAATTGCAAAATCTTAAAAATACACAAGGAGCATTGACATCATAAAGTATTTAATAGGTTTATACAAAATTAATAATTTAATTACTACTTGAAGACTTTTAAAAACATTCATCTAATCTGTTATTTAGATAAGCTAAAATTGCGAATGAATTAAAATTTACTGCCTACAAGCAAAACAAATAAAAATATTTAATTAATTCACGGATACATACTATATCATTTTCAACAATCATACTTGTTATGAAAATAAAAAATTGCCTCCTAACAAAAAATATTTGCGTGTTAAATTTTATTAGTTAAACTTATGATCTGTTAAGTAATTAATTGAAAAATTGTACAATTAATCGAAAAGCCCTTAGAGACAATGCGTTTCGCTAAGTACATACCATTCACTTTTACTTCTTCATAATTCACTTTTGCTTTCTAAAGGGATTTATTATATTATATAGTTACTAACTTAACGACTTTAAACAAAATTGTTAAATTACAGAATTAAAGAATTAAACCGACTCTACAACATTATGTTCAATTTATTTTACTATTGATTTTATCTTTATAAACAATAAATGCACAACATTGAACACTGAAGAGCTTTGAACAATTTTAAATCGCAATTTTTGTAAATTCACTTTCTTATCATCGCAATTTTCCACAAACAATAAAGTCGTCTAATGGCGCATGAATAAGTGCAGTAAGTGTTCAACTGCATAATCCGGATAATTTGTTTGTTCTTCTCGACTACAATTTCTCATTTTTCAGATTTTCAGACACACCTCTTAAATATACTCAAATAGATAAATAGCTTGAAATTCATAAGACTAACACTCAAATATCAATTGTATGCTAATTCTGTCATATTATTATCTATCTATATGAAAATAAAACTTTTAATAATAAGCGAGCATTAAAAATCAATTCATCAATCTCTTTTGAACTTTTCTTCAGCCTTGGGGACTCAAAATTGCTCAAAGTGTGTATTGAGTTGATAAACGATTGAGTTTTAAATTGAAATTTGAGTAGTCAGATTGGTAATTGACTTTAGATAGCTAATAGATTTATAAACTAGACGACTGTCGTATTAATGTTATTTTGCACAATTAGCTAAAATGAAATGAATTTGAATAACATCATTTTTGGGTTATTGATAATAAAAGCTAATGGATTTTTTCAACCAAGGCGTTCACGTTAAATAACATTTTAATGGGTGCTTTATTGAAAAGTTCAAATATGCACTACATATTTCAAGATGTTAAGTAGCATATATAAGAAATTACTCCATAATTGTATTTGTTTAAAAATTATGATTATTTGTGAATATTTGAGGATGTTGAATATTTTAACTGAATATCCCAGAAATTATTTTACAAAAAATTAAAATTGTTTGTAACAAATTGTCGTCGATCATTATAAATTCATGATGATTCAATAAATAATGCAACATTTCACCAGAGAATAGAAGCTCTCGTAAAAAACATACATTCTAGTTTATTAAGTTAAGTAATAATAAATTACATTTAAAAAAAATCTTTGATTAATTATTTTATTTTTTGTGCGGCATTTACCACTTACATTCCAAACAAACCCCTGTCCTCATTTTCTCGCGCAATTACTCAGCAAATCTTTGAACCAGTTTCACTTTCCTTTAAAACGTGTGTTTTGGCTTGTAACTTTACTGCAATCAGGTTAGCGGTTTATTTAACATCAAAGCTTACAACATAAAATTGTGAGCACACATTAAACGATTTTTATTTTAATCAAGCGTACGTACATAGATTTAGTGACAAGAAAGACCTTGCACTTAATAATTGCTGCGTGATGCCCGAGAAAGTGAAAATTGCGTGATAGTATAGAAGTTATAGTTGAGTTACTTGAACTCTAGCAAATTGTTTTTTGTTTTGTTTGGTTTTGCGCATTATGAAATAGTTTTTGCTGCATGTATTCATATCTTCATCTTTTAATTCATATTAAATTGCAACAGATCTGGCTGTCAGTAAAAGATGAGTATGCTGAGGTGTTAATGAAAATGTTGATTTTATCTAAGTATTAATCAAGTTGAACCGGGTCGATCTTTATAACGATCTTGAAATGTCTCATTTATTATATTTTTTGTTACAAAATATTGCATAAATGTAAAAGTTCTGTTAATAATGAAATAAACAAGAAAATATAAATAAAACAGCACAGACATTTATAACTGAAAAATTAGCGCAAAAACTGGTGTTTTACATATGAGGTGGAGATCCGTGACATATTGTAAACGGTGATTTAAAATACAACTTGCGCGTTTTCACTTTGAATGACTCCATGTTCAATTGATCTCACATATGTAATTTGAAATTTTGCCATGAATTTTCAAATTTGCAATGACTCGAACACAATGTAGTGTACACTCTGATTTTACTGAATTCACTTGCATGAAATCCAATTTAAATAAATAAAGAAATGTAGAAGTGCGTTGAAATCGAAAGTTTTTTCACCAAAAAAATATTCCACTGCTCAAGAAAAGAAATAATGTTTAATTTATCTTTTATTGTTTATTTCACAAAAAGCCAAGAGCAATCATGCATAGTATAACAAAATAATAAATACAATTAATTAACTGCTTGCGAGTCTAATGACTCTTACTAATGAGAGGATGGCGCGTATTCTTGAGTATACGAGTTTTGCTGTTGAGGTATATATTGGCTGGTACCACTATGTTGCTGTTGCTGAGTCAATTCTACTTGGGATGACTGCTCGTATTGCTCAGTCTCATAAACTTGAGCTTGTCCTTGACTGTGTGGTGCTTGGGATTGTTCTTGCGTAGCAGAATAATGTTGTGTTGGCAAATATTCGTGGCTAGGTGGACTTGCAGGAAGATAAGAATTTTTAGGGGGAAGGTAAGATTTTTGAGGAACTTGAATTGTGTAAGTTATTTTTGGAGTAGTGTGAGTATTGCTATTGGATGAAGATGGCAAGTAAGACTTTGATGGCGCCAAAAATTGAGTTGTTGGCTTTTCATAAGACTGAGTACTTGCTACGTTCTTTGGAGGCAAAAATTCTTTTGCTGGTAAATAAGTATTGATTGGAGTACTTTCTTTATATGAAGATGTGGAATAATGATTTTGAGATTGATCCTCCTTAGTAGGAAGATAGGTATTTGTTATTTGGGCTTCCTTGCTTGCTAGATAAGTATTTGTAATTTGGACTTCTTTGCTTGGAAGATATGTATTTGAAACTTGAGCTTGTTTACTTGGAAGATACATGTGTGAAACTTGAGCTACTTTTGATGGGAGATAAGTGTTTGTAATCTGTGCTTCTTTGCTTGGAAGATAAGAATTTGAGATTTGATTGTCTTTGCTTGGAAGATAAGTGTTGGTAATTTGTGCTTCTTTGCTTGGAAGATAAGAATTTGAGATTTGATTCTCTTTGCTTGGGAGATAAGTATTTGAAATTTGAATTTCTTTTGATGGATAAATGTTGGAGATTTGATAAGTGGTTTGAGCCTGTTTCTCTGGATAGTGGTTGGAGACTTGATACTCCATGGCTGGGGCATATGAAGCATAGCTCAGTTCTTGTGCTGGCGAATAAGAATTGGAGATTTGATCTTCTTTGGCATAAGATTGTTGAACATCATGTGTAGGTGTTTGATAGGAAACTTGAGAAACTTGATAATGCTGCATTGCTGGAGCATATGTGTTCTGGTAGCTTTTAGCGGGCAAATAACTGCTTGAAATTTGAGGTGCGTGAGATCCTTGAGAAGATTGAGACACTTGAGAGACTCCCTTTGATGGAGCATAAGTATTCAAATGTTGATATTCTTTGTTAACGACGTAAGTGTTTGATGCAAGTGATTCCTTGGCAGGAATGTAAGAGTTCAAAGGTTTACTGTTTGTAATGGATTGTTCACTATAAGAGTCGTGGTTTGCTGGTGCATGAGATCCCAAGTATGCAGAAGCTTTGAATGGTTTTTCTGTTTGTGATCCACCATATAATCCTCCAGTTTGATAGTATGCAGATTGTTCATAAGCTGGCTTTCCATAACCGGTCATCTCTTGCTTAGTTGGAACCAAGTAAGATGCAAAATGTCCAAGACCTTTAATTCCATTGGCATAGTTTGGAGATCCACCAACCATAAGGGCTGATTGACCATGTTGTTGCACTTGTTGAGCCACCTGATGTGTTTGCTGAAGCTGATGTGCTGGACCAAAAGGTTGGAACAAGTTTGTTGGAATATTATATGATACTTGAGGGGCAGCCTGGAAATGAGGAATTTGTTGAGGAGCAGGAGCGGCATAAGAATGCTCCAAGAAATGTCCAGCCGCTGGCATATAGCTTTGAGCTCCGAATGATGGATAAGATTGAATTTTGTTGCTTCCTCCCAAATTCCACCCATCTAACAAGCTGTTAATGCCTCCATACTTAATAAATCCATCAAAATGTGGGGGTGTAGCAAAATCTTTGAATCCTCCAAAGTTATAGCCGTTAAGCTCATGGAAAGCTTTCACTGGTGAGTAGCCACCATCTATAAATGCATTAGAATGAGAAGAACCACCGTGTCCTAATAATCCTTGATTGTTTCCACCATGATTGCCTTGTGCAGGTGCACCATAATGAGAGTTTGGAGCATGTCCCAAAAAGGATCCTCCATGGCCTAATGATGAGCCACCATGACCTAATGAAGACCCGCTGTGCACTCCATGCCCAAGAGCAGCAGTTAATTGTGGAGAGCTTTCTGCATAGTGAATGCCTTGAGGTGTCTTGTAATATGTCACTGTTGGTGTTCTGAACTCTTTATGTGGCACCTCATATTGGTAAGCAGGTGCTATTGGAGCATCTCGTTTTTCTTTCACTTCCTTCTTATTGTTGTTTTTTTTGGGACTCAATGCCACACACAACCCAATGGAACAGACCAGCAAAATAATCTGCAAAAATTTTAAATTCAATTAATTACACATTTAATTATTTTATCGTTGCTTTTAACATAATTTTGAATTGTTTGCTAATATTCTAACTCAAAAGCTTTCAAATTTAAACATAATGTTTGATGATGTGTTTTAAATTTAGATATTATTGTTCTATTCATGGTTCAGAGGTTTTTCCAGGAAAAAATCACTTGGAAGTTTTTTTTAATTTTTGATCACTTATGATGAGAGACTATCTGATCGAATGAAGATTATGCCGGATTTTGGCAAATTCGAAGGTCAAGCACACAATTAATCACTTTAATGGTTTATTGGATTTTTGTATACCATATTCAGTCCTTAATTTTTTTTTTTCAAAATTGTTTTTTGCTAATCACTTCCGAAGTAAAATTTCATGTCATTTTCAATTTATCCAAAACTTTTTCAATTTTCAAAACTTATGTTATTGATTTTCTTTTTAATTCATTTTAATGGAACAACATCGATCAAATTTGCACAAATCATTATATATTATACAATTGTATTAACTCACTTTAAGTTTCATATTGACCGTTAAGCACAATTAAACAATATTTAAATTAGTAAAGCAAATGTGTGATTGATTTTTATTTTTTAAACTAAAATATTTTTAGTAAATATTTTAAATTTGCTTTCTTTGTACTGCAAATTCAATTCACAAATGCTCAACGTTCCAAACTGTATTAATTCATGAAACCCAAAAACACGCTGTTTATATACCAAAACCTTTTACTTTATGAAAAAATAATATTAAAACAGCTTTTTGATTCACAAGAAAAAGAAAACAATAGCAAAAAGCGAATTTTACATTGTTCAAAAAAATACAAATATACAAAATATACAACTTTTTGGGTAATTTTGTGCAAAAAAGTCTACAAGATTTACTCCCTCTTGAGCGCTCGCCAAATATTCTGACAATTTTGGGCTTCCTATTCTTAATACATTAATTGCCCCTTATGCTTCAGGCTAAGCACTCTAAAGCAGGCTGTAAAATTACATCACCTCGAACTTCTTAAAGTGTGCGAGATAAAGCATGTACAAACTATAATAACAAGTGATTGAAAAAATTGGAAAATTACTTTATCATTCCGGCGCGATGCAATTATGGTGCAAATTACAAAATTACAAGAATTATTGTGCTCCATAAATCGCAAATGAATTGGAAAGGTTTTTTTACAAGACAATTTCTTTACAATTGGATTTGGATCATTATTATTCGTTTTATTTGGCTTAGGGAGTGTGCCCATGATTACTTGATAAAAATCGCTTAAAAGCAATGAAATGTAATTGATATTCATATTATGGAATCTAATTATTTATTCATGGCAGACAGTTTATATCGGATTATGCGTGTGAGAAAAATATTCTATCATAATGTAGTTTATGTAAGTCAAGAACTTTCACAAAAAATGCATATTTTAAGAAAAGAAATTTATTAATCATTTGTAAAGATTCAAGCATAATAAGAAGGCAGGTGGATGCTTATTGCATTAGTATGATAAATCTTTTTCCGAGAATATTTAGATTAATAAGTTTGATATGAAAACTATTGCTAGTATTTTATAACTCTCAATATATATATTTTATTTTTAATTACACGCTGTTTAAAATTGTTGGTGCTTTGTAAGTGCATGAAATATTATAATAATACTAATATATTATTATTATGTTGTAATATTAAAATTCGCAAATACAAGTTTTTAAAAAAGAGCAAATAATTTTTTGATAATTATAAAATAAACAGACTATTTATATACAATATACCTTAATGAAGTTGGTGACCATATCTGATGAATATATTAATTTTTATTTCATACAACAAGGATGCAATAATATAATCAAAATATTTCTTTCCATCATTAATTTAAATTACACGCGATCTTTTGACAAATATCAAAATTGTTAAATAAATTTTATGCACAATTCAATAAATGTTCAATAAATCATCCAAACTAAAATTCTTGAAAATTGAAGACTTCCAAGAATATACAAAATAAAGTTGAAACACTATATTGAGCATAAAATTATTCATAAATTTTTTCACAAAAGAAAAGAACATTAGCTTACATAATGTGTATATTAATCGCACCATTAATGTTAATCGCTAATTTGTTCAATAGAAGCATGCCCATAGTAGAGAGACTAAACCACAAACTCGCTCGCAAGTGTTTAAAAAAATCGCTTCTTACACTTGCTCCATTGTTTTTATATGTGTATATGATTTGTCCATTGTTGTCTTTGATAAATGTTGTTTGCCAGTTTGCTGAAAACATTCAAGACAATCTCATTACTAATCTATTTATTTAATTGTAATGCTGAATGGAACATTAAATTATTAAAGTATTAAAGTATTAAAGCATTAAAACATCTTAAATTGGCTTTTACGGATTTGATTCGTTGCACCGGAAAACCGAGCAAAATACACAGTAGTATGAGCATGTCTCCAATTTCTCCAACAAAAAAATGTTTACCATGCAATTTATTTTCTTTTCCCAAATTAAGGTGAAGTGTTGCATAATCTAACATTGTCGCGAATTTTAGGCAATGCTCTATATTTAAAAAGGGAGGGACTATTGACTTTCAAAACAATTTTATTAGAAAAAAATATTAATTAAATTTTTTAAATTTTACAATAATTTTAATTCATACGCTGCATTTCAAAATTAGATGAAAACATTCATGGTCCAACCCTTTCTATATATGTATCACGCTTCACCAATTTACTCGTTCGCTCATTATGTCACTGGCTAATGGGTGTTTGCTCAGATATGAGATGAAAGTTAGGGTGGCTGGGCCTTTGAGATGACTTAATTTTAAATTAATTAAACTCTATAGATATCTAGATTTCATAGGTTTAATATAATTTACTTTCTAAGAAAATAATTTACATAACAAAATGTTGTTTCAAGTAAATATGTCCTTTGAGATGCCAGTTTCCGCTAAATACACATGTCCATTAATAATGCAAAACGGCTCACTCAACTTTTTACTTTTTAGCAACATGCATAAAAAAATATAATTAATCCAGTTTTGATTTGATAAATACATAAATTTTGCAAAATTTGGAATATTTGGACCACTTTCGCTTCCTGGTCTTTCCAGTCTTTTTTAGCGCGTGCACAACCATTTCTTCCAACTATTCCAAAAGTCATCAGCAATCTTATCTAATACCTAGTTTTGGCCGAGATTGATTATGCCACAGCGAATTAGACGAATAATAGTACAAGCTTCATATACAGTTCCTTCAACCTGCTTCAATCTGCTTCAATCTTTCATACATTGTTTAAGTGAATTGTTATTATGTTAGATTTTTTCAGGGTATGGGCATATGGGTTGTTTCTGATTTTATGTTAAATCATATTAATAATTAATTTTGTAAGCACATATAAAATTTAACGTTGACCTTTGAAAACCAAACCGATTCAATTCTCTTTTTTCCGACTTTTTTCAAACATTTTTAATTATTTTTAAATCGATTTTGTTGCATTTCTCTCTCGTCTCAGTGTCTAACAATCGATTTGAAAATTGGTTGGATACAGACTTTTTTTGATGGAATTTTTGCAAATCTCATTAATCATGTGAAAGTTATTCGCGTAATTTGAACTAATTATTTAAATATGCACTCGGTATTTTGATCACATTTAATGGAATATCATTAAACAGTTTATTTTGTTTTTAATTTTGCAATTTGCATGTTTGAGAGGATTAAAAGCGTCTGGACGGTTGCGGAGTGCAATAATCGGCTTTGAATCTTTTAACTTAAATTGTTATAAACTTAAATTCGTAAGTGCAAGATTTACACAATATGAAAAACTCTCCTCTTCAGCTATTATTCATATACGGAATTTGCACCAATTGGGCAAATTAGAGCACTTTTTACCAGTCTTTGAATAAACTAAACTATTTTTTTGTGAACAAAACGATGTTTACAAAAGATGCTCGCATATTTTTCCGGTGCGCAAATTGTTCAAATGCATGAAATTTAATTACATTCGCTTAAATATTTTTAAGTTAATAATATCATTTGGTTTTTCCACATACAATTAAGTAAGTCATCATCTTGATCATACATCATGTAGTGATCATAATATTAATGTTACGCAACATGAATACTTGCAAACTAAAAGCAAGTGGTGACAAAAGAAAGAGATCAAAAGAAGTGTCTGCCAAAATTTTTAAAAAGATTAAATTGAATTTAAACTGCTTCAGGACGTGCTAAACTTTTATATTAACTATAATTGATTTCTTTTTTCTCTCACAAAATATTTTATTCACTTACGCAATGTCACCACAGTCAAAATCAAAAATACAATTCATATTTTGGGATCAAAGCCCTTAAAAGTCGCTTAAAAGTTTGAACAAAAATTAAAACTGCGATACAGAAACTGCGGTCACATAGCCCAGATAAAATCTTGAATTTCCTTTCTACCAAATTGTTAATGAGTTGCAAAAATTTTTTGCATTGTGTGTTCAGATATACGAAATGATCCCACCTCTCATTGAAGGTTGTGCAATCGATCCTTTGAAATGCTATTGTCCGATTTAATCTGATATTAAATCTGGTTCAATAGAAATTCGAAGAATAAAAAATGACTTAAGAGTTTTGAATATATCACACTGCAAAATTACTTAACAATCGAATTCTTTTATGTAATATTGATTAAAATTCAACTGAAATGACCCATGCGAATTAAATTTAGTATTTAAATTTTTACTGTGTAATTGAAATCTTTTATGAAGCTTTTAACGGCTTTTAATATTAAACTTGCAAGGCCAAACAAAATGTATCAATAATAGTAAATACAAGTGGCAAATAATGGAATAATTTTCAATAACTTGATTAATATTGCTACCACATGCTCTTGAAAATTAATCTAAAATTATTTGAAATTGGCGCTAAAATTTGTGCAACCCTGATGTCAAAAGACCCCGCCCCAGCCCTGCGCATATTATTATCTGTTTTGACACTAGTAAAATTGCATAACAAAAAGTTTATTTACATCAAAATTTCTTCTATTTTTGATAAATTAATCAATTTTTGTAGTAATTAAGAGAAGTATTAGGAATTATTATTGTTCAGTGCTTTCTACCCATCAACTAAAAACAACTGACAATGTCTCGCTCTCAGGATTTGTTGTCATTAATGAGAGGAATCTCCATCGGTAGAATATTTCATCATAACTTACAAATTTTTCATTGACCTTTCTTTAATTTTAGTCGCAAATGCTTCGGTTAAGACACAAGAAGCATATTTGAAACATTTGTGGTCAAACTCAAGTGTACGAGATGTATTAGAGCAAAAATATGCTCAAACACAACAATGCGGCAAAAAGATAGTCACAAATCCGGGAGAAGAGCTTCAACAAATTGGGAAACTACTGCGTGAAACTTTGGACCGTTCTTCAGTTGTTGTGGAAGGAATTAAACAGTATGGCACTGCCAACACCAACTTCTCTGTGGAGTCCGTTAAGGAATTTGCTACTCCATCTAAAATTACTGATCTGAAGAACCTTGATATTGCATCAATTACACTCACAGAACTAGAAAATTTATTGTCGGAGCATAACAAAAACAGAAATGTTAGCTTGAGAATCGATCAAGAGCCAAAGAACACAAAAACCTCTAAGAAATCCGCTAAGAAAGATGTTTCCGTTGACCAAACTCCGACATATCCCGTAGAACCGATAGTAGCTCCGTTATCTGTAAAGCCAATTCCAAGTACCATCATCAGTCCATCTTTTAAACCAACTGAAAAAGCTCTTCTCGAAGATGAAAAACGAGTTCAAAGTGTGTTGAGTTTCATTTCGAGTTATGATAAAGAATCCATCCCAGAGCCAGTATTACCAGTAGAAGGGACCGTTCACAACATCAAACTACCAGAAGTGAGTGCAAAAAATAACAAATTTATTCAAATCTCAAACTGGTGCAAGTACAAGTCAATAAAGCATATAATATATTATTTAGTTAAATCTGCTTACACATCTTATGTAGCATATTACATAAATGTTCTCAAATTAAGTACTATGAAAATCTAAATCCATATCTCTGTTCTGCCTTTCTACGGCAGCCTTGGTCTCTTTTTTTGTTCCATACAAACGAACTGAAAAAAAGTAGAAAAATTCTACCAAACTTAATACACTAGCCCCCATGAATAACCCAAGAATTCCGCCAACTATTTTTGAGAAACGTAAAAGTTATATTAATAAATTTTCCTCAGTTTTCGTTAATTGTTTGAAATAGCTCACCTGACACTATTGCCAAAAAAAGATAAGGATCGTTAATTTGTAACAAACTTATATCGTTCATAATATATAAACCAATTAAATATACTCACCCACAATGTCCAGTTTTTCTCGAACCGCTTGACGATGATAGACTTGTGTTGGCAAAACTTGCAAATGTAATTTCGTTACTCGGTTAAGACTGTCAGGATTTATTCTAAAATTGTTGATGTTTTTCAATATCTATAGACCAATATTTTAGCTATTTTATATTCCACTTACAGTGAACTTTTCCTTACAACATTAATCTCATGTTCAGTGCAACTAGGAAAGCAATTACAATCCAGTCCATTGACTCTCCAAGGTTGCATAATTGTTGTTTGAGGAAACATCAAGTCCATTCGATCCAAACACTTTAATCCTTCGTATTCGCAGCTTACGGATGGGTCATTTTCTTTAATTAAAGTGACGTATTAGTTTTCTAAATACAAAGATTTCTTAACAAAATACCATCAATCACCATATTATAGTGTGTGCAATTGCAAGCTTTTATTTGAGCTTCTTTCAAACATTCCGTTACACATGCAGTGTAACTGTATCGCTTGTAAAGCGATCTTTTGCCTTCTTCTCTAGTTTCATCTGGGAAAACACATCTTCGATACTTTTGTGCAATATTTCTGACATTCTCGTCGTTCTCTGTGTTTTGAATGGTTAGTTGTACAACTCCATCGAAACCTTCGGGAATTTGTGTAAACTGAAGTGTTGTCAGTAGCATGTGGGGAATGTCTTCTTCATTGAGTACGTAGAGCTCGAATAGAATTTTAATCAAAAACCATTTTTTATAGAATTTAAAATAAATTTTACCGATGAAGACTTGGACACTTCAATTTGCAAATTTCCAAGTCCCTCATTGAAACCTACAGTCATATCCACCCATTCTTTCGAGCCCCTTCCCGCTGGAATTGCTTGAATGGAATTTACAATGTAACATGTACCAAGTGTTGTCTGAACAGGCTTGAAGTGGGAACAACAATCAAAAGGTACGTCATTCCATTTGCACTCGACGAATAAAGTGGAGCAATTCGATCTGACCAGATTGGCATATTCCTGATATCCACCCTTAGGACACTTTATTTCATTTTCGCTGTCAACGTAACGAGCACAATAAGCTGTCATAGATCCAAAATTATAGAGATTGTGGAAAATTACTCTCAGCATAAAATCTTCGACGTCGTAGTTGTATTCGACATCTTCATTCTGTTTCATGCTAGAGATATGTTTGAGTTAAATAGTTATTCATATTCTAAAGTTTTTATATCCTTACTCTTCAACTAAACCCTCGAGAGTCTCATATATCTCCTTCGAGTAGCCCATTTCGCATATGCCAACAGAGGGAAAGTTCGTAGTTGATAGAGCTGTTAAACTTTTCACACCCATACTAATAGAATTGTTATAGTAGCTGTCCATGAAATTGATAATCAAATAGATGGAGCCAACCCAGGACATGATAACGCAAAACATCCAGAATACTCGCTCCGTGATATGGTACTTTTTATCAGCCACATAGCTCAGACCAGCCAACGTACTGTTAAAGCAGTAATCCCGAAAGATTACTCCTAAAGTCCCAAAAATTGTCTTCATTCTAACGAATTTGTAAAACAATGTGAAGAAAAAAGAAACCTTCCAGCTCAGTTTTTAAGCTTTTTAACAATTTAAACTGATTTTCAAAATTAATAATGCATTTTAATGCAGCAGATAATTAGTCATTATGCTATTATGCATTTAATAATATTAATTCATAAAAGCAATAAATTAAAAATGCATGAACTTGCACTTGACGTTTGCACGCACAACTAATAAAACAATAATATTTTTTTCAGTTAAATTCAGTTGCAAAGCAGAGAACAGTTCCATCCTCACGCATACACAGAGTAGCCAGTTTTGGTAGTTTATTTGCTGGTTTAGGCATTGGAACAGTAAGTGAGCTGGCAAAAGGAGCACTCGGAATGGGTGGCTCTCTGAAGGTGAAAGAAGCACTATTCAGTCCTCAAAATGCTGAGCGAATTGTAGACACACTTTGTAAGGTGCGAGGAGCTGCACTCAAGCTGGGGCAAATACTGAGTATTCAAGACTCAAATATTGTGTCACCACAGCTTATAAAAGCGTTTGATAGAGTGCGTCAAGCTGCTGATTATATGCCTGATTGGCAAGTCAAGAAAGTGCTAGTTGGAGAGTTTGGAGAGGATTGGCGAAACAAATTTAAGAGTTTTGATGATAAACCATTTGCGGCTGCCAGCATTGGACAGGTAAAATCTGTTAATACATTTTCTTTCAGTCTTTAAATGGTGTGATTTATTTTAGGTTCATCGTGCAGTTACACTAGATGGCATTGAAGTTGCTATTAAAATTCAATATCCTGGAGTCGCTCAGAGTATCGAAAGTGATATAGATAATTTAGTTTCGATGCTCAAAGTGTGGGATGTGTTTCCACCTGGTGTTTTTATTGATAATGTAGTTAAAGTTGCCAAGCGTGAACTTGCATGGGAAGTAGACTACAATCGCGAAGCTGAATTTACCATAAATTTTGGAGAAATGATTGCTAAATATCCAGATTTTAAGGTTCCCAAGGTTTTCACAGATCTTTCTACAAATCGAGTACTTACTACAGAGTTGGTCCCTGGAGTACCTATGGATCAGTGCTTCAACTATAGGTTAGTTTTAGCCATTATATAAAGATAACAATCATTTTATTCTAATGTTTATTTTTAGTGAGGAGCACCGCAACCACATCGCTAAGCTAGTTATGACATTGTGCTTAAAAGAGCTTTTTGAGTTTCGCTGTATGCAAACTGATCCAAATTGGTCCAATTTTCTGTACGACGAATCTACAAAAAAACTTATGCTTATCGATTTTGGCGCCACCCGCTTTTATACTAAAGAGTTCATGGACAACTATTTGAAAGTGATTATAGCAGCAACTGAAGACAATCGAGAAGCGGTACATAAATTATCGCTAGATATGGGATTCTTGACTGGGTATGAATCACAAGCTATGACAAATGCTCACGTTGATGCAGTCATGATTCTTGGCGAGGTATTTAGTGTGGAAGGACCTTTTGATTTTGGTGGTCAAAAGACAACACGTAAGATTGCTTCTTTAGTGCCTGTTATGATTGCGCATCGCTTATGTCCACCTCCAGAAGAAATCTACTCGCTTCATAGAAAGCTTTCGGGAGTGTTTTTACTCTGCTCCAAGCTTCAGGCTAAGATTCCATGCAAACCGCTTTTTGAGGATATCGTTAAGAATTATAAGTTTTAATATATTAAGGTGTAAAGTGATTATGCAGTTTCAATTAGATTTCTATGAATAAAATATTTTATCAACAGAATTTATTATTAACTCAATTTTTGTATGGAAGTTGTTAATTCAATTATTTATAATCTACTATTCATCCGTAGTGACATTATGTGCGTTAGCAGATTTATCAAGGCAATCAATTATTTTTATTCCAAAGTCACATCGGTCAGTTTCAGCTATTGCTTTGCAGTCTTCCGCCAACATTTCTGCGATTTTATACTTTTCCTCGTCATCTTCAACAAACAATTTAGCAAGTTTCAAGAAACCTTCTTCTGAGAATACTGCAGTGTCATTATCTTTCATCACGATCTTGATAGTTCAAAAAATATTTTAGTGTTAAAAATTTTTTGAGACCGAGAACTTTTCTTATTTACCATTCCCAATTGTTCTTGAAGACAAACAAACAAGCATTGTCCGTTTTTTGTTTTTGGCATATCTTTTTTCAATATCAGCTCAACATCTTCGTCGGATGCCATTTCCTTTCTTTTGCATTCTTTAGTCAAATTCCTGAACGAATCTTCAAAATTACCTTCCATTTCAGACCTGGTGTTCAATATGAAAGCACAACTCAAAAGTATTATAAGCTTCATATTCCAAATGTTGCTAAACTAATATCGTTGTAGTTCAAAACTAACTGATGCTCTGCTTATGAATTTATTGAGCTTTTATTGCTCGCAAACAGTAATTATATGAACTGATAAATATCGTGAGGTATATATATTTTCAGAGAAGATCCACGATAAGCATTATTTAAAAAATATTAATCACCCAATTCATCTTTATCTAAAAAGTTCTTGAAAAAGGAATTTAAAAAATTGAACGATCGAAAGAATTAGTCAATATGTATTTACCCAAAAGTAGTCAAAAAATGTCGAAATTTAGACAACAACAAAATACTTTTTAGTATTTGTACAATTTCCAGGTTCTGTTGGATTTATTTTGAATAATATGGTTAAAAATAATTTTTGTATAAATATTTCTTGTAGATAATACATAAATAAATGCTATTGACGTTATAAAATATAGGTTCGAAGGCAGATGGTCCAGATACGTAAGGCATTTTGTCGGCACAATTCGATTACTAATGATGTAATTTCTAAATTTACATGCCCTCATAAGTAAAATTACGTGCAATAGCGGCGTTCTTGAAGCACTCTATAATTTTCAAACCCAAATCGCAGCGATCTGGATTTGTTGTTGATTTACAGTCTGCAGCTAGTAGCTTGGATTTTTCTAATTTATCTTCGTCATCCTCAGCTGCCATCTTTGCAAGCTTCATGAAACCTTCCTCTGAAAACTCTCCGGTTTTCTCATCCTTCATTATAACCTGATGAAAAGCTTAAAATATTAGCTTGCTGCATATAAATTTATTTGAATTAAAAACGAACCATTCCGAACTGTACTTGAAGGCAAATCATCATACATTGTCCTTGTTTTGATGCTGGTATCTCCTTTTTCACCATAGTTTCGATATCATCATCGGTTGCCTTTTCTTTTGCCTTGCATTCTTGAGCCATGTTTCTAAACATATCTTTTCCTTGTTCTTCATCCATGGCAGCTCTTCCATGTTGAATGCACAAGGCGATAAATCCAATAGTAAAAAGTACTAGGAGCTTCATATTTTTAATTTTATATATTTAAGTGACTCTTTTATTTTCCAAACTAACTGATGAATTGTTATGGTTTTAATGGAGCTTTTATAGCTGGAAAATGTTTGCGTTTCATGTACGGAGCACTATGATTTCATGATTAGTTTATTTCATAAACTTGTACTGAATGTTTTTCAGAAGAGCAAAGATTTCTGATAATTTTTGTTACAAGTACCATTTGAAAATAAGTATTGCTGGTAAAGTTAAATTTTTGTCTTAGAAAACCTAGTTTTAAAGGTTGGCAAGAAATTTGTTAAATAATTGCATCAAAAATATAAGATCATCAGTCTATACGATCGATTTCATAATGATCATGATTTCCCTGACAATGTGACAAAAAAAAAGTCATTAAAAATTGCTAAAAAAGTAAAAAGTAAGCTCGATTAGTTAAGTTCATTCAAATGATATTAATTTCATATTAATTAGTCACGTGGAAATTGATATGTATAAACATTAAACAGTAAATAAAATTTACAACTATCTGATAATAATTATCATTTTTTTGAAAATGTATTAGAGACATGTGCACGCGAACAAACGGAAGTTGTCGAGTTAGAGATGACACTGGCATTTGCAATGAAAAGTATTTTGGCTGTTTTTTTTTAAGTAAAAAAAACGTTTATTTAAGAATGTTTAAGATTAGAACGAAATGCAGAATTACACTACTTTTTTCACATAAATTATTAAGATTTGATCGTGTTACGATGTCAAATTGTTCCTGCATCTGAAAATGATGTATGATATGAGCTCCATATTATATCAAATTAACATAAATGTTGAAAAGTCGTCAATAATTCTTTGATTACTTAAAATTTATTGGTGATTGTGTGTTTATTTATGTACATGCAAATCTGATTTAAAAAATATTCATGGAAAAAAAAAGATTGGATTGTTATCGTAAAAACACTTGATAGCCGCGAAGGAAGCCTCACACCTTCAAATAAGGAAATAAATCTATTAAACTAGAAAAAATATAATTTAAATTTCATTCAACCTGTCTTTAATTCCATCTATAGAATGTTCACATAATACCAATCCATTAAGATATGCAGGCTTATGACTTTCGGGTAAAAGAGTGTCTATCTGTTTTTTAGCAGTTTCAAAACTCCCCTTCCCCTTCTTCATAATTTGCATCATCTCCAGCAAACAATTCATGTAGCACTTTAGCTGTTTATCTTCTGCAAACACTCCTTTACTTACATTTTCTATCAACTCATCGGCGACTTTGAATTTCGGTTGACAAACGCTTCGCATCAATTTTCCAGTTTTGATTATTTGCTCCTCCGTAATCTCACTTCCTGAATTTATAATAAACATGCAGATGATCAGAATATCGACTAAGATCAGTTTTGATCCATACATTTTAAAAATCTGATCTTACTGATCTATTACGAGCTTCCATTTGTTCATTAAATACTGAAAATATTTTAATTATAGGCAGGCAATTGACAAATTAATCATTATTGCGACGCTCTTAATTATACATCAAAAAGTAATTAATATATTACAGCTGTTATGTTTGATGCACTCAAGTACATAAATTCATTCGTTAATTTTTATTACATGCTTTATTAAACTAAAAGTGTGTGCAAGAGACTTTCAAAAGACATACATAAAAGGATACATAAAAAATATTTGTAATATACAAGAAATGTTCTTGATGGACGACGTTTTGTTATTTTAAGCTGGGAAAAACATATCGGGATCTCTCACTTTGAAGCATTGCAACACTGCAAACGAAGCATCGCAATTGTCTTTGATACCTTTTGCTAAAAAATATTTCTAATAAGTTAATCATCTAGAAAACTGAAAAATGTTTCTTACGAGAATCCCTGCATGCATCCAAATTATTTAGCATTCCTTCTCTCATGTCTTCTGGTAAAAGAGCATTGATCTGCTTGACCGCTGAGTCGTAGTTCATTTTTCCTTTTTTCATCTGTTAGAATATTGAAATTTTTAGTATTTCCAATGTTTTGAGTTTATCCTGGATATAAATAGTAATTTTACTCACAGTCTGCATCATTTCAAATATACAGTTTACATAACATTTCACATCTTTTTCCTCCTTGAAAATGCCAGCACGCATATCCGTTAGGTTTTCTAAGTGAATCAATTGATAATAATAAACCAATTTTAGCTTTAAATATAAGTACCTTCAGAAATCTTTGTTTTGGAAACACAAGCTGCTTTCATCATATCTCCGGCTTTCTGCATCTGTTCTAAAGTTACTGCTGCATTGCTATAGTGCAATATCAAAACCAAACCGAAAATACAAAATGGCACCTTAAGTTTCATTTTTCAAAATTTAAATATTATATCGACAGTTATATTTTTGCTTCCAGTTCGTAGTTCTATCTGATCAATATTAGGAGTGAATCTAAACGTTTAGAACTGCATCTAGTTATATACGCTAATTTAAAGAACAATTTGGTGTCTTCATATATCATTATCGACAGACGTTTAATTATTAAATTTGTGGTTGTACATTTCAATTTGCATCACTTCTAGTTTGCATTTTGTTGCACTACAATGTATAGTCTGTACGAAAATTTAAAGAAGAACATCGTGTTTTCTAGTAAATACGGAAGAAGAGCTTATTAATTAATATTATTGCAAATCACTTGTCATTCATCGTGGCAGTCTAAGAGCATTTAACGAATAATTATATTTGTTAAACTATAGACTGATAGACTTAAAAAATGACTATGAGATTAAATATCTTATCACATAAAAACATTTATGGGCGTTAATTGTGCAAAAATACTCATTTTTTATTGTTACCAATTTTTGTTACATCTAAATAATTTTTTGCTTATCACAGAAAGTTTTGCATATCTGAATAAAGTATTATGGAATATTGTTCATGATGTCGCTCGCTACCCAAAATATATATTTTTTTGTTGATGTTGAATTGCGTAATATCAAACTGAGACTTTTCCTAAAATCATTTTCAAGTTTAGTAAAAATGCTCTTTATAATCTTTGTTCATGAATAATTATTATAGATAAATTTTAAATAATACTCTAATCTAATACTCTTCTTCTAATTTATAATAATCTTTGCCAATTAAGAGTAACTTTTGCATTTATAAACTAAATTATGACACCAAAGCAGTTGTATCAGCCTGTTGGTTTCGTCGCTTGACACCAACATAAATTCCTCCTATAATCATAACAGTTAATGGCACCAAAATTCCAACAAAAGCAACAGTAATAACGAATGGAGAGAAAGGATCAGGTGTGGGGGTACCATAGCCAAGTAGAGCTGAAAAAGATGTTCCTTGCACTCCCAAAGAAATATTCATCTGTTGAGATAGTAAGTTTCTAATGTTGTAGCCAAAATAAGTCCATGGTAGAGTAAGCATAAACTCATGAGAAGGATCAGTAATGTTGCTAGGCTCTCTCTGATTTGTGGTACTGGAGTCTGAAGTATCTCGAATCTTGTTTTTAAAAGAGATCGGCCGGTACTACAATTTAAAAGAACAACTCAGTTAAAGATTTCTTCAAAATGTCTCTGACATTCAAAATACCTGCATGAATCCTCCACTTGCGAAGTTGGCACTTTCAGGCGAAACAATCTCGATGACATCAAAAATTCCTGGAGTGTACTCATCGTCCATATTCTTCCTTTTGTTCATGATATAGCTCCCATATTTCTTCTCAGATGACACCATCAGAAATTCCATTGCATAACCAGGAGACGTAAAATTGGCTTGTGAAATATTTTCTACCATGAAGTCTATTTGTGTGGTATTGGCAGTGTGCAACAGGTGAGGGAGTATTTTACCATGATCTTTTGAAGAAAAGCAGCTGAACTATTAATATAAAGTACAAATTATTATCAATTGAATCGGATTACAGATACTATAATGAATTTTTCAATGCGCAATAGCAACACAAAAATAGATCATATTACATATTCAAATTTTGCAAAACAGCTTTAAATTAAATTACTCACCTTTAAGTTAACTGTGCCATTGTGATGTTTATAAGTTCCAGAGACTAAAACCTCAACATAATCTTCATCATGAATAAATCCAGTTCTCAGCCATTTAAAATAAATAGTGTCATGAGAAACAATATCTTTGGTGCGGTTCACATCAAGAATGCCAGTTCCATTTTTATCATCGAATACATAAATTTTCTTAACAACTGTACTAAACACGTAGCTAGGAGTCTCACTAAATTTTACAGAATCAGCTTTGCCCTTTTGAAAATTATTCCAATCAATGGTTAAATTTGCATCGCGAGAGGTTAACGCTATCATCACAGCTGGAGTTCCAGTAAAGTCCCATATATAATGAAGCACATCATGTCCAGAGTCTGCAGTAATATGTATGAGAGTAATGAGTGGATCATCAGTACTATTACAATATTCAGCTGGACATTGTGGATTCAAATACGTTGTGAGCTAGAATAATTAAAAACCAGGTCAATGCATTTATAATCGCATGATGCAGCAATATTTTCTGTTGCTAACCTTTCGATGCACTCCAGAGTCAGCACCAAAACCAGCTGCTGTAGCTATGATAGAAATCACAGCAAACACTTTAAGAATCTGGTGGATTTTCATGTTGAATTTTCCTTATTCTACATACAATAAATTACAAATTTTTACGATAACTAAATGTTGATATATTCTGTTCACAAACACAATAAACTATTTCCACTAACAAAAACAAGGCAACGGACAAGCAACAAGTACAGTGTCACTTTAGTGAGCTACGAAGAGTGCAGGTTGAACAGTAAATTGCAAAAGCTTTAAGTCGTTTGAATTTTTATCGTTGCGTACTCGGTTAGCTGAAACATTTTAATTAATGAAAATTTCATAGTTATCGATAATTTGGTGTCTACTAAGAATTTTTGAATTTTAGATCTCTTATGTATTTAAGAATAAAACACACTTTTTTTTGAGATTTTTTATTGAAATTTTTTTACGGTATTATTAAATGAGACATATAAAAAGTACATCTTTTTAAACACATATTTGTAACATTACAACACTTATTTTTAACATATTAATACTTTAAATTGTTATTACAAAGGTATTTCCAATTTCAACATCTTGACAATTTAATTACTTGGTCAATTTTATACATCTTATTTGAGTTCTACTTAAAACAATTTTTTGGTAAATTTCATCGGTTTAAATTCAAAAATCTACAGGATTTTTAGAAAAACATTGTTAAATGGTCCAAATACACCCAATAATATGGAGGAGCCTTCTAAATTGTACTTTAGTTAGATATACATTTATACACATCGATACGACATCAATATTTATATTCGATATTCGATTTACGAATAAAGTTTTTAGTTACCTTTTCGCATTTTTTAAATCATCAAATGAACTATATATTCGAATAATAAGGATTCTTATTCCTGAATCCATAATTTGGCAAACCTGTGTTGCAATAATTTTGCGACAAATAAGAGCAAGAATTTGCATCACTTTGAGGATATCCATTGAATGGAGTGTTGTTGTAGTTGAAGCCAGAACTTTTTGAAGCTGTTGTGGCTTGCGGTGCAAAAAGCATTCCAGGAAATCCCATGGTGTAATGGGCAGGAAACTCAAGTTGATGATGCAAAGTTTTCTCGGAAGTCTTGGCTGGTAACTTTGGTAGGGCGCAAGGAGCGTTCATTCGAGTGGGATGACTTGCCATACTATTGCGACGGAACTTTGCCCGACGGTTTTGAAACCAAACCTTTTGAATAAAAAATATTTTCTACTTAGTTCTAAATATCCCAAAACTAACAAAGCAATATTCACCTGAACTCTGGACTCTGTTAAGCTGACTTTATTTGCCAAGTCCTCTCTAACAAACGCATCAGGATAATGAGATCTCTCGAAGTGTTTTTCCAGCTCAGTCAGTTGTGCGCTCGTGAATGTTGTACGATTTCTTCTAGTTTTCTTCAATGAACTTTCGTTTGATGGCGATAGCAGTTGCTGATGGGTATCAGTGGTGGAATCTGTGAATATTTATTTCAATAGCTTTATTTTAATATCCTCAAATATTTTTGGAAAATAAAAATTGTGTCTAATAATTTGTGTACGGCAATTGTTGTTGCTACTATAAATTCTTTGATATTTAATCTCATCAAATTTATTTTTGTCACATAATTGAGTTGAATTTTTATAACCAATAAATTTTAGTTTACGGATCGGTATCCATAATAATTAAAGTAAAAACTATTATTGTGATTAGGGAAAAAATCTAAATTAAGCACTTAAAAAACAAATTGAATCGTAAAAATAATAATTGTTTGCCACTTAAGTATATTTTGTGATGGCATTATCTTTTGACAAATAACAAAATTGGAAGTAAATTTATATACCCGGTTCCTCCAAGAGCAGTTTAGTCAAAATTGAATACATTTTAAATTCACAACTAAAAACTACATAATATTTTTACTTGAGTCACGACACGAGGCGCTATGTTTCTGATTTATGATTTGACTAAATACGTTTAAGAGAAATGATTTTTAAAAGCATCATAACTTTTATTCACTTTTTTAAGGAAAAACTTCAAAGGAGAAAAATTTTAATTTTATGATCGAGAGTCTCATATTTTTAAGTATTTTGCCCTATAGGAGTTCTGGAGCTAAAAGAGTTAAATATTTAATACAAATATCAAAGTAAACTATATCTAGTCGAGACAACCTAAAACTGGATCTTTTGAGAAAATAACTGAAAACTATTAACTTCTCCCTTGGGAATTTCATTCATTTAGTAGCAGGAAATTTAAACTATCAAAGAGAAAAACCTCAGCACTTCTAATGAATGTACCAAAAGTGTAAAATAGAACGACGTTACATATTCACAATTCGTTTAATTGCAATACTCGCATTAATTGCACATGAAATTTGTTAAATTCTGTTCATATTCTTTACATTTTTACTTTTAAAATTTCCACCGAAAACATATTGTCTTATTTTTCATATCGTCGATTTACTATGAATCATGCACTTGTTGAAAGTCCATCAAAACAATTCTTTTTCACATGTGTTTCTTAAATTTATGAATACGTTTTACAAAATCTAACAAAAAACACATAAAAAGTTTTTAAAAAACTTGTCATCTAAATTTAGAAACAAAATTGTTGAGGCTGTTGATTAGTTTTCAGTGCAAGAGGAAGGATATCATCATTAGGATAATTTTAATTAAGAAATTTGTTAATTTATCGTGTCTTCAACACCATTTTCAAGACTTTTAACTGCTGTAAAGATACAAACTGAATTGAAAGCAAAAGTCCTGCGTAATTAAGTTTAGTAAGCATGCAATTAAATGAAGTGCATTAAAGTCAATTTCATTAAAAACATTTGCAGTCAATTAAAGAAAATAAATTAAATGTGGAGAGTTTATCGCTCGTTTGACACCCAATTAATTAGCTCAAGTTTTTGCGTTCTTTTAGAGTGTCTTCAAATTTTGATACTTTAATTATTCAGACTTGACTCAATATTTGATTGAAATGTCAACGTAATAAATAATTATTTTCAACAATTTATATCGAACAATGAAATTTTCCTCTTATACGATTATTCAGTAACAATATATAAAAATATCGAAAAGCTATAAATCTTTTCGACAAATGAAAAATTCCGGAAGATAACTAATAAATAAATCAAAAGCACCACAAATGCTATTTGTCATCAAATATGTTTTAAAACGTTTTCAAAGGCCAGAAATGAGCTCCTTTCACACAGCTATTTTCAAACAAATTTCTAGCATTTCAAATATGACAAACAATTTTCTTTTAACACGAATTTGAATTATTAAGATATTAAGAATCATTTCTTTTGATCTTTTTCCGACGTGAAACTCATCGTAATAAACTGAAAAATGTGAAAAACTTGAGAGAATCTGTTGAAGATTTGCATGAATGGTTAAACCATTTTCCGAGTAATTATACTGCAATTATGCATATTTTTTGCAATTTACATGCACACTACACAATTTACTGCTTTGCTGCAAAAAATCAACTTGCAACACAAAATGATGAATTGTTTTATGCCAAGATATGTTGCAGCAGATGTTTCAAGAACGGTGCGGAACTTTACTTGAAATATTTTGAAACAAAGATTTTCTTTCAAGCTAATTTATTTACATGGAAATAAAACTTAAAAATTTGCCATTTTACATGGAAATTGAGATAAATGATTTTTTGAATGTTTTGAATGGTTTGAGATACATCTTATTTAATATAAAATGAATCTAATATTTGCAAAGAAAGTACTTTGATTACAATATGTATTTACAGCATGCGCCATGAATTTTTTTTTTTTTTTTTTTTTTTTTTAAATCCATTTTCACTGAACATAATATAATTTTTATTTAGCAAATTAGAGACACCAAAATGCTCTTCTTTCCGTCATGTAGTTTTTTCAAAACTCTTTTCTACACCATTTAACCATCAATGTCATAAAACCCATAATTCAGCCAGTATTAAAAATATTTTATACAACCCGCCAATTTGTAAATTAGGTTAAAGTCGCAAAAGACTCAAACTAGATTTAATTAAACGTGTACAAAGAAACTATGTAAAAATTATTTGAATAAAATATATTATTTTGACTCTATTTAGCAAAATAATAATACATACATTCTGAACATATATAAAATTTCTTGCTTCAAAATCAAAAGATTGAACATAAGAAATGAAAAAATAACTTGAGATCAAACATGTTAATTAGACCGAAAAGAGACCAATTCAACCAAAACTATTTTCCCTCGTCATTTCCTCAAATTATGACAACTTCCACGCATCACGTGCAGAACACAGATTAAAAAGACTTTGTAGGTGGATCAATTACTTAAATAAAGATTAAAATTGTCAACATATCAAAGCCCTACTTGAAATGATGTTATGGTTTTGTAATTTGACACCCAAATAAATTAGAATATAATATTTTAAAGTTTGGGAACAGAGAGGAGAATTTAACCATATATTGCTTATTAATTTGTTCCTATCGGTACTCTGCAGAACTCTGCTTTAAATGATGAAAATGCGTTTTAAAAAATTACACGGCAAATTTTGAAGCATTTGAAGCTTTTTTTAATTATTTTTATAAACTTTTAATAGGACTGGCATTTTCGAAAAGTGGAAATTCGTTTTACCCTGAGAACTCAAAAACTTAAATACTTTTATATGGGCAACTTAATCTTAAAAAATCTAAAATAAATCTAGGACTGTGAATGGATTATAATTTTTTCAAATTTCTGCACCGCTGGTCCACAAACAACCAAGAGTCTCAAAAAAAGAAAATTTGCACTTTGTCCCAAAATATCTTGAGAACCATAATACTTTTGTAAGAGAAATTTTGTCTTCCGATGTTACCCAAACACTTTTTAACAATAATTATCTTTTTTGACCCTATACCCATCAACGCTCTAGTCCACAAAACTATAATAATTTGAAATCCCAAAAATTCCATAAAATCCCAAAAAAATTATTACTTTTTGCCCTATCATTTGAAAACCATAATACTTCTATGCGTAAAACTTTGCTCAATAATAATTATCTATGACTAACGAAGAGATTGATAAAGATCCAGCGCAGAAATGCTCTACCCGCTGGTCCACAAACATACATGAATTCCAAAAAGTCGACGAACTTTCAATAAAAACCGAGGGGTGGACAAACTGGCTTTTGGTGCTTGCTATTCCCAATTTCATGCTATTCCCACCAATTTTTGGTATTCCCACCTGGGAATACTTTGATTTTGGTATTCACAGGTGGGAATACCATATTTTTGGTATTCCCAGCTATTCCCAGCTATTCCCAGCCTTTTTTGAGTATTCCCAGACCAAAATTTTGCCATTCCCATCCTTAAAATGGTTGAGAACATTGCTATTTTCTTAAAAATGCAAGTGTGACTTGGAGAATCAAAATAAACAAATGTAGATACTGTTAGATTCAACAATGGGTCTCGGGTTAGACAAATTAAGGGGCTATGCATAAAATACGTAACGCTGAAATCGGACCTTTTGGACCCCCCCCCCCCCCTCCCTCCTCGTAACGCTTTTTCACACATTTCAATATGAAGATTATTACTTCGTAACAGATTCTAGACCCCCCCCTGCTCTAGCGTTACGTATTAATTGAATAGCCCCTTAAAATATTTTTTGGTAATCTTTTTTCAAAAAAGTCATATCAGAAAGCAAATAAACTTGATGGTTGATATCAGATTTCATAAACACTCTGTTAAAATTTTTACTTAAAAATTCTTATACGAGGGAACTGCTGACTAATTGTTTTCAAATGAATTAAAACTATTTTCATGACTTGGGAGCGATTTATCAAAAACATGTTCAAGTCAAACTCAAAGTATATTTTTAAACCGTTTCCGAATCTGTTTTAATTTTAAATCGGACTCTATACATGTGATCAATAAGTTATCATTTATTATCAAAAAAAAAAAAAAAATGGTGCAAAAAATAAAATTCAATGAGAATCGATCAGCCCATGCAGGGATAGGAATTATACATGTATGATTGAGTTTTATACATACATTGTATAAAACTATGTATAAAACTATGTATTATACATAAAAATGTATAAAACTATGTATAAATGTATAAAACTAAAAAAAATATCAGTAGTAAACGTGAAACTAATAGCAGTGATATTTTTCAGTGTTTCAAGACTTTCATGAATCAAGATGGAAATTCCAAAATAAAAATATTCTAGTTAAGTTACTAATATATGTTAGTATACAAAGGTTCGTCTGATGTACGGGATGTTTGTTACTTTACAATAGAATCATGATAAATATTATAAAATTTTTCATATCTTTCCAATTAAAGTTCGACGATTCTTGCGCAGATTTTAGGAAAGACTAAATAAATAAATTGTTGTCTAACCTTTGCTTTGTTGTCAAGAGTTCCAAAACGCATCAATTTTGTAAAATGGTCAAGTGAATATTTGGTTGGAATACCTACTTTGTAATTATTTATTTTCTTATAATGAAGATTAAGTATAATAATATGTGATTTAATGTGTTAAGTATTCATATTAATATATTTATTGCGAAACGTTGATATATTGAGAGTTTTATGAGTATAAAAAACAAAAAATTTCACTTTTTTCGTTTCACTTTTAATTTTTTTTTTCTAATGCTAAATCTCTTGCAGTTTAAAAGTATTTTTCAGTATCTTTGATTAAATGACTCAAAATAAGTTCTTTGAGAAGTTTGTACGAGTTAAAATAGCAAATTTGAGGTTTTATACGTTTTATACATACATGTATAAAACCTCGAGGTTTTATACATACGTATTATACATATGTATAAAACTTATGTATCATACATCAGTTTCATACATTCCTATCCCTGAGCCCATGACTGCAAGTTATATTTTCCTACAAATTTCCGTTAAAAGTAGTTGGAGTCAATACGCAAAAATATTTATTTCCAATATGCAATTTATGTTGGGGCATAATAAAAAGTCAATTGTTAAAAAATTATGTGTACGTATTTATCTGTAAATCAATTTTAATTGAATATTTTCGTATCTTAAGTAGATTTTATTTTGGTATTCCCAGTATTCCCAGCTATTCACAGCTATTCCCACCTATTCCCACCTATTTACAGCTATTCCCAGCAGATTTTGGTATTCCCATGCTATTCCCACCATTCCCAGGTATTCACAGGGAGGCACTGCTTGCTATTCCCACGTTTGTCCATCCCTCGATAAAAACTATATTTTTTGATCCAGAAACTACAAATAAATCAAAACCACTAGTAAATTTGCTCCTGGATTATAACAGGATGGTTGCACTACACCTAACATACTGAAGAATGGTAACTAGCTGTATTCATCGCTTTTCCAACTCACGAATTATCTTTTATATTGCAAAAATATCTGGATTATCTCACTACAAAACTACACTAAATTAACTTGTTCTAGCAAATAAAGCACATTCACTCGAAAACAGTACATTCAGTCATTTACAAAGAAACACTCAGTGACATCAAATTTATTAATTAAGGCATAATCACAACATTAACAACAATTTGCAAATATTTTCCAATAACATATTTATGATATTTTCGAATAATTTTTGACTGTCTGGCCGCTGTCTGGGCGGTGAAGTCTGGGCTTACTTTATTTCATCTTTAACCCCTCGAATATTAAATACTGCGTTTTTCGAGCGTTTTTCAAATATTTGAAGCAAATTAACCGTTGATGAAATGTTACATCAGTATAAATTAATTGAATTAAAGCATATATATCACACAAGTTGATTTAAGTTTATAAGTTTATAAGTTTTCGATTTTTTAATCGTGTTTTATTTAGTTACTACATAGATATGTAGAACTTAAAGTTTTAGGCAATTATCCAAATGAATGAATGAATGAAATTGGTGCTACATCCCTAGTTGTGGGATAGGACCGCCATGCAATACTTAGAAGTATTTTACGGCTTCATCTATAATAACACATATTGAGTAAAAAAGGTCCCAGTAGATGGCACTGCCTCAAAAATGCCTGGCCGACGGATTTGACGTTTTGTATGGGATTTTCTTGGGAAAAGTCGGGAAAAAATTAATAACTTCTTTAAACGTAATTGAATCAAACTGCGAATGCTTTTCAGACAAAATGAAGTATTTTCACACATAAAAAAAATATGAAACCAAAATAAATAGTTAGTCCGGTGAACAAACTTTTCATTTGAATTTGCGTACTTCCGAGAAAATTTTGGCCGACAAAAAAGCTTTTAACAAAAAAAATTCTAGGCGTCGGAAAATTCTGAAAATTTGTATTCTAGTCTAAAAGTGGGCCAATATTAAGAAAATGATGTCACCGGAAGTTTTTGTCCTCTCACTTCCGGTTTGATAAGGGGTCGATAAAAACTGCTTTTTAAAATCAACCCTTTTTCGGATCTTTCCAAAAATTCATAGAATTAATGTTTATTAAATTTACTTTTGAAAAAAATTCATAAAATTCAAAAATTCAAGATGGCTGACAAAATAACGGTCAAAATAAATTTTAACCTAAAATTTTTTAAATTTCAAATTTTTTAAAATAAATTTCTAAATTTTTTTCAACAAGCCTCAAATTTCAGCTTTCCAGGAAAAAAAAGTTTTTTGAAAAATATTAACGAAAATGGGAGATATCAACTGGGAAGCTAGGCAAGACTAAAATTGACGCCCAAGATGAAGGAATTTTATTTGATCGAAATTTTTATACTTTTTTTTAACATGACTGTTAAAAGAAGTAATTTACAAATTTTCAGCAAAATCCACTTATTCCTTCATCTTGGGCGCCAATTTTAGTCTTGTCTAGCTTTCCAGCTGATATCTCCCATTTTCCTTAACATATTTAAAAAAACTTTTTTTTCCCTTAAAGCTGACATTTGAGGCTTGTTGAAAAAAATTAAAAAATTTATTTAAAAAAATTTGAAATTTAAAAAATTTTAGGTTAAAAATTATTTTGACCGTTATTTTGTCAGCCATCTTGAATTTTTGAATTTTTTGAATTTTTTTCAAAAGTAAATTTAATAAACAATAATTCTATGAATTTTTGGAAAGATCCGAAAAAGGGTTGATTTTTAAAAGCAGTTTTTATCGACCCCTTATCAAACCGGAAGTGAGAGGACAAAAACTTCCGGTGACATCATTTTCTTAATATTGGTCCCTTTTTAGACTAGAATACAAATTTTCAGAATTTTCCGACGCCTAGAATTTTTTTTGTTAAAAGCTTTTTTGTCGGCCAAAATTTTCTTGGAAGTAGAGTCCCTTATCTATTGTGATAAGTTATGTATTGTGATAACTGATGAATAATTGACATTTCTATTCATTTGTCAGAAAAAATGTAATAGACAAATGTGTGTATAAACACATTTCACACACTTTTGTCTATCATGTTTTTCCTGACAGATCATTAGAATCGTCAATTATCTATCAGTTATCACAATAGATAACTTATCACAATATATAAAGGACTCTACGCAAATTCAAATGAAAAGTTTGTTCAGCGGACTAACTATTTATTTTGGTTTCATATTTTTTTTATGTGTGAAAATACTTCATTTTGTCTGAAAAGCATTCGCAGTTTGATTCAATTACGTTTAAAGAAGTTATTAATTTTTTCCCGACTTTTCCCAAGAATATCCCATACAACACGTCAAATCCGTCGGCCAAAAAAAGCTCCGCCTGCATTTAGGCAATTTTTGAAACTCGGCCATTTACAGAATACTGGGCGGGTTATAAGCCTACCGCAGCTGTGTGTGGACCTACTATTTTTGGTGAGTGGATTCCGAACCACTACTCGAAGAAACGATCTCAATTATACTGTAAACATCATGAAGCTAATTGTAAATGTATGCGTGACAAAGACACATTCCCATTTCCTATTTGCAACAATCCATTGTCCACTTTAGAATGCGGTCGATCAATCCGCATTTCGAGGTTCAACTCCACACAGCTTCCACAAGTTATTTTTTGACACCAACTTTCATGGTGAAAAATTGATGGCAAAAATTACTCGTGTCGACTGCGGGAATCAAGCCCAAGATTCCCAGCCCCTATAGCAAGCGCTTTATCCACTGTGCTACAGGGGATGTTATCCAAATATTATGACAAATTCTATTATGACAAATTTACTAAGCAAAAAATCAAAAAAAAATCACAAGATGATTTTATAATTTTTCTTTTTATAAATAAAATCATATAAAACTAAAATTTGTAATCTAACCAGTAATATTTCTGCTTGTACAAGAAGCCAGTTGCAGCAAATTGTTGACCGAAAATCTTCTTGAATTTTCACTATTTTTACTGGTGTAACTATTATCCAAAATATCCGTCGCACTGCCAATAGGCAAATTATTGTTCACATAATCATTTATTTTACTGTTCAACTTGTAGTTGGTCACTTTTGGTGGTGCAGTCAAAGAAAAAGGTGAATATCCAGAATGTAAATCATGAGGGATCACAGAAGATTGGACCGTTGTGAAGGCTCCATGATATTCTTCTACTGTGGCAGTTTCCATACTTTCAGTAAAACTTATCATTTTTTTGTTGTTTCCACTTTCTCTTTAAATCAAGGCAGATTAAGCCAATTATTCAAAGATCACTAACAATTTCACTTAAACAGTTTGAGTAATTGAGAATCCAACCACTAAGTGTTAATTCAAATCAACTAGAGAATAATTAATTTATTAAATTATCCAAATTATTGAATTAAAATGTTTGGCGAGCACAAAAATCAAAAATTCAATTTGTCGACTAATTAGATTAAAACTTGTTTAAAATGAATCAACGCGATATTTAATCAAAACAACTTAAGCAGCCCAAACCGTTTGAATAATTGAAATGAATGGCTTATTTAAGCTGAACACACGAAAGTTGACTAAACACATTTTTAATTTGAATTATACTCAAGAGATCTTCTTTCACATTCGTTTTGATTTTGCTCCTTTTAGCTTGAACGTTGAAGATGCGTGAGTTTGAAGAAACGCTCTGATTTGTGGATATGCTCAAGATGGGAGGAGTTTTGTGTAAAAATAGATTTTGAAATTATTTTCTTTTCGCGCAAACTTTATGAAAATGGGAAATTTATTGAAATTTGCGTTTAAATCTTTAAAAATTTCTATCAACTATAAATTTTAAATATTAATTTGGCGAGTTTATGTACAAGTGATTTTTCGAATTGCCTAAGTTAATTTCTATCTAAAATATGTGATTTCACTTAATTTTGATATCACAATTCAAGTTAAACTTCGTTTGAATTAAAGAGTTTACATGCATAACTTGTGATATAAAAATTTCTGAGAAATATCCTTTAAGTTCCTTTAAGTTTCTCCAGCTTCAATACGTTATATGTTAATGTTAGTAATCTTTCAGAAAGGAGTTCAAGTAATATAAAAGTTGCTACATTTAAATTGAAATGACAATAAAAATTTGTCTATGAAATAAAATCACACCTATTATAATAAAACAAGATGACTCCATCATTAAATTGACCATTTCTCTTCAATTAACCACGCCCATAAGAGTTTTCCACTCGTTGAAAAGTGAAATCACGGAAAAAATCCAAAAAGTATAATTTAATAATAATTTTATTGCTTGCGACTATATTGCTCTGAATGATATATTTAACTGTATTTAACTAAATTGATAAAATCTTTCCTGACATTCATAATTTTATAAACTTACTAGTAGCATAAATCCCCTCAAAAATGAGGGGTAGATGACACACTTGAGAATAGAAACATAATATTGAATCATAATAGAGATAATAGAAATCATTCAAAATTCTAGCCATTTTTTTATCTGACCAAGACGCGTTCCTAAAAATCCGCAAATCCTTTTGAAAAATGTGTAAGAAATAAGGATAAACATTGTTGAGCAAAAAAAATCAAAATATTCCAATTAATGAACAAATTTTACACAGGGAACATGTAAAATTCACTATTTTGCGTGGTTTCTGGATGTGTGTGGATCAGCGGTGCATGATAAAAATCCCATACTCAGCTCAAAAGTTGTGTCTTGTACTGCTATATATGTTTCAGAGAAAAAAATTTCAATTTTAAGAGCCATAAAAAGTGTCATCACACAGTGAACGTTTTTTTTAAAAGTTTTTGTTAAATGGAAATTCGTGAAAAAAAATCCTGGACCCCAGCTGGTCAATATATCATCCTCAAAATCACTAATTTTCAATTTTAGATAAATTTTGAGTATCGTGTAAAAAATTCAAAATCCTAACTCTTATAGCAAGCAAGTTATTAAAGCTCAAAAAGTGTAACGCTCTTTTATTTTAATTTTCCTAATTACTGTGTTTTATATTACTTAGATAATTTAAAATGAATTTTCTCTTGAATTTTCTTTTCAAATTGTCTGTTTGACAGTTTTTGTTATTTTGTCTCGTGTTTGTTAAAAGTTGCAAAGCTGAAAAAGTTTTAATTGAATTAGGTAAAATATAGAAATACATTCACAACAAACAACGATGATTGGTGATGAAAATAATGAATGTTTTTTTGAATTTTTAGGACTTAAAAAATTTTCAGGTTTGATCTATTATTTTTTATAACAACTAAAGGAGATTTTCGATTCTGTGACTTATTCATTTAGAATTTTTAGTACTTTTATAGAAGTTCTAAATTTTTGATCTAAAATAGATTACAATTTACAGTAAAGGTCAATAGAACGTTTGAATATTATCATTTTCTTGGCTAATTTAGGTATTTAATAATTCTAGTAGTATTGTGATTTAGAGTTAAAAACTATATATGCAGAAGTTTTTCTGTATTAGGTAGTATTTTAAAATTTTAAAGTTTTTTTTGTCAGAATACTCTTTTTTCCTCATTCAAAAAAAGTGCATTTCTAGCATTTCCATAAAATCTAAATAAAGACAAATTTAGTTTTATTCTGAAAATAAATTCAAAAGAATATGACAAATCAAATTAGAAGAGATTTAATTGGATGCGACGATAGTCGAACCAGAAAACTTTTACAATTTTCAGAAAACATAAAAGTTTAAGAAGAAAACACAAACAAAATTCTAAATTTTCACTTTCAATCGGTTGAAAACATTAATCTTTTTTTGTACAAAAAATGTCAAGTATCTTTGTGAAAAAAAAACACAAAATAATTATTTCTTCATTTGAATTATAAAATTGTAAATATGTTTCGTGGATTTGATTGATTTCTTAAATTTAAAGAAATGATTATGCTAAAATTTAAATATTTATGAAGTTTTTAATTTTCTTTCACCAGATTTTAATATCAAATTAATTAATCTAACCAGCTTCGTTTCGGTTATTCCTTGTTGAAAACTACTTCCTCTTTCGGATAATAAATAATAATAAAAAATAATTAACAACCTTGTCGTTCCCTTCCTCCTTCTCTTTACTTGTGTGTTCTAGGAGGTCAATATTAGACAACTTAAGTTCCAAATTATGACAAATATGCTCTTAATGGTTCATTTAAATCCATAACAGAATACATTTCAAAAATTTAAATTTTTTTTATAATTTTAATATTTATGATCTTCTAAATCAAATCTAATTGGGTGCAAGCCGAATACTTAAGTAATTATAGTCAAAACAAGAGGATTGTGTTGTCATTTCAACACTAATTAGAGAATAAATTGAAAACACATAATTAAGTCGCACGTTACTCGTTGTTTGTATAAATTACCAGACGGTATAAAATTAAATAACTTACCTTTTGGCAGAATGTTTTGATATATTCAATTTATTGATCAAATATTTCACATGATTGTTTAATATATTCCTTTTGAACTTAAAACTGTACTGGAACCGTTTTCGATAATGTTTTACGATAAAATTTACGCTCTGCATTTTTACTGTTTTAAGTTTTACTATTTTTCTAAGAATGAGAGCATAAAACTCCCGTCGACAAATTACACTAAAATGTTTCCAAACGTTTCAAATGTGCTAAGCGATGATTAAACATTTTGATTAAAGAAATACGTTTTCACTTAATTTAATGATCATTTGACACATAATATGCCAGAGAAAATTTCAAATTGGTTTCCAAGAAATGAACTAAAAATGCTACTTAAGGTGACTCATTTTTGGTAAGTGAAGAAAATCATAAAAACCTTCCATTCGAAAGTTTAAAACTTTAATGCAATTTATTAGATCAAAGACTGACTTAATAAGTATATATCTCATCACACAAAGGCGTCGGCACAAAAAGCGAAGGGAGTTAAGATTTATGACCAGATTTTGTTTCAAGTTTTTTCACAGAGTACCTGTTCTTTTGAGTGATGCACGTATCAACAATTTGCAGGAATTTATGATCTTTACTACAAATATGAGTTAAAACAAGTATTATTCTTATGTTCTTTGATTTTTTAGGAAGTAAGTTAATAATAATTGACCTAAATGTATATACTTCAAAGAGTGTAAATTTACATATAACTTGTTAAAAAAGCTTAACAACTACATAGACTCCATTTCAGACTTTAAATCAATAACTAGTTGAAGATTCCATGGTTTTATTCAATTTCAATTTTCATTGATTTCCCGATTTATTTCGCTCAAATTCACTAAAATTTCATAATAAAACACTTTTCTATCTACAATTACCCTTATTCTAAAATTTCATTCTAAAACAAGCATAAATTTACAAAAAACTCCCAGAATGTCAAAAAATCTAAAATTCTAAAGCTTGCACTGAAAAAAAACGGAGAATTTCCACCGAGAAAAATGTTCGTGAATGTTCGGAAATCCCGAAATCCCGAAATGTAGTCTTTGAACATTCTTTGTTTTTTAAATATTTAATTAATTTCTTTAGGTTTTAGGATGCGGAGTTGTAGCAAAATTGGGTCCCTCCCAAGGGGGAGCTCACCAATTTTTTTTTTGGGAGTTGGATTGGAAAGTATTTTGTAATAATTTAATTTTTGAGGTTTCAGGAAGAGGAGCCTTTTTTTGTGGGATTTGCGGGTTAATCTAAAATGCTTTGTTTTTAGATTTTGGCGACCCCATCCTAAGTATTTTGTTTTACTTTAGTTTTTTAGTAAAAGTAAAAATAGTCAATAAATAATCGTGTTTTGCTTTTTCTAGAAATTTAAAACAAACCATCGAATAAACCACACAAGAACACCAACAAATCTAGTGATTCCTAAAATGATAGTATTTGAGGACAGAAATTACAGTTAATATGGTTTTCTCAGGGCTTTAAATGCAATTACAAATTATGGTGACATGCATATGAAATTTAAATTTTTTTGTACTGAACCCCTGACATCTGCATAAAAATCTCAACTATCTCCCTCGGAATTTCAGATTTGTTTCAACCGAAAAATCCCTCAAAAATATTTTACAATATGCTCAATTTATGCACTTGTTGGAAGATCATCAAAACTTACGTTCTTTCACATGTGTTCCGTAAATTTATGTTTCACATTATGTTTCGGGTAGATTTTCTTTTTTGAATAATTTTAAATTTAAAAAAAAATGGTCTTCAAATGAAGTTGAGCGTAAAAAACAAATGTAGATAAATTTAGACACCGATTTTTTATAAGATAATTACTTTTCAGTTCAAGAGGAAGGACAACATCATTAGGAAACGTTTAATTTAATTTAATTGTCTTATCTATTTTTAAATAAACTTGGTCACTAATTTAATAGAAAAACAATTAACCTGGTTGATACGTTTCAATGGATGACAATGTATTTAATCTTAATTCATAAATAAATTATAACATTTTCATCAATTAAGTTTTAAAATATCATAAGGAGCTACGTCGTTCTATTTAGTCATCAATTTAAAGATATGATTGAACCAATTTTTTACTCAAACTAGATGTTTACTTACTTACTTTACCTTTCTTTTAATTAAACAATATTGAATGCAAAATATTTCAGCAACGATAAGCAAGGACAATAAAAACCATAATTTTATTGTTAATTCGCATTCTATGATATTTTCATAAAAATGCACAAAATATATATTTCTTTGAGTTCATTTCTGTACACATCATATTCTCGATACAATTGCATTCACATTTCGTTTCTAAAGTAAAAACTTTTATTATTCAGAAATTGGAATTTTTCAAAAACGTCCCAATAATCAATGATAAATTAGATAGTCGATTTGAGCTCAGTTCTGATCTTTAAAAATATAATGGAAATTATTTGAATTTTAAGCAAATATCTTATATACCAAACATAATGGAAATAAAGCATTATTTCAATTTATTTTTCTTCAAATAACAAATATTACATTCTCAAAGCTCACAGAAAAAAATGTCATTTGATAACATATTTTTGCCATTATAATTCGATTAAAGATGTGCTTGTTGGAAACTTTGATGTTTAATTTTTCATGGATGCACAAGCACCTTCAAAATAGTGAATCCAAAATTCATGTACAATAATTTACAAAACTGATACAAATTCCTAGTCGCATCCACTTTTGGCGTTTAAATTTAAATATTACATTCAACATTTAATGTCGATTCCAACAATTACACGAAACATTATACAATTTAAGGAAAATTACAAAAATATACATTTTACATTTCAACTTACACAAGAATATATATTTTTTTTGATTATAAATTAATTAGTGCCTTCTCTTGTAAATTAATCTGATTAATTAATAAAAATATTTTAACACAAAAACACTGCTATCACTTTGGAGAATTTGCCTGCTCGTTGTTATTCTAGGGGTTGGTGTAGATGTCGTATCACTAATACTAATAATTCTCATAAAAACACAAAATTAAACATTTGCTTGAGAACTCAAACCACAACCTTCAAATTATCTATATAAATAGTAATTGAATCTTTGAGTAGTTGCAGCTGTCAAGCGACGATTTAATTGATTATTTCAATGATGAACTATATCATACATTCACACCCTAATTTTACTCGCTATTGTACTCCATGCTCTTAATAAATGCAATCGCCGCTTCAAATTGAGTCCACCAGTACGACTCTTCGCCAGCAAGTTGCTTGCCAATAAAGCAATCCACGTATTGGATTGTGGAAAGCAAGTATGGAGGATTTGCCTATTAGAGAGTTGAAACAAACGAAATAAGGATAATTTCAGGTTTTGGAGAAAATGATTATGAATTACCTTAATGATGACGTAGATCAAAACTGGAATTAAATCATCTGCAGATGGAACACGCTCAGAAGCCATCGAGAGCAGATTCATTATACTACGAATGCATCTGGAAAATTAAAAAGTTTTGAAATCATTCAAAGGCAATATATTTCAAAATGAACTCACTTTATAATGCATTGAACCTTCTCTTTAGGCGTCTTGTATGCGGAAATGTAAGCTATTTGCTGTTGCGCAAACGGCCAGGGTGCTTCATTAAGATACCTCTGCGGAATACGCAGTGAAGAATGTGATGGCGTGATAACTCTAGATAGTTTTCTGATGTGATCATGAAGTACTCTTTAAAAAAAATTGATTAGTTCATTTTATAAATTGCTAGACAACCTTTAAAAACTTACTGGTCTCTTGAGATGTCAACATCATCATTCGGGAACATGACCTGACGATATAAGCGTTGCAATAAAATACGTTCAATACATCCTCGTGCCTCAACAAGCTGCCAATCTGCCATATCTTGGAGAATACCATCACAGGATAAATCTTCCATCAGAGTTCCCATATATTCTTCCATAAGCTCGAGTTTTTCGTCCATTACGAGTTTTCCTGACGAAAAAAATGGGATTCTCGATAATTTTATTATTCAATTCAAAATTTTTCTAAACTCACCATTAAACTCTTGTTGAAAAACATAAATCATCTGCTCTCTTTTCTCCAAAAACAACCTAACACAAACCATTACCAGATGCTTGTTGCATGTTTCTCGATCATTCTCAAGACGCATTTCAAAATTATTAATAGTTGCAATTATAGACAACAAGTCTTGGCGCAATCGAATCAAGTACTGTAAGTAGGACTGACGGTTGAGCACATCTTTCTGTAGATCTTCCACCAGTTTGTAATGAGCAGCAGCATCTAAGGAATTCAAGCAACGCAAAACCTCCGATACGTAAGAGATTTGCTGCAAGTTTTGCTGGTTAAGCGCTTGAGCTAGCTGAATTTGCAAGTAGGTGAGCAGTGGAGATATTGTTGAGACCTGGCAAAAGGGTTTCAAGATATAGTTTAATATATGAGGCTGATTATAATTTGAACCTACATTATTGTTGCGCACATCACAAGCGTGGCAATCACTGGAAGACAAAACCAAACGTAATTTACGCTTAGCATTCAAGAAGTAGTCAGTTTCCGGATTTAGCATGAGGTTTGAAAGTCTGTATAAGAAATCATAGTTTTAACATAACGATTAAATTTTATTGATGAACAAAACTTACCTATTCTCATTATCAGAATTTTGAGTCTTGAAAGAGCTTGAATTATTGCTGCCAGTTGAATCAGAATTAGCTGCATCTGAACTTGAAGATGGTTTGCGTCTATATTTTGCCAATATATCGTCCGAACTTTCCATAGCTGTTGGTTCATCCATAAAGTTAATTGGTCCTCCATTTATTCCGAAAATCTCGTTTTGGCTCAAACCATTCAAAAGATCAACGGGCATTACTTCCTCAGCACTATGTCTCGATTTATTTCCCCGGCGGTTTTTGATGCCTTGGCGAATTCTGCTAAAGATTCCCGTTGACGATTGAACAGGAACAGAGCTCTAAATTACAGAAAAGAATACTTTTAATATTTCCTGGTTAATGTTATTATTAAATCTTATTTTACCTTAACCTCCCGACGATGAACTGCATTTCTATTACTCTTCTCTACTTTGTCGGCTGAAGAATCAAAGCTGATGCTTTTCGGAATGGCACCTGTGGACTTTCCGCTTTTCGGAGTAGATCCATTAACCTTGGCGCCATTCAAAGCAATTCCTCCATTTGCCTCGTGCAACTTCAAAAGTTCAGTTTTGTTAATTACCGAGTCAAAATCAAGCAATTCTGCTGCTTTGAGCTCGATGGCTGCTTTCTGTGCATTTTGTTGAGTTTTTACATCGTCGGTGAGAGATCCTTGAGAGATTGGAATCAAACAGGATCCATTAGGAAGCATCACTTCAGGATTCATGTTACCCAGCAAGTCTATCATTCCATTTCTTCTGGCATCAAAGTTTGCCTGTCTTTGCTCTGAGGACAAGCGACGATGTTCCACGGCCAATTCACTGCTGTTCAAGTCTTCATGGGCCATAGTAAGAGATTTTACGTTAGCATTGGAACTTGCTTCATTGCTAACCGAGCCCTGCAAGATTTAAAAATGGTTAGAAACTACATGAAAGAGAAAAAAAGATTCAGACGAGAAATACTTACTTCCATACTTAAATTCAAAAGATCTGAAACATCTGAGCAGTTAGACAAGCTTGAGCTGAATGGATTTATCAAATTGACCGAAGATTTAATTATTTTGGGTTCCTGCACGACATTGCTGAAGTTCTCTAAGTTGGGATCCGAAACTCTAAACACACTCAAAGACTGGCTGGGCTCGATAAATTCCTTAGGCTTCCTTCTTTGATATTTATCATGCTCACTTTGCGTTGAAGCTTGACTCTCGCTTGAATTTTGACGAATAGGACGTGGCTGAACAGTTGCTAGATAGTTTGGAGAGCTAGAAACGTAGTTCAAGTAGTTGCTACTTCTGAAATAATATTTAAAATTATTGAAAAACTTCGATAAATCAGAAATCTAAAAAACAAACCTAGAACTTGTGCCAATTCCTCCAACGGCACCCTGTTCGTGATTCATCATTCCATAAACATTTCTTTGCCCTCTTTGATGAAATCTGGAGTTACCGGCATCATCAGTACTACTTCGATTCAATCCTAACTCTAAAAGTCTTGGCGATTCATCATAGCTTCGAATAGAAAACGGAGACTCGGGCGTACGTGGAGTTAGATTTGAAGCATCGATTGGACGAAAATGGATGTTAGGGACTCTTGGCGCGAAGAATGGAGAATCTGGTGTGCGATTAGGCACTTCTTGATCCCTGGGAGTATCAGTAATGTCAGATCTAGCAGTGATGCTTTGGTTATCATCTGTGTCAACTTCCGTCATTTTCTCAGAATCGCTAGCCAAAACATCTGTGCTCCAAGCAGATTCGCTTTGGGTCTCAGAAATATCTAAATTCCCACGTTGATTGAGACCACACAGCTGAAAGTTATGCTCAGGCAAGATAACGTTTGTTGGAATAAGTGGTGTGGAAAAGTTCCGATCATTAGATTCAATGTTCTCAGAGTCACTAGCCAATACGTCTGTACTCCATGTATCAGATATAATCGAAATTGTTTCATCTCCTTCTAGCAGCTTTTTAATCTCAAACTTGCAGAACTTGTCTTCAATGTCGGAACGAGTTTTATTCAATATTTTAGCCATTTGTGGTGTAGGGATTTGTTGGACTTCTCCGCCGTCAATGACCTAACGAGTGAAATAATAATTAGTATAGCTCAAAAATTTTAAAATTAAATAAATACTTGAGAGGATGGCGTATCTCTTCCAGAAATATTTGGACTGCCTCTGCCAGAAACATTCGCCGAGACCATATCAGACAAATTATCATTATCATTGTTTTCTTCCAGATCTAATGAGCTAGCCACAGAGTGATTACTGGGCGCCTCACTAACGACCTCTAAATTATCAGAAGTATTTCCAATCGAAACATCATCATGATTCAACGAAAATCTCGTATGTTTCTCTTTCCTCAAGCCACCATTCACGCCAATATTGTCGCTTTCTTCGTTTCTCCTGCTCAACTCTTCTACATTTTTTTCAGTAAGTGATGTATCTGGTTCCTGCCCAATTGAGTTCATATTCAAAACTTCTTCTTCAGACATCAGAGCCATACTATCTTCGTGACGTGATGTAAGCGGAATAATCAAAACGCGGTCAAATTCATCATTAGAGTTTCTATTAGAGCTGCTATTGCTACTACCAGCTAAATCGTTCTCATCGAAACTTCCATTTAAACTTAAAACAGATGACGTTGGAACATTTAGGCTCATTGTCTTCACAATCTTGTTTTTTGTTTGCTTGCCCAAGTTGCTCATCATTCCAGATTTCTTGCTGGGTGAAACATCACCATTCACAATCACTTCCGCTTCTGGTTTGGGCAAATTCTCTAGTATTTGTCTCAGTTTTCTGCAATTTTCTTCACTAACACCGTCGTTTTCACAAGTTTGCCTTAAAAACTGAATCAACAAATTAAGCTCTGTCTGTGTGATGAGGATGCTATTTCTCCCTATATTATAAAGTGTTGGCAGCTGATGAGATAATCCCATCTCACTTATCTCATACGAGTTCTCAAGCAGTTGCTCCATCAACAAAGAGACTACATTTTGGTCAAATCTCCTAAATAGTTCTACAAACTTTCCATCGACTTCTCGATTTCGAACCAAAGCCAACATTTGCAACACTTGGCCAATCTGAATCAGATTAAATCTGGCGTTTTCAGATATTGGAGCATCAGAGATTCCATATAAGTCTGGACTTACAATGGCCGGGCAAATAAAATGACCAAAGACCATGTCTGTGAGTATCTCGTTTATTGTTTTGTGGTCAAAGTTTTTTTGCTGCAAAAGTTTGGACATTGTCTGCATGAGCCAACGAATTGTGGATGGAAATATAATCCAATTCCTACAGAGTGACTTGATAAATTGCAAAGCCAGCGTGAAGAGTTTGTTTACAGTCTCATCGTGAAACTTTCTGACATTATCAGAGAATTCCATTGCATCCTCTCTTCCAAATCGTTTTATTTTTTCTTTAGGATGCATGCAAGCCATAGCTTTAACTGGATCGGTATCTAACATAAAATCGTCATCTATTAGAACACTCATTATTGGCTCATGGAGCGCTGCTGTCAGAAAAAGCTTAGCAGATAGTGAAGATTCATGGAATTTGTGGTATAGACGAGCAAAAGAGGAGGAATTCACACGCAACATTCGACTCGGCGAATCATGGGCGGATATCAACAGCTGTAGTAGTTTTTCTAATAATTTCAGCATCATTTCAACGTCTTTACCATGGATCGAGTTGCCATAAATTCCAGCAGAGATGACCTAAAATGAAAAGTGTAAGTAAAATTTACTTGTTTCACCTTTTTTTGTAATCTTCAATATAAATAAATACCTGCACTATTGAATCCATTTGCTCTGCTTTTGAAGCGTTCGAATTTGGTGTCCTCAAAGAAGGAAGATCGTCTGCAACGGCTAAACATTGTGCCAATAATTGTGGCGACTGATGCAGGAAGTTTAAAAGTTCGATGTACTGTGATAAATGCTGATACTTTAAAGATGAATTATATGCATCCACAAATTTCACATTTTCCAGACGAATGGCTTTTAAACAGCACGAGGATGGTAAACTGTCTGGCTTCGATAAAATCAAATTATTTAAGTTCTGACGCTGTTGAGCGCATATCCAAGCATTCTGAAACATAAATAATATTGAAATGTTTGAATAAAGTAATTAAAATAATCACAAGATAAGCAAGTAAGTACCTGTGATGTATTTGAAGTGCTCTCCTTGAGTTTTTCATTCAGTTTTATATATGAGTTTCGTTCATTAGCGATTGACAGCTGCTCCTGCCGCAAAGAATGGGCCAGCTCGAGTATATCAAGAATTGATATCACACTGTTATTTTCCATAATCACTGATTTCCTGTAAATTACGAAGATTTTGTAAGAAATGTAATGGTGTGAGTGCGTACGATTTATGAATGAATGCAATTTTATTGCGATATTTTTATCAAGCTTTAAAGAAAATAGTTGCACAATACAATTAGAGTTGAGTTGTTTGGGATTGAGTGGGTGTATTACATTGATGTTTACAAGCACAATGATTGAATAAATGACAAAATTAATTTGGTTTTTTAAATTATTGTGTTGGAGTATTTTCCGCAGTATTTACCAATCAATAACTATTCACTACACTTAAGCATCACTTAAAATACTAATTGGACATTAAATGAAAACTGAATTTATCCTTTAAGTAGTCTTTTACGCGGATATATTTTCTTTATTTACAAACCACTAATCACTGAAACCTCTTTAGTCCGTTTGCAGCAGATGACGTTCGGCCGTGCTGCATTTTGAATTGTTGGCGCCTTTATTTGTTTGTTTCAGAGAATATTGTTTTAAAACATTTTATTTTAATACATTTTTTTAGTTTTCAAAATAATTTATCTTTTATTCATCAAATAAATTTATTAAACAGCAATTTAACAAAAATTTAAATTTTAAAATCATTTTAACTAAACCCGATTTATAATTCATCGCAAGTATTAAGGTGCTATCCATATATTACGTAACTCGAATTGGACTCTTAAAATATTCCACAAGCTTCAAGGGGTACGACATCTATGGATTACACCTAAAATGTTACACAAACTAACATCAACTAATTAACATATTATTGTTGTAGTGTAAGAATTACCATTCGTTAATGTTCATTAGGATTTTAAATACAATATGAGTGGAAAAAATAAAAATACTACATCAGATATTGAAAAAAATTTAATACGAGTTGAAAAATCGGTTTGAAAAAATTTCACCTCAATCAAAAATAATTGAAAAATTAGGCGACTTAGTTGGAAATAATTGATCACTTATTAATTACAAACCAAAAATTTTAAATGGGTTCTTATCAGCGATTTATGAACGTTAATGTTTAATACTTTAAAAATGACTTGAACATCGATAATTGAAAACATTACTCGTTGACTAAAATTTGGGTGATGTGGAATGAACGAAAATGACTTAACAATTAGATATAGCTATAAATAGGATGCTATCAGAATAATTGCGTAAAGCTTTGTTTTGTTAACGATTTCGTTCAAATTATTTTCGTTTCAAAAAATTGAAAGATTAAAGTGGGATGGATTCAAGTTCAATGGAACTACTGAGCTACCAAGAAAACTCTCCAAAAAGAAAATTCAGCCTGATCACTCAGCTTCCATCATGTTCCACCAATAAATTTGGCATCTTGCTTTTAAGTAAGCGTAATATAAGCGGGAGTTTTTATCTATTCATCGGATTCTGTTCTCGAGAAACCTTGCCAGTCTGAAGCATCGGATTCTTCGTCTCCTGTTTCAATTGCAGTACAATGAATTCCATTTCTTAGCATTGGCGTACCTTTTCCTCGACCTAATACTCGGGCAGTGAAAATGAATTTTATTTTCTTAGTTGGTTCGTTGTTGTTTATAAGGATCAATTCTTCCTTTAGAAGCTTCTCTTTATGCGCAAAAAATTCTAAAATGAAATTTAATTAATTTGTATTTTCAACTTAATAATTAATCATAATTACCGATTTCAGCTTCATATCTTGCTTTGGTCTCTGTAGGTTTTTCTTTAAAATCGGTAAGTTTACCTGAAATCAATGATATAAATTTTATCATAAACATCGTTAATTAAATTAACATTAGACGATAACAAATATCACATTTAGGTCACTATGGATTATAAATCAAAATCGATATATGTATTACTCACAATTTAAATTAGGAATGCATTCGGGGTCGGTGGTTAGGCTAAGAGTTGATTTTTCTTTAAAAAAGTCGCTGAGTAGTACTTCAGGGATGTTTAAATTAATACGATATCGATGATTTACTTGCAGGAAACCCAGATGAACATTGATTCCGCTCGTTGCTTTTTGGTAAATTATAGAATTATCAGACTCAAATCCATCTTTGATTCCCTCGTCAAAGTGGACGTGATGTTCTACATCTAAAATTAATTAAAAAATAATTAAATGGAAATAAATTGATTTACAATTAGATAGAAAATTTTTACTAAAATACAATGAGAGTTTATTGATTGATGAAACAACTGATTGATTAATAATTGATTTATTAAAGTGCCTTATCAGTGCAATAAATGTATGACTTTAAAAGCTTTTTAGATATTTTGGTTTTTATTACTTTTACATTTCTCAAAAATCCGCAAGAACTCTTTAGTAAAAATCAATACCGTAATATCAAGAAAATTTTGCAAACCACTTCACAATCCAATAGAACTCACCTTTCGATTCGCTGGTATTCATTTTGTTCGTTAAATAGTATCAATTTGCTTAATTAATCGTAATTATTAATAATTTCTATCATCCTGTTACGTTAATTTGCTTGTTTTTTTGCGTTCAAGCTAAGCACTTTTGATTTTGTAAGAAACTTCAAAGTAATATTATAGCCTCGCGAGTTTTTATGGCATGCCCGTATTAAGGGTACTGCAAGACGTTGGATGGATTCAAGTTTATTTTAGGCAAGCACTTTTTTTAAAGGTTTAAAAAGATGTTGAGTTATAGGAAAGAAACATGTCATTGAACTAAATTTATTCAAATTTATGCATTTTCTTTTAAAAGTTAATAGAAAATTTGTTTCCTTCACTTCAATCATGCAATGTCTAACCCCTTTCATGCAGTGGTAATATAGCTTTATGTTTTTGTTTTGAATTATTTATTTTGCGCACTGTGACTTTTATAATACCGTATATAAGATTACTTTAGATAATGAGTTTATATGCTGGTGAGGCTCCAGAAACTGATAGTGAAGATGAAATTATTTTACCATCTTATCTGAGGGTGAGTGTCATAATAGGAATTTTTAATATCAATGATATCTAGTTTGCAGTCACGGATTTGAACTAAAATTAAATTTTTCTTCATCATTTATTGATAGATTGGCGATCAAGAATCTCCTTCAAGATCTTCTGCCAAGGATCTTATTCTCAAAGGAAGTTTAGTTGTTGATGGGGAAACTAGTTGTGATAATGATATTTTGGACTTAATGACAACGCCGCTTGCTATTGAGGCAACGGAAGATTTTTGGCCTTCCTCGAGCTCACCATCCAATGAAACTTCTCCAGTTTATCAACAACATGAGCTAGAATACCGTAAATTTTTGAACGAATTTGTTCAAACAACGACCGCCAAAGCATCAAAGCAAATTATTGAAACTGATAAACTTATGCTGAAATCACAAGTAATATAGTTCAACCATGTATGAAAACGATACTTATAGCTTTTTATTTGCAGATAACACTTCAAAATGCATCCTTGGCTATCAAACAAAGCAACAGTGCAATCGTAAAAATTAAGGAGAAGCTTGAAAATCTCTTGAACGATAAATTTATTCCAAATATCAAAATATGATTTAATCATCCATAGATAAAATATATTGTTGTTACTAAATTTAATATACCGTATTCTTCTCTCTTGTTTGTTCAATGAAAAAAGCTTATACTATTAAGGATATTTTTTCATTAACTGATATTCCGGGTCATTGCCCACAAAATTTGCAATAAAATTGTTCTAATAATTTTAAACTTTGTTTCATTAAATTTAATCTTTATTTTTAAATATACATGTCTTCTAAGAAATTTACTAAATAGCTATTACCTCAAAATATCAGCCATATGTAATATTCTCAATGATTTGTAATAATCGTTAAAATGTTATGGTTACATTTAAATATTGGCCAATATTTATTTAATCTAAAAGAAATTGATGCCAAATCTTTCGAATTCCAGTCTCCAGCAACACGACACATATATTAAACATTTTATGATAATATTCTTTATTTTATTTACTCGACACTAACCTGTTTTAAATTCCAAAAACGTCTTTGAATAAAATATTGGAAAAAGATGTAAAATTACCCAAAATTGTATAGCGCAATTAAAGAAAGTGCAAAAAAACACCCATCGAATCTCTTTCTTTCGCAAACAACTAAATTCAATCACTTTGAATATTTTCGGTTTCTTTTCGAAGCTTTAAGTATAAGCAATAAGTATGAACAATGTGTGTAAAAGAATTCCATAAAAAGATCTTTGACCCAATTTTCAATCTCTTGAACCGAAGAAAATTCACAAAAATCCAAAGAGTTGTTAAATCTTGTTTCTTCTTGCTTCTTGAATATTATTCAGCTGATGAAATTTTTCAGCAAGTGAAATTGTGTGTTTAAGTATAAAAATGAAATTAAGTTTTTATTCAGCAATTATTGTTATTGGCTATCATTATCATACATACAATTTTTATTATTAATCAAATAACAATGCATGAAGTTAAGATTGCAGTAAGTCAGCATCTATAATTTGTGAGCTAAAAATGATCAATAGTATTATTCATGATTGAAATTTCTGTACTGCATGCTTTGCATTCTACATAAATTGCAACACAACGGGATAATTAAGATTTTTAGATTTTATTGAATTGCATAATTTTTGTTGGAAGTCTGGTCTAATATCTGGACACACAGACATAACACAGAGTCAACGCTAAAGTTATTTAATCCTTGCGTTTCTTTTTAATAGTAAAGCCAGAGAGTTTTGGCATTCAGGTCTTTTTCAGCTTTTGAATGTTACATTGGCACAATGTCTTTTTTATCTTTTTTGTTTGATTTGTGATCGATATGACCAGGAAGTCGATGGAATATTAACGCTTTTCCAACAAAAATATATAGTTATGAGTCACTAAATATTATTCACCTTTCTGAGGAAATTCCCATACCAACATCTCATTCGAGTTTGAAAAATCTTTTCTTTCACTTTATTGCATTTCAATTGTTTATATTATTATTTGAGCTTGCAAGTCAACAAATCTATAATGGTTTTTCCAACATAACTTTAAAACTTCAGATCTATGTTACTCATAAATAAATTTGAAAGGTTTATTAAAGGGTTAGAAATGAGGGAGTTCTTTTTTTTATAATTTGTTTTATTCATTCCTTAAAAGTAGAATTGCGAGGAATTTTCGTAACTTATACGAATGTTATGTACGCTGTTCTAAAACTTTTAATTGAGAATAGTACATTAACCCCACCTGTTCTAACCTTTACCTTGACATATCATTGAAAGAAGATAACGCACGATATTTTAATTGTATAAGTCATTATCAATTTCTTGTGAATGAATTTGAAAAGAGTTATTGCTATTTCTTATTCGCTTCTTACTGGAAGCTCAATGTAATTTCAGTGTTTTTTAAGAAAATAGTGGTGGTATGGAAGAAAGACGTTGAAGCGAAAAAGAAAGAAAATTTTCTTTTGTAACACATTTCAAGTTGAGCAGTCGACGGTTAAACACGGTGATTTTTCAGAGCATCTCAAGCAATTGGATTACAGAGCTAAATAGTGATTAAAACAGAGGAAAGCAGCTTTCCAGTGAAATTAAAGAAAATAAGTGCAAAATTTATCGTTTTTGATAAATTTGTAGTGAGATTTGATAATTAATTAGTTAAAAAAGGTAAAGATTATTTTGGAAAGTAGGTCACGTTCGTTGGCTTCAAGCCTGTCCTTGGCAATGAAGAGGTCAAGGTCTGAGAAAGTTTCTCGCTGGTCTAACAAAGAGCAAAGAAAAGAACATGAAATATGACAGATAATAAATACTTGTTGGAAGTTCTTAAACCGAAACGATAATTGCGTTAAAAACATCGAAACAGTATTGAAAAGAACTGTAAGATGAAAACAGAAAAGTTTGAAATATAAGCTATTTTCTACACAAAAATACGAAAAAACATACAATTTCCTACAATCCAGTAAATATTTCGATCATCTAACGGTGCTGAATGAAATATTTACAATAATTTCTTGTATTTCCATAAATTAAGGAAAAAGTTTACGTTTGCTTATTATGCATATATGAAGTGTGTATAAAAAACCGATTAACATATTTAAATGATTCAAAAGTCGGTGAAGACAGTTTTACGTCAACTTTATCAATTTACCAGTGTGACCTAAAACGATAGATTGCCGAGCTCATTATTATTGGATGTTGGAGGATTTATAGTGATCAGTGAATGTCCATGCGTGTTTAACACTTTTAAATATAATTATAGTGAGTCCATCTTTATAGTTGAAAACATTCACAAGCTAATTGATCTGCTGTATGATGCAGAAAAATAGTTGAATTTTTCAAAGATTTTGATCTAATCAGAAGATCGATTGAAATATTTTTTGCATAAAGCTTGTCATCAAAATTTTAAAATTTCATCTAAAACATAACCGTTTGGGGTCACTGCAAATCATTCATATACCAAGAAACCTGCGATTTACAACACACAATTTCTTCTGAAATAGTTGTAAAGTTTATTTTTCGAATTTCTCGTAAAATCTTTTTGTGGACAAAAGTGACAAAAATCAATATTCAGTATTTGGTTCAGCATTATAGCTTTTTTAGAAAATTTCTTTGACCTACTTCTTCACCAGAGTATCATCTCAATGCGAAGAAGAAATGATTAACAATAATAATTTGTGTTGCTTTGTAAGTTATGTAAATTAATAATCACCAATTAATTATTACTGGACATGTCGGAAAGCGCAAATTGAGTGGAAAAAAAAATAATATTGTAAAACCCCTGTGTTTTATTGTTTCATATTCTGCTTCCTTCCCTTAATTATTTACAATTCTTTTAATTGATAGTTGACAAAACATTACACACTTTGAAATTTATCATTGTAGATTTAGCGACAAATTTATATTTTTATTCGCACAAAAAACTTTCTTTAAACACGCATTCATTTTAAACTAAAATCAATTAATATTTTGGACTCACCTTAAAAGTCAAATTGCATTCTGAATTTCTGAAGTTGCAGTTGGAAGAAATTTCTCTTTTCTTTATTTAAAGTTAAACAAAACCGAAAAAAACGAAAACGACAATTAATCTTTCTTTATCGCTTCTTTCTTTTATTGGCCGTGGACACTTGGGAGTTGACTGTTGTTCGCTCATAAATCAGTATTTTATTATGCAAATTATTAATATTGGCAGAAATTCAAGTAACTTTTTTTCATACTTATCTGTGTGAATTTCAAAGAATGTGAGCTGATACGGAATTCTGTATTTTTATTTAGGACACAAATTTTCGAAAATTATTTTAACTGATTTTGGAGTTTTGTGGCCGGCATAAAAAGAATTAACCCACATATTTTTCTTTAACTTTATTGTAGGCCATAAAGTGACCAAAATGAAAATCACACTTTTAATCGAAATTTTATTGATACTGATAATAGTGGCATATGCCGCAACAAAGCCACTAGATTCTTCAGGTAAGAGTGTGTGAGAATTGGGTCAGATTTAGAATATTAATTTATATAAATTCGTTTATTTTTGGACTTGAAGACTCGTCACGGGCGTACAAAAATGTAGCATACGTTAGACAAGCTGCAGTAGAACCTGTTGCACCTATTACAATTGAAGCTGTGAAGCCACCAAAGCCAGCCACTGATGATGATGATGATGTGTTAGGTCTCTTCGGATTTGGTTAGTAGAATTTTTATACAGAATAAACTTTTTTTAAATTATAAAAATCTGTGAATTTTATCACTTTTGATTGCTAAAATTTAAGTTCAAACAGATTTCCACATCCTTAGTTTCGATTTTTTTTTTGTTGATTCTAGCAGATGATGATGATGATGATGAAGAAGAAGAAGAAGAAGAAATCGACGAGGACGAGGATGTGGATCTGTTGGCAGGACTCGGTAAGCTTTTTAAGCTTTTTTCAAAAACTAAATTATTAGAATAAATTTCTTTTGGTAACGAAACACTTGTTAATCGAGTTGAAGTTATCGAATACTTTCCTACTCAGAATATGAATTAGTTTTCGTACTTGATCGAATAAAATTCACAAATTTTTTATATAAAACTATAAAAAACCAAAATAAACTTATACTTATATTGATTTTAATCTTTAACTATTATTAATATTCCAAGTAGCTGATGACGATGATGATGAAGAGGTTGAAGAAGCACCAGTAGCCAATCAGGAGAAAGCAACATCCCCTAAACCACCAACCGCTGCCTCTGGAGGTAAGAGATATTGTTGAGAAACTATTGAGTTAATTCTAAAATTGCATTACCACACATTATTTTATGTAACTTGTAATTTTAAAGTTCTCTTGAAGAGCGTATGATACCAACGCACATTTATTTGAATACATATTTTGAATGTCTTTTTTTTACACTTTTTTTAAATCTTCACTTTCAGATGACGATGATGACGATGATGATGATGATGGTATGTTCAAACTATAATTAAATTACATTTAAAGGATTTTTTAACTCAATTATTCACTTCTACTGAAAAAAGTTACAATTTTAAACTTTTTTTAATTTTTTCTTTGAATAGACGATGATGATGAAGAAATTGAGGACGACGATGATGGTAAGTTCAACTTATATTCTAGATAGAATATTATAGAAACCACAAAAGCTTCTAAATACTATTATCAAGCTTTTTGAATCAAAATAAGTATTAAAGTTTTATTTTATTTATTTGAATTTTTCAGATGATGAGGAGGAAGAAGAAGGTGGTATCTTATCAGACATTCTTGGGTTCTTCGTTGATGACACCACTACCAAAAAACCAGTGACCGTTGCCCAAGTTGTTCCAGCAGTTGTCGGAAACGCAGTTGTACCAGCAAAGCCAGTGGTTCCTTTAGTTACGAAAACACCAGTTGTTGCTCTTCCAGTTGCAGTTCCAGTAAAGGCCACCATCACTCCAGTTGAAGTGCCAGAACTTGTTGATCCCAGTACGATCAAATTAACCAATGAAGTCCCAGAAGTTGTTGAACAAGTGAACGAAGTTGTAGAACAAGTAAACGATGTTGTTGAGACAACTGAACAGATCAAGGATGAGACTTCCATTCCAGTCGAACAGAACGAGGTCATCCCACAAGTTGTTGCTGAAATTGTAAAACCAGTTGAAGCCATTACAGTTGCACCAACTGTCAAACCAACGAAAAAAGTTACCACCGCAGCACCAGGTAATTTTTGAAACAATTAATAATTCAACATGCAAAAGAGCTGTCGTTAAACAATAGTTAAAAATTTCAGGTATTATTGATGACTTTGTAGAGGCAATTATTGGTGGAGAAGATGACGATGACACTAGTGAAGAACTTTTCAGACGTAAGAATAAAGATGGCAAAAAAGAACAGCAAGTTGAAGATGATGAGGTAAAATTAAGTTTAAAATAACGATAATAATTTTTTGGAGCTTTCATTTAATCAAAAATGAATTAAATAAGCATCAACAGCACTTATAAATTACCTTTTTGTTCAAGGAAGATGAGGACGATGATTCAATTGAAGACGATGGAGACGATGAAGACGACGACAACTCTTTAAGCGCCAAAAAGCTCTAAAGAGCCATTCTTCTAAGGATAAAGGAATGATTTTCTAATCCTTAGGAGCAATTCGACCGTCTAAAATTCTTTAGAAGGTCTCCTCAGAAACTGCTCCAGTAATTAATTTAATTTAATTTATTTAATTTATTGAAACCTAATTTATTGTCGATGTAAAACTAATTCTTAAATCAATTCCAATTTGCCAATTCTTTTTTGAAATAAAAAAGTGAATACAAGAAGATTTCATCTTTTTTTAACAGGATATTTTAACCTCAACATTTTTATAAATACATTTTTTATCCTAACATTTTATTTATACCCAACATCCATTTCTTCATCCGAATCCTCAACCAGCACAGCTCCATAGTCAAAAGACTCAATTTGACCGGCAAACAATTTTTTATTCAGTTCATGAGCTTTCTTCACCATACGATAGTGTTCCAGGTGATGGTTAGACTCTGTTGCTGGAATAGAGACACGAGAGTTTGACTGTATTAAAAAATCTGGAGTGGCCTCAATGTTGGTATCAGGACTTTTTTCCGGCACATTATCTGGAGGAAAATCAGTGAAGTCAATCCATTCATTAGACAAACTATCAACAATCTTTTTTTGGACTGGAGCTTTTTGTGGAATGGGATTCTTAAGTATGAAACCATCCAGTGCCTTAGATGGCTGCTGTTTGTGACTGGTTGATGCACCCTCGTTGGTGTGTCCAGAAATTCTGGTTGGAGCATTATTTTCTTTTTCCTTTTCTGGGATTAACATTGGTTGATCGAATTCATTACAAAGTTGATGCAGCAATAATTCTTCTCTTGCTTCTTCATCTCGTTTACGCTTGTTGCTTTGGTCCGATTGCTTCGATTTTGGGACTTCTTCTTCCATGTATTGACTTAGCATATCATCGAGACGACTTTTTTGTGACTCGTTGGCATCATCATGGTAGGTGCTTAAATGAAGGAATAAATTATTTATATTATCTTATTTATAAAATTATTATTTTTAAAATATACCTCAAACTAACTGGTCTGCTCGGGATGGGTAACAAACTGCTTTGTCTTTTCCGCAACGATATATTATCTGGAGTATTCGTATCTGGAATATCAGGACTAAGAATTTCTCTTCTAATTTCGCTGTCCGTGTATAAAGGTCGTGAATGGTCAATCAAAGAACTGTTCTGGGGTGGAACTCCAGCAAATTTTCTGGAAACGTTTCCATTTCGTATTTGTTCAGCTTTCCCTCTTTCACTGTTTCGGGATTTCCTCTTATTCCCAGCTAAAAAGCTGTTCACCAAATCTTTGTAATTTGTGATGTTTTTGGGCTTCCTGAGTAGTCGCAAAGTTCTCTCCTTTAAAGTTGCTACGATTAGCTGAGTAGAGAAGTTTCCTTCATTTTGAATGCTTACAACAAATGGTTGTCCTTCTTCGCTGAAGCAAATCTTTATGGGAATCTGGTATATCTCTGCTAAGTGTATTATTGACTTGAAGTCTTGCGTAGCGAAAATCACAGTTGACTCTGTTCCGATATCATAAGTTGAAAATTCTCCTTTCCTCATTGCTGTCTTGAGTCGCACAGTTTCAACGTCTTTTTCTGGATAATCAATGTGATTTTTTAACACTAATTTTTCAGAGTTTGCCTCAAAACTGATTTCGCGGATACTTCTAGGAAAATTAATGAGAATGCTGTGGAAAAGATTTGGTCGACAGATGATTCTGAAAAAATATTTTAAATGAATTGATAGCAAAAAGCAATTTAACAAAATTTTACGTGTTTGGATAACTTATAGAGATATTCACATTCTCAATACTTTCGTGCTCCAAAATAGTGACCAAGTGAGTTTTTTTGGTTAACATCTTGTTCGTAAACTCAATCACTAGTTTGGAGTTTGATCCATCCAGTTCTAGGATGCAAGATTGTGACACCTTAAAACACTTAAAGATGCTCAGCAAAGGTTTAACCGATATACTGCAGTTGTTACTCTCAAAATCCGCGGGATCATCAGAAGCGTGATAAAGAGAGAAAAATGGTTTTGGGAGCCGAACAATGACATAGGATGTCTTGGACGTGTTAACTGCCTTGAGTTTCATCTCATTCTCACAAGCTTCCAGATGGATTTCAACGCTTATTCTTGAAAGAAATCTGATAACCCTAGAGAAAGCTAAAAAAAGATAAAGTGTGTTTCATTCATTGTAGAGAAAGAATATAAATGCAACATACTTTTCAAATTAGCTTGACCGATAGAGCACTTCATGATTGCTTCTTTTAGGTGCTTTTAAAAATTATTCCGCCAGATCTTGAAAAGTAAACAAAAATATGTTCGTACCAAAATTTGATATTATCTATGGTACGCAGTACTATCCTGAAAAATCGTGACAGGTAGATGACAGATGAAATTTTTCTAAATTTTGAAATGATTTTTTGAAATATCTTATTAAAAGTGTTTGTAACTTATATAATTAAGCTGCTTTAGACGACTTACATTGTAGATTACAGCTCTGCGGTTGACACTGCACAAAATGGAGCAAACTGTGACCTCAGTGCCCGACGACAAACCAAAAATTTCAACAAATAAAAATAAAAGGTCCAAAAAGAGGAATAAATCGAAACATCTAAATGGAATTACTGCTAGCGAGGATGGGATAACTCCAGCTCCAGAAAGTAATGGCATGTCAGAGTTGAACCATCAGCTGGAGGGTATAGTCATAACGCAGAACGGCCACGATGATCACAATTGCGAGGAAAATTTTTCTAAAAATAGAGTGATTGTAAATTGTAGTGCCAATAACAAAGAGAAGGCTGGCCAGCAAACAGAGCCTTTTACCCATAGTCAAAATACGCACAGCAATGTGCCTGCCTGCACAAAGGAATCGTCGCGAGTGGCTAGCTCTGTAGAAGCATCACTAGACATCTCAACGACCGAAAAAACGGAACTGTCTGAAACCACCAGTATTGCGACACCTAAAAAAACACTTATCGAAAGTAAAACGGAACTATCGTTAGTATGTGAAAACCCTGATAATATAGCCAGCACATCAGAGTTAGATCATACCCATATACACTACAAAGTGTATGAATCGGAACTAGAGATGCCCGATATCATGCGACTCATCCAAAAAGATCTCTCTGAACCATACTCGGTGTACACTTATCGCTACTTTATTCATAATTGGCCAAAGCTGTGCTTTCTGGCACTTCACGATAGTAAATGTGTTGGTGCTATTGTTTGTAAGCTCGATATCCATAGGCAATCGATCAAAAGGGGATATATAGCCATGCTGGCCGTGGATAAAGATTATCGTAAGCTGAAAATAGGCACAACGTTGGTGCAAAAAGCAATAAGAGTATGTTTATTCTTTCACTGATAACATATGTCATTGTACAATGTAACTAATTTATTTTTCTTTACATTTTAGGTGATGATATCAAACAATGCAGATGAAGTAGTACTGGAAACTGAAATCACAAATCATCCAGCGCTCAAGCTGTATGAAAATTTAGGATTTGTACGTGACAAGCGTCTTTTTCATTATTACTTAAACGGCGTGGATGCACTTCGGCTCAAATTGTGGTTTAGATGAACGTCATTGAAATTCATCTCTACCAGCTAATCGACCATGTCCTTAAAAGCAAAACCAATTTTTTCAAGCAAATCAAAACCCGTTAATTTAATGGAAACTTTAGTGTAATAAATTACTAAAAAAATATTTAAATTAAAAAAACAACTGAATGTGAAAGTTTTGAGTTGTTCAATTGTTTTTTTTTATAACCTTTGTGAGGACAAATAAAAACACGTTCAAACAATATAGAAATTTCATAGTTTTCTATTTATTGTGTGCAATTTTCCTTTTAACATTCTTAATCAAAACACTCATGGAAACATCTTTTTTGGCTTTCTTGACAGATACTTCTCTAGGCAGCTCATCTGGCTGTCTTCGCTTGAGCTTCTCATGAATCATAGTCTCCATTCCCTTGGTCTTTTTGAAGTGAGAATCGGTTGGATCAATATTAAAATCTGGCTCAGAAAACACAGCTGCGAATCGATTATCTCCCAAATTGAGCTTGAAATTATCCTCAATTTCCTGTTTTTTCACTTCTTTGCCCTTTCCTTTCTTAAACTTGCGCTTTCGTTTTGATTTCGTCATATCTTCGCTATCCTGAATTTTCTTTAGGCTGAAATGAGCTTTTTCTTCTTGGCCATCATCCAATAACAGTTCCAACTCAGCTTGTTTCCTGGCCTCTTCTTCGTCGCTTTCTTGGCTAACTTCTTTGACCTTCTTCTTTTTCGACTTTTTGGGCTTATCAAATTCTCCACCCGCAAATTCTTCAGCAAAATATGGATCATTTAGATCGACATCCACGTCATCACTGCTGTATCCATTTTCTTCCTCTGCAGACTCATCACTGTCATTTGCATTTTCCGTTTTGAATTTTTGTTTCCTTTCTTCCTTTTTAGTTTTTTTCTTGAGTCTCTTTTTTTCGAGGATTTGTTCAAAAGGAGTAAGCTCTTCCTCCACGATTGCTTTCTTACTTTCTGACTTTTTATCCAGTCCAGTACCCCAGGTGAATTCCATTTCAACTTGCTTGGCTTTTTTATCGTCCTCTTTTTGCTTGATTTCTCCCAAAAGTGCTTTGTATCTAGAATCAAATTGAAATAAATAGAAATTGTTCAAAATATCAAAGATAGAATTAATTAACTCACCTATCAATTTTGCTGACTTTATTACCTTCTTCTGCAGAATTTTCGTCAGACTCAATGCCACCATCACTTTGCACTTCATCTTCTTCTTCACTACTACTGCAAGCTACAAAACGTCTCAAATCATTATCGGCCACCTCATTTGATTTACTTGTGAATAATTTCTCGGTTAGCTCCGTTCTATCCACGTCATTTTCATCCCATGTCAATTCCACTTTAGCTTGTTGTAGAGCTGTTGTGAAAAACGTTCTGGGCTTGTAGTTTGACAAGTCTGGCAGCTCTGAACATTCATCTTTTGGTTCGTCTTCGAATTCTAGATCATCTGGGATAAATCTTAAATCTAGACGGTTGGCTGTACTTTCATACTCTAAACCATCGCATTCTGCATACATTTTATCAGCAGTTTGGACTGAATCGCACTCAATCACTGCGTAATAGTATTTTAATCGGTTCAACTGATACTCTCGAAGTTTTTCTTTGTATGCTTCGTCTTCTTCATCCACCTGTTCTTCTTGCTCATCATCATCATCATTTTTTGTCTCAGAAATGGCTTTTGTGGTCAGCTCTTGTGGACCAGCAAGTTCTTCTTCAGCCATTCTTGCTTTTCCGAATTCAGATGGATAGATCTAAAATTATTAAAAGTTAAGTAGAGAAAACAATACGCATGAATCAATTTCACTTACCTTTACGCTAAGGATGGAACCACCAGGTGGTAAAAACGAATTACAAAGAACCATGATGTCAATTGCTTTAATTCGGTCCCAGTCCATGTTGCAGGCAGCAATTCTTTTGGAAGAATCGTCAGTTCGTTCAGCATCACGATCTAGTTCACCCCAAACATGTTCAATAAATAATTCTTCGGCCTCATCTTCAGAACTATCTTCATCTGATGAGCTATCAGATTGGAGAACTCCTTCTCCTCGTATGTAATCAACATCCAGGTTCTTCAATTTATCTCGGATGGTCATTGGGAGTTCAATATCAGTTTCCAGAATTGCGTTACCATCTTCATCGAGCTTTTGGACTTCTGTAAGAGCTTCCTGTTCATCTTTCAGCTCACTTTCAGGCTCATCATCTTCATCAGAGCTCAGCTCGTAGTACTTTTTAAGATCTTCAGAGGATGATTTATTGATTTGTCTGCCATACTTATCCACAGTGTATTTCACCTTAAACTTCTCATTCTCAAACATAGATTTAAAACGCTTATCAATTTTAACTTTTTGCTCACTTTGTGGCATATGTTTAAATCGGGGATCTCCCGTAAGATGAGAGAAACGAGCATCTTTAAAGATGTCATCTTTTTTCTTGGAACTCATTGTCGTTTGTTTATTCCACTAACTTTCTTTAAAACGCTTGTAATTAATTATTTGAAAATTTCAATGCGCGAATCTTAAACTTTTGTTTTTATTAGAACTGTCAAATTTAGTGAGGTTATGTTTTGTTTTGATTTCAATTTCCTTGGAACAGTAATTATTAAAATTAATTATTGGCTTCAAGTTCTGCTTAAGAATGTATAGACTTTATCAACATTCATTAAGAATTAGCAGGTCTACGAACAGCTTAAGATTGCATAAGGAATTAAGTGAATCATTTCAGACTGGAAGATATTTTAGCAATTTTGGAAAATTAGATAAAGGTACATCTCTTAATTCAACTTATTTCTAGCTGATAACACTTGAATCTTTTAGATCCATTTGTGAGTTATGATGATATGATGCTGATTCGAAAAACAGAAGCTAGCAAAACTCTGCTGGTGCAAGTAAATTCAGAGAAAAGCTATCCGGAATTATTTTCATACTGCTCTAAATTCGGAGCTATTAAAGATTCGTTTCATTATAACATCACTGAAGACAACTCTCACTTCATCTTAATAGAATTTGAGACTGTTGCTGAATTTGAAGAAGCACAAAAAAATGGACGGTACGATGAAGAAAGCTTAGGAGTTCCAGTTAAATCACCTTTTGTGTGGTTCAAAGCTGGTCCAAAGATTGCTGCAAAAGAATATCCAAAAGAATTGAAAGATCTAGCAGTTGTTGATGGAAATAAATCTATAACAAAAACAGAATTAAAAGATCTTCTAGCAGCAACTGAAAACTTAGAGGATCAGATTACAGTTTTGCACAGAACCACTTGTTTAAGTGATATGGGAATCAGGCTAAGGTTTATGGCTGCTAGGCAAATTGAGCAAACTATGCTTGGTATGTTCCCTGATGTTCAAGCTGTTCCTTTTGGATCGTCTGTAAATGGTTTTGGTAAAAGTAATAGTGATTTGGATATGATTCTAAAACTCAGCCCGGATGATGTAGAGGTAATTTTATTCGTAATATTAAATTCTGCCAGTAATTTCCTTTGATTATTTCAGATGAAAAAGTCTTCTCGCTTAATCCACCACACTAAAAGGTGTTCGTCAAATGAAAGATCACAGGTTCAAAGACAAATGGAATGTATGGGAGATATTTTACATCTATTCTCACCGGGTATCAGCAATGTCAGAAGAATTTTACAAGCTCGTATTCCAATCATTAAATATAATCATGAGTATTTGGATTTAGAGGTGGATCTTTCTATGAGTAATTTGTGAGTACAATGTTTTTGATATTAAATTTTTTTCTTCAATAGTTTAATTTTAGGACTGGGTTTTATATGTCAGAACTCTTATATCTGTTTGGCGAAATGGACCAAAGAGTACGGCCGTTGACTTTCTGTATAAGATATTGGGCACAAACGGTCGGCCTGACAAATTCTTCGCCAGGTCGCTGGATTTCCAATTTTTCTTTGACAATGCTTGTCATGTTTTTCCTGCAACAGTTGCATCAACCAATATTGCCCTCAATCGACCATTTGATCAAAAATGCCAATGTTGAAGATTTAAGAATTACAGATGACAATATAAATTGCACTTTTCAGAGAGACTTGAAAAAATTGGACTTTAAAACAGCAAATATTGATCCATTAGGACGACTTCTGATTGAATTCTTTGAGTTCTACTCGCAATTTGAGTTTGGTAATCGTGGAATTTCTTTAAACGAAGGCAGATCCATCCTCAAGCCCGATCACTCTGCAATTTATATAGTAAATCCCTTGGAGCCAATCTTAAATGTGAGCAAGAATATAAGTCTAGAAGAAACGGAGCGCTTTAAACTTGAAGTTAGGAATGCTGCTTGGATCCTGGAATCGTTCCATCTTAAAAGCACTGATGACACATGGGGGCTCCTTGCTCTGTTCAAAACCAACCAACAAGCCATTATTCGACCGCAAATGTTTTTTAAACCAAGAATGGTTGATGTAACGGATTTATTTGGTGAAAAATATAAAGAAGAATTATCGGCTCCAATCACCTATAAAAATATTAGTATTAAAAGTCAAATTGAAGGAATCCGTAAAACTGGAAAACAAGAAATTAGCAAGTTAAGTAGACGAAGTAACAGACCGCAGACGAGCTCGTCGTCAAATGTTAAGAGCAGATGATTTAATCCAAATTTAGCTTATGATAGGAATGAAATTAAAAATTAATAAATAATTTGTAAAATAAAAAACAGCTGTGTCTAAACATCATTTTCTTTTTTTTTGCACGGAGCCATTCTTTTCACGGATCCCCGATACAAGTTGGCTATTACTTGAGACTGCTGGCAGACAGTTCCACCACCTCTTTTAGCCTGTGATATTTGTCGATTAATGTCCCCTACGCAAATCCATCTTTGATCATTGGTTAAACTAACACCCCATTTGGAATGGTCTTGAAGTGTTTTAAAGTCTAGTTTGTAGTTTTCAACGTGAACTTCTTCCACATTGTAGATCCTACAATAAAAGTACAATAAAAGTAACATTTATAAATAAAACTTTTATGCTGAAAATAGTCACATACTTATGGTGCCTGCTACAATTTGACTCCAAGTTACCACCTCCATGCATCCAAGATTCCACCATTAAATCATCATTTAATATTGGAGCGACATAATCTTCGTACAATTCCTTGTTAAAGCGTTTCGCTTTTGCAAAAGATGTAAATTTTACACCACCGACGGATTGAATCTCTTCCAAGTTGTTAAAAGGAGCTTCTTTTATTGATTTCATTAAGATTGCTTCCTCAATGTTTGGATACTTGCCTCTATTTAAAAAGATTAATTGATAGAATTATTTATGTTCTTAAGTTCTTTGTAATTCCTTTCAATTTTTATATGTGGAACATAAAACAAGCGGTAAAAACTTACATCAACGCACTTGGCATTTGTGACGAATAAATTTCTACTTCGTTAAACCTCAGCTGTTGTCCCACCTTGAGAAGGTTAATTGCCAATAACAAACTTAATCCAAAAAATATAATGTTGAATTCAAACCTTATTCATCTGATCACCATTTAGGGAGATGCACAAAAAGCTCTGACCATAAATCCTTCCAGTGTGTGGATAATTGTATTCAGCTGATTCTCCGATATTTGGCGGGAAATGAGGAACTGAGTGAACCAGCCAGAATCCCTTTGTTCCATCTGTTACTACAACTCCTTTAGAATGTCCTCTGCTTTCCAAACCAGCTCCTTCTGGGGGTTGATCGTTGTACATCAAAATTATATTGTCTTTTCGCTCTCCAAAAACAGATTGACTTAAAGTGTGCCCAGGTGAACTCAAAGTACTATTTATCAAATTCTTAGACAAAGTCCAATCTTCTGTGGTAGAGTTTGAAGTTATGTACAAATAATTCAATCCATTATCTTCATAACGATAATCTGTTTCCATTTCATTAGCAATTCCATCAGCAGGAATCTTGTAAAGATAAAACCAATCAACAAGATTGCCATCTTCGTCACGACATCCCAATTCATTGGCAGCATTTGATTGCGAAACCAGAATAACGAGTAAGACCAGAAAATATCTCATTTCGCAAATGATGCATAAATTGATTGATTAAGTATTTTACAATATTATTTTCAATTGGCAACAAACCATCTGCCACAAAAGTCAAAATGCAACTAAATCAAATTATGTCTGTGTTCTTACATTCGTTATTTCTTTATGATATTGGTGAAACAGTGTTAATTGCAATAATGTTCTTAAAAAGTGTTATTGAGTTTCGTATAATTTTGTTTAATTTGTGTTATGTCAATTCAAAACTCGATCAATTATCTTGTCCAAATTAATGTGTTTGAAAAATTTCAAAGAAGTGCAAATAAAACTAAGAAAACATTTTATGTATCAGTTTATGTACGCATAATTTATTATTTGAATAATTAATATTACAAATGCTATAAAATTGATATTATGTATCGCAAAACATGTACATGAATATAAAACAATCGAGATACATTGAAAGTCTCCAAAAAATGGTCAACTAAGTTTTTATTAGCCGAGATATTCATAAGAAGACAAATTTGCAACTTAAATCTAAATGAAAAATCACTACATTTCTCTAAATTCATAAAAGTTGATTTGATGCATGGATTCACAAATATATTCATTCTAGTACAAAATGCTTATAAAACTGTGCGAATTTTAGTTTTTTGAAAATTTTATGATTGTGCAATTTATAATGTATAATTTACTAATTATAAAGTTGACTTTATGCTTGAAACTTATGAATCCACGCTCAGACTCAAAATAGAATCTTAATCGTTATAAATGGTGCAAACATCTAATTCCACTAAAATTCTACCAAAAGTTGTGTTTCGACTCAATAAAAGCGAATTTTTAATATCAATATGAACTCTATAAATACGATCATAGAAGCAATAAATGGACAACATTGTTGGTTAACTTGACGCGATGAATGATTCTCATTTGTACAAAAACTTTTCATTTGAATTGTACCAAATTGCATAGCAAAAAAGCGCTAACATTAAAGAATATGGCCGATTATTATTATTGATTATCGTTGAACTGGTGACTTATTTGCGAGTTCCTCTAGGAATCATCTAGAAATGAAATTGCGCGGAAAACTTACGAAATTATTACAATAAACATTTATGACTGATTAGTGGATGTTTAGAGACTTAATGGTAGCCACTTCGCTCCCGACTATCATCGCCTGATCGATTTCGGGGTGGAGAGCTACCACCTTTAGTCTTGCGCGATCTTTTGAATTTTTCTTCGCCAAAGACATCACCCGTACGTAGAGCAGATATTAAATCATCAAACTCTCCCTTATTTTCAGGTGGTGCTGGCTTCGCGTCTTTTGGTCGTAATCCTAAATTTTTGGCAACAGAACTGAGCAGTCCCTCTTTGTTTTTACGCTCAATGGTGCGCTTCTTCATCTATAATTATTATTCAAACATTTAATTAAGATTCAATGATTTTCCAGTAATTGTATAAATTTACCTCTGCTTCTTGTTTAGCGCGCTTTTCTTCCTCCTCCTGACGTTTACGGAAGTTCTCATTATCTTGCTTGGCTTCCATGAAACTCACCAAGAATGCATCAAAAATTCCAAAGAACTCATCAGGCTGAACTACGGAGCCATCTTCACCGAACAAACGAACAGCTCGATCAAATCTGTGGAAAAAATGAGAAAAATTTATTGATATTTCTCAAGATTAAACAAATATTCACAAACCTAGTTTTCATATCCTGGAATTTATCTTCTAGTTCAGCAAATCTGACAGAGGCTTGTGAGTGGAATTCTCTCATAACTGGCAAAAAGCGATCACCAGGCTGCGCCGATCCAGCACTTCTTTGGAACTCAATCTCTCGATTAACTTCTCCCAACCCAGTCCTCAATGTTGTAATATCCTTATCCATCTCGCCAAGAGACACCTTGGATGCTTCTCTGATATGTGGTAAATCCTCTTCCAACCTCAAAATATCCTTAAACTTTGTCTCTACAATTTGTACGAGATAATGCAATAAAGTTGTTCCTTTAGCTGAGCTTGACTTTGTGTCAGCTAAACGATTCAATGAAGCCAAACGAAATCCGGATGCGTTTCCTCGAGCTCCGCGGTTCATGTAGTTACCAAGGGCCAAAACAAGCTCCAACAGTTTTCTCAACCGTCTGCTTCGCGCTACTTCTCTAGAAGCTTCCATTACATTAGCAATACGTGGCATGAGATCGTTTACAGTGATTGAGAATCGTTTTTTATAGTGTAAACTGCGGAGACGTTGCTCGTAGTGAGGAATTCTTAAATTAAAAAAGTTATTTATTAATTACCCGCCAAAAATAAAAGGAAAATTTTCTTACTTTGAGATCTCGTACAAGAAACGATCAGCTCTAGCCAGAGAGTCAATGTCTTCAGAATGTTCGTCAAGAAGAGCACGTTCCTCAGCTGATGGAGTGAATTTGAGAAGTTGCTCTACCATATCAATTGGTAATTGTTCTTTCGAATCCATCGATAAAATTGCCCTAAAAATTAAAAAATTCTTTAGGTTTTTAGTTCATTAGTTAGAAATTGTATTTACTTTGAGATCTCTTCATCAGACATCTTAAGTTTACTCAGTAAAATTGTGCAATTTTGAGCACGACGTCCATCAATAACTGACAATACTTTAGTTTTGTTCTTCCCCAGGAGTCTCAGATCCTCAAGTGAGCCATCGTTCTATAACATATGAAGGATAGATTTATTGGATTTTTATTATTTAAGACATTTTAAAAACTCACAGCAACTCCATTCTTCTGATAAGCTGAGAAGAGTTTGTCAATAGACTCCAAATCCATGCTGTTGTACCATTTCGTGTCATCAAGCTCACCCCATACGGTTCCTTGAACCTTCTGATCGGGCAACTTGGACCAATTGAAGCTTTTGAGTGGTTGAGCTGGTTGTGGAACGTTCTTTTTGGATTCTTGTTTGTGCGGGGGTGGAGGTGGCATATCTTAGAATTAAAAATTGAAACGTTAGAATAAATTTCAGAATTTTATAATATAATTTTTTTTTACTTGGACTAGGAGCTGGAGGTGGCCCAGGTGGAGGAGGAATATTGCTCATCATCATTGGTGGTGGAGGTGGAGGCATTTTTGGAGCCATTGGAGCTGGTGCTGAGATGGGAGATGTGGTTCCATTGCACCCTTGAAGTCCTGCTACCTTTTGATCATCGGGAATACTGCCTTCAGTCACAAGTCTTTCCAGTCTCAAACGCTCTTGCTGCTCAGTTACAAATTTGTGCTGTAAGTCTTCAACCTTCATTTCAGCTGTAAGAGCTCTTTGTACAGCTTGTGAATGATTACTGCTCTCTTTCTCGAGTCTTTCACGCATTCTCGCCAAACCAGTCTCCAGATCTTCCTTTTCTTGAGTTCTAAGATCAAGTTCATGCTCTTTTTTGGATACTCGGGCAGTCATATCCAAGTTCTCTCTTTCAAGAATTTCAGCTCTGTTTGTGGCGGCTACAAGTTCCTCCTCTTTCACTAATAATCTGACTATTTTATTCACGTCAATATCGAGTGGAGCAATATCTGGATCGATTGTCTTGGAGCCACCCATATGCTTGTCGAAAAAGCTTTCAATATCACTTGTTGGACGTTCCTCTGTTTGAAGAACTAGTTGTTGGACGACTCTATCAAACAAGAGCCAGTGGTGTGGATTTGAACCAGTGACTATTGATAAAATTAGAAAAATATCATTAAAGTTCTTTCAATCAAAAATCTCACATTAACATGAAATACTTACATGGTAGCAGTAACATATGTTGCATCAGTGACATGAAGTGAGGATAAGCTGCCGAATAGCTCAACTTTCTTCTCAGCAGATCAAACATTTCAATTGAACTTTCAGCATCTACCGACTCGTTGCTGAATTTTCTGCTAAGTTCCTTCTCATCTTCGGTACGCACCATCTCGAAAAAGTCCAAATGTCGATCCAACGTCTCATTCTCATGCTTTCTCAGCTTTTCAATTACTGGTTGGATTCCCAACATAACGAATTCAAAGCGCAGATGGAGTCTGAACTCAAGTTGATCCTCACTTGCACCATAGTTCAAAACTGCATTAATAAACGACATGATGGCAGTTTTAAGATTCACATCATCTCGATACAATCCAGTTGATCGATCAAGATCATTCATGATACTTTGGAAGCGAGCACGTTCACCCGCAAATTCTTGGAAGTTCATCATGGCGGTTAATACTTTCTTGTGACCTCCGGGTACCAAACACACCGCTCCTAATATTTCGAGGGCAGCAATTTTGGTTTTGATGTTATCACATGCTAAGGAACGAGCAATCACATCGATACTTGTGGGGTGTGACATAACGTTAGCACGACCCGTCTGAAAATTTAAAGATGTTAGCGAATGTTGTTTTTGAAAATTTGATCTAATTCTTACCGAGTTATTCATTAGTGCTTTAATACATCCTATGAGACTTGTATGTAGCGGACTATTAGCCACATTAATGTCGATAGTATCAAGAACATCCAACAATGATGGTAACCCTTGAGACTCTATAAATTTAAGCACAAAACTGTGAGCAGAAGTCCTCAAAGCAGTCTTCAAGGCGTCCAACAGAGCTGTGTGAGATTCTATTTTTGAATTGAATTCATGGCGGGGAGAGTCTTCAATGCTCAGCTTCTTCAGCTGGAAAGCCATATCACGAAGTCGATCAACATAATGAGTTGGTGATGGTGGAACATTGATTGCAGATGCTGTGCTATCAGTGGCATCTAGAGGTGTTTTTCTTGAACAGTAAATTTGCCATTTCTTTTGTGGAGGCAAACTGAGCATCGCAGTTTTATTGGGCTCAGTAAGATCAAGTTCTTCGACAAGCTCTGCGAATAAAATGTCCAACTCCTCTCCAATAGGAATAGGTTGTGTGGGAGTTGAAAAAACTCCTTCGACAACACAAATTTCTGGTGGCTCATCATCCTATAAACAAATAGAAATACGTTCATTAAAATACGTCCAAATATATCAGACTTAATTTGAGTTTATTGTAAAGTTGAGGTGAATTTTCAGATTTATAAAAATGAAAACGATATTGCTTCCACCGCTTGGGGGCATCAATCAAAGAAAGTGATTGCATGAGGTCATCGGTTTCTCAATTTTATGATTTCTTACATCGTTAATAATAACGAATACATGAGAATATGGGATTGAGTGAAATGTAAGTGAATGATCAGTATTTTCATAATTTCTTGATGGAAATTGTTGATATCAAGGTGCCGGCAGTTACAAGATAATTTTGGATTATGATTAATTCTCAATGAAATCGTGCTCTATTTGAAATGTCTAATATGAGAATAATGCACTTATGTGGGAAAAAAGTGAGATTTTAAAGTCTTTAAATACTTTCCATAATTCATTCACAATGAAAATACTTTTAAAAAATTATATGATGTCAAATTATTCAGAAAATCTTTGTCCTAACATTTAAATGAGGAATTGTGTTATAATAATAATAAAAGCCTCTTAAACTTTTCTGAAATTTTCGTAAACAGTTTCATTCAAGAGTGGGTTATAAGGATGTCTTTTATTGGTATAGTAACTTGTAAAATATTTACATATAGCATACTTCAAAAAGCAAAATAAATTAAACATCTTAAAGACAAACAACAAAATACGACTAAAATAAACAAAGTGAAAAAGCCACTGCTTTACAATCGCAATTGAATTCATACAATTTTCAACAATGCATTGCAAAAATAACAAAACTCTAAAATAGGCAGCAAAATATGTCTAATCTTAATTACTTTCACTATTTTTCTATTTGGCTGGTATTTTAACCATAGTTTTAAGTATTCGCTTTACTTTTGTAATCTACTGCCTCACATTACCGACAGTGGAGAAACATGTAACAGCAGGCAAGTGCCGATATCAATTTCATCAATTTCGTTAATTTCATTAATTCCATCAATTCAGTAACTAAAATGTTGCAAGAGAATTGTACAATTAAATTCAATTAGAGGCAAATGAGTGCATTTTATTATAAACGGTGATTTGCAACACTTTTAAATTTGTTTTGTGTCGGATTTGGTTGCAAGCAGGAGTTTTATTGCGGAATTTCAAATGGAAGACTTTTGTGAAAATCTTGTGGAATAAACATTGTAGGATGGAAATTAGACATTATCTATAAACTTAAATTACAAGAGGACTTTACTTAATAAAATGGAGAAAATAATATAAATTAATATTAATACATAAAACATTATTTAAAGATACAAATTTTCAAATAAACATTGTTACGTTTTAAATTTGGATTAATGAAGTAATTACGAAACCATCAAGGGAGCTTAAACATCTGAATGGAAAAGTATTAGATAGACGGCCAGTTCTTGCTATATTACCCGAGCTTTAATGTTCCTGATCTCACGATTTTCAATAAATATAAGAGCCATAATTATTATTATTTTAAATGCCAAATTATTTCTCCAACCCTTCATTTACTTGTGATATAAACTTTTAGTACAAAATAATTTTTCTGTCTTTTTAGTATTTTTGGCTTCTATGGCTTTTTAAAAAAAATCTGAAACTATAAGAAAGAAATTTGAAAGAAATTTCGGTAAAATTGAAAAAAACTTTTTTGCCTTCATCATTATTGAGTATACAGATTGTCTACTTTAATGCACCTTTACAAATACATCTAAAGGCCTAAATAAATTTATTTAAATATTTATTCTACTAAAACCAACAACAAATTGATCGAATATAGTTTGTCTGGGGGGTGTATAATGGAGCAAGTTAGAAAAATCAAATACTAACTGACAACTAAATTATAACAATTTCTAATAATAAATTAACAATATTAAACGAGATTGAGTTGAATTTGATAAGAAAATTATACCAAAAAATAAAATTATGAGCTAGTTTATGAGTTGGTTCAAAGAAATTGTACAACTTATGCAAGACAACAAGACACGATAAATAAATTACCTCAATCAAAAGAAATTATAAAATTATGAAATTGAGTGGTTATAGGGCAATTTTTCACGTGTTAAATCAATAGTCAAAAAAAAAAAAAATAAAATAAATTTTACAAAATGATCCAAAACCTTGAGGATTGCAAGAAGCTTCAAAACAATATTGAAAGACTCCAAGATTTCTGTACCCGCCACCAAATGAACCTGAATGTTGGGAAATGTAAGATAGTAAGCTTCACAAAAAACATCAGTCGGTTTGTGGATTTCAAATATACCATTGGTAATGAAAAACTGACAAGAGAGTCAATAATGCGTGATCTGGGCGTACATTATGATAGCAAACTCAGCTTCAGTCAGCATATCAATATCATTCATGATGCATCCATTAAAACACTTGGATTTGTGATGAGAACATGCCAAGACTTTAAGAATCCAAGCTCTTTAATTCTCTTATACAATTCTCTTGTCCGAAGCAAACTTGAGTATGCCAGTGAAATTTGGAATCCTCATCACGCCAAATACATAAAGAAAATCGAAAGGGTTCAAAGAAAGTTTGTGAAGCAACTGTTTTATCGAAGAATGATTGCAAATGCTCCGGAAGAGTTTGATTACTTATCATGTTGCCAGTTATTAAAAATTGTTACTTTGGAAACAAAAAGAATTAACAACAGTCTTCGATTTGCAATCAAATCAATGAAAGGCATCACTGACAGCCAAAGATATTGGAATTGGTTTATTTTGAGCGAACCAGTTCACTCAACAAGAAGGACCAGAGTCTATAGATTGGCTAAATCTAGAACCGACTTGGGCCTCTTTTCACCGGCAAATCAATTGATGGAGTACCTGAATAAATATTGCTCGGATGTAGATTTGGATGAAGATTTCTCAACCGTTATGAAAAAAAATACGCAAGAATGTGGATGAACTATACCAGCCTTCATTCAATTAAATCAGAAAAATATAAATTTTGATCAATTTTTGTTAATAATATTTTTTGCTAATCACTTTGATCAGCTTCACTATATTACTTTAAACTTGTTAACTAACTTTGTTCATTTAAATTTGTTAATAATTACTCTGTTAAATAATTTGATAAATTCTGCATACCAAAGGTTCGCCTGTTCTGCAGCTTATGAAATAAATAAATAAATAGTCTCGATACTATAATATTCGAACACAATTACATAATTATACATAACGTTATATGATAAGAACTGAATTTTAAATACTTTTTGAAAGGTCTATTTATTAAATGTTTTCTTTCTTTTAATTCGGGTTTGAATGCCCTATTTAGGTTCTTTACATTTTCCTACAATCAAACTTAAATAGTTTTTGAATAAAATAAGTTCAACGCACATAGAAAATTTTAACTAGTATACAAACTTTGATTTCCAATAAGTATAGTTAATTGAGAAACAACGCACAATATCACCTCACAAAAAATGTCATTGATAGATTTGTTGCTGAAATCACACTTTATTGTGAACCGTTGTAATTTTAGACAATGATATTGTGTTTAGCTTTAAAATGCCTCATTAAAAGTGAAAGAAATTTCAAAAGACTAAAACCAGCTCAAACTCTTAACCCACTTCCTGGGTAACCTGAACCATTTCACCTTAAGCTCGTTATTTTTTGATTAATTGATAAAATAGTCAAATAAAGGTTTTCAAATTTAACGCCTCATTAAGTAAAAATAATTATTTTTTCGAAATGAAAGTAAAAAGAAGTTATATTTATGGAGAGGTATATGATTAAAAGATCTTGTTTTCAAAAACATTGAAAATTTCAATTCAATAGCTGTTTGTAATGTATAAGCCCAGTCAAAAAAACGAGGTTTTTAGCCGAGTTATTATCTGTTTTAAAATAATTGAAAGCTTTTTTTCACCTAATCAATTTATTATAAGATATTTAGAGTTTTAGCGCCAATTATTCTGAATATAGGCTAATGCCGAGCTAATGCTGGATTTTATTTATATTCAAGTAAAAATAGCTTTGCAAGAATATGACAGCTTTTCTCGAATATATTCATCTATTCATCTGATTTAAATGTTACGAACGGATTGATCATAGGTTGAGCACAATAATATAGTAAACATGTGGTATAAGTCCCAAACAGAGCAATTATTGACCATTCAGTATTACCATGTTAAATCTAATAAGCTCTCTCATAAAACCACATCAACGTCCCATTAACTATTATCTAATTTTTTGACCAAGCTCAATCCAAATTGGACAGCAAATCAAAACGTAACATTTTAATTATTTTGAATTAATTGGTAAATGGCAGAAGATTGAATGGAGGCGCTAGATAATCGACTAATTTAAACAATTTACACAATACGTTCAATATTCCACGAAACCATTTCCATGTAAGCGGTTATTTCAAATTACTCACTCACTTACCTAAATGGCGTGCTCAATCAATTATGTTGTTATTTAGCTATTATTATCAAGAAAAGTGCATTTGTTGCATAATAACCAACATGCAGAAATTTAATTAATTATTTCTAAAAAAAATATGAATGCTTTGTGAAGAGAATACGCGCATCTCACAAAATCTACACTCAGTCGTATTGTATAATTTTATAATCATTTAACCGTAAAGATTTTGCGGAGAAAGATCAAGATGTGATTGCCTACACAAACCAAGCAATCCACAGCCGTTCAGCAGCTGGCACGAGCTTCCAACAATAAAATTTGCAAACCGTTTGACTGGTTAAATGTTCGAATGTTGAGCAAATAATATTTAAATTGATGGTTTGTCAATTTGTGGTTTGTTTCTTAAATGGAAGTATTAATAGTTTGTTTTCGCACAAATTAGAAAAATAGAAAAGATAAAGAAGATATAGATGCCATAAAACTTTTGCTGGCGAAGCTTTCAACCCACTGAAGCCGCTTTGAAAAGATTAAAATGATTGAAAAGAAAGTGTTCGGATTCAGCAGAAAAGGTGATAATCGATCTTGAGCAAAATTGGCGTTTCGTCAAAGTTGAAGTGAAATATACCACAAATTGTTGCAAAAATTATATTAATGAAAGTGTTTTGAGGTTAATTATTGACATAGTATGATTTATTGGAATGCTTCTTTTGAAAGTTTATATTGTGAATGTTTAATGATATTTTACAACAATGGTCATAATAAATTTCAAGTGGGTACAATTAAAAAATTTATTAAGCAGGTTGCAAAGTTTATTAGGAAATTTGATCGCAAATTCTTTATGATGATGATTATACACATTAACGCGACGAATTGATGACCCTTCAAATTTGACACTTTAGGCTCGTTTAAACTTTTTAATTCCACAAAAGAAAAATACGATAACTTCCAAATAAAAGTATTTGCGTTACATTATTTTCATGATAAATCTTATCAGACGACGATATAATTCTAGAGTTTGGTAATTAATTGATAAAAGCTTTGTTGAGGAAGGTCAGAATTCATAATAGTCATTTCTATATCAAATCAGTTTGTATTTGTAATTCTACATTATTCTCTGAATCATATTTTTATGATAAATTGTGTTAAATTTTCTCTCGAATTAATTTAATTTTTCTAAACGACTAATTGCTGGTTTGAATTAATTCAGTAATAAATCAAATTCGCAATAGAATTAATGAGAATAATGAAGTCTAAAAATGTGGAAATTAGATTTTTCCTTCTGATCATCTTAATAACTGCAATACAATCCAAAATTTACGAGGAATGCGAGCTGGCTAGAGAATTGGTGCATAGAGAATTTCCGAAAGATTCGCTTCCAAACTGGGTTTGTTTGATCAAAGCTGAAAGTGGTATGGACACAAGAGCTAGAAATCCTGCATACCCAGATAGATCAGAAGACTTTGGGCTTTTCATGATTAATAACAATTATTGGTGTAAATCACCAAACAGGAATTCAACCAACCTTTGTAATTTAAGTTGCAATTGTAAGTGAATTTTATTATTTTTTGTTTTTTATCTGCAATTTATTTTCTATTATTAGCACTTCTAGTGGACTTTATACCAATGTATGAAGTTGATTGCGTTCGAAAAATTTATGAAAAAAATGGATTTTATGCGTGGAAAGGATGGAACCAGAAGTGTAAACGAAAAAAATTACCCTCTTTGGATCACTGCTTTTTAAAGACGAATGATCATGATCGAACTTATTTTCTCAAAGATAGAGCAAGATCCAATATAATCTATTTCTATTGAACTGTGTATAAATCATACCTGTTTGTAGAATATTCTCGAAAACCAATTCATTTGAATTTTTGTAGAATTAGTTAAACGTTTGTTAGTAAGTTGACTAAGTTCGAGCACACTATAATTTTTTGCTGATTCAGAGTTTACTGAAACAATGTTTTGAATAAAATTTCGTTTTAGTAAAAAAACCTTAAATATATTTACACAGATTTACTCACTTATGATAAAACTATTTAAAAACCCACTAAGTGAATAATTTTACGTGTGATCACAAATTCAAAATAAACATTATGTGGTCAAATAAAGAAAAATATTAAAATGAAATTAGCCAGAAGAGATAGAGAAAATGAAAATCTCTTTTACTATGATAACGTTGATAAACTCACTGTGTTATCAGCTGTGTGAGTGGAAAACTCAAAAGAATATCTGCTCGTGGCTTGAATGCTAAAATATATTATTAGAACATGATTATTTTAGACTTCACAATCTGATATAACGAGCCCCTTTCAACATATAAAAAAATCTTCACAAAAGTGGCATGCAAAAATATAGTTTGCCAGAAAGGATAAAGATACCAAGGAATTATAAAGTCGTTATCAACCTGAGGAAAAAAGTGGAGAGAAATCTTCATCTCACGCTTGAGATCTAGAAGCTAATTGATTATTGATTCAATATTTTTATTGGTTAAATATATTATATATTATCTTGGATTTTCATAGCGCGTTAGTTTGGATTTATTGCAATAACTCAACTTATTATACTTATAGAGTTCAACAAATAGAATTTTTTTTCTTTAAGTACATTTATTGTAAATTGTATAGACGCAAATGAAATGACTGATAAGTGACTATAAAATGACTGGTTCAAATCAATCTACATTCGGTAGAAAATTTATTGATAAGAAATATCAAAATAAGAATTTGATTAACAGGTTGTTCTTGTGAAAATTGTTATAATTTTTAATGATCTCACTGTACTGATTCAAATACGTCAGTTATAAACGCATTAAATATAATGCTATATAAGGCAAATGAATGTTGAACCTTAAGTCAATTCAAAATCAACCTTTTAAGGACTACAGCGCATATTAAAATAACTGCTTCAAAATGGTATTATAATAAATCGAATTTAATAACTTTTTTGTTGCTGACATTGGTTCCTTCACTACTTTACTAGAAACTCTTTGTGATTTTGCTGCTCGTTGCAGTTTTTGAAAACAATGACGCCAGAAAATACAGTGAATGCGAGTTAGCTAAAGAGCTGGTCTGGAATGGTTTCAAAAAATCTGATTTGGCCGATTGGGTTTGCCTTATCAAACACGCAAGTGGAATGAACTCAAAAACGATAAAAAAAAATAAAGACGGATCACGTGATTACGGATTATTTCAGTTAAATAATGTGAATTGGTGCAAAAAAAAAGCTTTTATGGAATCAGACGTACATGGCAAATGTAGCGTTTGTTGTAATGGTATCTTAAATTGTCATAGCAAAAATATTCGAAAACTACATAATTTTTTTGTTTCATAGATCTCCTCACTGACCACATTACTAAAGGTGAAGCATCTTGTGTGAAAGAGATTTTCAGACCACGTGGGTTTATTGCTTTTAATTACTGGCGAGACAATTGCGAATTTAAAAGATTAAAGCCACTAGACCATTGCTTTGCATCAGAATTTGATGATGAAACCGATAACTCCAACGAAGATATTTATTATTTTTATTGATTGAATTTTATAAAATAAACCAATAATCACTATAACAATATGTTACTCAAAAATATAATTAATGTAAACATCAGAACAATAAAATTTTAACCAAAACAGACATTTTACTTCGTCAATTTTTGTTAACATCAAATATTATTTGTATCATCGGTAAGTGGAACTTTTAGGATGAAAGCAAAAGTTGTATCTAACATTAATCGTTTTGACACAAATAAAATAAGAAAATTAAGAAAAGGTACACAACTCCAATCAATTAAAGTTTCAAGCATGCAAAATAACAAACTTGGAAAATTTTCCGATTCACCAAATGATCATGATACAATAAAAGTATAAAAGTCTTTTCACGTATCTTAACGAGATGTCGAGTCAAGTGTACATATGTTTGATATTAGAAATCGAATTAGAAATTTCTCTTTGCGCTTTTTACCAGCCTTGTGCACTTTTTGGATGCTAATGATGACGATGAGGGCATAAACGATTTGATTCTGTCGAGTAATTCTGTCTTGGGATTTTTTTCAAATTGCGCATTTCTTGTTGGTTGCGATTGTTAGAAAAGTAGAGTTGTTTTGCAGAAAAATTATTTTCGAACCAAAATCAGTGAGAAAATTTGAAAGACAATAAGATGTCGTGACAACATAAAAATGATACCTGACATTTCTTAAACAGAAAATTAAGCGGCCAATTTCCTTAAGGAGCTAAAATAATGCAGTACATTAACAGAACATTCAAAAGTTTCTTAAAACCATGTAAACTAGAAAACAAGTTTAACATTCAATTATTTACTACAAACAGTTTAGTTTAATTTTTGATCTTTAAAAACTCTGCAATCATTTCATGGAGAATTCGACACCAAAAATTAAAAAATATTAAAACCTTTTTTCGATACCCTTTAATGTTTAATCTAAAAGTCAGCTGTTAAACCAAAATAACTGATCATGCATTTCAAATCGAGATTTCCCTCACATTCCATTAAAAACTTGCTGCAACAGATAAATAATCGAGCAGCAGGTTGAAGATAATTTTTTACATAGTTTACTTTTTCAACGGCTTGCCATGTGGCATGTTCCAAACACACCTAGATCTCGACACAAAATTAACTGAAATATTTGTGCATATCAAGTTAATTTGGTTTTTAGAAATAAAACTGTTGTACATTGTGGAAATTAATTTACTTAAATTGCGATACATTTTAATATTTTGCATTTATTTATTTACTTATTTTCTACAATTTATTGCTTTTTGCCTTAATAGACTTTTCTTAAAATACTAAAGAACAAACAGTAACAACTACTTTTGAGTGTTTATAGGCCGATAAATATTTACATTGTCCGCAGTACGCTAGAGTCTAGATTCTGAGAATTGCAATGAATTTGTTACTTCATGTGCGATCTTTTTTGAAATTCTGATTTCGGTAAGTAAAAAATGGTAAAAAGCTGGAGGCTAACTTATAAAATAATTGGCAATTTTTCTAGGATTTTGTATGCAGCTTTCTCTGATCTTTTTGACGATCCCACTTGAGAAAGGTTGCTACGAACGTTGCATTGAAATTTTCATCCAAAGTGCATAAAAATTTAGCAGAGATATAGAGGAAGTTCTTGAATGACGGAAGCAATAGGGTTCCTCAATGATGAATTTATAAATAGTTAATTCAACTTAACGTCGTTTGTAAAAAGTAATCCTTACCTGTAAACATCCACACCAGCCACGTCTTCCTCTAAACCCAGGCATCTTTCTGTGTGTCTTATGAAATTTGTGAAACTTGTGAGGATTTGTCTCAGTGACTGGATGTGTGACTGAAGATGATAAAGCTGACTTGTTTGAAAATCCTGTATTGTAGTTGCCGGTCACGCTTTCGTTGTTGTTGGTAACTTCTTTGAAAAGATGCGGCAGGCTGCCCCAGCAATTTATTTCGGGCAGGTGTGAACGAATTGATGACAGGTTGATGGGACAAGTAGGGAGACCCTGCAAAAAGTAAAGTAGAGAATGTTAATAATATATTAAAAATTGTTATGGCATGGAACATACAAGACATTGTAGAAAATCCTGAAAAGTGTTTTATGGAAAAACAGAAGTCAACGGTGTTGCAATAAAATCAAAGCACATTTTTGTAGGTGCAAAATCTACAGCAGGAAAGTAAAACACGCTATTCAACGACATTTGAAACTTTTTCTTTGCCAACAGCTCAACAACTAAACCCACACAATAAATTATGGAATTCAACTTTTGCTGTGTTTTCTAATTATAAAAATTGTTTTTTTTTTGTGACAAAAAAGTGGAAAAGCCTAATTACTGATGTAAATATTTAACGAGATTTCGCTGGATAAGTTCAAATATATTTAATGTGTGGAATGATCAATATTTATGCAAATTTCTAACGAAAGTTATTTTTGTTGCAGATTTAGTTCGACTCTCTCAGTTAACAAACAATCAATATCGCTAATTTATTTGTTTGAAAGTATAAACAACTTTGTTGTTAATTTTTTAAAGAAATAGATATTCTGTACTATGAAATTAAAAATATTTGCATCCAAGTAATTCAAACTTAATCTTTAAGTTTTTTGAGTGGGTTTGGCGCCATAGATCTTCATTAACTATGTAGTGAATAAAGGTATTTTTAAAATAGTTAATGTTCTGAAATATTTAAGAAATATATATCACTTCACTTAAGTGTTGAAAAATTTAAGTGAAATAATTTGAATGAAAAAGCATTTTAAAATTACTATAACCCACACATTATATGGTTATTACTATAATGTCAGTGTTACAACTAAAACTTGAAAATGTAAAGAAAAGACTTCAAGTTTGCAAATAAAGTTGAATGGAACTTAATACACAAATTAATGGCATAAAATGGTTTCGAATATACATTCCAAAAATTACTTTCTCAAATTCAATAAGGGATATTTAAAAGTAATTAATTTAAAGATTGTGAGTTGTTATGCAAGAATCCCACAAAAACCATTAAGAAAGACATCAAACGTCATAAAACAATAATTTTATAGTTTTTTGCCATAATGCGCAAATTAATGTTCACCAACTCCAAACATTGTTGACAACTAGATAAATTAGCATTTGATGGTTTAATTTTTATTTATTCGCGGAATCGTCTAATCCTTTACATTTTCAATCAACGCAAAATGCGCGCGAAAAAAAAACTTACAAATTAAAAATGACAAGCGACAAAAGAAAGTGAATGTGCAAAGAAAAGAATTTCTTACGACACGATTATAACGATTGTAATATTTCTTATGATTCCATCAACGCAGTAACTTCTTCTTTAATTTCCGTAATGTCATCGTAATGAATGAGTAGATGAATTTTAATCGGGAGGTTATCAATTTGTATAAGAAAATTTGCACATGATGTAATATTTTATTTAAATTTTAAGATAATCTTGGTTGCCCATTGAAATCAAATCTTCTTGTTGAAACTGTTAATTTGTCTCGAACCAGAGCTTACGATTTATTTTAGCAGAAAATTTATAAATGAACTTAATCCTATTCAGATCAATTTGCATAATTCGCGTTTTGCTTTTATTAATTCGCACAGAAATATGATACAAATGTTCAAAAACGTTTAAAAATAGCTTATTGTAAATTTGTAAAATCGGAATTCATATTATTATCCAATGAGAGTGGCAATACCATTTCAGAAAAATATTGATTTAATAATCGTTTTGAATAATATTTTTGAGTGTCAACCTTGAATTTGCTATGGAATTTTAATGCACTCTCAGTTTTATGAACAAAATACAAATTTATTGACCGGCATCATCGGTTTTAGTGTTTTTTTTTATTTTTCAAGTTTTTACATAAAACTTTACAATAAATCTGCATCTTTTCATAACATACATATATGTGCCCACATAATACAAAGTTATTAGAAAACGTACTCAGAAGACAATGTGAATGACAGCAAAGGCTTGCAGTTTTTATAACTGACCCAGAAGCAAGGCTAGCTGTTAAAAGCTCTTAAACTATACTCAGTAACTCAGCCTATCGTCATTTATAATTATTCAATTATTATCAAATCATCCTACTTTCCATGGAAATGCTATAGTGTAATGAATATCACATGATAATAACATTAGCAAGGACCTGTTTTTAAAGAACAGCAAGTTAGCATATATGTATTAGAGGTGTTTGACTACATATTTTCACGCAATAAAATCATAAAGATTTACTATATTTCATTGATCAATGACCTAGTAGGATTTCTCGCAGTTGCAGTCACTCACTGTTCAGTATTTTCAAAGACCATAAAGACCAGCTCATTATTATTAATCTACAAAACTCCAATTAAAGTTGCTCCACTGATCGAATCAAATCATCTTGTCATCAAGACAATCAACTTTTTACTTTTACTCGTGATTTTAAGTACCTCGAATTCATCGGGGCATAATCACATTTTCTTGGTCAACTTTTCCGTTTATGGTTCAACTTTTTTCTACTGCAAATTAAAAATTGCTCAATTCGGGCAATTTGTGCAGAAAAGTGGAATTTCATGCGAATTTTTACCATTTTTTACAATTCGAAAAATGTATTGATTTGCTGTTGATTGAATTGTATTGTATAAATTACAAATTTGCTAATGGAATCTCATTGCATGGGAAATTATTGAACGTGCACAATCGTAATTTTTTTGAAGTTCGTGCTGAAAATTAAAACAATATTTTATCATCTTAAGTAAAATCTTGAAAATTTTTTTAAACTATTGTTTACACACATAAAAGATATGAGCATATATGAGGTTCTGGTAAAATATAAAGAAAAACTATTTTGTTGGTTTGATAAATATATTTCGAGATTTATGATAAAAATGATGTCATTTCTCAACTTGGTTCGATTGATTGTAAACCCGAAATGAAATGCAAATTGTATTATGTTAGCTACAAACTCCATAAAATCTGTAAAATTACAAAGATATTAGGCCTTTAAAGTTGGCCATATTGTAGATTTAAATTTATTTGATCCATACCAAAGATGTGGAAAAATTTATTTATGTGTAAAGTTTTTTTTAATGAAAATATGAGTAAACACCTTAGCAGTTTTTATAACACATAAAATAGATAAAAATTCACCATTAAGCTGTAAAATGTATTCAAATCGTATTCCAATGGGATTGATGATTTTTATTGCATAAAGTGTTTATTCATTAGTTTGATATAATATGTATTCAGATTGCACACATTTAATTATAGTTAAATAAAAACCTCCTTCTAGTCTTGTTTGGTAAGGAAATAAACTTTATCAGTTACTTCCGTCAATTGAAAATAATCTGCGTGCTCAATCGCTTTAATTGATCGATTTCTTGGTTCAATCCACGCACTCACTCGACTCCACATGCATAACATGCAGATCAATGATCAAGTAAATTCCATTACGATTAAAAGCAAATCATTATCGACATTGGCGGAACATTGTGAGTTTTGATTGGAACTTTTGCTTTCGATTGGCATCAGACGTGTATGTTTTGAGGCATTTATTCAAAGGCAACGTGCTGTTGGTCGATCGTAAACAAGAGAACTATTTCGTTTTTTTACGTCTCCAGTAACGATTTTTCAATTAAAGAAACCAAATGAAGCAAAAAACAGACGAAAACGAAAGTTATTTAGTCATTTATTTCTCTCTTGTCATGTTCACAATTGCGTTGAATCCGATGCAAAAGAAATTTGTGCATGAAATCGATCTGCTCATTTCGTAAACATTTTTACCTCTCCGCAAAAGCGGATAAGTATTGTTTTCTGCTTAGAGTCACCTGGAGGGTCATCTGGTGGTATCAGACAACTTTTTTTTAAATAAAGTCTTAGAATCTCATGATTCGTCCAGAAAATTATAAAATTAGGGTATTCGTGATTTAAACCAACAGATGCCGGATATTCATTAAAGATTGATAAAGGACTGATAAAGTAATTTTCACGTTTGAGCGAGAAGACTGTTTATGAATTTTTTGACGATATTCCTTATTTCCAATGGTGTTAATGCTAAATTTGAAAACAACAAGATTTTGTACAACAAGGCTACTACAAAGATTTTAACTAAACTTGCACTCCATCTTTCGTGACAGAATTTACTGCCAACTATTTCAGTATCAGACATTCATTTGACCCCATATTTCTCGTTTCGAACCAAACCATCAGCCTAGTACGTGTTTCTTAAACATAATTTGCACTTTAATGATAAATTGGATTTAAAATACTAAAAAGATATAAAGTAAAGAACCTCAATTGAGCTTTTTAATTTAATTTTTTGATTTAACTCATAATTTAATTGCAATATTACTCCAGATCGATAATAAATTATCAAAACTAAATCAACAAAACAGTCAGGAAGAACTCAGTTTACTCACAATTTTTCATGCAAGCCTTTTTTAAGTTGCTGTTGAGTTGCTTATCTTTGTTCCACTCAGGAATTTCATTATTCAATCTCATTATAAGCCAAAAGAACGATCCTAACAAATATTTTGAAAAATAATTTTTTTTAATCGCATTTAATTGCTGATTTTCGAGCAATGACGTTCTGAAAGCTCATTAAAACCACTATTTTCACTTAACTCGACACTATAGCAACATTTTCTTCCTCAGGTGCATCCCAATCAAGAGCACCCGTGACGAGTAATTCGCAAAAGTCTCACAAAAGTCACAAAAAAAGCAAAGGTAACAACGACAAATAAAACTTCGGAAATTTTCCGAAAATTTTCCGGAAGAAAAAATAGTAGTCCGTGGGGGTTTTCCCAAATGAGGAGTAATTGAGAATTTCAAGTTTTCAAGACAGTCGATTTTGCAAAACGCTCCACAAAAATCGCAAAAAAAAATACTTGGAACGCTTCCAAAGACCAAAAAACTTGATTTTATCGATATTAAGGTGCTTGTAACTGATAGTAAAGTGGAGGTTAGTAGTTTAAAGCGATATTAAAAAAAAATTAAAAAAATTGACAGCGAAAAATTTTGAAAGTAGTATAAAGTCTAAAATACTAGGGTTTTTGGAACAAAAAGTGTCGGAAAACCTTAGTTTGGGACTTTAACTCTGAAATAAAAAAAAAAATTGTGATTTTGGATAGATTTGGAAAAATTTTTCTAAAGTGTACTAGAAATTGTGAGTTTAGAAATTAATTGATTTTTTTTGTTTCTTTCTAGATGTCTACTGATTGGAATGACATGATGGAGGAGGAGGAAGAAGAAGATAAGATCAGAAATTTCCAATTGAATCCAATGGCATCCGAATTTGCTACAATAGGGAAGTATGATTTTGATTATAAGTATGAAAATGGATCTGAGAAGGGAAATATGAAAGTAGGGAAAAATTTTATGAATGAAAGTTGTTTGAATGTGAATGCTCCCGACTTTTGTCCTAAAAAAATTTTTTTGCTGAACATTGAAGCATCCGAATTCAAACCAAAAAAAATTTTCGGATTGAATTTGAAAGCACCCGAATTCAAACCGAAAAAAATTTTCGGGTTGAATTTGGAAGCAAACGTATTTGTTCCAAAAAAATGTATTTGGTTGCATTCGGGAGCAAACGAATTTTATCCTAAAGGATTGTAGTTAAGTTGTTAGTTTCAAAATTTGAAGTTATAGACTGATTTTTGGCTTGATTAGATTAGATATGAAATTTATTTAATTTTGATAAAAAAATGATAAAAAATCCTTTAAAAAAAAAAATGAAAAATAGAATTAGTTAGAATTAAGTTAGACATAAATTTGAAGAAAAATCTAAGATTAATGAAACATCTTTTTGGGGAGATTGGCGGATCAAACCAAATTAGATGTTGAATTATTTTATGATTTTTATTCAAATTTATAGGAATTAGTTGATACAATATTTATTAATATTTATTTTGCTTTTTCTTTTGAGTTCAAAATTTTAGGTTGAGGACAGATGGAGTTGGAGAATTGCGGCTAATAAAATTTGTTTGAAATGTAAATTATAAATGTAAAGAATTTTTATGAAAAATATTTTTTCCTTCCAAATTCTAGGTCAATAAAATAGATTTTATAGCGTGTTTTATTAAAACTGCCCGAGTTTTATTTTTCAGATGGAGGTCTGATGGAGTTGGAGAATTGCGGCTAATAAAATTTGTTTGAAATGTAAATTATAAATGTAAAGAATTTTTATAAAAATATTTTTTCCTTCCAAATTCTAGGTCAATAAAAGAGATTTTTTAACTAGTTTTATTAAAACTGCCCGAGCGTTTTTTTAGGGTTGGTGACTGATGGAGTTGGAGAGATGCAGCAAATAAAATTTGTTTGAAATGTAGCTTATAAATGTAAAGATTTTTTATGAAAGTATTTTTTCCTTCCAAATTCTAGGTCAATAAAATAGATTTTATAGCGTGTTTTATTAAAACTGCCCGAGTTTTATTTTTCAGATGGAGGTCTGATGGAGTTGGAGAATTGCGGCTAATAAAATTTGTTTGAAATGTAAATTATAAATGTAAAGAATTTTTATGAAAAATATTTTTTCCTTCCAAATTCTAGGTCAATAAAAGAGATTTTTTAACTAGTTTTATTAAAACTGCCCGAGCGTTTTTTTTGGGTTGGGGACTGATGGAGTTGGAGAGATGCAGCAAATAAAATTTGTTTGAAATGTAACTTATAAATGTAAAGATTTTTTATGAAAAATGTTTTTCCTTCCAAATTCTAGGTCAATAAAATACATTTTTACTTCTCCGCAACACGGAGAAGTATTGTTTTCGTGACAGCATTTTTAGGGTTTTTCAACCTTATCTGATTTTTCCTGACTTCCCTGTACACAAATCTCAAAAATATCTCATATTTTTTTTGTCCGCATTGAGTTGAAAAAAATTCCTGTAAAAAAAAATCCGGAAAATATTGAGCCCCCGACCCGTGAAATGCGAAAAACTAAGGGCCATGTGCCTGGTGGTTCGGTGGTTCGGTGGTTCGGTGGTTCGGTGGGGTTACTGTAAACGATCGATCTGACCTCCCACCGGACCGATTCCAAATTTTTTGATGCCAATCGACTTGGTATCTATTCCCATCGTGCACCTGATATTTTTGGTGATGATGACTCCACCGGTTAGGTCACCAGAACCACTTCCGTGACGCAAAGTCGGGGTTTTCATACAAAAAAAACTTTTATTTTGAAAAACTAGAGAATTGAGATACAGCTGTGGTTTCTTGAGAAAAAATGTTTGAGATGATAAATTAAGTCAGGAAGTGCACCGATGTTTGGTCCACTCCCTGCTGGGAGTCATCTGAGGGTCATCTGGTGGTACCAGACATCTTTTTTTGAAAAAGTCTTAGAATCTCATAATTCGTCCAGAAAATTGGAAAAATTAAGTTTTTGGAGGATCAGCCTGGTACCGCTTATTCTCAGCCCCAGAATTAGAGAACGCCTAGAGATACAACTTCGGTCTCTTCAGAAAAAATGTTTGAAATAATAAGTTCTGTCAAGAATTACATCGATGTTTGTTCCACTACCTACTGGGAGTCATCTGGGGTCATCTGGTGGTACCAGACAACTTTTTTTTGAAAAAGTCTTAGAATCTCATGATTCGTCCAGAAAATAAGAATAATCAAGTTTTTGGAGGATTAGTCTGGTACCGCTTACTCTCAGCCCCAGAACTCGAGAACGACTAGTGATAGCAATTCGGTCTCTTCAGAAAAAATGTTTGAAATTATAAGTTCTGTCAAGAATTGCATCGATGTTTGTTCCACTACCTGCTGGAAGTCATCTGGGGGTCATCTGGTGGTACCAGACAACTTTTTTTTGAAAAAGTCTTAGAATCTCATGATTCGTCCAGAAAATAAGAAAAATCAAGTTTTTGGAGGATTAGTCTGGTAGAATCTCATGATTCGTCCAGAAAATAAGAAAAATTAAGTTTCTGGAGGATCAATCTGGAACCGCTTACTCTCAGCTCCAGAACTCGAGAACGACTAGAGATAGCACTTTGGTCTCTTCAGAAAAAATGTTTGAAATTATAAGTTCTGTCAAGAATTGCATCGATGTTTGTTCCACTATCTGCTGGAAGTCATCTGGGGGTCATCAGACGATTTTTAGAACGACCAGAGATAGCACTTCGAAACAATTTTTAATGAAAACACCATTCTATGCTAGCGGAGAAGACCTGCTCAGCTCCCAAGCTGCACAACTAGTTTAACTTGTTTTATTAAAACTGCCCGAGTGTTTTTTTTTGGGTTGGGGACAGATGGAGTTGGAGAGTTGCGGATAATAAAATTTGTTTGAAATGTAACTTATAAATGTAAAGATTTTTTATAAAAAATATTTTTTCCTTCCAAATTCTAGGTCAATAAAATACATTTTTACTTCTCCGCAAAAGCGGATATAAGTATTGTTTTCGTGCCAGCATTTTCAGGGTTTTTTGACCTTATCTGATTTTTCCTGACTTCCCCGTAAACAAATCTCAAAAATATCCCACATTTTTTTTGTCGGTATTGAGTTGAAAAAATTTTCTGTAAAAACAAATTTGGAAAATTTTGAACCCCTGACCTGTGCCATGCGAAAAACTAAGGGCCGTGTCCGATTATTTGATGGATCCGTGGATTACTGTAAACGCTCGATCTGACCTCCAGCCGAACCGATTCAGGAATTTTTCATGCCAATCGACTCAATATTTATTCCCATCGTGCACCTGATATTTTTTGTGATGGTGACTTTACCAGTTAGGTCACCAGAACCACTTCCGTGATGAAAATAAGGGTTTTTCACTCAAAAAAACTTTTTTATTTGAAAAACTAAAGATACAGCTGTGGTTTCTTCAAAAAAATGTTTAAAATGATGAGTTGAGTCAAGAAATGGATCGATGTTTGGTCCACTATCTGCTGGGAGTCACCTGGAGGGTCATCTGGTGGTATCAGACAACTTTTTTTTAAATAAAGTCTTAGAATCTCATGATTCGTCCAGAAAATTATAAAAATAGGGTATTTGTGATATAAACCAACAGATGCCGCGCGGGATATAGATATAATATCTCAGTTGAAGGAATTTTTAATTAAAACACAATTCTACGTTAGCGGAGAAGTCCTGCTCAGCTCACAAGCTGCACAACTAGTTATATTTATATATTGAATTTATTGTTTGAAATATGGGTAATGTGTTGCCAGATGCTTTTAAGTTTCTTAGTATTTAAATACACAATATTTTTCTAAGTTCAATGAGATACCAAATTAAAATAACATGTTGAACCACACAATAATCAAACGATGTGATATCAGCGAGTTCGCGATGATCATGATTCTTTAATTTATTTCCGAAACTAGCATATTTCTAATTATTCAACATTTTTTTTTAAATAATTTTATTGTTATCGGAAATCTCCAGAGATTTATGAGATAACATCTCAACTGCTTTAGTAACTGGCTTAAAATTAAATTGTTCAAATATTATTGTCAACTTTAAACAAGACAATTCAATTTTAAATGTCCACGCAATCAGTACCCTCCACTACTTAACAGTGATACCTGAATAGTTACGTAACTATAAGTGCAATGTCGTAAAACCATATATTCGAGACATTTTTTCAACATTGTCGAATTCATTGTTACTTTTTAGTTGACTTTAATTTTATTCAAACAAATCTAAGACAAAAGACATTTTTATGTTTTTGAATGGATTCACTTGTTGCGTTCACCAAACACGAACTTCTCTAGACAATGAAATAACCAAATCAAAGCGATTAAATAAAGAAATAAAAAGTTCCCTTTCAGTTTTTAACAAAAATTTAAATTTTTGTATGCAAAAAAAAACAATTTAATTAAATAGAGTTAATAGAATAATTGCAACATAAAAACGACTCAAGCCAATCAAAAACACCAACCCATTTGTCAGTAATTGCTTCTGGTCTAGCTAACTCCACACTAATGAAAGTAAAAGTGTTAATTTGAAATTTCATACACCATTCAAAAACACCTTAATTAAAACCTTTAAAAACTATTTTGTGGAATTGACCCGACTTTATGTTAATATCAAGATGATTTAAACTTTTTAGAAAATACATCAATCATATAATATAATGCCTCCATATTTGTAACACTACAACACGCACTCAATTTGAGTTCAATAATTTATAATAGCTGAACAAGTTCGCTTATAACCAGGAAGACGACAGATCATGAGCAAATAATTTGCATTGAAGTTGGCAAATTAAGTGATTAGCTTTAACGTGTTTATTGGAGCAAGTACTTTGCATAGAAAGCAAAAGTTTTGTTTCAGCTCAAGTTAATTAGGTGCAAAATTACTATTCACATTTGTGTCGATCATTTTAAGTTAATTTCCTCAGTCGATGTCAAATAAACAGATCTTATGAAAAAAGAAAAGGTTGAAGAATTATAGACTCCAAACCAAAAACTACCTTCGAAAAATATTTTTCATGCACAAAGTTTATTTTGTGTAATTTTCTAAAGGGATGTGAATTTTAGACACCAGATATTGCATATTTTAAATTAAAGAAAACTGACAATGGGCATTGAATTCACACTTTGCAAACAATTTGAAGGTTAATTCGCGTTTAAGGTTTCAATTGTTGTCAAAATTGCAAAATATTTTTGAGCCATTTATAGTTGATTGGCTATCTGAAAAATACAAAAATTTGTTTATAAAATAATAAAGATGCGAATGTTTTAATTATAGTGTCTGACCTTCGACTCATAATTAAAAAACATATTGGAAGGAGAATATTCATTAATACCATTTTAATTAATTCATAAATACTTTGTAAATTTGTAATAGTCTACTTTAGCAACTTCAATATTTCTGTGAAAATTTGTGCTAAAACATTCCGAGAAAACTTGTAAGCAAGAATCAATAAACACACCTTTCTTTCGCGATCTAACTGCAGTTAAACCAGCAACAACAAATACTTCGATACTTCCGCATTTTAGTTTAGAAACTGCGAGTATGAATAAAATCGATTATTATAAACTTGTATCAAAGCACCGTTTAAATTGTGCATACGATATGCTACAATTTTTCTGCTCACTTGCATGGATTAATTTATTTATGCAAAACATTAAACAGGTCGTAACTGAATTTAATGTTTGATTCGAGCGAAAAAGATAGCAAATTGCGGTTGAAATGATGATGTGACTAAGATTCGATGAACTTTTCTATGAGTTTTTAATATCGTATATAAGACATAAAAGTATAAAACCAAACAAGATGCAAAGATTATTTTGGCTGCTTAAGATAATTTTATCCATAAGTTCCAGATATTTTTGAAAAAGCTTAAAAAATGTCACCTTTTAGTGTCGTGAAAAAAAAAATGATTTTTGCATCAAAAATAAAATGTCGCGACATTATTTCAAAATTTAAAAGTATCTAAACACGAACCTAATAACATTTTCTAAAATATGTTAATATAACTCGTGTTCTTTTAATACTGCGATTAGTATATATGATTATTCTTCAGAAAATCATTGACAAATTATTCAATGAATCCAGAGACTTTATCAAAAGCACCATTGCTGACCAACCGCATAAATAACAAACAGCTTGTGAGTCAAGCCAGATTAAACTTCACGGGGTTTGCCAACACTTTCTTCTTCCAAATGTGCACTCTTACTCAAGCGGCGCCGATACATTCCGATAAGAAATGTTTATGAATCTATTTAAAAAAGACTAAAACCACTCTTGAAAATGATATTTAATATTTCTTAATAGTTTCTGATAAATTGAGAAATTCAAATTATTATTATTAAATTGTCTGCTTTTGACTTTTTGAATGCTTTTAAGGTATGCATCAAGTTTTAAGTTTCTATATCCACTTTTCTACTCAAACTATTTTTTTGTTCAGCTGTTGAATGTACTTTGAATGCATTTGGTGCTCGCATTTTAGGTTGAATATATGTTGTATTCATGGAAAGGTTTAATTTCAAGTAATACAGATCAAAAAAGAGGCTCCGTGGGTGGATTATAATCTCATTCGACATTTTTGATTCATTGTAATAATAATTTTAATTTTAATAACGTCTTACGCAAGGGTGTACTACCCAATAAATATTATTATTAATATAATTTTAAAAAACCAAGCACGAATAATTTCCAACCATTAAAACCCAATGAATCAAAACGGTTTATTTTTAGAAGCGACAGTTCCAAAAAAAATTGCTCACAAAAATAAAACAATCTTGAGTTTTATATTTTTCTCTTCAAGGAGAAAATTGCTTCAAATGCTTCATATTTTACTTTATCGCTTTTTACTTGGCAATTATAAAAATATAGATTAAATTACTTTTGCAATACAATGTAGACATCAATTTAAATGTTTTTTGTGAGTTCAAAGAAATTGGCAAAAGAAAGTGAAAGGTGATCAACGGCTTTTATTTTGTTTATATCATTATTTTTGAAATATTTTTCAGATATTTTATTATTTCGTCTCACAAAGAATTCATTTGTTTGTACCTTTCGATATAAAAATTAATAAATTTTTCGGCGAAATCTTTCATCATAATTGATTTGTTTTGGCGAATACTGAATACACAAAAGCTCATTGCTGTAACAATCAAGTCATAAATCCGTCAAGTTGAGCTCGGTAATTCATATTTAATGATTTAATGATTCTTCATCTCAGAGTTATGTAAAAAGTTGTAAGTTTACGAGAAAGGAATTCCAAATTTGCCAAAAACAATTGAATTAACAAAACACGTTGATTAATTTCAAACTTTATATTCATGTGAAAAGTCGTGGAAAGTCAAAAGCCATCCCAATAAATTCGTCAAAATTTTGCGCAATTGCCTTTGAAGCTCTTTGCGTTGCCTTTGCGAAGTTTAAGGTCAAAGTGTTTGCGAAACATCCAAATGGTTATTTTGCATTTCAAAAACTTTACATATTTTCTTGGTTGAAATTTTAATGAAAATATTTATGACAAGCCAAATTAATGTTTTTTTCTCATCATTAAAAAATGAAATGTCTTTTCACATGCAAATTTCAGTATGTTTTGGTAAATAACACAAAGTAACACGAATTGAAAAATATGCGAATTAATTTGCATCACGCCGCCCAAAGAGTCAGATAAGAAATTAAGATACCGTACAGACAATGAATTACTTGAGCTTTTATCTAGCTGTAGAATCTGTAACGCGATTTAACATGCGTGTAAGTTACTGTGTGGTAAAGTTTGAGGTGGATGGATCGAAATAATATAAACCAGTATTTTGATTTGGTATTTTTTATAATGTCTCTGATGTCAACAGAAACTGTTTGAATAAAAATTATTAACAAAACTATAAATAAAATTAAAATAATTTTGCAAAAGTTACATTTTTCTGTAACATGTTAAATGAACGGTACCTATAAGATGACTCGTCGTTTTCTTGTTTGCAAAGCCATAAATAAAAACAAAACGTGAAATGTTCTTCACATCCAAAAAAAAACTCAAATAAACCTTAAAAAACAAAAATAAGTCCCACAACATTAAAACATAAAACAAGATAATTTATGCTGTAAACAAGGAATCTGATAAGCATTATTGATCAACATATTGAGCATAAATAACATGTTCAATTAACATAAAACATGTGCTGGTTTCGCGATACCAAAATATATCAAAAATAAAGCATAAAATGAGTTTAATGAAAATTTCTTTTTGTAAGTTTAAATGGCAAAAATGACGAAAAGAATGAGAAAGTGCACCGACGACACCTTAGCATAATAACAATTAAAATTACTTGGAGAACGCTGTAATGAATACAAATTAATTGAGTCAAAAATGATTTGGGGCAATATCATCAATAGAACAAAATGTTTTGTAGAGTTCTGTGCAGATCTTTAGTTTTGATTAGAGCTTTAGTTTAAAGTGTTGTGCTTGCTTATCGAATGAAGTAGGAAAGTTCATCTAGTTTAACTAAATTTACATGGTTAGTATAACTTACATTTATAAAAACTAATATTTATCGTATTGTTCCAGAAATTTTACCATAAATCGCAAACAAATCGCAGTTATTCAATGAAATAACATAAATACTTTAGTTTAGTATTTTTCAATGTCCATAGTCACTCTAAAACCTAATAAATTCACATTATTACTTTAGTTTACCATTTCCCAATGTCCAAATCACTTTATTTCACCAATTCCACTCTCAGTTAGGCATAAATTTACAAAAAACTTCAAAATGTTTGGTTATATGTGGATTTAATCTAGTTTATGATCTATTTTTATAATAATAAATTGTATTATCTTACATTTATTGTATTTGTTTAAGGATCAAATTTAAGCCTATATGCTATTATTTTCAGGGAAAGGTCAGATATAAAATAAACATTTTTGATAGATTCGCGGGCTTATCAAGTGTTGTTATTAGATGTTCTTTTAAGTTATTAAACATAATAAATTTCTTGATTCTTTGCTGTTTAAGTTTGAAATTCATAATGTTCTCGGAAATATCGAAAGTCCTTTATGAACTGATCCAACTGATTTTTAATTTATCTACCAGCATTACTCAATAAAAATATTGAATGAAGACTGGGCTGTTTTGAATTTAAGTTAGAAATCGATACACTCCATGATCTATTATAATTAACTAAATGAACAATTTTGAATGAATATTGCATAAAAGAAGCTCATAATACAAAATTAAAAATTTCACTTCATTGCAAAAAAAATTAGTAAAATTCGCAATTATTGCAGTTTTTGAAATATATCCTCATTATTTCAGGTTTTACATGAACTATTGTTTGAAATAAAATCCATTAACTTCAATGTAATTTCTAATCGTTTGACCTTCAAGATCGCCTTCTTATGTTGGACTGTGCAAAATTAAATACATTTTCTGAAAGTTCAAGTTTTCTCAACTCAATGAAAATTTATTTGCTTAATACCCCAATAATATAATCAGTACAACTGATATATTCAATAAAAAAATTATAATGAATAATAAACTGGAGCGCACATGAGTTTTTTCAATAAAAATTTGTAATTTTGAATTATTATTGAATTGCTAACAGACTAAGCATAAGCTTTGTGAAGTTTACTATGCAAAAACACCTAAACGCATTGCAAATATCTGTAAAAATCCGAGTTATGCATTTTTTGCACTTTCAAGGAAATCTTCTCGTTTGCAGTTTTCTAGTTTAACATTGTTTGTATTGATTTTTAAGCCATCTCAAGTTTATGCAATTTTGTATTTGTTTTGATATTTGACATTTAAATGTTGAATTCGTTGTTGAAATTAAACTGGGAAATTGAGAATCTAAACATATATTTGAACATTTTAAATATTTTGAAATTTATGTAATACTATCGATACTTTATAGTTCAATAGATATTTATGTAATAAATCAATTCAAAATAACAAGATATGAACAAATCCACAAATCAAGTGTGAACATATTTTAAAAATAATTAAGAGATTTTTTAGAATTGATTAGGTAATAAGTTTCATTATAAAATTTAAATTGAAACATTAGCATACATAGGAATATCAACAAACCAACAAAATACATTTTAATTTAAGTATGCACTCTAATAAGTAGTCAAACCAATCCTTAAATTCAACCCACAGTGCGTATATATGTTTCAATCATAAGAATTACATCAAACCGAAAACCACCAGTAATCATATAATACAATAATATAATTTATAGGAAGTGAAAATCATAATTCCAAATTGAAAATTTATTCAAAAATATTGGCTTAGGTCAAAAGCATTTATTTTTCCAAACTGGGGACTGTCTCCAATTTTCAAGTTTCATATCCAAAATTTTGATTCAATTACGATCATTTGTTTTGTAAATCGAATTGATTTGAAAAATCAAAATTATACAATTTCAATTCAAAACTCGATTTTTCAAACAGATTTGGAGCAAATGAAAGCTAACACCAACTTTTGGACATGATATTCGTTTGATACTTAAAAATAATTAAAATATTAAAAGAGATAATCTGGGCTGATCTGGTATTGTTGAATATTGTTACGGGTATTGTTCAGTATTTCGATTACTGATTGAAATTCAATGAACGTGTTAAAAGAAGAATTGATAACTAAAAAGGTATTATTCATTACAACCACTAATTAACTATTAAAAAGTAAAAATCCATCAATAATATTCTGTCGGTGTTCTTTCAAAGATCTAGATTAAACAACAAAGTATCAATGAAATACCGATTAAAGACATTCAAGTAACAACTGTTTTACTTAATGGTACTCATAATTTATTATTGATGAATAAATGAATTTTTCGAAACCACACAAATATATTGATGGGTTCTGTGAGTTCGGAAAATACCAAAATGTTTTGAAATTTTTTCTGGAACGTTTTTTGTAGAACAAAATACAGTTTAGAAACACTAAACAAAAATCCACTTGATAAATGTTCTAAAGCCATCAACTGTCGGCCATCCTTATCATAAATTAGCTTGCAGTAAAATTTTACCGTCAAACACCAATAATTTCCATAAACAAAGCATATCCCATAGAAACGGTAAAATTGAATAAAACATAATGATGTTATCATGCATCCACGTACTAAACGTTTTCCAGCTCTTCAATTTTCAGGAAATTTTAAATTATCCATTGTGAATCTTTTTGAAGGTGTTTTATTGAAATAGTAGCACAACAGCTTAACAAAAGTTAATAATCTTAACAACATCCAACAACAAATCAGTTGTGTTAAAAGAAGTTGTAAAACGAAAGAGACAATGAGGTAGACGAAATTTCTAATTTTTAATTGTCATTACAAATTTGAAATGCACTTGTTGTCTTGGCAATAAGCAATTGAAGTCACCAATCACCATATTCTAATGAAATAAATGAGGACAGTCATGTCACAAGCAAGCAAAATTGCTAGATGTGACATTAAAACATTTTAAGCACCAAAATCTGCTAATGGAAATCTAACATGTCTCTATTTCTTCATTTGTAATGTTTTACTATTTTTACGATATCGTTGTAATTGAAGAAACTTGGAGAAAGACACGAAAAGATCATCTTTATAGGTTTTTAGTTGAAATTTTTATAGTTTCTGTTCCCATCGAGCACCAAAACTAAATCTTGAACCCAAAGATCATCGTTGTGGCTTTAATTTCGCTTTTGAATTTGTTTTGCGTTGTTTTAAGTAATAAGCACGCACATGATCTACTTTTGTTTTCAGAAAAATTTGCCAGTGTCTCTTTCCAAATTAATTATTCCAATCACACTTTTTGATATGTGAAGCTTTGCCCACCAAATGTAGATGAGTTTAACCTCAAAAACGCTTGGCCGTGATTTATGTTTTAAATTTCTCCAAAAAATTTGTTTATTTGCTTTTATCTTGAACCTGACTTGGAGCTGAGAAGTTGGAGAGTTGGAGAAAAGGTATAAGATTAATAGCGTACACACATGGGCTCACAGCGTTTGTCGATATTAATTACTGATGCAAGATTAAACCCACCAACCACCGAAAACTTTCAGTTGAAGATTCTTCTGTGAAACAATTTCTCAATAAAATTTAAATTTCAAAATTATCAAAGTTTTTTTTGGAAATATATGAAGGTAAAATTCGCTCAAAGCATTAAAAGCTGCTAAAAGCAAGATTCATTATTTCGCTGAAATCTTCAAACCTTACAATTTTGGAATTATAAAGTATTGGAAGCTGATTGTCAGCTTTACAACTTAATCGTGATCGTTGCCATCAAAATTAATGTTTGCTTTGCTTTTGCTTTTCGGCTAGATGTGGGTCAAAAGAAACTGAAAATGCTGACAAATAGTAAAAATATTTAAAAACAAATAAAATCGAAAATGTGTTGATAATATTTTTAAATATGATTTGCATTTTTGGTTGAAAAGATGAATGAACGCATTTATGGAGAGATTATGTTAAAATATTTAAATTCTCCTAATGAAGTTTTTTTTTCTTTATTTAAATTTATGCATCATTGCTTGATTATTTGGTATTATCTTATTGATGCTTTTTGAAATTTTTCTATAATTTGCAAAGCAGCAAAGTTTTTAATGATATTTTGCATTTTCTGTAGGTGAATTGATATGCTCAATTTAAAAATCAAAACGATACATAAGAGAAGTTTTACTAAATGTCAAAAGGTGCACTCACTGAATATATGTAAGACTTTTTAGTAATTAGAAAAGTGGATTAATATTTGTTCTGTTGGTTTTTTTTATAAAATAAATATAGTTTTTTTTGAAATACTGATCTAAACTAATTGACTTTATAAACCTTTCAATTGCTTTTAATTAAGAGTTGATTGAGCTAGCAAATAAGCCAAATTTTTAAATTACTCAATTGCTGAATTGTGCAAAAGTTTCTTTATTTGTGAAAAAACTCTAAAGATTCAAAAGATGATGATTTAATTTGCGAAACATTTTTTGCAATTTTTATCCCATAAAAATTCTTGTTTCGACTGTAATAAATTGAATTATATCGGTAAACTGAGAATTATCCGCAATGTCTGCTTCTTAGTTCTTAATCGCAGTAAATGATCCGTTAGAGGTCGTTTTGAATCTCTTAAATGCTCTAAAGTCTTTAAATTCCGGTTTTAGTTGAGCAACTGATTATGCTCTAAGAACATTTAGCAGTAAAAATTTAGTTACATATATTCAACAATTGCATTTCATTGAAAATAGAAACTGTTCTTGGAGCACTTATCCCGTTTCCTCTCCATTTTACTTTGAAAGTAGCGATATTTTTCACTTGTGCAGAAAAAATCACATTCAATGGATGAATGCTCAATGAGTGGTGTTAAAAGTACCATTATTCACGAGTCACTGCTTACACCTGTGCTTTGCAAATTCGACGCTTTTACTTTGAGAAAAAGTTTTCATCTAAATCGTTGGGAAATTTTCTATTCAATAAAACAGAGAAAATGGTTTAAAGGTTGCAACCCAAATTAACATAACGTTTCCTTCAAAAAACATTTTTAAGAGATATTGTTTGTCTTACCACATTGAATTTATCCATCAAGTTATCCAGATGATATTTAGTATTGCTGCACATTTTCAAGCTTATTGTTTTAACAACCAGTTTGAAAGCTTAAAATTCAAAGTATGATATTTAAATAACTTTAATTCACCACAATAAACAAATCTATAAACTGCGCGAAAATTTGTTTCTCAATTAATTCTTTTATAAAGTTATTTCTTAATATTTTTCAGCTTTTTTACAAACATGTTTTTTGGTCTGAATCACATTAATTCTTTTTTAACTTCTGTGAATTCCGGAATTTACAAAAATTTCAGAAATGCCAAACTAATAAAAAAGACACTTGTCCAAAACTTGTTTTTATCTTTATTGATTACGATTTATGGTTTTTTGGTCAAATATGCACAGTTTAAACTTATTTTGCGATACCGGAACAAAAAGTTGTTGCACTGTTTTCACTAAATATTTTCAAAATTATTTTGGTTTCTGAAGAAGACATAAGTTTTTGATGATTAGTCTACATTTCTAATATTTGAATCCAATTTCCAGATTCAAACAAATTATTAATTTTTGCATTAAAAAAACTTGTTAAAAATAAACTCGTAAATTCTTTCAATCGCGAAATTTCAGAAACCGCAAAAAGTTCACGATCACAACACGCCGATCGATCGAATGTGAATGAACAAAAACAATATTGAGACGCAGCACCCAAAAAACAGAACGCTTGTCATGAGAATAGCTACACTTGTACCAAGCGTGCAGCCTTGTTACAATTCTAGCTACACTTGTCGCACGCGTAGCCTAAACTTGGCTGTTTTGGCCTTGTGAGAAGCCTTACTAGACTTGTAACAATTCTTAGTTACACTTGTTACAGAAGTAGCTTAGACTTGTACGCAGTATAACTAGACATGACACAAGACTAAATTTAAGCTTGTCCCACAACTTATTTAGTTCTGTGACAAAATTACCCCAAATTTATAGTGTGGTTTCTTTAAAATATGTTCAATTCTTCATGTGTTTTACTATTTTTTGCCACAATAAATGTTTTTTTTTCGTCTTTTATCGAATTTTAGTATCTTTTCAGCGGCAGCAATTTAAAATTTTTGTTTTAAAAGGGTTATTGATATATATATTGTTTTCTAGCAATTGTGTTTCAAATTGAGCTAAAATTTACAATTCAATTTTACTTTGGATTAAAAATCTCATTCATTGCTTTACCACATTTCACAAGAAATCTTAAAAAATCAATAAAATTTTAAAAAGGGTGAGTAAAATTATGCTTATTGAATGTTTCAAATGTTAGAACATCAAAATAAATTGAATGAGAATCGTCAATTCGATTATCAAAGTGACGGACAAAGTGATTAGAACTTTCGACTTTTCACAGCATTTTCATGAAAAGTGGGGTTTTGATGAAAACTCGAGTTTATATTATTAAAATGTAAATTTTCCATATAAAGTTCATTTTACGTCTTATTTGAGGATTTTTTGCTGTTAACTGAATATTTTTTGTTATAATAATATATTTTTCATGCTTTGTGATGTTTGAATGAGCTGAAACAGTATTTTAAACAAATATTTATTGTAGCATGAAAAAAAAAGTTGAGATTGAGCAAAAAAGAGTTAGAAGAGTGGAGTCTCGAACCAGCCGCGAACAAATGTTACAAAATATTCTAAAAAATTACATTAAAACTAGTTAGAATAGTTCGGTATTTTACATTTTTTATGTGGTCCAACCATGAAGGTCCAACCGTATTTTATTTTGATTCCTTCTGGGATTTCTTCAAATAATACAAATTTATCGTTTTTTCAGACTCCAAATGAAAATTGTTTGACATTACGATACTTTTAAATCAAAAAAGTGTTTTTAGTAAATTTTCCGTAGTTTTTGAATTCATAATTCTTCTTTGTTTAATTTTAAATACTCATAACATATTAAAATTTTTGCGACGTCCAACATGCAACTTTTGATACAATAAACCATAATTAATGTGAAATTAGAAAAGAATGCACTTTAGTGTGTTCTTTGAGTATTTATCGTGGATTTCCAATTTTTCTTGTCAATTAAGTAGATTATGGTCGTGCAAACGATTATTTTTTGTATTTAAGCAACTATATATACACTAAATTAGACAGTTTGGCCACTACAAAATTCGAACCTGACAATAAACATTCTAAACCCATAGTAAATCTCAAAAAGCACTTAGAAGTGAACTTTTGTCATTTTACAACAGTTTTGGGTAATTGTATCAAAAGTTACATGTTGGACGTCACAAATAAAAATATTCAAGCCAAATATTGATTAAATAGTCGAATTAAATTTAGAATAAAAAATCCACATAATATGTCACTAAAACACTTAAATATTGTTTGATAAGTATCTATAAGTCTTAAAATTTTCAATTTAAGACTGAATAGCCGAATATTTGTAAAACTCAATAAAATAAAACAAAAAACACAAACAATAAATCTCTTCTAAATCTGGAACTAACAAGAAAAGTAGAAGTCAATGGTAAACCCTCAAAGAACACTTGACTCAATGAATTGCAGAAAGTAAAGTGATCTGAACTACTAAAATAAATTCTAAAAGCTTCAAATGGATTTTAAACATTTCACGGTATTTTACGCGTATTTTAATTCATTGATAATAATACATCTTAATTTTTGAAAACATTTAATTTTTGCCTCACCTTAAGTTGATAAAAAGCCGTCTTTAGAATTAATAGTATGGTGGTTGGATGGAGAAGCGAAAATTTCGCGAGGCATGGTGAAAGGGTTCGAAACTTGCATTTGGTGAAAGTGCAAAAATGTTTCAAGGAGTGTGTGTACAAGGGCAAAAGAGTATATTCAGGTGCGGTGATGGGGTTAGGTTGTGTTTAATAGAGTTGGTCAGGATGAAAATAGTTGGGAAATTCGAGAAAATTCCGAAAAAATTGTTTTTTTTTGCCTTTTTTTTGGTCTATTTTAGACGTCTCACAATTCTAGTTAAGGATTACTACAAGCCTGAAATACACCCTTGTGATAAGGGTTATCTTGGACTTGTGACAAGCGTAAGGAGGTATCAAAGTTGAATTAACGCTTGTCAAAAGCGTAAAATTTCACCTTCTTACAAGTGCAAGAACCTTGTAGCAAGTCTACTACACTTGTTGCAAGCGTTAACCATGAGTTGCAACAAGCGGAAAAATCTCGTTCCGCTTGTTGCAAATCCTAGTTTACGCTTGCAACAAGTGTAGTAGACTTGCCACAAGCTTACTACACTTGCAAGAAGGTGAAATTTTACGCATATGACAAGCGTTAATTCAACTTTGATACCTCCTTACGCTTGTCACAAGCCTTACATTTTTTTGGGTGAGGTGTATTTCCTACTACAAAAATCTCGTGAGCGGATCGACAACATTATCGTGGCTGCTTTAACATTTTCTTTTGGTATACATGTAAACACGTTCAAAGAGAGACAAGTCTTTACTGGAAATGTTAAATAAGAGAAGCTTAAAAGCATGGGCAAGGGAACGATGTTGCTTTCCAGTATTGAAATATCAACAGTTTGTAATTCTATTTCTGTTAGTTCTTGTGATTTATGTATTTCTCATGATTATGAACATTATTATTTTAAAAACATTTTCAAAAATCGTTTATAGCGACTTTGTTTTAAAATTATTTTAATTATAAATTGGGAGTTTTTGACTTTTTTCCGTTTTAACAACCTGGTAAGTTCTCGACAACTATGAAATTTAACCGATTTTAGACTGAAAAATTGCTCCAGTTTTTCTTGTCTTTAGTTTGAAACTAGTTGAGTCTTTGTAGTTTTCAAGTTTTTAATTTAAAGAAACTATAAAGTTGGGAAGCATGAAATTAGTTTTCGTTCTGTTATAAGTTTTATGATGAATATTGAGAGGAAATGAAACTTTGATACTATTTTTATGGTTTTTTCATAAACAACATTGTGATTTGAGAATTTTTCACGTAGTTGGTTACGTATGAATAACTCGAACAAATTTATATACATGGATAAAAATCTGTACCTAAGTAGTGAAATTGGTTTCAACCCTCTTTTCAATTATAGAATCACAAATTTAAAAATGTGGAAAACTCTCTTAATCATGAGAAATTGGTAATGTTGGATATATCAAAAAAAGCTTTTTTGCTACGAAATTTCTTATAAATTCAAGTTAAAGCCTATCTACATGATTTTAGAAAATTTAAACTAATACCCACTATTTATCTATAAAAGCATATATTATATAAAATATTAAGCTTAATGCTACAATTCCCAACAGCCAATATTTTCACATAAACTTGTGCTTCAGCCATTATTGTAATTACAGAAATTATGAAAAGACAAATTTATCACTTCGAAACTATGCAGTCTAAAAATCTAAAAATTATCGCAGAAATGTTAAAAGCATTTTTTTTTTGGAAAAAAACTGTAAAACTAATCGTTGGGTAAATAAATTCCTTGAAGTGAAAATGTAATAAAATCGAATAAAAGTAATATAATATAAATTCACAATGCAGAAAAGTTTGCATTTTTTATCTCAAATAAAAATGCTCCACGGAGTGTTTGTTCAGGAATAAATTAAAATGCATTATTGCAATGTCATAAACTTGGTGTTCGAGATTGCTGTTTCTGCCGAAGCCATTCACATATTTTCACCGTCTAATCCACCTCCATGCGCAACAGTTAAAAGCCACTCCAACACACAGACCGCAACAACACCAGAGCACTTTGGAATATTAATAAATACCATAAATTCTCTTCGGATCGTAAAATTTGTTTTGCCGGAAAATGGTTGGCATTTTCACATTAAATTTAAGTGCACCAACATGAAAAACAATCAAACGATTATGTTCATCAATAACAATCTTTTTGTCAAGTTTTCCGACGAATCTTTGGACAAGAAATTCAATTGTCATGGGAAATTCGCAAACTGAGTAAACTTTACAACAAACTTTTTGCATCTCTTGCATCTTTTTATTATTTTCGTGAGGTTTCTGTAGTTTCAGATCTTTTGTCGCATTTGCGGTTAATTTTCTGGTTCAAGAAAGTTGAAAATGAAATTCAAACAATTGATGATCCATAACTTTCTTATACTATTAAACAATCAGATTTCAATTTCTTGCCAATTTAAAGCAAATAAAGTTTTATGAGTTTTCGAAGATTTCGCTTTAATTCTGAGCGGGTTGTATTTTTTTATGGAAAAGTTTACGTGCTTTTTTAATTTCCAAGCATAGCTTCAATCCATCAAAAAAGTTAGAAATCTGCAACACTTGAGCTTTATGAAATTCAACCAAAAGAAACTCAACTCATTGCATTGATGTATCAATGTATCATGAATGAGAGATTACAGTTTTTGGTTCATGAATTGGGTCTCATATGCTCATAAAGTCTTATGGTTGATGAGTTATCGTTAATTGTTTCAGTTGCAAATTGATCGCGGTGATTTGAAAGACAAGCCAGTCGTTGTTTTCAACCATTGAAACCTTCACCATGAGTTATGGCAAGGACTTTATTCCCTGTGGTGTAATAAAGTCCATGAATATTTATTTTTTGAAATTTAAAGTTTGTGATAATGGCCTGAATTTTGGGTCTTCATTAAAATCATTTAAAGCCATTAAAGCATTTTTATGTGATCTACCTTATTTGGCACAAAAAAAAGTTTCTCAGAAAACCTTAATAATTCAGTTTCTTGTGTTTTTGCATTTAATTTGATTTTCTATACTTTTGTCATTCCAGCTGCATCTTATTGCCATATCGAAAGTTTTTTCTGCCATAAATATTATGTTGCAATGTTGCTCGCAAAATTTTTAAATGTCGATTTATTTCAGTTTTTGCATAATATAATCCTCTTCAAGAATACCTAACCTTTTGTTTTGAGTTTTCACAGCGTTTGTTTCAAAACAGATTGGAAACGATTCTTTACTTGTGTTTTTATTTTCAATAATGAAATGTTTATGGTTTGTGGATTTTTATTTTTTAGGTTTTTTTGGTATTTTTTGGTGTGAACAAACGAGTTCTTTTTACGTAAAGATTTTTGGCAACGAGCAAATTAATGATTGTTCTTTAACGATTTTATTGTTTAAATTTAACCTTGTTTTATAAAGATTTTGTTTTAAATTTCGATCAAGATTTCTCTATTTTTTAGCAGATCATTTATATTCTTCTTTTATACTCTCATTAAATTCTATTGCTAGTTTAGTTATTTCACTTCAATTTAAATAAGATTCATACCATTCTCTTTTTCAATCCAATAATACCAAGCTTCAAAACGAAACTTACCTAGAATAGAAAATATAGATTTTGTTAATTCAATTATTTTATAAAATTATTATGTTAATGCATATAAAATATTGCAGGTAAATTATAACATTTAATAAATAGTATTAATTGCAGTTTAAAAATGTAGAAGCACTCGTATAGCATTTTAATATTATATAAATCTTGACTTTGACTATCCTAACTTAAACGTTATACCTGAATTTTTTTCAATTTAATATTTGTGAAACAAAGGTCACGTTTTATCAAAGTTCACCAATCTCCCGTGTCATTATCGAGATCTTGTGTCACAAATTACCCAATAACCTATAACATAATTGGAGCTCGGCAGTAGAGCGTGTTTCTGTCTGCCTCAATAAATATTATGTTCATGGTTAGTTTGTGTCCCAAAAGTTCATTTTATTACATTTATTCATTATGATGTTTCGAGGTGCGGTTCTTTCTATACAATTTATTGAGTATTGTCAGAACGTTATTGAATGGTCACAAAAACACATAAATGCTCAACGATTGGGATCACCCAAATTTCTAATTGTCTAATTGTGCACAGCTTACAACTTTGTTAGGCTATCACTTGCATCTCTATTCAAACATTTTAAATCAGTAACATTTTAAGTGGATTCAACAGTTTATTCATTAATCACGTTTCAACACTTCAAACATCTATTTCAATCAAATACTCTTAAAAAACTGAAAAGAATCAGATTTAAAAATAAAATCAAAAAAAAAATAGAGCTCAGAATAATTTATAAATTGAATAATAAAACTGGTTTATAGTTTATTTTAGACTCACTACTGCACAAGTCTATATAGCACCACAATTTTGGAATGAATGTGGTCCTTATGGTATCTTTTAAAATTGTTCAAACCCCCTTGTCATATTGCACAAAGCAGTTGAACAGAGGAAGCAACAACGCACAGCTGTTGGCTTGGCACGCTTCAACTCATTGCTTTTTGGGAGAATTTCACGTTGAACTGGTAAAGAATTCATTTAAGGGAATTCAAACGGTTTTGTGCGTGTTCTTGAGCAATAGAATGTTTTGTTCACACACCTTCAAAAATTTCTGTCTGCTGATTTTTATATCGATAGTTGAACATGAATTTGTGCGTGAACAAATTTATTAATTGGGAATTCAGAACAAAACGATTAAAGAACAAAATCATCAATATAACTTTCAATTGGTCATTAATATAACAAGCAGTCTTCATAACTAATTAGACTATTAAAGATGATCGACAGCTAACGGAAGCAGCCAATAATAACAATCATGAGACTCACTATCTTTAATTTATTTACGTAGTATGGATCTTTTGTTATTTTAATAGATGTCTATTTTTTCGGTTTCTCGGTAATTTTTTCATTCATAATTTTTTTGTTATTCAGAACTTGTTGATACCCAAATATTTCATTTTAACCTGCGGCTGAACTATTTTCGAGTAATTGCATATATTTCAAGAATTTTGGTATGGTTTTGGAATATATTTAAACCAAAATTCTATTTAATTCGATATAAATAATGCATAAATATTTGTTTTTAAATTGTGAAAACCGAGAATTTATTGATTGTTTATAAATTGGTGTACTGGAATCGTGAAAAAATGATATCCGAACTAAAATTGTTTATTTTTGGGCGTGCAATTTTTTCACATAATTTCTAGACAATTTTATCACACAAAAAGTTTCAAATCAATTTTTCTTTAGTAGAGCATCAAACTTACATAATTTTCTTTCAACAACAAAAAACTTTACACAGTAGCTTGAAGATGCAAAAGTGCATGAAATTGCAAACATTTAAAAAGCATTAAAGAAAATGTTAATTGACAAAATGCAAATGTCAAAATTTCAAGATACTTTATGTAACGAGACATACTAAAATATATTTCAAAACAAATTGCTTTCGTTTTCAGTTGTAATCGTTAAGTTCATGTTAAATTTGTTATTCGTCTTAACTGTTTAAAAATAAACACAGAAAATTGCAATGAAGCTATTCTATTATGAGAACAGATTTTCCACCATATCTCGTGCATGAACAGATTTTGTTTGCAGAGTTCATTGCGCATTTAGGTTCAGCACATATTTGGAATAAATTCAAATTTGCGTCAATTTTCAGTACACATAAATATATAAAATAAAAATTCTTCATTTTTTAAATGTAGAAAGAGCCATAAAAAATAATTTAAACTGTTATGATGTTTTTAAATCGTTGTGTAAAAAAGTTAAATTAGACTTGAAAGGCAAACAATGAATTATTTTTCACTCTATAGCTCAGTGCAATAGATCATTGCATTTATTATAATATTGCTAAGTAAAAATTTATCCTTAATCTCAATTAATTTATTATCACATTCTTCAATTGTTTGATTAAATTTTACTATACTGTTCTTATTTCTCCGTTATCTTTACAGTCATGACATTTAAATTGCGCACTAAATTTCAAAATTAGACATTTCGCTATACAGACTATATTTGCTACTGCACAACGAGCAAACATTTTAATCTTTGAGTTTTCTATAAAATAATTGCTTATCTTTTTGTATCAGGGTTTATTTAAATGTAAGAAATAGATTACAGGTTGGCAAAAAAAGTTGGAAATCCTAATATTTAATTATTCAGAATTGCCTTCAACTAATGTATCTAAATCATTAATGAGAGATAATCTAGATAATGAAAGATTTTTACAAACAACTTGTAAAGAACGGAACTGTTAACGATAGGATATAGTCTGAATGCTCCAGGCTGATATCACTCTGTGTTCTCATAACAACCCATCCAAATGGCTCAAACTGTTCCCTTCAGCAGCATCTTTGTCATCTCTCTGATTATCTTCTAATTTACAACTCAACTATAATTTACCATCCACTATCTTTTTTGCTGGAATCAAACATCAAATTTAGTAACGACCTGTTTATTGTTTTGCATAAATAATTTAATCCATGCAAGTAAGCAGAAAACTGTGGTAAATCGTATGCACAATTTAAACGGTGCTTTGATACAAGTTTATTAAACGATTATATTTATTCTCGAAGTTTCTAACCTTCAATGCGGAAGTATCGATGATTTTGTTGTTGCTGGTGTAGCTTGTGCAGTTAGATCGCGAGCGAAAGGTGTGTTAATTGTTCATTGCTCATAAAATTACTTGTAAATTTTGATGTGGATAAGTTTTTGCAAGTGTCAAAATTGTAAGATTTAAAGCAGAATCAACAATATTTACTTGAGTATCTAATTCAGAGAACAAATTTTAATAGGGCTTGATTTCTTCATTAATTATTAATAATAGATTGATGACAAATTTGATTGATAACGCGGTTGAAGGTCTGCTACAATAAATATTTTTTACAAATGCAATATTATTTTACACACTCTCATGGCCAATTCAAATCATTGTCTATGATATGGATTTTAATTCAAATTGCTGAAATTCCGACAACAATAATTGAAGAAACCTTTTGCGCAAATTAACCTTCGAATTGTTTGCAAAGTGTGAATTGAATGCCCATTGTCAATTTTCTTCAATTTATTGAACTCCATAAATTTAAATAAGAGTTGATCACCCTTTTTGAATTAGCACTTCATAATTAATTACACAAGTTTTCCAAACAATAATTGAATTTATTAAACAGTATTTTTATAGTTTAACTGATTTTTTAAAGGTAATTATTAGTGTTTTAAAACTATTCAATCAATTTATTTATACAGTAGCAATAATTTTGCAAACTCTGAAGTATGTTATATTAAATAATTTTTTAGAAAAACCGAAAGTGTATTTATATTATATACTCTGGCAATTTGCGTTTTTTTTTTGTAAAAATTTAACAGAAACAATTGTCTAGTGAAAACAGCAACAAGCAAATTCATTCAAATATCAAAAATATTTACGTCTTTTGTTTTATGTATTTTGAAGAAATTTGAGTAAATTTTAATATGTTAGTTTTGATACATCCAAAGTTTTTCGATACTGTGATTTTACGACATCACACTGAAGTTATATAATTCTTCAGATATCAATGTTAACTATTAGAGGTTGATAATTGAGGTGAACAGCAGAAAAACCAAATTGAATTGTCTTGTTCCGACTTGACGAAAGTATTTGAACGAATTGATGAGCAGATGATGAACTTCAAAAAAAACAAACAATTCACTGTTTTTTTGACCGTAAAGAGCATGAGACTTTTTATATTTCCTGACATGATGCCAATTAACAAAAATGTTTGTACTTCCAGTTGAAGTGTCCAATTAAAGAACCATCTCCACATTTAACAGGCATTTCGCGACATTTGCTTGATTTATCGAAAACCCGAGAAATTTTAAATTCATTGCAATTTCACTCAATTAATTCAACTCTGGTAATTTCTTGAACTTCGCTGGAAAACAAAATATCAACAGAAGTTGTCCACAGACATAAATTGAATTCGATTAAACATTAAAAACCAATTTATTTCAATGTTTCTGTTGGAACACTTGCCAGTTATTGGCGAGAAACAGTTTTGTAAATAAATTGAAAAATAATTATCATCGCGAACCTGCTTGTACTGATAACTTATTAATGTGTTTTGTGTGTTTAACAAGTTTTTTGAATTTTCAATTTCATTGAACTTGGAGAAACATTTTGATATTTAAATATTAAGACTATAAAAAATATAATATAGAGCATCTGGCAACACAATACCCATATTTCAAACAATAAATTCAATAAATAAAAATATTAAAAGTGTTTACGAAATGAGCAGATCGATTTCATGCACAAATTTCTTTTGCATCGAGCATCAGATTCAACGCAATTAAACGGCAACAGCTTCTCGAGCTTCTCGAGCAAGTGAACATGACAAGAGAAAAATAAATGACTAAAAAACTTTCGTTTTCGTCTGTTTTTTGCTTCATTTGGTTTCTTTAATTGAAAAATCGTTACTGGAGACGTAAAAAACGGAATAGTTCTCTTGTTTACGATCGACCAGCAGCACGTTGCCTTTGCATAAATGCCACAAAACATACACGTCTGATGCCGAAAGAAAAAGTTCCAATCAAAACTCACAATGTTCCGCCAATGTCGATAATGATTTGCTTTTAATCGTAATGGAATTTACTTGATCATTGATCTGCATGTTATGCATGTGGAGTCGAGTGAGTGCGTGGATTGAACCAAGAAATCGATCAATTAAAGCGATTGAGCACGCTGAATGTTGTCAGTTGACGGAAGTTACTGATAATGTTTATTTCCTTACCAAACAAGACAAGAAGGAGGTTTTTATTTATCAATAATCAAATGTGTGCAATCTGAATATTATTATAAACTATTGAGCAATGGTTGTCATAAGTTTTTGCATCTGAATCTTTGATTAAAGTCTTTATCTCGTTTTATGAACATATTACCCAATCAAAGTCGTCAATCTCAACGTCTCAAGATAAAAATTAGCAGTAATATCTTTTTATTTGAATTAATACTTTTTATAAAGATTTTCAGATCTGATAAAAGACGGTACACAAAAAATGCTCAAATTAGACTCGTAAGAGATCATCAGTTATATTTTTTCAATTCCTAAACTTGAATCTCGATACAGTTATTCAAAAAATTTCGGAAACAAAACTGCGCTTTTAAAATCCATGAAAATGTAACGTTCTTTGTGCATTCTAAATTGTAAATTGATTTTGCTCCGATTCAAATCATTATAAATAATTTTTCAAAGATTGAAAGATGCTAGCATATAAATAATTCGCTTAATTGGTTAACGCTCACAAATATGGAGTTTGAGAAAATTGAATGATTGAAAGACGCTAACTTGCTAACGAGTCTACAATTACAACCGCAACACTTAACCAATCACTCTAGATTTGGTGTTAATTAGACTAGACTCTTTTTGGTGCAGTTTCTCATAAATCTCTGTTAAGTTATAATAAAGTGGCGTCCTTGCCAACTGTAGTCTTTGTTGTCATGTTAAATTGAATTCATATTGCTTTTACAATTTTAAACTTCTGCCTTGTCCTACCTCTTTATTCCCATATCTAAATCGTTTCTTTGGTAAATTTAATTTGGAAGTCAGATTGAAAATCAATATTGTGGTGTTTGAGCTCACTGACGCGCAGTAATGGCTCAGTTTTGAATTGTAAAGTATGATTTTGAATTGAAAACCCGTTGAAAGACAGTGCTTAATTGATTATTAATTTAAAGTGTAGTTCAAAAGAAAAATTGCGGGCTCTCTCAAAAAACAGCAAAATTTTATTCAATCGAAATAATGTTTCCAATATATATATACCATTATAACGGACAGTCAGTCGAAGTGTGCAAACAAATTCCTTTTAAATTTTTTTGCAAAATACTTTTAACAGTAAAATAATTCACGAAAAACTGTGGAATGTTTTTTTTACCAAAAAAGCAACACAAATGAAACATGCATTTCGAGGTTGTAAACGAGCATCAAGATTGCCTTTATTACTCAACCATTTAAAATAAATTACAATTTTCTCGGGAAGATTTTAAATGTACAAAATTACTTACAAACATTACAGACGACCATAAATCGTTAAAAAACATTAAATACAACATAACAAACATTAAAGAAATGAGAATCGAGTAATAAAGTATTGATGTGGAGAGTGAATAAGAAAGCATCGGCGACACCTAATATTTATGAAGATCTGCATAAATTTCAGATTAAAATAATATTGAACATTAATATCTGCATTTCAACATATTTTATTTTTGCATGACCATCTACTTGCCGAAACATGAATGAATTTCAATAAATTTTTAATGATTCGGTCTTGTGGTTCTCTTTCAAGCTGTTCGTTTGAGAATTTACATAAAATAAATTCAATTATGAAATCTGTGGAGCTGTTTGGAAGAAAGAAAACATACACAATATATTCACTTCCTACTTCATTGAATTTACTGAATTTATTGAGAGAAGAAAAACGTTTACGCAAGAATTTTAAGTATTTTCTTATCAATTACAATTCTATAATATAGAATTAGTTAAAGCTTTGTAAGGCAATAGAATATGCTGGCGGGTAGTCGGACAGTGTGTTACAACAAAATCTAATAAATTAATGCGTGAAAACCTGCAGGAGTCCAGGAAATATATTTTTAATATCATCAAAGAACTTTAAAAGAATCTCAGAAATTCAAAGAATTAATATTTTAATTAATGTAAATAGATCAAAATATATCCATCGTTCATTTTTCGCCTACTTTATATGGAATGTATCGATTTTTAATGTCCATACTCATAGTTTTAATGCGTGTATTTTTATCTTTGAGAATATCTAGTTAATAAACTCATAATGCAACATTATTTAACTTCGTGTTAAAACTCACTCAACTAACCTTCAAAATTGAATAATAAATTCACTGCAACTTTATTATGATTTAATTTTGTATAGTTAATGAGCAGTTAATGTTTTATTTAGTATTCAAAGAATTATTTTTATGTTAGGTGCGCAAAATATTAAAAGTTATTCAACTTTATGTTCAAAATAGAGCGAAAATTATCGGATTTGTTTATTGCATCACAATCAGAGTTTCTTTTGTTTTTTTGCAAATCTTCTTACAAATGCATATTGTCGATTTCAAAACAATACATTGCATTTCGTGAATACTTTTACCTGTTGTTCAAATTTATTTCATTTACGAGTAAATTATTATTATGTAGAAGAATTACTGCTAAAACACTTAATAAACTATGAAAGATTTGTAAGAATAATATGTTTGTAAATGCAAGCAAATTTATTTTACGATGGCAAGTTAACAGTTTAGTTATTTATAAGCAAATTCAGCAATAACATTGGGTAACACTCAACTAAAATTTACAGCATAAATTGCACAAATCTCATTGTGTTTCATTTCTTTCACCAAAAATTTTGAATTGGTTCAAATCTGTATCAATTGCAATTTTCTAGGAAATGAAATATAAATTAATTCAATTTTACAATTTATTGAATTCAAACTTATTGAATTTGTGTTGGAATAGGTCAGCAATGGACTTAATACATTTTAGTTTCTTTGATCACAATTTAATTTATAAATTGTGTTATTCAATTAATTTGAAATTTTCCCATTTGTTGTTATGAAGTTTAGATGAATTAAGGTGCATTTACATGTTTAGATATTTATATTTATGATAGTAATTATTTGTATTAGTAAGCATAACTACACCAACGTACCAAAGTTACGAGCTATGTAAACACACCGTACAATATTTTCCCAGCTGATTACTATAGAAAAAGTACTTATTGAAAGGTAATGAATGAACATTAAAGTCTGTTGAACTATAAAGTATTGAGAAGCAGAAATATTTTTTCACTCATCAATAATTAACCTGTTGATCTACCAACCTATCAATTTGTATAAATTTTCAACGCTCATAAAAATGAAAAAACTTCATCAGATTGTAATCTCAACATTTCTAGGAAAATTCTCATAGATGCAACTTTCTTCCGAACCTCGCTACGGTCAACGCCAGTTTATAATTAATTCTGACCTTCTAACGATCCATTAGATGCATTAATTGGTTTTCCAGTAAAATTTATAAAAACTTGAAAACAATCAAAAGGCATGTGCATGAGCACTTGAAGATTACAGATAACTCGCAATTTATTAAATTGAAAAGTTCCTTGTAAAAAAATAAATACATTTAACAATGCCAGCCACTTTATCCTAGCTTAAGCACTTCATTGAAGATGATGAGTAGCATACAACTCGAAAAAAAAGATTGCACAAAATGACCTCACTTATTCGTTCAGTTTTTCAGTTTTGGGTGCGTGAGTAGGTCAATACAAACAATGCAGAGATTCTTAAATTTAAACATTAGTATGCACTTGTCGCACGATAAGAAATTGAATTTGATTATTGTCTGTATTTAATGTCTTCAATTTTCTGATTTTCTAATTTCTTGAAAATCAAGAAAGTCTCGACCGAATTGTAAACACTCAGTAATATTCAAAATTATGCGGAAACTCTTCAGTTTTGGTTTCATTTCATTTAATTAACAATCTGATCACGCACTTGACAATTTGAAATCCGGAATCGGTTCAACCTCAAATTTGAATTGAGGATGTTATTATCATTAAGTTGTCGAATATGTGAGGATTTTGGTGGTTTTTTTGAGGTTTTTTACAGTAACATGATCATTCTCATATAGATCGCGAGTTTGATCTAACCAATTACTGATTTATTTGATCGAAAGAAGCTTCTCTCCAGAAACGTTTTATCAATTTCTGTGTTTGAGAATAAATATAAACATTTTCAAAAATCTGTTAATTAATTGTTTACGCACATAACAAATTTGACAACACAGTTTCCGTTTTTTGGTTACACGCCGAAACGTCAATCTCAAATCTTTATCTCTTCCATAAAAAATATCTTGATTTCTTGATTTAGGTCAAAGAAAACGAAATTAATATTCAAATTTTGAATTATAAACAAAATTATTCGTAAATGTTGGCTATGCATGCAAGTCGTTTGTTTAAATGCTTTAATCAAGAAAGTGAGAAATGCATGAATTGATGCTGTGTTTTTTTCCATTTCTTGAATGTTTAGAAAATTATAGAGATGAAGTGAAATTTCTCATTGAAATCGTTTGGCCATGTTTGGCGCTTTTCAATTAACCAAATTTTGGGAGTTATGGATGCTTAATATTTTGATGCAATTTGTTATTATTAAGGAATTTCAAGTATAAATACTAAATCTTCTTATATATATATTTGATTTCACGTAAGTTCATTGGTTTGGAGTTACAAAATTAAATTCACAAAATAAGAGCTTAATGTCAATGACAAAACAATAAAACTTTTTGTATTACTTTTATGGAGAAAATTAAAAAAATAATAAATAAGAACATTTTATGAAGTTTTATTTTAATTGATGATCGAAATTTAAAAGAAATATTTGTTCTTTTAACCAACTCATCAAATAAAACAATTTATAATATGAATTTTTGTTGGAAGTATTTTATTTTATTTTATTGGTAAATAAAACAAAAATTTAGATCTTTGTCCATAACTTAAAATTGAATATTCCAAGGCACTCAAGAATTCAAAACAGTAAACTTTATTTATAAATAATATTCTAGAACAGGTTTTGAAATTAAAGTTCTGGAAATCTTAAGTGTTCTTGTATCATTGAAATATATATATAATTGCAAGTGAATTAGGAATATTTAGAAGCCAAACCTCATTTCATCCAATTACCCTCTATTTGGCTTCATATTGGACACTCAAACATTTTTATAAACCAAAAGAATCCAAAAGAAAGATTATTTTTTAAGCTTCTCATATTTGCTTTTAAAATATATCAGACTTAGTGAAATAACCAAAACTCACTGAAATAAGAATTATCGAGTTGAAGTTCTCAGTTTTATCGAATTTTTAAAAGAAGGCATCAAACAACAGTTTTCATAAGCTTCAAAAGCTTTATTGCTCAATTTCAATGCATTAATGTATTTTGTTGGTAATTATCGCCCAGGTAGTCGATTTTATACTCTTCATGTTAAATGGTGCAAATATTACAGAATTACAACTTTTCCACCCAGAAGTCGCGGTTGAATGGCAAACAGTGAAAACATTTAACGTCTATGCCATTTTCCAAAAATTGTGCAAAATCAAAGCAAAAATCCGAAAATCTTTTTTTGAAAATGCCAAAATGGCATTTTAAGTTTCTATAAGGTTAAAAGTGTCCGCTTTTAGGAATTTTGGATGTGTAAAATCAAATTAAAATCAAATTAAAGTTTTACAATAATATTATTTTACACCAAAACATGTAAACAAACACGAAATTTTGAAGAAAAATTAGTAGTAATTACAAAATGCAGAATATTTTATAAAAAATTTGAGGACATACCACATTGATTTTATCCAATAAATTGTTGATGTGGGTCTTGGTGTTGCTGCACATGCTGCTTAAATCAGCGTCTTCGACCATTGTAAATTTTTATTGTTTTTATAACTTTTGAGTTATTTTTACACTTAAAAATATATAGTCAATTTAATATTTTTAAAAACTTTTACTTAATTTTCATTTCCATATATTCAACATTATTTTTGAACTTTGCAAATCTTGACACGAATATTTAAAAAAATATTGATTTTGCTAATTCCAAAAAAGTTGAGCCTACACTTAAAATTTAAAATAATCACTCAATTGTTTCAATTTTATTTCAGTACTTTTTTTTCTAATCTTTCCAAAAACTCAAACTGTCGATGCGAAAAACAAAGTGAACCGCTTAACTGACGTGAACTGTCCGAGTCATGAAACATAAATGAGTAAAAATTGCATAGAGCATAGGTGTATACTGTTTTACCAGTATTACTGTAAAGACCATGCTGCTTGTTGCATTTTTTCTTCAGTGAGCCTGTTTTATGCTCTCTAAATGCTCAACAACATTTTTAATGGAATAGAGAGCGCCGGTATAGTTATTAAACACTGGAAAGTTTAAATAACGAAGGTATTAGAGAAATTGTGGAACTTTTTGGAATTTCGGCACTTGAAAAGCTCTACAGTTTTACTGATTTATAACTTTATCTTACTCAGAATATTTTGAACTTGACTTTTAACACGAAATGTATAATGTAAAATCTTTTTTTATCGTGTTGTGTTTTTTTTTTTGAATATGTTGTTTATTCGATTATTCAAACCAAAAATTTCTGATATTTTGTTTATTTTTTCAAGTACTGTACAGGTTTTCACTTTCAATCAGTATAAACGTCTGAAATTTTAAAGTCTCAGTAGATTTGAAAAAGTCTTGTTGTATTTAATAAAACAAATAAATACGAAAAATTATTATTAAAACTGATGAAGCTGCAGCTGTTTGGCACGCTCCAGAGATTTTTTTTATTTTTTTCTTCAATAAATTCAGCATACTTACGCAAATTTCCATGTTGAATTGGAATTTTCAAATTATGTCTTCACACTCAAATCTTCAGGTCATGTCATTAGATCGGAAATTGAGAAATATTGAAATAAAATTTTCATCATGTTTAGGGTAAACATACTTTTCGATTTAATGAATACCGTACACAAAAAATAGTTTATTCCTTGATTGAGGAAATGATTATTTTCATTTATTTCTTCCATACTTCACAGTTCCCATTCTAATAAGCATTTGTAAAAACATATCGCATTCTGAATAAGAAGCAAACGCCGGCAGAAGGTTTACTTTCATTGAATAAATAAACAGAATTTTATCATTCGATCTTTATGAGATTCAATGATAAATTAAGAATTTTAGAATGATCGCAATATGTGCGAGAATATGCGATGAATACTAGGAAATAATTTTATATTATATTTAAACAATATATATTTAAGATAATATTCGTTTGTATAAACTTCCTTAATGTCCATATTTTATTTGAAGAAAATTTGTAATTATTGGAAATTCAAAGTGACAAAGAGAGTTCAAAGCTTTTCCCAATCAATTTACAAAAGATCGAAAATTCCCTCCTCAGTCAATTAAATTAAATATACTATAATAATTAAAGATAGTTAGTTACTTTTGGTTCATGCATTCGAGTGAAAAACATACGTGCGTGTTAGAATTTGTAATTATAATTTAGAAGATCATTGCTTTTTGCGTGACATTTTGGAATTTTTATCATAGATGTATCATTTTAAATTTCAGAAGCTAAAGGTTGAAAGTAACGATACATTTATAACAAGTATGCACGACTCCTTACAATATATCAACCCACATTCAATATTATCGTTCCCAGACTTTTGTCGCGATTCTTTCACACTTTATTGAATTTTAATATTTTTCAATGTTTATTGTTCTGTTGGATTCAATTTTGAATTTGCATTATTGGTAAATTATAAACCAATATTTATTGTTATTGATGTGTTTTATATGGGATGAACGAATATTGGATGCATTCTACCATGCCATAATTAAATTTTTGGTCGCTAATAACAATAAATTGTCATCAAATATGGGCTAATTCTTGAGTTTTGGTATTTTTATTGTTTTGGAGACAAGAATTGCATATTGTATCAAACTGGCATTATGTAATAGTTGTGAGTCTAAAGTTGGATTGAATTTCAGAAACACAACAAAAACATCTGAGGTAATTAAAATTACCCTTCAGAATTTGCAGAAATTTCCCAGGAACAACAATTTTTAACCCATAAAGAAGATTAATTTTAATATGGTACTTGCTTATGATGAGACTTCACAAGAAAATATTTAATAAGGGTTCAACGAAGATTCAATCTTAGGGTAAACCTAAGATAATTACAAGCCCTTATATTGCATTAACTTTCAACCCATAGGTGTGACTACAAATATTATGCTCTTACTAAGTTGCGCACATATATTGTTTTAGAATTTAAAATACAAATATTTACAGTGCTTTGTTTCCAGTCTAATGCACAATTTATTCTATAATTAATTACTCACCTATAAAATATTTGCACTTTTATCCAAATAATCCAATTTTTTGATATTTCATTCACTTTTTCTCTTTATCAGGCATTGACATTTTTCCGAAAATATATCGTCACTTGTATTTTTTTATAAATTGCGCACATCTACTTCACTGACTTCGAGCTAGATTCATCGATGATAACAAGCAATTAGCCTTTAATTAAAAATAATGAATTATTCACTTTTCTCTTATATACTTTGCAATTTCGATATATTTTTTGCAATTTTTGAATATTTTTCTATTTTTTCCACAAATGTAATGAACAATAAATTTTAACTGCCTCTTTTAAATTGATGCAAATACACTTGAATCACTTAAAATAATTTAAAGTAACTTCAAACTGCCATAAACTTTTCTCGCTTCACCGAGAACATATTGCAGTAGTTGAGAATTAAAACATTTTTCCAAACGTTTTTCGCTGTTTTAATTTTTTTGCTGGAAAACCAATGAAATATTATAGCTTTCTACTATTTATGAGCCTACAAAATAACACCAAATGTTTAAAATACAATATTCCAGCACAGCACACACTAATCGCACCCTCCTTGTAAGAGAACTGCTCGTCGAGTGACGAATTTTTAAACTTTTTGTAAGAATATCGTACGGTTTTATATGAGAGGTGGCGACAGAACTATTACAATATTTTCAGTAGATTACAATTTCTAATAAACTCATTTGAAACTTATGAGCAAGAATTTTTTTTTCAAATTCCCGCTACCTTATCTGAAACTACCTTGACATCAAAGTAATTGATGTCTCGACTTTTATTGCTGTTGATTCAAACCAAGCAAGGCTTCAGAAAAGGCAGACACAGGACTTGAGTTTCACAGAAAAATATCCTTTTTGTTTTTTACATTTTCTTTCATTTTTGCATCGGTTTTTCCACTTTGTCACATCAACCACCGCCTAGAGCCAACAACAACTCAAAAATTGTTATATGCATGCTAGCGCCGCAAACAAAGGATAAGTTTTCACACATCAAGTTCTGAGTAGAAAAATTCCATAATAATTTGTCGATATAGTCTGCACAATTTCAAAACTTTCCACCTATTTTCACGCCAGTTTTCTACAAATAATTTGTAAGCGGCCGCCACTCCACAGACTGCATGAGCTGAATGAGCTCGAGTTGTGAATAGACTCGGGTTCTTTTTAGTAAATGCGGAAAAAGTGCGCAAACTCAGCTACAGTTTCATTTTCCTTGAATTTCTACACATATTCTGGCATAACTAGAATATATCTGGAAGTTCATGTTCAATGAATCTCTAAAGGTCGTAGCACCTTTACATAATACGGCTTTGGTTTTTTACATTTATGTGAATATATGCAAGGGAGTAGTTTATCACTTTCTAAGAATCAAACAGGCATAGGGCAACATTTATCGGTGCAAGGGAAGTCAGCAGGGATAGAGAAAATTCTGATTATTTGGATAATGTACTCTTATTCTTAGTTCAAAGCTGAATTTGATTAATTTCTGATTTTGTTTTTATTTGATTGCTACGAATTTGTCTTTGAAGATTTACCTCGAGAAAAATGATAACGAACTAGTAAAATGACTAGTAAAATGAGATGTTCTGTAATAAAGTCAAATTAAATTTGTATGAACTTGAAATCTATCTATCACAGTTTCTTGGTAAATATTCTAATCAACTGAGTGCTTTGATTATTCTGAATTTCTGAGTAAACATTTGTAAATAAAGAATAAACAAACGATTTAATACGTTCCCACCCCTGATTATTCAAACCACTTCCAACTTGCCGAAAAATTATTTCTAAAATTAGAAATTATTATGTTATGTTCACACAAAAATTGCGCTCACATTTGGAACTAAACAAAACTCAACTATATACATATTTCTCAAACTTGAGACTCTAAAAATAGCTGGAGAATTATGCATAGAACTTCCTAGTCTCGTAATTTCTTTACAACTTAGAACGAATTGGAATAATTAGATTTTGAATTTGATTATACTATACAAAATATAATGTTGAGTAATGATGTGCATACATTATTTATTGAATCAGAATCTAGCATAGAGAACATTGTTAAAATTTGGAAAAATTGATGATTAGTACTACAAAAGATAAACCCATTTCTAATTATAGCAAGCGGCTTATTTTAATGGCTGTGTTGACAATTAAAGGAAAATGGCAGTGCAAGGACGAAAAAGGATTCGTTGCAATCGAAAACAACACATAAAAGATTTGCCGGGTATTGATTTTTCTAGCATATTTCTCTAGGCTCATAAATAAATAGCTTGAGGGGATTTTTTCCAGAAATTTTTATTTGGGATTGTTCAGCAGTTTTGTTGAAACATCTGTGACCAGCAAATTAAAAATAACAAAAACTCGATAAATGTTATGCCTTAAAATTTTGATAGTTTAATTAAGAACAAACCTTACTTGTTTTTGAATCGCATATTTTTTAAATCACTCTTTTGTTAAATCTATTATCTCACTAATTAACCCCATCATGTTAATTATTCATTTTTTATCAGCTGAATCAATATTGCGTTTGAAAAGGCAGAGACAGATCATTTTCGCCCAAACTTTACACGTTAATCCTCTAGTCAGTTGTTTTACGATATCACTATTTGATGTTTTCTGTTTTGTTATCAGAAAAACACCCAAACAATTTTTTTACAGAGCTGTTCCGGCGATAAGTTTCTTAGTCTACAGCCGTGGGACAACTGAACTTTTTTTCAAGAAACCGCGCAATCGCTCTGCCAAAATTTTAGATTTTGAGGGTTGATTTTTTTTTTGGCGCTGCTGTCGATTTGTTTATGTTTGTTAATATTTGATATTTGCATTTTTTCTTGAATTTACAAAAAGATAAGAAATTATCATGAAGCTGAAGAAATAACAAAACCATAATGCAGTTATGCCGTGCTTTAGAGCCACTTTTGAGTTATAATATATATTTTAGTACAGTTCAAACTTTTTTGGTCGTTATTTTTGCTTAAACTTTTTATCTGGTATTATAACAGTTTATGATTGGTTCTTTGAAACTCGAAGAATAAAAAAAATAAACAATATTATCGAACATCATTCAATTTTTATCTTTGAAAGAATTTAATTGATTCTGAGTAGATATCAGTAGTCCTTATTGTACTTTATTTAGTAGCAATTGTGGCTTCGTGTTGACGGATTGTTTTTAGAAAGTGGATTTCTATAAATTTGTGCAATCTGTGTAATTTACAAGAAATTTGTTAAATAAGTTAAGATTTTATTCTGTTTCATTTTTAATTTGTGGTGAAAATTGCCTAAAGTAATGCTATGTGGCGATTTTGGGAATTATTTGTGTTTTGCTTGGCAATCAATATTTGTTTGCCATGTGCTTATTGTGAAGAGGTTAGTTTTGCATTATTTAAGCGTTGGTTAATGCATTTAAAATGATTTAAATTTAAGGTCTCAAAAGATGAACTTACCAAGTTCACTGAAGAATTTGATCAAATACTAAAGGCCTCCAATCCAGAATCCATTGAAGAGTTGAAACAATTAAGACTTGAAATGGAGAAACATCAACAAAAACCCATAGAAAAGACTCCAGAGATGACAAAAGAAGTGGATGATATGAAAGGGTTGTTAATGCAAGCGGTTCAAAAGTCAGATTCTTCTTTAGCAACCAAAATGTCTGAATTGGTGCGTTCGATAAACTCTGAAATTAAAGCCGCTGATCAGATACTGAAAAATGCAATAATGAATTCTACTTGGTTGAGAGGGAAGGATGAGGTAATCGAGAACGAGGAAGTTATTCAGGAGCCTAAACTTCAACCAAGGGTTAATGTTATTGACAGTAACATTTACAATGACATAGACATTGAACATCAGGTAATTTTCTTATTATTTTACGTTCGATTATATTTTTCAAAATCAACTGATTACAGGAAAAACCCTCAGCATTCAAAGACAAGTTCCCTGTAGATCAAAAAACTCATGACTTCAACCAATTCGCATCAGCTCAAGAAGTAAACAAGAACCTTTATCGTGAGAAATTGCAAATTGAATCTGTCCAGGAGAACACTCTTTTTCGATCAGGTGCTAATGTTTTGCAATGGAAAACGATTGGTCAGGATGGCAAAACAACAGTAGTAGGAAGAAGAACTGAATCACTCATTTTACTACAAGAAGATGGCGCTGATTCATTTGAAGAAATTCAAGTCCTGCCGTTTTCTAAAAACGGAAGGTGAGAAATATTTAATTTAAAAAGGAGTTCGTTTAAGGACTAAAATATTGTCTACTTCTCATTTTTAGTACACCACGAACCATGGAGTCTTTTAAATATTGGGATGATACCACTCAAAGTTTGTTAAACATACTTATTGTGGCCACCGATTACCAACTTTACTGGTATCAATTAAAAAATCAATTCCTGGATCTTATCTGGGAAATAACACTTCAATCCCAGGTTTTAGCTACGATGCAATTCCAAATGAACGAGCAAAATGTTCTTCTGTTGACTACCACAGACGGCCAAGCAAGGTTTTATCAGTTTGAGATTCCGTCCAAACAATTTTGGATGATCCAGATGATTCACCTTGAAGTACCAACCAGTAGTATGACTACTGTGGAAGCTGGGCAAGATTTCATTGTGGCATTCGTTCAGAATTCTTCAGTTGCTATTTTCAAATATCAGAACTCACACTTTGAGAATCTCAAAGAAATTAAAGCGGCTAATGTGACAGCAGTTTCTGGATTTCGAATCGGAGGTCACTCTTATCTGGCTGTTGGTGGTGACGAACCGAAAATTTTTAGATTTTTGATGGGTGAATTTGTGTTACAAACAATCTTCTCACAAACTTTCGGTTTTGTTGAAGCATTTTTACCAGTTTTGGCACGAACGTACCGAGATGACCTGATTTTGCTTGTACAGCATCGTTTACAGTATCCCACTCATTCTTACTCGGTACTTGAAGCTCTCATATGGAATGGATTAGCTTTTGACGCAGCAAACACTGTAACTTGTCATATTGCTGATCTTTCAGAACCCTTCGGATTGAATTGTGTTTTGGATTACGAGCGTGAGGAAGGATTAAGTGGAGCCACATTTATCAAAAGCGGGAAGAATATTTCATTGCTGGTTCCACGACATGAAGCTCAATCTGGACTATTCAAAGTAATTAGATAAAAATTAATTCATAGGATATTTGGGATTCGTTTTTATTTTTTAGATTAATTATCAAATTGTTCAAACTGAAGACCCCATTGAGAAAGAACTTGAAGAATTGCAAAAGTCATACGACATGATTATTCAGATGATGGAGTATGAAGATGAAGTTTTAACGGCTGCTGAAGCTGCACTCCAAAATACAATGAATCCGTATGAGAATCAATATTTTGAAAACATTCAGGTAAAACTTTCAAATAAAATTTTGAACTTTTAATCAAAAAACTTATTTTTCAGGAAATAACCGAAATAGAAACCAATTTCCTAGAGTTGGAAAAGAACGTCAAACTTGATTTTGATGTCATAGAATTCCTTAACCTCAACTGGACAAAATACGATTCCCTCGTTGACTTGGACAAACTAGAAGAAACTTTGAATGAAGATGAAAAAATGTTGGATCAGCTTGAAGCTCACATGAAAATTCTGATCAGGAAAAATCGAGAATCAGTCCTCCCTAACTCCAAAATCACCAACTTGAACAACCAATACTTGAATGGTCAAATTAACTCACAATCGGCTAGAATAATTAATAAACCACTTCACAGAAATCCCCGACAATTAGAAGTTCCAAAAACGGTTGAGTTGAGGCACCTGGACGTTACAAATCTATTCTTCGACAGTGTCAACGGAGTGCCAGCTAAAGAGCTTGTTTTCGTTAAAAATGGCATAATCTCACTTCCTAAAGAAAGTCTGGTAGTTTCGAACATGAAAGCTAAAAATGTCGAGCTTTTCAATGATGGAACAGTTAATGGACTGGATATTAGTGAGGAAACTGTGACAATTGAAGCTAATAATTTCCCGGAAAATTTAAATATTGCTGATGTCGTCGTTGTTGGAAATTTGGATGTGAAGAAAATAAATACGTTTTCTGTGGATCAGAAGAACATCATAACCAAGGAGATATTTGAAGATAATATTGAAAAACTGCCTAACATAACATCAAGTACGATCAAAGTCATCGGAAATCTTAAAGCAGAAAAGATTAATGGTGTGCCCTGGAAAGAGTTTGTTCTGCAAACTGTAAGGAAAAATGTAGCGCAAACAGTGGACTTCATTGATGTTAAAGGGGTAAGCTCTTTCAACAAATTTTATTTTTAATTTTCTTCTTTATAAATTCAATTTACCTTAAATAATTTATCATTTCACAGAACTTGGTGATAGAGAGTGGAGCTCATCTTTTTATTCAAAAACTAAATGGTCTACAATTTCCTGAACAGTATGTCTTAAAATCTGGACCATCAGCTACAATCATTAGCGGCAAAAAAGAGTTCCTTGGATCTTTAATTGTAAAAGCTGTTGATACTGATGGGAATGTGAACGGAGTGAGAACTCTGGATGTCGTTACTTTAGATGGCACCCAATTTATCCCGAAAGAAACTGTTTTTTATGATTTAGAAGTCACGGAGAGATTAGAGGTTTGTAACAAATTGTGAATAATATTTTAAAAACATCTTCATAATAATTTTTCTTTAGGTGAAGGGCACCATTTTTGGGAAAGATCTTGATCAATTTATGGCAAATCCAAATTTAAATCAATCCAAAGACATCGCCGCATCCTGTATGTTCCGAGAGTTGTTAGTTGATGGTCCTATCATTATTGAGGAAACATTGAACGATTTGCAACTATCAGAAGAGCTCGCAAACGTTGTTTATGAAAGTCAAGGGCCCGTTGAGATTGACTCAGTTAAAACTTTCCAAAACGCTGAATTTTCAGAAGACTTAAGGATCACATCAAACTTCCTAAACAATATCAACTTGGAAAATGTGATGATGGCAGATCAAGAGCAGAAAGTGAAGAGTAATCAATTTACTGGCCGAATTTATTTCGATAATCTTAATTTAGCGGGTCTTTTTAATGGTGTAAATATCACTGAACTCAACGAAAATGCTGTGAAAACTTTTGGCGATCAATTCACAGAATCAGAATTGACCTTCGAGAAACTGGACCCATCTGAGCCATTTGTCACCGGTCAGTTAGTGAAAATTGAGAAAACTTTGAATGGAATTGATGTTCAAACTTTTATCGATCATGATAACAACGTAGAGTTGAACGGAAATATATTTTTCGAAGATCTTACAGTAGATTTATTGCAAGGAGCTAGTATTGTTGGGCCAGGATCATTCCACAACTTAAATCTACAAAAATTTGAGCAAACTCGTTTAAGCAAAACGAAATCTAATCAAAAGCTTGTTGGACCAGCTCGAATCGTAACATTGATCTCCGAGAAAAACTTCGAATCGGAATATATCAATGGAATAGAGATGAAACTGCTTAAGAAGTATGTGAACAACGTCAAGAATTATCAAAACTTATTGCTCACTGGCAACCTAACTATCAGCAATTTGATAATCGAAGGAAATGTTATTGTGAGCGAAGTAAATGGGCGGAATGTAGCGAGACTAATGAACAACGCAATTTGGCTTAACAGAGAAAACACGATTTTCAGCAAACTAAAATTCCTCGAGCCAATAACTTTACAGAAAGAACTTGTCGTAAACGGTTTCTTGAATGGAAAAAACTTCAATAGTTTTGTGCAAAATTTGGTCAGCATAAAAGAAGATCCGATCAAATTGAAAGGTACAAAACAATTTATACTCGACCTGAAGATCGAGGAAAGTTTAAAAGTGAAGCGCATTAATGATATCGATTTTGAAAACATTTGGAAGAAACATACCGAGGAAATCATTGAAGGACTGAATTTGGCAGGAAATCTTCTGGTTGATACTTTGACTGTGCAAAATGCTTTCAACAAAATATCAACTAGATTACTCAACAACGCTTACGAGTACAACGCTGAGACAAACACACATATCTATAGAACTGACGTTAATTTCAATGATCAAATGACTGTGAATAATGTTCACCTGCACCTTCTAAACGGAGCCAATGTTGTAACATTCTTGAATAGCCTTGTAAAAATCAACCAAAGTGATTTCTTGCTTAGTGATAAACAGTTTAAGAAGTCGGTAACTTTTGAACGAGACCTTAAAGCGAGATACTTTAACGGCTTGAATCTTGCAATCTTAAAAGATATTTTGAAAGTCGATGAAAAGATTCCTGTTAAAGTTTTTGGAGATGTTCTATTTGATGGAAAAGTTAGCAATACTTTAATTGTTGTGGATCGAGATTTGCTGAGTAGGTTTATAAGTGGATGTGATCCTGCTGAATGGCTTAGTAGCGGAATACCTACTGATCGAGATATTATTATTTCACGTGAGTATAAAAATATTGCAAAAGACAAGAATCTCGACAGTTAATATTTTTTACAATTTTTTAAGATGACATGAATGTTCTTAATTCCGTATTTTCTGGTTCCAACATCACACTTGACTTCCTAAATGGTTATCCAATGGCTGATCTCTTTACACTAACAACAAATCAAGAATTCGATCGAAGTTTGACAGTAGATGAGCTCACAGTCCAACTACCTCTCGAACTTCGAGGATTATTAAATGGGCTCGATTTAGGTTTCGAACGTGGAAACACTTTAATGCTTTACGGAGACAATCAGGTTGTAACTACCAAAACAACATTTCAACAAGGCCGAGTACTGAACTCATTAACAGCTAATCATCGAGTGAATGAGAGAAATCTTCATCAAGTAGCTCAACTGAATTCAGGTATTGATTGTCTTATCATTTTCATTAATTTATTATATCTACCCTATCTACCTGAGAATTAAAAAACTCAGGTAAATATGGTAGATATATTATATTTACCATATTTACCTAAGTTTTTAATTTCTTAGGTAGATAGGGTAAATATAATAAATTAATGAAAATAATGAGACAATAATCAAGTAACTCAACTAAATTCACTTCAGACATGTTGATCGAATCGCCAATATCATTCAAAAGCATTGACGTAGCAAACTTGTTTACTCAAGACACGATATCTGGAGTTCAAATGGAAAATTGGTATGATCGGGCCGTTTTGGCTCAAGGAAGAGATCAACAAACAATTTCTGGAAAGTGGACCGTCAACAAAGCGCTAATCAAAGATAATTTGTATGGAAATGGTTTAATAAACGGTGTAAACATCGATCAGGTGCAGAAAGGATTAGAAGCAAATGTTGCTAAAGTCAATACTGTTTTTGAAGAGTATCAGCTAAATTATCCACAATTGGTATGTTTTTGTAATCTAAATTTATGATTTTCTCTAAAACTCTAACATTGTATAAATATTTTAGTGCCATGAGATGCAATATCTGACCAACAGATCACAGGAAAACGTGCACGTGATTAAATATTTCGAAAACTCTTTCACTCTTAACGCCGACCATAAAATCTACTCTTTGCATTCCTTGCATCTAAAAACTCAACACTTTTTGATGATCAACACTGGTTGCTCCAGCACACTATATTGGTGGCAAGATGGAAACTTTAAAAAGCTGCAAGAGGTAATTTTAAATTTATTGTATAGAGTAAATTTCTTTTATTGAACGTTTTATTTTGAAGATCGTGACTGGTTTTGTGGACAACTGGCTGACAGTTCCAAGTCATCACAATGAAGTCTTTGTGGTAACGAATACAAAATTAGAGAAACATGGTTGTGAAATTGGTGGAACAAATGTCTGGAAGCTGAGTGGTCTTAGCATATCTTTCTTATCCAACATTCAACATGAGCAAGAAGTTCTGGAACTCCATAATAATGAGAAGCGAAGACAAGAGCGATTTTATGCGTTGATGGCTAACAATAATGTCGAAGAGTTTACTGTATATGGTCAAAAGATTGAGGAGTGGAAAATGCCGGCAGGTCAAGGTAAATTTTATTGTTCATCAAAACTATTAACCATTTTAAAAATATCAGCTTTGAATAAAGAATTTGCTTTTTAGGCTACAGATTCATGCCAAATGATGCTGGTTATGGTTTAGCAGTTTGTGATGGCAAGATGCTTTTCCACCTCAACTCTGTGCAGGAGCAAAACCAAGTAGACCTCAAGAAAAAGCGTGAACTTTTTGCATCAATAGCACCTCCAATGAACAGCAATATCTTCAACATAAAATCACTTGCAGAGCTGAGAGAGAGCAGAAAAAATAGGACATTGATTGGATCTGGAAAAATATTTAGTTTAAATCAACCTAGAGAAGATGGATCAGCTGGCAACGAGATCAGGAATATTCCAGAGATTAAAGGTTTTCCAATTCTTCGACCACAAGTTGCCACAGCACCAAAAGTTGTTGATGATAGTTCTAATGAGCAGGAAGAAGATGAGTTTGTAAATTTCTCATCCGAGGAATTTTTGCAAAAGGAAGAAAAACGACCCTTAAAGAAGATTGCAAAAAAAATTAGGGAAAATTGGGAGTTAATCTTTAAAACTACAGATTCTAGTGGAAGTATGATAACCACAACTTCACCTGAACTTGATGATGATCTTGGAATTGAAAATGATGATTCAAAGAATCTTAATGAAGAAACCACCACTAAACCAAAAATTGGTACTTTTTTTAAGGAGGCTCGTTCTAGATTCGAAAATATTTTCAAAACATCGACTCAGGTTGTTGAGGGATCCACTGAGAAATCAACCAAAGACTTTAAATTGAATGCAGAAAAGATGACACCGATTTCTGAAACAACATTGAGTCCATCAGAAGATTTTGAAACCAACGACCAGCGAAGTGACCAAAAAGTTGATGAAGAAATCACAAAGAACCCGATATTTAAAAATATCATTCATGGTATTGAAAATCTTTTCAAGTCATCTACACCTAAATTTGAAGATTCAACTTATGAAACAACTGAAGCAACAATCGAAGATGTTAAATTTGGGCGAGAGAAGATGTTAACAGTACAGCGTGAAAAAGCTAGAAAAGATGAAAAAACTACGTCAATGCCTTCTACACCCAAAGCACCAACACAAAAGAATGAGAAGGAAAATGGATTTTTAGAGTTTCTTGAAGTAGTAAAAGATAACTTGGAAAACTATTTTAAATCCACAACCCCTGATCCTAATTCAGATGTCACATTAAAATTGGAAGATCCGAAAGATGAAATTGAAGCTTTTACAACAATTTTATCAAGCCAAGAACCTTCAACTGTTGAGTCATCAACTAAAATAATTGATTCACCCGTCATGCTGAACATCCCACTGACTCCAAGATTCATAATAAATGAATCGGAAGATCTAGAACTAAGTTCACATGTCACTTCCAAAACAATGGATGATTCAACTGCAATAAGTTACAGTCAAACTTCTACATTTGCTAACAATGAAATTTCTTCGACCACTTCAAAATCTTTGGAAACTATCAAAGTTCATACAGAAGTTTCGGATGTTCCTGCAACAGAAAGTTCATCTCTTACAACTGAGGAGTCTCCCATACTAAGCGGTATTCATAATGTCACATCAATTGCAGAAGCGACGGACCAATCGGATCTGATATTTACTAAAAGTTCAACTGATTATTTTGATTTTAGCACTAAAACTACAATTTCTCCATCAACAAAAGATAATGTTCTATTTGCAACAGAGTCCCCAAAATCAACCACAAATCCACCAGAATTTTCTACTACGATGAAGGTCCAATCTCTCGATGAGCTTTTGGACGATGTAATGCCAAATTGGCGCGAGAAATCAGAAATTGAAGAACCTGAGTTCACCACTGAATTTTCAGAAGACTTGGAAGAAAGAATTGCTCAGCCAATTCCAGTTGGAGGTATTAGCGCGACAAATAGCTTATATTTGCCGGCTCAAGGATCTGGTGAAGTGGTGGTATTGAATGTTGGTCCACTGAATCAGAGAAGAACTTTGGTTGGAGTTTCTGCATCAAGGCAGAGTACGATCAAAGGAAAGCACGATGTCATTCAAGTAAGCTCACTCAAGATGTTTCAAAGATGTTTATAAATTAAAAAATTTTTAAATTCCAGATCTTCGAAGACGTTCTTGAAGGTAGATTGTATCAAACTCTGCCTTGCTTTCAACCATCAAACTTAAACGCTCTACACTACCGAGATGAGACACTGCTGGTATTTCTAGAAGGATATATAGACGTACAAGTTTTCATTTACCGAGGAATTCAAGGATTTGTACCATTTTCCAACTTCAAGCTACCAACATATGCACATCAGATGACTTCTTTGCTTCTTCCACCCACTCTAAAGTTTAAGTGTGATCGCCGTTTTCTGATGATAACGATGAATAGTGAAGTTATTTTTATTGAAACAAAGATTGCAGGCAATTGTGGAATTGAAGAAAACCTACATTGTGATGCATACTGATTATGCATTGATTATGCTGTTTTGTAATCAGAATATAGCTATAAAACTATATTACCATAATAAAAATTTTGGAGAATAAAATTATCTTTTTTGATTTTTCAATTTATTATAGCAGTATACACGAAAGTTTGGTCCACTAGAGAGCCCATATTAACCCGTCCAGTGACAATTGCTCTGCTCTTGGGATGAATTTGAAACTTCTAATGATGCAGTTTTAAAGCTTAACTATCAATCTTTAAGTAAATTACTTCAAATTTATTTATTCTGTAATTTATAAAGTAAAATTTTCAACAAAATTAGAAATACCACTGAAAAAATGGTAAATTTGAATTTTTTTCTCCCGCAAAAATCTTCAGCTCGTGCTAGAGCTCTCAGCGGAAAACCCCGCTAGATTGTATGGCGCGATTTGAAAGTTTGAAAATTATATTTCATTTCGGAAAATGCTTGGAAAATGGAAGGAAAAATTATATTTCAACCCGTATGTATTTTAACTTGTAGATATAGAGAATATTAATTAGTTTTTTCACTTTGGGTCGAAAAAAATTTTGATGCAAAACATAGTGGAAATTTGACATTCGGAAAAACATTTTCCACTTGATTGAAAAATCCACATTTTCTTTATCAACATAATTAAGGTGTTTTGATCACATTTTCAGCAAAAATACAATTTTTTTACTTAAGGTCGAAGAAAATTTTATGTTGAAAGAAAGTGGAATTTTGAACATCCGGAAAAACATTTTCCGCTTTTCAGAAAATTTTAAATTTTTTTCTCCAACACGATTGAAGTGTTCTAAAGACATTTTGGTAAGAAATTATAAAAAATTTACTTAAGATCGAAAAATATTTTAAGAACAATCAAAGTAGAATTTGCAACATCCGGAAAATTCAATTTCCTCTTTCAAGAAAATTTTGATTTTTGTTCATCAATATAATTGAAGTGTTTTAAATGCATTTTGGGCAGAAAACATATTTTTTTTGTGAAGAGTCCAAGAAAATTTTAAGATCATTCGAAGTGGAAATTTTAGTACCCGGAAAATTCATTCTCTTCACAAAAAAAATATGTTTTCCGACCAAAATGCATTTAAAACACTTCAAATATGATGATGAACAAAAATCAAAATTTTCTTGAAAGAGGAAATTGAATTTTCCGGATGTTGCAAATTCTACTTTGTTTGTTCTTAAAATATTTTTCGATCCTAAGTAAATTTTTTATAATTTCTGACCAAAATGTCTTTAGAACACTTCAATCGTGTTGGAGAAAAAAATTTGAAATTTTCTGAAAAGCGGAAAATGTTTTTCCGGATTTTCAAATTTGTACTTTGATGAATCAAAAAAATTTCTTTGACCCTGAACAATATAAAATATTTTTTTACTCAATATATAATTAAAACAAATTAATTATGATGGAAAAGAAAATTTGAGATTTTCTGGCAAATGGAAACTATTTTCCGGGTACTCTAATTTCTGGTTTGAATGATCAAAAAAACCTCTTCATTATAGAATATTTGCAAATATTTTCTGCTCAAAATTTCTTTAAAACACTTCAATATTGATTAAAAAAATTTTTGTGAAATTTTCCGATGAGGGGAAAATTGTTTTTCCGGATGTTCAAAATTCTTATTTGTGTGATCAAGAAATATTTTTCGAACCAGAATGAAAACTCTTAACTTTTTGCTCAAAACGTCTTCAGAAACCTTCATTTATGATACAAAATAAATTTTGAAGTTTTCGGAAAATCGGAAAATGTTTTTCTAGATAACCAAATTTCCACTTTGTATAAACATATATACTTCTTTGACCTCAAGTGAAAAAATCAATTTTTTACTCAAAATGTCTTGAAAAGACTTCAAATATGTGGAAAAAGAAAATTTGGGTTTTTTTAATTAAGTGGAAAATGTTTTTCCGATTTCCATTTTTCTACTAAGATTTGCATCACTATTTGCTTGGGCCCAAAGAACAAAACTATTTATTTTTTCTCTATACATTTATATTTTACAAACATTTGAGTCGAAATATAATATTTCCCTCAATTTTCCAAGCATTTTCCGAATAAAAATATTATTTTCAAATCTTCCAAATCGCGCCATACAATCTAGCGGGGTACCTCGCGGGGCGCGGGGTTTCTTCAACGCGAAGAAAAGAGAAGCAAAGTGAAGTTTGCGATAAAAACAAAAATACAAAAATTGTGAACAAAATATTTTTGCATCCTTAATTTGTCAAGTTTTCTTAATTAATATGTCATGAAACTATTTTTCTCAAGTGCTTCATGTATCTGGTAATAGTGTAAAAGAATTAAAGTGGTGAGTTAAATGCTCAAAGCCAGAAGGTTATTTTTTTCATTTTATTTGGCAGTCCTTAATTTCGATAGTTCAGTTTTAAATCTTTAATTTCTTCAATACCATTAATTGACACAGTAAAGAAATTAGTTATTTACAATTATTAGGTCATATGCTATCCATATTGACAGCAAAAACTTAGGTTTCATGAGTATTTAGGCATTTAAATTGAGATCTAAAATATTTTCTCTTTTCTAAAAAAGTCAAAAATACCAAAATTATCGGTTAAGTAGAGCCGTAAGCATCAAAAAGACTCATTACAAAGTGGGAATTTCAGCTAGCATGTAATAGAATTATCATAACAGATCATTTTATAAAATCCAAGAATAAACAAAATATCCCGCCCAAAACGAGAAGCCAAAATCGAAAAGAGTATGGTTCGATTTTAATAATGAGCAGGCTCACGCATTGTGAGCTTGGACCACTTTTCGTGGGCTTTGATGGTATGTGTGAGTGACTTTGAATTTGACTTCCTGCTGATTGGGAGCCAAACCAAGATTTACTTCCAGCATCATCATATTCTCCACAAAATTCTAAGTAAAACTGCATTTAAGTTTTTTAAAATCATTAACTGTAAAGCTAAAACAAACTTAAACTAAGATCGAAATACTCCCAAGTGGACGTAATATGAAGAACACCGCTATTCAATTTTTCGATTTTGGCGCTGTTTTTTGTAAATTATTACGCATGAAAGTCGCATGAAAGTTAGTCGGAAAGCTTCGCTTACGCATAGAACTTGTTCGCAAATCATTTTAATAAAATATGTCGCGAAACAATAACAGGGATAAACTAGGTCACAGAGTACATGGTAACAACAAAGATGTAGAAGACCTTGAAAACACCGAAGATGACGAAAAAATTGCACAAAGAGTCTCCTTTTGGGGAAAGAATCTGTATGGATCTCAAATTTTTTTTACAATTACATCGTGCGAAATCAATATTTATATAAACTTTTATTTTGATATACTAGGAAAAGGGTCACAGATATTAGAGAGGATGAGAAAAAGCAGGAGTTAGAGGAAGTCTGCAATGTGTCTTGCTTTGATAATGAGTTTGACTTTAAGGAAAAAGTCGTAGAATACGCACAAATTGGAAAACTTGGATCAAAAAGTAAATCGGCTACTGCAATTCTAGATTTTGAGCCTGTAGAGGCGTTACTTCCAATGTGAGTATATATTTCTCTCGATTTGATAAGGTCATCAATTTAGTTTTGTACGATTTCTTACAGGAATCCTTTTTTAACGATTCCTCACAATATGTACACTAAGGACGCAGAAGTTTTGCATAACATTCCATACCTTGGTGAAGATAATATTGAATCGAGTTTTCACTTAACAGAAATAACTCAACATAAAATTAACTTAACAGAAAATAAACTTAACAAAAAATTAACTTAACAGAAAATCAACTTAACAAAAAATTTACTTAATAAAAAATCAACTTAACAAAAAATTTACTTAACAAAATATTTACTTAACAAAAAAATCAACTTAACAAAAAATTTACTTAACAAAAAATCAACTTAACAAAAAATTCAACTTAACAAAAAAATAAACTTAACAAAATATTTACTTAACAAAAAATAAACTTAACAAAAAAATAAACTTAAGTAAAAAATAATTTAAGTAAATTTCAACTTAAGTAAATTTCAACTTAAGTAAAAATCTACTTAAGTAAATTTCAACTTAAGTAAAAATCAACTTAAGTTGAAATTAACTTAAGTAAAAATCAACTTAAGTTGAAATTAACTTAAGTAAAAATCAACTTAAGTTGAAATTAACTTAAGTTGAAATTAACTTAAGTAAAAATTAACTTAAGTTGAAATTAACTTAAGTTGAAATTAACTTAAGTTGAAATTAACTTAAGTTGAAATTAACTTAAGTTGAAATTAACTTAAGTTGAAATTAACTTAAGTTGAAATCAACTTAAGTTGAAATCAACTTAAGTTGAAATTAACTTAAGTTGAAATTAACTTAAGTTGAAATAAACTTAAGTTGAAATTAACTTAAGTTGAAATTAACTTAAGTTGAAATCAACTTAAGTAAAATTCAACTTAAGTTGAAATTAACTTAAGTAAAAATCAACTTAAGTTGAAATTAACTTAAGTAAATATCAACTTAAGTAAAAATTAACTTAAGTTGAATTTAACTTAAGTAAAAATTAACTTAAGTAAAAATCAACTTAAGTTGAAATAAACTTAAGTAAATATCAACTTAAGTAAAAATTAACTTAAGTTGAAATTAACTTAAGTAAAAATTAACTTAAGTAAAAATTAACTTAAGTTGAAATTAACTTAGGTTGAAATTAACTTAAGTTGAAATTAACTTAAGTTGAAATTAACTTAAGTTGAAATTTACTTAAGTTGAAATTTACTTAAGTTGAAATTTACTTAAGTTAAAATCAACTTAAGTAAAATTCAACTTAAGTAAAATTCAACTTAAGTTGAAATTAACTTAAGTTGAAATTAAAATTAACTTAAAATTAACAGAAAATAATTTAACAAGTAAAATTAAAAATTAACAAAAATTAAAAAAAAATCAACTTAAGTTGAAATTAACTTAAGTAAAAATTAACTTAACAGAAAATAATTTAACAGTAAAATAAACTTAACAAAAAATTAACTTAACAAAAAATTAACTTAACAAAAAAATAAACTTAACAAAAAATAAACTTAACAAAAAAATAAACTTAAGTAAATTTCAACTTAAGTAAAAATCTACTTAAGTAAATTTCTACTTAAGTAAATTTCTACTTAAGTAAATTTCTTCTTAAGTAAATTTCTACTTAAGTAAAATTCAACTTAAGTAAATTCAACTTAAGTAAATTCAACTTAAGTAAATATCTACTTGACCCACCCACCCAACCAGTAAAACAACCATTATACTTATAATATGCAACGAACCATTTTACAGTGCATTTTATTTATTTTCAACAATTTTTCATGATACATTTTATCAAAGCAAACTATGATCAAATTTTATTTTGATTTATGTGCTTTTACTAAATTAATTACTGTTTGGCCGTGTTCTTCAAAAAAGCTAATGCCATCCTTGCCATTCTCACTTAACAATTCTAACCTCCACCGTTCTGTCGGTAAACTTGATAAAATACGACGAAATAAATTGATTGAAACAACATCAGAGAAACTAACCGCAGGCTTCTGTTTTTTTGCACTGTTCACAATTAATTTGGCCAACTCCACTTCCAGTGAAACAGTTTTCTCCTTTATAGGTTCATCAACATACGAGACATTATGAAGCTGCATTACATTTAGTTTTCTAAAACTTGCAAAATCATTTTTAGTAACTCGCACTGTTAAATTACTTTCTGATATAAATGAAGATGAAGTTCCAAAGCTTTGATTTGATCTTGTTTCATTCAATAAATCTTTATACACCAAATAAGTCACCAGTCTGTTCAAATTCCATTGGTGCCAGTTACTCAAACTACCATTTGCACTCAACAGCTCAATCAACTTTTTGCGAGTTATAGATATTTTTGGTCTTTTTAATACCAATTTCTGGCAAAAATCATCATCTTCACTGTCTTCATCATTCAAATTATCATTAAAACTACTGCTCCCTACAATTGCTCTCAACAAAACTGCAATCACCGCACTTGCTTCTACTACATTGAGCAGTGAAACTTGGGTGGCCACCTCACAACTGTCACACACTTTTTCTTTGGACGCGTCACAGCTACTCCGCTCTAAACCGTTGAAATAACGATGTAACAGCGCTCGCCGACAAGTATTTTCGGCATTTACACAGAAATTCTCCACACTGTTGAGCGAAGATGCTGCTTGTATTCCTTCGACACTACTGCTCAATAAATTATCTAATAAAACAGAGATAGAATAAAAATTAGCAAATATACATAAACATAATATATTTCAAAACATACTCATGACCATTGAATGTCTCTGCAACAGATCTGTCTGACTATAAAGGACAACAAAATGTCCATGCCCATGTCCCCTTCCTGCTCTTCCTGCCTGTTGGTACAGCATTTCCAAAGTTTCAGGTACCGCAAAGCAAATTACTAACTGTACATCTGGTTGGCTCACTCCCATTCCGTATGCCGATGTTGCACATAGAACCTGTTTTATCCCTTTTTTCCACTCTTCTTCACATTTTTCTCGTAGCAAGGAAGTTGAATGATATACTGTTGCGCTAATCTTCTGTCCCTCCAACATTATGCACAATTTCTCACAATCACTGCGTCGCATGCAATAAATAATAACTTTTTCGTTATTACAGAATTGCTTGTGTAATATATTTACAACAATGTCGAACCCATCTTTAAAACCACTCTTCGACAAGACTTTATACTTCAATTTCTGTTGATTTGTGCAACCTCTGATAATACTCGTTTCTTGACCATTCATGTTTAATAAGCGGAGCATTAATTGTTCAGATCTACATGATGATGTTGCGGTTAATGCGGTGATTCTTGTATTCGGAAATCTTTTGGCCCTCACTTCACCAATCTTTGTGTAATCCGGCCGAAAGCTAGAGCCCCATTGAACAACAAGGTGGCATTCGTCGACAACAATTCTATCAAAATTTCCGTTTTTATAAGATTCATCCAAGTAAGTGAGTAAAACATCATCATCTACTCCATGGTCACCTTCTCCTTTCACAAATTGTTCCGGTGTAGTATAGAGAATTCTTATTTCGTCTCTTACAATTTTTCCGCCTGTCTCTATCTTTTCTCTTGCACTACAAGCGCTTGTAAAACCTTCACAAGGAATCTAAACACACAAAATAAAAATAAAAATCAAGCACGACTAAACTAAACTTATTAACTATACCTTTAATTTCTTAAGATATGACAACTGCTCTCTGGCAATCGCAAGCAACGGTACGATTACTATCGTTAATCCCCTCGAAGCTTTAATCATTGCTGGCACCATGAAGATTATACTCTTCCCACCTCCTGTCTCATCGCTCACTAGTACATCTTTTCCAGCATTCACTTGCTCAATTGCTTTTTCTTGCACACCTCGAAAGTTTTGCAGGTGATACACTTCACGTAAAACTTTAAGACCACTCATCTCTAAATTTTTAAGGGAATTGAAATTTACAAATTTACAAATTTTCCCATTCAACTATATCTAAGTATTCACAAAGGCTAATTGAATCAATATTCACAAACGCAAATCCAATTCATTCACAATATTTATTTATTATTTTGCCAAAAGTCTAATTTGTAAAACTGATCGATAATATGGAGAAAGTGTTCCACCTGCCCCCGTTCTTCAAACATAATGATGACAAACATAGGTTGACGGCCATAGTGCAAAATGTCAGTTCTCTACACAAGTACACATTTATCAATTTGTTAATTTGTTTATTTTATTTCTAGATGCTACACTCAGAAAAACACATGAGATTCAACGAATGCCTGAAGCGAATCCTAGAAGATGGATTTTACAAAAAGGATAAATACAATCCAGAGTTTGTTCTCAGAGTAAAAAAAAGTAAAATAAACATTATAACTTCCTTACTGTCATACTAAGTTAATTACTATTTTTTACAGTTTTTGATGAGCACTGGTGCACTCAAATGGCACAAGACGAACACTTTCATGAGGTGGTGCAAAAAATTCCAGCTCCGCCGTCAGTTAATTTACGTTTGAGTAATCTACAGGAAATCGTTGAAAACCAAAAGAAACAAATTGGAAACTTTGTCAAAATGGAAAAAGACTTGAAGAATAAAATAGCGACTTTAACTCAAGAGAACTTCGATCTGAAAACACAAATTGATTCAAGGACTAAGCAACAAACACCACCACCTGACAATCATGAGGTGTTGGAAGATAATTTCTTCTCCCACAATATTGCTGATAATATTGAATCGGAAACTTCTCTGTCGCCTGCTGAAATGAATGAAAATCATCCAACTATTGTCAAATTATTTAAAGCCAACAGACAATGTAAATTTTGTTCAAAGTATTTTATAGAAACCAGATTCACTAAATTAGCCTATGAGCATGCAAGCCGTTCTCATGGAGTAGTAGTATTCCAATGTACTACTTGTAAAAAACATTCTCATGACAAAAGCAATTTACAGAAGCACTTGAGAGCTGTAAAAGGTTGCTCAGTATCAAAACAAGCCAAGAAAGTATTGAAAAAGGAAAAAAAAAAATGTAATAATTAAGTTTTGTTTTTTATAATATCTATAACTATAATAAAGTTTTATTTTTAAACATTTGAAATAATCGTGTTAGTAATTTTTATTTCTGAAATTCGGTAATTAGGATTTTTTAAAGTTGCATCAATATTTTATATAAGAGTGGTTTATTAGAGTCTTTTATCTGTACTAATATTAGAATCTTGAATGAGTTTATTAGCTGAAAATATCATTTTGATTGTCATATGTAGTTTCAATCTTTATATGCTTCATATAATCGAATGATCTAGAATTCATTTGGATTCGTGATAAAAAAATTACGATTCGTAAAATAAAAATTACGATTCGTAAAAAAACATATATTTTTTTACGAATCGTAATTTTTATTTTACGAATCGTAATTTTCGAATGAGTTCTAGATCATTCGAGCATATGAAGCATATAAAGATTGAAACTACATATAACAATCATGCTAATAAACTCACGCAAGATTTTCAAATATTAGTACAGATATTATAAATTTTTCAGCTAAGCTTCCCTGAAATCGTAGTGATTTAAAAGTTAAAATCTTTTTATCACATCCGTCATATTCTTCAATAGATCACTCTGAGGATTCACCACTTTCAATAATGTTTTAAACTGATTCCTTGTAGCTGTTTCCAATCTCAGCAATGCTTTTGTCTATGTGCTGGAATAATAGAGTTAAAAAATTATTAAGACTTTCTTTAAAAGATTTTTGATGTTACATCCTTACCGAAATCATATTCTTCAATCATTCATCAAATCCTTGCTTGCCGCATTGCCATCCCATACTTCCGGATCAAATTCCTGTGGATCCTGGAGTTTCTCACTAGCCGAGTGGAATTTAGTTCAGACAAAGCTTCAGCTGCTTCTAGTTCAAGATCTCACAAAAGCACAGGTGTGGAGCCAGCTTCATTTTTCAGACCATACTGACTAACTGCCATTTTTGTGTTGAAACACGGCAAAATTTATCAACAGCGGACCTACTGAATCTACTGGAGCCACCTGGTGGACGGAAAATTTGATTTATTCAACTTAACAGACAGTTCATTGAATAAAAACTTACCAGTAGGAGAGCACTTCAATCACTTTATTGAACTTTTCCGGAAACTCCATCCATCCACTCAACTTGACTTCGAATTTCTATCGAGCCTCCAGAATTTTGCCACGACACCATTGCTTAGTTAGACCACAGATAAAGGACTCAGACATAAAACAAAACATTTATCACCAACTGTCCATTTAATTTGGAGGATTTCCTTGAGTGATTCCTTGAATGTTACTGTCCAAGGTCACGTAAAATTCTCCAGGCGTCAATAACATCCACACTGCATTTTCCGCAATTTTTATTTCTTGCACCAGAAAAGCGTTCACATTTATCTTTTTTTTTGAATTACTTCAATTTCTGTTGGGAGCGAGCGTGGTGGTGATTAATTTGTTGAACTCTGATATATCTTGTACGGACCATCGATAATCATTTTGATAAAATCTCTGAATTTCTATGAGAGAGCAGCAAATAGCACACTGGGGAAGCTTGTAGAACATTTTATCTAAGCAGCGGAGAGTGTGCCAAGGCACCAGAATCTAAGCCCCAACATCCAAGAACATTCCTTTCACCATTCCTGTAAAAAATATGGAAATTATTAAAATAAATCTAGAGAAATAAACACAACAAAAAAACTTACGATCAGCATTGCATCCTTGCAACACCTTCACTCTGTGCCAGATATCATCCTTGAGTCAAACGCAAAACATCACCGCTGTGAACAAAATGCAGCGGTCTTTAAATAGTTCTCTTGAACTTCCGGCTTGTTGGTGTACATTTAAGCAATGCACGTAAAATGATTCATTAAATGATGACAAGTTTCATTATAAATATTATGATACTACAAATTTGTTATATATTCCTTACCACAGCTCGAATCTTGTTTAAAGCTGACTCCACTGTACTGCCTGAGATCATCAAGTGCAAGAGCATATCAGGTTACTCGACATCATGCTGCATAAATTATTTGACGTAGTCAAAAATTTAATAAAAACAAGGATTTTGTGGCACTAAAATAACCTTTTCGTAAAGCCAAACTTTCTAGAGATCACAATTCACTCGTCATAAATCTTAGGTGATTTTTGTTGGCCGTCGTAATGCTACTATCACTTAATTTCTTGTCGATCAAGCTTCGGATTCTTGATTCCTTCACTGTTACCAAAAATAAAACTTAAAATTAGTTAGATATTAGCTATATATTAATTTAATTCTCACTTTATAGTATAATTCTGTAGAACTGTTGATCTGCGCAACCACCTTGTCTTGCTACCATCGGCAAACAAATAAACTTTCAAAGCCAACCAGCTGAACACTAGGTGATGATAATTTTCACCAAAAAATCGTTGTTCAGTCGAATCTGGGGCAAGGTTTGTCCACAACATTGGCATGCAATCAATCGATTGTAGTGCGAGGCAACTCATCATCCAAAAAGTAATGTTTCATCTGGTTCAAAGAGTATTTAGGAATTGCATGAGGATTTTAGTACAAAAAATATTGAATTAATAAATACTTACTATTTGGTTCTTTTCATTCACTCACCTTCATATTCGTAGAAATCTTACTTTTATTAATCAAATTGTTCTTAACTTGCTAATCCCACTCAATTCTCGAATTAATTGAAAATTACTTTTTCCGAGATGAAAAATGCTTCGATGAATCCACTAATCTGACGTATAATTGTTTATTAGCCCCCTTAAGTGACGTTTCAAAATTTTAATTTTATTGTTGCTGTGTTTGTTGTTGTTATTCTGAAAAAAGATGAATGAAGTTATTTTAGAAATTTAAAAGATGATGATGCTAGCTCTGCCCTAGATTCAATATTATCGAGACATGTTTCATCGTATGATAAGCTTGGCGATATTCACAGTGTTAAATTTATATGTTAATTTTTATCAGAGTTCTGATTGATTGCTGATGAAATTGACTATTTTTTTCGCAATAATTGTTTTGAAAATTGTTTTGCTAAATTAAAAATAGTATAAGTATAGTATTTCAAACAACTCAATAGTTTTTCACATAATTAATTACAAATTAAGCGTTCAAATTATTTATTAAGAAAGAAATTGTTCATCTAAAAAAGTACTAACATTTTTTCATCAAAAGTACCAACACAAATTATAACAAAAAATTGGCTTTAAACACTTTTATTGCGTAGCTGTAATGTTTCAAATGAATTGGAATCTTTAAAAATCCTCTTTTTCTATTCAAATTGTTCATCTAAAAAAGTACTAACATTTTTTCATCAAAAGTACCAACACAAAATATAACAAAAAATTGGCTTTAAACACTTTTATTGCGTAGCTGTAATAATTCCAGTGAACTAGATCTTGAAAAATCCTCTATTTCTATTTAAAATGATCATTTTAAAAAGTACTAACATAATTACATTAAAAGTACTTACACAACATATAACAAAAAATTATTATTATTATTAGACTATATTTTGTGTAAGTACTTTTAATGTAATTATGTTAGTACTTTTTAAAATGATCATTTTAAACAGAAATAGTGGTTTTCTTAAGATTCTAGTTCACTGGAAACATTACAGCTACGCAATAAAAGTATTCAAAGCCAATTTTTTGTTATATTTTGTGTTGGTACTTTTAATGGAAAAATGTTAGTACTTTTTTAGATGAACAATTTGAATAGAAAAAGAGGATTTTTAAAGATTCCAATTCATTTGAAACATTACAGCTACGCAATAAAAGTGTTTAAAGCCAATTTTTTGTTATAATTTGTGTTGGTACTTTTGATGAAAAAATGTTAGTACTTTTTTAGATGAACAATTTGAATAGAAAAAGAGGATTTTTAAAGATTCCAATTCATTTGAAACATGACAGCTACGCAATAATTGTATTTAAAGCTAAAAATTGTTAAAATTTCAAAAAAATACTAGCTTAACAAATAAAGGTACTTACACAAAAATCAACATTATTAATAATATTTTTAATAACTTTATTGCTGTAATATTACAATTTTGCGATAAAAAAGAATCAATTTTGTGAATCAATTAGTGTGTTGATACTCTTTTAATTTACATCAATTTGATTTATAGTTAGATTCGCAGCAGAGCCAAAATTTAACTCGTCATTTTTAATTTTAAAATAGTCTATCGTAATTTATTGAGAGTGAAATTGTTAGTCTAAAAAAGTACTAACCACATGCAAATAAAGTACTTACAAGAAAAATGCACCAATATTTAGTCTTTTAGTTCTTTTATTTCCTAGCTTGAGTCTTTACAACAATAAATAAAAATCTTAAATGAATCATTTATTAAAATTAATCTTTTTCAATATGTAAATAATAAACAAACTACTAACAACATGAAAATGAAGTACTAACAAACAGCAAGTATTTGATGAACAATTCAGTTTTTGCGACTCACGTCAACAAATGTAAAATAGCCAACTGGATATATTTTAGGATTCACTGCTAATTCAAGGATCATCTTCAGGGCAAAATCATTCTTTGCGCTGCAGAAAACTTTAGAACACATTCGCATCGAAAATCCCATCTCTTTTGAAACGTTTTCATACATGTTCAGAGGTGAATCAAACGATATTCTGTCGGCCACGCAGAGGTCAAAAAATCTTTGCAAACAGTCAGATCGTTGAATTTTCCTAAGAATGATGAATTAAGCATTAATAAAATAACATTTATGACACCTAAAACTGAATAGTTTTTACATTTTTAGATCAGCATTTTGTTTCAAAAAAGGAGCCGCTAGTCTAGTTTTCCCTGTCCGTACACATTTTTGTGCGTGTACGATTAACTGCTTGGTTTTTGAAACTAAAATTAAAAAAACAATTAAATATTCATAAAGTTAAATTTGAAATAAATCGCAATTCTTTTGTACCGTCTTGAACGCCAATTACATTCGAAAATTTTTTCAAATGAGAGTATTTCTCGTCTCTGGTCAGAAAAATACGTTTATCACACATCCATACGTTTTCGTGTTTTTGCAAAATGAAGCAAAACTTTTCCACCGTCAAGGCTACCATTTTAGTACTAAAAATTAAGGTTTTAAAGTGAAATTTTTAAACCAAAAAATAAAAATATTTACCAAAACTTTGAGTAAAATTCATCAGTATCTGACAACAGATGATTGAAGGATTCTGTGTAAATAAGATTCTGCCAAAAATGCATGCAACTGGAAGCTGATACGGAAATTGTATTACGGAAAAATATTAAAAGAATATATCAAATCAATTACTTGTCAAGCACATATTTACTGCGATTTCAGACCAAGACTCTTTTCTACTCTCATCATTGCTAAAGTTTTTATCGCTTGGATCATAGAGATTTTTGAACCGCTCGACCTCTGACTTAAAAAAAATTAGCTCGCCCGCAGATATTTGATCAGTTTTGGTTGAATTTTGCTTCAACAAATTGTCAGGATCAAGAGCAGCATAGCAGTGAACTTGGTAGATTCCGAACATTTTATCTAAACTGGCATTATTTTTTGACTCCTTCAAATCTTTTTGTGGAACTGGTGGCCAAATATCAATTGGCTGCTGGATCTACAACCAAATTAAAATATATATTAATTAGATGATCATTGAATTATAAAAATCATTTAACTTCTGATGCTTGAGCCTCATCTACTTGGCAGTTGAGTGGGGGTAGTGGCAGGACTTCAACCCGTGCTCCTATTTTTTGCAAAAATGTTATTTTTGAATCATCAAGCTGAGCAGCTAGTTGGACTGACACGGAGTTCCATCTTTTCTCAAACATTATAGCATCACAGCTCGGCTTTTGAAACGAGTTCGCAAATACAATTTGACACACCATGCCAAAGTGGCTATCCTGTGTTTTCTCCGTTTGTATATCCACATGAGCGATTACAATATCATCGGTCGGAATGGAAGTCGAAATTCTAGAAATTGTATTTCCAAAATGATTGGTTGCTACGTTTCTATCGTTTATCATTCTGATTCCATGCGAAATTTGAATTCTATCCAGTTTTTTGCCAGCAGTCAGCTTTACATAAAAATAAATAAGTAACATTTAAGCATGGTTGCAGTGAAATATTTTGTGATAAAAACTAACGAATTTGTGTTGGGGGAATTTGTCATCGTTCGAATCGCAATTCACGTCACCTCCTGCAAATATCTGTACTTTTTCTCTTATTAAAATGCTGTACAAAATTTCACACATAGTATGATACTGTGCATGCTCTGTAGACGCTGAACCTAGGTTGTATTCAGAAATGAACGCTACAAGATTGTTAAGAATCACCACTGGTGTGATGCACAGTTCGAAAAAACCAAATTTGCTGCTGATTCCAATAGTAGGTAAAGCACACTTATCATAATTACGACAAAAAACACCTACAATAAAGTAAAATATGTAAATTTAGTTAACATTAGATTGAATACACTTACCAGCACCGCCACCACTTTTTAAAAATCTATTAACAACAAATTGATCATAGTCAGCAAAAATTTGGGACTTGAGTAGTAGTGGATTGTCTGATAGCTTCGTTTCTTGCAGCAATAATACATCTGGCTTGAATTTCAGTATTTCTTTTAAAAGTGGACTGTTAAAGTTCCCATTGCAATTGAAATTAACAACCTTGAGATAGAATGCAGATTTTTCCAGTGCTTTTGGAACACACTCCAATAGTTTTTCCATGTTGTTGATGGTTGTTGTTCCGTGAATTGCCACTTTGTCCAACAATGTTTGCACAATCGCTGGACTCAACTGTTAAAAAAACATAAACAAACAATATTACATCACATATTACCTACGCACACAAATTAAAAAACACAAATTCAATAAATCTCACTAACTGGTACATTACACCAGCTATTTATTGGAGTCTCATCAGCAGGAATTTTAACAGTCTTTAACATAAAATCAGAATCTTCTTGACTGGATTGTGAATTTAGTGGAACTTGATGAAAAGGCAGAACACTTGCAGAATTGGGCGTAGTTTGTTGATCATCTGGTGATGATTGAGTCCAATCTAACTGCTGTGGTGTTGATGAACTATTGCTTGCAGTTATTTTCATAATACCTGGAAAGAAACAGTTATAAAAAATGTTAATTTAAGTAGAGAAATAAGTTAAAATTATCATAATATGTTATATCATTGCACATCGTCTTCATTCTTACCAGTTTCATCGTCGTCGTCGTCGTTGCTGCTTTCGTCGCTCCAAATATAAGGTTTCTGTTGCTCATTTTGTTCTAAAAAGAAACCGGTTTAAAGGATATAAATTTTAAAACTGTTTTATTTTATATTACCAGAAGCTGTATGTAGTTGATGGACATCGTCTTTATTCTTACAAGTTTCATCGTCGTCGTCGTCGTTGCTGCTTTCGTCGCTCCAAATATACGGTTTCTGTTGCTCATTTTGTTCTAAAAAGAAACAGGTTTAAAGGATATAAATTTTAAAACTTTTTTATTTTATATTACCAGAAGCTGTATGTAGTTGATGGACATCGTCTTTATTCTTACAAGTTTCATCGTCATCGTCTTCGTTGCTGCTTTCGTCGCTCCAAATGAACGGCTTCTCATTTTGCTCTGGAAAGAAAGAGTTTTTAAGGATATAAATCTTAAAACTGTTTTATTTTATATTACCAGAAGCTGTATGTAGTTTATTCACATCGTCTTTATTCTTACAAGTTTCATCGTCGTCGTCGTCGCTGCTGCTTTCGTCGCTCCAAACGAACGGCTTCTCATTTTGCTCTGGAAAGAAAGAGTTTTTAAGGATATAGATCTTAAAACTGTTTTATTTTATATTACCAGAAGCTGTATGTAGTTGATGGACATCGTCTTTATTCTTACCAGTTTCATCGTCATCGTCGTCGTTGCTGCTTTCGTCGCTCCAAACGAACGGCTTCTCATTTTGCTCTGGAAAGAAAGAGTTTTTAAGGATATAGATCTTAACATTATCACTATATGTTACCAGAAGCTGCTTGCACACTGATATCTTCAACATCACTCGCATCATCATCACTACTCCAAAAACTGCTTGTTTTTTGTGTGCTGCTGGATGATAATGAATGGTTATTGTTATTTCAAAATGAAGACGAATTGAAATACTCACCATTTCTTTTGGGAAACTTGAATCGTTTGCTGAGGAGATGCGGAATTTACGCTTAAATCATTTCTACGATGCATATTGAATGGGAAATAGCTGAAAAAAGTTTATAATTATCAATTTCTTCAATTTACTATGATGAATCTACTATAAATGATAAAGAGTTAATAAAGAGTTAATAAAGAGTTGAAATTTTTGGAAAGAGTATTAGAAGATAGTGTGAGTAATTGAATGAATATATATTTGGATTCACAAAAGCATTTTTATTAAATTCAACTTTCAATTCAAGCATTAAAAAAGCCAAATAGTGAAATAAGTGAAATAAAATAGATAAAAGTATAAAAGACCAGCAGAATGACAAACAACATGTTGACCACATCAATGAAATTGAAGGTAATATAATATTTTTGTTTAGAAATTGTAGTGTTATTGGTAAATTTAATTTATTGGTAAATTTCCATTCACAGACTCTAATTGAGTTGGCTCTAATTAAGCCTAATACTCATACTGAATGTCAAGTCAGAGTGATTGTGCAAGAAGACGTTTATTTTGACGGTAAGTGTTGATATTTTGAGGGAAATTGTATTCGAATTTTATGAAAATTTGGCTAAATTCATGTGTAAATTTTTGAGGTTATATTTGTTGTTGTAAATGAAAAATCTACTTACATTTGATTTTTTGCTTATAAATGTGAATGATATATATTCTTATGAAGCCTTAAATTAATTGATTGTGTTTTATACATTGTAATACAATACTTAATAATAAAAATGTCTTAAAAAGTATTTATATTATATTCTGTTTAATTTGCAGAATCGATGAATTGTGCAATCGTCCATTTGTGGGACGGGGAAATGTCCTTAATGGCCCTGGTGTCACCTAAAATGGTGAAAAGAAAGTTCCAGCTAGGTGAAACAGTTCTTTTGTGCATAGTGAGTGCTTCCCGCAGCAAAATAGACGGAGTGTAAGTATTTAGTTGAACATAATATTAAAAAGTATACTTGAATTAATAATTTTTTTGATTGTAGCCTCACATTCCGATTGCATAATTGCAAAAGGCTGGAAATTGAAGGCGTGACAGTTGAGTCATTGATGGCTTGCAGAACAATAAGCATGCCAAGAGTTGAGAACTGGAATATCAATGAATTTAAGCAAATTAACTTCATTCGCAGCGTGGAGTTGGTTCTTGCTCAGGCTGCTGACTTACGGAAAGGTGCAGGCAGAACAACTTTGATGACTGCTGATGGATTATGTCAGGACGGAGTGCATCTTCAGTTGGTTTGCTTTGGCCTGCAAGCTGAGCAATACTGGAAACTTTTGTCTGCGGGTACACGAGTTGCTGTGGAAAACTTTGTTGTTAAAGAACCGGATTGTCGCTATAACTATTTCGGGTGTTTGTTCCAAATAAGATTGACTCATTTGACCAAAGTTGTTGTGATGGAGCGAAATGTAAGGGGTTACCAAAGATTGCCTCCACAAAAAATGTTAATGAGCCCGACTAATCTTCTGTCGAATATTGATACCAACAAAAATCAGCGCCATGATATTGAAGGCAAAATCACTTACATTAAAGAGTCTACTGTGCAAGTTGAAGGTGCTCTTCAGCAAAAAATGGTCATATTGTTGACAGATGTGACTACTGATGGAGCCAAAACTGAGCGTGCTAATTTCGCAACACAACTCAAGGTGGACATTTGGGGCGCTCGATTAAGCACTATGAGAGACGAAATTAGATATGGGCGAAAAATTACCATTCGTGGTGCTTTTCTAAAAGAATGGATCCTCAATAGTGGGAAAAATTTGGGAAAATCTCAATATGCATTGAATATCAGTAGCAGCACCTTCCTGGCTGTTGAAGACTGAATCAAATTAAGATTGTGTTACTACCAAATATAATGAAAAGGTAGATTGATTATAGATGACAAAAAAATATTGTGTATTAACCTTGCCTTGTATTAAACAAAGAATTATGAAAAAATAAAATTTAAATTTAACCTTGAAAAACATGTCTTGTTAATTTTTACATTTCAGATACAGAATATAATTATCACATTAACTGATTTTTACTTAAGTTGAATTTCACTTAAGTTGAATTTCAACTTAAGTTGATTTTTACTTAAGTTAATTTCAACTTAAGTTAATTTCAACTTAAGTTAATTTTTACTTAAGTTAATTTCAACTTAAGTTGATTTTTACTTAAGTTAATTTCAACTTAAGTTAATTTCAACTTAAGTTGATTTCAACTTAAGTTAATTTCAACTTAAGTTGATTTTTACTTAAGTTAATTTCAACTTAAGTTGATTTTTACTTAAGTTAATTTCAACTTAAGTTGAATTTTACTTAAGTTGAATTTCAACTTAAGTTGAATTTTACTTAAGTTGAATTTTACTTAAGTAGATTTTTACTTAAGTTGAAATTTACTTAAGTTTATTTTTTTGTTAAGTTTAATTTTTTGTTAAGTTTATTTTTTGTTAAGTTTATTTTTTGTTAAGTTTATTTTTTGTTAAGTTTATTTTTTGTTAAGTTGAATTTTTTGTTAAGTTGATTTTTTATTAAGTAAATATTTTGTTAAGTAATTTTTTTGTTAAGTAAATTTTTTGTTAAGTTTGATTTTTTATTAAGTAAATTTTTTGTTAGGTTGATTTTTTGTTAAGTTAAATTTTTTGTTAAGTTGATTTTTTATTAAGTAAATTTTTTGTTAAGTTGATTTTTTATTAAGTAAATTTTTTGTTAAGTTGATTTTTTGTTAAGTTATTTTTTTGTTAAGTTATTTTTGTTAAGTTGTGAAGATAATATTGAATCTACCTTTATGCGTGATTATCTGAGTGATTATGATGGAAAAGTACACGCCGCCAGTGGAAAAGCAGATAAAAACAATAATTTGTTAAGTAAGCTGACTGTCCGAACTGCTCTAAAACCAGATATTGCCGGACCAAGCGTATCGAGTCTTTCTTGTAATCCAGATGAAGATGGACCAAACACATTCAAATATCTTTTTTGTCGAAGGTGCTTCATTTACGATTGCAAGATTCATGGTAAAGCTCTTTAATATATAATTACAAATTATAATCATTTGATTCATGTAGTTGAAGACCCCATTCCTAAAACGAAGCGTCCATTCCCAGAGCTCGCAGCTCCTGATGAAAGTTGCGGTTCAAATTGTTTCAAATGGATGGTAATAATTCTTCACCTTTGCTTAAGCCATTTTATTGAACACCCGAGTTTTTAATTACAGGAAAAAACTGATGATCAAGAAGATATTTGGGAATATTTGGTTGAACCAGATGAAATCTGGACCGGGTCTGATCAATCTTTTTTTCGCTGCTTACAGAAAGTTTTTTTGTGTAATTACTGCGCTATCGCAAAAACCATGATGACTAAAACATGTCGGTTAGTTTTGTTCTCTATTATTTCATCAGATTTGACCAGTGGCGGCTCGTGAGAAATATGCTTGGGTGTGCAATTTTTAAAAATAATCCTTTTTTAACAATTTGTTTAATACTGCAAAATTATTGTTTAATTAAAAATATAGAGAAAAGCTCTATGAACAAATGTAGTTCTAAAACTCAAGTTAAGGGGGCGCAAATGTTTAAAAAAGATTATTCTCAAAAGCGCGCGATGTGCAAAATTTAAAATGCACACCCTAAAATTGATTTTTAGTTGATTCTCAGCTTGTTTTACGATTTTTTAATTAAGGTACGTTGAAAATCATCAAATTTGTCAAATTTGAACCAAAAAAGTATAAAATTTCTACATCATACAGTGCAATAATTTTTTTTAATTTTCATACAATATTGAGAAACATGGTGCATTCTCAAATGTTGCACCATTAATCATTTGAGATTTTTTTTTGAATATAATTTATTTAATCACATTTTCTGAATCTTAAGAGATAAAATAAGAGTTTATTAGCAAGAAATACATTAAGTAAAAGTGAATTATACTGAAAATTATTATGTAAACTGTAGCAAAACATATTTTGTATATTCAATTAATAATTATTTGATGATCTTGTATGGATCACAAAATACCTTAGGGTGTGCAGTGCACACCTTGCACACCCCGACGAGCCGCCACTGGATTTGACTTAATTCGGCTTATTTTTTCTCCCATCAGTCAAGTCTACGAGTTTGCTAAGAAAGAAGCTGACTATGAGCTACCTGAAGTAGTAAAGACTAAAGTTGTACCCAAGTCAAGAACAAAGCCGGGTAACTACCAGCAACTGAGCATGACTCAACAAAAGAGAAATGAAAACTTATTGATCCCCAACTACATTCCATGTGATCACGAGGGTCCTTGTGGTAAAAATTGTTCATGTATCAAAGCTGGAAACTTTTGCGAGAAGTTTTGTAACTGCAGCGATAATTGTAAGAATCGATTTCCAGGATGTCACTGCAAAGGGCAATGTACAACTAAACAATGTGCCTGTCGTTTTGCCAGCAGAGAGTGTGACCCTGACATTTGCAAAGTTTGTAAAGCGGGTGAATTTGAAGTGGAGGATATTGTTTGCAAGAATGTCAGCATTCAGAGAAAATTGCGTAAGATTTTTTTTTAGAATTATGTTCTAATTAGCTAGTTTGATGATATATTTCAATTGATATTTTTTCAGGTATGCACTTGGCAATTGCGCCATCAGACGTTTCTGGATGGGGTGCATTCTTGTTGGAAACTGCTCATAAGGACCAGTTTATAACCGAATATTGCGGTGAAATGATCTCTAACTTTGAAGCTGATCGTCGTGGAAAACTATACGATAAGCAGGGTTGCAGCTACTTGTTTGGTTTGAATGATGGTAAGTTTAACGTACTGTTTTAATAAGTTGTAACTTCCTTTTATTTCCACTAGATTATGTGTTGGACGCAACTAACAAAGGAAACAAGGCTAGATTTATAAATCATTCATCCAAAAATCCTAATTGTTATACACAAGTTATTATGGTTAATGGTGATTGCAGAATTGGAATTTATGCGCTCAAAAAAATAAAATCCGGCGATGAATTGTTCTTCGACTATAAATATTTGCAGGACAAACAACAATTTGTAGCAATAGAGCGGTAATCATTCCTAATACCTACTGCTGAAAAATTACTGATGTAACTTAAGAATTCATTAAAAACTCAAATAAATTCAATTAAAGGACAATGGGTTTTTTACTTATGAAACACATTTTAGGTCAATATATGCTAGGTTTCCAACACTTTTATTGAATAACTGAAAAATTTCATCCAACGCTAAGGTCAGAAGGTCCTTCAATAATGATGTGAATTATGGTCAGGTAAATTCATCTACAATGTGAGAAAAGTTTTGTTATATTGTTGTACTTTCTCAATTTTTACCGAGCTGTAAAGTAAATGAATGAAGATGACAAAAAACATTATATTCAAATTCTTTATGCATTCAATATTGGATTTTCAAGCTGTGGAGTCTTCAAGTCTAAAAACCTTTTATGCAACATGTATGCGCTGAATTTTCAACGTCTTGTAAAATAACTTGTACAGTTTTCTTTCTCTCTGCTCAGTGGCTTACACATTTAACTTGAATCAAAAACAGCTCAGTAACGATCAAGTGCTCGTGGCGAGCAGACACATTTAAAACAAATAAAAACTCGCGATCTATCATACCTTACAAGAATTCAAATAAAGTTTATGTAATAAAGTGAATATTTATTAAGAAATATATATTTTTAATTTTATTATGCTAAAAGATTGTCATGAAAGTATTTATTTGTCTCAAACTTTGCGCATTTTAAATTGAATTTATATATTTCAAATATTGATAGAGAAAGTTAGTTTTACAACATTTGTTGGTTTGCCAAACTGGAAAATTGAAATAAATTTAATAAGATATACATAATTTGCTTGCAGTTGCCGAAAAAATAAGTGAATAAAAATAAGAATAATTAAAACACGAAAAAAAACCATAATTGCAAGAAGCCGGTAAAAGTGCAAATAAGAGAAAAGGAAATTTTATTAAAAGAAAAAGGTGAAATGCAGTTTGAAGAAGTGCAATGAAAAATAAATAAAAAGTTGCCAAAATTTTTGTGTGACTCAAGTTGATAAAAGCAACACATTGGAATAAAAACATAAAAAAATGGTGAGTGTCCAGGATCTTGGGAATTAGTTTTCTTGGGCGATATTATTTAGATCTACAACTTATTTACCAAATATTATATGAGCTTGCATTTTAGAACATTTTTCAACAAAACGACGTTCACTGTTTTTTTTTTGCGCAATTATGCTAAAATATTTGCTTGGTCTAACAACTCAAGGTGAATGTATCGATTAAAATTATTGGTTGAATTATTGTCTTGAGCCACAGACTCCAATTATCTCGCATCGCATTCATTACTGTTCCAAGTGCTTAAGTTTATATACATGCTACGCATAATCCAGTTTGATACAGGTTTAAGCAGAAATCTTTCGAAACGAAAAGTTGTCAGGTACTTGACATTGTTTTTTGCAACATATAAACATTCTTGTATTTTTGGTTTTTATGGTAAATTAACGTTTCATTGTAATATTTAATTGAGATATGATATAGACGGTTAACTGAAATTAAGATGGTTTCATCTGAGGTATGTGTCAATTAGTTCAATATAAAGTAAATAGTATTTTTATTCATAAACTTGATTATTTTAACATTTAAAAACATAAAGTTCAAAAATGCATCCAATCCGTTCGAATAGATAGTTGGACTGTTTTTGTGAATTAATAGCAAAATTTACTAAAATATAACATACGGTATTATTAACACGTTGAACATGAGATTTGGTGGAAACTGCTAACTCACAAAATCTTCCAAAATTATAATTGGCCTCCACAACCTGTTTCACCTGTGTGTTGCCGTTACTCAAAAATTCAACAAAATTTCTTCATCAATTTTATACTTGCACTTGTTTCTTCTTGGCTTTTTCGTCTATGAAATGATGAATATTTACGTTTCCGATAATTTCGCTGTTAAGGTGTTTGCTCGAGCTGGCTTGATGGTTTGTTGTTTGCCTTTCGGATACTACAATTTTAAGCGTTTTCTTTCTTCTAAAAATTGTACAAGTTTATCATTTCACAGTCTGCCTGGCCGCTGAGAAAAATTAGTTGAGCTCCAAAACATTAAAACTCTTAAACGGAAGTATTAATTGGTTATAATGGTGGATTTAAAAAACTAAGTTTGATTTTGAATTTTTTTAATACAGTTCTCTTTTCTTGCATATTAACTTTAATAATTCAAAATGATTTATGAAAATATTTAACTTATTGTAGTTTTCAACAATGTGACAATCATTTTTTAGAAACGCAACACTGAATAAATAACAGAAGACTTAATGTTAATGTTATAATGTTGAAAATCTCGAATTAATCAAAATATTCGCTTATATCCTATCATTTATATTTAAGACTGCAATTAAAGTTATCTAGATCTATCATATTTCAATTGTCAGTTGGACACTTAAGATTCCAACACGTTGCAAGTAACAGATGCTTTACTTCTTCTTCATACTGGATTCGACCAGCAATTTCATTTCCGTCATTGAACATCCAATGAATTTGTGCAAACTTAGAGAGTAGCAAGGATCGGCCAAGTGTTCAACCAAGTTAGAACCTCCAATCAGCTTGGGATTGGAAAAGAAATCCAAGATCACCAGGCGTTTTGAATAAGCATCGCCATCCGACATGTTTGTACTATTTAAAAAAGTTTATTTTATGAAATGATCTTAAGAACATCTTAAAGAAAACTCACCGCTTCAAAAGCTTCTCAGGATATGTGGCAAAAATTTGCTCGTTGAACGAAAAAATATAAAAGAAATTGACAAAGAAATCAACAAGTCCTCGGCGAAAATCACACAGATCAATAATTTCATGAGTGACATTTCTGGTTCCATTTGTGAACAAATTTTCGCGATCATCTGTAATAGATAATAAAATACTTATGTCGATATTATATCAAAAATTATAATACCTTTGCAATAGTAACCAACAGTTGGCAAATGATGATTTTGCTGAAAGTAGAAAACCGCCAAAACTGCCACAGATCGAGGACCAAGTGGAACTTCAGCTTCATAGATATTTTTGTACCAATATTGCAAAAACTTGAGGAACTTCAAGACTGTAAAGAATACATAATATATTAATAAAAAGAGTAAACATTAGTTGACTTTTATTGACTTACATTCTGGCTGCAAAATGAAAAAGTTTTTGAGCAATTCCAAAGCATAATAGTCTTCATGATTATCCAGAATCTTCAAGATAAATGTAATCTTCATTTCCAAGAACTCAATGATTGTTGCGAGCTTTTTAATTTCAATCACTTTGAACTCCTTTGATTTAGAAACGAGATCCAGAAACTTTTTGTATGCGGTTTCATTTATCTCCAAAGCCTTAATCTTTGATGAACCAGTAGTTTCTAAGAATATTAAATGTTAGTAAATTTAAGATCATAAAAGTTGTTATTGTGATTCTTACTGGATCTCAAGAAGATTTCAGCGTGTGGTGAATCTTCCTGCTCTTGAATCACACTGGCGTCATAAATGTGGAATGAGATTTCTGGTAGTTCCAAGCCGAGTTTTTTTAGAGAAGACATCAACGACTGATACTTTCTAAAGTTAGTCGAATCTGTAGCTTTCAGACAAAGTTTTCGCGTTAACTTTCCGATATCAGCCTTATCCAAAGAACTTATAAAGGTGTTATGCTCTGATCGAAAACTCATCGGTGGGTCAGTTTGTGGACGTTTATCGGAGCCGTAGCATAAATGAAACAACTGTTCAAATGGCGTGAACTCCATTTTACTATTTATTCTTATTAAAGTTTTGAAAAGCGTGTTGATCAGATATTTTGAACAAAATGCTATAAAATATTATAGATTGTATTCAGTTTTTATAGCAACAGAAGTAAACACAACCGAGATCAGAAACGGAACGGATAAAAATGGCGGGAATATAATAAAAATCTCAAAATAATCTTTACCAGCCGGGTTTTATACTCGATGGATAAATTCCTTAAGCAATCTTTACTCACTTATTTCTCTCTTTTACTGTATACACAACCATGGAATAATTCGGCTACTCGGCTCACACGATGTTTAAAATATACGCGTTTAAAAGTGAAAGCCATGACGAATGGAATCGATGTAATAAAATATTGTAGCAAAGATAGTTTTTTATCTTCATATTTGCTGTGGTTTATTGGATACACTTTGGATTCTTCAGATGGAATTTAAGTTATGTCAACGATTTTTTAGATTTTAATTTTGGAAATGATTTAAATTTTAAATAAGTTTTTTACTGAATTTTTTACTGAATAACTTTTGAGGATTTTTTGTAGCATAGATTATTAAAAGTGTTATGAAATCTCTACAGAAATGTTAATTTTTTGCTCGTTTAGTATATTAAATCACAACTCAATCATAAATTTTAACAGAAAAGAAATGTGAAATATAATTTATTGATTTTGTCATGTATTGAATATATTTAATGAGATTCAATTTGTATCAATTTAGCGACATTTCCTGTATATATTTTTATTATTCATTAACCTTTTGTTAAATTTGGCAAGCTTGTTCAAATTATTTATTTAAATATTTGCAATCGTCTATAATAATCGTCCTAATTTTGATATTGTGAATTTAACTCAATTTTTCAAAAAAATAATATTGAAGTTTATTTTTAAAATTAGCTATGGTATCAAATTGAACAATAATCCACTTTCCCTAACTTTCGGGAATTCTGAAAGTCATAAGTAAAATTAACATACAAACATTGTGCATGCAAATTTATAAACTATATGGTAACAACCAGATTTGATAACGTTTTAAAGTTTTTTTTGAACACATTAAATTATAAAAACTTAATTTTGAAAACTTCAAAAAATAGAAGCTCCAATTATTTGGATCCAGTAGGTAAATGTAAGGATAAAATTCATTTTTGCAAAGGTCAACGAGTACAACGTGAATTTTTGCAAATTATAAACTGTAAATTTTCGGAAAAGTTTCAAAATCCTAACTCAAGTTGGTGAGCAAAAACTTCCGGCTACAATAGCTAATTGACCAATCTTGCTTAGAAAAAGCATGAGCGATTTTTTGTTGCGTTTTCTGACCATAAAATATTCAAAGTACACTATTGTAATAAGGTGGGAATGTCGAAACAAAGTAGTAAAATGTTGAGCGATTTTATTTCGACTAATCAAGACCATTAATGCACAAATTAGCTTAAAACTTGAGCGCAAAATCAATTTTTATAGAAACGACCAATTAAGGTCAAGGTGGGCAAGTTTAATGTGGTATAATAACGAGGAAAGGACAACATACTTAATTTTTTACTAAGAAGGACATAACTTTATTAAACTTCACCTGCATAGCAGTTTTGATTTAGGATTGGATGTCCCCTACCTGCAGAACATTAAATAAATCAAATATGGTGTGGTATTTTATTTATGAAATCATCCCATTCATCCAATACCACAAAATTAAACTGCTCAATTGAATTCACTTAAATCAATTTCATGGGTTCGGATTGACATGAATAGTTTGAATCCGGATAATTGCAGCTATTAGTAATGTTTGGCCAGTTTGGATTTTCCATGAAAATCAAATTAATACGATCCGACTTAACTTAAATTAATTGATGCACAACTCCGAAAAACAAAGCAAACGTAAAGCACCGTAACACCAAAACAATGAATTGTAGACTTTAAATAATAGCTAGTAATAATAATATTAATGAAGAGGAATAGTTTGGCGGCGTTTAAACTGATTTTGATGGTGTTTATCTTGTTTACTAAATGATGCTATAATAATGTTTTAGCAAATTTTTGCTTCCAAAATAAAATGTATGTTACTTCCTCACAAACTTATTATTCTTGAATAAAATTTATAAAATAGACTATTAACATAAATTCAAAGATATTTGCAATCATAAGTTGATTCCGCACATATTTACAAACCATAAAAATCTAACGACAAAAATCTTCATTCCAATGTAAGAATCTTACAAAACACCCAAAATTTCATCATAAATCTTTTCCGCCAATTTATTCTCAACGCTTATTAAACTTGATAATACATCTTTCGCTTTTCATAACTAAATGCAATGTTTATGCTGCAAATCTTCAATGCTTAAAAGCTTGTGCGTTATTATAATCTTTTGTAATACTTTTTCAAAAGTATAGACATATTTAGAGGATTTAAATAGATTATCTTCTACTAATATGGGATTACAAGTTTGTGGGAAATACACATAAGTACGGCATTAAATACAGCTAAATTATTAACAATTATAGCTTATGATTATTATGATTCATTCATATTTCATTGATTATTATTTATTTTCATAAATAAATTTTGTTTGTTTGAATTCAATTTATGTTTGTGTGTACTTAATTGTGGTAGTGATACAAATTAAATTTTCTGAGAGTTGAATTCTTTTTACCAAAACACCATATAACTGTTTACAATAATTTATAAATAACATAATCATCAAAAAAAATACAGAAATAGAACAATCATGAATTCACTACATCAATTCCAAAGTTTCAAAACTTCATTGACCACAAAAACCAGCGAGTCTTTTGAGATTTCGTGTCATCGTTAATCATCAATCTTATGCATTGGCGGCTTCTGTATTTACAGTATTGTCTTGAAAGTCAAAGTGAGTTCATTCAAATGGTTAACTTCAAAAAGATTTGATTGCCTCCAATAAAACATTGAAAAACACGAACAATCTACACGAAATAATACTTTGTTTATAAATTCACATCAATTTGTTGGGTTCCATCCTAAGCGGTTTATTGTATTTTGGTTTTGTGATCAAAGATTCAATCTATTAATTTATTGCTCTCCATCGACTCACTTGTGATCAAAGATTGCTCATGCTCAAAAATGATTAATTGACCAATTGTTAGCGCTCAACTACCTTAATAACAACATAATGATTCAATTTGTGCCGTTGTAGATTCAGAGATTACTTAATTCATCTAATTGGCTAGCATAAGAGTATAAGCTAGCTGGAATTGCATCGAAGCAATGACCTAACCAGACCTAACGCACCAGCTTCATCGGCGCAAGGCAATCAAAACGTGATATTGTGTAACCAATAGTTTACGTGAATCCAAGTTGGAATTAATTAGCAAAAATTACAACCTTTTTCTGATGTTTCGGCGAGCCTCATAAATTAGTGGCTTTATGGTTTGGGGTCAGCTATTAAGATAGTGATTTTTTGGATTTAAAATCGAATAATCTTTTTTGATCATTGATGCTAGAAACCACTTTTGAACCCTTGAAATCGTATACTATAAATGCAAAGTTTGATTTTTACGAAAAATTGCAGTTGACACATCATTTAGAATATATTTAACACTTTTTTGCTTCATCACAGCTTAATAGAAACTTACCTCAATGATCGCTATCTACAGGTCAAAAATAAACTTAATCGACCAAGTACACAATAATTCTAAATAATCAAAAGAAACGGAATCATTCGTAAGTATAGATTGTAAGGTTGTTTGAGCTTCACGGTGTATGCCTTTGAAATTACAAAATTACAAAATTACAAGTCCACGTTTAGCTTTAAAAAGTAGTGCTAATTTGATATGCATACAGTTTGAAAAGCACAGAAAGTAGGTGATCATTGCAAGACAATTCACTGAACGATAAAATTGTGGTCACTTAAAACATTATTGTTTTTAAACTTGAAGTTTAATATTCAATTAAATTGCATTCAAATGATTTAAATGAACTGGCCCAGATATAGTAATCATAATTATAGTAAAATTCCAGATTTTAATTGTATATTCATGAAGGTTTTACAAGATATTTTGTGCTTTTATCTATGCAAAATGAAATTTCTAGTCATTAGGTACTTCTTCATAGTTTCTTCTGAATAACTAAAAAATTACAACACTTAGTGTAGTGAAATCAAATTTGCTGATTGTAAATTTAACTATGCATTTCTCTAAAGTCTCAGTTTAAAATTTTAATAGTAAATATATTTTTAGGACAGTGATATGCATTGATGTTTTTCATCTTAGTTTTTAAGGTTCGCTGCTGATTCTCTTATAGAAATCTGCTTAGAGATGAAATATGAGCATCTATGAGTAAAAGATGCTTTCAGTAAGCGTACAGATCAATTGTTTACTGCGATTATTTGATAGCATACAATTCTACTTTATTAGTACATTATTATACAATATTCAAGAAATTCAAAGAAATCCAATTTCGGTGATAGTAAATTAGAAACTCGTCTGGCAACATCAAAACAACTGTTTTAATTAAAAATTCCTTTATCTGAGATATTATATCTATATCCCGCGCGGCAGTTGTTGGTTTAAATCACGAATACCCTATTTTTATGATTTTCTGGACGAATCATGAGATTCTAAGACTTTATTTAAAAAAAAAAATTGTCTGATACCACCAGATGACCCCCCAGATGACTTCCAGCAGGTAGTGGACCAAACAACGATGCATTTCTTGACTCAACTCATCATTTTAAACATTTTTTTGAAGAAACCACAGCTGTATCTTTAGTTTTTCAAAAAAAAAAATTTTTTTGTATGAAAAACCCTTATTTTCATCACGGAAGTGGTTCTGTGACCTAACAGGTAAAGTCACCATCACAAAACATATCAGGTGCACGATGGGAAGAGATATTGTGTCGATTGGCATGAAAAATTCCGGAATCGGTTCGGCTGGAGGTCAGATCGAGCGTTTACAGTAATCCACGGATCCACCAATTTGGAAGGAAAAAATATTTTTTATAAAAAATATTTGCATTTATAAGTTACATTTCAAACAAATTTTATTATCCGCAACTCTCCAACTCCATCAGTCCCCAACCCCAAAAAAACACTCGGGCAGTTTTATTAAAACACGCTATAAAATCTATTTTATTGACCTAGAATTTGGAAGGTAAAACATTTTTCATAAAAAATCTTTACATTTATAAGTTACATCTCAAACAAATTTTATTTGCTGCATCTCTCCAACTCCATCAGTCCCCAACCCAAAAAAAACGCTCGGGCAGTTTTAATAAAACAAGCTAAAAAATGTATTTTATTGACCTAGAATTTGGAAGGAAAAAACATTTTTCATAAAAAATCTTTACATTTATAAGTTACATTTCAAACAAATTTTATTTGCTGCATCTCTCCAACTCCATCAGTCCCCAACCCAAAAAAAACGCTCGGGCAGTTTTAATAAAACAAGTTAAAAAATGTATTTTATTGACCTAGAATTTGGAAGGAAAAAACATTTTTCATAAAAAATCTTTACATTTATAATTTACATTTCAAACAAATTTTATTTGCTGCATCTCTCCAACTCCATCAGTCCCCAACCCAAAAAAAACGCTCGGGCAGTTTTAATAAAACAAGTTAAAAAATGTATTTTATTGACCTAGAATTTGGAAGGAAAAAATATTTTTCATAAAAAATCTTTACATTTATAATTTACATTTCAAACAAATTTTATTTGCTGCAACTCTCCAACTCCATCAGTCCCCAACCCTAAAAAAACGCTCGGGCAGTTTTAATAAAACAAGTTAAAAAATGTATTTTATTGACCTAGAATTTGGAAGGAAAAAATATTTTTCATAAAAAATCTTTACATTTATAAGTTACATTTCAAACAAATTTTATTTGCTGCATCTCTCCAACTCCATCAGTCCCCAACCCAAAAAAAACGCTCGGGCAGTTTTAATAAAACAAGTTAAAAAATGTATTTTATTGACCTAGAATTTGGAAGGAAAAAATATTTTTCATAAAAAATCTTTACATTTATAATTTACATTTCAAACAAATTTTATTTGCTGCAACTCTCCAACTCCATCAGTCCCCAACCCTAAAAAAACGCTCGGGCAGTTTTAATAAAACAAGCTAAAAAATGTATTTTATTGACCTAGAATTTGGAAGGAAAAAACATTTTTCATAAAAAATCTTTACATTTATAAGTTACATTTCAAACAAATTTTATTTGCTGCATCTCTCCAACTCCATCAGGCTCCAACCCCAAAAAAACCCTCGGGCAGTTTTAATAAAACAAGTTAAAAAATGTATTTTATTGACCTAGAATTTGGAAGGAAAAAATATTTTTCATAAAAAATCTTTACATTTATAAGTTACATTTCAAACAAATTTTATTTGCTGCAACTCTCCAACTCCATCAGTCCCCAACCCTAAAAAAACGCTCGGGCAGTTTTATTAAAACACGCTATAAAAAGTATTTTATTCACCTAGAATTTGGAAAGAAAAAATATTTTTCATAAAAAATCTTTACATTTATAAGTTACATTTCAATCAAATTTTATTTGCTGCAACTCTCCAACTCCATCAGTCCTCAACCTAAAATTTTGAACTCAAAAGAAAAAGAAAAAAAAAAGATTAATAAATATTGTATCAACTCATCCCTATATTTGAATAAAAATCATAGAATAATTCAACAACTATTTTGGTTTGATCCGCCAATCTCCCCAAAAAAATGTTTCATTATTCACAGATTTTTATTTCAAATATGCTACATCTAACTTAATTCTAACTTAATTCTATTTTTCATTTTTTTTAAAAGGATTTTTTATCATTTTTTTATCAAAATTAAATAAATTTCATATCTAATCTAATCAAGCCAAAAATCAATCTATAACTTCAAATTTTGAAACTAAAAACTAAACTACAATCCTTTAGGATAAAATGTATTTGGTCCCGAATGCAACCAAATACATTTTTTTGGAGCAAATATGGTTGCTTCCAAATTCAAGCCGAAAATTTTTATTGGATTAAATTCGAGTGCTTCAAAATTTAGCAAAGAAATTTTTTTTGGAATGAATTCAGGTGCTTCAGAATTCAGCAAAAAAAATTTCTTTGGACAAAATTCGGAAGCTTCCACATTTAAACAACTTTTTTTCATACAATTATTCCCTACTTTCATATTTCCCTCCTCAGATCCATTTTCACATTTAAAATCAAAATCATACTTCCCTACTGTAGCAAATTCAGATGCCTCTGGATTCAATTGGAAATTTCTGATCTTATCTTCTACTTCTTCCTCCTCCATCATGTCATTCCAATCAGTAGACATCTAGAAAGAAACAAAAAAATCAATTAATTTCTGAACTCACAATTTCTAGTACACTTTAGAAAATTTTTTCCAAATCTAGCCAAATCACAATTTTTTTTCTTATTTTAGAGTTAAAGTCCCAAACTAAGGTTTTCCGACACTTTTTGTTCCAAAAACCCTAGTATTTTAGACTTTATACTACTTTCAAAATTTTTCGCTGTCAATTTTTTAAATTTTTTTTTAATATCGCTTAAACTACTAACCTCCACTTTACTATCAGTTACAAGCACCTTAATATCGATAAAATCAAGTTTTTTGGTCTTTGGAAGCGTTCCAAGTATTTTTTTTTGCGATTTTTGTGGAGCGTTTTGCAAAATCGACTGTCTTGAAAACTTGAAATTCTCAATTACTCCTCATTTGGGAAAATCCCCACGGACTACTATTTTTTCTTCCGGAAAATTTTCGGAAAATTTCCGAAGTTTTATTTGTCGTTGTTACCTTTGCTTTTTTTGTGACTTTTGTGAGACTTTTGCGAATTACTCGTCACGGGTGCTCTTGATTGGGATGCACCTCAGGAAGAAAATGTTGCTATAGTGTCGAGTTAAGTGAAAATAGTGGTTTTAATGAGCTTTCAGAACGTCATTGCTCGAAAATCAGCAATTAAATGCGATTAAAAAAAATTATTTTTCAAAATATTTGTTAGGATCGTTCTTTTGGCTTATAATGAGATTGAATAATGAAATTCCTGAGTGGAACAAAGATAAGCAACTCAACAGCAACTTAAAAAAGGCTTGCATGAAAAATTGTGAGTAAACTGAGTTCTTCCTTACTGTTTTGTTTATTTAATTTTGAGAATTTATTATCGATCTGGAGGAATATTTCATTTAATAACAAATCTCCAACAAAAATCCAGAAAAAACTCAAACCAGAAAAGATATCCAAAAACAATTAATCCCAATTACTAAGCATGTCAATTAGTGCCAAATTCTCTGTTTCCCCTCATTTTTAAAATCAAATTTATTTTTGTGGATAAAACTAATTAATTAAAGCAAAAACACACACAGCAAACAGCTTAAAAACCCAGCCCGAAGGCAAAGACTCAATCATCGAACGCTGTACTCAATCATTTTACTAAATCAATTTAAAGGAACTAAAAAGTTGAAAGGTTTTTTGCGCTCAGCTTCCAATTTGCTGACCAAATCCATCAAATCCTATTCAAACAAACAATCAAAACCAGTATATAAATGAAATGCAAATCAGTTTGAACCGACGCAAATACGGGAAAAAATTAAACAAACCCAAATGACGAAATAGTGACTGAGCAAATATTAAAATGTATTAAAATGTGTATCAGAGAAATTTCTTTTGTAGAAACCTCCATTATTTATGATTTTAGCGATTATTCACGAAAATGTGGTTGGCATTTTGAGAGTAAAAGTCGGCATCCGCTGGAATCCAACCATCCAAACCAATCTTTGAATACATCTCTTTTGTCGCTTTGTTATCTTTTAATTGATTAAGTGGTTTGCCAATAATGCGGTCTCGTGTCAATTAAACAATTAAACAAAACGTTAATAAATTAGTCTCAAAATAATGTATGAATTTACACCTTCATGGCATCATCTGCTTTGTCTCTGGCACCGGTCATCCATCATCTTTGTTTGCATGCGTTTCTGATTTCACTTTGTAAATTAACTCTTAATTTTTATTGGTTGTATGAGTCAACACTCTTGAATGCAAGTTTTATTACGTGCATTTATATTTTTTATTGATGAGGAAAACAATTTAGTTACAAATTGTTGCGAACAGAGCGTTAAAAATGAAAACATGCGAATGCTTGGTGTCAAGGACAGTGCAATAGCTTTTCTGTGTCACTAGAAATCCAACAACGTGCGGGGACGTGCTTTGATGATATCTCACATGTGATTTAATAAATAAGACTTGTCTTCTAAATTCACTGTATGCCATTTCTGCGTAAATAATTATAAAGCTTCAATGTCCGTCCCTGTAAAAAATATTTACGCCTAAAACTTATGCAAAGTTTTTCAAATCTTTTCAGATTCACCTGCATGAGAAATTAATATGCTTAATTTTGCTGATACAGAGCAGCAAACAGATATTTGCACATCCGTTAGCACATCCAGAACTTAATAAAGAATTTCCGGTCTCATACAATCTGCATCAAGAGTTTACACCGCGAGACATAAATGATTTAGGACATGAACAGAAGACGAAAGCTCTTTTTGATGTAAGGGCGACCATCTCGGAAGTTGAAAAACTTTTGGCGCTGGACCCAAATCTTCCAAGATTAACAAGGTATATTTTCAAATATTACATTTAATTGATAGCTAAGAATTTTATTTTTTATTTTAGGGGAGAAATTGAAGATCTTTTCGATAATGTAACTAAAGAAGAGCTTGCCAAAAGTATTCAAACTGGTGATAAGCAGCGAGAAAAGCAAATGCGAGCACTCATGCTCGTGCTTCCTTATCACACAGAGAATCTTTCAAATGAAAATTTGCAAGATGTTTTCACCAAACCACCACTTACAAAGCTGATTGACGAAAATAAGAAAAAGCCGACTCAAACGGTTGTTAAGTCGCCATCTGATCAAGCCATCAATGGAAGACCAAGTTTAACAACTTTCAGACCATTGTTCATACCAAATGAATCAACTCCTGTGTCCAAGTACCATAGCCAATACACCGATGAGAATGCTTCAAAGCATCACATTGGAAATAATGTACAGGAGATCTTGGCATCTATTGGTTTATTCCCCAACGAAGGAATAGTCAAGGAGTTTAATGATTTGACAAAACGCACCACAAAAGCTATTGGTGGGTCTACAACTCCAGCTCCATCAAGTAATGCACCAGACGTTGGGCCCGAACTTCAAAAACTTTTGTCAGCTTATGGATTACTTAACGACCAAGGTGGCTCTATTGGACTTTCAAATTTTAGTGAAACTTCTCCACCAGCTGTGGCTGGTTTCTTGAAAAGCCCAAAATACGAGCTAGAAGAGTTCGATGACAGTTTGTCTTTGGCGCCAAAGATAAAACCCCAGGATTATTCAACATTCAAGCGTTTACCATCAGATGAAGAAACTGTTGATGTTGAGCTAGAAGATATTCTGAAGAAGTATGGTTTGATGGACGATGAAAGCAGTCGCAAACGAAAATCTATGACGTCAGACAAAAGAAAAACTACTCAAAAGTCTTCAACGCGTCCAACAAAAATGTCTTTTATGAAAGACATGCCAACTTTAGATCCTGGTTACTTCAACTTAGACCAAGCTAGTGTTCTTGGTAACATTGGAATATCAATGAGAAAGCGAGAAAAGGAAGGAAAGAAAATTAACTCTTTTTCCAAATCGAACATTTTCAAGCCAGCATCAAAATCAAAGTCCGATGAAGATGATTTCAAAAAACTAGAACAACTTCTAGAGACCATTAAAGAGCTCGATAAGCTGAATGCCAATTTAACAAGTGACGAGTTGGAAAGGCTCAATTTAGGAAATTACAATCTTAGTGAATCTTTATTAGCACAAGCTGGGCCTGATCCGTTATTGCATGGAGTTGACAATTTATCATCAAAGAATGAAATTAAACGTCAGCAACCAACCGATGATGATCCAACTAAGCTGTCACTAGAAATTTCCGAGCTCGAAAGTGGTAATGGAGCATTAGATGATGATGAAGGTAATTCAACACTGCTCAGCTCGTCCTTAGAAATAATTTCAACCACTAAAACAGAACCTAAGAATAATATTATTCAGGTTGATAATTCTACAACTGAACCAGCTACTGATGAAAATGTGGGATTAGAACAAGATCCAGAAACAACCACACCATCATCAACAACCAGCACTACAGAAGAAGCGAGGAACAAGCTGGAAGATGAAATTGATCCAGTCGTAGAAGAGCCCTTGCCAGCTCCAAGGAGAAATGGTTTTTACTTTTTAGCAGACTGGAACTCTTTCTTAGAAGTTGGTGAAGATCCAGATAAGATTGTTATACGGTTCGATCCTAAAGTTGGTGATCCAAGTAGATTCCTTAATGTTACAGTTCCATAAGAAGTCTGGGATTAAAGTTGATATTGTAATGTATATAGTTTATAATTTATTGAGATGAATAAAATGATTTAACTGAATATGCTATGACATAATTTATAAGTTTTCAGTACCATCCGAGTGTTATGTATCTTTCAGTAGGCTTTGGTCAAAATCTTACACATCAACAAAATTCTAAGTTCTGTCGAAGTTCCGTATAAATTAATTCAAACTATGATTTTCCAACTGAATCCAGGTGTAAATGACAAAATTAGTTGGCTCAACAATTACAACATCACTTCACAAGATATAAGCTCGTTGATATTCACAGTGGTTTTCCTGGTTATGTTGTATTATTTAGGTAGGCTGATCCTTCGTTTGCTGTTGCACTGGGTTTGGCCGTTAGCCATAATCCTCTTGGCAATTTCTTCTTTGCCTCCGTTGAGATCTCTGAAATTTGAAGAAGTAGCTGACAAAATGATTTACCTGTTTGAGAAGTTCATGACGATGTTTGTGGTAAGCGTTAATTAAATTTTTAAAGATTTTAATCTGAATTTAAAATTTTTGTTCAAAGAGCTCAGCAACTACACTTCTGCGGCCATTTTTACAGAAATGCATACAATTGTACAATGAATTTGTTTCATTTTAAATGAATTCATAAGTTTTTATATCCTGAAATTTAATCAAATTAGATAAAAACAGTTTATTTTTGACTTTTTATTGTTTATTTCTTTACAATTAATTCGTTTTACTTTATTTGCTATCACTAGTTAACTTAGCTAATCATTTTTCATTAATTGTTTTAAAAGACTATATTTACACAATTAAGCCTAAGTATTTAGAATTAAGTTAATTTACCAAGATTTATATGTTTTTTTAAGGAAACGTGTAATTCCATCTCTTTCTCTCTCATAAATTTTAATTACATTTTTTATACATCTCTAATAATTTTAATAATATTAAATTGTAAGTGGTCAGTGAGTTTGTCTTAATAAATTGTATTAAAACTGTCTTCAAATTTCTTTCGATGCCCAGATTAAAAATTTTATGTTACTTAATTTAATTTAGTACGTGTCTTTGCTTAATGTAAGATGATGTAAAATTGGTTTCAAATTGTAAAAGTAGGGGCAAGACATATGTGAATTATTTTATCTGAGTTAAAAGGCAGTCTCAGGTTTTACTTAAAAATGTGTATCAATTAATTATTAATTGTGTTTATTATATTTGCTTATCTATTGTTCTATTGTCGTGGATGATTTTTTACTTTTGGACGGATTTATCTAAGCTTTCATATAAACAAACAGAAACATCTTTTCTTGATATTTTTCTTGGAGATATATTTTTTTAATTGCTGAAAACAATTAGCTCTATAATTTAATTCTTTAAAAATTTCGAAATTGTCTCAAAAAACAGTCTATTAATCAAAATGTAAGTAAAACTAATACAAGTAACTTCAACTTAACGCGAACAAAAATTAACCAAAAATAAAAATGTTCCAAATTGTCTTTTATTAAAATTGACAAAAAACAAGCGCCAAAATAATTTTATTTCAAAAAAAACTTCAAAAAAATCTAAGCGTTTTATCACAATTTTCTTTTTTCTTAATGAAAAATTTTCCAAATTCTTACACTCTATACTTCAATACTGTTGAGACTGCCGGAGGACATATTTTCAGCACGACCGAGTCGCGAGCGTGGTTTACCGTTGGCTCTAATGGGCATCGGAGATCGCTGATGATGATGTTGCAAAAGCTCAGAGCTGGGACCTCGCATAATGCGAGGACTTCCGTTTGAATTATTTGAGCCTCGACGGGGCTGGCGTCGAATTGATGAATTGCGAACCACTGGAATGCCCACATTTCCGTTGGCAGCGTCTGTGAGCATTCCACCGTTAGTGTGGGCGTGCTGATTTAGCTGCTGATTATGATGATTGTTGCGGATGTTGCGCTCCAATGTACGCCGATGTGGAGCTAGTGGTGGCAGCTGGGTGGTGAGTGATGGCTGCTGATGCAAACTGGGATGATTGGTGGGGATCACCAACGAGTTGCTCATCTTCTTATCGCTCTGCGATGAAAGAGGGTCACAACAATTATTGATTGTGCTGGGTGGTGGACCGGGGGCGGCCAACGAATGCGGCAGAAAGCGCAGCTCCATTACATTATGACTCTAGAACATTCACGCCGATTTCTAAGCTAGAGAATAATAGTCTTCCAAAAACTGAGCTACTGTGTTCAAACTACCAACAAAAAAGTGCAACAAGACAAGGAAGGGAGATTGAGGAAGACACATTGAAGTATTTGAAAGTAAGAAAGTTTTTAGAAAAATTTAAATAAGACTTTGAACTTGACTTTATATATTTGATTTTTTATTTTAATTAATTGATTTTGTAAAAAATATTTAATTGGAAATAAATGTAAGAAAAATATTTTTCAATTGAATTGAGGGAAAATGTCTGAATTGACATGCAAAAACGAAAAGTAAAATTTCAACGACAGATTACTGATGAAGACAGAAGATAGACAAAAATTGATCTTGTAATTTTATAAACATTTATAGTAATAAGTTTCTTTAAATTACGAAATCAATCCTCATGGAAATTTTTAATTGGAATGTTTGTTAGTTCTACTTCAAGGATGCAATTTTTGCTTCAATTAGCCCTACATTTTTACTGCCAAATATTTTCATTCATTCTTCATATGGTTAGTATTTTATTCACAAGAAGACTTCTCTCACAACTCAAACTATGAGCTTTTGCGCCAGGTATTGAATTTTGAAAAAATATTTTATTTGTAATGTACTACGTGCATTAAGACATACCTTTTCGCCATCCAGTGGATTGGATGTGATGTTCATTCGAGGCAAGACTCCACCGTTAATACGACTGCTTTTGTGGATTGGCGAACTGAGCACTCGGCCTCCACCATTAGGAAAGCCGTTTGGCTCCACCTGAATATGATGTTGATCTGGATGAGATTTACTTTCTGTGGCATCTTCTAAAAATTCAATTCATTTTATTTGAAATTTCTGCCATTAAACAAATGATCTTACCGTCTTGTGCCATTTTTCTTCTTTTAAGAGCTATAAAAATCATAATGAAAATAAGGAACAGCAGTGTACATCCCACAGCTGCTCCCACAATCATTGGAAGGAACGAGTTTGGTCTTTGAGCTGCCTCAGATGCAGCGATAACAGATGGCGTTATAGTCGTTGTTGGTGGCTCTGAAAAATTATAAATTGTTGTTACAGTCGTTACTCTAACGTTAGTATTATAAAAAACTTACTCAACGTCCTGCCTGTTAAGATGGCGCTAAAGTTAGAAGCAGCCAATGCAGTAAAACTCTGGAGCTTAAACTCATAGTTCTGTCCAGATTCTAAATGATCAATTTTAAAGTGTCGAAGAGAGTGCCCAAGCACAGTTTCTTTTAAGTACTCGCCAGCAGACGTTGAAGGTCTGTAGTATACAAAGAATCCCTCAACTGGATATGGAAGATGTGAAGGCATGCTCCAGTGAATGGCGATGGTTGTTTCTGTTAGTGGCTCTGTACTTGTCAATACTGGTGCAGCCAAATGACTGCGAGCTGCTCCCAGTTTTACACTACTTAATAGGTGGAATCTACTAGAGATGTTGGAGAGTTTATTGTCATTGTTTGAGTACACTGCTGCAATACGGAATCTAAAAATTAAAGGTAATTAGAACGTTGATCAATAAATTCTTATATTTTCAAATCATACTTGTAAATATTATCCGGCTTTAAGTTGTCCACCTGATATGATCGCACATGTGGTGGAATGTCTTCGTTTGCAGTTTTCCACTGTGATCGAGCAATTTTTTTTGCGACATCGCCCAACATACGATACTGAACTTTGAAGAATTGGATTGGCAAGCCTTCATTTGATGGCACTGACCATCGCACCATCACACTTTCATCCTTAAGGCGAGTAACAATTGGTCTAGATGGAGGGATCATCACAGCTGGAAATAAAAGAAAAATTAAAAAAATGTGAGAATTTATTTTTATCAGAGTAGTTTAGTCATCAAAATGCCAGTAAATTCAAAATTTTCTAAAAGCCCCAAAAAAATTGCAAAAGGGGGGAAATCAAAAGTAGAGAGGAAGAAGATCGAGCCAAAAAAGATCCCACACTTCTGTGATGATAATAGTTTTGATGAAAAATTATTGATTATTAAAATCGAGTACTGTTTGCAGTGTCCAGTCTTTGAGGAGAAATGTCATGAAAGCTTCCAAAACATTATTAGTAATTTTCCAAACTTAAAATTCAACTTATCGGCCAATGAAAACCTTGAAAATGCGGAGAGTGGTACTCCAAGACTCGCCTCATTTGAAATATATTTCGCAAAAAATTGTCGTGAAAAGTACCATTTGCTTTGGAGTGGCATTCATCGAGGACCTCCTCGAAGAGAAAAATTTCCAAATTCTACAGATTTTCACCAATTTATCGTTAAAATAAATGCTATAATGAAAACTTACGACGTTTGTTTTTTCTTCTGCCTTTCGTTGGTTTGCTGTGGTGATCATTGTTTGACTTTGAAGTTTGTGGAACTGACCCCAATGGAATTCCATAAGCTCCAATTTCTCCAGGAATCTGTTTGGGATTCACTTGCAGCAAATTACTGTCTGATACAGCGCCGGCTTCGTTCTTGGCAAAGCATTGAACAATTCCTGCGTGTTTTTTCTCTACAGCATTAATAATAAGCTTAGAGCCTTCAAGACGAGTGGAGGGATCCCACCTAGTATCTTGTCCATTTATCATCCAGTTGATTTCTGGAATAGGAGATCCTCGTGACTTGCAGTCTAATTCCAAGGAGTCACTCTCATTTGTGAGAGTAGGTTTTGGGCCTTCTAAAATGATCGGACTCTCCAACACCACAAGCTTGATCGTGTGGATAAGTACTGGAGAAATTCCATTGTCTAGTTGACAAACATAAGTGCCTTGATCTTCGGGCTTTGCCTGATGGATCTGAAGGCCGTACCCAAAGATAATGGATCGATTATAGTCAATGGTTCCTTCCGGGCGGCTCCAAACAGCTTTTGGAACCGGATTGGCTACGCCAGGACATTCCAGTAGTATCGTTGACTCTGGTTTTACAGTGAAAACTGTAGGTGGTTGGATCAGGAAACTACAATTTAAAAAAAGTTTATAATAATATATTTGCAGAGCTTTTAACACATTCTTACATTGGTGCACTTCTTGGCGTCATATCCACAGTGAGAATGATCTTTTGCGGTATTTTAATGTCTTGAACAGTGATAGAATTCACTGCTGAACAAGTATATGTCCCCGAATCACTAACAGATAGCTGAGAGATGATCAAGCCTCCAGATGCTAGCTGTGGCATTGTTGGTGAGACTGGAACATTGTCTTTGTAATAATTCCACACTGGCGGTGGATATGAAATGACATCGCCACATTTGATGATCAGACTATTTTTTGGTGCAATTTTCCAATGGATCATCTGGTTCGGCAAGATTCTACGCACCATAGTACTTGTGGCTTCTTTGCTGTCTAAACTTATTGTTGCTAGCATTAATTTAGCTGAGATGGAAGTGATGGCTGAGGCTCCAAACCATGCTACGCACTGGTAATCACCTACAGTCTTCTGATTCACATAGACATGAAGCTTTGAAGTTCTGTCTTTCGTGCTGATGTTATAGCCAGCCTAAAAAGGGTTCAAAATATATATTATTACTAATCTGAACAAAAAGTATCCTAGAAAAAACTTACACTTTTATGCACATTCACAAAATAGTCCTTATCCGTTGAACTATGCTGCGGCCTAAATCGCCACTCGAGCTTTTCTGGCTCCAAGTTGAGTTCACACTCAAACTGTACTTCGTCACCTTGCGGAGCTGTGGTGGATTCGGGTGATCTTAAGATGTAAATTCCTAGACTGGATGAAGGTGCATTTGTTGTGTGTCCTGACGATGACCCGTCGCAGCATTTTAACAGAGCGTTGATGATCAACAAAACTACCAAGAGCTTGCTGTGCAATTTGCTATCTCTCAGCTGCCTATTAATTATGCACGATGACTTTAACACTAATTTATGGCTATAATAAATAATTGACGACATCTTGGCATTATCTGGAAGAGAAAAGGAACAAAATTAATATCATAATATAAGGCTGGCTTTGCTGCATGCACAATTTGGCACTGATTTATGGTCAATTAATGACGATTTATCAGGTTCTGCAGCAAGATGCATTTTATCGCAGCTTTATTAGCTTAGTTGAATTTTTGTGTGCTTTAAATGATAATTTTTGGATGAAATTGACAAACTCGGGAAATTAAAACGTATGAATATTCGCGCTGCATCGATAAATTCGAACTAATAACTGGAATTAATTTGGGGATTATGACAAGAACAAATTTAAGCAGCAGGACCATTTCGTGTTTGAATTGGCTTTTGGTGTTTTGCTGAGAATTTATAATAATTCCGAGGGATTTCAGCAGTTTCCGGCTTTTTTTGGCAGCCACGCCTTTCATAAATAAAATGTTGAATATTCTCAAATAAGATATGAATATTCTAAGTATTTATTTAGAGACTGAAGTCAATGATACCTATCAGATATTTAAAACGGGACAAGATAGCTTTTATAACAAAAAAACATGATCATCTAATTATTTGAACAGTCTTGCACAAAAGCTTCTATTAAAGAAATACTGAAACGCAAAACGAGGCGTTTTAGGGCAATAAAACCAAAGTTAAAGCACAAAGACTTTTCTTATAGCAATCATCTCCACAGCTACCAAAAACCGCTCTATAATTTATTGCAATCTTTGGCAAAAGATGTATTTGATTACTTTCCGCTCGTTTCTACGGCATTTTCAAGTTCCAACACACACATTTCAGGTTTGTTGTGACTTAAGGAATTTTTATTGGCACACAGGTTTGCAACAGCTTTGCTCGCAGGCGACAAGTGAAGCAGCGAAGCAAAAGCAGCCAAAAATATACGAGCGCAAAGGCATTCCAAACCAATCATTATCTCATTATTTATGGCTCGAAATATCACTCAAATTATAATCCACTTGAAGAGCAATTTAACGAGCTGCTTTCTGCCAGAATTTGAAGATGAATTGACTCGGAGTCGGAGCTTCAAACGAGGAGCACAATATCGCAATAAATTTTGGAATCGATGGAGGTATAAAGCAGGTTGAGGTTAATGAATTTCTAGACATTTAGCCAAAGATTATCGAATGAAAATTAAATTACAAAGTTGTATGATTTATGTTGATGGTAGCTAAATTGATGCAGCAGGAAGTTGAACGTTATTTAAGTTATTTCTTTTATTGGAATTATCGATAAAACATTAAAATCAAATAAAGCAAACAATTATTTTTGCCATTTTTCTTGTCGAAAGACTTTCTGCAAAGGTCATTGAGTCTATCAAAGGAAATGGGAACCCCTGTGGTGTCTTTTGCTTATTAGTTTTGCTATAGATTAATTACCGATTCTTGCTGGTGGAAGAACCAAAAAAAGGCAATATTAGAAGAGCTAGATTTTATTTTTTTTTGATTTACTAGATTTAGAGACTGTTTTCAAAAAAAAAATCTATTCATCAAAAGTTCACTCTTTTATACATTGTGATGCTAATCCAGGAGCACTAACAAAAGTTATAAAAGTAATTAGCAGCAAACAGAAACTCTATCTGCATTTCCGCTACTTTTTTGCTTCTTGGACGCTCACAGCTCATGCAAAGTTTATTATCTGTTTGTACACGAAAGCAAAATATAAACCATTTAAACCATTTACAGCAGCTAAGAACCAGAAACTCTATTCAAACATTGTTAAAGTATCGAATGCATCAACTCAGGAATGCTTGAATGGCTTCAATAAATTAAAAATAGCTGCACGACAAACTTTGCAGAATTCTTGGAAATTTATTTGGTTGCACAAATAAAGAGATTTTTGAAACAGGTTCAAAGCTTAATAGAGAATTTATGCAGCTTAGCGTTCAACAGTTGGAGCATGTGAAAAAGAAATTCTTAGCATCAAATTAATAAAATAATTCAATTTGATAAAACTTTATTGCTCTTTTGCAGTCAATAACAATAAAACATTTTCAAAGTTTGCTTGGAACTGGTGTAAATGGCATTTTAATCAAATAATGAAACTTTGGATGAAACTAAGTGAGGAAAATAAAATAATTAAAACAATTTTGAGCCAATAAATAATTTAAAACCACTCTCCACTTTGAAATATTTCGATAACTTGAAAAAACTTAAACAAGCATTCTTTTACCTTATTTGGAATCCAGACAAAATAAGTTTAAATGTTGTGTGCAAAATCCCAAATATTCATAAAAAGCTGGCAAATAACAAATTTCTCGTTTAATTGCATTTTTATGAAAATTCGAAGAGGTTTGAAATTGTTGGCCGCCACCAAAGATAAAAATTGAATCATTTAAATATTTTTAAAAGCAGTAAAAAGCGAATTATGAACCAATAAAAGTGACAAACTTGTCTGCTGCATTATTATCGCCTTCTTAAAAAAAGTATATGAACCGAATAAAGTTGAAATAAATGTATGGAATCAACAGAGCAAACAGGATGATATTCGTAAAGTCGATAAAAACTATAAATTTTGTTTAAATATGATTAACCAAATGTTTGCTGAAAGTCTGCTTGATATTTTACACGGAGATCATTGTAGATCGCTTGTTGATCGTCAAATATTGAATTCTCATAACTTTATTTAGATATTCGATAGCTTTGATCAATTCAAATATGGCAATAATATACAGAATATACCAAAATATAACGATTATAGAGAGATTATAATCTGCAAGAAGAACATTTTAACTTTTTACTGCTGAGCCACACGGATCAGAATTCCAAAATCTTTAATTATCATGATATATGGCGTCAATTTTCAATAAATTGGCATTTAAATATTAAATTAATCCTTTCCTCATAAAATTTTATTATTTTGCGAACTAATGAGAAAAGGCGCCAAATGATTTAGCATGAATTCAACCGACACATTGCAGAAAAATTGTGAGAAACTATGACTAGCTAGAGAAAATATTCAGATTTGAAATAAAACTAATTAATTTTGATACGCCTAGATCTTCATAACAAATTAGCCGGTAAGAAAAAAGTTTTGTGTGAAGATCCTATTAAAGGCTTTCGACTTGATTTTTCTATCGAAACGTCGCTTATCATTCATCTAGAGAAGTTTCTCTTGATTTCGACTTTATTTTGCAGAAAAATAATATTGAAGAATAAATATTTTAGGTCTAAAACCCAATTGGTCAGTGATTCTTCACACGGTTTTATTTTCTGGATAAACTACTTTCAAGCTTTCCACTCATTAGTTGGAGTCAGAATCGATTAAACTGTAACTCGACTATTCCTCAAAATTAACAATAAGCTCCACTATTTATCGACTCTTTACAAACAAAATATGTTTTTTTTCTAACCATTTTCAAAACATTACAAATCATTACGAGTTTTGAGTTTTTTTATTTTTTAAATTCTGAAATGTTTGAAGTACTGTCGGTCTCACCAAAATGAAAGAGATTCATTTCAAAATTTCCAATTTTTCAGATAATAAATGATAATCAGTTTCACCGTTTTGTAAACAATTTCTCAAGAGGCAAGAGCTCTTCTCTAATTTTATTTGCTGCGTGTTTGCTTCCCATCCACATAAGTTCCCAATTTAATCTGTTGGAGATTCCAGAGGAAATTCTTCGTGGTTTCGTGTTGACTTAAGTGATTTAACTGCCGACTACTTAAATAGTTTTGCGGCTCAGTTGATTGTGGATTCGGTGATTTTGTGGTGACTGCCCAATTTATAATTCCCAGAGTTGAATGAAAAGATGAAAAGTATTTGATGGTGTTGTGACATTCTACGCGTCTAAGACTGATTAAAGGTCTTTAAGGTAATTTTTTCTTGATTATAAGAACTTTGAATAATAATTTGTAGAAGTTGTTTTGAAAGAATCATCGTAATTATTTTAAATACGACTTCAAAGAGCCGCAAGAACTAGATCCAGTATTTCATGTGTCGGTCTTAACTGAAATTTTATCATGTTCTTCTTCAAAATTTATTATGAGAAACTTTTGAAGACATCTTCAGGATGTTATCAGCAATTCTGATGCATTTTTTAAGTAAAACCTTTTTAAACTATTGCATTTTTGAATAAAGTAACAAAACTTCAACGAAATATGGACAAATGTTCTTTTAGAGTTTTTTTTTTAAAGCACACAAATCTTAATGGGAAATATACATATTTAAGAAACAATTTACAAAAACCTGATTGAAATCTTTTTTGAAATTCCAGCTCATCATAATTTACGAGTATGAACAATTCATAATTCAAAGTTTTTAAGAATTGTAAACAATTTATCTGATTTAAAGGTATTCAAATACATTCCATACAAACCACACCAATCAAAATTGAAAAACTTTTATCAATTATTTATTTGATTCAATTTCACATTATTTAAGTATCGATTATCCAACGAATTCTATGAAATAAGACGATTGAATCGAATTATTTGAAAGATCTCAGATTATTACAATATTTAACATAAATTCTCGTGGTTGTTCTTATGTATGCTTAAGTGCATCTCTATAAAATGTTTTTTAACATATATGAAAATTATTCCACTTCATCGTTTTACTGATTCTATTGATCTGATTTGGTTATTGTTGTTGAGGTTTAACGAATAATCGTCCGTAATTATGGGAAACATTGTTTCTTGCTTCTTAATCTTATTATTGAATTTGTTTTTAAGATTTTCTGCTTTATTTGTTCGGTATTGACTGTGTGATTTATGGTGTAAGAAAAAATTCATTAAACTGCTCAGAATTCTAAAAATAAAACATTACATCAAGAAATAAGAATAAAACTTTGGTTTTGGCGAGAATTTTGGATAATTTGTCAAAATCTATTTTATGTCTCGTTTGAACAGATTGTGAATTTGGTAGCAATCTTAACAGAATTAGTTAAATTATGAAATACCTGGATCACGATGTGGCTTCTGCTTTGAAATCTTTTGTTAATACCCGCAGATACAATTATTCATCGTTCAGATTTATTTTGATTGTTAAAAGCACAATTACCAAATTAACAAACTACCAAATTTACGACTTTTTCATGGGTTTTTGGTTATTCTTATTTGTTCAAAGAATTCGCATTTAATTGTTTTATATATTTTTTACAGGCAGTTTTTTCCCAAATACTTGCTGAGATTTTTCTTGTGGATTTAAGTACGAGTAATAAAAAGTTATACATGGTTGTTTTTAAATAAATTAAATCTATATATCTCAATTCTAAAGTTTTTGAACAAAATGACACCATTCCAGCTTGGAAATAGTTTAAACGTGTTCGGCTTGCGTAAAATTCTTCTTATGTTTGGTTATTTTTTATATATCAAATGTCAACTCTGTGTAATTAAATTGGAGCCCTAAAATTGTTATTTGATTTATTGTTTGTGTAATAACATATTATGAACACTCACATAAAAACGCGTTTGTCAATATTTCTTCATTTATCGATATTAATAGACCAAGAATTGATAATAAGTCGATAAGAACCTTTGAAGGTGCTTCGCAATCTAAACAAATTGTCATATTTATAATTTATGGAGCTGTTTGTTGTCACTTTGTCTGCTGAATCATATAATTATAAAAGTAACGTTAATTAAGATACATAAGTGATAATGGCCCCGATTTGCTTGCTTGTGGGAATCTAGAAAAATTGTGATTGAATGAAAACTGGCGACAACATTTTTACAACAAGTCTTTTGATTGATGATAAGCGATAAAGCCGAAGCCGATAGGAACAAAATTGATAATTATAGTTTGCAAGTCGATTTACAACTTTCATGAAAATTGTAATTTAATCTGAAGAATGTTGGCAAGTTCTAGTAACGGAAACTAATTGCGGTTGAAGAATTTTTTTATAATGTTCACAACATAAGGGAAATATCCATGGAAATATCGTAGAACACCGACAGTTAATGCTATTTAGTGATTTATTACAGTGATTCAGGGGGATTGACCTACCCAGTTTTTAAGAATTAACCTCAATGTATAAATAAAAGGCTTGTATTGCAAATCAGGAAGAAACCACTAAAATGCTTTTGTGGTTGCAAATATCAAATTTATAAAATATGGGACAACTTTCTGCTTAAAAAATAACAGTACAAATTGGGTTATAAAGGATTTTGGAAGGATTCTTTTAATAACTGCACAATTTAAATTTCACCAGTTAAGCATAAAGTTATTCTTAAAAAGTAGCAAGTAATCTAAACTTAATCCCAATTAACAACACATTTTCATTAAGTAATCTTAATATTCATATTAAATTTGATTGAGTATTTTGACTACCAAATTCATTTATTCGTTAGCATCATCATCATAAAATTGAATATGATATTTCTCATCTTTTTTGCATTCCTTCATTGTTTTATTATGATCCTCAAATCAGATTCCACCAACAATAAAACACGATTAAAAAATCGAAAACTTATAAACTTAAATCAACTTGTGCAAAATATGCTTTAATTCAATTAAATAATACTGATTTTAACATTTCATCAACGGTTAATTTGTAAAAAAGTATTTTAATATTCGAGGGGTTAAAGATGAAACAAAGTTAGCCCAGACTTCATAGCCCAGACAGCGGCCAGACAGTCAAAAGTAATTCAAATAAATCATAAATATATGTTATTGGAAAATATTTGCAAATTGTTGTTTATGTTGTGATTATGCCTTAATTAATAAGTTGGATGTCACTGAGTGTTTCTTTCTGAATGACTGAATGTACTGTAATCGAGTGAATGTGCTTTATTTGCTAGAATATGTTGATATAGTGTAGTTTTCATGATAATCCAGATATTTTTGCAATATAAAAGATAATTCGTGAGTTGGAAAGGCAATGAATACAGCTAATGACCATTCTTCAGCATATTAGGTGTAGTGCAACCATCCTGTTAGACTTCAGGTGCAAATTTATTTGTGGTTTTGATTTATTTGTAGTTTCTAATGAAAAAAATTTAGTTTTTTTGGGACTCTTTGGGATTCATGTAAGTTTGTGGACCAGCGGGTGGAGTAGTTCTGCGCTGGATCTTTATTAATCTCTTCGTTAGTCATTGAAGATCATTATTAGGCAATGTTTTACGCATAGAAGTATTATGGTTTTCAAATGATAGGGCAAAAAGTAAAAATTTATTGGGTTTTTAAATGGAATTTTTGGGTTTTTAAATTAATATCGTTTTGTGGACCAGCGGGTGTCGCAATTTTGAACTGGATCTTTATTAATCTCTTCGCAAGTTATTGAAGATTATTTTTAGGCAAAGTTTTACGCATAGAAATATTAAGGTTCTCGAGATATTTTGGAGCAAAAAGAAAAAATGTCAAAATCCCCTGTTTTTTGGGACTCTTGGTACTTTGTGGATCAGCGGGATAGGAAACTTGAAAATTTTATATTTTATCGACAATTTCAGATAAATTTCAGATTTAATTAGTTTAAGTTGCTCACATAAAAGTATTCAAGTTTTTGAGTTCTCATCATAAAACGATTTGTTACGGAATCGCCATTTGAAATGCCAGTCCTAATATAAGTTTATAAAAAGTCCAAAAAACCTACCAAAAAGTTCGGTCAAAGCGAAATAAACAAGTCCCAAGGAATTTTAACAAGCTCCAATCGCTTACAAAAACTCACAACATCTTCATTATACCGGCTAATGTACAGATTTATAAAAAATTTCAAATTTCAAATCGATGCAGAAATCTCTGGACAATAAAACAAGAAGACAAGAGAACAACCAAAAGATCACCGAAATCCTCATAAATTTAATTTAATCAATTTATTGGGATTCGATTTTGCATACCAAATGCGTTTTTACATTTTATTTTTACGATTCCCACTCTGAAACATTTTGCATCGTTTTGAATCACTTTGCTGCTTGGTATAGCAACAATCAAGCTTCCAGACGCAAAACAACCGAAAATTCTTCGCAATGATTGCGCCTTTTTCGAACCTTGTAAGATTTGATTTTCTTCAGTGGTTTTGTTGGAAATTAATTGGCTTTTTCTCGTTGTCTTCCATTGCTGCATTAACATTAATTATATATTTTTTATAGTATGTTGTTATATTTTCGTACATCAGTAATATCAATAATCAATAGTTTGAAGCGAAATGCTCAATTTACTGGGATATCGATTGAGTAAACTTGAGAATGTTAAAAAATGTATGTTTCGGGTTGGAGAAGCTGTTGCATTTGGCTAAGACTTAGACACCATGCAAAAGAAGGAGTTGCACAAAAATTGTTAATGGAAACAACTTTTAAGATTTGTATTTAATTGGAAAGATGGGATCTGAGAGATCGATATTTTGTATGTGGAGTGATGAACTGAACTTTTCTTCAGATTTTAATTTTAGAATTCAAATTATAATAATTTACCAAGAAGATTGAAGTCCATATTCATTGGCGTCAAGAAAAGTTACAAATTTGAATACAAAAAGAAATAATTTGTACAATTTCAAATTATAGATTCATATTGAACATTTTTAATAAGTGTATAAATGCATCAACAACCTCATTCTTCTATGAAAAAGGTCAGCGACCCAAATTCTCAATTGAATTTCAATAAATTTATAATTATATCTTTTCTGGACAGGAAATTCGTAAAAATATGTTATTTGAAAACATGCATTAAAACACAAGAAACAAGACAATGCAGTCATAATTTCTTATGTCTTTTCTTTATTACTTTTTGGACTTCAACATGTTGTATAGTTGTTTCGAGTTGCTTTCAAATATGCAAGTCTGAAAGTCTTCAAAGAAATTATGATATTGGAAATAACGAGAAGAGAAAATTTCCAGAAATAATTTAATATTGATTTTTAAACAAAAAGAAGATTTCTTTATACTCTGCACCTTTTGCCTTTGGTTTCTTTATCTTGTTCTCTGATTGTTTCTTATAAGAAAAGTTCAAGATTGCATTACATATTTCTTTATATTCTTTTAATGTACTTTTTGTTGGCAAACTGGAAAACTAAAGAATTCCTCTGTACCAAAAACAGGTTCTTTTTTGTTTTCAAACCGAAATGTGTGTTTTTCTGCATTTATTTCTCTTTGAAAGATATTTCTTTATGCTTCGATAATAAAACCACGAGAACGGAGGAAAATGTCTCAAGAAAATGGCAAACGAGTTTTTGCCCTCAAATAACATAAAAATAACATAAAAATATGCATAAAAACACATAAAAGTGAACATTCTTCGGCAAATAAGTAATTACAATATCAAAATGTGGTCTTCTCATTGTATGCTAATCGATAACTTGCTTTGCTGCACAAAAAACGCTAACAAATCTCCTTTAATTCTTTCTGGGTTATTTCATGCTTCACAAAAAAACCTTGAAACATTTTCAGTCACGACTTTCCAGTTAACATACTGATAGAAAGTTTGGAATCAGCTTCTTTAAAATTACTTTAATTGCATGTTAATTAGCACACAGCAATAATTAGTTAAGATTTTAATGTATAATACTTTAATTAGAGCTTGTCCCGCTGATTTTAATGATAAGATTGGGAATGCGTGCATGTCTTTTAGTCTGCAAGGCTTAAGATAACAGTAGAATGTAGCAAATGAAACTAAATACGATTTCTATGTCCACTTTAAATTTCTTAATCATAAAAACTGTGAGAAATCCCAGTGAAATTCATAAAAAACGTATAGTAAAATCATTAAATTAAATAGGTCTCACCTCAAAGTCTTGTTGGGTTGAACTAGTTGCGGTCGAATTAAATTCAATTGGCTATCGGAATCAATATCTTCATTTAATGATATTTATCGCCATTTCACCACTGTGTATTACAGTCTGAAAGTCTTTCGTCAATCTGGAATGTGAAGAAATTGAAAATTTTAGAAAATTGTATTAATGATAACATATAATTTATAAATTTAAATCAATCATTCAATAAAGTTGAAAGAGAAAAATTTTCAATCAAAAATGGTGATGACAAGTCTTTAAAAATCGGAATAGAAGCTCGTAGACAAATTCACTTCCGGTGAATGCATTGCAGTTACTGGTTAGGTGTTTGCAGACCATAAACCAATTCTAACAATAGTTTTCATTTCCTCTGCCAGAAAGGTGTGGGACTTATCTGTTATTTATTTGCAAAGGTGGCAATTCGATTAAATAAAGAATTAAAGAACTAAATGCAACGATTTTTGCGGTGCCAATAAGTATGCAAGCACGTCCCACGCAATCGAGCTTAAGACGAGACGATCACAGCAAGACTTGTTGGTTTTACTTTCTTGAAGAATTCTCGAGAATCTTGCCTTGCTGTTTGTTGTTTCCATAAAGTATTATTGATGCTGATTAATCTAAATCAGCCATATGAGGGCATTATGTCGCATAATTTGATCGTCATTCAATTTATGGGGCATTATTTCATATTATTGTGCATTATCGTGCATTATTAGTTAATTTTGTTTCTCTTTTGAATTTTGCAGAATTAGAATGAATATTAATCCCTCTTGAGATGCTAAAATTGCTCTCGCTTCATGAGGATTGCGTGAAACACTCAAATTACTGATTCATCCAGTGAATTGTGTCACATTTTGGCTTTCATTCACAATTTTCTGAATTTCGAAAATTTACCAGACAAAAATGCAATCGTCTGTATTAAAAATACGAATTAAGCGAATAAAATGATTGAAAAAGGTAAAAAGTTAGTGAGTGACCTAAAGACCGATAACTCAAAGTCTCAAGGGCATTCACCAAAAGGTTTGTTCACAAGCAACAATGGTTTGTTCAGTTTAATGTTGAAATGCGAGCTGATTTTGATTTTATGCTGATATTCTGAATGAAATGATTTATGTTAGCACGAGAGCAAGCGAAAGTTTTTAATGTAAACTTTATTATAATTTTGATTGTTCATTTTAACTGTTTAAGTAAGTATCATAAAACCTTTAGTATGTTATTTAAATTTTAATAATTTTGCACTTAATATTGCAGCTTTTATTTTATATCATCATTGATTCAATTATTTATTATCCAGCATAAAACTTGGAATATCCACATATAAAACGAAAAAAAAAAATGCGCAGCTTTTTAAAAAGTTTAATCTCCAAACATTCCAGAGATCGTTAATTTGTTTATTGTGTAAATTCGAGTTCAACAAACAAGAAGAAAAATGCGGAGGAATTTAATCGCATAAATAACATGATCAAGCAAGTTAAGACGTGGTTTTTGCTTGGCAGGTGACAAGCTCAACAAAATACTTTCAATACCTTCCAACTTAAGTCCACTTCAATCAGAGAACATATATAAATTTTCACAAAGCTTCCACGCTAACTAAAAACGATCGTTTTGTCCTCGCACTGTATTTATCTCATGCATAATTTGCACCTTCTCAAAACTGTCTCATGAGTCGAAATTTTTCTTTGGGAAAGCAAATACTTATTCAGCCAAAAAACCAAACTGACAAGCACAAATAAAATCGTCATTAAAATGTTTTTTCACGATACATTTTTCAAAAGAAATAAGAGAAAAAAAGATTGTGCAAAGAACACAAACAAAAATAATTTAAAAAATTTATTTTGAGTGTTTTATGTGGGAAAATAAAAATTTCAGGCAAGCGCATTTTTCAGTTTTTTGAAAAAAAGCATTTTAGAAAGTCAATATCTAGACTGTGACACCCGCAAGTCTCAACAAATTATGCAATTCTAGAATATAGAGTAATTATCGAAGATATATCTGGTTATAAATATCATTTTCTATAATCAAAGTTTCCCATAAAATTATTAAAAGTATTGAGATATAAAATTGCCCAAATTTATCGCGTTCGAAGTTCGAACTCTTATGGGTGGTTAAATAAATTCATAAGATTATTAAAACAAACCAAAAAAAAAATCAAGTTCCCAAATTTTTAATTTTCGCATTTAAATGCAAATTTTATAGTGACCACCTTTGGATTTTTGAGCGGGCAATTTCAAAATTCATATTTTTATATTAAATAACTTCGAGGCAGAGTTCGATAGAATTGGTAATTATTAAACAACAATTACAGTTTCATTTTAATTCGAAACTAATTTTTGTTGTTTATTCATCCCTGACTCTAAATTTGGAATTTCTGCGTTGTAAACATGTTATTTGACAGAGACAAGTTCGACAAGTGAATTTATAAATTCTATTCGAATGATTTTAATTTCTGCATTCCGTACGAAATTACAACGATCAATTTTCAAGATGTTCTCAATAAAATATATAATTTAATTGAAAGCAAGTTCACAAAGTGGTCAATTAATTTTTATCTATGTTCATAAAGTGTTTTTATTATTTTAGGGAATTTCTATGAAGAAAGTAGAATGCTACATTTTGTTCACATCGCCCAACCAAATATTTAGTGTAAACCAATATAATAGCTAACAGATGGTTGTACCGCAAAAGCACGTGTCATATTAAGCAAATGTTAGTTTATAATTAATTCTAGAAATGTGTAAGAAACGATATTAGTAGGAAGAAAAAATCCTCCCACTCGTCGTAATATTACTTTAAGACTTTTTGAGATTTTCGAATCATAAATCTGCGAAAAGTTGTGTAAGAATTCGATGTTGTGATGTTGAACACGCTGAAAGTTGTCTTTAAAAAAATTTATCAAATGTCTTAATTATTATTAGAAACGGATGTTTTCTCATTTAATACTTATGTTAAAAGTTTAGTGACTTAACGAAATATATCTAATCAGCAACTGATCAATTATAGGAAAGAAAACATTTCATCTTTATACTTCGACACTTCCTTTTGAATTGAATCAACATTATTAACATCTACTAGGAAAAATTAATTGCTTGTTTTGAAAGAATTCAAATGAAAAAAAATTTTCAATAAGATTTTAAAATATTATTATAAGATAAAACAAATTCGATGATTAAAACACTCAAATGGCAAAACTGCACTTAAAAAGTAATTAAATTAAACTATTTCGAGATTCTCAAGAATGTGATGCATTTTGTAACTAAAATGGATTGTATATCATTCCAATTATTTTGCAAAGTTTTATAAATTTAATGGTTTTGTATAAACTGAATTTATCAAAAGCGCTGAAAGAAATACTGCATTTAAAGTGCATCCAATAACTTCACATCTTTCCAAATTAAATAAATTGAAACAGCTTTAAAATAACATCATCAATTAATTAAGAATGCATTCCAAATTCTAATAAAAATCCCTCATTAAGTGAGAGAACTTTTATTTTTTCCAAAACTCCTTCAGTATTAAGATTAACAAAAAAACATTCAGAAAGAAGAAATTTAAATAAGAATTCCTCACTATAAGACATGTAATTATTTTCCAACAGACTTCAACTTATTTTTCTTGCAGCAAGAAAGAAAGAATCCAAGAGAATGTGAAGGTGGTCTTGTCTTCCTAACATGAGAGCAGATTTCTTTCAACAATTTGCAATCCCTTGAATTTGTTAAAACGATGTCTTTGAAATTAAATTTTTAATGCGAAAAAGTTAAAAGTAAATTCCTCCGAGCCTTTTGAAATAAATTTATCTTTTGGAATTTCGATCAAAGTTCATCTGAACATTTTGTGCAATTATTCAATACAATTGAGATGAAAAGTACTTTTACTAAACAATTAATACTTCTTCAACATAATTTTCATGCTTAATCTGTTTTCAAAATTAAACTAAACTTTACAATGTAAATAAAAATCTGAGTCTTGTAGTTTCTTCTAATCTCTTTGTTTAGTCTGATCGTGTGTTTGTAAAACTATAATATTAATTTCTCTGTGCTCTTGCATTGTCTTGATAAATCAGACTTGAAACATAAAGCGTCAACACGAAAAAGCTAAGGCAATCATAACACTAAACAATCTTTTATGCTGAAGTTGTTAAATTCACTCAAAAGCGACTCAAAAGCCTTTTAAAATGAAATTTTGTTCCAACAAGACGAGTTTTTGCAAATTTGCACATTAAGATGCTCAAACCACAAAAATACAAAATACATGAGCGTAATTTAAGGGAACTCATTCTTTAATTCCTTTAAACTTCTCAAACTTCTGGTTGTGCAATTTTCTTGGCATCTTGGAGTTTTAAAACATTCGCAATTTAAGTATTTCAAAGAATAAAACCAAATTAAATTGAAAGCAACAGTGAAGAACAGGTTGCATGATTTTTGCAAGTTCGTGTCGTTTTGATCAATTTCCGAAATCATTTTTGAATTAATAATTTATTTATTTCAGCATTCAGCATTTTTGAATCGCAAAACTCATCATGTCCCTTCGACACACACGTTTGGTCGCATTTCTGCATCTAAAGCATTTCCTTTGGAACTCGAGTGATTTTATGAGCTGCTTTTAATTAAACGCCAAGCAGCAATCTCCGATCCAGACATTAATGATCTTGAAAAACGTTGAAAGACACACTCAAGACAAAAAACTGATTTTCTAAGAATTAAGAATTGGCTCAAAAATATTTTTTTGCTGAAATTTTGAAAACTGTCTCAAAAGGTTGCACAGTCAATTAAATTTGCGATATTCTCACATTTATAATGTTGTTCGCTAAATATCCCTTGATCTGTTTTGCTTCTCTGCTTTGCTTGTCGTTGAAATCTACAAATCTTTTTGTTTGGAGTTTGCCAGTTTGTCACATGCAACTTAATACATTATTATCAAAAAAGTATACTTAAAATGGCTTGACGACTGAAGCATGCCAATATTGCCTGGATTTTTATTTGATTTGCTTGGCTGTAACTTTTTAATTAAAAATTCGATATGGCCGTTTTTTTAACTATTTGGCAGCGTTATTCAGAGTTAATTTGATAAGCGTCAATATAATATATTACAGCGATAATAAATTAAGTTGTGAAAATACTTGTTACTCAATTCGATAGTGCAGTTTTTCTGCCTAATTTGGTTTCAAAATATACAAAAATATTGAGTTGTTACAGTAATCTTTAAATTTTATTAATCTTTTCGAATTTAATTGTTTTGTTTTGTTTAATCGGTTTTATTATATTATAAAACGTGGTATTGTTCAATAACATAATTAATGCAAAATTATCTGCATGACCGAACCTTTGATCCTTGTTTTGAAACATAATACTAAGATTGATACTCAATACACATGTTTGGTATTTTCCACTTCAGGAAATTTGCATCAAAAAACTAGCTGCAACTTTTCAGCTTCAAGCAAGTGTTTTTACGGTCCAATTCAAAATTTTGTGGCTTTGATTTATTTTTTCAATATTTCAATAAAATATATCAGAATGATTTATTGACAAACTAAAACTAACTAACTAACAAACCCGACAATAAATCAAAAATAGCAAAAATAGCTACAGAAATCAAATTTCACTTTTTCACCGTCGTAGCACCAAAATTTCTACCGAAACCGAGAACTATTTATAGCCCGATTTATGGATTTTATTCAAAAAGTGCCGCATGGAAATATAAAATTATGAGACATTTCACTAAAAGATATAATTTACGACTTCATTGAAGAAATTTTATCAAGAAAAGTGTTACACAACTCATCTGTGCTAGTTCTACATTCAGAATTTATAGTAGTCTGTAGTTGTCTAGAGCAAGTGCGTGCGTTTCTACTCAAAATTAATTAAGAAATTTATCATTTTCAATTAAAGCCCCCTGACTGCCGACTACGCACTTTAATCAGTAGTTTATTAATATATTATTGAATTGTAATCTTATCTTTGAGACTAAATTGAAACGAACTCCAAATAAATCATTTTAATAAGTCTTTGAAGATTTCTAGAGACTTGTCCGTGTGGCAACGCAGCTTTGTTATAAAATTCTCACAAAAACGCGATTATCTTGATATCCAGATCAGTTAGCTGAAAATTCCGATGCACGAGTAAAAAAACTATAATTTAATTAAATAAACATGCATTCACCATTTACTGCACTTGATTATTGTTCCACAAAAAAGACAGAGAATTATCGTCTCGAGCCACACAATACACGAATCGTTTAAGATAAGATCAAGAATGGTTGAAGCTTTTGTTCGGCAAAAGATTTAAGCAGACTTTCAAGTCTTGTGGCAATCTAGCAAAGTATCCGTTTGTGTTTTGTGTGTCTCAGAAAATATGGAATAACGTGAAATAATATGGCAAAGAGACAATTAATCATTTTAAGCGTTTGCCTATGCTTTGCAAAATTGCGCAAACTTAAAAATGTATGTGAAATTATCTTTAAAATTATGTTGAAGGCGTTCATGCACGAAATAACAGAACTTTGCTAGAGATTGTGTGGGTTCTTAGACAATTTCTCATTTGTTCCTTACAATTTCTTATAATCTCTTTTATGTGAGTGGGCTTGAGATCGAAATACATATTGCAGTTTTTTTGCAGCTTTTACGTTTTTTGCAGTGATTATATGATAATAATATTTGAAATAAAGCTAGAGCTTTTAAAATCAATAAATTCAGTGATCAGTAAACAATCAAAAAAATATTTTTCAACACTCCTGAAAATTTTCTCAGTGACTTTAAGTATGCCACAGATATTCTAGTATACAATTATAATAATTATAATTAATAAAGCCGTTAACTTATAACAAAGCTTTTCTTCCACAATAGATTATAATTGACATTATAAATGAAACATTTACAATACTTGTAATACTAAAGAAATTTTCAAGAAATCCAAAAATGCCCAGCAGTTCAAACACACAAAAAACGTAAAAATTTCTTGCAATTATATAATTTATTAAGAAAAAGTTGTATTTCTATATTCTTTGTTTCAACTCTCAACTAGTTAAAGAGCCATAAACGGCGAAGAAACCTCTATTCTGCCATAAAAGGTTGGTTGTTTTTGTCAATTCTGATTCTGGTTCTAGAGACTTGAGAGTAACTGAGTAAAAAATTAAAAACACAGTCTTGCGCAATAATCTGGCGCCATTTCACGAATTTCTTATTTTATTCTTCTGCAAAAACTAAAAGATATTGTGTACGCTAGTTGTTGATCTTGAAAAATTTTGTGAACAGACAATTGCGATTGTTTTGCAAGTGAGCTTGATTTTATGGTTTTATGTGCTTGATATTAAAGTGTTTTGATGGATAAAATTTACAAGTCATGCTGGAAAGCTTTAAATTCCAAAAACAAACTTTTACATGGAATAGTTATATTTTCCTGATGGTTGGCAAATCTTTACATGATAAATTCCAAATTCGTCTCCTGGACTGACAAAGTGTAATCAAAAATCAGACCAAAACTGGCAATGTAGAAATGTTGAGCCATTGTCACAACTTGGTCCATAACTCAACTTCAAATTTGAGGTTTTAAGATACCAAAACTATACTATCGGCAACATTAAAATATATTAATAATTTTCCAATAAAAGTCCCAAAAATCTCAACAAGTCACCACATATTGTACAAAATTACCATTAAAAAGCCTCCTTAATTTATACAGACAAACATCAAACACCTTTGTCAATTCAAATTCAAATTTTTATCCAGCAATATTTTTCTACATTTATTTTGAATGTCTAATGACTGTTTTTTTGAATAAAGTTTTATTTGTTCTCATAAGATGTCAAAGAAAAACAAATATTCACAGTCGTGTTTCTAAAAAACTGAGAAACACTTTCAAGCTTTTGAAACACATAAAAGTGGTGAGAAGAATGAAATAATTAATTGGAAAGAAATGAGAATAAATTAAATTCGTTAGATATTCATTCACTAAATGAACACAAAAACCACTTGTTTCTATTTGTTTTCTAAAGAAACACATTTTCTCGAGGAAAACATAAAATGTCTTATAAATTCGAATAAAAAGGCTTGTTACACATTTGAAGACAAATTTGTGATTAATCATTACTCCAAGAATTCAGCTATTTATTGGACTGTTCTATGAATTTTCTTAGGTTTTAAATTTAAACAAAAGACTTTTTCTAAAGAATCGAATAAGAAATTCTGAATTTATAGTAAATTTGTTCTGGTTCTTGGAACAGTGTGAACTCAATTATTTTATGTTTAACTAAAATTCCATCAGTAAAGACCGGAAATTAGTTTTGAATTGAAAGTTTTATTAATTTCTTTGATTTCAACAAAAATATATAAATTAAGATATTGAAATTTTTGAGAATTGCTTTTCAATTAATATTCGGTTATGAAATGAATTTCTCACAATTATAAAATTCCTTGGAAATAATAGTTCAGTATATGTATTGTTGGATTTACAACGAATTTTTGTTATCTAGAATAAAGAAACAGAACAATCCCGAGAATTTCTCAACTTTTTTTTGTTGATTAAAACTAAAAACATCTTCTTAGAAACCAAAAACATTCAAGAAAATGCCAGGAGGAAATTAGAATTCACTTTACTTTGCCAGATATTCAGTTTGTCTGCGATTAAAATTCCCAAGAAAGGTGAAAAACTGGAAAATTGAGAGACTAGCATAATAATGAGTTGCAACAGAAGTGACTCAGAAACGCTACAACCCACCATTAAGGACACACAATTTGCAACCAAATTAACCATCGAAACGTGGTTGCATTTTCGCTTGAACCAACTTTACCAGCGCAACCACATTTAAAAGAAACTCGATAGAAATTGCAGCAAGACGTGCATGATGTGCTTCAGATACGATCAACTTCATCAAAATATACGAAAGATAAAAAGTTGCTTGATATTAGTTGAAGCGACAACAGAATACACAATTTTTCGGAGTTTCACAAATAAAAGAAGTTAACAATTTAAAAGACTTGGAACGCGTTTCTTCAGAAGTTTGACGCGATAACAAGAATTTCTTGTGTTAGGAAGTTTTGATTGCTTTTCTATAAAATCTTTGAATTTATTTTATTCATGATGGAGTTCATGCATAAATTTTCCATTTTTCGTAGTCTGTTGGAGATTTCAAAGTTTAATAAGAATCGTTTAATTTAATGGGATGAATCCATGAGTTTTCGTTCTAGCATTTAAAACACATAAAATATAGCATACAAACTAATTTTAGGTGTTTGTTTGTATTAAAATTGAAACATGTTTTAAATTTAGCTATTTTTAGATTTCTAGATTTGACTATTTTGTGCTCAAGAGTAAGTGAAGCGTGGAAATTATGTTGCGATCGATGACATTTTTGAAATTTATTAGTATTGTGTTCTTTTTTCAAAATCTTTCAAATTTTGCAAATTAATCTTCGAGATTGTGCTTTTTCATTGTACTGAAAGTTTCTTGCAATTAATGAAATCAAAAAATTCAAAAAGCGTTGACTTTTATTTTGAAAGAATTTTTTGCTCACCAATTTTTTGGAGAGATGGTGGATCAAAAAATTTTACGGTCAACAAACTTATGCATTCTATAAATTGTCCCTTTTGATTGTACGATATTTTTGTGAGGATTGATTCAATTTGTTTTCGAAAATTTAATCTTCATTTGCTGTTTTGAAATTTCATTGTCTTTTGTATAAATAAGTATGTTTACGATTCAATTAACATTTAAGTGTTCAACTTTAAGAACAATCACAAGCTTCATTTTTGGAGCCTAAAGCAAACTATACCGACAATAGTTTTCAAGCGTGGGTTGAAACTTGAAAAGTACTACTAAAACCACTGAAATACGAGAGAATATGAATCAAGGAAGCCAAGAATAAAAATTGCTCCACTCAACAATTCATGCTAGAAGATTTATACATTTATGTTAATCCAAGATAATTAACTGACTACAAAAATTCCTTGTTTTATTGTTTCAAGCTTAAAAAAGAATTAGAAAAGGCAATAAAATTTCTTCGCGTTCCCAAAACATTTCTGAAGTATTTTAAATGTTTTTCAGTTATTTGTTATTTAGCAATTCAACAATTCAGCTTAGCTTGTAAACTGTGTAAAATGTTTCTTGATAAAAATCTGAAGATTTGAACAAAAAGATGATTAACATAAATATTTGCTGGATGGTTGGGACATGACCGCAAATTCGTTGGATGACTCAGCGAGTTAAAATCACTGATTTTGCGGTGTCTGAAAGCAATAAAAAGTCTTGGAGCAGCAACAGTAACATTTCTTGAAAATTATTAATTTGTCTGATTATGTCTTTTTAAGAAAGTTTCATAAGAAATATAAATTAGTATTAAATAAATGTCTTGCATTTAATTCTCTATGAATGCAAACTCAATGATCGAATAAAGCCTTAAATTGGGTATAGTAGTGCAACTTTTAATATATGATAATTATTCTAAAAATCAAAGGCAAGCCGACTGCATAAATTGAATGTATTATGATCCATATTTTCATATATATATGAAACGTTAAACTTTTTATAATCATAATACAATTTTAAAAGGTGAGATGTTTATTCGAAATATAGTTCTGAATGGACTATAAATCGCACATATTTAGGGCACAGCACGTTTTTTAGGATTAAATTATTTCCAAGAAACTTTTTGAGTAATTCCTGAAAAATAAAATATTCTTTCAAGTTCTTTTTTAAAGGAGCCAGAATAAGTGAACAAAACATAAAAATTTCATTTCAGTAGACGTTTTGCTATTTTATCTGATCTCACAAAAGAATTGAGGATTTATGGGATTTTGGTATCCTTTTGATTGCAATTGCATGTTGTCACCTTTTTAAAAATATCAAAAGAAGTTGGACCTTTTTCCATAAGATTTTTTAAAACTTGAGACAAAATAAAACACAAATTCCAGTAAACAAAGAATCGGTGGTTGTAGGAACATGTTGCTGTTAAGTAGCTCATAATTTATTTTAAACGATTCCAAAAACCAGTTCACAACCAAATACAAAATACGACAGAATTTTAAATGGAACCAATTATTCATTCAATTATTTTCTTGAAATCTTGCAATCAATTTTTGGTTCATTCCACTCGAGTTTGTGCCCAAAAATAAAGTTTCTTGGAAATTGTAAGAAACTTGTGAATGAAAGTTCTTCTTTTCCATTTTATCAATAACTGAAGATTCCATTTAATTACACTTCACTTCCGCATTTCGATCATCGACAGAAGACTATTAAAATTATCAAAAGCCTTTTCGTGTTGTTAGAAATTCTGAAGCTGCTGAAAAATCACTTCCCAAACTAGATTCTAAGTTTATTCGAAAATTATGTAGGTATTCCTCAATATGATCTTTCTTTTCCATTTTTCTGTTGAGAGCTTGAGAGTTTAAGTTTGTGAAGAAGAAGGAAGAATGGCCATTATAATGAGTTTTATGTTTCTCTTCCTCCAATTTTGCAGCAAAAGTGTATTATTAAGAAAGATCGTCTGGGTTCTTGCCTTTCTTGTATATTTCTTAAGCATCAAACACAATCTCAAGCCCTAAAAAAATCAGCTCAAAAATTCTTTATTGGAGCATCCATCTGACAATTCTGTTTGCGCCACAACACATTTCTACCTGATTCGTTTCGAAGCTCTTTCTTTTGCTGTATTTGGTGAATTTCAGAAAACGAGATTTTTTTCCAAAGTCAAAGAAAATTGTGAAGACAGCAATTCCGTTCAGTCCATTCTGGCTCACCAACACCACGAGAATGATGGAACGTGCACTAACGGTCTAAGATTGAAGCAGCTTCAACATTTTGGAGATTTATCGCGATTGAAAAAAAGTTTAATATTTTCACAAGAAAAATTAAATTAAAAACTATAAAAACTTCAAAAAACTGAAATGATGAAGCAAAACGTGGTCACTCAAGAATGTGGTAATATTGTATGAGTGTAGATGAGGAAGGCAGGATGGAGCTCGAGAATCACGTCAAACTTATCAGGGAATTAATCTCTCAAGATTTAATTAAAGTTTCAACTCTCCAATGTTCGAGTGGAATTTAGTTTTAATCGATATTAAACTTCTCAGGTGCTTATTAAGATTATTTAGACAAAAGACAAGTTTATTATTCTTTCATCCACAGATCAATCATGTTTTATCTATGAAATGTGGACAGGTGTTGGACCGTTAGTAAATCTCGTTTAGACAGTAATCACGTTTACTTGTTGCGTAGTTACACATTTGTCCTTTAATCTCTTGAATGTAGTAAAATTTAGAAAATATGAATATTTGTGAAATGAAGGAAGGTCCCAGAAAGGAAACAAATAATTTATTCATTCCAAGTTCTGGAGACATTCAACAGAAAAGGAACAGAAGATCATAAAACATGAGTTATTCTAATGAACAGCATAAAATGCTTGAACATTCTTCAAAAAAAGTTTAAAATTTCAAAAAGATCAGAATTTACTCAAGTCACAGAATGAGTTTGCAAGAACAGAAAATATTTAATCGCGCTTTATTGTTCCAAGATGCACCACAAGACCCCAGACGAGATAATAAACATTTAATAAAATTTTCTTTCAATTTGCAACAACAATTGAAAGCCTCACCTCAAAAATTTCAGTTCAAAATGAATTGATCCAACAATAATCAAGCAATATTCTGTAATTTGCTTTCGATTCACAAAATCATAAAAACTCAAGTTCTCGTGAGTCATTGAATTGACAATCGCTACAAATTCTCAGATTTTCAGATTAAAAGAATGCAAATTATGCATAAAACATTGGTTGATCTTTGCTCGGTTGGGAGCACCTTCCAAGTCGAAAATCAGAATCTGGGATTGTTTTCCCACAAATAAACAAATTAAGCGCTTCAGCGCACAAAACGTGAGCCGGTGATCGCGACTGATCAACCAAGCATGAGAAACTACTTGTGGATCCTTTTCACATCGTTCCGGGTTTCGATTGCTCTACAATTAGTCCACCAAATTCTTTCAATGCATTCAACACCGGAAGCTCGTTATCATCAACGAAATTCTTCATATTTTAAGCTCAATTGAACATAATTTTCTTTCTAAGTATTTCCTGCATTTTTCTTACTGAAACAATTTTTCAGTTTTCAAGTTGATTATGAACTATTTTCATTAAAATCCTTCATCACTTCACGTCTTGCAACATTTTCAATTTTCAAGAAAAGTTTGCTTCAATTAACTATTTTTCCATCATCAAATTGAATGACGTCAAATCCACGCGTGTCCATTTTCCATCAAAAGTCGTTGACGGACGTAGTATTAAGTTTCTGGTCTTGCTCCAACAAAATCACTGAAAATAGTTTTGAAACTTTTGAAGCGCCATCCAATAGAAAAACACTAAACATATTTATCGTGCAACTCAACTTCATTTAAATCACCTAGTTTTCTGAAAATTTAGCTTTCCACCAAAAATAACAAAAACTTTGTAATTATCTCAGGAAATATTTTGTGATTTGACTGCTTTTGTAATCTGCTCAGAGATTTTATTTCTATTTTTGAGCTTCTCGAACGATTTTCTTCACTTTGTTCCAAGTTTTTGACGCCAATTTCCCCAAAAATGATTTCCATCTTAATTGTTTATGTCAAAGAGCATTTTAGAGGTTTTAAAGATTTTTTCGGCTTTGAGGATTTTCTTGACGATTGAGAACTCACAATTCTTGTTTTTTCTTTGAAAACTTAATGGTTAATCACCTTACCAAAAATTGATAGTTTCAAAAAGACAAAAATAATTTTGTTTGAAAATGTCGCACATTTTCGTGTTTTTGGTAAAATTGTGCAATGAAATAAAATTTTAATCTATAACGATAACTTTTTCAGTAAACTGAAATATTTTAATATCGTTTCTATTAACCAATAAAAATCTAATTTTCAGAGAATTTCTAGACTTTACTTGTAATTCCACAAAAAGTGCATTCAAATTTCCTATTTTATTTCATTAAATTATACAACTTGACTGATTCAAAAGACCTCGAGTCTACACAAATGTCTTAAAAATGTTGGCATCGACGAGCGGAAAATCGTGCGAAAAAACATTAAAACAGGTGAAAATTATTTTGAAAATATATTCCGTTGTCTTCAAAAAGGCAAGCCCAACAAGCAATAATTATACATTTCAAACATTTCAGAGCTACAAGTCCGTTGTTGGTTTTTCAAGACATTCAAACCCACCTCCAAAATGATCAGCAAATTCCACCGAAATACATCAAAATTTCAAGAACTACGCAGGTGTTTGATGTGGAAGCCTTTTGTTGTCTGCAGATGATTTCAAAATAGTCCAGTATTGTTTCTGGTGACTTTGTTGTACCTCAAAAACTTTCTGATGAAATTTTAGTGTTCAAATTGTTACTTTATTATTACTATGCAACAAAATCAAAAAACCTAAATCTCAAGTTGCTGCTTGACGTAATTTCTATTTTTGTAATATTTGAGATTTTTGAGTTGTGCTAGTCGAATGAATGAACGATCACCTCAAATTTCGAATCTTCACAAGCAAAATCGACAAACAAGCCGCCAAAAGACTTAACATATGAAATGCAAAAGGTTTGTCTGTTTTCTTAGATTTTTACGATTTTTGGTGAGAAAATATTAAACTCAAAGAATCACAGATGATTTCAGATGAGTCTCTGGGTTATTAAATTAATTTTGGCAAATTTGAATGAAGGAGAATCAGATAAATTCAAATTATTGTTATTAGACGAAATGCTTGCTGTGGCTATTATTGGTCAAACAACAAAAAACTTCATCAAAATACAGAAATTGGCTCTTTTATAATTTCATGGATATTGAGATGTTGAGAGGAGCAAACACAATCAAATGTTGTGCTCGAGGTGAATAACTTTTAAGAAATTCTGCTCAAATTAAAAATTGAAAATTACCAATCATGTTTTTAAAATGATGAAAATGATGGACTGAAACCACCTCGTTTTGGTCAAAGTGGCAAATCAATAACAAGTTCAGCAAACAATCAGACGTTAATTTGCTTTTCATAAGCTCTCACATGCTTCTCAAATCATCTTTCAACACAAATTGCTCACATTTGAATTGATTCAATGTAAGTCTTTGCTAGAAAAATCAGCTCGACCACAAAACAAATGATCTTTACATTTTTGCTTTTTAGCAAGTTATATTGTAAGTATTTGAGTTTTATAGCTTGAAGGATTTCGTGGATGATTGTTGGATCTATAATAATTGAGAAGTGAGGTTAGAAATCAAAAGATTCAAAGATTGTGGGAATATTTCTGATAGATTGAAAATAAACAGGAAAAAATTAAAAGATTGGGTTCCTGATGCCAAGCATCAACAAGCAGATCGTAAATTTTGTAGACGTTTATTTTATCATAAATTTAAGAAATTAACAAAATTTCGGGAAAAATTATTTTCTAACGAGATATTTTCATCAACTCAGAAATATTGGATCTTTTTATGATTTCTTGTTTATAATAAACTTTCCAAGAAAAACAAATTTGAAAATTTGTAATTTTTGAGATGTGATTTCCGAGATTTCTGTAAACAAACAAATTTTTCAAGAGGCATTTTAAAATTTTGTCATCTTGCAACTCGAAACAACGTGAATCTTTTTTTGCTATTCTGCCAGGTTTTCATGAAAGATTTGTAAGTTTTCTTGACTTTGTTTGTTCTTTTACAAAAATAAAAAAAATGTGTCAAAATATTAACAAGATCTGAAATAATTGTGTTTAATTAAATTAACGTATCTTTCCTATTTGATTAAATCTATTGAGTGTTTGCTTGTCCAATTTGCAGATTCTTAAATATTCCATTGTTAAATATTATATAACAATTTGCAGTGGTTTCACATTTTTTCATATTTTTCTCAAAAAAGAGGATGTTCAAAAATTTGGGAACAAAAGACTTTTGGTGAATAAAATGAAAGAGACTTCTGGGAATTTGATTTTTATCTTGAAACCGAAAACGTGCATTTATGGAAGGACCAAAACGGAAGCTGCATCATATCTGATTGAACCTTAAATGAAAGGAAATATTGAGTTGATTGCTTATTCTCAGATTATTCAATCAAATAACGCTGCATGCTTCAATTTATTTTAATATTTCTGGTGACAATTATTATTGAAATAAAGTAAAATTGTAATAAGAATTATTATGCAATGCAAACTTCCTTCAATGACGCCCAAACATAAAAAATACGAAATCTTTCGAAAAATCAGAAAATGCACTCAACTGCAACTTAAAATGCAACCACTCATATTTTCATTCATGGATGCTGGTGAAACACTTTCTACTATCCCTTGCCGCCAACAGGGTATGTACCCGGCGGGTATACCCCAAAAGTATACCCGATTTGTACTTAGCGATACTTTTTTTATACCCTACTATTTTGCTCCTATTTTAGTATACTAAAGTCATACTAAATCTGTACTGAAAATTTTCTTTGCTAATTCTATACTACAATAGTATACTTTTTCGTTACTAAAATGGTACGAACAAAGTACAACTATTTTGTTACTTCTTTAGTATACTAAAGTCATACTAAAACTGAACTAGAAATTTTCTTTACTAAATATATACTCCAAAAGTATACTTTTTTGAAACTAAAATGCTACTAAAAAAATGCTAGTAATAAAATACTACTTTTTAATTATTTATATAAAAGAAAGTAAATAAATATGTTGAATTTACTTAAAATGATTTTATTATAAATTTACCGCTAAAATTCAAAAGTTCAGGCTGACTTTACTATGTCTTTGCTACTCAGGCTAATTTTGCTACTCGGGCTGACTTTACCACGACTTTGCTACAGACTGTCAGTTGAAAAAAAAAACAGTGAAAGTGAGACGTGTTTTCTGATATCAGCTATTCCTGTGAAGTTCCTGTGTTTTTCTCAACCAAGTTTAGAATCATCTTGTTATAAGGTAAGTTGTAGTCTATATACTTAGTTAAATGATAAAAAATTAATAAGTAAACTAATTTATATAAGATTTACTAAAAGTATACTAATGCTTTACTTAAACGATACTTTTTTTTTACTAATGCTTTACGAATGCTTTACTAAAATGATACTCATTTTTTACTAATGCTTTACGAATGCTTTACTAAATTGATACTCATTTTCTACTAATACTTTACAAAAATTCTACGAATTTCATACAAAATATTTCTTAGTCTAAAAATTTTAATTGAATATCTAACATAACAATTTAAATTCTCAAACACGTTGATTTTATTCTAATTGACATTTGATATTTTTAGTTCAAGAAAAGAGACACTATCGAAGAGAATCCGCCGCTTTTTGAACTACGTTTTGATCCTGAAAATTCACCAAAACTCGACCCAAACTACTATTTTTCCAGCACAAAAGTAGGGATTAAACATTAAAGATAAGAGCAAGAAATGTTATACAGCAACAATATAAATGTATGTTATAAACTTTTAAAAATAAAATTTATTTGAATTTACTCTTTAAGTTGTTTAAAATAAAATCCATTTCAGCATTCTTAAAATACACCCTGGGTATACCCAAGGGTTTCTCTAAGTATACTATTAGTATGCTTTAGTAGGAATTGGGGACGATTTAAAATTCTACTAAAATTAAACCCTTTATATACCCTAAAAGGTATGGAAAATGTATACCCAAAGAATTCTAAAAGTATACTGTTAGTATACTTTAGTAAAGACTGAGTAAATTTTATGATTTTACTAAAACTAAACCCAGGATATACCCAAAAGGGTATGGAAGTTGTATACCCGGGGAATTCTAAGGGTATTCTAATAGAATACTTTGGGTAGAGTTGGGTATACTTTTAACAGTATACTATAACTATACCCAGGGTATACCCGAGTATACTCCATAGGGTATGGAAGTTGTATACCCAGGGAATTCTAGAGGTATTCTAATAGAATACTTTGGGTAGAGTTGGGTACACTTTTAGTAGGGTATACCCCATTAGTAAGTACAAATTGAGTATTCTTTTAGAATACCCCGGGTATAGTTTGGCGGTAAGGGTATTTAAATGTTTATTTTTAGAGACAGAAGTGTTGCCAGACTTTTACCGAATTTGAATACTTATGATTTTTGTGGATCTTGGAGGTTTGATTGTTTTGCAAACATTTGGAGTTTTACACATTTTAAAGTAGTTTGCGTTTAAAGACATTTCAATAAACAATTTAATTTAATTTATTGAGTAGTTATTGAATTCGGTGTGGATGGATTTTGTAACTAAAAATGGAACGTCATCCTACGACAAATTTTAATTTTCTGATTAAAGAAATATTTTGTTATTTGAATCAATAAATTGTTAAATTCATTGCTCCCAGTACCATAATTTATTATATTCGAAGGTCTTAATCATGTTTCCATTTAATTAAATTTGTGAATTTTTGTGCTAATTGTTGAAACATACAATTCAAATACAAAATCTTTATGGTTGAATAATTGTTTCACGACTCATAAAAATTTATTTTTAATGAAAAAACTTAACAGAGATACTTTGAAATACGATCATGTATCTAGCCAACATGAAGGTGAATCATAAAAATAAAATATCATAAATAAAAAAACTTACATGTATATTCTTGATAAATTTCTTCGACTTGCAGCTCACGACAATTTTTTTAATCCGTTTTTATTTATTCCTTGTCAGACCACGGATTAAGCAAAACATGAAAAACTGAATAAACTGCTGTATCCAACTATTTGAAGCAGTAATGCATTAATGTGAATCAAAGGTAGGAACAGATAAATCCAATTTCTTTTCGTAATATTTATTTATTTTTATATTTTGTTATGGATTAGTTTGATTCTGCTGGTGTTTCAAAGGCAAATACACCTACACTTTACAACTTTACACACTTGAGACGTTTTTTAGTCTTTGTAAAAACCAACACTTTTATAGCTAAGCTTTTATCTTTCGTAAATTTTCTTACACTTTACACGCAACCCTGCGCAAACTTCTTATTTCTTTTTAATTTGTGTTTGTTTCTTATTTTCTTACAAATCGAATTTTTTATTTGAAACCAAAATAATGAGAAATTTTCGTTATTTTCGATTTCTTTTTGACTTTTTTGAATAAAGTAGATTTTTCTCACACACTTTCTATTAATACATGAAGTAATTGCTCATGTAATTAGCAAACTTGTAGAATCTTCTGAATTTATCTAAATTTTGTTTCAATGATGCTTGAAAATCTTCAAAACACTCAATTCAGTTCAAACTTTCTTAGATCTTCTAACAGTTGCGCAATTATCCGGAACCGTACGCCAAAACAAGCTCGTTAATCTTTCAGCTAATTCACTTGGCATTTAATTTAAAACCCAATTAACAAAATTAGTGTATTTCTTCGAATTGTCCTCAAATCGAAAAATTCTGCCGACCAAAATAAATTCTCGAACTGATCGCTTTGAGCTATTGCAAGCAACTAAAAATACAGCCGAACGTGAAACCAACACGATGTCTAAATCGCATACATAAGTGAGTTTTTTAAGCATCTTCCATTTTATGTTGCTTCTTATTATTATTAAACCAATACTTTTACAAGATCTCGTTTGTTAAGAGAGCTTTTTGATAACATTAAAGCTTAGGAAGTTGATTGTAAAAGGAGTTCACATATTTAAATCAAAGACACAAATGTCGCACAAATGTATAAGTCAAGAACTTCTTTGATTAAAAAATAATTAAGATTCATTTTAATTGATTTATTTATTTAAAGATCTTTAAAAAGATCATTTAAGTTGCTCTTCAAATAATAAATTCTAGGTTTTTTAATTTACAGCAAAGTAGTCAATTAAAGAAAAAATGGAAGATGCTGTATCAAAACATATCTTACAACCAAAGATTTCTTTCCTTCAAGTATTGGTGTCTCATTCGTGTCGAGTTCACTGTCGAGCTTTGTGTGAGGTTCTCAAAGTAACATGTTTCAGTTTCTTTAAGAAGTTCATAGTGGTCATTTGCGGCGATCGAGCAAATTAATATTTCTTGAGAAAATGATCAGAATTTCGAAGATGTTTCCAATTTTCCGGACTCGAGGATCCTAATAAATAATTGTGAAGCAACAAGTGGCCGTAATGTAATTGTGCAATTTAAGGAACTTCATGGATTCATGGAAAATTCATTAATCGAAGATTTTTTGAGTTTAATTTGCTAATTGACCAGGAAATTGGTTTTTTGAGGCAAATCATTAGAAAATTGATTCAATTATCTTTGATTTAAATTTTACATGAAGAACCTTCAATTTAAGTTCAATTTCACGAATCTCGGCAATCTACACACAAAATTGTTAAGGAATTTATGGCAAAGAACAAGAAGATGATAGGTGTAGGGTTGTGCAAAATCCTATTAAATGTATGAAGAAGTGAATGATAAATCAAAAGAAACTAAATGACTTTTAAGTGGTGTTGGTACTCGAAGATCTCGCAGGCAATTTTCAGGCAATGTGTGGTCGGTGAGCTGTAGGAGTATTTGTTTCGTGAATTTCGTTGCCAGATCGTAAGAAGCATAAGAAACGGAATTGAAAACACATTTTAAAATGTAATCTTGCAGCATGGAATGTTTGTTGTGAGCTAGAAAAATACTTGAAATTGAAACCAGCAACAACAACTTGAAGAACTTGGCGACTTGGATAGAAAATATAGTTTTTTTCATTTTTTTTTTCTCTTTAGTTTTTCCTTGGAAGTTAAGGTTTGTTTGGAAGAATCATGACTCAACTTATGTCGTAAAATCTGTTAAATACACAAATATAATGTTTATTTTTATTTGGAAGTAGTTTTTTGAAATATTTGAACATTGAATGATCGATTCAGGAACACAATTATAATTGTACATTAATGAATTATAGTTTTTGTATTTTGACATCTTACATGATTTTTAAGATAATTTTAAAATTATTGATCGTCTCAGTTTTACATAATTTAAATAGAATTACAAACAAATTTTTAATTTTTACTAAAACCATATCAAGATCAAGAAACTTATTTTTGTCGTAGGTTCCAATCCGACTTTCAAATATCAATCACACCCAATTTAAAAACTACAATCTGTGTTTTCACAAATGTAACGCAAAATACTGAATAAAAAATTTTATGCTATAATGAGATCAATTTTGGTAAACGTCTTGTTAAATTTCTATATTGAAGTAGAAAGTATTTCACCAGCATTCATGAATGAAAATATGAGTGGTTGCATTTTAAATTGCAGTTGAGTGCATTTTCTGATTTTTCGAAAGATTGCGTATTTTTTGTGTTTGGGCGTCATTGAAGGAAGTTTGAATTGCATAATAATTTACAAAACAATTTTACTTCGTTATTTCAGAAAAATAGTTGTCATCAGAAATATTAAAATAAATTGAAGCGTCATTTGATTGAATAATCTGAGAATAAGCAATCAACTAAATATTATTTCCTTTCAGTTAATCAGATATGATGCAGCTTCCGTTTTGGTCCTTCCAGAAATGCACGTTTTCGGTTTGAAGATTAAAATCAAATTCCCAGAAGCCTGCATTTTATTCTCCAAAAGCCTTTTGTTCCCAAATCTCTGAACATCCTCCTTCAGACGAAAACATGATAAATTGTGGAATCACCGCAAACTATTTATATAAAAAAGATTTGAACAATGGATTATTTATGAATCTGTAAATTGGACAAGCAAACACTCAATAGAGAATTAAACAATTATCTGAAAACATATGAAAGATACGTTAATTTAATTAAGCATCATTATTTTAGATCTTGTTAGTATTTTGACACATTTTAATTTGTTTGATGATTTTGAAAAACTCGCAAAAAACAGATTTTTTCTAGTTTTATTTGTTTGTTCTAAAACAACATATTTTACTTGAATTAAAAATCATTTCAAAATTTCCCATGTCATATTAAAAATTTAAAGTATTTTAATAATTTATTCCACAGAAAGTTTATTTTGAACAAGAAATCAAAAATTAGATCCACTACTTCAGATTTGATAAAAATATCTTGTTTTTATTTTTTCCCCAATTTCTGTTAATTATGTAATTTACGGAATTTACGTAAAAACAAACATCCACAAAAGTTACGAGCTGCTTGTTGATGTTTGACATTTAATTATTGATAAAATTATAAATTTGTTCTTGTTTATTTTCGGGTAAATAAACTTATAAGGAATTATCCGACTATACTACTTTTGATTTCAATGTAATAATCAATAGAATAAAGATCCAACACTATTTTTCAAGTTACAAAATTAAACTATACATACAATATAACGTGCTAAAAAATAAGAATTTGTATAAAGAACATTTGTTTGCGGTCGAACTGATTTTTCTAGCAAATCTGTAATGGATTCATATATTGAATTGAATCAATTGTGAGCAATTTGTGTTGAAAGATGATTTGAGAGCTTATGAAAAGCAAATTAACGTCTGATTGTTTGCTGAACTTGTTATTACTTTGGCACTTCAACCAACACGAGGAGGTTGTTCATCATTCTCAACATTTTAACAACATGATCGACAATCTTAAATTTTTAATTTGAGCAGAATTTCTTACAAGTTATTCACCTCAAGCACAACATTTGATTGTGTTTGCTCCTCTCAACATCTCAATATCCATGAAATTATAAAAGAGCCAATTTCTGTATTTTGATGGAGCTTTTTGTTGTTTGTCCAATAAAAGCCATAGCAAGCAATAATAATTTGTATTTATCTGATTCTCCTTCATTCAAATTTCCTAAATTTAATTTAATATCCCAGTCTCAGAAATCATCTGTGATTCTTTAAGTTTAATATTTTCTCACCAAAAATCGTAAAAATCTAAGAAAACAGACAAACCTTTTGCATTTCATATGTTAAGTCTTTTGGCGGCTTGTTTGTCGATTTTGCTTGTGATGATTCAAAATTTGAGGTGATCGTTCATTCATTCGACTAGCACAACTCAAAAATCTCAAATATTATAAAAATAGAAATTACGTCAAGCAGATGAGATTGAGGTTTTTGTTGCATAGTAATAATAAAGTAAAAATTTGATCCGATAATTTTTAAGAAACAACAAAGTCACCAAAACCAACACTTGATTTTCTGACTCTTTGAAATCGTCTGCAGACAACAAAAGGCTTCCACATCAAACACCTGCGTAGTTCTTGAAATTTTGATGTATTTCGATGGAATTTGCTGATCATTTTGGAGGTGGGTTTGAATGTCTTGAAAAACCAACAACGGACTTGTAGCTCTGAAATGTTTGAAATGTATAATTATTGCTTGTTGTTTTTCAAGACATCGGAATATATTTTCAAAATAATTTTCACCTGTTTTAATGTTTTTTTGCACGATTTTCCGCTCGTCGATGCCAACATTTTTAAGACACTTGTGTAGACTCGAGGTCTTTTGAATCAGTCAAGTTGTAAAATTAAATGAAATATAATAGGAAATTTAAATGCACTTTTTGGTGAAATTACAAATAAAGTCTATAAATTCTTCGAGAATTTGATTTTTATTGGTTAATAGAAACTATAATAAAATATTTCATATTTACTGAAAAAGTTATCGTTAAATTAAAATTTTATTTCATTGCACAATTTCACCAAAAACACGAAAATGTGCGACATTTTAAAACAAAACTATTTCCATAGACTATTTCTGTCTTTTTGAAACTATCAAATTTTGGTAAGGTGATTAACCATTAAGTTTTCAAAGAAAATAGAGTAGTGAGTTCTCAATCGTCAAGAAAATCCTCAAAGCCGAAAAAATCTTTAAAACCTCTGAAATGCTCTTTGACATAAACAATTAAGATGAAAATCATTTTGGGGAAATTGGCGTCAAAAACTTCGTTCGAAAATCGTTCGAGAAGCTCAAAAATAGAAATAAAATCTCTGAGCAGATTACAAAAGCAGTCAAATCACAAAAATTTTCTGAGATAATTACAAAGTTTTTGTTTTTTTAGGTGAAAAACTAAATTTTCGGAAAATCGTGTGATTTAAATGAAGTTGAGTTGCATGATAAATATGTTTCGTATTTTTCTATGGATGGCGCTTCAAAAGTTTCAAAACTATTTTCAGTGATTTTGTTGGAGCAAGACCAGAAACTTAATACTACGTCCGTCAACGACTTTTGATGGAAAATGGACACGCGTGGATTTGACGTCATTCAATTTGATGATGGAAAAATAGTTAATAGTGAAAATTTTAGTTTAAAATTGAAAATGTTGCAAGACGTGAAGTGATGAAGGATTTTAATGAAAATTGTACAAAATCATCTAGAAAACTGAAAATTTGTTTCAGTAAGAAAAATGCAGGAAATACTTAAAAAGAAAATTATGTTCAATTGAGCTTAAAGTATAAAAAATTTCGTTGATGATAACGAGCTTCCGGTGTTGAATGAATTGAAAGAATTTGGTGGACTAATTGTAGAGCAATCGAAACCCGGAACGATGTGAAAAGGATCCACAAGTAGTTTCTCATGCTTGGTTGATCAGTCGCGATCACCGGCTCACGTTTTGTGCGCTGAAGCGCTTAATTTGTTTATTTGTGGGAAACAATCCCAGATTCTGATTTTTGACTTGGAAGGTGCTCCCAACCGAACAAAGATCAACCAATGTTTTATGCATAATTTGCATTCTTTTAATCTGAAAATCTGAGAATTTGTAGCGATTGTCAATTCAATGACTCACGAGAACTTGAGTTTTTATGATTTTGTGAATCGAAAGCAAATTACAGAATATTGCTTGATTATTTTTGGATCAATTCATTTTGAACTGAAATTTTGAGGTGAGGCTTTCAATTGTTGTTGCATATTGAAAGAAAATTTTATTAAATGTTTATTATCTCGTCTGGGGTCTTGTGGTGCATCTTGGAACAATAAAGCGCGATTAAATATAAATTCTGTTCTTGCAAACTCATTCTGTGACTTGAGTAAATTCTGATCTTTTTGAAATTTTAAACTTTTTTTGAAGAATGTTTAAGCATTTTATGCTGTTCATTAGAATAACTCATGTTTTATGATCTTCTGTTCCTTTTTTGTTGAATGTCTCCAGAACTTGGAATGAATAAATTATTTGTTTCCTTTCTGGGACCTTCCTTCATTTCACAAATATTCATATTTCCAAAATTTTACTATACATTCAAGAGATTAAAGGACAAATGTGTAACTACGCAACAAGTAAACGTGATTACTGTCTAAACGAGATTTACTAACGGTCCAACACCTGTCCAAATTTCATAGATAAAACATGATTGATCTGTGGATGAAAGAATAATAAACTTGTCTTTTGTCTAAATAATCTTAATAAGCACCTGAGAAGTTTAATATCGATTAAAACTTAATTCCACTCGAACATTGAAGAGTTGAAACTTTAATTAAATCTTGAGAGATTAATTCCCTGATAAGTTTGACGTGATTCTCGAGCTCCATCCTGCCTTCCTCATCTACACTCATTCAATATTACCATTCTTGAGTGTCCAAGTTTTGCTTCATCATCTCAAATTTTTTATGTTTTTTTAGTTTTTAATTTAATTTTTCTTGTGAAAATATTAAACTTTTTTCAATCGCGATAAATCTCCAAAATGTTGAAGCTGCTTCAATCTTAGACCGTTAGTGCACGTTTCATCATTCTCGTGGTGTTGGTGAGCCAGAATGGACTGAACGGAATTGCTGTCTTCACAATTTTCTTTGACTTTGGAAAAAGAATCTCGTTTTCTGAAATTCACCAAATACAGCAAAAGAAAGAGCTTCGAAACGAATCAGGTAGAAATGTGTTGTGGCGCAAACAGAATTGTGAGATGGATGCTCCAATAAAGAATTTTTGAGCTGATTTTTTTAGGGCTTGAGATTGTGTTTGATGCTTAAGAAATAAACAAGAAAGGCCAGAACCCAGACGATCTTTCTTAATAATACACTTTTGCTGCAAAATTGGAGGAAGAGAAACATAAAACTCATTATAATGGCCATTCTTCCTTCTTCTTCACAAACTTAAACTCTCAAGCTCTCAACAGAAAAATGGAAAAGAAAGATCATATTGAGGAATACCTACATAATTTTCGAATAAACTTAGAATCTAGTTTGGGAAGTGATTTTTCGGCAGCTTCAGAATTTCTAACAACACGAAAAGGCTTTTGATAATTTTAATAGTCTTCTGTCGATGATCGAAATGCGGAAGTGAAGTGTAATTAAATGGAATCTTCAGTTATTGATAAAATGGAAAAGAAGAACTTTCATTCACAAGTTGCTTACAATTTCCAAGAAACTTTATTTTTGGGCACAAACTCGAGTGGAATGAACCAAAAATTGATTGCAAGATTTCAAGAAAATAATTGAATGAATAATTGGTTCCATTTAAAATTCTGTCGTATTTTGTGTTTGGTTGTGAACTGGTTTTCGGAATCGTTTAAAATAAATTATGAGCTACTTAACAGCAACATGTTCCTACAACCACCGATTCTTTGTTTACTGGAATTTGTGTTTTATTTCGTCTCAAGTTTTAAAAAATCTTATGGAAAAAGGTCCAACTTCTTTTGATATTTTTAAAAAAGGTGACAACATGCAATTGCAATCAAAAGGATACCAAAATCCCATAAATCCTCAATTCTTTTGTGAGATCAGATAAAATAGCAAAAAGTCTACTGAAATAAATAAATGTCGTTTTGTTCACATATTCTGACTTCTTCAAAGTAAAATTCAAAAAAGTTAAAGTTTATAAAATTAACTAAAAACATTCTTCGAATCCTATAAAATAAAACCTGCTCTAGATTTATGAAAAAAAGTGAATTATCATCAGATATCTCACCTCATTTATGATTTTATTAAGTTCAATATGCTTTTGATACAAAATATTAAAGATTCAAATTACTTAAATATTTTAAAAATTTAAAATCTTTGCTCTCAACAAACTCTTAAATTATAATTATAATTTATAGATGTTCCCAAAAGTATAATTTTTTTATTTCATTTTTAACTCGTACAAATTGTTGTTGCTTCAAGACTCCACAAAATCAGTGACTTCCAGTAGCTGAGTCATCCAACGAACTTGCGGTCATGTCCCAACCATCCAGCAAATATTTATGTTAATCATCTTTTTGTTCAAATCTTCAGATTTTTATCAAGAAACATTTTACACAGTTTACAAGCTAAGCTGAATAGTTGAATTGCTAAATAACAAATAACTGAAAAACATTTAAAATACTTCAGAAATGTTTTGGGAACGCGAAGAAATTTTATTGCCTTTTCTAATTCTTATTTAAGCTAGAAACAATAAAACAAGAAATTTTTGTGGTCAGTTAATTATCTTGGATTAACATAAGTTTGTAATTTTTCTACAAGTATTGTTTATTCGAGCAAATTCTTAACTTGAATTATGTAGGTACTTACAGACTTTCAGTGGATTAAGTACTTTTAAAGTTTCAACCCACGCTAGAAAAATTGATGTCGGTGAAGCTTGCTTTAGGCTCCAAATATGAAGTTCTTGATTGTTCTTATGCTAGAACGCTCAAATGTTAATTGAATCGCAAACAGACTTAGCAATATATGAGAACAAAAGGCAATCAAATTATAAAAGACAACAAAATTTTAATTTAAAGATTTTTTCAAGATTAAATTAAACAAATCCTTACGCAGTACTTCGATTTATAAGAAGCAAAAAATATCAAACAAACAGAAGCGACATCTTCTTAATTGAATTTTAATTCATTAAAGATTTATTCTCGGTTACCCAAAACTTGTTAAGCTCTTGTAAAGACCATTAAAATTAGCAAGTTTATTGACCGTAAAACATTTTGATTTATTTGATCCACCACCTCTCCAAAGACTTGGCAAGCAAAAATACCTTTTAAAATAAAAAGTCGTTGCCTTTTGCTTACATGATTTAAATTTTGGAAGTTTGATTGATTGCAAGAAACTTCCAATGAAGTAAGAAAGCAAAACCTCGAAGATAAATTTGCATAATTTGAAAGATTTCTAAGAGTTCTAAGAAATGTCTCGGCTGAAAGCAAAAATGTCATCGATCGCAACATAATTTCCACGCTTCACTTGTTCACGAGCACAAAAAAGTCAAATCTAGAAATCTAAAAATAGTTGAATTCAAAACATGTTTCAACTTTAATACAAACAAACACTAATAATTTATAAATATTTTATGTTTTTTAGATGCCTGAACGAAAATTTTAAGATCCAGTCCATTAAATTAAACGAATTTTATTAAACTGAAAAATCTCCACTAAACTATGAAAAATGGAAATTTTATTCATCAACCTCATCCCATCATGAATAAAATAATTTCAACATTTTTATAGAAAAGCAATCAAAACTTCCTAACACAAGAATTTCTTGTTATCGCGTCAAACTTCTGAAGAAACGCGTTCCAAGTCTTTCAAATTGTTTAAATTGTTAATTTATTTTATTTGTGATACTCTGAATAAATCGTAAGCTATAAAGAATTGTTTTTTCTGCTGTCGCATGAAACAACTTTTATCTTTTCGTTATTTTGATGTAGTTGATCGTATCTGAAGCACATCATGCACGTCTTGCTGCAATTTCTATTAAGTTTCGTTCAAATGTAGTTGCCGGTGAAGTTGGACGTTTAAAACGAACACATTTGAGCACGTTTCGATGGTTAATTTGGTCGCAAATTGTGTGTCCTTAATGGTGGGTTGTAGTGTTCTGAGTCACTTCTGTTGCAACTCATTATTACGCTCGTCTTTCAGTTTATCAATTTTTCAGTTTTTCACCTTTCTTAGAAATTTTAATCGCAGACAATCTAAATAACTGGTAAAGTGAATTCTAATTTTTTCTTTGCATTTTCTCGAATTTTTTTAGATTCTAAGAAGATGTTGTCAGTTTTAATCAACAAAAAAAGTTGAGAAATTCTCGAAATTGTTCTCTTCCTTTATTCGAGACAACAAAAAATCGTTAGGTAACAATAACATGAACTGAACTATTATTTCCAAGGAATTTTATAAATGTGAGAAATTCAATTCGAAACCAAATATTAATTGAAAAGCAGTTCTCTAGAATTTTTATTAATATCTCATATTTTTGTTGAAAGCAAAGAAATTAATAAAATTTCATTCAAAAACTGATATCCGGTCTTTACTGATGGAATTTTACTTAAATATAAAATAATTGAGTTCACACTGTTTCAAGAACCAGAACAAATTTACCACAGATTTGAAATTTCTTATTGGATTTCAACTAAAAGCTTTTTATAATTTGAAAATCAAAGAACTTCCTATGAGCAATGATTAATCACAAATTTGTCTATATTTATTTAGTACTGTGAAGAAATTATTTTTCTCGCAATAAGTTTAAATTAAGAGCCATGATCCAGTAAAATTTCATCACTTCTTCTATTTTTTATAAATTTTAAATTTTAAACATCTTTATAATCAAAAGATATACTGACAATTTTTAAGAGTGTAAACAACTTGAAAAGTTATCAATCAGCTACAAACAGTTATCAGATACGTAGATAATTAAATTTTAAAGTCATCCATTATTGATAAGTAGTGGGTTCGACTGATTGCTTAAGGTGAAAACAAGCATTGTAAGATAAGATTTTATTTGTTTTGTTTAAAACTATAAATACAACTAAAGTTTAATGACTCTCGAAACCAGTAATAATTTATCAACCTGCAAACAGAAAATATCGAAAATGTTTTATCATTAAACTTTCACGTAAGTCACAACCATAATTATTATAAATATTTACCTAAATCTTTTTTATTCACTTCTCATGACTAATTTTTCCTAGTTTACGCAAGAAAATGTCAAAAATAATGAGAAAGAATCACTTTGACCTCAATATTGTCATAACGTCATCCATAAATAAATTTCCAGGAATATTGTCTGCTCGAAAAACTTAAAAATGGTTTTACAGTGGATCTTGAAGCAAAATTTGATTTATTATTGGATCATGTGAGTCAAATTTCGGACAAGACCGGCAATACATCATTTTACTCATAAACTTAATGTTAAAAACATAATGTTGCTTCAGAGACATTCGTTCGGATGTTCAGGTTTTGGTGAGGGAAGAAAATTGATGATAATGCAGCAAATCTACTTTACTCAAATTTCACAATTCACATCAACAAAAACATATAAAATACATATATTCAACAACAAAAAGTTAATGAAACGTGCCACCTTTAAAGCAAATAATAACCCTCTCTGAACATTTTTAGAGAATCAGTTTTTGTCCTGAGTGTGTCTTTCAACGTTTTTCAAGATCATTAATGTCTGGATCGAAGATTGCTGCTTGGCGTTTAATTAAAAGCAGCTCATAAAATCACTCGAGTTCCAAAGGAAATGCTTTAGATGCAGAAATGCGACCAAACGTGTGTGTCGAAGGGACATGACGATTTTTACGATTTTAACTACTAAATGCTGAAATAAATAAATAAATTATTAATGAAAAAATGATTTCGGAAATTGATCAAAACGACACGAACCTGCAAAAATCATGCAACCTGTTCTTCACTGTTGCTTTCAATTTGATTTGTTTCAATTCTTTGAAATACTTAAATTGCGAATGTTTTAAAACTTCAAGATTCCAAGAAAATTGCACAACCAGAAGTTTGAGAAGTTTAAAGGAATTAAAGAATGAGTTCCTTTAAATTACGCTCATGTTCCAGTGTTTTTGTGGTTTGAGCATCTTAATGTGCAAATGTGCAAAAACTCGTCTTGTTGCAACAGCATTTCATTTAAGAGGCTTTTCAGTGAATTTTGTAATTTCAGCAGAAAAATTTATTCAGTGAGTGTTCTTAATGCTTTAATGTTTTTCGTGTTGACGCTTTAAGTTTCAAATCTTGTTCTTCAAGACAATGCAGGAGCACAGAACTTTAAATGTAATTACTTTACTCACACTGGGCTCTAAATAAACAATGAGCTTTAGAAAAATTTCCAGACTCAATTCATTTCTTTTTAGTGAAGTATACTTAATTTATCAAAAATGGATTGAGTTAAGAGTTTATGATGCTTCTTTTCAAAAATTAAATTATTGAAATTACGGTTTTAAGCGATAGATTTTCATGAATGAGCCCCTGCGTCTTGAGCATGCATAAAACAACTTTAAACTTTGGTCATTATACATTTTATACTTTAAGTTTGAATCTGGTTTAGAGTTTCATTTTCGCTGGACTCTCCATAACATAGCTATAATAAAATAAATAAAAAACTCTTTTGAATTTTTTTTCAACTCATTCGCTTTATGAAATTAAATTTCAAAGACATTGCTGAAATTCAAGATAAATCCAAAGGATTGCAAAATTGCAAAAAGAAATCTGTTCTCATGTTAGGAATACAAGACCACCTTCACATTCTCTTGAATTCGTTCTTTCTTGCTGTAAGAAAAATTTATTGTTTTTTTTTTGTTTAAAAATAATTGTGTTTTTTGTTGTGTATAATTTTTATTTAAATTTCCAATTTATTAATTTTGTTAATCTTCGACTGAATGATTGAAAAATATTATATTCTTTATGCTTGCAATTTAAATTTATGTTTAATTAAATTATAAAGCAATCATTCAGTTATCAATAATAATTGTGTGTCTATAAATCATTTTTAACAAATTTGTGGAGCAGTTTAAGCATTGCCTCCTGTTGATCTGTAGGCACCATATGACCAGCGTTTAAGATGACTGCATCCGCAAAATTCTTAGATTTTTTCACATATCCAACAAGCTTCTTATCCAAATAAAGTCCATCTCTTTTGGCATGACGATATTCTTCAGCACCACTCCAGCGCATATGTCTAAAGGCATTAGCTGATAAAGGATACGCACAAATGAAGTCCATGTTGCCACTGTATAAGTTTAAAGACCAATTTTATTTGTTATAGCTCTACTATAATTCACTCATTCCTCAAACAAATCAATTTGAGAAATTTCAAGTACTGACCTATAAAACATGATCCTTAGTCCTTTTTCTAAAAGTCCCTCCACGAGTGGCATTGATGATTTCATGAAGTCACCTTGCATGCTGAAATACACTTTAGTTGGTGGTTGAAACTCTTGATCTCCAACATGGATTGCTCGTCTGATTTCTGCGAGGTTTATGAACTCCAGATATGACTCAAGATTCAACTGACGTGGCTCAAGAATATTGTAAAGGTTGTTGTACTTGCTGTATGTCGTAAATGCGCCAAATATGTAATTCCAGTACTAAATATTTATTTCAAAAATTTGAATTTAATTTGTAAATACTGAGTTGTAAAAGCTTACAATATTTGCTTCTGGCTCGTCGATGTACTGTACAGCTAGTATCTCATAGAGTTTCATTATATTGTAAGCATTGTAATCAACTAATCCTGTTTGAAGTGCAAATTCTGAATAATGCAACATGTTTATAGGGTCCGTGTAGCCATTCCCTATCGCTAGCCCCTGGAATAAATTTATTAATAAATACAAAATAAAGTTCAATTCTTAAGAAAATTTTATATTCTCACCTTCAAATTAATCGTTAATTCATTTTCGTTTAACTCATTCTGCTCAAAAATTTCGTGACCTAATCCCGGAATATACTTGCCTGCATATGACTCACCGGTGATGAAAAACTCATTTTGTTGAAGCCAAGGAAACATTTTCAAAAATTGCATCATTGCGTTGTGCATGTGCTTTGAAGACTGATTGACACTTGTAGTGTATTGATCCGTAAAACTAAAGCCGGTGCCAACAGGTTGATCAAAAAAGAGCATAGAATAGTTGCGGTGCCAGGAATGATTGTTTGCTAGGAATTAGAAAATATTTAAATTTCAAGAATAATGTAAATTATAATAATTTTATTTATTTACTTACTTCCAAGTGATACCTTATCCTCATTGATAAAGAATGGGCCATTTTCAGTAAATAAACCAAATAAGGAAGAGCTGCCAGGTCCACCTTGCAACCATAAAACCAAAGGTTTATTCTCAGTAGCATTCATTTTTTCACCCCTGTACTCATCTTCGTTATCATCTCCCTCGTAAAGACGCTTTGTACCTTCTGCCGGAAAGAACCAGAACCAAAGATTTGATTTGTGTTCTTTGTCCACTGTAAAATAGCCAGAATAGCTTGTGACTCCTAAGAATTTTTTTGAATCGACTTTAGCTAGTTGTCTTGCACGCAGATCGTCACCTTCTTCTAGTAGTGGAGTTAATAGTAAACGACTACCAACCACTTTAGCAGTGTTCTAAACAAAATAATATCTGCTCTAATTTTTGGTACTTTTAAAAAATATAAGACATAATTTCAACTTTTTGCTGTAGATCTAACCTAACTATAACTCACTTTTACACTCCATTTTGGTATATTATTGGTATGAAAAAGTTGACAAAGATACGCCTCAAGGCAAAAAAAGAGCACAACTAAGAACTTCATACTGTTTTGAGCACTTTCCAACGACTGAATTTAAATTATAGAATGAAATTCAAAGACATTAGAGACAACCTAACAGAAGCCAAAAATAATCAGATGCATCGCCAAGACAAGTATTCCGAACAGTAAATTGAACTAAACCTGAAATATCTTGGAATACCCAAGAATCGATGATCTCCAGGGCTTTAAATTGAACTCAAATTGCTAGGGAATGATTTCAATATTAAAATTGCATATACAAACTTTTCAGCATCTCCCAGGTGGAAATAAGGTCCAAGTCCCTAATGTAGGTACACTAGGATTACATTAGAAGGCACACTTTTTCCTAGAATAACACACTAGGATACACTTAGAGATACACAAGATTCTAGGAAAATGTGTTCTTTCTAATGTATCCTAGTGTATGACCACACTAGAATACAATAAGGAACATTTAAATTCTTAATGTTTTTTTCTGTGGTTTTCGGTGATTCTAGAAAAATGTGTGCTCCTTAATGTAACTTAGTGTATGACCACACTAGAATACATTAACGAACATTTGAAATCTTAATGTTTCTTTTTGAATAAAATCTTGAAAATTAAAATTAAAATCTTTTTGGTGATATTTCAGATTTCAGATTCTTGAATCTACTTTTGATATCATTTATTTGTTATCAGACTTCTTCGTCGCATAAATTTTCATAATATACAAACTTTTTCGCATGTTTGAGTTATTGTGAAGCATATATAAAAACCAATGCATTTCTCATAACTTGTTTTAAAATTTTTTAACTTTGTTGAAATTTATTTTGTTGTAGCACTTCACATGGAAATTTGGTCCACTGAAATAAAATTTCAAGTTTAGTACATAATCTTGAAATTTTTAGCTAGAAATCAAAATATTCTCTCAAAATGATGGAGTTTTTTAGTGGACCATATTTTTGTGTCAAGTGCTCAAGTGCTATGACTTAAATTTGAAAATTTTATTGGATATTTTAAAATTTATAATGTTTTGGAAAATTTTTTAACCGTTTCATATTTGAATCTGAAATTTATTTTCAAAATAAATATGAAATTTTTTAACTATTCAAATTTTTTAAACTTTTTGTGAATATATTTTTTTTATTAATTTTATATTTTTAATTTTCTTAATCATTCATCTCATCAAAATTGATTTTGAGTTGATCGATTTATTTTCATAACCCTGAACACCAAATCAACAATTTTAGCTTTACTTTAATTTTATTTTAGTTTTGAGAAACAGAAATTAACTTACAGTGCATTAACAATGCTTCACATATCTTCTGCAACACAGCGCATAAGTTTCAATAGACCAATCAATACGATTTTATTCTTTAAATTCAATATAAATGTAAATCCGAAATGTTCTACAAGTCGCTCATTGATTATTTAATTATTATTATTGAAATATATGAATATTTACAATAATAAGTAATATTCATTATTTTCTGTTTGCTGGTCATTCAAGTAAGATTAGAGTCACAGAAAACTAGTTGGCAATACAGCCGTGTGGATAGCGCGCTGCCTCACAAATGTGCGGCTGCGGTTGAAATCCCATTTTAAAAAAATGCAAAAAAGAAAGTACACTAAAAAATTATGTAAATCTAAAATCTTCTAGTGTAGGAATAAAATTTATATTTTTTAATTTTTCAAAAAATTCCACACTAGGATACACTAAGCGACACCTAATCGCTTAGTGTTTATTTTACACTAGGATACACTAGACCATACACAATCGCTTAGTGTTTCAAACCACACTAGCATTTAGTGTTTCTACGGGGAAGGTCTTAGTGTTTTTCTCTAGTGTTGCGCTTAATGTAAATGGCCGATATTTCCACCTGGGCTTCAATTACTTTTTATTAACTTAATGGATGTTCACGATAGTTGCATTTTAATTCGTTGCATTGAACTGGTTATATGGTTGAAATGTATTTAAACGATTTAAACTTTCAATTTCAAGCTTTATGAAGCTTTTTTAAAGATCGAGGAAACTTAATATGGTTTCGACTTTGTAAAATGTTTGAATTCTTGATTTACTTAGTTCTGGTTTGTAAATTTATTAAATACCTTATTTGAACATTGAACATTAATTGGAAATCAGAACTTTATTTTATAAAATATTAACAAAATTTGTTGCCGAAATAATTTAAAATTCAATTTAAATAATATAAGTTTTGTTGTAGCTTATGTTAGTTTTTGATTTATTTATGACAGATATATCAAAATCGAAGATCAATCTTATGACAACCTTCAGCTTGTAAAGTTGCCTTGTGTTTACACAAATTCCTACTTACTCAGTCACTCGCACTTTCTTATCGTCTAAATTTTAAGCTATAAACATAAACAAAAATTCTTGATAACAAAAATCAAGGCATGTGTTCAAGAAGATTTCACAATCAATATTTAATTATTTTTGATGAATATTTGAAATATTAAACAGGGCTCCGTAATATTATTTAAATGTTCTTTAAGTTTCCGGGTCATGTATCATTCTTGAAATAGTGCACAAAGATAATTTTTCATTGGTTACCTTATCAAGATAAGGGAGCTGAGCCTGGTATCTTTTAAAAATTTGAGGACTTATATTACATGGTCATTGTCTGAAACAATCGAGTAAAAAGGAAACCCTGATTAATCCTATACAAACTCGAAATGAGTAATTCACACTTGATAGGCTTCAGTCGCTCAGTCTGCTTCGAGCTGTTGGTGCGGTACAAGCAGCTCTCAAATTTCTTTCCAAGTGCTTCAAAAATGCTTAAAAGTTGTTTACCTTAGTTAGCGAACTTCTAAAATCAACTAGTTCCTCAATAAATATTCTTTGTATAAAGATGTGCGAAAGTTTAAACTGAAAAGTATTCAAAACACTTTTCTTCTTCAGATAACAATTGATGAGCATTAAGCTACGTTTGTGTTATTTACTTAATTGTGTTATTCTTACTCATTTGAGACGGCGGCTGATAAGCTTGCTCTCAGGCAAAACGAGGCAGTTCATGCAGTTCAGTTATAATCAAAAATTCTTTGCAAAAGTCTTAATTTACTAACAAAACTATGTTGAAGTGTAATTTAAAGAGCCAGGAATGTAAGTTCAAAGAGCATTAGGTTATGAACTGTTCCTATTGTTGGAGTGATCACATATATATCAAAGCTTCATTACTTTGTTGATCATAGTTGATTTGAATTTTAGCTCAGCCAATTTTGAAGAGCCAACAGAAAGAGAAGGCTCAATATGGTACTACATCGTCTACCGATGATGATGAGGTCTGTTGCTTTTATATATTAATTGTTTCTCCTTGCTGATAATGCAACAATGTATCTTGATTACAGAGCTGTACAAGTACATACGAAGAAGAGCCTGCCGGTTACCCGTACGCTGTGATATTTGTACTCGTGAGTAAAACGTTTGAGGCATTTGCGGCTAATGGTGTAAGAAGTAAGTTCCTGATAGATAATATCATAGCAAAAAGATCACTTATAATGTATTGTTCCCGTTTTATTTCCATTAGCTGTCTTGGCTCTTTACATGCGAGACAGTCTTCAGTTCTCCGAAGAATACTCCACAACACTCCTGCATATTTTCAATTTCTTCAGTCAATTTTGTCCAATATTTGGAGCCATAATTGCAGACAGCTATTGGGGAAACACAAAGTCAGGAAGAAACTTTACTTCTTTTGCTAAGAAATTATAATATGCATTATTCTTCCAGAACAATCTTTTTCTTCTGCATTCCATATGCAATTGGATACTTTTTGCTATTTTTTGCAACTCTACCAACGGCGCTTTCATTCAGGTAAACAATTTAGAAACTATGTCGATTTAATATTAAATCTTATATGACCTTCAGCTTCCTAATCTACATCTCTCTTCTCCTGGTCTCTATTGGCAACGGAAATCTTCGAGCATGTATCGCAGCACTCGGTGGCCATCAATTCAAGCTTCCTGAACAGAAGCCTCAATTAGATCGATACTTCTCCATCTACTATTTCACGTACACGATGGGCATTTTACTCTCAAAAGTGGTCCCACCAGAAATCAGAGTATCTTTTAATTGTTTTGGGAAAAGCTATTGCTACACTGCAGTATTTGCTATGCTCGCTCTGGTGTTTCTGGTCTCATGGTGTGAGTGTATATTATTTATAGTTTATATAGGTCTAGGAGTATGTTAATTACTTTTGATTACTCTGGTTCAATGATAATAATTAAAATTACATGATAATAATTTTAATCATATGATTTTAATTATTGGTATAAATTGCGAAGAATGGAAACAAAAACATTTTATATCTCTGTGATACACTGATACATTCAATCATTACATATTAAAAATAGATGCAGTAATAAACATTATTCATTACATTCGGAACAGCTGTCTTCATGGTCGGAATGCTGTTCTATAGAAGAGAGACACCAACCGACGAAAACGTATTATTGCAAGTGTTTGGGTGCGTTTATACCGCTGTTAAAGCTAAAATGCGAGGTACAACAGGAAATCAACCCTGGATTAGAGGAGCCATTGGAGAGTACTCTGAAGAATTTGTGCGAGACGTGTCATATTTTTTGAAGGTAGAAATATATTCTTCACATAACGTTTAAAAGAATCTCTAACGACTTCTTGGTTACAACTAGGTCATTAAACTCTTCATCCCCCTCCCGATCTACTGGGCTTTATTGGCTCAACAAGATTCAACGTGGACTTTTCAAGCAACCATGCTGAATACAACAATAGGAAGCTTTTACATCCAGCCTGATCAAGTCAAAGCTCTCGGTCCTATAGCTCTCTTGTTGCTGATACCTTTCTGGCAAAGAATTTGCATGCCACTGATGAGTAGGTGGAACTTTCATCTTACTAGCTTAGAGAGCGTGTCGCTGGGTGGACTCTGTGCAGCTTTCAGTTTTATTTGCTCAGGGTTCTTACAGATTGCAATTGAGGTATAAATGAAACATAATAAGCAAAAGCTCATAAAAATTTTAAATAACAATTTTAGCAATGTAATCTCGAGCCACCCTCCGTCCTTTGGCAGATCCCTCAATTCGTCTTCCTGATGATGGGCGAGGTATTGTTAGCTATTCCAGGCCTCAAATTTTCTTACACACAAGCGCCCAAATCTATGAAATCAGTATTAACGGCCGCCTGGTTCGTCAATAATGCCATCGGGAATCTCATTGTAGTAGCAGTCACAGAAATACAGCCAATCAAGACGCAAAGTGTCGAGTTCTTTTTTTATGCATCCATGATGTTCGTAGGAATAATATGCTTTACTATCTTAGCTTCCAATTACGAGTATCTTAGAGAGAACTACTCCGAAGAACAAGTTATTGAGAGCTTTATATATGTGGACGCCATTTCTGGCAGTAATTTAGATGAGAATGATCTGACAGAGAGTAGTGGAGCTTTGAATGTATATGGAAGCAGTAGGACCAGTAGGGGAAGTCTCAATAATTTAGAATAAAAATAATGTTGCATTGTGATTAAGATATTTATTTGGTTAAGAGAAAATTTGTATATTTTATATTAAATATTAAAAATTAAATATTCTGGAAAAAAACCTTTACCTAATTAATTCTTTTCAAGTACCGTAAAATATGTAGTCCCATAAAAAGTTTTCACTTCGACAGAAATTACATTGGATAAATAGACTTGCCAAAGCATTGAAATAACAGATTCAGGTGCTAATTGGATACTTTTCGTTATTTGTCACTAAACTATTAACAAAAGTTTTAAGAAAAAAAACATCCGTTTCTAATTATAATTAGAAAGATTTACGATAACTTCTTTTAGCGACAACATGCACCTTGTTCAACATCACAACATCGAATACTTACACAACTTTTCGCAGATTTATGATTCGAAAATCTCAAAAAATCTAAAAACGATCATTCGACAAGTGGGAGGATTTTTTCTTCCAACTTATATCTTTTCTTACACATTCAAGAATTAATTATGAGCTAAAATTTGTTTGATATGTCACGTGCTTTTGTGGTAACCATCTGTTAGCTTTCATATCGGTTTACACTTAATATTTGGTTGGGCGATGTGAATAAAATGTAGCAATTTACTTTCTTCACCGAAAGATCCCTAAAATATTTTCCAAAATTAGACTTTATGAACACTAAAAATAAATTAACCACTTTGTGAACTTGCTCGCAATTAAATTATGTATTTTATTAACCACATCATGAAAACTGATCGTTAAAAATATCGTACGGAATGCAGAAATTAAAATCATTCGAAAAGAATTTATAATTTCAATTATCTGACTTGTCCCTGCAAAACAAAATCATTACAATCGCATAAAATCTCGAATTAAGAGTCAGGGATAAAAAAACCATGGAAATTAATTTAAAATTAAAATAAACTTCAATTTATGAATAATTTACCCATTCTATCGAACTTTGCATTCGAAGTTATTTAATAATAATATATGAATTTAAAATTGTCTGTTCAAAAATCCAAAGGTGGCCACTATAAATTTTGCATTTAAATTCGTAAATTAAAAGTTTGGATGCTCCGAAATTTTTATTGGTTTGTTTTAATAACCTTATATATTTATTTAACCACCCATAAGAGTTCGAACGCGATAAATTAATGCAATTTTATTTCTCACATATTTTGATAATTCCTGAAATATTTTGCTTTCTTAAGAAAAACACATTTATAACCCAGACTATTTCCTGAATAATTACTCTATATTCTGGAATTGCATTAATTTGTTGAGACTTGCGGGTGTCACAGTCTATTGACTTTCTAAAATGCTTTTTTCTCAAAAAATGAAAAATGCGCTCGCCATAAATTTTTATTTTCCCACATAAAACACTCAAAATAAATATTTCAAGTGTTTTTGTTTGTGTTCTTTGCTTAATCTTTTTCTTTTATTTCTCTTTAAAAAATGTATCGTGAAAAAACATTTTAAATTTTAATGACGATTTTATTTGTGCTTGTCAGTTTGGTTTTTTGGAATAAGTATTTGCTTTCCCAAAGAAAATTTTCGACTCATGAGACAGTTTCGAGAAGGTGCAAATTATGCATGAGATAAATACAGTGCGAGGACAAAACGATCGTTTTTAGTTAGCGTGGAAGCTCTGTGTAAATATATATATACTCTCTGATTGTAGTGGACTTAAGATGGAAGGTATTGAAAGTATTTTGTTGAGCTTGTCACCTGCCAAGCAAAAACCACGTCTTAACTTGCTTGATCATGTTATTTATGCGATTAAATTCCTCCGCATTTTTCTTCTTGTTTGTTGAACTCGAATTTACACAATAAACAAATTAACGATCTCTGGAATGTTTAAAGATTAAACTTTTTTTAAAAAGCTGCGCATTTTTTTTTTCGTTTTATATGTGGATATTCCAAGTTTTATGCTGTATAATAAAAAATTAAATCAATGATGATATAAAATAAAAGCTGCAATATTAAGTGCAAAATTATTAAAATTTAAATAATATACTAAAGGTTTTATAATACTTACTTAAACAGTTAAGCCGAACAATCAAAATTATAATAAAGTTTACATTAAAAACTTTCGCTTGCTCTCGTGCTAAAATAAATCATTTCATTCAGAATATCAGCATAAAATCACAATCAGCTCGCATTTCAACATTAAACTGAACAAACCATTGTTGCTTGTGAACAAACCTTTTGGTGAATGCCCTTGAGACTTTGAGTTATCGGTCTTTAGGTCACTCACAAACTTTTTACCTTTTTCAATAATTTAATTCGCTTAATTCGTTCATCCAATGTGTTATTAATACAAGCGAATGCATTTTTGTCTGGTAAATTGACCGCAACTTATAAAAACTTCAGGCAGAAATGTGAATATAAATTAAATTATGACACAATTCGCTCAATAAATAAGTAATTTGAGACGCTCACGAAATTCTCATCATGCAAAAGCAATTTTTGGTCTTTGAAGAGATTAATTTCATTCTAATTCTGCAAAATTCAAAAGAGAAACACAATCAACCAATAATGCACACTAATTCACAGTAATAAGAAATAATGCACCATAAATTGAATAATGCTTAAATTAAGTGACATAAAGCTTCAATCCCCTCACATGGCTAAATTAGATTAATCAGCATCAATAATACTTTAAGGAAATAACAAACAGCATGGCAAGTTCCTTGAATATTCCTCTAGAAAGTAAAAATTATTGCAATGATCGTCTCGTCTTAAGCTCGATTGCGTGGGAAGAGCTTGTATATTTATTGCACAGCAGAAAAAAAGTTGCATTTAATTCTTTAATTCTTTATTTAATCGAATTGCCACCTCTGCAAATAGTTTCAGATAAGTCCCACACCTTTCTTGCAGCGAAAATGTTAAAATTACTGTAGAAACTAAAGCACCTAGCACAACGAACTACTTACCGGAAGAAAATTTGAATACTATGTGCAAATAGTGAGAATAGTTGTTTTAAATGTGATTTTTCTAGACTTGCACGAGACAAAAAGACTTAAACTTCCTCAGACTTAAATTTTTAGACATAAATTGAATTTGCTAAATTGAATTATAGAAAGTATTATTAAAACGAACTCCCAAGTTTGCAGCTCTTATTATTGTTGAAAGACAGTTACAACGCAGTTAAGATTTAAAGAAAAAATCATTATTGAACTTTTTTAAAATTTATTAAACTCCATATTACCATGAAACCTTAAAAATTCCCATAATGTTTTGCTGAATAAATTAGAAATTTTTATAAACAATTGTCCCACATTTTATAAGTTCAATGATACTTGATATTCTGTAACCACAAAAGCATTTGGGTGGTTTCTTGATCATTCGCAGTTCAAGCCTTTTTATTATTTAAATATTGAGGATAAAAATAATGAGGTAGGGCAATCCTCCCTAAATCAGTGTAATAAATCACTAAATAGCATTAACTGTCGGTGTTTTACGATATTTCCCTCATGATGCGAACATTATAAAAAATTCTTCGACCACAATTAGTTTCCGTTACTTCTGTCCGTTTTTGGGCATGGATAATATTATTTTTGGAACTTTCGTTTTTTGACTGAAAATTCTTAAAAATGAGGTGTCGCGGGTCGCATTTTAGGTTTTTGGGTCCTAACATTCATAATTTAAATTTTGGAAGTATTGGTATTCATGAAACTAAGGTTCATGGATAATATTATTTTTTGAACTTTCGTTTTTTGACTAAAAATTCTTAAAAATGAGGTTTCGTGGGTCGCATTTTTGGTTTTTGGGTCCTAACATTCATAATTTAAATTTTCGAAGTATTGGTATTCATGAACTTAGGTTCATGGATAATATTATTTTTTGAACTTTCGTTTTTTGGCCAAAAATTCTTAAAAATGAGGTTTCGCGGGTCGCATTTTTGGTTTTTGGGTCCTAACATTCATAATTTAAATTTTCGAAGTATTGCTTTTCATGAACCTAGGTTCATGGATAATATTATTTTTTGAACTTTCGTTTTTTGACCAAAAATTCTCTAAAATGAGGTTTCGTGGGTCGCATTTTTGGTTTTTGGGTGAATGAATACCAATATTTCGAAAATTTAATTTATAAATGTTAGGAAAATTGGAACATTCTTCCAGTTAGAATATTGAAATAAGTTTATGACAATGTAACTTTCAAACATATTTAATCATTATTTTCAATAAAATAAGAATTGAAAATACAATTTTCCATAATTACGGTCGATTATTCTTAAACCTCAACGACAATGCCTGCAAATCAAAATAAAACGATCAACGAAACATCTCGATAAAAAGAATTGTAAGAAACTCAGCTCTTCTGTTGAATCGAATTTCAATCATGCAGAAGAATTTCTACAGTTCTCGTCAATGCGCAAATGTTAAAACGCAGACCGTACAACTAGAAGATGGAAGAAGTACGAGAAGATTACACCAGTCTAAAGAAAAGGTTGTTTTCTTATTATATTGCGATATACGAGCACACATTAAATTCAATAATAATCATAATATTTTATTATCATCATCCAGTGATCAGATAACACTTGTACAATTATTTTATCTTCCTATTTATCCTTTGTTGGCAAACAATTACCAGCAATAATTATATTGATACAGCTTTTTTTTTTCTGAAACCTACACAAATGAAACTAAAACTTAGCGCACAATGAACAATGATAAGTTCCTATGGACTTTCAGAATCTGTGTTGGTACAAAACGGAATTAATAAATATTTAATTTGAAAATTGCAGTTGCGAGAAGATCTTAATGATTTAAAGATGAAACTAAAAGAATAGAATAAAGGTTTGAACTCTAGTATCATACTAGTCATATGAAAATTCATAAAATCACTACATTGTGCCAATTTTTATATTGATTGATCGTAGATTTATTCATGCACTAGAATCAATAAAATTTTAAATAAAAAGAGAAATAGATTTAATTTCAATAAAAATTCAAAACCGCATTTTATTTCAAACAAAACAAAACTAAAATTATGTTAATAAAATACAAATAAATAACAATATCTTTCAAACATATTGGTCTTTTTACTTTTTAAGTACTTTTTTTGGTGATAAATTCTTGGTTAAGGAGATTGCCAGTACGCTATTAAGATTCTCAGTATTTACAATATGCCACATGTTTCTTCGTAATTCCTCACAACCAGCCAGTCCAAAGCCTTTTGAAATTGAGTTAATGAGCATGGCGAATCACATTTAGGAATTTGTAATTCCTTTGGATATTTATCTGCACTATCAAAGTAGTAAAATATCTGCAAAAAATATTGAAAATTTGAGATTCATGTTGAACAATTCTGGTTTTGACATACTTTGACTTCAAAATCATCCTCGTAAGTTATGCTGTTATGCAGTTCAAACACTAGAGTAGCTGCAAAGTCTGGTTTGTTATCAGTTTGATCATTGATGTTCAAAGCTCGCATCAAGCTAACCAAAGTTATATCATGGCCGGAGTAAATGAAAATATTTCGATTTGGTTCTAAAAGTTGATTGCGCTTCTTGATCATATTGTCCAGAAGTTCCGTGAAAAGAACTCCTAAAAAGGTAAAACGTTACTTTCAGTTCCATCCATAAAAAGCATGAAGAATTACCTCCTTTAACTTTTTTCATGTAAGGAGTCTCTGTAAGCATGGCTAAAGATCTTTCAGCCAATGGCAGCATTTTATCAGGAAAAACTCCTTCAGTCCAATCAGGAAGCACTAAACCAGCAGCTTTTTGTTCCGTTTCTAGTATATTAAAAAGCTGTTCTACATCTCTAGCACTACTTATATTTTGGCCAGTACTTTTTGACAGTGATGTATAAAGCGTAGCATATCTTTTATTCAGTTCCTGAATTTCTGGTGGTGGTGTATTGTAAAGTTTTTTCAAAGCTTCGTCATACTTGGGACATGACTTTTTTTGTGCGATTAACTTAAATAAAGAAAAAATTAATTTTTAATTCCAAAGTAAATATTTGATTTAATCACATTATCTCGATCTCTAGGTATAGAATTAACTGGTACTGGCTGCCACATAACAGGCAACGGATTTTTGTTTTCTAGTGGTGGCATAAAACCAGCAAGGAAACTTTGTGCACTCATCAGACATCTTTCAGCGTAGCTGCTCTGTATCAACATGTCATCTTTAGAATAAAAACCATTTGATGGCAACAAGCGATAGTATCGGAGATTCATATTTTTCCCGAGATTGTACATTTGCTGGGAACCTTTGTTGGTGAGCGCACCAAATCCACCAGGGAAATGATGATGGATATGTGGGTCGTTTGGATAAAGTTCAGTTGGATTTCTGTTTCCATGTCTAAATACAACTTGAATCATTCTTAAATTTCTGAGAGTATATTCATCAGTGTCATCTCCAAATGCAAGGTAAGCAAACATAACACAAGCTACTGCAATTCCAAGGATGACCACTGAAAAATTAAATTAAATCATAATTTATGACCGCGATTTTTATGCCAAGGATTTTTGTAAGTTTTCAGTTCTACATGATTGTTTTCAATAAAATTGAATATTAAAAAATACCTGAGACAGTCATCCCTCTTCTCCCAGGCTCACAATAATCAGACCCCATCTTTAAAAAGATGAACTAAAAATAACTAAAAGCAAAAAAACATTGAGAATATTATCTAATGAAAATAAATAGAAGCCTCCGCTTCTGAAGGTATTTGACGTCTCTTATTTGAAGCTTCGATGGTTACAATCTATTCTACTCTGTAGCCATTTTCTGCATAAGGTAACGCCTGTTGATCACAATCGTTGCAAAAGAAATTAAAATTTATTTAAGAATTTAACTAGGCTAGTAGTACTGTGATTCAATGCATCTTAAATTTATTTTATTGAATGATTTCATGGTAAACATTACTGAGGAGATTTTACAAATCCAACATCCTCTTCATCTAGCTTTCGAAAGTAAATAAACAAAAAGAATTACAAGTGGTATGAAATTTTTTAAAGAATGCAGAAAATTTAGTGGAAAGTAGTTCAAGAGATCAAAATGACTGAAAAAATGGCTGTGTCCAAATGGGATCGTTTTAGCGAGTGGGTCCACTGTATTTGCGTGGCCACATTTGATATCGAACAAGGTCAATTGATCGAGGTAATTGGATTATTTTAATTTAAGCTAGTTATTAAAAATACTCATTTTCATCGAGTTTTAGACTGTCTATCCGAGCCACGTGCAGCTTTCTGAGCAAGAGAAAATCAATTTGAGCTATCTGGCATTCCCAGACTCCAATTCAGGCTGCATGGGGGACACAAAATTTCATGTATGTTTGCGTGTAGCACCAGATACTGAAGACTCTTTGCTGAAGTCTGTTCATCTCAATTATAATCGTACCGTAGCAGCAACTTTGAAAGCAGATGCGGGACATTATTGGGGATTTGTTTACTTTAGACAAGTTAAAGAACCTTCCAATAAACGAGGGTATTTTCAGAAGGTATATTTATCATGTTTATGCTTTAATTGTGCCACATTTAGAATATATTTATTTTTTAGAGCCTCATATTACTGACTCGTCTACCCTTCATAAATCTTTTCTACGAGCTGACATCACATGTAGCACCAACTTTTTTTAATAGTGGAATTTCTTGTCTGGAATCAGTTTGTGATAATATTTGCCATTGGCCTCGACTTGAAGCAGGAGAAACATTGAATTTGCATCTATTGGGTACTGTGTATCAAACCTTTATACCAGGAGCAAATAACCATGCTACGCCCTCTTTCAAACCACCAAGTGATATTGAGAACAACAATCCCGAAGAGCAGCTAGATCCTTCAGAAAGTAGTGGTACTGATGATAATATGTTGGAAGTTGCAAATATGAACCATGCTCGGATTAGGCCACCTCCGCCTCCAAGTGTTTTTGCTTCCGTTCATGAGTTGGACATTTTCAACAGTTTATTTAGCGTTTTATCGCATCTTCATTTAATATGGGAACTTGTAATTTGTGCAGAACCAATTGTGATAATTGCTTCATCTCCCACCGACTGCTCTCATATGGTCCAGTCACTGCTGAGTTTAATTTCACCATTAGCCTTTTGCGGGGAAAGCAGACCATATTTTACAATTCACGATAGTGAGTTGCGTGAATTAACGCAAGTTCCAGTGCAATGGCCGGTGATTCTCGGTGTCACTAACCCGTTTTTTGGGAAAACTCTGAAAAATTGGCCTCATACAGTTAGGTTAGCTGAGCCTCTAAATATTAACTTCAACAGCGACCAAAGTCACACAGCTATGGGAACTTTCCCTTCTCGAAAATTACAACGTGTTTCCAGACTCAGCAAATTATTGGGATCAGGATCAGGTGTTTGCACACAATACAAACCATTTTTAAGCAAAGATTCAGCACTTATGAAGAAGATTTATAATGGGGTTCATGCAAAAAGACCCAGCGTTGTTCAATCAGCTCTTTTACGACGCCATTTTCTAGAACTGACTCACAGTTTTATGATACCATTGGAAAGATACATGGCAAGTCTCATGCCTCTGCAAAGAGATGTATCTCCATTTAAGGTGAATATAGCACTGATTCATTGAAGTAAAATACTAATTGATTACTTTTGTATGATTGCAGGCTCCTCCAAATCCACGTCAGTTCAAACAAGATGACTTTTTAGCAACTCTTGATCAATCTGGACCACAATTAACAGCAACTTGCAAAGGAGATTATGAAGGACTTTACAAAAAGTTTTTCCGATCTGCGAACTTCAAAGGATGGTACGAAGCACGATATCTAGAACTACAGCATACTTTGCAAACATTGCAATTACAGGCTTTATCTCAAGCTGTAAGTATATAAAACTTTACAAACACTAACCTTAGAGCATTTTCTATAATTCTATTATAATTCTTGAGATAAAAATTTAATAAATTTTTCATTGAAGGATCTAAATCAGTGGGTGCGTGGAAAGCAGGAAGTTGAGATAGTGGACATGATCTTGAGAATCAAACAGAAACTTCAGATACCTGCAACTTGCAACTCAAACTTATCAGGACCTACCTCATCAACGCAGATTGTTAAAAAGGAAGTCCGTGATCAACTTTTGATCCAAATAGAGAATATGAAAAAAACCCTACCGGAAGATTTGAAGCAAATTTTGCAATGAGACCCTGAAGAAAAACTCCCTGGTAAAAGTCTTTATTACTATGATCCACTCATGAAGGCTTAAAACACTATTTTAATGTTTGTTCAATTATTTCTTGATTTTTCCAATGTATATGGAATTCAGATCAATTGTACGATATAAGTATATAAATTGTCTTTTATTAAAAATTTTAACATGTTGGTTTAATACTCAATATTTGTGAAAATTTCAGAACTTTCAGAGTCACCTTCTGAGTCGCCTTATTTAAGTAAAAAAAATATTCATACAAATTAAAAACTACCAGGCAATTTTAAGTCTAGAGATCTTATCTTCTTTGTTTGTGTTAATTAAGTATACCGAACGACGCAAATCATGTTATCAGTAACGGTTTCACAATTCAGACATTTTTTACTAAATCAAGATCGAAGATTGTATGTGCCACTGATTTAGACAGTTTCCAACTTTTCAATGAGTTGTTCCATACTCAGCAACAAAACATTCGTTTTTATGTAAACTGAAGATCTGAAAAATAATTTTTTTTTTGACAGAATTTAGCCAATTGCTTAATATTTTTTTTAATTTGAGGAAATAAAACGCATCGATTTTAATTTTCAGTTTATTTTTAATTTTATTTAATCCATTTCTCTATGTTTTCTTTAAATATATAATATATATTTATGTTTTCAATGATTCTCTTGATATGTACAACAAAGTACAACATAATTAGCGGTTCTAAGTAGTATAACTTAACTCTAATATAAATCATAAACTTGCATAATTCCATCCAAAATTGTTCCGGAAAACACTTTTCAAAGTTCTCCACTTTGCAAATATTGAAATCAGTACAAAATTATTTTTAATAAACAAATCTTTGGATGAAAAAAAACATTGTAAAATTTAATTAATTTTAATTAATAGGAAAATTGTCACTTAACATGAAAACCTAAGAGACTAAAAAAAACTTAAAAGGTAAACATAATTAATTAATAATTATATAAATGAAGGTTATTGCTTCTACGATTAAAAGTTTAACTTTGCTAACACTAAATTGAACTAAAAAATCAATAGGTTTCTAAATTTTTCCTTAAAAGCATTCTCTATTCCTTTAGTAATAATTTTTTGCATTAAACAGCATATTTTAACGTTTTCTTTTATTTCTTTTACTGAACTCTAATGTTTTAAAAATCTTTTTAATGGCAAATTGCAGTGCTCCATCTTCAGTAGAGCAACCACAAAACTGAAAAAACATCAAAATAGTTCCTTAAAGTCTAGTGTTTGCAGGTTGTGATGTCTCCTATCATAAATTTTAGTTTTCTTAAGGGACCGTATTGGAAAGCACCACAATTTTGTGGAAAGTTTATTGGAAAATTAATTATTCAATGCTACAAATTTTTCATGAGCAAATTTGCGTTACATTAAAATTCTTCAATTTCAGATCAACCTTTCCAAAACAATGCCTTTAAAAATGCATTACCCAAATATCTAAAGAAAGCAAAAACAAAATCATATTTTCTTGACTACATTTTCAAATTTTCTTGGAAGACAATTAGAACAATTAGACACAAGACCGACGAGTGGAAAAGGGAACTACTAAACCAGTGATTTTGATTATTACAACCAATAATCACCTTTTCTTTAAATTGCGTTTAATAGTTAAATATAGTAAGATAACTAAATGTATTAAGGAATTAAGGATTTGTGGGGAAATTTTGGCACAGACTTTTATTTATTTAATATATTAAGTGGAGTTTAGCCAGGGGAGTGCACTTGTTTCGGCTGATTTAGAATTTTTTTACATAGTTACTCTCACTTTTGTTCCATTTACATGCTTTCGCATTTTTTGGTGTCTTTTCAATTTTCATCAATCAAGAATCAAAAAAAAAACATCAATTAATCCATTTAAAAATCAAATATTGCACTTTTGCGCATTTTCAATTATTCATTTAACAGGCACTCTAATTTGCCTAGCCCGGTTAGATCGTCCAGATCTACTGAAGGCCAGTGGCTTGAATCACGTCACTAATAGTATTGTTGACTAAATAAACATTATTTAAAGTTTTAATGATGATTGTGGCTCACATTTTCCAACAATTCGCCAAATTTCAGCATTTCAGCATGCATCCATAAAATTTGCAATGTTGCCAGTGCTCAGTGCTTTTATCATAAAAAGCTCCAATGACTTAAGCTTTGTTCAATTCAAATAAATTTTTTGTACTTTTCCGAAATGTTTTTTTGCTTAAAGTTTAAAAACCATATCATTTAAATCGCATTTTCAGTCAAGGTTATAATATAACAGGTGGCGAGTCACTAACAATAAAAAATGCTGTTTCAGATTTTCTTTGATTGCTTTAGTTGATCAACACCTGCCAAATACACCTTGATTTTAGCTAAACCCAGGTTTAAATAAAATATTGGCACTAAATAAATTGATGTAACGGTAGAATAGCATTATAACTTTTAAAACGAGTTTAATGTTAATTAATTAATAAATTAATTATCAACTAAGTCGATTAATATGTTTTATCAGTTAAATTTTGCTGTTTTTGTGATAAAATTTACTTGCATTTAAAAATCACTAATCAATTATATTTGTATTATTTACTATATAATATATAATATATATACTTTAAATTAATATGTTTTAATCTATAGCTTTATTACCCTCCGTATCAACCAATATTAGTTGAACACTGAAGAACTTGTAACAGTTAAATAATTCTTTGAATTTTATCATTTTATAAAAATGCAACAACAAAACGAGAAAACAAAAGTTTCAAAAACCACACAATCGATTGTACAGGTTTGACGTTGATTTTTGTCGTCTTTGAGACTGTTTTTGAAAAACAAAATTTTTCTAGACTTTTTTTTATCATTCTGCGAAGAAATAAATTCCTCTAGATAAGGAGAAAAATATTTCTCAATATGAATTCGACTCTAGATAAATCAAACAATTAAACCTAATTAACCAATTGTATAATCAAAAAGTTTACCGGAACCAGCTCTTCTTCTTGAGCTTATTGGACCGGTTCCTAAGTCTTTTAGCGGGTGGCGGCTGCAATTCGTCCGATGGGCCATTGCCGTTGTAATAGAAGCGCTGAGGTACGTGCGTGTCTGGCTGAGAGTTTGGTGCAATTTCTGTAGTGTAAAAGTATTGTTTCTTTTCCATCTGACTGCTGGGTAAAGGACGCTTTAGAGTTAACGTTGTGTTTGTGCTGTAACCGGCAAGATTCAAAAGAGCATCTACACCTTCAGCTTGACGACGTTGTTCTTCCAGCTCTTGGGCGTTGATTACTTGACTAAAATGGTAAAAAAGAATTATTAGTAAACAGTAAAAGACTATATGAATATGAATAACAACATAAAAGTACAAATGTAACGGATTAAAAATTAAAAAAAATTTACAAATGTAACGGAGCTACAAATGTAACAAATTATATACAATTTCATTTGATAAAAAAATAATTTAGAAAAGCGTCAACAAGAAAGGAAACCAAAAAGAATTAATGTCATGCAAGCACTTCCTGGTCCACCTACCTCTCCTCGCTGCTTTCGTATGCTGCATCTGAAGAAGTCCCGCTGCTCTGGTTTTCGGTTCCATTACTGCCTTCCTGGCCATTACCCGCCGAGTATGTGTGGTCCTCGCTGGGCGAGGTGGTGATTACCGGTGGACTAAAAAAGTAGAGAGAGGATTTTCAGGTGGACCAGGCAAGTACGCGGAATCGCAAGTTATGGCACAGAATTTGACAGAAAGTTATGCGTATAATTTAGATGTTTTTCACGGGCGAAAGTTGATTTTAGGGTGGAGGATTATTTAGAGGGTTTAAATCTAAAGTTTGTTAAATTATTACAGGTGATGACTTGATAACACAATCTTAAGAAAATTGTATGTAACCACGTATCATGTGCTTTATTGTCGTCACCCTTAATAAAAAAAATCTTGAAATGTCCACACATTGAAAATTCGCTTGAAAATCCTCCAGAAAACTCTTCACCCCTCAACAACGCCTCGAATTTTACGCAAAGCGAACATATTCACTCACTGAAAACTCTCGGTGAATATTTTTGGTCCATGCTTCAAAGCTAACATCGCTGTCGCTGCATTAACGTCTTCTATGGTGTCTGCTCCAATATCTCTACCAGTTATTTCCGGACTATGAAGATTCCCATTGAGGATGATTGAGTTGTTGTTGTGGTATATAACAGTTCCTTTGCCATCAGCTCCATAGTAATGGTGACCATTAGTCATTGCGTAGCCATGCGAGTCGTAACCGTTGGGTGTGCTGCACCTACTTTGGCCATCCTCATCGTTGCTGTAGCTTTCCATGGCTGCTAGTCGTTTGGACAAATAAGGAAAATGCTCTGGGTTCGGCAGGCGGTTGTTGGCAGAGTTCTGAAATTATATTTGTGAGGTTAATGATAAACATCTTATATTTCTTAAATCAATTCTTACCTTGTTAGCTGACGGTGGTGGACTTTCTGCTACGACTTTGGTGGGTGTGCCCTTGAAGCTGACCTTGTCAAGAGTGGAGCAAGGATGAAACGGTGAGCGAGTGAGCGCTTGAATGAGGTTGGGTCTGTATTGTGGCTCTACCATCCATAACGAGCCTTTGCCAAGATTCTGTAAAGAAGTAATATTGAATAATCCGCAAGGTAGAAGAACTAATTTTGATTTACACTTACCGCCGCCTTTTCTACTTTTTGGAAGCATTTGTTGAGCGACAAATTATGACGCACACTGTTTTTCCAGCCAGTGGGGGCTGTCTTAAAATACGGAAAATGTTGTACGATCCAGGCGTAAATTTCCTTCACTGGCAGGGCTTTTTGTACTGAGTCTTCGATTGCCATGAAAATTAAGGAACTGAAAATGGAATTTTTTATAATTAATAAATATTGAAGCTTTTATAAGCTTATGAAAGCTTTTTAAATTCGAAAACAAAATCTCACCTGAAACTATATGGTGGCTTGCTTGTTGTATGCACGAGAGGATCATAAGGTGCATTGGTGGAGTGCTTTTGTTTGGGTGATGGCGACGAGCTGGACGAGGTGGATGAGGCAGAAGAGTATGAAGCTTTTTGCGGACTGTATTCAATTTTTGGCTGGAATTCGTACTCGTAGTTACCTTGTAGGTACTCTTTGTCATCCGAATACACAATCTGATCGCTGCGTATTGACGGTTGTGATGGTGTTACACTATTGAGAAATCATAGCGTTAATTTAAGAAATGAAAAAATTAAAAAAAAATCTAAAACTTACTTGAATTGCACTGTTTGGTGAACTTGCTGCTGCTGTTGCTCTTTCAACGTCTGCTCCCTCAGATACTTTTTATGGAAGTGTTGGTGTGGCGTCTGATGACTTCCCGGGCTTATATGATTCCCATTCGGAGAATTGAGCTGCGCCTGGCTTTTGGCGTATGTACTGCTACTGATTGGACTCTGCATGGACAAGTCTTCGATATAAGCGCCAGAAATATACGAGGAGACATTCACTAAACGCGACTGATTGTTGAGGCCTGAAGATGTCACGATGCTATGACTACTGGTGTGGTTTGTGGAGACTTTATTGTTATTGGAGTGCGCATCACTGGGCAGGTAAATCACGGATTTGGGAGACGCTTCTGAGCTATATAAGCCAACACTCTAAAATTGATGGGAAATGTCAGCTTTTTATTTTTTTTTGCAAATATTTAAACGAACCTGCTCAGATGATGAGTTAACAGAAGAGTTATTGTCCTCAGACACACCAGAATCATCTACTGAATCACTGTCACCATTTACTTGGCGGCCATTTTCCAACGACCTTACTTTGGGACACGATAAATTTATTCCTGCAAATGAAATAAACAAGTCAGTCAATAAATTTCCGAATCGAAAGTGTAGGATGATCGAATTAAATTTTGAGAAAAATATCGAAAATAAATTTCAGAGTTACACACCCAAGCTTAACCCACCTTTCAACAAGTTTTTATCGTTCAGCCAATTCAGAGGCGTCAATTCCTCATCCCCATTCATAACTTTTTGCACACCACCACCCGTATCCACATCCATGTCGCCATTCTGCTCATTGTCTGATGGCTCCAATTGCTCAGTAGCCAATAGCACTATGTTTCCGATCTCATTATGATGGTGGTCGTTGCCATTGATGCCTAAAATGAGAGCAACATAGTATAATTAGTCTAAGATGCTTCCGACATCACTGGGGAAAAATTTTCTTTTCTTTGATTTGCTTAGAAAGGTTATTTATCTATGCTTGTAAGAATAAATTTGTGACTTATTGTTTATTTAGGAAAATATGACTAAAGCTTGGTAAGGTTAGAAAAATAAAAATTCTAGATCCTTTTTATCAACCAAGAATAGTTTTCAACAGTGCTTTTTCCAAATTATTCACATACTTTTGATGTAGTTTTCAGTCAAGTCGCTCAGCACGACATACTTGGAGGACGCCATTGTGGGCGCACTAGCTGTTGTAAGCAGGCCGTTGAACGCATTTGTGTTGTGGTTTATCATGTTTATATTATTATTGTTCAGCGCATTTTGAGCCGCTGAGTCCAGGCTAATCATCCCGTTCTTGCTGACAATTATGTTGCCGGTGGTGAACTGTTGTTGCTGTTGCAATATTATGTGGTTGCGTTCCATAGACATTTGTGCAATTATCTTGTTGGATCCATCCTGCGAGGAGAGTCGGTCTGGTGACATTCTACAAAGAAAAAAGAGAAAACAATCAATAAAATTGCTTGAAAGCCGACCAAAACAACAACAAAAAGCCGGAAAGGTCAAAGCGTTCCACAAACATACATTTTCTCGGTTTTCCACAAATTTTCACAAAATTTTTCCCATTGCACATAAACAGTTTTTCTTAACATGCAAAAAATCATGGCAATCATGAAAAACTTGCTCCGAGACCAATTCTCAATTTCATTTTTATTTAAATTGATTTTCCCTACTTTTCTCCATGTCTTCTGATCAATTATTCGATTAAATTTGAATAAATTTTCTTTTTTGCTGTACTCTCATTTAATTATAGCATGTTTGATCATGTAAAGTATGAAATTTTTGCTATGTCAGGGGAGTTGGTTGTGTTTATTTTTCATGGTGGTCACATGAAATATTATTATCAACTGGATACAAAATGCAAATTTTAATATAATTTGTCTATTAATAAGTTAAAACTGCGAGTAACTTTCGTATATTGAGACGCTTGCTTGCTTTCTAGTCAAAATTTACACATAAAAACTCAAATCTGGACAGATAAACAATTTTCAGAATATAAGAGCTTAAAGCTTCAAAAAAGAAAGCTCATTCATGCGAAGCAATTTAGGATATATATATTTATTTTGTTGGATCATGATTATTAAAATTATGACGTGTTTTCCAACAAAGGACTTGCTCTCTAATCAAAATAGGTTTAGCTACAAAATCATCAACCTCTTACGTCATTATTCATTTCAGTGGGTTGGTGTGGGCTCAATATGATTAAAGGAGATTGTATTATTTTATGCTACATTTGCTTTATGGTAGAATGCCACAGAGATTGACTTCTCGAGAGTCCTGCAGGGAGTTTATGAAAACTTGTTAAGAGATGTTTCTATTTAATGAGTTTTTATTCTTTCATATATGGTTATGAAATTAAAATCAAATTGATGTTTTTTAATTATATTTCAGGTTTTACTAAATTTAGAACGTTATTTCATACAAAAATATCGCAAAAATGAGTAATCAAAATTGAAATGAATTATTTAAACTAGAAAAACTCGAGTAAGATTAAATATCCAACTAAAATAAAATTTCCCTGGAAATCTACAACGTCGTATAATCACGAACGATATTTATTTAAAATTTAAAATTACACTTGTAACGTTAAGTAGAGGTCACTTTTCAACAAAAAAATCATTACAACTTAATTTTAAAATATTTCATTCCTAAAAGTAAAATAATTAAAACAAACCGAGAATATTCTTAAATGATTTAAATATCTTTACTCAAAAAATTAAATTCACTTTTATGCGACTTTTATGACGAGTATTAAAATGTTACTGCGTTGCAAAAACAGAAACAAAATAATGACAAAACTGACAAACAAGTTATTCACTTGCCCAAACTTCTTAAAGTCCCTGACACATTTTCATGCGCTCCGTTTTTCATTTCTTAGTTTTCCGACAGTATTTTCACATCAAAACAGAAAAAAAGAAAACACAAATTATTAGAATTTGTTTGTTCCGTGAGTTCCCTTTCACAATTTTCTTCATTTTTTCTGTGCGAAGCAAAAAGTGTGACATATTTTCTAATAGCATATTTTGCATAATAATAATCCTCGAATGCTCACAGACGCACACGTGAAGTCGGCAATGGAGAAGGCCTAATTACTTTATTATTAGTGAGTGGACCGGGTGAAAAGTTTATAAAACTTTGTTGAAAATCAAGTTATTTTTATTTTCATTGGAAATCAGAAAAACAAATAAAAAGCTTTCGAACATTAAAATTTAATTTTACAAATTACCTATCCAATACAAAAGGTACCCTTAGAACTAATTTTTATGAAAACAAGTCTAGGTTTTTTTTTCCTTTAGAAAATAAATTGTGAATTTTGGGGAAACATTATATTTCTCATCACAATATTGTATACTGTCTGGATAACTTCAATAACAAAAAAGCTCGTCAGATTAATGAGCTTTATTAAAATTTGTTGAAATAATCATCATTTCCACATAGGCACTTTGTTCAAGCGATCCCTTACTTATTCTGGAGTGTGTGGAAAGTATCAAGTGTGTGAGCTTTTCATTTCATGTGGCCACCTTGTGTTAAGCACCACGGCACACAAATTTCCATTGGGTTTTGGTTACATGAACCGATTAAAATTATTGATTTACCCCAAGTCAAATGGAATACATACAAAAATAGAAAAGCAGCATATTTTTTATATGTTACCAAAGAAACTCAACATGGAAAACAAATGCTTGGCATATAGCACACAAGAAAATCATAATATTCCTTGACAAACGCCACACGAGACGTGAATTGCCAAACAGTTCAACGAATAAGAAGCAATCCTCTTGGCCAGGCGGCGATTTCCGCACAGCGAGATCGAGTGTCTGTTGGCACAATTTTTCCGCACTCCCCCACGCACTCAATCACTTTCGGGGCGAAATAAATCATCCAGCATCGTCACTTGACGCGCTGTCAATACGCATTTCTGCCTCTAGGCACAAGACTTTTCTTTGAGTAGTTTGCGAAAATATACACATCAATTAGACGGCAAATTGTGGAGACATATTATGCGGCCCCCGAAACTAGGTCAACTTAAAATACAATATACCAATCAGAGATTCTTTAGCGGTTAATTATGCGAGGCATATAGTAATTACAATATTTGTTTCACCTACTGCCCGTCTAATTAGCTTTTCCGCAATTAAAAGTTGCTCCCAGTGAGCTGCCTGTCGTCTTAATTGCACATCAATCTGTGCCTATGCACACCAAATCACTAAATCATTAAGTCACCAGCAAAAAAACTTGAAGTTTGAAAGAACTTGCAAAGAACACAAGGCGGCTCTATTAATAATCACTGCTGCTTGTACTACACAAATATAAAAGAGTTTATATCGTCAAACAAATAAATTTTCATTAATATAAATAGTTAATGTGTTCTTTTGTGTACTAAATTAAATATTGTGTATTCAATGTATTCAACGAGGAGCTCCACAACTCACGATTTGTTGAACAACAACGCGAAACTGTGATATGAGTTGCTACAATCTGGATGAAGCGGAAAAAAAATTCCCACACACACTAGCAGCAAAGCCGCTCTGCAATGTTTTCAGTTTTGTTTACTTAGTACACGAGCTCATGCACCATCATGGTGTCTATACCATCAACCAAATCGAGCAACAGAGCAACAATCTACTATCAAAATTGTTACACATCGTGGCTGGTGGAGCGCCGGAGCAGAGACAAGCAGAGAAAGAGAGTAAACAGTCGACGAGAAAATGTGCCATCAATTATGTATGGAACGTGCTTTGTGTTGCGAGTGGCTTGCCGTTGCTATGCGACAATATGTGCAAGAAAAGCTTTCAAGTTCGTTACACGCACTCTTGTGAATATATTTTATTGATGGTTGTATTTTTAATGCAGGGGACTTCAAAGGGAATTGAATTTACATAAAAACACAAGACGTAAATACAATAAAATAAAAAAATATGCCAAGGAGAGTTTCTATGGATCTATTAGAATACACAAATTAACCGTAGGAAGAGCTTTCTTTTTATTAATATCAAAAGATAAGATTTTTCAGGCTCTATTGAATCTGGACAAAAAATTGTATGAACACTGAACAGTGTAAATTTTCTTTTTCCTTCAGATCTTCTTCACAAATAGATTCTACAGCAAAGCATCCACTGTGCAAGCGCGTGGGAAGCGAATCCTTTCTGGTAAATATCACAGGAAAATTACAAGGAAAAATGTATTTCCATATAGAAAGGCGAGTGTATAAAGTAACCATGGCAACGGTCCAATTAAAATTTATGAAACACTTTTTTCTGCTGTTGGTTTCTTTTTTTGTTGTGTAAGGCGCGCAGAGAGGATAAATATACGAAGCAAAAGCTTCCCAAAAAATAACAAAAGGCAAATTAAGTTTACTAAATTACAATGAAAGTTTGAAAATAGATAAAAGAATTCCTCACAAATTTCTCGGCTTGACGTACGCTTATTTAAAGACGGGCCAAGTAGATTGCTCGGCAAATTGGTGAAGGAAATTTATTTTAGGCGTCGCGCAAAGCAAAAATAAACAAAAAAACCAAACAAAATGTGTGACATCAAAAAACAATCGAACATCTCTCGCCTGTAAATGATTTAATGATTTAATGACAAATTCTGTGCGCGGCTTTGCGTTTGGCTTCTGCAAGAATTGTATAATTTATTTTTAAGCATCCACTGGTCTTCTTGTTGGATCATTTGGCTTGAAATAGGCGAATGAATAAAAAGAAAAGAATTTCACGCGAGTGAGGAAAAAGTCGGATTTTAGCATTTTTCAGCTTATTTTTGCTGTTTGGTCACACAAGTCACATGTAACGACACCAACGGCACTTATGATTTATTTTTAATTCTCGTCTTTAATTAATCATTTCGGGCTAATGGTTCCGCATTTTTATTTGATGTGCGAATTTAGTACAGTGCATGCTTTAAGGTTGATCTAAATGCAAACTCTGATTGATAATTTTGATATCAAGCACTATTTTTTTAATTTTTCAAATCATTACAGTGCGATTATTATAGAACAAACACATGAAAGAATTTTTCAAATTAGTAAAAAAGTATATTTAGAAACATTTTAAAGATTTATAAATTTTAAATTGAAGATTCAGCTCAATCTATTATTATTTAAAATTAATAGGACTTTAATTTACGGGCATTAACATTTTAATTTACTTTTAAAGTTTTTATCGCTGAGTAAGCTTCAACTACTTTTTAATTTAGCAAAAAAATACACTTTGCCAACGGAGACGCCGGGTACTTTACGTATTTAATTGTATTATTCTGGTAAAAAATTACGATGTTTGTGAAATATTGAAGCACCACCATTATGAATTACCCAGAATTACGATGTTAGTTGCATTTTAATTTTCATTTATAAAATAAATATTTCATTCAAGCTCGTTTCACATATAAAAGTGTAAAAATGAGCAACAAATATTCTGTATTATTTTGCAAGAACTTTGTTGCTTTATTTTGTGCAAAATGGAGCCCACATTTACTTTGTGCTACTGAGCAATTCACACGTTCCCGGAAAATGTGGACCTTTCATAGAATTTCTGTTAATATAAAGGAAATTACGCAAGTTAGCAGGGTTTTATGGATTTTCCACGTAAACTGATCTGTTGTTTATACAACTGGGGCAAATTAAACAAACGCGAAACGTGTAGGAGCTTTTCGAATATTTGTTTAGCCGATATATTGAAATACAATGTTGAAAACTGTTTTAGGAAACAATTAACAAATTTTATTAGGTAGCAATTTGATGGATGATTTGGTTTATTTTAAGCATTATCAAAAATGAGAATTCAAAAATATTCTATGTCTGACTATAGATGACTATAGCTAAGGAACAAATTTAATTGTCAATTATATCACAAAGTAGACATAACTTATTTACTAGAAGTTGTTGAAAAATAACTCGCAGTTGATTAAAACTGCTCTTCACCACAAAAAGACGCCACGATAACACATTTTGTTTTTGTTTAATTCCCCATGCCGAAAAAAAATTTTTTTCTAGCTGATAATAAAACTGTTTCGTTTTTGAAGGTCAATCAAAACAGAAAAGCCGAAATATACGCAAAAATGCTCAACAAAAAAAAATACTAATTTAATTAATTGCCGCACCGAGGTCGACGTCGCAAAGAAGAAGACATCCCCGAAAAGTACAGCGCACAAATTTATGAATTGAAATCAAATGATTGACCATATCTGCAGGTTTTCTTTCGGGCAGTTTTAATCAGCACGTGGCCGAGCTTAATTGGTTCATTGCAAACATTGTGCGCAGCTTATCAGTTGCTCACTTGGCCAAGAGATTCGGGTTTTTTGCGGATTTAGCAGAAATTGTTAGCACAATCTCAAGGCGAACATTAATTAGACGATAAAAAGAAGAAAATATTTCAGAAGGTTTTCTCTCGATGATGTATTTGTAATTGTAATTTTTATCAGCCTTGGATTAAGTTGCGAGTATTCACTTTATACGCTGCAAACAAGTTTTTGGTAATGTTTCGGTAGGTAGCTAAGTCAATAATGTTCTTTAATTTATTTAACTAAAATTTTGAAACACAGTAAAAAATATTTTTGTTTTACAATTAAACTGAATTTTGAATAAACATTTGATTCGGGTTTTTATGAATAAAATTTTTTATGTATCTACATTATAAAACCATAAAATGGTTCATGGAGCAATGATAATTATGCTTTAGCATTCATAAAAAATTATTTTCTCAAATCTGTCTAAAATATTTTACATGGATCAATTGAAAAATAACTCGTTCAAGTCACGGTTTTATCTGATCTAATATTAAATCACTAGCAAATCCAAATACATATTTTGACACCATTTGACATGTTCCTAGCTCCCAATAAACCAACTACAAACAATAATTCATCCCCCACACACAAAAGCTTAAATCGGACAACACCAGACAAATTAATTGAATTTTGGTTTTATTTTCCGGCCGGCTCAGCACGAAGCAACAACAACAACAGAAAAATTGTTTGGCATTAATATTCATTTCATTTATTTTATTTAGAAAACTTTATAGTGTGACGTCACGATCGAGCAGCGAATTCAAAAATGAAAAAAAAAATCTTTTGCTCTATTGCTTCACATTATAAATAGACGGTATAATCGGGCAGCCAAGCCAACACACCAGCAGCAGCGCATTTCAACTTTTCACCAGCCCCGCAAATCACAAGCATCGCACACTGGCAGGCCATAGAAGAGAGCATTACGGCAGGCCAACCAATATTTTGAAAAAATAGGTGTGTGTATTTTCAAACAGCAGAAAAGACAAAAAATGCTCTACCGAAAAGTGTTATGACATCATTGTTGTTTGCATAAAAAATTATTACTGAAAATGTGGGAAACAGTTCCTCAATTTGCTTCTTTCTACGTGGTGCCTGAAGCATCTCCAGAATTGATTTTTTCCGCCAGCTAACGCAAGCAAACACTTTTTGAAGAGCTAAACAACTATTCTGTTTAAATTTTGCTATTGCGATGGATATTGCGGAATATCTTAGGCTTTTCAACAGATATTTTGTTTCGATATGGAATTTCCCAGAAGTCTCGAGATTACTTTGTTTGTGTATGGGGAAATACTTTTCGACTTCAGATTGATTTCTGGATGTTTTTGGAAATGGGATGACTCAAGTGTTCGTTTGTTTTATTTTGTGATTTGCAAGATGTATCGAGAAATAAACAGCATAGCTGTTCGAAGAATTTGTTTACACTTTTATACCGAGTAACAAACTGATGTAAAAGATTTAATGAAAATAACAAAATATTGTCAAAAATGTTTTTTTTTCTTTTGAAAATACATAAATTCTACTATGCTGTTGTATCTTCTCAACAAATTTTAAAATTATGTAACTAAACAACTGACTAATTTATTTCAATAGAAAATATATATTAGAGAAATTTCTCTTAGAAAACATTTTTATAAGCTCTGTATTATTTTTTTAAAAGCAAATTAAGTCTCCTAAAATGTTATAGTTCCAGTCTAAAAATATAACCATAAATTTAGAAAGACTTTCAAAAACTAAAACATAAAAACGTGGATAGAACTTTGACAATGCCCAGTCATACAGAGAAAATTGCCACTTGATTAAATAGTTCGATAAAGAATTCAATATCTGAATAATTTTGACATAACTCACTGACCCTGCTAAACAATCTTAATCTGATAGCAAGAATAATATCCGACAATATTCTTTCAATATGATGGTACATTATTTTCCGTGACTATTCCAAAAAGCTTCCCTTCTTGGCATGCGATTACATAAATCTACATAAAAGGGCATAAAAGCTTAAACGGCATATCAAATGAAGTAACCAACAACAACAGCCCCGAATTTGTGTCGTTGCTATGGCAGCAACAACAATCGAGAGCTTTCCACTGCGCTATACACTTGACGGAAAAACTTTTGCTACTCACTTTTTTTTATAATCAATTTATATCACTAGAAAGCACTAAAGAACATATTTGACGGGTTTCTGCAGCAAACACTCATGCCGACTTTCCGACAATCCAATTTTGGTTTTGCTTGGAAAAGTCTTCAAGTATTTCTGGTCTACTGGCCAGAGTTGAGCAAGCCACTAAAATTCTCAAATTTAATTAGTAAGCAGACACCAAACAGTTTCAGTTTAATCACTTTTTGCGCAATTGAATCGCCCCAATATGTTTTCTTTAACTTTTTTTGATAATCTTGCTGCTGTCGGAAATTTGGTTGTAGTTCCACTGAGTTTGGGAGGAGAAATGCGCATGTAAAGCATCCAAGAAGTGCCTGAGCACACTAGTTGGGCCACAGAGACACAAGCACAAGGCGTGCAGACAGACACAGTCGCACGGTACCCGAAAAGACTAAAAGAGTGTATTCTATTTCTGGTTTTACGTTTATTCCAATTATTTTTCCAACTATTTCAGCATTTATTTGGTTCTGCTGCTCTGACACGAGCATGATTGAAACTCGTTTATTTTTGTTTTTTTTTTGTATTTTGGTGAAATGAAACATTTCTCGAATGTAAAGAAAATACATAAAATACAAACGGAATTCACCAAATAGCAGAGGAAAGCTCAAAGATCTTTTATATGCCGTACACCATGTAGAAGAGTGCGAGAGAGCTTTGCCGGCTCTCCTCGTGTGCTTTGTTATTTTCAATACGACCTGCTATGCATGATACTGTATGCTGTATATATATTTTGTATGTTGTTGTTTGATAATAATATACTCTTTCTTTTATTGATTTTAATTAATTGATTTATCAAAAATAGATTGTTATACAATTTGACATTTTCGTCCAACGGGCGCATGAAAAGAAATCGAGTGAGACATTCCTTGTTTGTTCACTTAATCTGTGTTGTTTGTTTGTTAGATATTGTGCACACACAATTCCTTTGAACGCTAAATTCCGCGATATTCCTGCCAAGTGTGCCAAAAACGACAAGGCTCAGCACTGTTTTGCACTTTTTTGCCAATATCGCTTGGGCCACTCAATCACAAACAATTTAAAAAATAAAAACCTTTTGCTTATGAAATCTTATCGGAAGTTGAGGCAATTAAACTGTGTATGATTTTAAAACAATTTTTCGCTTGCGGTAAGCGGTCGTAGAGAGGGAGGGACGAGTTAGAGACAGGAAATTCGATTTTAAAAACTATAATTTGATAAAAATTTAGATGATCAAGCTCTACCGAATTTCTAGAAACTGAAAGTTTCGTTTAAAAATTTGATTGAAAAGAAAAGAGATGGCAATATATTTCATTTTTTATCCCAGAAATTATTTTACAGTTCAGTCATAATTTTTAATTATTCAATGAACAAATTATGAGCATATATTCATAAATAAATTTTTCATCCAATGACTGAATCGTCCCCATCCCATCACCAATTATAAAATTTCAAATAGAAATAAAAAATTCAACCTACTACTGAGCAAGAATTTCTTGAATCTTGGATAATTTTTTTGCTGTCACACACAAGCACACTCAAATCCACTCGAAATTCTTCTATTCTTTGCTTTTTATGCTAGACGACTTTTTTTGCTTTTTTAGCATATTTAACTTTTCAGCTTTTGTATATAGTTCTGATTTTTAATGAAAAGTTAAAATTGGAAAATAAAATAAGTCACTTTTGCTACTGGCTCAACTCAAAGACTTTCTTCACCGTTTATATTCCAAACTGAATGTGAACTGAATACAATTTAGTTAAACAAAACAAAAAATATGAATCGAAATGGTTTTCATTTCACATATACATCGTTTTTTCCGTATATTTATAACATATTTAGCAACTAAGTAAAAAAAACGCGGAGCGGCAACAACCAGCCAAGCCGGAGTACAAGACAAATGCGAGAGGCAGCAGGCAAAAAAAGAACTAGAAATGTTTTCATTATAAATGAACTGTAAAATCATTTAATGTTGGTATTTTCAAACAGGCATTTATTTGAAAAATGAATTTTTCTTTTATCGTTTTGCTTAATACTGGCAGTAATTATTATTATGCGAGATGAGGCAAACGAAGAAGAAAGTAAAAAAAAGCATAGCATCTACCTATACCTAGGCCGTGTTAATTCTACTTTTCTCGTTTCTCATTACGTTGTTTGGCCAAATCATCGCCGCGTAAGGAAACACGCTAAAGCAGGCATTGGCAAGAGAAACACACTGGAATGCCATAAAAGCATGAACAAGTGGAAATAACGGAGCAATATGAGCATCTTCTATCTTCTGGCTGGACTATGAAATGGGTAGCTTCAATGCGCTTTGGAAAATAGTGAAAGAAATTGAAAGAAGCTGAAAACTTGAATGGAACGGGAAATGGAGATTTGTTCGCTATTTAAACCATCCATCTATACAACATATTAATTGAAACACTTCATCGCTCTTCAAGTATATGGTTGCCCAAAAACAGATGCAAACAAATGATCAAGTGCCAAGCCCCTCACTAGCCACAGATACAAATCAAATTTATATGTTGAGCTTGCAACCTTTTTCAGCTTTTCAGCTTTATTTGTGCTTTTAATTGAATTCAAACAAGCGCATAATGGACGTGTTAGTTGTCTCATTTGGCTTTTACAATTCTACAAGAGGTTATTTATCATATTTTCTTTTCGCAAGCATAACTCAAATGGTGCATTGTTTGTTTCTTTTAAATTGTAATAAAAAAACTGTCTTGTGATCTACATAGTGCATTCCACTGCAAGAGGGGAGATTGATCGTTTCCCGTTTCGTTATCATCATTTTCTTCTTAATTTTTTTATATCATTCATTTTCTCGGTAGATGTGCTTCCATTAACATATATATCATTTCTAACTGAAATCAATACACCTAGAATATTTGGCCCCTTGCATAAAATTTTGAAATTAAAATGATATAGTTGAGCTACAATGAATAAATGTACTGATTTAATCAAAGCGCAAACCATGTGGTTAATTCAACATTGCTTTGCAACAAACTGTATACAGCAGAAAATTCTCCAATTTTTATTAGAAATTAAATGATATATTGGCAGGGGTCTAAGAGGTGAAGCAATATCAATCGATTATATTATTTTTTCATACATTGTGTCTTGAGAAAAGAAAGTTTTTCAGATGCTGCAGAAATTCTGCAGAAATATGTTATAAACAAACCCCTGCTGCAAAAATCCAAATATCTAACAAACGTTCCACAATCCCCAGAACATAAAAGTGGAATGTACGATTGTATTTGGCGTCTATTACACGATTCGAGAAAAGACCGGTACAAACTGATTTCGCATTAACAAAAGCTTTTTTGCTCGTGCAACAGAGAAACAAAAAACATTTTTGCCCACAGCACACGAGGCATATATTGTAACTGTTTAGTCATTTGGTCAGATTTATGACTGTTTGGCTATAAGATTAAGCTTAATTTGCAGTAATTTTGTCATTTCGTAATGTTAATGGGCTTAAAGTAGATTTTTGTTGTGCAGACAGAGAAATTTGATCCTGTTGCGACAACTAACCTTAAATTAGTTCAAATACTTGTCAGATACTCTAGTACACACAAATAGATAGTAAGTACAAGTAAAACAAATATGAGTAAGCGGTAGCCGTCGACATTATTGCAAATATTTGAAATTGTTTCACTGCATTTAAATAACAGAGCTCCCCGATAAATTTCTATCGCAAGTATTCTTTAAACAGTGACAAATGATTAAATATTTGGTATTTGTGTTTGGATAGTAAAATTACTGAACTTAAAAGGTACAAACTTTACATGTAAAATCCAAATTAATCGAATAACATTTCCAAAAATATTTCTGTTATGTGACAGGCCATTCTAAAATTTGTATAATCTCTAGTATTATAACTTAAAACACTCAATTGCTCTTTTAAAATGAATAATACTCTTCAAATAATACCAGGCGGACCAATAAATATGCAAAAACTACCGTTCAATTAGCTATTTAGCAATAAAACTTTGTCTATAATAGATAAAAGTTTGTATGATGAACTTTGTGAATCGGAATTTTATGGCAGTTCGTGCTTCTACCATCAAACAATATTACTTTGACGACTATTCAAATGCCTACAAATCAATAGGAATTCAGTGATGTTGGCACAGACCCCCGAAAACAGAAAGCAAGCACTAAAACTCGTTTGTTCTGAAATGTTACACGAGGTCATTGATCAAAACAAACAACCGCACAAAATGCTCGCTCTCCTCCGTCATACTTCTCGTGCTCAGCTCTGAATAATATGTTATTCCTTTGAATAAACATAAGAGCAAAAAAAAAGTTGTTTGGTTGTACGCACTTGCTGTTCTTATTAAGGGGTCATGTCGTTAAAGGATTTATAAGTGGTAAAAAATTGGAACTGCCTTAGAGAAATCAACTTTCTAACCTTTTCTTTTTAAGTTTATTAAAACATCAGATGCATTATGTCATCATGTAAGATACAATTTGATCTTTTATAAAAGCAATCCAATCAAGAATAACTAGCTTGAAAGTACAGCAATCAACCCACATTCTCGTACCGATTCATCCCTGCTCTGCACATAAATGAATTTGCAACAAAGTATGTACTTGTAAAAAGGCAAACAGAAATGTCTGATCTATTAATAAGTCATCGGTTTTGTATTTTGAAATTTCTTAACGTATCTTTTAGAAAATAAATTACTTGATTTTATTGTATTCTAAAAGTGTCTCTTTAACTTATGTCCATCAACTAGCCTGACACCGTATAGCAATGCAAAACGTTGAAGTTCTGCTAAAATTCATTTGATTTTAATGACGGGACAAGTGGCAAGAAGAAGTTCGAGGAGACTAAATAGGCCAGTGCAAATATTCATTTTAAGATGGTTATTTGAATTTACATAGAAAATACTTAGATTTTTCATAAAAGTCAGTGGTTCCAGAAAGGTTTTGGATGTGCTCTAGTTAATTTTGTTTTTAATTCGATTATAAATTATTTTGATTCTTTCTTTATCTCAGGCAATTAGAGAGTGTGCAATAAAATATATGTAATGTAGTCTAAAAAAAGCTCATCATAAAATATCCGTACATTATTTCGATATTGTCAATTAATTACAAAGTGACCTCTGGTATATTGTTTAGCATGTATTTAGGTGTTTCTCAGGCACTGAGCCGTTCAACATGGCAAATGTCAGCGTCTCGATTTAATGAATAATTTAAAGTTTTTAAGTGAACTCCAATAAAAAATTACTATTCTAAAGAATATTGTGAGTTGCCGCATGTGTTTCTAGAAATTATATTTATTTGAACAAAATCTGACAAGTGATTCATATATTTCTAGTTTTATTACATTCATCAAAGCTTTGAGCTCTAGAAAAAAATTTTTTACTTAAAAGATCATTATCCTTTAAACCAAAATTTAATTAACAACAAATTATTTTTCTGAATAAGTATATAAAGATTAAAGTTAAAAATGTTAATTTATTAGTACTTTCTTCATAAAACGTGTAAATTTAATCTGCTACATAGTATGACTAAAATATATAATTTTGCGACATTAAACGACTCACAATGTTTCGTCTAGATTCGAAATACACATTTTTGCACTACATATGCCACTTTGCTACAAAATATACACAAAATGTAAAGCATCTATAAATTGCGATTTTTCCGCGTGTAAATCAAGTTTTTCCTGAAATTTCTCTCAAGACCAGTTAATGGAATGAAAGGATTGCATATAACAGCCATGGTTTCGAAACTATCATTTTAAAGCAAGTTTTTTTTGTACAAATTTCGACAAATTCTGTGATTTTTTTAAAAACGAATTGTTATATTCTACTTCTCAGGAAAATTAAAAAAAAATATACTGGACGGACAAACGGACGTTTTGAATTTACACATAATTTGTAAAAAAATCCCAAAAAATCAAGAAAGTCTCAAAAACTCGTTTATTTATTCTTGAAAAAGTGAGCATAATAAGAAAATACACAAAATGCGATAAATAATTAAGAGTCGCTCGATTGTCAGACGGACAACAGCGACTCATCATCGACTTCAAATAACGATGGCCACGAAGATAATGCTAATTGCCACCTAATTATGAGGAAAATTGGTAAGGTCGCATTGTATTCCATTTAGAAGTTGGCAGACGTTCGAGGACAGTTTTGATCAGGTAGAGCAATTCATCTACAAAAAGGCTGCACTGAGTCATCGAGTAATGCCCACTGGCCTAGTCACAACACTACGCAGTCTATAATATAACACTATAACAGTCATTAATAATCCCCGAGGCAAGCAAGAAGGAATCGATATGGAACTCTTCTGCATTTTTGTTTGGCTTTTTGCTAAATTTATGGATGTTCCGACTGTTTACGTATGACTCGTTTATGTTTCGGTATTAATTATACATTTTGTGTGTTTTGTGTATTTTATGAATTTTATACAATTTGTTGCGAGCACACACAAAATAAAAGAAAGCATTTTTGTACGGAAATTTATTGCATGATATTTTTCATGTCAGTGGAATTTTTTTAATCCAATAATAATTTGACACAAGTGTATAGTGAAATATTATGTTTGTGGGCAGGGTTTTTGGTTTCAGTTGCATTTATAATGTTTATTAAATTGAATTATTTAAATGTGATGACCGTTATTGAAATTTATTATCTATTTTAAGGAATTAATAAACTCTTTATTTGCAAGAATTGGTTGTGACTTGTGAATGAAAATTTTGTTACCCAATTAAAATTTTAGTAGTTGTGAATATTTGCTGCTATGTTAATTATTAACGTTAAATTTTCTGTATAATTTCAAGCCAATTGGAAGAAATTATTATTTGTTTTCTCGTTTAATATATATAATAAAAAATACAGCAAATAAAACATAATTTGAATAAAAAGAAAATTTAATGTTTAAAAGAGAAAATTTCGCACCAAGAAGAATCATGTGTTTTTATAATTTATATTGAAAAACTGATCTATATATATTAAATTATTTCATTATCGCATTTTTCAAGAAATCATGTCATTGCTCCAAACAAAAACCCTGTTTAGCAAAAAATACTATAAAAACTAAAAATAAAATGATTTATCGCTCCTAATCTCCACAACATGTAAAAATAAAATTTTCCCAAATTATTCAAGCTATTTCTGTTCACCTGGCAACCTGGCAAAAATTTTAGGCAAAACCGGCGTTTAAAACCTGAAACCGCATTTCAGTAATATTTTATTAAAAAGTTTTCTCAAGCATTTTAAATGTTTAAAACACTTCGTTCCTTCAAATTATAAGAATTACAGAATTAATTTGGAAACGCCAGTTAGCCTGTGCAAATTCGACAAAACCAACAACATGTGGCTGCTTCATGTGCTTTTGCGTGTTGCTCCGTAACCAACACAGCCCAGAAGCAGCATTTGAACCGTGTTTTACGTGTCGTTGCATCCTCGTAATTGCCTTTTGTGCTAAAATCTGCATGGCTAAAAATGCTCTGCATAACTTTGTCGAGTTCATAATCTGGCGAGCACGAAAAAAAACTGTATGAAGTTTTATATAATTAATTAGCAGGCACTTAATTAGGGTGGCCAGATGCAAGTCAAGAAATTAAATAAAGTGGTAAAATGTTGATGGTGCAGGTGAATAACGAATTGTAACCCAAATTAGCAGAATTAGCACGCCATTCAAAAAGACGCTTATCGAATATGATCTGCGGTAATTCAATGCCCATTCAACTTGAGTTTTCACTTTTTGTGCTGCTGCCTCACATTTTGAAACCTATAAATAATGTAATCATGTGACATTATTTTTTTCCTGTATTGAAACTGATGTGTTATCCAAAAATTTGAAACACCAAAATATAATTAGAAAATATAAATTGTGCCAATGATAAGCGCAACACCAATTTTTTTGACAAATATATGGCTCAAATATGTATGTGGCAAACACAAAATAACACTAAAACACACACGGAATGCCTTCCAACTTAATTTAAATTAAAAGTCATTTTGCCTGCCCTAAATCATGCGGGTTGTTGTTGCTTCGTTGTCATCATTAAACGGAGAATTATGTTTGTAAACAATTTTTTCCATGTTCTTATTGAGAATGCAACACTTTTGTACATATTACGGTTTGTTTGTAAATCTCTTTTCATAAGTGTTTTTTGGAGAGTCAGTGATGAAGACTGAAGTTGTTCTAAGTTTAGATAAATATGCTAGTTAGAGATTAGAGAGAAGCTGTTAAATAATTTTTTAATGCGGTTTGAAAAGTTCATTTAATTCGCAACAGCGCCCAAACCTAGACATTTCAAAATCATGTTAAATGTCAATCCATAAGTTCTACCGGATTTCGATAATAAACATTGATCTTTTCAACCGAGTGGTGGAACAAACAAAGGTTATTTAAAGATATGTATATTTTTGAAGGTTCATAAATTATTCATTAATCTTCAGAACGAACATTCCCCGGAGACATTTAAATAACTAAACAAACTGATCCCTATGAAATCCAAAAGATCCTAAATCAATAGTCTTGAAAACACGCTCTCATGATAAAAATTAGAGCTTTATTTGATTCAAGGTTCCAAACACCGATCTATACTTGCTCGTCCGCCTCTCTGCTGTGAATTAAGCTATCAAAACTCCATTATATCAATGATTTGATTTGTTTGGAAGTTGTGTGTTATTTTTTCACGAATATATATAATAAACGACATAATATTTAATACGGAGAATTAACGAAAATTAATTTCATTGTGTTCATTTTTGTGTCGAAAGAGATAAAAAATAAATGTTGTTTATCAAATTATCACGAAAACTACAAAACAACATTGATGCCATACAAAAAGCGGCGCACACTATCTTAATGCTATCATTGCCACACTCACAACGAAGCAAAGCCGCATATCAACGCTACAGATATTGTAGTTGATTGCACATATTTTTCAGTTTACGTCGATTTGCTATCTGCCTGCTTTATGTTCATCGGAAGAAAGCAATCTAAAATGCAAGTGAGATTGTTTTTATATTTTTGTGAGAAAATTTTATCACATTTCTATCTACGGACATGCAGTTTGTTGGTAGATTTTTCTATTTTAATCATCAAGCAGGCATTTCTATTGGAATACAGTATGACTTTCTATCCAGGGGACTTTTACTATCTTGGTGTTTGAGTTTTGGGAGTTTTTGTCATTATCAAGAATTCGTTTTGTCAAAAAAAAATGGTATTAAATTTTATTCTATAGAATCCGTTAAAATTGTGTCCGACAAAAGACCCAGTCAAACTCGTTTACATATTTCAGATGCAATATCGCTTTATGACACGAATCAGGGTATTTTGGTTCACACATAAAGCCGAGTGCTCTAATCGCTGGCTAACGGAAGTTCAATTGATAAAATATCATGTTTTATGCTGTCGTCACCATAAACATAATTTATAGATAAACGTAAATTACTCACAAAAGCTAATTTGCTAAAAATACATACAAACGAAAGTCGTGCCGCAACGTTACGCTCATTTTCGGAGTTGGCAGCGGAATAATTTGGCAAATGAAGCCGATACACTTAATATTTGTTTCGCGATGAAACACAATGAAAATGCGTTGGTTTCCGTGTAGCATGTTAGGCTCAAGTCGGGCTTCTTGAATTTTAGTTATTCTTTTTGAAAAATATAATTTATATTTTTAAACATAAAGCAGCAAATAATTATTCACCGCATCATATATACTTAAACAATTGATTAGTACAGTATTAAGTATATTTTGTGTCCGCCTGAGACGGTGTGCTCGTCACGTGAGGCATCGGCCGTGGCGAGTCTTTAAGGCGAACACTTCTTGATCTTCCCAAATGCTCTGACCAGAATCAACTCTCGGCCACAGCGCGTTTATTTTTTTTAATCACTTTTGAAATGTTTCAATTATTGCCGTGGTGGCTATTTTTAGGAGGCGACATTCTTGCGTTTGAAGCACATTTATCATTGAACCACAAACAACTGAACAACCAATTTCCAACCATTTTGTGACAAATTTCGGCTGGCTAAAAATACGATAATCAACGTTTTGGGTCTTTCATCAACGAGTGTTGCTTCGATAATTTTAGAACATAGTCGTCTTTAAGCGAACATCAATCTTGGGCATTAGAATACTTTTTAGTATTTTGGGTTCTAACGGCAGGGGGTGATCTTCAACAGTCAGATTGATCCAAAATTTTGATTGACATTATATTGAGAGACAATTATACTGACAAGTATGGAAATTCAAAATAATTTTTCTAACATGAATTGTTGATATCAAATTTAATTTTATATCAAAGCTTAAATAATACTCAAACTGTTTAATTATTCCTAGATTCGATGACTATAAACGGATTTCTAATAAAACCACATTTTTAAGGAAACACTGACATGCGCTCATATATTTTGAAAACACGAGTTTTTCTTTCTATAGTATAAATCAGTACAATGTACAGTAAAGTTTCACATGTCGAACAGCTTTATCGAAAAACGGTTGTAAAATATAATGCAAATTCGGTCAACATTTCTTTTAAATGAAATTATGTCCACGTAATTATACTGAAAGTTGCAACAAATTGTATATAATTTTTAAACCGCATAATAATTAAATTATATAGAAAACATTTAAATCTTTAAGTAGACACCCGTCAAGCATTCACAAAATTCAAAAAATACTAGAATTTCATTCAATCAATATATTAAAAAATCACTACTTACATTTGAATCATGCTGGGTGCCTTGTGACTAGTCTGCTGCTGCCCGAGACACAGAAACCCCAATTTGAAATTGATAATTAACGATTTTGATTCAATATAATACGAAAATACTATTTACATTCAAATTTACTATTCAACCTTGTCGAAATGTTGTTTATAATTTTATTTTTATTTTCGCTATTTAACTGTTGTTGCTGTTCTCAGTCATTACACAATAGCTTGTTCGACAGAACATTTTTTTATTTTCGAAAAAATCCAGAAGTTCTATACTGATTTCAGGTTTCTAGACTTTTTAGGTATTCCTCACAAAAACTATATAATTTATTTGCATTTATCCGAACTTATGGGAATGGCTTGTCATGCAATATTGCATAAGCAGACGCCAAGCACTTTGTGTTTATTGTCCTACCGCAGCAAAGACACACTCTGGTTTCCCAAAAATTTGATTCACTAATGACTTAATTGTTCCACTATACAGTATACTCGAGGCAAAATCTCTAACAATCCGCTTTCCAACCAAACATATCTCACGTGAATTTAAAACTCAAATAAAAGTTGTATTTTCTTAAAGCACTTTTCCGCTGAGCTAAAGAAACAATTTTTTTTTGCTGCTGTTGTATTCAGTTTTTCGTGAATTAACGGCAACAAAATGGCACATACACGATCAAGCCGCCGCGCTCTTAGCTCACCAAAGAAATCTCGCTCAGCAATATAAGCCAGCGAATAAAAAATCTAATTGTACAATGAAAACGATACACTTTCGTTTAAATTTAAATTGAGTTTTTTTTTTCAAACTTTACAAGCCGAGAGAACACATAATTTTTGAATTTGTCTATGAGCACTTTATTACGAAAAAAGCGTTTTTCGGTATTACTGTCCGCACAGCGAAATTTTCATTTGTGGTAGAAAAATATAATTGTTGATAATCAACCAATTGTACTAACAAATAAAAACTGAATAAACTAGCGAGTGACACGTACTAAGCGACAACGCTTTTCGATCCACCAACAACTCACAACAAATTCAAACTGAAAAATAAATTTTATTTACAAATTTGTGGAATGAAAAATACTATAAACAAAATATTTTTCATGTTGTGTTATTCTGTCTGCTTCTTCTTTATCTCTCTCGGTGAGCTCAACTTGCCTTCTCTGTGTAAACCTATATGAGAATGAGCCGTACTACAGTACTATGAGAAAGAAACTATAGGCTCGATAGTATGAGCGACACACAGTATAATATTTTACTTCATCAGTACTATTTTGAAAAATTTAAAATTATTTCTACCATTTCTACCTTAACTTAGACTAGTATTTATTTTTCTTGAGGTAGAAATTGTGAAAAATTTGATGTCAGGTTATTTTCTAACTTAAAAAATATAAATTGATTTCTACCTTTAGTAAAAAAAAAAATATTTTTGTTGTGGTAAAAATTGTAAAAATATTAATTTTTCTTAAAGAATTGTATTATTTTTCTTAAATGGTAGAAGTTTTAAAAATATTTTTGTTTTAATTTAGAACAGTATCTCGCTCTGTGTGTCGTAGAGTCGTCGTCACATTGAGCCAGCAAAAAGCACACCATGCCGCTTGCCGGATTAGCAAACGAGCTTCACGTAATAAATTTTAATTTTAATTATTCGCTGGCTTTTTATACTGAATAAGCGTTTAATAATTTTATTTCATGAGCCGAGCAAAATATTGCATACGTAATAACAAGTAAACGCGATTTGATGTGCATTTAATTTGCTGGTTGGTATCGACGTACGGTTTAGGGTCAAAGCGAGTGGAAGCGACAGTTTGCACGCTGTTATCATCGAATTCTATATATGTTTCAATTTGAAAAATTGTTTGTATTATTGTACATTTTTCGTATTTTTCGTATACATTTGAAGCAATAACAAATAATGGCAGAATAATATTGAATGGAAAAATATTAATAAGCAAAAACAGCATAACCCGCACTGACCTCGATTTCCTTCCAGCAAAGATACGAGGCGCGATTTGCAGTTTACTGGCGTTGCAATTAGCGTTATCAGTAGCTATTTTTAAATGGCAGATATCTGGTCGACCAATTGATAGGGTAGGATGCTGCTTTATATAATTTAATGAAACAAATTGTTTTCTAAATATATACTTAAAATTCTATCAAGTTGAAAAAATGGGAATTTCAAATGGACTTTTAATTATCAAATTTATTTGACATTAATAACAAATGTTATGTATAAACCATTTCAAAAATCTTAAAATCTGGTTTATTGTTCTTTTCAAAAATTTAATCACCTATTTGTTTATCACCTACCTTGTCAATTTGAAGTTAAAATTCGCAACAAAATAATCTGAAAAAAGAAAGATGAATTAAAAATACATAGTGTTTCAAAATCACTATCACCCCCTCTTTAAAAATGTTTCATGATAATTATAAAGTTTCCTCATCAACAAAATGCCTCCAAAGTTTTTGTACAATACACTTGCACGTAACCTGCCTTATCAATGAAACAGTATACTTAAAAATTCTGTAATCAGTATAGGCAAATCACTTACAGGCGCCTAGTAATGGCATTCGATACGAATTTTCGTGTGCATAATTGAACACATAATTAAATCGTTGATTATTGTTGTTGTACAACTGATTAAAAATAACATGGTCAACACTCAACAGTAGAAAAGCATAGCAAATCGTTTAACAAACTAGCAAAGATGTTTGCTTCTAATTGAAAAACTTTTATTTTTGTTTGCTATTTTCAACAAAAACAATTCTAAAATTAAATGTTCGTATGGCTTTTCAGCTTAATGTTGCCTTGGTTGACAAATTGCAGTTGCCTGTCGCGATCAAATAAATGCGGCAACCCTCGAATTTCTTTAATTTCTTTATTTCTGCAGCCAAAGAAAGAAAACCCATATAATTTAATTGGGATAATAGTCGAGAGTTTTATTTATATCGTTCGAAACGAAAAAAAGTCTATGAAATTTATTGTCGCCTTTTTGTGAGCAGAATATGTGTGTACAATGTTGCAATCGTCAAGTCTGGATGATTATGCGAGCAGCGTGTGTATTAGTTAGCTGGTGCCTTGTGACTTATATTCCTAGGATAGGAGCACTGGGAAATTTTGTTAGATTGCTTTGTAGAAGTAAGCTCTATAACTTAAGTTGATTAAGTGAGAAACCACTATTGAAGATTTGGAAGGTCTCTTGCTTGTTATCACAAGAGATTATGATTATGATTAGAGTTGATTAGACTGTTGGGAGGTCATATATTTGGAGCAGAAATTACAAACATTGTTTATAGTCCACATAAGATTTAATTAAACTAAGATTAATCATCTGCAGTACAATCAAAACTAAATTTTCAGTAGATTTTATACATCGTTTTTGAATTATATTATTTTGAATAGCGAAAATCTTATTTTTTCAAATCCCTGTCACTAATTCTGAGCTCTCATCTCCTTGAGTCTGTCACAATTTATTCAATTTCCCGAAACGTATAGCCTCGCAAAATCTAGTTTTCGTTTTCTTCCAAATTTTCATTTCAAAAATTTAATTTAGTTAATTTACGCATACATATCACGAGCCGCAAAAATAATAAATACGGTTGGATTTTATTTCACGAGCAATTTAAACAAATTTATACTTTTAACATTTTGTGTATTTCTTTTCGTAGGCAAAAATGTGTAAACGATTCGAAATGTACACAAAAAATTATTATGTCGTCGCCTAGCAACTGATAATTTTTGTGCAGCATTTCTACATAGCTACAACTTTTTCATCGAAGTTTTTTTTTTCGAAAAAGCTGATAAAATAAGTTTGTTGGTATTTTATTTGAGGGAAATAATAAGAAACAATTTCCACTGAAAGCAATTTTTTAGATTTTCTCATAAAAACAGCGAAAACGAATGAACCTTGAAATAAATTTTAAACAAAAAAAAACTTTATTCTATCTGTATTTTCGAAATATTCTCTAATATAGTAAGCAAGTTCTGTTTATTCATATATTTATATAAAAATAACGCTAACTGAGCTCTAATAGCTCGAAATCCTTAAGACTTTTGTATGGGCATCTTAGTCTTAAAAGGTTTATCCATGTCATAGAATTTGCTTTGGATAGTTTTTGGACCAGTTCCACAACCCTCCTGGTCACCAGCCAGGATCCAGCAAGACATGTTTTCAGTATATTTTACCATAATTTTTACTTTTTACCGAGAGTTTGGGTCGAGGTAGAGTTTTGGTTCTAAAGAAAAAGTAGTCAAGGTAACGAGTTGATCCATATGAATGAGGTAATCTCATGAGATGAACTCTCCAGCAGCTGGTGGCATGACTTGGTGGCTTTGGACAACATTTTTTTTTTAAACCTTAGAATTCTACAATTCGTCCAGAAAATTCGTCGGGGTGGAGTTTTGTCAGGGTAAGGAGTTGATCCATATGAATGAGTTCACCACGAGCTGGTGGCATGACCTGGTGGCTTTGGACGACTTTTTTTTTTAGTCTTATAATCTCACAATTCGTTCAGAAAACCAAGTAAATCATTATTTTGCATGTACTGGCACTTTTATCTTGGTGCCACTACCTGGTGCTACTAGAGAAGAGGTTAAGATACAGCTTACGTGTTTTTATTTCAAATCTTCGGGAGGATAAGTTGGGTTTATTATTGTGTCACGGGTTCGTCCAGCCCTATTTTTTGCCATAACCTTTTTTAAGACCACTTTTGAGAATGTTAACTATTTGATACCATATTAACTAGATCCTGGGATTCTTCCCGGGTAATACACTAGTAAACTAATAAATAGCACAGCAAATGTTTTTCCCAATGTTTTATTTAGAACTTTTAGTGAGAAAAGACTACACAAGTAATTAAAGATAGCATTGTAAGATGTTCTTTCGACATACATTTTCTAGCAAAAACCTTTAAAACCAATCATTAATTTTCCTTTGATACACAATACAAAATTGTAGAAGAATTACAAATATTGGGATTAAATAGTTTTCATTCTTGCACAATAAAATATAGCTGAACATGTGGAAATTTGGAAGAATAGGATGTTTGTAGGTGGAAGAATTAATTTATAAATATTTTGAATTTCATCAGTGAATTTATCAACAATTTACTTGAAAAATAAACCATTTAAAATCAGCAACACCATAAAAGTAAAACAATCAGTGGCATTTAAAATATTTCATTGTAGCAAAGTGTTCCATACTTTTTGATATTTACTTATCTGATAAGTGCTCATTAGAAGTTAGAAACGCATTGTTATCAGTAACGAAAAAGTAAATATTTTATATACTCATAAATTCAGAGAACGTGAACATTTTCCGATCCCAATGAAACCTAGAAAACTGAAATCAAATATAATCCTGGCATATTTATCATCAAGTAAACACGCTTTCGAAACAAATCTGAACTAAGGCGTTCAAAGTTTACAAGAAGACTTGTGACAAAACTGTGATTTATTAATTATCACATTTCAAGAGAAAAACTAATTCAGATCTTCGAGTTTTCTTGTGTTTGTTTGTTCGACTAACAAATAAATTATCATCTGACCATCAACAGGCAACCTGTGTACGTATTAAAAACGGTGTACCGACCGTTGTTAGTAGACCATAACGTTCGTTCAATGGAATTTCTGCTCTTCAGAAGTATTTTTTCAACCGTTTTCCTGCTTGTATAATTATTATATACATATAGTGCAAACATACAGATTTCTTCATCTTTGCTTTGTTTGCAGCCCGAGAAAAAACTTTGCCTTCTAAGTTATCGCGCACACTGGATGGTGCTAAACAAATTGAACCAATAAAAATCATCTAGATGTATGTTCTCTTGCTGAAATGCTGAAATGCTGAGGAATAACAATTAAGCAAAGAAAACGCAGCTAAATGTGAAATATGTGAAATAGAAAACACACCGTACCGAAGTTAATTTTAAAATTACATTCATAGGTCTAAATCGAGTGAATGGAGACGCCTGATGAAAAAGCCGGCAAGTCACACACACACCACGGTGATTAATGTCAACTCTGTTCACACATGCATGATTTATTTATTGAAATGTTTACTAAAAAATTTAAATGTTAATTGAAGTTTGATTTGGATTGCAAAGAATTTCACAAATTTTTAAGAAAATATTTTCGGTAAATCTTAGAATTCAATTTACGCCATAAGAATTATTGTGTAATGTTTGAGCAGCGTTGCATAATGTTGATGCAACCTACACTGTCTTCAAAATCTGTTAAGTATAAAGATTTTGGACAGGTACGTCAGTTATAATTTGGAGAAAAAGCCTGAAGTATGAGCTCGTTGCGGAGCGACCATTAATTTTTCCTGCCTTCAAGTTCTAGATTTTCTAACATTTTCACAATGTTTTCTAATTATTATCAAAAAAAAAGTAATTTTTCAAATAAACCCACCTAATCACTTTCACTGAAACCAGACCGGCTTTTCATATGTGTTTTTTCATCAACAGAAATTTCCCAATTTTTCTTGCTTTAAGTTTCGAAGCGAACTGTTGTTGCCATCCCAGTTCCAAATAGTTTAAAACAAAAATCAAAAATTTTTCTTGCATACTTGCTCTGGGATTCACGACTTTTCGGTCATGTTTCGTTTGCTCGCTGCACATAACATGAACATTAGTAGAGTAAACAACCAAAATGTTAACTTTTCATTTTCGTTTGAAGAGCTCATTCGAATGATTTCAATGAGCTTGTTGGCTGTTCAATAAAATGAAGAGAAAAAAGTCTCAAATGCAATTTTATATTTAGTTCACCGAATGACATTTGACATTTTTGTTGAAAAACTATTCTCTTTTATTGTTTCAAAATGAAGGCATACATGCAGTCTACATATAGCAGCAGTTCAGTCAACAGATTTGACCGACAACTGAGCTATAGTTTTGTGATTTAAGATTAAGTTGTAAACGCACGCAGGCAGCCTTATTTTTTTAAATTTTTGTTGCAGATTAGGTGTATTTTGTTGCTTCGATTCAAATGCTGAAATATTGTCAAGCTAAAGCGCCATTTATGGACAGCTTCATAAATATTAATTTTTTTCAACTTTAAGCTGCATAAATCTTCCAAATGCAAAATTGTTACATCATGCAGCTTTTATTTGTGTTTTTATGCAAATTGTAATATACATTTAAATTCTAAGTTTATAGCTGTGACGTTTGTTATGTTTTTAAGTATTTTAGTATTTAAATTTCAGTCTAGAAGACGGATTGTGATATCCTGACTCCACGGATTTAATAAATATTTTTGATATTTCGTTTTAAAATTACCATTTTATCACAATCAAAGAATTTAAGAGAATCAGATTATTAATCTTTAATTAGAGGTTTGTCTTGATATTCCTAGAAACCGATAGCGTTTGCTCTACAAACTTGAGACAAACAAACCATCACGTTAACTCGATACAATTAATATTCACGTGGAAACTCAAATTCAGTTCTGATCCTAGAATCACGTGTCATGTTTTGTTAGAAAGCACTCGTACAGTTTCTATGAAATGAAAGCATATTTATTTGAACTTGAAAGCTTAAAATAATTTTCTCATTACACCTTATTTCTTCATAAGTATTAACTTGAAATCATAATATTTATATTGTATCTGATTTCTCTTTAACTGTATAATAAAAATATAAGAACCAATGACCAAAATAGAAACCACCTTCCATCTATCCCGTCTATTTCCCAGCAAAGCTATTTTGCCCTAATTTCTCTGCATTTTTCCGCAGCTCTTCTTAATAACTACACTTTAAAGTATATTTGAATGGAGACAGCTTCATATGAAATAACTGCAGTCAAGGCAGACGGAGGAGCGCATAAAAGCATACATTTTTCACGGATAATTAAGACATCAGCTAAAATTGCACAATATTTTAAATATTTTATAATTAATGCGATACATATTGCTACAATTTTACATCTTTCTTCGTCTCGACTTTTGTTGAATGCTCTTGTTCTTATTTTGTGTGTTAATTATGCATGTATGCTTGCTTTATGGATTTTTGATGCATTTAAGTTATAAAAGTGATTTAGTACACTGAGTTTTTTAAGAGTTATCTCAAAACCCCTGACCAAACGATTTACATGAACGCGAATCGTGGTTGCCTAATTATCGAATAAACTTATTCAATATTCTCAAGCCATAATAATAATCATTAAGTTTATGTTAAGTTTTATGTGTTTTTATGCAGCAATTAAAAACATAAGCTACAAATTAAATTAATTGGAGCCATTATATACAAATTTTCCTGCACTGGCTTTACCAATAAAGGAAAATGCTGCTTTTCATCGATTTTTCTAGTAATGGCGCCCACCTTCGGTCATTCCCATCTGCTCAAGGAAGTATAAACTTATTACACATACAAATTAGACAATTAAGTTTTCCAGAATCTCGACAATTTGTTTAAAATACAATTTACTTTACAATTGATAAGACTTAAAAAAATAAATAAAGTATAAAGCGTTGAATTAATAATAATACGCGATTATATTTTTTATTGAGCATAGACTGTGTGAATAAAGTTTAAAAACGCTAAAATTTGATATTTTTGGAATATTATCGTTGTCGCAACAGTTTCGACAAATTAAAATGTAAAACATATTTTTTGCGCTGCCTGCAAGTGTATTAACCAACCACATTATGATTTGATAAGACACTTTAATAATGCCTCACATTTTGCGAAGAAAAAAAAATGCTAGATTCAAACAGACTAGGTGTCGATTGGGCGATCTGAAACACAATGTTGTATGTTTTGTAATAATGAAGCAAACGGTTGACACACGTGTCAAAAATTAACATGTTTCCGACATGTTTCAAGGTTTATTTATGTAAATATCATAAGTTATAATTTAATTTATTTAAAAGTTAGCATCATATCCCTAACTTGTATGTTCATAGTATTATTAAAAAAGCAGATCAGAGCAACTTGAAAACATTAACCATAACAAATATTGCAATAAAATTGTGTTTATAATCCACTTTCAAAAGCTCGGGCGGTTACATAATGTCACACAAAACATATAAAGCGCATACAGTGATAAATCGTAAGGTCAGGAAACGCTAATGAAGACTTTATCATAAAAACTGTTTCGGTATTAGCTAAAATACCTACTTTATACCAAACATATTTAACCGCATCTATCATATAAGATAAAACATTCAAACAACGCATTACGCCAAAAGTCATAAATTCCAAAACCACCCATAAACTTCATCAAACTTCAAATTTGCTAATTTTTGGGGAATGTTAGAAAATGCGGGGAATACGCGAATACAATTTAAATACCAATTGTTTATGACTTGTACTAAAAATGCTTCCAACAAGAAACGAAACGTGACACTTAGTTTTTTATTCAATTTGGGGCGGCAAAGGAGCTTTTATGTGACGTGATCCCGTAACTCAATGTGTTAAAGCTTTCTTTCTTTGCATGAAAATTCTCGGTCGTATAGAAGAAAAAATAAGAAGAAGCGGCCTAACAACTTCCCTTGTTTGATTTAATATTTTCTTTTGTTGTTGCTTTGAGTTGTCGCAGCCACTCGAGGTAGTATCTAACCTTATCAGTTGTAACTTGAAATGCTGTTACTTCTTCTAATAATAATAATTAAATGAAAAATGTGTGCGTTTGTTATATCGTTAAGGTTTGAACAGTGGAGGGCAGGGATGTAAAAGTGTATGACTGTATAAGGCTTAGTAATTGATTGATGTCACGGTTATCAAAGTTTGAAGTTTTATGAACCACATAAAATAATAAATCAGTTTGAATTTTGCAGTATCTGTCATTTTATAAAAAGGCACTGATTCGCTGCTAAGACTTTTTGGTCATTTTTAAGGAAAATTATTGAAATATATAAATTCAAATAACAATACAAATATTTATATATTATTATCCCAACCCCTGCTAACTCCAATTCTTTTTCGCTATCTTATCTGGCTTCCCAAAGATCTTTACAATCCCAGTCACATTTTTTAATTATTATCGCAACTCACGGTTACTAGTACACCGAGTGAAGAATGTTGGTCAAATCGTGATTTTGCGTCCTCATGGCATTGATAAGAAATACAAATTGTTTGATTATTTTCTCACAAGTGCTACAACAATTTAAGAAAATTATGTCATTTGTAAATTCCTCAGCAAATTGCACTTGATTCACTTCCGCTTCGACAACTTGTACCAAAAACCAGCTCCTAATGGGTTAATCACTCCTAATATAAGTTAGCCGTCTCGCTAATCGTTTTTGATGTTCCGCGGGAACATAATGATGTGAAAACTCGCCAACAGAAATTGATTCCATTCCTCAATCGTGTATTTTCTTGCGGGGTTTACTCAAAACCGCACATAAAACTCATAACTCGTTCATTTTGCTATTTTCCTGCGCGAAACATAAATTGTGCTGTTTTCTTTTCAATTAAAAGATTCCATTTGCCTATTTTTAATAATTTAATTACATTAAACGGCAGTTTGTGTGCAAAATAAACAAATAGCACCAACTTCAAAGGCACTTTACAGCTCAAGAAACAGAAATCATACACATTTTTCGTCAGCCAGAATAATAAATCTAACAGAGTCTTCAAGACAAAGTGCTTTTGAATGAGCTAAAGTGTGCAGTTTGTAAAGTTAAAGTGAAATTTACAGAACAAAACTTTGTTAAAATTGATTGTTGAGCCTCACTTCGAGTATTCCAAGTTTTCCTTTAGCTTCTACATCTCACTATTCCAAGGTGACTTCGTCAACATGCTCAATGCAGTAAAATCCCTCATAGTTCCATTCCATTTCTCTTTGGCACAGCTATTGTGCAGCCAAATTGCAGTTTATTGCTTCTCGCGTAACTTATTTGTTTTAATAATTATAATCATTATACGATCAAAGAGTTCAACAATTCTAGAGAATGATATCGTAAACCTTGTTTTTGGAATTTGTGCTCTACTTTGAAGTATTGAAACAGTTTTTAATAAATATGATTCCTATCTACAAAATCATCACCTCCCATATAGGAGATTATATCAACTTTTCATCTGATGCAGTCAAACACACAAACTAATGAAGCAATAATGCAAAGAAACTTATGCTGTTTGGATAATTTATGGCTTTGCATTATTATTGAATTCAATGATTCAAAACGCTAGTGAAAGCCTTTGGGCTGTCTTCACGATCATTTAGTGCTTGTAATTTATGAGTTTCGACCAGCGGTGTTAGCACTAAATTAATGTTTTGCTATCCTTTTATAGTGGCCGGGGCAGTTAATGCAATTAATTATTCCCCCAACCATGTATACAAAACATATTGATAAGACACATTATATATTAGGTTAAAGTCGCAAAAGACTGGCACTAGAATTAAGTCATCTTATGTACAAAAAAATGTATTTACTATAAGAAAACCATGAATAAAAATGATATTTTGACACTATTCCCCCAAATGGCCCATAAAAAATAATTTCAGCAAAGCAAAAACAGCATGAGTTAGAAACAGGCTTCAAGGCCTCTAATAAGTCCGATATTGATTATAATCACCATCGATTGAAACCACACAGCAATTGCTAAATATTTGAATATTGAATGGAGACACTTGCTCGTTGCTTGCAAGGTTTCTTTTTGCTTTGATATTGTGAATGAATTTGTTATTCTGCATGAAGCAAACAATTTTTAATAAGTTTTCAATATGTAATTGGGACAAATATTAACTGGATAGATACTTTGCATTGATGCCAGGGAGGTTCAGAGTTCTTTCTACATTGCTTTCAACAGCAAATATGTTTTAGTGGGTACAATACCTGTCTTTGTTGTAAATTAATTGTGTGTAAGTAAACGACGCAAAATTCTAAAACTTGCAAAAAGCCTCAATTGATATTTGACGAAATGATAAGAGTTAATTTTCTTCAAAAAAAAAATATTTTGTTGGCGTCACTAGATTTCACGTGAGCTAGTGGCTCTTGATAAGAAAGATAAATAAAATACAAATTTCTAGAACTGCTGATGTCATACATATGATTTTGATTTAGAGCTGAATAGCGTTTGTTTATCTTCAGGTCTTTAAGTCCAAATAGTTTGTGAAGCATTTAATCAACCAATCTTACAACCGTCTTCATCAACAAACCATCAAGACGTGTTCAAATACAACCAGCCACTTCATCTTAGACAAATTAATCGTAAAACAAAAACTCAATTCAAGTTGTTGCTTACGTTTTCCTACTTTCATTCATCAATTAGTGTTGTTGGTCCTACGTGCTGCCTAAAATGGAGCTCGTAAAAACCTAACTTTGATTTTAATTAATTTTTTATGCCGTTGGCTTTTGTTACAATCCAACTGGATAATTCAAACATTTCTCGCATTTTTCTTACGGCAAAAAATAACAAATACAAATTGAAAAAATGCTGCTCACAACAATATCACGTTGGGGCCCACGGAATATATCGGGTGAAGTGTCTCTGAATATGACAGAATGCCTATGGAATATTTATTGACATCTTATTCTTCATTTATTAGCAAAGAATTGTTATTTGTAAAGTGTGCTATTATGAAAACATGAATGAACTGCTGAAGGCCTTGAAGATATGATGATCATTGATACTCGCATAAGGTTTGTAAAGGCTCTTTAAAGCAGGAAATAAAATTAGGCATTCAGATTTAATTACTCCCATAAAACTCTTCCAGTTCCTTTCAAAGAATGTTCACCCCAAATTCAAGTTATAACCGCTATTCAAATCACTTCCAATACAATAAACTAAACCCGAAATAAAACACTCCAAATCTTATAAAACAACAAAAAAAAGTCGCGCACCTAAAAACACCATTTTTGTCGTTTGTGCAATTTGACGCCGAATTTTGTTGTTATCACAAAAATTCAAAATAAACAAATTTTTGCTTCAAACAACGCAGTGAAGAAGGCACAAACAACGCTATAACAACGCGCAAATGCTAAGTCGCAAATGGTTCGCTTGTTTAAGTAGTCAATGTCAAGAATATTAGGTGATGAAATGTGAATATAATAAATACATGTTTTTCAACGTATTTCTTAATTTTAACGAAGTATGAAAATACGTATTAGTTTGTTTTCCTGTACGTTGAAAGTATTTAATATATACCTTGGCGTAATATATTGGGTAAGCTTTTTAGGGTATTCAAAAGCTCATCGTACATCCTAGAAAAAACGAATAGCATATACTGTAGAAAGAAAAGTAATAGGCTCTGATACCGCCACCTTCTATTAAACTACCATGTACATTGCCTTATACTAATTAGATACATGATTAGCGTTTAATGAGACATTTTATGAAAAACTGTTAAAGGTTTCTATTTATCGAGCAATAAAGCAAGCTCCTTATATCTGATATCTTATATGCAGTTGCCGGATTAAGCCACTCTACAATGTTGCCAAAATAACTGTTTTTATTGCAGACTTCAAGCAATTTTTCCGGTTTTTCTGCCATCGTGTCTTGTTAGACTACCAGTGAACATATATATATTTGGCTTTGCTGGTGTACGGCCACTCTCTGAGCACCAGCTACAACGCAGCACATAAAGCCATAAAAACATCATTTTTTATGGTGATCTTAATAACATTCAGATTCTTTTTTATTGTTGCGAATCAGTTTTTGCACATTCGCGATGGTTTTTTTTTTGGAGGTTCAGAGCCGAGTCGAATAACTTGTTGGAGCAGCTCATGGATTATAAAACTGGCAGGCAAACTCTCTGGCAAAAATGTTGAGCAAATTCTTTTGCGCAAGCAAAAAGCAAATACCAGCACTTTGGTACAATTAAACTTTCTACTTTCTCATGCCAAAGCTTTGCAACAACTACTGGCAAGCAGCAAAAAAACATGTAAACGTGTTAAATCAAAGCATTTGATATTGATTGTCCATGGCAGACATCCGGTCTCATCAGAGTATCGGTGGGTTGTTGGTCAAACCTTTGTGAGGGGTTTTTTCTTTGGACGTTATATGAATCAAGGGGTGCACATTATAGAATATTATGTAATTTTGTCTATTATTGATTTTGTTAGTTTTTATCATAAGTAAAAACACTCGAAGAAAACTCAAAATTGATAATTTCCTTGATAATATTGTTTTTTGGATATTTTGAGGAAAAGTGAAAGTCATTTTAATCCTGAAATAACATTTGAATTTAAATAAAACTGCAAAAAGTGTCGCTTTAAACGTCATAGTTATAAAGAAATTCTATGCAAATTATGAAATGGTAACTGATTACAGGTATCTACTCTCATTATAGTTATAATTGATTTCAAAATGATCATTAAGTTGTAATAAAACGTAATGATACATAATATTCTTTGAAAACTATAATTTTTATATTAGCAACTTCCACATTTTCTTTTTTAAAGAATAAATTTATAGAGCTATCCTGAAGAATATGTGGAATCGATAAATGTTGTATTCTTTCACACTTTCTTCAGTAATTTAAAACCAATTGATTGAGATTTGCCTTCTAACGCTTTGAAACAAACTCTGACAAATTGGTTTCAGTTTCGACCTCCAATAAACATCAATATTCATGCGGTTAATATATAAATAATTGAACGTAATTTGCATATTTTCAGCAATACTGCAGTAACCAAATGAATTGCAAGTTGAGGATCAAGAGCTTAATTTTTCAGCTTTATAAAATTAGATCCTTGATCTTTCCGTGAACTTTGAAGTAAGATGTATCGACGAAAAAAAAACGTTTCATGTAGTCATTGCGTGGTAATGCAGAGGATTTTTGTGAGTTTTCTTGATTGATGTGTAGTTTTGAGATGTGCATTATCATCTTTATAATCTTTTATGTATATAATTATATTCATAAAGATGTGCAAAAGTCTTCAAGACGTGAATTCCTTCAATTCAGATTAACAAAATGGTAAGCAAACTGTACACAAAAAATGAAAGAGCATTTAGGAAAAAACTATTTTTAAACAAATCAACCAACAAAGAATCAACCAAACTACAAAAAAAATTTTTCTCATCTACATCCATCTATATTCATCTATTCTTCTGTCTTAAGTGATTTTTGGAAGATATCCGGTTTAGAACTGTGGTATTCTCGGTAGCTTAATTTATTCCAATCAAATTGGTGCAGCAATCAATCATATTCATTCAAATTTTTGAAGACAAGTTTAAATTTTTTTTGTGTAACTTACACCATGTAACTACGGTATTAGTGATTCTTTGACTATTTTGTCAAAAATCTTTCACAAAGTCACAAAATGGAATCAAACTGCTTGCAAACGCCGCATTTATGCAAATCTACAAACATTTAACAAAGTTCAAAACATAATTAACATAACTTAAAAGTTTTGCTTTAATTGCGTTCGAAATATCTACAAGGAACCGCTTTACAAATGCTTCTCTATCGCATAACTTTTTGTCAGTTTGTCGGGCCAGCAAAACTGACAAGCATTGGTTAACAAATTAATTTATATTTTGAATTTATATTACATTTCTTGGAAACTCAAAATCAATGCATATTTTAAATACATTCAATAGTGACATCGCTGCACAGTCAAATAATCCATAGAAGGCGATTCGACCGTGGCCATCAAAATTAAAAATTCACCAAATTACTTCCAATTTCAGTTTCTTTGCATGCCGGGTTTTATTCGTCTTTGCATTTTCAATTTTTTGATTCGTTGGGGTTATCTGATGTCATCAAATGGCCTCATATTATCAACGTGATAATTTACATGATTTCGACATCAGTAGCCCGAAAATTTACGACTAACCGGCTGAAACAAAAGGGCGATTGGCTGTTAAAGATCATGAGCACTTAAGAATATTGGTCTTGAAAATTTATTAACTATATCAATCGATTTTGAATCTATTATGGTTTAAAAAGAAGAAAAGTTCTGATTTGAGCTCTTCACATTTTTAAGACATTTGGTCAATAATTGGAAAAAAATTATTGAACAGATCTGTTTAGAATGTTTCGATTTGGAAGTTGCAAAAATGTGTTGCAAACTTTCCCAACTCTTACTGAATTCAGCAGTGATTTTGAATTTAATTAACTACAAAAATGTATTAATTTTGATGATGATACAGAAATTCAATGAAAATTTAATAAAAATTCTTTAAAAGATAAAAAGTTATAAAAATAACGTAACAAACTTGATATTTTGTGACATCATATGTGAATGGAATTTAAGGTAATGTCATATTCAAATAATTTTTATCCTTTCGCTTCAAAAATCAAATACATATCTGATTAAACGATTTATAACAAGTTTAAACGAAATTCTGGTTTTAAATACTTTTTTTTCGTTTCTTGTTCCAATCGCTTTTTCTTTTCGGGTAAATGAAGTTTTGTCATTCACATTTTCAAAAATAAATTAAATAAATCAGCCACTTGGGTTATTAGCCTTTTGCGATTTGGATGTGGTGGAACACCGAACAGAAACTTTGTTAAGCTACACACATATCTGAGAGGGCAGTACAACAACAACCATATGAGCAGCACATGAGACTTGTTATACGCATATTTGCAAACCAATAAATACTACTTTCTTTCAGGTTTTCCTGCAGTGCGGCTTGCTCAGTGAGAATGTGCTCTAAATTGGTTAGCCAGTAGAAAACTAGTGGTTTCAAGTGGTTTCAACTACCTCAAGGTCATTGTCTAGCTGTCTCAGTTAGTACTTAAAGGAATAATTTGACAGGGGGTGGAAGGACAGAGTGAATTTCCATGCAAATAAAATCATACATCTCAAATTCTTTAAAGAGTTTCAATCAAATCAACATTTATATTGATCAAACCCCTGCTCTTTTATACCGTATTAAAATCTAATATACATACATAAAATGCACCAAGTAACAATAAATTTTTAAACATGAAATGTTGAACGTTCTAAAGCAATATACAATCACGGCCGCTACTTTTTGATACAAAAAAGGTCTCCTGATAACAGAATATTCAAACGCCATTCATATATAATAAAAATATAATAAATGTGGTTGATAAGCAGTAGAACAAGTAGAATTGATTTCAAAGTTCCCATGTTCTCTCAAGGCACCTGTTTAAACATTTAAGCATTTTAATGGTGCCAGCTCGCAGACCAACGAAGCATTCCTTGGAGAAACTGAGTTAGCGCGACATTTGCTGCGGAATAGTTGAGCAAATAAATACATTTCTCAACCTGTGCCATGAGATAACAAAAGTAACTTTCAATAAATAATAAGAAAATAAAAAATTCAGCAAATTCAAAATGAGAACAAACAAGTTTTGCGTTCGGTCAGTTGATTGTGCTCGGGTTGCTTGCTGATTTTGATACGTTTTTCTAATTCATTTATAATAAAACAACTATAAATAATTGTTTGGCATTAATTAATTACTGTGCGAGCCAGAGCTAATTTCTAATTTTTATAATTATTTAGGCTGCCTAAAGATTGTAAAAATTGTTAAATGACATAACTTGACGTCATCATTACTAATCCATTATTGAAGAATATGCAAAAATTATCAACAAAAGCATTTCCTTTCCACGATTTCACTATATACGTTTTGTTTATTTCACTATGTCTTATTCGATGAATCTTCACACTTATTATTCATCAACAAACAAACACACATCAACAAGAAATTACTTTTTACATTCATGTTTAAATTTTGCAACTAAGAAGCAAACTTTAATGGAATTTGATAATATAAAATCAGAATTTATTGTAATATTGCATTTTTGAGTTGAATTATATATTTTAATTGACACATTTTGAGAAAATATTAAATATAATTTTCAACTGTTAATTGGGTTTTCTTTTCTAGTATGAGTATTATTAATTCGTTAAGGTACACTACCCGAAAAGTTCTAAATTTCTATTCTAATTTCTATCATTCAAAAATTAACAAAAATATACAAAATTTCCATGAAAATGCAAAGAACTGTAAACCAATATGTTAATAAACTGTGTATTATTGCAAATAAAACTGCAACTTTTTCAAGTAAATCAAAGTGTAAATTATTTCATCAACAAACATTGGAATAAAAAGTAGTAACTTCATTATTAAATAAGCGATTGCTGTTGTTTTATAAACAAAAATATCGCTAGTTTGTTGTGTTTGCATTAACTTTTAGTGCAATGTTATGATCGACACAAAAAGTAGATTTGTATAATTTACGTACTAAATAATCGAGGTGATGCCGAATGAACTTTGCCGTGTGCGTACTCAATTCAAGTACTTTTTGCTATTTAACGTGAGAGAAGGTGAAGATTTGCATGCAGATTTTAATTCATAATTATTTCTATGTATCATTTTATATGTGTGATTGTTCTACCCTCAATGACATTTTCTAATTTGTAAGTAAACGATTCCAATTTTGAAAGGTGTGATTTTTCTGCAACACGTGGGTGAAATAAAAGGTTTTCGGTAGTTCTTTGTACAATAAATGTTACAAAAATCAACTTTAATTTGAATCTTTCATTAATAAAAACCGATGAAATGATTATAATCACCCCCTCAAAATCTTTAATTCATTCAATGATGTGATGTAAACAATAATTCTGTTAGTATGATCATTTTTTGCGTTTTATTTGCGTTTTAGCTATAGAAAATGATTCAGCTTGAATCGAACTGAAAAACAAATACGTAGAATTTTTATCAATCTATAAATAATGTTGCATAAAGAAGTTTTAAATGTTCTATTTATTAGATATTTTAAACGAACTCATAAGCGACATTATTAAAGATCAGACCCAACACAGCAATTTTACAAAATACAAGGTTCAAGTTATCATATTTACTCGTGGAACTCATACATGCTTATCAAATTAATATAGTTATGAGAAACGTGGTGGATATTTCGATTTGATTTTAGAATAAAGAATCAATTATGGAGCATAGATAAAGTACCATGTATTTAAATTTTTTAATTATTTTAGTTAACTTATCGTTGCATTGGCTCTAAATTATGCGGAACGTGCTAATTTGTCGACACCTCCAAATAGTTAGACCTTGGATACAATAACTGTTTAACCACAGATTTTGACTATACTAAATCAACTACACTTTCAAAAAAGTTAAAACAATAATATACGCAAGTCATTTATTTTCTTAATTGGGAGACATTAATTGTAAATAAAGAAAATTGGAAATCAAAGTTAATTATCCAACTGAAAGCAACAATGATATTTAATTGCATATTGTTGAGTTTGCATTTATTTTAATTGATTATAGATTTTTCGGTTAAGATTTAGGCATGGGGGGCCAATACAAACTTTTTTTCGAAATAAAAATCCACCAATGCTCATGAATACCAAATCGCCAGCCCACCTATTTGAAGGTTAGCCCCTAGAATTCTATTTTTGCGGCGCTATAGTGAAAGTACTTCCTAGATATTTTAACAAAATTTGTTTAATTTTATTGAAATTAGGCTTAAAACATGTTTCAATCTTAGAAAACCCTAGTAGCAGCTTTGAATAGCTTTTATTGTGTCTTTTAAGTAAAGAATCAATGCTGTTTTGAAAGTTTTTCATTGATGTTTTATGGTATGTACCTACTTTTTCTGTAGGGCTTTTCAAATTTTGGCACATTTTTTGGTGGAAATTTGTTAGCGCCTTTTTTCAAAAACTTGTATTCAGAGGGGTACATTCTATTGTCCATTCATTCATGGATTTAGGTCAATCTTAGTTTGAAGAAAATAAGGAATAATTTTATAGGAATATTAAAGATTCTCAGCAATTGCTTAAAGGTGATTCTTGAACATCAACGATAACAATTTTTTTTTTCAAAACATTTAGTAAAAAAACAGCATGTGTTCTAATATGGCTAGTTGGAATAAATTAAAGAAAATTCCTCCATTATTTCAAAGCAGCATCGTAATTTCGTTATTTTTCACTAAATGTCATTGATATTAAATGGAGTCTTTTGGATTTTATCAGGAACTTACCTTGTGAATCTTTTTTGATAAGTTTTTACACTGAACAATTGCTGTTTACACCTCAATTATTTATTTTTAAATCGTATTAAATCTTCACCACATTCACAAAACTTTATTTTATTGTTTTGTTTACATTCGTTTATAACTTATCTAACCCTGAGGCGAATTCGGCGAATTAAGATTGTGGTTATGTCTGTTTGTTTTGATTGGTAAATAAATTAATTTGTTGAGTTTTAGTAAAAATGTTTAAGCTGCTGGGACCCAGAACCTTCCAATCATTTAAAATCAGAGGTTCCTTGAAAAGTTTTATCCCAATTCAAGCTGTCTATAGAGAATTCGCAGATAAAAAACGCAGACATGAAGATAAAGCAATTCCTAATTTTACTTCATCAATGGATCAACTCCAGATTCAAATTAATACAAATAAAAGAATCAACGTAGTATCTCTTAAGGAGACTATTAAACTAGTTAATAAGAAAATTGATTCGTCTGAGTTGTTGGTTCTTTTAGGTGTGTAATGTTTACTTGGCAAATTATTGGATTAATTATTAATTTATAATCCTACTTTTAGGTACTGTTAGATTTTTGCCTGATCAAAGACATGAAGAAAGATTAAAGTTATTTAATGAAATTTGGGATGTTGGGAGCCTCAACGTAGATTATAATGAGGTTCATTACAAGAAACTGTTGCAGATCTACAAGAACAATAAGTTAGCTATTCAAGATTACCGGAAATTTCTTGCGGATCTGAAGTTTTCGCCGAGTTCCAGTTTTTACCAAGAGCTACTTGATTTGACTTGTGAACTAGGAGATGTTCCGAACATGCAATTCGTTTTAGCAGAGATTAAAAACAAAAACATACCATTGAACGAAGACATTTGCAATTCATTGATACGCGGATATTCCAGAAATAAGGATCTAAAAGGATGCTCCACAATTCTCGACACCATGAATGCAGCAGACATTCAAAAGAATACACAAACTGACACCGAGCTGATCAAAGCTTACACTGAAAACAACGACTTGCTAAATGCTAAAAAGCTTATAAGTGCGAAGGGATCATTTTTATCCGAAGAGCAGTTGCTAACCATCCTTGAGTCGACAATTTACTATTCTGATGATAGAACTTTAGTCTCTACGATTTTAAAGCATCTCCCACAAGAAACCATCAACAATCTTCAGATCGACTCTAGCATCCGAAATTTCTTAGTAGAGTTGGTTTATGATGAAAAGTTTGCAGAAATATTTTGTGTACTGGAGCAATTACCCAGACCCGAGTTCAAAATCAATGAAAATGACGATGGATATGGGGCGTTCTTAATCCATGAGCTGATTCTTGCCAAAAAACCTATTGAGATTGTTCTCAAATTTACGAGTTTTCTCATTCAATCTGAAAGAAACTTGCGTGCTTTACATGTTGCATGTGAAGTAGCTCTTCAAAAAAACTCAGCGCTTTCGCTCGAATTGCTGAAAGTACTGGCCAAAATGGAAACTCTGCGACCGCACTACTTTTGGCCTCTACTTATTCAACAATTCGATATTTCTGGGGAGCAAGGAATTCTTAGCATGTTGAAAATCATGTCGGAACTAAAAGTTCCGCTCGATCAGGACACCATAAATAATCATGTTCTATCGAAACTTTCACTTACTCTGAAAAATGTCAAGCAATCCATGAAAATGTTCGAAGATCATGGATTAAAGGCATCACAAATACTGACACCGCTCATCTCACATTTGATGTACCAACAGAGACTTCAGGTAGTTACAAAATTATTAATTTTAATTGACAAATTCACAATAATTCATCTTTTAGGACATTGACACCTTGAACAGCTTGTATCAATCAACGCGCATTGATACTGAATTGATGATTTGGCCTCTTACTATGGTTACAATAGCCAACAAATCTGACACAAATATTGTCAACGTAGTCAAGCTAATAAAATCTTTCAGTAGCAAATCTCTCAACACAAGCTACGATCTTGCTGGCCATCTCATGATGGAACTGGTTTCAAACAATAAAATGAAAAACGAGCATAAGATAATTCTGAAGATATTAGGAGAATACAATACTTTTGATGTCAAGATTTCACAAATTGCTTCAGATGTGTTGTCATCACATTTCAGTAAGTGTGGTGAGGATGTGGAGGAGATTCAAAAAAACTATTTAAAAAGCATCACAGATCGAAAATTAAGCCTTCCGGCTGTTGAGTTTTCTGGAACAATGATCCATCCAAGGGATATGAATCGAGATGAGTTGGAATGTCATCTGACAGAGCTGCAGAGTAAAAAGTTAAATACTCGAGGCGTTCTGAGGCGGCTGCTTGGAGCATGTGTTAGAGATGGTAAGTAATTATAAGTCTTGTCTTTTTTAAATTTAAAAATTCTAAAATTTTAGGCAAGCTTGAAAGAGCCAGCGAAGTAAAAAAACTATGTGATGAAAATCAGGTGGATCTATCACCAGGAATGATGGCAAGCATTTTTGATCTTCACATTCGCTTAAAGCAGCCAATCGATGCAGAGAAAACTTTCAAAGAAATGAAGAAAAAATTTCCTGGATTTCTTCTAGACGAGCACAAAGTAATTGATTTTGCCACATTGTTGGTTGAATGCGACCAACTGAAACAAGCAAAAGTTCTGCTGAAGGAACGCTCTCAAGAGTGCAAAGTGAGAGGTGGAAACAATATTCAGAAAAACTTGTGGAACTTGCTTTCAATGGTGGCCAGTAAAACATTTTCAAGTGATAAAAATGAAACCAAAGACTTTTTCCAGTTTCTTGTGGAATTAAAGTTTTGCAGCACGCAGACAAATACGTTGTTTGGACCCATCATCCGAGAACGATTGCTAAAGGGTCAGCTCAAGGAAGGAGTTGCTGAATTCTTGGACATTTGCAAGACGTATAGAAAGACTCCTTTACAACTCGAACTTATAAAACTACTAGTTGAAGAAGCAAACAAACCAGAGGCTGATAGTTCGATCAATCAAACGGAGACACAGCAATATCTTCAACTTATGCTGAAAGCTGGTTCTAAGATCCACGGTATATCGAAAACCAACACTCTTCTTGTTGTAGCCATCGCAGAGGTTGGCTCAGAAAATCAGCTCCGAAAAGTCCTTTTAGATCAAAATTTTCAATTAGATCCAGAACACCTGTTGAATCAATGCGAGTTTTTGAGCGACTCTGGTAAAATTGAAGTTTTGCTGAAGCTAGGAAGAAGTCTGCGTGGACTCGAGCATCACTTGAAAGTCAATGAAGCACAATTGTATAAACTTATTTTGGACGTACTGGTAAGGAAAAATGATGTTGAAAGCGCTGTTAGTTTGTTTGATCATCTTGTGAATGAAGGCGAGTGTAAGATTTCACAAGATTTTACTCGAGATGTTCTAAATTTGCTGGAAAGGAATAAGCTGGAGGTTCCTTACAACATTGCGATTTACTCGAAATAAAGTAATTTTAAATAGTCTTTATATATCCTAGTCTTCAGCCTTCTGAATAAAAAATGATGATTACATTATAAAACATATTCTTTATTGAGGTTTTTTTTTTAATTTATTTTGTGGATATTTCAGATCTGTAAAATGTGTAACATAAGATTTTGTAAATCTTCAAATATTCTGCTACTAATTTAGATTTTTTTGGAACACTAAAACCATCATGCAAAATTAATGCAGAATATTTAAAAACTTTTAAAATTCTATACCGAGATATAAACTGGGTGCATTTTTAAAATAATAATATCATTGTTGACTGAGAGAGTGCGTTACACTATTTTGTATAGTGGAACAAATTGAATGGCTGTAGCAATTTGTTCCTAAAGGAAATGAATTGAGGAAGTCAAGTCTTGAGATATATTATGAACAATTTGTAATGATTTTGGAGTTCACATTATAAATTTGAGAATGACTGGGAATATTTTGGGAACTATATACATTCTATAGTACATGAGATTAAATTATGAGATTAATCTATAAACTACTTAAGCTCACACCGCTTTCCACCTATATGTTCTAACATTTTTAAATCAATGAGACGCCTGACATAAAAGATATCACATAATTTATGTACGACCAACAAAGACCTGAGTATTAAATTTTAACCAAGCTTTGGCATTAGTTTGCTTGTTGACTGATCGTTCAATTCTTTAGCGAAATTACTGAGATTAGGATAAAGTGATCCAGCAGCAATGTAATTCCTGTCCATGTAATTTTTTGGTTGAAACTCTCGAAGGATGGATTTTCCTGTATTTTTACCAGCACTCTTCACGAATCCTTTTGGAGTCAAATAACTGAAATTCTTCTTCACGTTTATAATATTGCCAACTGTATCGAAAGCGTCACTTGCAACCAAACCCGCAGAAGCTCCATATTTATGCTCAACGGCCTTAACACTGTTATTTGCCAAATTCGTTCCTAAAATCGTAGCTGAAGTTTCCAATCCACTAAAAACAGTACCAACTCCTTCGGCAGTTCCAGCAGCTATTTTTAAAGCATCACTCATCCGCTCGGCAGCAACAAAATCATCCATTCCAAATGTTCCAGCCAGCAATCGACTTCCTTGTTTTTGAACATGAGGAGCAAGAAATCTTCCAACAGCTACAGTGGCATCTCCAACTTTTCCAGCTACAAAATATGTTCCTCTAGCTAGAGCACCACTTACTGTTTTTGCAGCTGAGACACCTAAAAATATTTATTCTCAATTAGTAACCTAAATTAAATTATCTTGGTTCTATGTTAATACCTGTATGCACATTATCAGACATCGGTGGTGCATTTGCTGGAGCTTTTTGCATCTTGGACAGTAAATAAGGTGTTGAATAGTTCATCAAATCACCAGCTTTTTCTGCAGAATAAACCAATCCTCTGGATATATAGGTTGCACCTTTCACTATGTTCTCCGACACTTTATCACTTGTGCTTCTTTTGTTCCTTGCTCCTTCATCATCAACACCGAACTCATAAGCGCCATTCTCATTTACTACTCCTTTAAGGTAAGCAACTAAAATATCTAAAAATATCTCATCGGCTTCAGGAGGGAGCATCAATCCAATAGCACCACCGTCTGTTGATTGCAAGTCTGGTAAGATAAACGCGCCATAATCAGTTCTGAAGCAAGGAGATACACCAGGAATTAGTGGATATATGAAAGATGGGTCCATTGTGTCATCTGGCACTACATTACCAGCTATTTCTTCAGGTTTATCCACTATTTCAAATGATTCTTCAGGTTTTTCCGGCGACAAGTCCACCAGATTTTCCACTGAGGTATCCGCAGCAACAATTCCAACATCGCATGTCTTTATCAGTTGTAGGAAAACAGTTTCTTCCAAGTTCTTTTCATGATCAGTATCGATTTTAACAACACGAAGAGTGGAGGCTTGCAAAGAGCTAGTAACTTCACCACCATTCTCTATATAGTAGAGCTTGACTCCATCACAAGCAAAAAGCAGGTCGATGTTTGAAGCAATCAATTGGTCTCCAGCAGCATTTTGGTGCAAAACTCTTAAAGCATCAGCTAATTCTGTGTATGTTCTTGGTCGTTTTGTGGATTGTTCCACCTCATCTGGCTCTTTCCTCTTTGACCCTTCATTTTCCTTTTTATCGGCATTTCTGTATAAACTACCGATTCTGAGGAGTAGCTCCCCTCTAGTGCACTTCATCTTATGAATCATTTTTGAGACTCTAGCAATCTGTTCATCAACACTACCTGCATCAGACACTTTTGGTATTTCTACAGGGGTTGAGAGTGCTTTATCTATGATTCTAATCCCTTCCTTGTACTTTTCGAGTGCCTAAAAATAATTAAATAAGGTTAAAGTTTCAACTGAAATTAAAGCTGGTTAATGTTCAAAACTGTATTTACCAAACTAGGTTGCGAATCTTCCTCATGCTTTATCGCTTGTTCTATGGTCTTATAAGATTCATCATGCAGTGATTTGATAATGTTGAAAGTGTCTTCCCACTCGTCAGTCATTTTAATTGCTAATTAAAGTTTTAATTAAATTTTAATTAGATTCTAGAACGAAATTAAAAAGAGAAAATTAAATTTCATGAAATTGGCAAACAGTTGTGAAATTTGGAATTGAGTCAGAAATGTATTTGATCAGTATTTGAAGTTATTTCATTATATAATTAATCAGCATTGTTGAAATATCTCATCAATATTAATTAAGGATCAGAGTTCAACAGGTTACTTACAATTCAATATGGAATTGCGACATAAATAATTAAATTAAATATATGCTTACCTTTGAGATTGCTCTTCAATAACGATGCCAAATTAGCAAAACACTAGATTCAGATTGAACATATGATATCAACTACTATTAATATAAAATATGTTGGATGAATCACTGGATAGAACTACTAAAAATAAATTAAAAGTAATTCTTATGTTGACTATTTTTGCCAAGTGTTTATTGAAGACTGCTGAATTTTGCTGAATTGTGGCGAATTGCGAAATTCTTAACGGCGAATTAATACTGATAAGTATTTTAGAAATCAATTAGATAAATGTTAAGTATTATATATTAATTCCATCTATATACATGTTTGAAGAGCTGAGTAAACTTGAGATTTGCTTATGCTATAAAAAATTAATTTGACAAAATTTCACCTAAATGATTCGACTATAGATTAATCAATTTTTTGATTCTTACAAATCTGAAAATCACCATTCTCTGAGTTTCATAACAACAAGTTCTAGTATATTTTCTAGTTCTCAACAAAGACCATCAGGGAAGAGTCTTTATCAGCTCATTGCGCAAGTGTTGAGGCCTGAGATATAGTTGCTCTTTTACTCACTGCTTGTGAGAATTATTAACGACAATTAGAGCATATAAAACTAGTAGCAAAATGAATAAGGTGCTTAGTAACATTAGGAGAATGAGTTCAGGTGGTGGTTCCAGTTTTAAAAAAGTCGATCACCTAGTGTGTGACATGGATGGGCTTTTGCTAGGTAACTTGTAACTTAAGTGCGAATTAAGGTCCAAAAAAACATTAATTTATAACCTCAAAAAGTTTTACAATTTTGTCAACATTAAAATTTGCGCAAATTATAAATTCAAGTGCAATTAAATGGATTGAGTGATAAGAAATATTTCCAAAAAAGAAAAAACACGTCAAGTGTGTTAAAATAATATTGTGTTTACCAAATATAAGTTTCAATCATGTTCGGGTTGCAAAATATTTGAGCAGGAATTCCCTGACCTTGGGCAACAAAAATGCAAAAACTAAACCTCGGCTTTATCAATTATAATTTATTTTCTGTCTTCAAAAGCTATGAGCATAGATACTTTGAGTCACAAAAGAAAATATATGTTTTGTAGAAAATAACCAATTCAAGGACGACAGTGGAACGTGATTCACGAATAAAATAGAAAACTTCATGAAAACTCTTTAAAACTTTCATACCAAAATATTCCATTATTATTAATACACGATTCTTAAAAGTTTTGAGTGCTGTCAAGCTGTTTGAAGCTCTAGCATGTTGTTATTATTATGATAGCTATGCGTAATCTATCACAGAAATCGATCTTGTTTCGTTCAAGCTTTGATAATTGACTAATTAGTCAACATACAATCCAAATAGATTGTGTAAACTTTGATCTTCTCATCATGATTCAATTTTTAGTCAAACTAGTTTTATATATGAGAAATGAGAAAGTCAGGAACCTCAGTGCATTTTTTCAAATAATCATTCGTGTTAATGAAATTCTTTGTAGAACTATTAATAAATTGTAAGATCAAATGATTATTAAAATTTCACAAGATTTTTAGGAATTGCAAAATAAATTGATCGTCCAACAACCAGAAGTTATGTAAAATCTGGCTTTAAGTCTTATTTGGATTATGACTTCTAGTTTTTTTCGAACATTATCTTAATGTTTCTTATCAAAATGTCATTCTAATGGTTGTAAAAACTCAAATCATTCTTAAAAATTACAATTTGGATTTCAATACCAGTTTATCTGTTTATACATTATAAAAGCATTCACAAAGGATAATAACGCATTCATGCTCACCTAGAAAAATGAACCGGAAAATATGGGATCGCGCCAAGGACAAGGAAAATTGAAATTAATCGAAATATCAAAGTATCATCCACAAACAGCATGTCATGAGTCATTTCCCTTCTGAAAAAGCAATATTGTACGAAACTGTTCTATTTTATTATCTGGAAAATGTACATATTTGATAGATATTCAAGAAATACTTACTCGCACAAGCTGTAATAAATTTAGAAAACACGCTTGCATAACGTGTGGAAAAGTTCTGATGTTGCAAGAGAAAATTGTTTTTGGAGAAAACAGAAAAGAGTATCAAGGACAAGGTCATGTCATGTTTTGATGCGCTCTTTGTTGCACTTGGGAAGTTGTGTTACGTGCCATTTGAATGATTTTCTGTGTAAACATGTTTTTGATGTCCTAGATTAAATTACGTAAAAGTTTATTTCTACATGGAAAATTTACGAATTTTCAATAGATGAGAACGCAATCCTTTATAATTGCACTTGAATAAATAAATACTGATGTGCCTTTCGATACATTTCTCAAAGACACTGAAGTGCTCTACACTCTGGCTACTCAGAATGTACTTGACCTTTTGGGTGTCAACAAAGTTTACACTTGGGATGTAAAAGTTCAGCTCATGGGCTTACAACGTGAAGATGTAAGCAAGAGAATCGTCCAAATTTACGATCTCCCAATTACTTGGGAAGAGTACGCCGACATGATACAGGAGCAGATTGAAGATTTGATGACAAACTGCAAACTATGTCCAGGTAATTGAACAGGATGGAAATTCATTAATTTTTTGTTTTTTCTTCTCTTTTTTCTCGATTTATCATTTCCTCATAATGTCGTGTCACACCAAAATCCAACCGTTGCAAATTAAATTATTACCAACTAATACTCGCCGCAGGAACTGAACATATTTATGAGCGTATCGTGGGTTAGTTCCGGTTTACACTTTGCACTGTAGAATTTCTTGAAGATTTTTCATGCACTGTTAGAAATCACTTTTCTTGAATATTTAGGTTAAAATTAAATATATAAATTAAATTAAATTATAAATTCAAAGAAGAACGTGCCAAAGAAAAACTTCAAATATTCTACCATGCAAAGTAATTTGTACAGCTATTTTTGCTAACTTCATGTCCCTACGTTAAATCTAGGGGACTTGTTAAAATCGTACAATAAACCATATCCATGGGAAGTTCGGATGAAAGTTCTTGGCACAACTGAACGAAAGACCTGTGAGATTGCTGTTAAAGAGATGCAGCTTCCATGTACGGTGGATGAGTTCCACAAACAATTCGTAAATTCCTGCCTGCAGAATCTCTCAAATGTTCACTTGTTGAAAGGTAGAAATTGAATGTTGATTGCTTTTGTGTTTTCATTCATCACCCTCTTCATGTTTCATTTGGAGTACGGTTTTGAGAATTGAGAATTTCTTAAATAACCAGGTTTTTGAAACCTTTTCAATGTCACACATTATCAAGCAAAAAAGGCAATTTATTTACTAATGATTGCTTATCTGGTGTGGCTAAACTTTGCTTCTTGAATAAATCTTTTCAAAAAGTATAAAAAATCTAACTATTTATAATCAATAACCTTCCATTTAACATTTTTGCATTTTTAAGGGGCCGAAAGACTGATTCGCCACATGAATAAACATTCTATCCCAATTTGCTTGGCTACAAGCTCCAGCACCGAGTCAGTTGATGTCAAAACTACTTATCATAAGGTAAATCATCTAACAATAATATTTCAATAAATACTTATCTATTTCTTATTCTTAAATTTTAGGAGTTGTTCACGCTTTTCCATCACAAAGTCATGGGATCTTCAGACCCTGAAGTTAAGGAAGGAAAACCTGCTCCAGACATTTTTTTGATTGCTGCCAGTCGATTCCCTGGCAAACCAAAACCCGAGAATGTCAGTTGTTTTAAAACCAGAATAATTCTCAAATTTAATTGTTTTTTTCTTCTAGTGTCTAGTTTTTGAAGATGCACCAAATGGTGTCAAGGCTGCAGTTGCTGCTGGGATGCAAGTTGTTATGGTTCCTGATTCTCATGTTACAGAGGAGCAAAAAGAAGGTGCTACTATTGTGCTCAAGTCATTGATGGACTTTAAACCTGAAGCGTTTGGACTGCCACCATTCGATGACTAAAATTCTAGACCAGCTACAGAAGCCGTTTATAGTTTTGTCTTTGTTTTACATATTGTTTTAAATTATCATGTGGTTTGTGCTCGATCATTGCACAAAATACGAGAGTTAAACATAGTTTTAACGCGTCAACTGAAATATTAGAGTACATTATAAATATTTTTTGATGTATTTATTGTAAATACATTTTAATTGGAAATAAACATTGAAATTGAATAATGGTACCGAGTTTTCCTCGACTCTTTTCCATGTTTACTGATAACTTATGAAAATCGATAAAACATTTCGATTTAGATTTAAAGATTTATTGAGTAATCTGATCTTATATACAAATTAAAATTGCTTGCTAACAGTCAACTAGAGGCTTAAAATTGGGCTGATCCATAGCCTTCAATCTGTTTAAGCACTTGATCTCCAGTAACATTGGTGAGTGGAACAGATTTCTCCTTTCCATGTTCTAAAAATCAAAACACTGCTTAGATATTTTACTAAAACAACTAAGCAATGACTTACCATATCTAGCCCACAGTCTTGGTTGAACCCCACTGCATTCACGGATCAAAATTGGTAGCTTTGGGTTCTCCTGCTTCATCTTAACGTAGTGAGTCTCGACAAAATCCCTTTAAAATCAAAAACACAAACAACGATTAGGTAACAACTCTTTATATGCTGGAATAATAATATTTACCGGACTCCTTTAGACTCTTCACTTGTCTGACACAAGTGGATCCGAAGCTCCCTTAGCTGTGGGCCGAATTTCATGAGACGAGAGCAGGAAATCCTCATTTTAACAGTTTTAATTTTTTTCAGAAACTGCTGAAAAAAAGTTTATTATGACAATTCCCAATTCGCCGCAAAATTGATTCAGCAGAGAGCGCGGAAATTTTAAAATTTGTTTTTCATCAGTTCAAGTTTTATTGGATTTCGATGTCATTTTGATATGGTTTAACATATTGAACATAGTTGCCTAGTAACGAGTAATTATTGTATCTGTTTAATACCCCTATATTGTTTGAATATACAATCCGAATTTTCCATCAAAATTCTCGAGCGGCAATTTGCATCACTTTTGTATTTATATTCAAGGACATGTGTTATCTTAATGACTATAGACATTGTTTGACTCAGCTGCTGGTTTTGTATTGTATGATAAAATGTATTTATGTTTTAAAATTAATTATGAACACGATTTTTTTACAATAATCTCTCACTTTATTTGTCATAATTACAGTTTAAATTTTACATAATACTTTTAAATAAACTTTATAAAGGATCTGGAAATGGGGGCAATCCAAAATCTCTGGGATCGAACTCTTCTAAAGATCCTAAAACCATTGTAGCACCTTCTTTCATTTCTTCTGGTATATAAGAAGCCGGAACCATAACAACTTGCATCCCCGCGGCGTTTGCAGCCTTGACACCATTTGGCGCATCTTCAAAAACGAGACACTAAAGAAACAAAAACACAATTGAACGTTTATAATATAAATACTTTGTTAGAATTACTTTGCTAGGATCTGGTTTATCCGGAAAACGAGCGGCTGCAAGCAAAAAAATGTCTGGAGCTGGTTTTCCTTCTTTAACCTCTGGATCAGTTGAACCCATCACAATATGATGGAACATTTCAAATTCTTCAAAATGACATGCAGTTTTTACTCTCACGCTATCTTTGCCAGAAGATGTCCCAACAGCAATTGGAACTCCACTTTTATGAAGATGCCGGATGAGTCTTTCAGCTCCTGGCATAAAATCAACATTTCCCAGTTTTGATAGGGATTGTGCTCTGAACTAAAATATTAGATGTGATTTTAAAAATTATATACTATGCTAATAAAAAATGAAAAATGTTTTTACTTCATCAACAAACTCCAGTAATGTGATTGGAAGTTCCAACTCTGTGACACAAGTTTGACATGATCTTTGTTCAGTGGATCCTAAAAATTTCAATCGGAGACTGTCTGAAATCTTTTTTCCGTACTTTTCCGCTATACTATCGAACACTTTGGCATAAACTACTTCCGTGTTCAAGAGGAGACCTAACGAATAAAATTCAAAAAGTTTCAAGTTTATCAGCAGGTGGTTCTGTGTTCTGGTTAATACTTACCATCCATATCGAATATAACAGTGGTCACTGAATGCCGTTTCTTAAGATTCTTAGCCATTTTCCGGAAATACTTCCAAATATCAATAAATTATAATTGCTTGAATTTTCAATATATTTCCTTCAATTGACCTCAAATCAGCTGAGAGCAAAGTAAACTGACTGCTTTGAAGTAGAATCAACAACTGAAACTCATAAATGCTTATAGTTTATTTAATTACATACAGACAACTTTGAATTAATACGAAAATAAATTCTGAGCAAGCGCAATGAGCTTTTAAATATATATAATTAAACGCCTTACACGTGCTTGAATTTTCCTTTGAAAGCTTATTGCGCCAGCGCCGAATTTTAACTAAAACTCATTTCCGAATTAATTAATCAAATCCACTAGATTTTTATTAGTTTAGATTACTAATTCCAAAAATAAGATTAGTATCAGAAACTTCCGGAAGATTGGTACGAACTTAAAGAAACGAAAATCAGAAAAGCCGACTTCAACTTTAGCATATCCCGCGCTTTTGCTGAATTGATATATATGAGGCGAATTCATGGCGATTTGGATTGTTTACAAGATTTCGAAGGATCAATTAATAGTATTAAAGCATCGATTAAAGCTCAATAAAAGCCAAAATGCCGAAGATTATTGCACCAAGTATTAAATTTGTTGATTCTCATTGTTTGATAAATAACATTGTGCCCATTTCAGCCGGAGAGTCTTTCCAAGAACGACAAGATAGATTATTCCAAATTTATAAACAAAGGATTCATATTCGAGAGATTACAATGAAGAAAAGAGCTCAGGAGGAGTATAAAATTCTGAGGTAGGTAATATCATAGAGTAATATATTCAAAGATAATGTTCTTTACATGTTATCTTTACCTCAAAAAACTCTAACCGTTGCAACTAAGAAGACTTTTGTCTTAAGCAAGGGTGTACTAGCCAATAAACATTATTATTATTATAATTTAACGTTCATTATATCACCCTCAAGGCATCATCAGGTGTATGGCACGCCCCTAGACGAGGTTAGGCTTCCTGTAAAGAAAAGAAAAACTAAAGATCACTTGGATGATGTTGACAAACCAGTTCATACAAAAAATAGAAGAGGTATTTTGAAAAATGTGCACAAGGGTATTCTGGAGAAAAGAAGACTAAGATATCAAGAGAACAAAAATAGGCTTAAAGCTACCGAAACAAATGAGGCTAGGGAAAAACGTTTAGCATACATGAGAGAACATATGCGGAAGATTTACAAATCAGCGAAAACTCGGGACGAAACACCTGCAGAAAGGGAAGCACGTATCAAGAAAAGTCGGATAAGGAGCTTAAAAAAAGCTGCACTGGAAACTATGGAGGAAAAAAACAAAAGGTGTGAAAATGCAAGAAAATATCAGAAGAACAAGATTGCTAACGAAACAGCTGATCAATACAGGCTTAGGATACAGAAGAATCGAGAATGCTATTTGAAACGTATGAAGAAAATTGAGCAAACTGAGAACGAAGAAAGTGAACCAGAAGACAATGAATGTGAACCAGAAAACAACAACGAAAGTGAGCCAGAAAGCAATACTAGTGAACCAGAAGGATGCAAAAATAGTGAACCAGAAGAAAGCAAAAATAGTGAACCAGAAGAAGTTGAACCAAAAAAAGTGCAGCCAAGAACTTTGCGCTCAAAACGTTCCAAACCTGTAGAAAGTCCTGAAGTCGTGAAAAAAGAAGAAGAAGAAGAAGTTGGGACCTATTCTAGTGAGATTGTTTTGATTCGAGAAGTAGCAAATTCCGATTTCATGTATGATTCTTTTATAAAAGAAGAACCTGAAGAATGTAATGACACTGACTCCTCTCAATCAGATTTTTTTGATTCAACGGAAACTCAAAGAAGAATAAAAAGATCAACAAAGGATCCAACTTTCGAATATGACTTGAAAACTTCAATCGATCCTTCTCATAAGTCGACTGACACAATATCTAAGAGTTCTGGGAAACATAGAACCCCAAGAAATGCAAACGCTGAAAAAGAAGATACAGATGACGATGATTTTTATGCTGATCCTTTCAAGAGTCCGAATTTTAAACATACAGCTGTTGAGAGCAACGATGAAATTGACTTTTAGTTTAACCGATTTTCTATGCAATAAAAATACTTTGAAATAAAACTCGAAATTTTTTCATAAATTTAAGATTAATATTTTTATTCATTAAATTTCTTTTAGAATTAATCATTTCTTAATATCGACGTCCTTTAAATCAACAACATCGCGATTCAATTCAAAAACTAGAAAATATTGTTCAAAAATTGAATTACAATAATGTTACAAAACATTCGATCGTTTTAGATAAATTTATATAATTTTTCATACAATTCATCAATTTATGAATTTGTTACTCATTAAAGTATTTATTTATTTTCATTTAATGTAAATCGTTTCTGAATGTTTTTTAAATCTATCATTTCTTTTAATTAAAAAATTCAGAATTCAAATTCCCAAAAAAAAGTTTCACATCTAATTAATTTCAAGTCAAAATTTTTATAATTGTTTGTTTTGCTTTCCAATTTTACATATAATTTATGTATGTTTTTAAACGTTTAAAATGTTATTAATGAATTTAAAATATGTATTTATGATTTTATTGCATTCTTTCATCATTTAAACTTAAGAATATAAGATGTTGAATTTAAAAAAGGCCACAAAATATACATATTTATTATTTTTTTGCATGTAAATGGGGTGGAAATTATATGGTATTAAATTTGTATTGAGTTTGCTTATTTAAAGTAATATTGTTTTAATATAGTCGATCTTTGAGGTTATAATGCTGCTGTAATATTTAATAATTGTAGATAAAAGGATGCTTTGGTCGCGCACTCTCTTAAATTGTTCTAAAAAAGTGCGCGACCAATCAACTGCTGATCTTGCATGAAGTCTTTTTCATTGAGACAGTCTATTTGTATGTTACATGCTCTTGCATTCTCAAAATGTCGAAACTATTTATTTTCTACTACAAAATGTTGATTATTAATTTATAAAATATAGTTTGAAATAATTTTAAACAATATTAAAGATTTAAATGACAATTCGTCTTAATTAGTTAATTAGAATAAAATGTTTGTGGGTTAGGAAAAGGTAGAATATCGTATAAGGGACGTCATTTTGATGATCTGTTGATAATTTGCTAAACTTTTAAGTTGCTGAAGCTGATGTCAACTGGGTGGAGTGAGGGATGAATAACTGAAAAATAAAAAATGTCCTTTTTTGCGCAAGCCACTTTACAATTTGTGTCATTTTACAAGAAAACATTTAAACATTGAAAAGTTCATTTGCATTTTTTTTTCACTGATTTTCTCAATTTTCTCATTTTCTTGACAATAAATTCAAGAATATTAATGATTAAAGTTCTCAGTTAAACTACTTTAACATTTAAAAACTGTTCATGTTTACAAAGTTGTTGTTTTCTCAGTTAATTCACTGCACTTCCGGTTTCCGTTCCAGTTTACGACAAAAATGCAACAACAAATCTTGGATGGTTTTGGGGTAAGAGCCAAAAGTTTTTTTTTCTTAATTTTTTAACACTTGATTAACGGCAGCTAAAAGAGCTGCTATATATTTGCAGTTCTTTTTTCACTAAATTTACTATTTTACTTTCTTTTTTTGTTGAAACACTGAATTTACACTTTATTTATTACTTAATCAATAATTTTTTAAAAGAACTATTAAAACAATAAGATAAAAAAGTCTTTTTCCAAGAAACTCCCATTAAATTGTTGTTATCATTGTATTAGTTGTATGTTTAAAAAAGTCAATTATGTATTTTTTGTGTGAGTGCAAAAAGTTTATCTCATTTCAAAAAATTAATAATCTATTGTGGCCCACTTTGATTATACTTTTCTTAAAACTTTTGTAACTTTTTTTGAAATTATTGTTTTTTTGTTTTTTTTTTTTACTTTTTAAATGTTTTTTTTTTTCAATTAGATGCTAAAATTTTACGTTTTTATTACGCCACTATTACGGATCAATCAATTAATTGATTAAACAAGTTAATTCTGTTGACGGAAGCCGCCACCATTTCCATTTCCGCGTCCACCGCGTGCTTGATAATCTCCTCGATCCTGTAAGAGAATTTAATTTATTATTTATAAATTTCACTTTCAACAGTTCAATAATTATTAAAAACTTGTTAGTGATTTGAGCGTACCCGATTATCGCGATAGCTTCCACGATTAAAGTCGCGCTGGTATCCACCAGAATTGCTGTCTTCGTCAGCTCGTTCCCCATAATCTTTGCGGCCATATCCGCTTCCTCCCGATTGATCTCCGTTGCTACGAAACTCATTGCTTCGCCGGTCATCTCGATAATTGTTATTAGGGCGGAATCCGCCACCTCCTCGGCTGCTGCCTCCATTGTTGTAGGATGGCTTATAGTCATTATACCCTAAAATATATGTAAAAAGGAATTAGCTGGTAGTTTTAATAAAAAGAATGTTTGCAAAAATATTGCTGCATCATTCAAATGACGAGTGAAAAAACAATAAGCTCAAAGCATAATTTCTAGCTAAATTCAAATTTTAATTCAAGTGAGGAGCTTTTGAGCTTATTATAAGTAGATTTCGACAATTCCCGGAATTTCTAAATGCTGGTTTAGACTTTATATAAATCAGTTGAAAATCTATTTAATTCGGAGTATCTGAAAAGCTGCTTTTGGGATTTTATGAGTATTTCTAATACCGTATAAAAAATAAGCATTTAATCAAAATGTTAGTCATCAAACAAATGTATTACCGCCTCCATTATTGTAGTTCTTGCCCTGGTACCCCTGACCTTGCGGCTTGTCATATCCATTGTTGTTGTACCCTTTATCATATCCTCCTGGACCATGATAGTCGCGAGCACTTCCTTCTCGATCGTACGAGCGGCTTTCGTTAAACTGCTGACGTTGATTGTTACCCTCACGGTTGTGCGACGAATGATGACTGGGCGGCAATGGTAGCGGCTTGTAGTTGGATTCAGGCTCGCCTTTGCGAGTATCCTCTTCCTCCTGACGCTGTTCATAATGCGTAAAATCGTCAAATATTGAAGTTGTGTGCTTGAAAGCGTGGATGATGCGTAGAATCATGACACCCTATTGTATTATAAAGTGTTATTAAAATATTACATTATAATCAAAAAACTATAATATACCTGCACATTAGGAACTTCCTGCGTGTCCCTAGAATTAGTCACGGACTTATTTTCGTTATTCTCCAGTCGAATGTGGCGCAATTGCGTGTTTGGCACGTCCTTGACATAAATCCATTTGACCTTGAATGATCCCTTCCACTTATCTTGCGACCAAACGCTTGAGTGGGAGTTATAATCAACAGGAGTTATCATCTGTGCAATTCCACAAAAGTGTCCAGATCCGTTAACAGAGAAGAATAAATAGATGACGCTATTTTCCTTGCCCTGCTCACGATAAGCTTGGTCCAAACGTTTGTTTCCATGCTCAGTAGAGCACCAAATCTCGTATTTGATGCTGCGATGAATGTCGTCTTCCGAGTAGGACTTGATGACAAAGAATCTAAATAAAAAACAAAATTAATAAAAAATTTTATTCTTTTCAAATTTCAACAAACCTCGCATTGTCAACTTCAGACAAATCAAGCTGCGGTGGATTATAATCATTCTTGTCGCGCAATTGCTCCAAAACAGGATTATGCTCATCTTCGAGTACAGCAGCAGCTGTCAATTGAGCCACAACTGGCATTGGAGGTGCCACAGCAATTGGTGGTGGAGCTGCATGTTGCTGCTGGGGTTGATACATATCGTTTCGATCGCGATCGTTCCTTTCATTGCGTTCATTACGGTCATTACGGTCAAAATGACGATCATTTCTATCGTTTCGGTCGTTTCTGTCATTTCGATCAAAGTTGCGTGCATTTTGTGGTGGGCCATGGTTCTGTGGAGGACTCTGAGAGTGATGAATTGGAGGTGGACCCGCTTGATACTGATGATGCATCGGATTATGCTGATGAGGTCCAGCGCTCGCCAAATAAGGTCGCTGGCCTGGATAGTTGCTGTGTTGGTTCCTTTCACCATTGCCGTTGTTATTGTTCATTCCTTGATGCATGTTGCCTCTTGGGGGTTGATTTTGATACCCCTGGTGATTTGGAGGTGGACCTTGATAATTTGGTGGTCCATGTGAGTTGTTTTGACCAGTGGCAGCACCATGTTGCTGTACAACTGGTATATGATCGCTTGCTTGTCCAGGAGTTGGCCAAGCAGGTTGACCCGGCTGACCTCCAGCGTTTTGAGCCTTGGGCTGATTTACAGGGGCCTAAAAAGTTGTAAAATGTTTAGTATTAGGGTCATTTCAAAGTGAAGATTAACCATTACCTGAATAACAGGTGGTGGCGTGGGCACAATTGGTGGCGAAGGATTCTTAGCGGGCGAGTCCCAAGTGCCAATGTCCATGTTGTGCTTGCCAGGCACCATTGGAGGTGGAGGCATTCCTGGCCCCTTCTTTTTCACTGTAGTGCTGGTGGTGTTGATCTGCGGTTTTGCTGGTTGGCTAGCAATTGACGCCCATGTCATCTTTTTGGGAGCTTCCTTTTGGTCGTTCTTCGGCGGCATTCGGCTGTGGCTGTGGTTTTCTGTACTATGCTTTTGTGTGTGCGCTGTTTGTGATTGCTGCTGCATTCCTCCACGTCCACTACCACCTCCTCCAACATCCAATCCCTGCATTCCTTGTTCCACGTTCTAAAAACCATAATAAGAAATAATTATATTGTAGACGGTAAGTAAACATATAATTTTTGGATGGATTATCTTGTCAATTGATTATCAACATTTGTAATTATAATCAATTTCTATCGATCTCTTGATTTATTTACGAACTTGATTAATTAGCGCTTGTTTGTGATAAATCATGAATTTTCAAAATCTATCTATATTTACTCTGTTTTTATAAATATATATATATAATCAATCTATGATATTAATCTTCAAAACTCAATAATTGATTAGATGTGTACAAGAAATATGGATATAGAAGTTTAATAATCGTCATAATAGAGGATAACCCAAAAATATCTGACCTTGACTCCATCTTGCTGATAGTCCCTATTGTAGTAGTTGTTTTCGTACTGTTTTCTCTGTTGATGTCCTCCCTGGTGATTTACTTGCTGTGAACCACCCCATGAATTATTGTTATTGCTATACGAGTTATCATTGTTGTTTCCTGCAAATGACACAAAATCAATTAACTACCTCTCATCAATTGCAAATATTTTAAGATGCAATCAAAACGCTTGCCAAGATGCAAAATCAAAAATCAGAACATTTTCAACAAAATTTCATCAAAACAAATTTCCAAATTCCATGAGCCACAAATAAATTAACATCAATCAATTTATCATTTACCATTGTAACTATTTGACCAAGTACCATCTCCTACATTAAATGGTGGATATTGAAATTGAGTAGCACCCGTTTGTGTTGCAGACGAGCCATATTGATAAGAACCTAGATGACGAACGAGGTATAGCACAATTGGTTTAAAATCAAATACCATCTAATTACACGTAAGAAATGTAGGAGAGAACGTTCAAATGGCAGGAAGCGCTACAAGTGCCGGTTTATGTTAAATGTTTTATGATTTTAAGTGTTTTGTGACGCTGTTTGGCAAACGTACTAAAACCTTTGCCAAAGTCCATGTAAAAGAAGAAATGTTTGCTGCAAACTCGAAATATCAAATCATACAAAAATGTGAGGTATGAGCGATGGGTCTACTTGGCAACAAGCTCTTCTCGTTTATCCCAAGTTTACAAACTCGTCAAAGAAACATCGATAATGATATTTAGCTAGACATCAACTTGGCTTATATTTTTGGTATTGGATGTTGTGGCGGATGCCAAGGATTGTGAATAATAATTTTCAGGAGAAAGGATAACACTTTTTTCCGTTAGATATGGGGTAAATAATTTATTTACATTTCAACAAAAAAAAATCAGATGATTTCTTTCAAAAACATATGTATTGCTTAAAAATATGTAACATTCTGCACATCCTCGTTATTCAATTTATCTTGATTCAATTTATATACATTAATACATTTATATACATTGTATACCAAAGTTAGAATCAGAGCATTGATCTCATTTTTTTTTTCACTCGTCACATACATATACAAAAAAAAATCTCGCAAAAATTGCATCAACAAAAAAAACGATTTTACTAAAAATAGAGCAGAGAAAAGTCTTGAACATGTCAAGCCCCAATATCAAGGAAAAGTCAAGTATTCTGCCCATATTCTGTCGTTTTCGGAAGGAATCAAACAAAATTAAATTTACATCGGCAAACAAGCAAAGCCAAGCGGCAAGAGGGCGATGAAATTTGTTTACCGTGTAAGAAATCAAATGAAGAAGTTTCAAGGTTGCTGATTTTTGCATGAGACAAGCAAGCACGCCCAATCACGACCTTGATCCTTTTCTTGTGCTGTGCTGGGAAAGTGTCTGGGAGGATTTGGATATTTTTTACTGTCATTAAATGTCTTTAGATAGCGTTGGAGGAAAATAATTAAAAATCTTTTTTGGAGTGTTTACGAGATGATGCATTGGATCTAAAGCTTGCATAAGAAACGAACAGGAAAAAAAAACAGCAAACATTTTGTTTAAAGGTCATTCACTCCGACATTCTCGCCGAAAATGATAGATCGGATTATTCAACTCAGACTTTTTGTTTTGTTTGCAGTTGACAGCAAATTTCGTTTATTGTAAAGATTTTAGATGACAGGCGGCCTTTGTAGAAAAATTAGAAAGAGGCTTTTTGAATAGATCTAAACCAGAGATGAGCGAACTTTTTTACTGATATATAGGAAGAGATATAGAGTCTTATAAGATTCTTTCATAACAAAAGAATACATATTGGCCGCTTCTGATTTAGAAGAGCTGAATTAGAAATTGAAGTTTTAAATAATAAACGTCTATATAACAAATTTATAATAAGTGTTTATTAATAAATTTAAGAATTTGGATTTGAATTGAAGTTTATTACAGATTTTTGGATAAATTAATAGAACCAGTGAAAAGGAACGATCTGAGAATTTATAGAAAGAGTTTAACATATTTAAACTTTCAAGTTTAAGCAATACATATTTTATGCAATTCAAAATAATATCATTTATTTGCTTTAATTTATTAAGCAGCTATCATATTAAATTTTCAAGATTCACGATACATATTAACAATGCCGACAAGTCGAGAATTTAATTCAATCCCTCTCATATAAAATTATCTAAATAATAGCTCAATCATTTATAATTATATTCCACTAACTCATTTAGAAAACCAGAGCGCCCTCTAAACTCACTCAACCCAACCAACCTTCTTGGTAAAATCCCAAGCAACAAAATAAGCAAAATAAGTCACAGTAAATGGCGAAGAATGCTTTCAAAAAAAATATTATATTGGCCCATTGTTTCTTCGTTGAACTTGATGGGAATTTTCTTCAACATTTATGCGGTGTTTACGTCTTGAGTCTTGTGTATTGCTCAACGAAAAGCAACAACAAAAAAACACAAAATAAAAGAAGCACCTCTGAAAAGCAAATACAAAAAACTACAAGAGCAACGTAAGCACTTTTTCGCTGGTTTGCCGCTGCTCGAGAGTGCAAAAGTTTTTTAAAATGTGGGATGACAAAATAAGGCATAAAAAATAAATTGAATGTACCCTTGCGGTTATGGATAGGAACTTTGGTATTTTCCTTCAATAATCAAAAGAGTTTCAATAATGAGTTGGAAATAATCCCTGACTAGACGATATTACTGACTTTACCGACTAAAACACGAATACTAGAAATGAGCGCGCCATGACGAATCTAGCTCAAACATCCAAATAATGCAATGAATGAGCAAAAAAAGTGAAACTTCCAGTCCCATAATGTGTGTAGTTTTTACTTTAAAAACAGCAATAACAAATTGAGGAGAATTTGCATTATTAGTATCTAATTGGGAATTTTAATGTTATTTATGCTACTTGAAGTAATTAAGTAAATAAGGTAATTCCAGGTATTTAAAAAAATATATAAAATGTGTGAACAGACCTCCAACTCTAAGCATAAACAAATAAATCAAGAGTTAATTGCCGACAACTTTGTTCTAGTGTGAGTGCGTGTTGTACTGATAGCAACATCTCTTAAGAAGTTTCCATAAATTACCATAAATCATAGAATGTAATCTAGTTTCTGACTTTCTGCTATATATCATAGTGGAAAATCGTAGCGAAAATCTTAAAATGAGTATTTTTTGCGCTTGGTTTCATATGCTCGGATGAAATTCTAGCAGCGTATGAAAGTGTAGGTTCTGGATACACTGGAAAGCATTTCGAGAGCAATACTACACGTCTTAAATGTAAATAATAACATATATGCGAGAAAGATTGCAATTTTCAATATCAATGCACAAACACCAAGTGCATTCTTCTTCGCATTCTTTTTTTGTGGGTGGTCATTTTGCTATGGCGCTGGTGTATTGTGGAAGGTTTAGGAATGAAATAACATTTTTAATTACATGATTAATTTCTGGAATATAATTATTTAATATAAAACCAGATTCAGACAATATAAAATAATTAAGTTTGTAGGCGAAAGGTGATAAGGAAGTGGTCAAACTTGCGGTGTATACAAAATAACCTTGATCCATAATAAACTAAACCGGCTTTACAAATAATATTTTATACATAAATATGAAGCAACATATTTTATAGACCACCCTCTATGCACTTGGCGCTGATGCTATGCTTCCTTACTTCTTAATCTTTCGCTGGCAAGAAAATTATTCAATCATAAGGTTTTTTCATTATTTGATTAAAAACTTAAAATGCATCATAAATCCAAATTGATGCAATTTGTAACTTTTCAACACATCGTATATAGCAGTAGGGTGGACCAAAATGTAACATTGTTGAAAAGTCGCGCTCCCCTGGCAAATTTCGATTTAAAATGACATAAAGAAAATTCACAAAAATTTTTAATTTTTTTGATGGATGTTTAGAGGTCCCCCAACCCACTTGAAATTTTTGAGTTTTTGAGGAAAAATATTGAGAATTTTCGACAGAAGCCCTGATGAAAATTCGGAAAAATCTTAATTGTTTTTATAAGACTTATTATTGAAGAAAATTATCCTGTAATTTGTTTTTAGGTAAATTAAATAACTTGCAAGTTCTATTTATAAAAGTTGTTTGACATCGAGAGTGTGAAAAATTAAAAATCATTTAAAACCATATAATATCTAAAATATTTTATTAATACCCTTCAATTTACAACTAAAATAAGTAAAAATGTTATTTCTAAGGAAATTCAAAAGATTTGGAATATATTCGATGTTCCCGAGACCTGTAAATCCACTTTTAGTGGATCAATATAAAAATGCATTGGATGTTGTTGTTGTTTTTTTTAAATGTGCATTTTCTTCAAAGTTTAATAACTATATCTGTAAAAATGTTGTGTTTTAGGTCAAAAAAGTTCATTTAAATAAAAAATTGTTGATAAACTTTGAAGAAAAATCAATTTAAAAAAAAACAACAACAACATGCCATGCATTTTTATATTGATCCTCTAAAAGTGGATTTACAGGTCTCAGGAACATCGAATATATTCCAAATCTTTTGAATTTCCTTAGAAATAATATTTTTACTTATTTTAGTTGTAAATTGAAGGGAATTAATAAAATAATTTAGATGTTATATGGTTTTGAATGATTTTTAATTTTTCACACTCTCGATGTCAAACAACTTTTATAAATAGAACTTGCAAGTTATTTAATTTACCTAAAAACAAATTACAGGATAATTTTCTTCAATAATAAGTCTTATAAAAACAATTAAGATTTTTCCGAATTTTCATCAGGGCTTCTGTCGAAAATTCTCAATATTTTTCCTCAAAAACTCAAAAATTTCAAGTGGGTTGGGGGACCTCTAAACATCCATCAAAAAAATTAAAAATTTTTGTGAATTTTCTTTATGTCATTTTAAATCGAAATTTGCCAGGGGAGCGCGACTTTTTAATACAATAGCATTTCTATAGAAGTTTGGTCCACCCTAATATAGCAGTGGTTTTATTATCAATTTGATGTTTTAGTATTTTGACGAGTTCTTCATTTATTCGAAGCTCTTCTTATTCTTGATTTGATTTCTGTGTGTTGTGTTTACATTCTAATATAATTAATGGCGAATATACAAGAGATATTTCGATTGATAAAAAATTTATTCTGAATTATATTTAAGTATGTGTGAATTGTAAGGTGTCCTCCTGATCTAAATTCACAAATCGGGTAATCCCAAACATTTCTGCACTTCTTTTGTTTAGTGTATGATTTTTGCGACTTAATTAATAATCATTTTACAGCTATTTTGAGAGTTGCGAGCCATATAATCAAAAACAAACAATTTTTTGAGAATATTAAGCATATACTCTTCTCATCTAGCTACACAAGCACCACAAAATTACAAACACCAAATAGGCAGAAAAATGTTTGGAATTTTAGTGCAGAAAAAATGAGGATAACTGTAAATCATGAAGATGCTAAATGTTCTGTTTTTAAGCTACATTCAGTGGTCTGGTTAGTAGTACTATTACTACATTAAGAACGAACCTTGATTTTTCATCCGATCGGACATTAATATAATTCTTGGAAATTTCTCACAAATTCACTTTTTTCACTAAGAAAGTCTTTAATTTGCTTATGCAAAGTTCTTTAGCACTTAACGTGTCCTCAGGTTATGGTATCCTGCACTCTAATTATGCCAATGTCCTGTTTCGATCAAGTAATATCCTTTAAACTTTTAATTCCACTCCCGAACTTCTTCGATTTCAATTTGCCGTGAAATTCTTACTTGAATTCGCTTTGAAATTGAAACGTCAAAATGACTTTTTGGCATTTTCAGCAAATCGCTTCAATTCGCCATTGCATTTTTTGAAACGTCAAAATTACTCAGCAAATATTCGTTCAAATTTTCAGTTTCTTCTTTAAAACTGATTTTTATTTTAGTTGCTCGGTTCTCTTACAATAAGTCAGACGTCTTTACCCGCGACTTCCTGGAAATATACCAGAACAGGTCTTGAGTCAAGTGTGACTATTTCAAGTTTGAAAAATTCAGTTCAAGTGAAAAATATAATCAATAAAATAAATTTGATAAAATCAAAAATTATTTTGTGATAAAAACTTCTGCAGAACAATTAAAATAATTAATGGATTACAATTTCACAAGGATTATTTAATTAAAGTTGCTGTATCAAAAAGTAAAAGGTAAGTGCTTGCATTGTTCAAAAATTCAGTTGAGGTTCGTTGCTTGTGCAAAATAATTTACTTGTAGTCTTGAGTTTACAATTTAAATTAAATTGTCTTATGGAATTTAAGAGGGAAAAGAATTTTAAGATATCTATTTCCTAAATTGGCAAAATTACTCTGAAATTGCCAAATAATTAACTGCGATATCATTGTTTTTTGTTTATATTGATTACCTTAATTATCAAATTAAGTGCAACATTTTTTTCTAAAAGTCGTTTGCGGAAACTTTTCCACTCCTTTAAAATTTCATTTTCGTTTTTACAAACTTGTAACCCATTATTAAATGTTTAAAATATTTTATGCTTGAATATATTGAAACCGAAAAGTATATGAAATATTCAAGGCTATCGACTTTTATGTAATTTCTAAATGTGGCGACAGCAGCTAAGAATTAGACTAAAACCAGCATGGCCTGATGATCAAAAGTTGGTTAAATATTTCGTTAATTATGGCCATATATTATTTGGTCAATTTTTGTGGCAAAGTCCCTATGACAATTCTCATAAAATGATAAAAAATGTTGTTGTTTTTAAAATATTAGATACCAGAGATATACTCGAAATGCTTAAAAAGCTTTAAATAGCTTGCGAAAATTCCGAATCTGAACAACTTAAAAAATTAAATGTAATAGTATACTGTTAATATCATCATCATCAAACATCTTGAACCATTCATCTATTATTGCCATTTCAGTTTGAATATCGCGTTTTCAAGATCTACCATTTTCCATTATATATAATTCACATTTAAATATGCTCAATAGTTATAGTTTAAAGCGATGATTATTAGCCTATTGATGATGTTATTGGTGGACCCAATTTTGAATACATTTTAATAATTTATTTGCAAATCATTAGCAATCACACAATTTCGACTTTCGATCGCCGTAAGAAAAAATTTGTGTGGTTTGGATGGACCTTTCTAGATTTTGGAAAATTTTCTATAAAAAATTTATCGAATTTTATTTAAAGATAACAAAAGCATCGAAAAAAATTCCCGAATTTTTTCCCAAGTGTAAATTGGCAATTATTATTAGTTATTAGCATCTGAGATTTTTTCTTAGATTTGTCCGTTGTTATTTAGCAACGATGCGAATAACGCTCAATTATAATTGTTTGTTGGAATTTAAAGTTTTTCGACACTAGCCGCTGTCCCAAAGTGTATTTTCTCTTTTTATTAAGACAATTATTGAGATGAAGACATTTTTTTTGTGCGGAAAACAAAATCCAAGCCAAACTATAATATCGATATATTATTTGTTCAAACAATTATTATGTGGATTCGAATGAATTTTTCTGTAGAAAAAAAAACTTTCAAAATATATAAATGCAACCGAAACAGAGTGGTTTCAGGCTACCTTGAATTTTTTTTGTCGAAACTGGAAAAGTGAATAAAGACTTAAAAAGAATTTAACAAATCGCGACTTAATCCGTAAAATCTCTTTTGAAGGCCTTGAACATTGCTTTTTCCGAATTTCTGCATCTCTTGAAGTCATTCAAGTTCCAAATCCCTCCCAGCATACAATATAAAACAAGAAGAATATTGTGCTTTTACTTTATTTTTAAATATCTTTAAAGCAATTTACCTGAAAAAGACATAAATCGCGTTTCTCCAAAAGTGTATATACATCTAAAGTTAAAAGTATATCGAAAACTGTCTTTTGTTTTTCCCTGATTAAGTAACAAGAAGAAGACGCGCTCTTTTCGGAATTTCTAACATAAAATCAAGAGTTTTGCAGCTTCAGACTGTTGCTTGAGCTTTGTTATTTTGTCGCGAAAAGGTTAAAGATTTTATAACATATAGAAGGGTGTGGTTGAGAATGATGTCTAATGGGTTTCTTAACTTGTTCTCGGGCAGGGTTCAACAGCAAAAATATTTTTGAATATTTTATGCATTACTTCCTTAAAGTAATTCTATTGAATTTAAAATAAGCGTTCAATGACTCAAAAACTCAAATCGATATATCATATTGAAAATATTCAAAAGAATAAGATATATTGCCAAATACATACAGTCCACTTACAAAAGAATATTGAAAACCAATCATAACCAAATTAAGCAGATTCTATTCAGTGGAATTTTAAAGCCTGCCTTGATTGAGATTAAAATATCTTTAAAAGATTACTCCTGCTTTTTGTTGCATAGCTAATTTTATTTTATTTAGCTAATTTTATTGAAATTTTATCGTAACCATTATTGCCTACCTCGTTAAACAATGATATCATACGTGGTGCACTGCATTTTTATAGAATTGACCTCTATTGAGAAAAATCTCATCTGCCTCACCTGCGACATCTTCTACAGCATTGAGAAATCATTTATATGATTCCCCGCTATAAAAACAGAGTCGCTGCAAAGTCAAGAATTGCGCATTCTTATGGCTTTTGGCGAGAAGCTCCGTGTTTTTCCTTAGTATATTTATTCAACGCAAACATCACAGAGCAACAAAACAAACTGAGTCTCTTGTACAATCTTTTCTGCTTAAAGGATGATGAAGAATAAAAAAATTAATCATATCTATTTCCAAGAAACATTCAAATGTTGGGTTGATTTTGCCTTGATTCTTTAAAAACATAAATTCCATTTTCTGACTGGCTGTTGCACAACTTTCAAACTTTGGATATTTTGAATGCTGGCCAATGTATAAGCATTTCTGGGCAAAATGTTGGAAATTTGAACACTACAAAAAGCAGTATCGCGTTATTTCAGACTTTTCTGAGCAAAAATGTGAGAAAATTAAATGTATGCTATATCTTAAATATGTTTTATGAGGTATTTTTGCTTTTTCTGCTGAACAATAAAAAATGCATAAAAATCTGTCCAACCTTTTTCAAAATCAATTTCACTTTTCTTTGAGCGTTTCAAACATTTAAGCTCGATTGCAGCATTTAAACATTCAAAACGACACTGGATCGGATTGCCACTCCAGGTGAGCTGAGTTTATATTTAGTATGAGTCATGTTTGAGTTTTTGGTCCTTTACCTTGGTATTCTAATATTGAAATATTTTTAAAAAATTCATCGGAATTTCGATGATTAACGAAAAGTGGAAAATTAATTAACTTTTTTTTGCTTCTATTTAATCCAATCGAATATTGTTAAGCTTCAAATTTAAAATTAAATTAATTGGTTTATTTTTAATCCTAATAAATATACTTTATAAGAAAAGAAGCTAATAGACATATTACCCGATTTACGGTTAAATACGCAATTCTCGATAAAGTTGTAATTTTACGATCAGTTCTTCAGCCTCTTGACGACAAGATTTTCAACCTGAACCTGTTGAAAAATTTGAATTTTCCCAATTTGGTGGGTCCATTTCAAATTGTTGGACTAATTTTAATACTGAGCATATATATGGTTAAAACTTCTATTTGACGCTGTTTAAAATTTTCTATAAAGATTTATTTAAAATAAAAAGGTATCTTTGAAGATCAGCCAATTACTTAAATTATCATGCTACCCACAAAATTCTATCCTAATCCTAAATTATATGTGAAAATCAATAATAATAATCCGTTGATTGAGTTGAATTGTTAGCAAATCAATACAAATCGATTTCTCGATAAATTCATCCAAAAAACTTGCCAATGACGCTAAAGAATGACGCCAATTCTTTACGGTCAGGTATCATTAATGACTAATAATGTAACATGTTGTCATCACCTTTGCGAACAAGGTTTATCCAGAATATCTCTGAATATCAAAATCTCCCAGTAAAAACTATTTGATTAGTTATGGTTATAACTCTTAATTACTCACCGTGCAATGTGACTCTAATTAAGAGATGAAAAGCAGAAAGCACTATAACGTTTTTTTGGTTTGTTTACAATGCTTCGATTAGTAGATTAGCAACTTGTTGAATTCGAAAAAGTCATGCAACGCGCGTTGTTATTCCAAAAACGCTAAATATTTATGTAAATCGATATGGTGAGCAAGAGAAACAAGTTTTGCTGGCTGGATCACTTCCACGTGATGCTTATAATGAAAGTTGATAGCAGTGTTGGCCTTTGCTAGACTTTTGTGAACGCAAAAAGCTGTCAATCGTCTAATATTTATAATTATTAACTCATTAGAATACGGTTGAATTGCGTCGCGGACTACAAAGTATATTTAATCAAATCAATTAACTGATTTATGGGTTAAACACTAAGTTGAAATTTTCAGGTGTTTTTTCAGTGCATTACTCGGATGTGATCTTGTGAGTCGCGACTTAAGTAACATATCTCATAAGAGGCATTTTTATATTTTTCTATTTCGTTTTCGTGTAAAATAACCGAAACCAACATGCAAGAAATTTGCATCATAATTTGTATAAACCATATCATGTAATTGTTTAAGCGAGTGTGAACTTTACACAAATTTATAATTGCAGAAATTAATTTTTTTAAGGCTGTATAAATGATTTCTAGTTGTATTGAAGAAATTTAACTTTTGTGGAATTTGGACATCTGCAAATATGGAAATATTACTGCACCCAAAAAATTATTGTTTCAATAAAGAAGCAAATTTTTCTGCTCTCCGGTAATATTTAATTTTAATTGAATATCCGGCCTCCCCAAGTCGAATTAGGTCACCGTGGTGGAGCGTAGACCTACTAAGCCCCTAACAATATGGAATTCAGCAGAAGAACGAGATAAATCGGACTACTAATAGAACTGAAGTTTTGGCTGACAAGAATGGAACCTAAATCGTGGACAACTTGCTGTACACCATCGACACAGTAGTCTAACATCATTAGCAGCGATTGGCAATCAAGCTTGATGACCATCTAGTGAAGCATTTGAGGATCATCCATTTTTTGATCGAAGAAATTTTCAAGAAAATAACGGGGCATCCTTTAATCGACTACGATTTGTTATATAGGATCATAAATAAAAAAAATAAAGTTTCAATTTTGAAGCAATTTTTACATGCAAACTATGAAAATGTTACATTATGTTGAACATTTTACATGCTCGGTGTTTTACATTAAAGTATAAAACATACAAAGGTCGAAAATGGGATGAAAGTTCAAGGTAGTTTAATGAACGAAACTTTAATTTGAATGTTTTAAATGCAATTTATATATTGTACCTTAAATAAAATAACAAGTGAGGTAAGAATTGCCAGTACAATTTCACGAAGAGTTTAATTTTAATAATTTATCATACATTTGATACAACATGCACACTATTATCTAACTCGAATTTCAAACAAAAAATGAAAATCATGAGTTTACCTCGAGTTTACCCAAACATTCAAATTATTCCAAAAACTAATTTAATTCAGAAAGTTCTTAAAAGTTTGAACTTACGAGAAACTTCGATGCTCTAGATCCAATTTGTATGGAAAAAAAGAGAAATGACCACATCTTCCCAGCTGATGCATCCACCTCCACCAAAAGTTTCATGTCTTTACTAGAATTGAAACTTTTTGGTACTAGGAGTTTTGGTCTGATTATATTGTTTGAGAGTTATTTTGTAAACGGACGGACGGACAGACAAAGTGAGATGAAGAGTGTATATTTTCCAACAAAAAAGCGCTGATAAGTGAATTAAGACTTACTGGAAGATTTATGGAAACTTGTTTGTGGAGTGATTTTACAAGTGTAATTGAATTTTTATTGTGAGATTTTTCGAGCTTTAACTTCGGTTAATGCGTGAGTGACTTATTTCTTGAAAGTTTGTTGATTTAATATTTTGAATAGATGCAAATACAAGAGACAAGGTCTTTATTATTAAATCACGAGGTTTTCAAGCAACTCATCGATATTGAAGTAAAATTTTCTGCAAATAAAACCAAATCTTATCAAATATGCACCTTTCAGCTAAATGTAAATGCAAACCATCACCAACAACATAATAGCATTGCACCATTGTTACATGTGCTCGTGCAGCTCGCTCAGAAAAAGAAAAATTGTCTCGCGACTCACAAAAGTGCACATATGAAACCGGTATTAATTTTTGGCCAGGAAAAAGACTGCTTGCACCACCACCAACACCAACCAGACACACATTTCGTGCTGCAAAATTTTAAGTGCGCAGACTTGAAAAATAAACTCATGAAATTATAAGAAGGAATTGAATAAGTAATTTTTCTCTGCAGTTTTCTCAGTTTTTCATCATATTTATCCGCCACATTCTCCTTTGCCGCTTGGTTTGCCCGCTTTGCTGATGTAAATTGCACAAATAAATATACTTGTTAAGTATCTGTGTTTGTGCTTTTTGCCCAGCATGAAAAATACTGAGCATAATAAAAGCAAAAATGATTAGGCACTCGCTGGTACGTTCACGAAACAATAACAAAATATCAAAATTCTCATTCTTATAAATGTATTTTTCTACATTAAATCGCCAGGAAAAGTTTCTCAGTCAAAGTCAGAACGGCAGCAAAAAGTCACACACAAACAATTAAATTGTAACTTAAGTAATAAACTGAAATGTGACTGCATTAACCCTAGAGCTAGCAACTGGTCACCAATTTCCATTCTGCGTGAATTTTTACTTTAATAACTCAACGATTTTTATCTTGAACGAGCTTTTGTGTGATTTTTCAAAGTCTTGTGATTCAGTATAGACACTCTGGGAACTTGAACAACACCCATACGCAGTTTTACAATTCCAGAAACCAAGCTTAACAACTAATTGTTTGCATTAAGAATCGCAAATACTCTATACTTTTGCCTTTGAGAGAACTTTCAAGTGTTTGAGCTAAGACTAAGTTCGTTTTTGAATTGTGAAGGGATTGCTGTACATGAAGATATTTATTTTAATTTGTTATGTCAGGGACTGCAACATTTGTTTGAGATCAAGATCTTATTGATTGGAAGATGCGCAGCTTTTGACATTTTTCTTTGAAGAGTAACAACAAGTATGACAACAATGTTGCATCTAATTCAAATAAGACGATTCAAATACTTTATAAAAGCATCAGAATAAAATTTATATGTGTTATAGATCACATGGATTACCCATAAATTTGAGTTCTTAAAACATCAAAATGAAATTCCAGAATAAATCTGTTGGGTAATTCAATTTAAACCAATTCGTATTCAAACCTTAATTATTCATACTTCAAAGTCGTAGAATAGTTGAAAAAGGTATTTCCAGTTTTATTAATTGTAATAACTTAATTTTTAACTATTTTTTGTCGGGTATTTTTTAATTTAAATTTTTTTTCATGATCTTATTAAAAATTCAAAAATTTGTTGGATCATTTAAAATATTTAAATGACTTGAAATTGAGAATTTACCACATACTTTTATTAGTTAAGTCTCTGAAGCGATCAAAACTACAAGACCATCAAAATTTATTGCTTTTTCACTCTTCACTTTCTCTAATTCTTCAAGGTTTTTCTAAAATCAAAACCCAAATGCTCAAAATATCCTAAAACGATTAAATTCGATTAAATTCCTCTATCGATCTTCCAAGAAAACCTTGCAAATTCCCTGCTCTGCCACGGATAGTCCATCATTACTCTTTACTTTAGATCCATCATTAAAATTAGAAGACATACTATATTCGAGTTCTAATCGCGAAGAACAAACATTAACGATTAAATAAAGAGAACGTCTAACAACTAAAGCTAGAATTAAATATTTATTAGCGACAAAATTCACGAAAAACATTAAAACATTAAAATACAGGCAAAACTCTGGCCAATCTCTATAATTAAATTCTGTAAATTGCTCCGAAAATTCCGGCGCAAATGAGTCAAATAATATTCTTTCTGAAAGGCGAAAACACTTTTTTTTTGTTTGCACTCATCCATCCTTGAAGATTCTCTGGCTCAAACGAATTGTTTTTGTTGCTGGCCAGCTCTATTCATTACCTGTCTTGTTTGCCGTTTCGCTAATTCCTCTTGAATTCAAAAGGCAACCATCACCAAAAACATGCCATCATCATCGTCAAATTTTCAACTTTTCAGTCAAATTCTTTGCTGGTTGCGAATAAGCGTTTGGAGAAAAACATTTGAATGCGGGCTGAGTGGTCTTGGATGGGAACTGATTGTATTGATGCTTTTCGGAAGCTTTTTTTCTCAAGGTCATCCAGTTTTGAAGGGATTACAATAATCATAATTATGCTTCCTCATGAATTTTTTTAAGGTCTTTTTGTAATTTAAAGCTTCACAAAGAATGTCTGACAGTTTTATGAACTAAAATAGCTCAAATTATGATAACCCAGAAAGCCAACCTAACGAAAGTCCACCTACAAGCTTTAGATACCTTGCTGGTTTTCCAATAAAATTGGTTTACTTAGCCTTGGAGTCTGACTCAGAAAATGGTTAATTCCAAATGTTTTTCAACCTCTGTACGATCATTTTTGGCTACACAACACGCGATGCAATTTAACTTATTTCGAGTGAAGCTTCTTGAGGGCATCACTGAAGAATGTGGCAAATTATTAATTATGTTGTATGTGAGAACTTTAGCATCAATTCGTGATTCAGCACAAAATTCTTCTAAATACAAAGGTGCGCAATGTTTTCGGCATAGGTTACTGGGAGTAGCTGCGAGGTCACCTAGACTTCCTAGTTCCTGATACATTATAAGATGGTGTCAATTGCCTCTAACATTTAATTGGCCGCATTGAAGCCAATCTTCAATTGTTGCGCGAATTATTCAGAATACACTTGCACGCAAGCTCCACGGATTTATTACCTAAATTGAGGCAATTCAACCTTATAGATGCCTGTGCGCCATTATATGATTGGCATTTGGTGTCAATTTGTGCTTTAAAATCAGCAAAACTCCGCAAATCTCCTCAAACTGGCAAATGATTTCTATAGTCTCAGCCGTTTCTTAAAGACAAGAGTCTTGGCGTTTTATTCATGTCTTTACCAGTTATTTCAGTTTTTCGTTATTTGAATTTAATTATAAATCTATTTGCTTTTATTTTCGCTTTCAATTGATATTCAATTCAAGTTACACCTACTTTGCACTCGTTGGTAGTGCCTGAGGCAAATTTGCTAGTAAACTTGCTAAAATCAGTGACAAGGAAAGTTAAGTTTTCCGATAAAAAATTTAATAATATTTTTGTAGAATTGTCTCTTGTTCTGGCAACTCTATACCAAAATTCTTATAGAAATACGAAAAAAAAACTATTTCTTAGTTTTTCAGCTCTCGTACCCACTTTCAGTTTTACAATTTATACATTCAACTGGTGTGCCATAAATACGATAAATACAATAAAATAAATACATCCAGCTTGAGTACTATGTTACTTGCCAGTTGTTTGGTACAAACATTATTTTGCTTGCATATTTGTGAACACTTTTAATACTCACAGATATGGCATAGAGTATGCTATTTCAACATAGAATATATTATTAGATATTAGTATAAGCGACGCGATTTTAGCTGTTTTTAAGCTTTTTAAATATTTATAGCTAAAACACAAATTTAATATTAAAGTTATGCAATTTTTTGCTTTTCAAATTAAAACGTTGAAAAATGCAAATTTATTATGAATATATAAATGATTTTTGTTGTGCCAATAACACCTTCACTATCGATGCTTGAAGCAGCCTGAAGAAAGTGAATTTTCAGTCTGTAACCTTTTCTTCTAAAATAACGAATGTTTGTCTAAATAAAAAATGGAAACGAAATAATGGCATTGTATTCAGCAGAACAAGAAAAATGAGGTCTATTTTGGTCTATCATTATTTATGAAATGCTTTTGGCAACAAAGTCATCCAAAAGAAATATGAAGTGACCTGAAAAAAATTAATGGACAACTGGAAGTTTGAACAGATTATCATTTAGATGAAAGACTCAATTTGACTGTCCTGGTTAAATTTTATGGTTTCAACTTTAAAAAGTTTTTTAATAAATTTTACGATTTTAAAGATCTTAATGAATTAAATATCTAGATCAATCGATGATCAATTCATTTGGTCAGATGATAAGGGATTTTTGGTTCAATAGTGATTTACCTCAAAATAAAGCCTCGTGATCATGACGCGGAAGACTATTAATGATCAGAGAATGATTCAAGAGTTTTTCACATTCAGTCATGCTACGCAAATATTTGTTAGATATTTTTGTGCATCGAAGTCTTTTTTACTGGGTAAACATGCTAAAAATATATTTATGAGGCCATTTTTTGTTGTTGATGATATTTGAAGTTAAATTTAGTATTTTAAACCTACAATGGTGAATATTTGAATATTAAGATTTGATAACGTAATTTATCATGAATTTAACATAAACTGACACAAAAAAAAATTTAACAAAATTGTTAATTTTGTTTATAAACTTATGAACGAAACTGTCTTATCTTGTCGTTTGCTTATTTTCATCTCAAATATTAACTTTGACAAAATCACCATGGATATTTTTTACAAAATTCCATCGTTTGCTCACGGTTTCCAGCAAAAATACTAAAACAATGTTCGTGCAATAATATTAATATTTTTGGTCACAGATTGCAGTAACGTATTTACTCAAAAATTGTCAACGAACCTGTCTGTATGTCGTCACTAAGTTTATGCAAAAACGAACCGAAACTGACAAAATGTTAAGTAATCAATACGGCCTTTGAACAAGCTGCATTTTCAATTTATAATTTCCATAATTCAATGAATTGTTAAAATTGTTCAAATTTAACGAATGCATTCCATAATCTTGCTTAAAATCCATGAAAAATCAAACATTGTCCAACCATAAACCATTCAAACTGTATTGGTATTTTAATTTGTTCCATTCAGTTCATTCAAATGGGAAAATTTTAATTAAAGCATTTTTCACAAATTCCAAAATGCATAAATTCAAATACAAGTTTATCGATTCAATTGAAAAAATTTGCAGCGTTTGGCGCTTAATAAGTGAAATGTTGTGCAATTGATATTGAATTAAATTTTTAATGCGTTGCAAATAAAAAAACTTGTGGCAAATGCTGATGCAGAAGAATTTAATCTGTGCCAACATTCTTTGTTGTAACCTGTAAGTGTAAGCGATATTTTTGTACATTTTGTATAATATGGTATTTCCATGTGGTGGGCTGCATGTTACCCATGAGAACAATCTGATAATGACGTCATCTGATGAAAACCCCCGGAAATGACTGGAATTGAATTATACAACTATCTGAGCTGATTAATAGTTGCTTTGAATCTTTTTAACCATGAATGTTGCATTTATGTAGCTAATGAAAATTTGGAAGATTGTGATTAGTAGCATTTTAACAAGGGTTTTCGATTATAAGGAAGAAATTAAAAACTTAAATGTTCAAAATAGCGTTTTTGAGTAAAACAAACAAGTATAGATATAAAATTTTATTTATGCATCCGTCCTTTTTATTCCATTATCCTTAGAAATTTCTCTCAACCAAGAACCGGATTTGGGGTATTATCGATTGAAAGATAAGAAAATACTGTTTTGTCGGTCAAGGCTTCCAGAACGAGATCTAACAACGGTTTTTAATGCATGACTGTTTGCTTTATACTTATAGATTGACAGCTCAATTAATCATAATTTCCAGTTATTTGTTGAGCTGGACAAAATAGTTTAAAACAGTTGAACAGACGCGGGCATTGGCAAAATTTTGAAAAAATTAAGATCATGACCTGAGCGATCGGCGCAGATTTATAGTCGCGTAAGAAATGTATGTAAATGGTTTAAGCATGTAGGTAATTCAGTACTGTTCAATCTACAAAAATCTTTAAAAAAATTTTAGTGAATGTTATTTGGAAATAATGGAAAAATGACTCAATTTAAAATATTAAAAATTATAAAAATTTGACTTGTTGAACATGCAATAACGAATAACACTCAACATTGAATAATCAATTAATAAAATAAATTTTATCATGTGATAAATTAACAATTTACATATTACATTTTGCACAAGATCGGTAAAGCAGTGATGTATTCGATTAATTTTTCCATAAATACATCTAGTGACGTCATATAAGTGATATGTCAATATAAAATGTAGGTCAAGAAATTCGTAAAGGAGCTTTGTGACTTTGCGAATAAGTGCAACCCTCCTCTGCTCCTACTAACTTGCTTAACAATAAGTGAAATATATGCGAAAACAGTCAAGTCACAAGCATTTGCATTTTTAATAAATTAATGTTGCATCACACCTGTTCACAGTTTCGCTGGAATTCAGCAAGTTTTTGGAGTTTTGTGATATTTTGCGCAATGCGTTGTTGTGCCTCTTGAATTAAACGATTGCCAAATTGCACAAAATTTCATCTGAATATTTTTAGAAATGCGTGGTAATTCAAACAATTGAATTTTTTTGTGCGAGAAGAACTGACGACTTGAAGCAGCTTGAAGATGAATTTGTTTTCGCAAAGTGAGCAATTTCACATCAGCTTCAATGGTCAAATTAGTATACTTGGCTAGTTGGTTGAAGTAAAATAACATTAACTGGCCCCTTGCATCAATGCTGTTAAGAAGATGTAATTTAAATTTTTTGTGAGAAGTTTTGGTTTAATTATGGTTTAATTATACAACAGAATAAACATGAACTGTTGGTAGCAAATACTTAGTTCAATCGTAAAAAGGAGCTTTAACGCTTTGAGACAAATAAACTTGAAACCTACACGGCTAAAATCAATGTGAAGGATAATTCGTTATTTGCCCATTCATCAGACAAAAATTATGACTAATGATATATGATTGGAGACAGTTTTTTTTTGTGTTGAAAAACTTAATAATGGATTTTTAAAATGTGATCAGCGATCATACGGTGCAAATACTACACTTTGATCTTAGAATTAATGAAAAAATTGTTGATTAACGAACAAATATTGTAATTACAGTTTCCAAATAAGCAAATATATGGTGAGTGTCAATGTAAACAATTTTAGATACAAAAACATTTTGAATATTTTGATATCATTTATTTCATACAGTAACTACATACACCTGCATATTTTCCATATGCGTCAGAAAAAGAAAAAAACTATATTAGAGCTACTTCTCTCACCTATTCATCTTAAGACAATATTCATCAAAAGTCAACAAGTAATCAAGTTGAGGTTATTGTAAACTCAAATATTTAGCTCTAAATGCCAATGATTCGAAAAGACAAATAGCGGTCGCGGTCACTATATTTTTCAATACTGAATAAACCAGTAGTTAATTTTCAAATTTTGGCATCTTCAAGTTTTTTAAGTTAACTCTCTTCAATGTGTTTGATGCGCGCAATTTTCTTTTGCTCGTGTGTTTGAGACACCGCACTCATCATCAGAGATCCAAGAAAATCAAGTATTTCCGAGCAATGCAATTTCTAATTCCACAAAAGTTGTTTGTAAATTGTTCCTTATTTAATTTTTATCATACTTTAAATTCCACATTATGACATTCCATGTTCAACTTTAATTTCTATATTTCTTTGCAATACTACTGTAGTTTTTTGCAGTTTTTTTTGCAATTTTTTGTTTGCCTGAATCGAAAATATAATGTAAAACAAGAAATTAACTGAACATGAATTTTGTTCAAACACTTTGAGAAATTAAAAAGTCTGTGCATTCCAAAACTTGTCTGTTACATAAAATTGTATCGTTAAGCATTAAAATGTGAATCTAGTTTGTATATTTTGAAAATAAAAATAATTTTAATTAAATCGCGGATTGAAATTATCACAATCTTAATTAGTATAATGTTGGGTTCAATGTTTCAGAGAAGTAGAAAAGCAAAAGTCAGGGGTGTCATATAACCTCGGATTCCGGAAAGGCCAAGTGCTTATATATTAAAGTGTAAATCTGTTCAAATTTGTAAAGTAGTTTTATTGGTTTATGGTTGTGTAATCCAGAAGACCCTGCTATCAATTAAACGTTCAAGATTTTAAAACAATTACTTCAAGCCTTTTTAAGTGACTTGAAAGATTTGAAAACGAAAATTGCAGAAAAAGAGAAAAATACTCGCACATACACAAAAAGGTGCAACTTGACTAATCGGGTGAAGGTGAAAATGGCAGTAGTAACTTTTTACGCTTAACTAAATTTTATCGAGATTGAGTTTTTAAGCAATGCCTTTTATTTTATGGAGAAAGATCGCAGATCCAATTACAAATCAATTTTATTCAAAGGAAACCTTCTGTTATCGCTGAAGATTAATTTGAAGTATTTTTCTTTTGTATGCAATTTATTCAAGTTATAGAGAGAAAAAAAATTGCAAATGAATTTCAAATTAAATGTAATTTGTCATACCAATTAAAGTTACATTAAATCCACACAAGTTCTCCGTTTTCTAGACAAGAAATATTTTTTTAAGATCTATGTCGCCTATTTAGTGATTACAATTAATTACAATGGTATGCCAAAAATTTGATAGCAAACATTACAAAAATATTTTCCTATCGCCTTTTGAAGGTTTTCCCGCTGTAATTTTGCTACTTATTCAAATCAACTACTTGTACCAAAGACCATGAATATTGATTGAATTGCCGATTTTATTGATTTCATATTTCTAAGGTCCACTAGCACATTAACACTTGTCCGATAGATTAATTTTCATTAACCCGCGAAAAACCTCTTACTAATCGCAAGCATATAAACAAATTACTCATTCCATATGTATGCTCAAGTACGTTCAAGTACGTTCAACATACTTTACCGCTGCATGAGCTACAGGCACTTTAAGACCTGCATAAAAACAGGCACGACATTCACATTCACTTTTAGTTTCGAATAAATTCAATAAATCTTCTTTTCCGCGCTTTGATCAATTATTATTTGTTGCTACAAACGGAATTACCGAAGAGTCGACAAACGGCAAAAAATACTGATTTTAACAGTTGTGATGGGTTTTAATGAGCATAATTATATTATTTGGTTGATTCCAGAGCATGACAAAATACCACAACAATTTAATTAACATATTTTCTTTGAATTAGCGTACGGACATTTCCAAAGAAATTAGTTTTAATAGCGATTTCGTTAAGTGAATACTGAAATGAATGAACATCGATATTGATCTGTCATAAGTCGCCCACCACCAAAATGCACCAGGGCTTCCAATCGAATCGAAATCATATTCGACTTTTGCTTACTGATTCTCGTGCGATTGTAAATCTTAATTTGTGAAAATTACATGAATTCTTATTTTTGTGAATATGTAGGGAACATGATCAAGGTTGATGATTGTGAGCTCTGGTACCTGCAAAATTCACATTGAAATCATGATGTAATTACGCGTTCGCTCATAAACCATTAATACAAAGTCATGATATTCATATTAGAGACCTTTTTTCTTCATATCGCATATTGTTATTGGCTCAGAAATTGCGATAATTTTGGAATGGCATGTCAATAGTCTAAAATCTATATATAAATAAATTATAGCTACAAATCTACAAGACTCATAACAAAATATGTGTGATTTTATATAAGAATTAATTAACATCTCTGGGTGATTTCATTTCGCTGGATATTACAATTTACTACTTTTGAGCCATGGTGCATGCAGATTTGTTCGTTATTTCGTAAAAACTATTAAAATTTATTACAAATCATAATTAAAGAGCTAATATAACAAATAAATCATTATTGGCAAACCGCTAGCAATTAAGAAACGTATGTGAACAAAGCTGCAGAATGCGGAATGAATTACATAGATTTTAATTAAATTATCATAATTTTCAGTTATAGCAGTTTTGGCTATTATTGCAAAATTGCGAGGGAACTAACCACCAAAATTCCAAGATTTTCCAGGAGATATCTTTGACGAGTTTATTTTGGGGGAATTCCTGTATGTTTTGCATCGCTGGTCTATAAAACGTATAAAATTAGTTTTCGCTTCCTTTGGTTAAATTTTAAAATCAAGAAGCAAATCATAAAGAAGGCATTAAAAATCTAGCACTTAAAAAATTTCCTCACTGATCAAGAATTTTTGAACTCAAAGTCTTTGTTGAAACTAAATTTCTCATACCAAAATCTAATTTTTTTTTTTTTAAATCATTTGGAACCCTAAAATAATTTGGATCCATAGAAAAATATTTTTCTTAGTGCTTGAGAGGTTCTCACAAAAAGGAATAAACTGGACGAGGGTGATTGTTCTTTTGTATGTTAATTGCAGTAAGAATATAGAAGAAGAACTGGGTTTTTGTTAAGAGGATTACACTGTAATTTACTGCGCATAAATAATTTGGTTTTTTTTGTGTCTGAAGATTCGACACACATTGTATTATAATACATCAACAAAAACATTGATAAACACCAGTAATAAACCTGACCAGCAAACAGGGAAAAACAGGTGTAATAAAATAAATATTAGAATTGTATGATGTCTTCTACTTGCATGTACAAAATTGTGTTTAAAAAGAACACATGTTGAATAGCTATAGACTGTAGGCCAAGGAACCAAAAACAGACAACTTGTGACGGCGAAGGAATCAAAAGAGTTGAAAGAGTGGATCTTAAAGGAACTGGCATGTAAAGATTTGTTGACGACCTCCAGCAAATTTATTTTTAAATCCAGCCAATTTGTATGTAAATTTTCCGGTAATTTTTTTTCTTTTGTCATTTACTGGTTTTCAATAAGTTATTCAAAACTAATGGGCTGAAAATATTTTCGGGTTGCATGATATTAATCACTTTTATTGAATCATGATAAAACCTTTTAAAATAAATACTGTTCGGTTTTAAAAATTATCAGGCAACACCAATAAAATGTTTTGAGATGAATCGTTTATTACATAACTTCTTGGAATTGAATTTACGTATGAATCAAGAGTGAGTTCTGATTAAGGAATTTCTTTTAAAATACAATCTAAAAATTTTAAGAAAGAAAGAATGATTTATTTTTTATTTATGGAGGTGTACAGAACTTAAGTAAATATTTTTCATAAGAAAAACACCGGATTATAAAGAATCACCAGAAATGCTTATTTATGACCAATTTTTCTTTCATGATTTGGTAAATTAGAAATAGTGGTAATGACGTATATTAAGTCATTGGTCAAACACAATATCCCTGGTATTTATAAAAGATTGTATAAAGTATAGAGCTTTTTCGGCTTTTTGGTGAATAAATTGAATAAAATTTAGAGAAACATAAGATGGAAAATTTTTAAGAAAAACTCGTTTCTTGAAATTTAAAACTCTTAAGCATTTTGGTTGAATTAATTGTATAAAATTCTTTGTTAGATTTGCAGGGTTTTTAACTACAACACCTGAATTTTAAAGTTCATGAATATCAAAGACTTTTGAATTTTGTCGTAACATTTATTAGTATTTCCTCGAAAAATTTAAACTCAAAACTATGTACAAAACAGCCCTGAAGCGTTATATTTAAGCTCAATGCAATCAATTTGTATAAAGACGAAAACATAATAACGATCTCATGATAATACATGTAAAGTTGTGAAGTATTTATACAAATAAAGTTCTCTGACCTTGCAGTAAATTAAATTAGCAGGAATATAAAGGAATAAATAATAAGAAACAATCTTTACAAAATCTTTCTAAAAAGACTAAATGTCCTCAATTACAAAAAAAAATACGATCACAAATTGAAAAATTTGTTTTACATTCTCAATAGTAATTTTTAATTGGTAAAGTCTTTGATAAAGCAAACACCAGAAACCACATAAAGCAATGAATCGAATATTCTTAAAAAACCGGATTCGCGTTTTTGTTGCTCGCTACTTTTTTGTGATCTCGAAAAATTCGAAAAAAATTCAACCAGGCAATGAAATGAGCCAAAAGCACACGAAAAATAGTTTGAGAAAAAAGTATTCGCTGTAATTTCTTTGCAAAACCTGAATCAGCCACATTAATCATTTTGTGCTGCTTGAACCGATCTCTCGATTTTCCTGTAAACTGAAGAAATTAACACAAATTGCTTTTCTTGACTGTTGCAGACGCAAATAAAGTTCTTCCGTCATGGACGAGTCGAAGATGGATAACTATGCATTCAAAAACGAAATCTCATTATCGATTGGAGACGAGAGCAGCATGAGTTCAGCCTCCACGCCATCAACTGTAACACCAGCTGGTCTTCCCACGCCCACTCCAAGGTCCAACTTTGAAAACGACACTAAACCTCTTACCAAGAAGAACGGCGAGAAACCGTCCGGTATCGACAATCAGGCTTTTTCTGCTGAAGAATCGCCAGCATTAAAAACATTCGGCAACGGTCATACAAATGGCCTCAACGACACACATTTAGGTACAAACGGTGCCAACAAAAATGGACAAGTCAATGAGAAAAAATTAGCAGGTTAGTTTTGCAGTTGGCTGCACTTTGGAGACGTTAATTGTTTATCGATAATAATTTTGACTTTCTCTCTATAAACTTGCAGAAGCTGTTAACTTAGAGTTAATTAATATAAATAGCAACAATAATGTTAAGAAACCGGCGACCACAACCAATGGTAAGCATAATGTGCTGCCCATCAAAAAAACTGGAGATGTAGAATCTGGCCGAGCAACAGATCCTTATGACGAATACTTTGTTCCAGTGAACGAGCATCACAGAAAATTCATGAGGTAAGTTGCAATTTTTATTTTTGTACTTTCTATTTCCTTCCACTCGTGGTCTCTCTGGAATTGCACTTGAATTTTGTACACACATTTTGTAGCGTTCAAAAGCCCCGTCGCGCATTACATGGTATCGACACGAATGGTCGCTCCATCCTTTCAACAGAGTGTGGCGTTTTGGACTACAGCCATTGGAACACAATCACGAGGTGACCTCCCAATAATAACATAAACCATATTCAATCATTAGCCATCCGCTCTTTTGTGTCCCATTCAAAAAAGTTTCTGGGTGCTAGTCCGCAGTCTTTTGTACATACACATAATCTTTATTGGGAGATGAGCTCGCTTTTTAATAACATGATACGGTATTAGTGCGGTGTGTTGCTGGTGATGCTGTTTCATAGATTAATTTTTTCTTCTCATATTTATCCAAACAAGCGCATAAAATTGCTGACTCATTTTTTATTCGTTCTTCCTTTTTCTTGTTCTTCCAGAGGTGAAAAGCTGTACGTCACAAAAGACAAGCGAATCAAGTCGAAAAAGAATAGAATTTGCTGGATAATTTGCATAGCAGCATTGATCGCTGCCATCATTTTAGGTGTTCTAGCAGCTAGTAAGTTATTAAATGAATATTTTAGAAAACGTTTCGATGACTAACAAAAATTTCTTCAAAAGCCGGATCGTTCTCGAAATCAGAACCCACTCCCGTGGAATCTAGACAATTTGGCGAAAAAGACGTTAAAGGTGCTGCAACATTTGGAATTGGTGGTGGAACGAAACGACCAATAATGATGAATGGAACTACTGAAACTACAACTGAAAGCCTTATATCGGTTGCAATTATAACGGAAATGTCTACAACCGCTGCCGCAGATGATGAAAACACTTATGTGCCAAACACTCTGGAGGGACAAGTTACATTGGCTAATGCTGAATATTTACCGGAACATAGCAATGTCAATAGTTCAGCCTACAAATCTTTGGTTAATGAGTTAGAAGCAGAGATCAAGCAAATGGTTGCTAAAGACAGTGACGTTATTTATGTGAAAATTATTGGATTGAAGTAAGTTTATAACTGAAGAGATGGCAATAAATAGTTTCTTAATCTTTTCTTTAATTTTAGACCTGGATCAATTATTGTTGATTATCGAGTGAGTTGGCCAATGACAGACGATACCATCACACCAATGGAAATGAACGAAAGGATCAGCAGCTTTTTGGAAAGAAATAATGACCGACTTTCTACATATTTGGTACCAAAAAATACAATTCGCGTTGCTCAGGTGCCTGATAAATGCTTTGATATTGATCAAATGCAGTAAGTTTTCATTTAAATTGGTTTAAATTCATATTTATAATCATTTTTAATTCTAGATGCGATTACGGTTGCAAGTTTGTTGCTGAACAAGTGGATTTTATTTGTGACTGTCCAGATGAAATGGTTTACAATGACATGTTGAAGAAATGTTTAGTCAAAGCAATTGCAGAGAATCCTAACTATAAACTTGTTCATGAGCACAATAATGGAGCGGCAGAGAGTTCAAGCGCAGAACCCATTAAGCCAGATAATGACAGTTTTGAATTGGACGACGATTGGGGTGATGATTCTGATCCGACACCAGCAAGTGAGCCGAAGAGTTCCTCCGAGCCTTCAAGCATCCCAGAAGGTGAACCCACAAAGCATAATCACGAACATGAAGAACACAAATTTTCCTCATACGAATCTTCGAGTGCAGAACCTAATCCTTCAGGGGAACCCTCCAGCGAACCCAATCCTTCAGGGGAACCCTCCAGCGAACCCAATCCTTCAGGGGAACCCTCCAGCGAACCCAATCCTTCAGGGGAACCCTCCAGCGAACCCAATCCTTCAGGGGAACCCTCCAGCGAACCCAATCCTTCAGGAGAACCCTCCAGTGAACCTAATCCTTCAGGGGAACCCTCTAGCGAACCCACTCCTTCAGGAGAACCCTCTAGCGAACCCACTCCATCCCCTGAAGTGGTTGCAGAACCGACATCTTCACACGAATCTTCTAGTGCTGAGCCAGAACCATCCAGCGAGCCAGAAAGCGAGAAAAACTCTTCTTACAAAGTAATTCATAATTTCGATTCTACTAGCGCGGAACCTACTCCATCTGGAGAACCTTCGACGCCATCTCCTGAAGTGGTTGCAGAGCCCAAATCTTCACATGAATCTTCAAGTGCCGAACCAGAACCATCCAGCGAGCCCGAAAGTGAGACAAACAATTCTTCTCATAAATTACATTTGAATCACGAATCAAGTATCGCGGAACCCACTCCATCTGGAGAGCCTTCCTCACACGAATCCACTAGCGCAGAACCAACTTCAAGCTCTGAACCAGAGCCTTCGGGAGAACCAAACACATTCCATAAAGAAGAATCCACAAGCGCGGAGCCATCATCATCTCATGAGTCAACGAGTTCTGAACCAAGTCCGTCCGGAGAACCAAATCCATCCCAGGAGCCAAGTCCATCTGTGGAACCATCATCATCTCATGAATCAACTAGTTCTGAACCAAGTCCATCTGGGGAACCAGGTCCATCTAGTGAACCAAGTCCATCTGGGGAACCAAGTCCATCTGGCGAGCCGGGAAGTGATTCAGACTCTTCTCACAAAGTACTCCTAAATCACGAGTCTACAAGCGCCGAGCCTACTCCATCTGGAGAACCAATATCCTCAAGTGAACCCTCAAGTGAACCCTCAAGTGAACCCAGCAGCTCTGAAGAAAACAGGTGAATAAAAAAATGTTATAATACGTAAATCACTTTAATAAATATTCCTATTCATCTTTTAGCACACTTTACAATACATCAGAAGGAAGGAAACCTAAAATTGATATTGCCAGCGAGAATGAAGATCATACCACTAAACCGAAAACCAAACCCGTAACTGAAGAACTCGATGATACACCAAGACCAACTGAAAAATATTTTATGGCTACTCAAGCTGCAGTAAATGATTCAAATGAAATAAACGTCTTCGATACAAAAAATACACCCTCCGCAGACGTAAATTCTACTATCTATTCGACAGCAAGTCCAATTGCTTTGTGGAAAGACAACACTACATCTTCCTCAACAGTTTCTCCAAGTCAAATGGATGGTCAATCCGAAATTCATGAAACACACGACATGTCTCCATTCTTGCCAGAGATTGAGAACACTAAGTTGCATGAAAAAACATATTCAGTAACTGAAAATTCATCTGATGCCGATCCAATGCTAAACCATGGATCTTCGCCATTCTTACCAGAACTAGAAAGCAATGATACAATTTTAAATTCTGAGCATGACTTTAATATCCAGAGCAATTCTGCAGAAAATTCTATGAAAGTTGAAAATATAAGTGTTGTACCACTGCATTCAAATGAATCGAGTACTTTAGTAGTTCCCACTGTTATAAAGTTGACAAATTCAACAGACATGTATGGGACGTCAAATTCCAATTCCGATGAAGATTACGATTTCACAGAAACTGATGAAAAGCCCAAAAATACTACAACTGTCATAGATAAAGTAGTTGAAGCAACTGCTAAACTTGGTGAGGTCTTTGGTCTCTCAGCCAACAAAAATATTGAAGAATCAAGTTCGTCCACAACAGAACGATCACCTAATGCAGCATCATCTTTGAATATTTTGCAAACATTTTCTGATGAAGAATCAGATTCAAGCGAAAAGAACGCTACCATCACAACAGAATCTCCTTCGATCATAAGAAGTAGTGCAGAGACTACACAAATGCCAGGCCAAGAAAAAATTGAGTCCAGTTCAACTACAGAATCCCAACAAACGACTATATTCCCAAGCTCAACTGATGACTCCTTGATCATTAAAATTGCAAAAGCATTCGATGATTTCTCTCCTTTCTCAACTACCGAAAAAATCAACGCAACAACAGAAACTCCAATCATTAGGATAAGCTTGGAATCAAAACAACAAGAATTCACTACAGAAGCTATAACGGAATCAGAAGAGATATTGTCTTCGTCAACAACTACTGAAAAGTCATCTTCAACCAAGGATCCCCTTAACCAAGACAAAGAAGATCAATTCATAAATAGTCAAGATTTGCTTGAAAACGATAACGCGTTTGACTCTTTGAAAGGTGTCTTAAAAGTTGTACCATTAGATTCGGGTCCTAAAATTTCTGAACCTCCGCTAACGTCTTCCACTGAGACCAGCAACACAAGCGAGAATGAAATCAACCAGAAAACTACCGGTCATTTTTTAGAGTCAACGACGTTTCTTTCGATTAATTCGGAATCAAAAGAAAAGTCGTTAAACCAGGAAGCGGAAACCGAAAATGAAATAAATAATAAAGAATCGCGATCGCTGCTAGAAGATCAAGACAGTGGCAAATTATTTCAAGCCGGCTTTATCGAAAACCTATCGAGAAACGCCGAGACAAAAAATATCAGCAGCATTGATTTTGTATATTCAAAATGTACATCAGGACAATTTCAATGCAAAAATGGAACATCTATCAAAGACTCGACACAATGCATCAGTTTAAGTGAGGTTTGTGATTCAATAAATCATTGTAGTGACAATTCTGACGAAGATCTTAGTCATTGTAAGGAAAAAAGTTGTGACGGAAATTTCCAATGCACAGACGGAACTTGCTTAGCACGTTCATCAGTATGTAATGGTATCTCAGAATGCTTTAACGGATCTGACGAAAAAGATTGTGATGAGCATCTCTGTAAATTCGATGAGATTTCTTGCAGTAAAAATGGTACTACTCATTGTATTCCAACTCTTTGGAAATGTAACGGAAGAGAAGATTGCCAGAATGGATCTGATGAAGAAAATTGTCCGGAAAACTGTAGTAATACTGAGTTTTATTGTCCAACACAAGGAAGATGCATTCCTGAGAGTTATCGATGCAACGGAATCGTCGATTGCTTAGGAGCAGAAGATGAAAGGTTATGTGATTGTCCATTGGACGCATTTAAGTGCAATTCTGGTGGCTGTGTACCAAAATCTAAAGTCTGCAATGGGCAAACTGACTGCTCAGATTTATCTGATGAGTGGAACTGCTTTAAGTTAGATAAAACAGACAACATCCTGAGCATAAAACGGTTGAGTGAGAACCAGGAAGAATATCAGAAAATGTGTGGCAATAACTGGACAGATGAACTATCAAACCACATTTGTAGACAGTTGGGATTCTCGGGAATGATGAATTGGAGCCATCAAGTAGTAGAAAAAACCAAAGAAGAAAAGTATTTAGTTACAAATAATGACATCGAGTCACTACTGTCTAATCTAAGTGCCATTGAGTCCACAAATTGTGACAGTGGAGTCATTGCTTTGCAGTGCAAAGAGTACATTTGTGGAATCGAAAAACCTCAGACACCGTTTAGAGTGAACAGTGGGATTCAAACAAACACTTCAGATTATCCCAGTCTAGCGATAGTCTTCAACAAGGAATATAACTTAAAGTGTACGACAACAATCATATCTCCTATGTGGGTTCTGGCTAGCTACTCATGTGTTGTTGGTAAAACGGAGTTTATACATCGTAATGAAGAACATAATGTCAATTGGACACTTTATGCTGGAGAATCTATGTTCAGAGATGATCAAAAATTAAACGATAATGTTACACAAGTTGTTGATGTCAGCCATATTGTCGAGTATCCTCAGGTATATTTATAATTTATTTGATTGAACTTTGGATAATAATTTTAATTTCTCTTAGGCAAAGTACAAGCAATTTTTGTATGTAAACGACTATGTTCTTTTACGCTTATCAAGTCCACTAAACTTCAATGATAACGTAAATACAGCCTGTGTAAGTCAAGATCCAGTTAGCAATTCAAATCAATGCCGTACAATTGGATGGTCATCAGATGACGGTAATTCATTTTACGATTTTAATATAAAATCAAACTCAAAATAACCTAAAAATTCATTACAGAAAATATAAAACAGAAATATTCTGTTTATCTCAATACACCAACTATAGATATTGATGAATGTAATTCGACCGAGAACTACAACGGTCTATTACCAGAAAACTCAATTTGTGTTTCTTATGTAAATAGTGAAAATAAAACTTGTTATGTGAGTATTTATGGCCATTTTCTGTTGCAACATAAACTAATAAACATTCTCTTATGTAGAACGACGAAGGATCCGCACTTATGTGTTTCGACGCTGAGAAGGACTGTTGGCTTCTACATGGAACTCTTAGTTATCACGGTAATTGTGGAAGAAGACATCAGCCACCAATTTACTCTGGACTCTCCCGAGAAATCAGTTCGTGGATCGTGCAGACCGTTGGAAATGACAGAATGTTTAGAAATTAATTTTTAATTTGGTGACGCAAGCTATTTGCAACAAAAAAAAAACACAATCCACAAGGCTGAGAAAATGGCGGCCTCAATGCAACTAGTCACATGTATTTGTGCCAATCCGTCTTGAACATAAGCATTTTTCAATGTTTCTTAAATTAAGTTTAGCCGGTGAACTTACTTACTGTTGGTTCGAGGAAAACTATATTATAAGTGAAAAGGAATGAAATTCGATGTATAGAAAAGTTTTACCGTAGTTTTCCATATTATGTTTTAGATAAAGTCTATTGTAGGTAAAAGTTAAGACGTGACGATGACATGCTACTTAAGATAATATTTTGATGATAGAATTAAAAGAAAATTCACATTAGTGCTTTGAGCTTTTCTTTGAATATCAACACGCATTATATAAATAAGAATCATGCTAAAGAAATTTAATGAAGTTATCGCCATCTAAACTTTTAAGTTTAGCATGTTTTACAAATTGTTGAAAAATTACTCAACAATCTGTTATATGCTAATTAATTTGAAAAACTAAAATTTTGTTACCAGATAATTCCGGATAAATTTTTATTTCACATACAGAAATATTTCTTTTAAACTAAAATACAGAATCCGTTTGATTTTTTAGCATTAAATTTTATGTTATAAGATTTTTAATAGTTTTCATTAGCTCGTTCATGTCATGCGAAATAGTTAAGAGTTAAGTGTATAAAGTATTATGATTTACTGCAATTGTTTGAATTATTTTGATTTTTATAATTTTTAAAGGATAAAAGCTTAAAATCTTCCAATAAAATTATTTCTGAACATTTATCATCTCTTCTGTAATTAAATATTATTTATGCTATCTCACAAGAGCTTTTAATTGAAAATGAGACATGCTGTAATTAAAGTTTTTGTTCGAATAAATTATTTAATCAAATCCAATTTAAATTTTTACAAGATTGGCATGTATTCTTCACTTTTCAAACTAATTGGACTCTTACACAATGCATATACTTAAAATTTGATAAAATAAAGCGCTATATGGAATAATTGATAAGTTTTATTTGTTCTTCAGCTGTTTCCGTAATGGTAGTGGATTTTCTGGCTCCTGAGAACTTGTCGATTCTACATCCAAATCCTTTTTCTTGGCATTTTTGACCTTGCCCTCAATGGAATCAATCCTGTCAGTCATATCTTTTAGTGCACTTTGGATTCCACTCTGAATTTCGCTAAATCGTTGCATTGCCACTGCTAAGGTTTCTTCAATCATCTCATTTTGCTGTTTGCAATTACTAAGCTCTCCGTTCATGTCCTTGAGTTTGCCACTGACATCAGGAATATTTCTAAAGTATTCTGCTCCTAAAGTCGGCTCCAACAATTTAATCTTTTGAAGGGTCTCAAAATTGTGAGCTAGTTCATTAGCCACTGTATTTATGTACACTTCTTTAGCCTTGAGCTGCTGCTTGTCGTCCAGAAACGATGGATCCAAGTAAGTTTCTAATTCATTGGATCTTTTCATCACCTCACTGATTTGGCTGCGTCCACTAGTAGCCGAGTTGATGAGAGTATTGGCCGAGATGAGTGCATCGGTGAGGTCTTCTCCTCTGTTCTCCGTATCTTGGCTACTGCTCCCGAGAACATTATTTAGGGCGTCAATACGACGTTCAAGCATATCGAGTGCTTCCATTTCTAAAAAATAAATTCTTTTGATTGATTGTTCATCCTTAGTGTATTGTTCAAAGGTTTATCAATTTACTTACTCTAGTAATGATGTATTTAACAAGATATTAAACAATCAATTTACAGCTGAAATTGATGAAAAGAATAAATATTGAATATTATTTTTAGAAAATGACAGTATATTTTTTACGGCGAATTGCTGAATGAAAATAGAGGGGAGAATTTGATACCGGCGAATTAAAAATAGGTCAATGACCTCAAATTGACAGAATTATTTGTTTTGAAAAGAACTATTTCCTGTTAGAGCTGTTTTGGTTAAAATATCTACATTCCTGGGCTTGAGCAAGTTGTTAAGTGATAATATCAGCTATACGCTGTGACAGATTGTCATGGGAAAAGACCAGAAATAATTTAAACTATCATTTTGTTTACTTCCTTTGTTCATCATCTCAAATTATTCCTTTTAATTAAATGCACAGTTTCTGAAGCTCAGTATCTATCTGTTCTTCGAACAGGAACAAGCTAATTTAATATAAAACCAGTGCAGTGCTAAATAGTTTATGGTGAGATAAACAAATTTAGAACAAATAAATAATTGCATCAGTTTTGTTTATTAATTGCAAAATTTTGTTTATTGAATCTACAGATTGCGAAATGTCTTTGAATAAAGATAGTCCTGGTCATGATTCTAGTAGTTCCAGTGTAATGATTACCGGCGATGATTCCATAACTAGAGATTTCAGTTTAGTTTCATTGGTCTCTGCCGGAAGTACTGGAAGTCAAGATGAGTTTTTTAGTAGTGTTGATCATCCTCAAATAACTCTGAAACGTATGCAGGCCTGCTTAGAGAATCGGGAGCTGTGTGATGTGACTTTGGTGTCTGGGGTGGACAACAAAAAGTGAGTAACGCATTTGATTAACTAGGAAACTGTATTTCCTTTTTCCTAATAAATTTACCATCACACTTCGCATAAAGATTTCTTTGTTCTATTTTCGTACATACTCTTACAATTTTCAAGTTCAGTAATGCAATAAGATACGTCTAGGGACCGTTGCAGCTGCAAGCCATCTCTTTGTGTGCATAAGAAATTTATTGTCGCAAAAATTTAGATTTTCCAGTTTTCTCGAGTTTTTCTCATTCTGTAAATATAATGAAGGCTCAGAATAGATTTTATGAGCAAAAAAGTATTTGAACGACGACTTCATGAAATATCTCTTATTTATCGTGCAATTAGTTATTGTCCACTTACTAATTATTGTTGTTATTAGATCGGCGACTCTTTCTTTACATTAAAAATTAACGTGCACAATATAATTTCATTTGAGTGTTTGTTTAGGTACAAAATCTTTTTGCAATATTAATCGTTTTTGTTTGCATTTTTTATTGGATAATATTTAGAGTTCCAGCCCATCGTCTTGTATTAGCTGCTTCTTCCAGTTACTTTTCGGCAATGTTCAACTCATCTTTGCGAGAATCTACACAAGAAGAGATAATCTTGCACAACGTGCAAGGAGATGCTTTAGAGTTGCTCGTAAATTATTGTTACTCGGGAACTGTGGAACTGAGAGAAGATAATGTGGAAACTCTTCTAGCCACCGCAAGTCTCTTTCAGATGACACCAGTTGTCTCAGGATGTGCAAACTTTTTAGCTAGACAATTGCATTATACTAATTGCTTGGGATTTTCGCTTTTTGCTGAGCAACAAAATTGTACAACTCTTTTGGAGTTATCTACGTCTTACACTTGTCAGAACTTTATGACTGTCTGCAAATCTCAGGAGTTTTTTCAAGTAAGTATTAAAAGTTATTTTTAGTTTTCCTAAAATAGATATTTCCAGATATTTTTTCAAAGTATATTTAGAATAAATACTACAGAGAATAAAACTAATTTTGGAAACATTTTTTAGTTGAACGACCTGCAACTATCAGCCCTTTTGGAGAATAATGATTTGAACGTACCCGGTGAGCAAGAAGTCTTCAACGCTTTAATATCTTGGGTGCAGCACGACAAAAAAGCTCGTATGGAACATGTTCCTAAACTTTTAGCATGCATCAAACTTCCGCTGATCAACCCAGCTTTTCTCGCTGACAATGTAGAGCAACTTTGTATTACAAATGATTGCCAACAATTGATACTTGAAGCTATGAAGTGGCATTTGTTGCCAGATAGAAGGACTCAATATTCAACTGAGAGAACCAAACCTAGGAAATCGACCGTTGGTAAACTTTTGGCTATTGGCGGCATGGACTCGCATAAAGGTTGCATAAGCATTGAAAGCTATTGTCCAAGACTCGATAAGTGGACATTATTGAAAAATATGCCAACTAGACGACTTCAGTTTGGTGTGGTGTTGATTGATGAGAAGCTCATTATTATTGGGGGCAGAGATGGACTGAAAACTTTAAGTAGCGTTGAAACGTTGGATCTCACAACAATGGCTTATACAACATGGCCTTCGATGGGAACTCCACGCCATGGTCTGGGTACTGGAATCCTAGGTGGACCTATCTACGCTGTAGGGGGCCACGATGGGTGGTAATTACCTTTCTATGATTCTTACTCCATTCTATAATCATCATACCATACATAACAATTATTTATTTCTCTTAAATAGGAGTTACTTGAACACTGTGGAACGTTTTGATACTGTGAATAAATCTTGGAGTTATGTTGCTCCTATGTCTACAATGCGATCCAGTAATTCTTATTTCTCATACAATTATTCAGTTTATATTTATTCTAAATTATTTTAGCGGCTGGTGTTGCTGTTTTGGGTAACAGATTGTATGTTGTTGGAGGAAGAGATGGAAGCGTTTGTCACAGAACTGGTAACTGATTTTAATTCTCATCAAGAATTTCTTCTGAATTATATTTTTAGTCGAATGCTATGACCCTCATGTGAATCGATGGACAATGAGAGCCCCAATGCACAAAAGACGTGGTGGAGTGGCAGTTGCTGCTTTGAATGGGTTTCTTTATGCTTTAGGAGGACATGATTGTCCTGCTTCAAATCCAGCAGTGAATCGACATGACTCAGTTGAACGATACGATCCAGCTACAGACACTTGGTCTTTAGTAAATACTCATTTTATTTATGATTGATAAGAAATTTTAATTATTTAAATGTTCTTTAAGGTGGCATCACTGAACTTTGGACGTGATGCTATTGGATGCAGCATTTTAGGAAACTCTTTAGTGGTGGTAGGAGGATATAATGGAAGTGATTACCTTAAAGTAGTCGAACAATATGATCCAGAAAGCAATTCTTTCAAGGAGTTGGCGTCTGTTAACTACAGCCGAGGTAAATTTGATTTTATCTTAATAAAAATAAACTTTTCAAACTTTTGATTATTTTCAGCGGGAAGTTGCGTGGTGGCCATTCCCAACAATCTTGAAGAATGTGCTTTTAATTCTTCCAACAGCAACAGCACCACAGTTTAGTATAAATTGTGTTGGTTTGGTGTGGTTCCTTGTGATGGCTTGCTCTGATTGACTGCTTTGCAAGCGACAATAATAAATTAAGATCCTAGAATTATACTAAAAGGACTAATATTTGGTGTCCAACTGACTGCCTGAACTTGAGCATATCTTCATAGTTTTAAGTTGATTATCTACTAACCTTAATTAGTGAACTGTTCACACCTTGGAATATTTTCAGTAGACATTCAAAAACATATTTGCTTGTAAAACAGTTAAAAAATGCAATTAACAAGTTCCTTAACTAAAAGTTTGCTATTTTATATTAACAATTATCATTCCAAAAATTTTCTACCAAAATTATTCCAAGAGTTCATTCAAAAGTCCACTAAAAACTAAAATGCATGGATTTGAGTTATGTTCAAAACTGTAACTATTCCAAGAAATTCCAGAAACTATTGAAATCAAATTGTCAATTATATTTCGCGCGTTTTTATTTTTATTTAAAGATCCAGGACCAACACAGCTTCAGGAATCGATACTTTTATTACAACCGAAACTTTGAAGTGTTTGACTACTATGTGTGAGCACAACATTTATATCGAATATGTTTGGAATAAGAGATTTTTGTAGTTAAGGATAAATTGTAAATTGTGATTAAGGAAGGAGTTTCAAGGTTAGATGAGATTTTGGAAATTTTATCAAACAATTTCTGCTCACAACTCTGGAAGCTCCTTCAAAACAACAAAATTGGTCTCTGACTTTAGATTTGAAGTGGGAAACTTTATATCAATCATAAAATGATCTCAGATTGTCTTCCCACACTGATTGAAACAATTAAAGAAATTGAAGCATTCTCGAAATTGGTAACGAATATAAAACGCTAGCTGTCCATTCATCAACTATAATTTAATGATTTAGAAAATATATTTTATTGTATTGCAATTTTTTCGCATTTATAATCAATTTTGTGTAACATTATAGTTCAAATCAATTGAACCGGTAATAATAGTGTAATTAAAAATAATCGTATATTTTGTGTAAAAATGAATGAATTAGTTGATGAAGTATGCAGGTCAACTAATTTCAAACACATTTTTGATACAATTGTAAAATAAATTTAAATAAAAAGATACAATCAAAAATCTCCGCTTTTTCTCTTACTTAATACAAATAATAATTGTATACGGTCATAAAAGTTTTATGAACTTTGCATCAATAAAATCCTTCATTTATTTATATTTTTTTTTTTCGTTAAGTAAAAATCCCAATTTGTCTTAAATAAATAGTTATATATATTTGCATAATACTTTCTTCAAAACAATAATGTTCGATACAGTTTGTTAGTTTGTTGGCTGTCTACTTAATCGATACAAAGTTAACAAAATTTGATAAAAATCAGTAAAAACATCAAAATTACGTTAGTGATGATAGAATCATTACAGTCTATTGGAAAAAAATGTTTCATATATTTGTACTTATAATTTAAAATGAGTTAATATTGAAAAATGCGGATAGCCAATTTTGGCAAAAATCAATTAAAATTATTAAATTGGTTGAGTTTAAATGTCTTTGTGTAAATAATAAAAGATGACGATTTACTAACGAACTTTAAATTTGTGCTAGTTTGTCGCCACCTTTATCAAGAACCTTTTACTGGTAAGTATATAATTTTTTTAACGATCAACATCAGACTAAAATTATGAACAATTCGTTTGTGAAGTGTAAACATTAAGTGCACTTTGAACCATTTCCTTTGGAAATAATTTCAGCTACAATTCAATTAAGTAAAGTTTGTTTGAAATAATTTAAAAATCAATAGATTCACATTAGTAATATCTTAAAATTCTTTAAAAAATGCTTTCTAGTATCATTGTATCTTCTATTCAATGTTGGGATGATTTCACGTTATTTCATTGATAAATTACAGTAAAACACTCAAACAATGAAAATTCAAACAGTATATAGCTGGTCTTCGAGACCTTCAACAAAATCCTATTGCACAATTTTGTACAGGGGCGGACCCATATCCTTACGTATTTTTAAATCACTTTATCCATAATTTCCTTACACTATCTGCTATTTTCAGTCAACTTTAAGAATCCTCGACCATATAAAATCAATTTGAATCCACCTCGATATTTCTCGATGTTCTGCACAAACTTTAGGACTTGTCTTATATTATTTAGGCGTTTCCGTTCAGTAAATTTTTTTCAATCGCTTGCGGAATGTCGTCCGTGGTCTTAGTATTGATATTGCATCCAATAAGCTCATTACAAGGCAAAAGACCTTCCTGTACTCCCTTCATCTTTTTCAGTAAATCGTAGTTAATTCTGTCGCTCACGACCGAGTCTTGTCTAAAATTAAATTAAGTTTAGTATTAATAGTCTAAATATCTAGTTAAAAACAAATCTTACTTGTATTCAGAATGATTGACAACTTGTTTCCTGATCCAAGACGCAGTAGTCAAAAGCTTTCCAGAAGCTCTCTTGGAAATAAACTTTAGGTACTGTTGAATAGTGCAATGAGTATCTGCATCTACTTCCATTGAGCTTAAATACGTATTGATGAGTGGAATAAGTCCAGGGAAAGTAGCATTTCCGTTGAAAATTTCATTGATAGTCAAAAGCTCACATCCGCCACACTCTCCAGCTTCCTCAGCTTTCTGATCGCACTTGCTCATTTCAGGGTTTTCAGTTACATTTTTGCGGAACCAGAATTTTTCATCAATACATGCGTTTCTCTAAAAAAAGAATATTTAATTGTTATTAAATGAACTGCAAAACTTTTAATCATCACTCACTTTCTGAGCAGTTTTCATATTTTCGTCCACTTTGCTGATAGGAATCAAGAAATTCAGCTTGAAGGACAAAATCACACGAGTCAACAATACAATAAAGGTAACAATTGCAGCATTCTCGAAATCTGTCAGCTGTAATTCACAAGGTCTGAACTCAACACGCCAACCAATGGGTGAATTTGGTGGTGGAGGCTTGAATCTCATTGTCTGCCAATTTGTTGATTGAATGTTCTATAAAAAAAAGAATTTTAGAAATACAATTTGAGTAATGCTTCAAAATAATTACCTCAAAATGATCAGTATCTTCTTTGTCGTTCTGGTGAATTTTTTCGCTGAACAAGGAAACAGTATCTCTGATGAACAAATGGGCGATATGCTGAGCTAGTAAATGATCGATACCACCCTTTCTAAGCTCCTCATAAATTTTCTCGTCATAAACCAACGGAACATCGTTATATCTAGAATTTAAAACCCATTATAAAATATTATATGATATAGTTAATGAAACTTAAATCAATATCAATTTTTCCATCTAAATATTATATTGATTTGGTTTTAGGCCATAATTATTTAATCATTAACAGGGTACTCACCTTTCACCTTCTGGCGACAGGTAAGAGTCGATTGAATCGTAGCGTGACTTGTTAATGCGGAACTGATTGTTCTTTAGTGGCACTTCACCACGTTCTTCTGGTGTTCTACAATCCACACTTGCCGAAATAACATTCCACCTAAAATCAAATTTTCAGTATAAGTGATTCTTGAGCACTTAAAATAAATGTACCTGCAATCAATCTCTGTCAATAACCCACGATAAATTGGAGATGCGGCAGTAAAAGCCAACATAATCGGGCAAAGAGGAGTTAATTGATCGTATAGTTGTCTCGCTTCCTTAATGCTACAAGCCTGGAAAGTCATCTGCAAGCAGCAACATCCCATACCGAATCCCATCGCATCCATGTGCACATGATCTGGATGGCTTGGAATACTTCCGTTTACAGGAATTTGTGTATTTTTGTCCTTGAATATTGGCAAGTTGATTGAAACTTTTTCGCCTCGTCGCATTCGTATGTTTCGAGTAAGTGTCCGAAAACGTGGATCTAAAAATAAATGATATGTTGAATATTTAATTTTACCATCAATTTAATTATCGAAACAATTTTGACAAACTGATGAAAAAGAAAAAAATCGGATATATAAAATTATTTCTATCTAAATTTTTAAAAATTCAAGACTTTAAAAAGTCGATAAAAAAATAATCGCTCTAAAATATTTCCAAGAAACAACATGAAATATTAATTACAATGTCAAAAAAATATCGATATCTTAAAATTTGCTTTATCATGTTTTTGCAATCAAATCTAAAGTAAAATATACTTACGTCCAGGGAAAATAGCTTCATCTGGGAAAAAATTTGATCTAGCTGAGCAATCAACATCATCTGGACGCACTTCATAGGGTGGTTCAGTAAATTGTGGACATCCCAATCTCGGGAAATTTGTGATCGACATAACAGTTTCGTTTGGTAAAAGTAGGCCAGCAACTTCTTCTCGTCGGTATTTCATGTTAGCTTCAATTACATTGAAATGAGCCAATAAAGATCCATATGGTTTTCCTGGGGTTCCTTCAATCATGTACGCGCCATACTCAGGTCGCCAAAGTGATCTCACAGAATCTGGATCAGCCAATTCTTTTTCATTAAGTTTTTGAAGAATATCATTAGCTCTCAAACTAACTCGAGCAACTTTTTTTTCATCATCAAAACTCACGATTACGTATTCTACCTATAAATTATTTTAAAGAATAAATAAATATCATTTAACCAAAATTGAAAATAACAAACCTCATCCCCAAACTTAAGTACATCTTCCTGTCTATCTCTCAGCCTTGCATACAAATTGATAAACTGTTGAATACCGTGTTCCTGCACATGTTTCGACAGCTTCTTAGTTTCCTCCCATGATAGTGGGCTCCCTTCCGTTAAAAGTCCCATAGTTTTACTTTAAAAAATCTATTTAGAACCGAAGAAAGAAGATTTTTAGTAAATATGTTGTTGAATTTATAGCTGTGTCATCACTTAACTCTAAGTTAGTTTTCTAAAACAAATAAACTTGAAAAGTCATCGAGAACTAAAAAATTTATTATGTCGTGCACTTGAATGTAGTTAAGCATGATGTTTGCTCTCATATTTGCTTGAAAATCGATAAAATTATCAGAAGCAAAATATTCATGCGATTTCGCTAATAAACCGAAAATCAACTCAATAAATTGTGTTTATATATTATAGAATAAACAAGTAGTGTATTAATTACATACTACTATCAATATCATCTTAATTTAGATTTATCGCACTATAAAAATATTAAATTGCATCATTGAAATTTCGAAACAACAATAGTTGTAATATTATCTAACACTCATTCACGTGATCTTGAGAAATACGAATGGAACTTTCGAGGCTCTTGTGAAATTCTGTCACAAAAAACAATTAGAGAAACTGTAATAAATTAGATGATAACACTATAAAATTGTGCAATTCATGAAACAATCATTCGTTTCTGCTATCAGTTACACTAGATAGATAATAAATGTTAGCCTGGAATATTCGAAGCAATTAAACATTTTCCCAATAAATTGTTAGAAAGCACACCTTTTCCTCTTGTTTTGAAAACCAAACCAATTTTTAGTTAATCAATTTAAGTTGATATTTTATTATTTGTGCACGAAAATTTATCAATGAATTCAAGAAAATTGCGTAAAAATTTAGATGTTAACTAAGTGACAACTTGCATGGAACTGAATAAGCAAAAGAATTGCTTTTATGTCCAAAGCAAAAATGTTAATTCATTATGACGTCACTAATAATAATTAGGAATATATATTTGTGTTGGTCAATAATGTGTACAACACAACTACTACTGTTAATATTTCATTCAAACTAGATTCGTTGTATTATTCATAAATTTCATTCACAAATTACAAGAAAAATTATTTCTTCTTCTTAGTTTTCACGTTTTTACCTCGAGATTTAGCCGAAAACAGCCACAACAGTTTGAATGGACACTACTTATGTTGCTTCACACTTTATTCCTGAAGTTTACCGAGTATTTTATGTAATAAAGTAACTACTTAAGGCTTTTAATTAGTACTTTCTTAAGCCGACCAAAAATCTAAAACTCGCCTTGATTTCGCCGTACATCTGACAGCTGATCTGACAGTAGATTTCCCGGCGAATTGAGGAAGATCGGCTGCTCGTCAATTTTCAATTAGTGGCTTGATCAATTAGAACTAATCCATAATGGCTCTACCCAAATTACCCGACAACCAGCAATCTTATGCAGGTGTCCCAGAAGCAGTTTTTGTGGTGAGGATATGAAAATTAAATGAAAATTTAACCTATCTAGAAAATTAGAAGTGAGCAGTTTTCTTGAATTTTCTGAAAATTTATTCCCTCAAGGATCCAAGAAGGATAAAAGAATTAAAAGGCGATCTTTAAAAAGTTGAAAACGATTGTAGTTTGTGACTCATAACTTCATTGAAAATCCAGTTAAAAGATTTTTTTGGATAGAGTGGGAGGATGACAAAATTGAGGCTTAAAGTCAATTAAAAATTTTCATAATAATGTGTTATATATTATTTTATAATTCAAACATCTTTTTCTAGGATGATGTTGACCTTTTCATGGCCCAGCCCGAGAACAACAACGAAGTGGAAAAGGTTTTAAAAGCATTGGATGAGCAGCACAGCAAATACAAGTTTATGGAACTCAACATGGTGGCCAGAAAACGAAGATTAAAGCAGCAAATTCCCGATCTGGTCAAGTCACTGGAGATGATTAAAATCCTAAACGATCAAGAAGGCGATTTGGATACTCATATATTGCTAAGTGAACAAGTATTCGTCAAGTCAACTGTGCCGCCAACCAAAACTGTCTACTTGTGGCTCGGAGCTAATGTTATGCTTGAATACCCATTACCAGAAGCCGAAGAACTGCTAAAGCAAAATATGGAATCAGCTTCCACCAATCTTAAGTGCTTGGAATACGATCAGGACTTCCTTAGAGACCAATTGACCACCACTGAGGTGAACATGGCTCGCGTCTACAACTGGCAGATTAAACAACGCCGAAACACGAAGAAAGAATAAGCGGATTTTGTTATTTTGCTAAGATTCTTTTTATTGCTTTAATTTTATTACTGAATTAATTGTTTTGGATTAACATAAAAATTCTTCATACTCACACACACTTGGATTAAAAAGCAGCAGCACTAAATACTGGCATATTGCATTTGAATTTTGTAAATCCACTTAGATTTTATGGAAAATTGCAAGAATAAAACTTTAAATTTCATTTAAATTACATTTTGGGTTTTATGGCTGGAATACTGGTTCAATTATTACTAGCAGGGTTTTATAGTTAAGGAAGACTAAACTTTTTCGATTTTCATCAAGTTGCTAAGACTTTAAATTTCAAGAGTAACAAATAAGATTTGTTACATGTAACAAAGTATTTGGTAACATCTTCAAATCAAAAAACAAATTTTAAAGAGCAATCGAAAATATTTAGCCTTCGTCATTATAGAATATTTCATCTTATTTATCAGCAGCTACAGGAGCTTCCGGGACTTTTTCTGGCTCCGTTGCAATCTTCACTTCTTCAGTCGTGATCGGAGTAATCTCAACCGGTGGTTTAACTTCAACTATTTCAACCACTGGCTCCTCAATTTTTGGAACAACATTTTCCACTTTGATTTCTTTGATTTCTTTTACTTCTTTCGGCACTTCTTCAACTATTTTCTCCGCATCTTTACGACTCAAAGCTTGTTTTAAAAGCTCTATTTCTAGACGTGCTTCAGCTAATTCACACTCGAGTTCTTTGATCCTTGTTTCTTTATCATCAGTCGTAGCAGTTCGAATTGTCTCCATTGCTGCTGTGCTCAAGTTTCCCAAGCTGTTTTGAAGGTACTCGATGGCTAAAATAATTTTTCGTTTTAAGGGTTTTTAAAAACAAAAAATATTTAAATAAATTTACGGTTATCTGGTCGTTTCAAATTAAGATCCACACATATTTTGGTGAGCCACTCTACAACTCCATTAGTAGTTAAGTAAGTGACGAGGTGGTTTTTCTGGAGCTCCATGGACTTTGAGCTGGGTGCTCCATCCAGTTTCTTTACACTATCAATAGGATCCATATCGTTGAGACAATACTTTGAGCTTTTAAACGTTTTTAAACAAACTGGAATTGTATTTTATATTGCTTTTAACAGATAGACTTTTTTTAGTTTACAATTTTTCATAAAAACTTGAGCTGGAAAATTTTTATCAATTCGCCACAATCAGCACTGGAAAATTTGCCATATCAGTGAACTCACCCACGCTCACGAAAAAAGAGAAAAATTTTCTCTGAGAAGTTTTCCTTTTCCAGTTACGAAGAGTTTCAAAATAAAAATATATATCAGTTATGCTGCCACCACAAATTGATTCAGTCGTGAATTTTGGAGGTGCCGCTTGACAGTGTGTTTTTAATTAAAGTCTTATAAATTATAATAAATTGATCATAAATTTTTGTGTAAATAAGCAAGTGGAAAATAAACAAATCGAGTGCGAAAATCATAAAGAAATATTATATTGGGGATTATGTTGCAGAAATAGTTTGATTCAGATAAATTGGTACGCATTTTTGAATTAAGTTTTCATCAACTTTCTCTTCATTTTCATCTCTCTTGTTTTGTGTATTAAACATACCCTGAATTTATTCAAGTTCACAAGTTCATATTATTTGCACATTTATTTCTTTTTATTAAAAGAAAGTGAGAGTTCTCAGAAAATCTCAGGGATTGCGCAAATGAACGCCAAAAGTCATTGTACAATCTTTGTGATATAAACAAAAGATAAAATAATATGATAACACATATAAATTGATTGGTAAAATTTATGAATGAATTTTGGGGGTAAATATTCAAATTTTGCCTCATATGTGCACAAAAGTTCTTTACTTTTCTAATTTTGCTTTAATTGATGAACTCTTTTGCAATATTGGGGCTTAAATTGCATATTACTGGAATTACGTTTTCAAGATATATCTTAACATAACTCAGAATATTTATTATACCAGTTTAAAATATTACAAAAAGAAGGAGAATTTCGAGCTTTTTTACAGATCGTATATTATTTATGCTAACATATTTAATTTAACTTTTTGCAGAGAAAATCAAATTCGATCACAAAATATTCTTTGATAATATGTTTTAATGATTTTTCTAAAAATGTGGTATTCGACGCATAAATTCTTTATTTCTTATTTTACTTAAATCTCTGAAAATATATATACCAAAGATTTATAATATTTAAAAGATACTCTTCTTTCCTAGAGAATTATTTCGTCTTATTTGTAATTGAAGATTCCATCTCCTATTTCCTTTCTTTGTAAAGATCAAACAAAGTGACATGTTGAATGATGCTTTTATCATTTCAACAATGTATTTGATTGAGAGACTTGGGAATAATAGAAGCTTTTGAGTTGTAATATTCTTTAAAATTTTTGTTTGTAAACAAACATAATATGATTATATGTTGGTTTCAACGTTTATATCCAGTCACACAATATGTGCTTGAAATAGCTTTTAATAAAAAATGAGATTATCTTAGAGATTTCAGACCAACATTTTATTTTGGTATCACAAATATCATGTTTGCAAGCTTTTTGAATTCTGATACCAAAAATTTAAATAAGAAGGATAATGAGAAAGCTGGGAATTGCAAATTATCATGTATAAATCTTTATTTCGATTCGCACACAAACTTTTCATTTTCAGATTTTACAAAATGAAAATATCCTGTAAATATATAACCTTTAGTCCAAGTACATTATTCCAAATTAAACTCCATTCATTGGTTTTCTAATTTGCAGTAAAAGTCCTCATTTAAGAGTATCAATTCAATTAAAAATGATGATCTAAATAATAAACGATTTTGACACCCAAAAACCTCAGAATTAAAGAAGAAGTTAGCTTTAAAGCTCAATATTTAGTAGAGAGGATTACTCCATACCCTGAGTTTTAATTCCGTAGAAAGTTTAGTATTTGATTAGAATCTTATTTGATTTTAATCAAAAACCTTTCCATCGCTTTATAAACACTTCATATTTGAGTTTATCATAAACATATCATCAGAAATAAGTTCAATCTACCTATCTTCAATTATCTCAACATATCAGTTCTGAAAAAGAAAATAAATCAGAAAAGTTTTCGAAACTATAAGCAAAAGCATTTAAGCTCATTCTACGAACTCATCTAAAACAGATTTTGCTACTAATACTATCATTTTTGCTCCCACGAGCACCGACTGCAATGTTTGTCAATTTTAAGAGCTTATATGCTTGAACAAATAAGGCTTAACTGATCACATTTATACGTGCTAATGTCTGTAGATACACAAAATACTGTGAAAACGAGACAAAAACTGCTGTCAACATGTGAATGGGATGGAAACTAGCTTAATTAAAATTCAAATTATTTAATTTGATTAATTATAAGGTTACACTATGGACGTATGTGATGCTCTTAATATTGTTTATACTATTGTTTATAATCTTTGCAATTGATTATACGGAAAATTGTTTGAGTTTCTGCTCAACTGCTTTTATCCTCATCTTTAATCCAGTATCTATAAATCTCATCAAAAAATGACATTTTTCTCAGAAAATTTCAATTAAAATCACATATATTTTTGATGCTTGGTTTTTGGAAGAATCAAGCGTGAAGTATGAAACAGATTCAACATCAAATTAATAATGTGTTGGTTAGAAAATTATAAAGCACGATGTAAGGATCTTGTTGTAATGAATCATTTTTGGAGTAAAAATATCAAGTTTCATATCGTCCTGCAACAGAGATCATTGTCCCTTTTTAGATTTATTGAGATTGGGACTTTTTAGGAGATTTTTGAACTTGTTAATGTTTTCCGCCTAATGGATATTTGGGGGAAATTAAATATTTGTTCAGAATAGACGCTTTCAAGTTGATACTATTTCAAGTATTTTTTGTTTGTTTGTCAGAAAGCATTGATATTTTAGCAAGATAAATGTTAAGCTTTTCAGTCCATAAGTGTTCTTTTTATATATTCGTGAACTTCACAATTTGAAGTCTTGTATGTTTCTTATTCTTATGATACAAACGTTCGTACAATATGATATTGCTCTGTATGAAACAAAATCTTCTTCTGTATTCTCTGGTTTGAAATTTCCATAATAATGGATTTATTTTTATAAGGCTTCGAAAATCAACTCACATCGTCTGTTTTCTGCTATCTTCAGCCACAGAGCTCCTCCACAAATTGCAACAACCAGCCAACTTGCGCGATATTTCACATAACATAGTTGGTTATTGCGATTTAAGGAGGAGCTCTGTGGCTGAAGATAGCATAAAACAGACGACATGTCAAGTAAATTTTATTCTTAGAGCAGCATAAACTCTTCTGTAATTTATTCCATTTCTTTTTAAGTACAAGCAAACATATTTTATTTAACTCATATATAGTCTCGTAGGTATTTCAATTTAAAATTTTATTCCAAAATTTGCACGTTGAAAATATTAAATCAAAAGTAGATCTACATTCTACATTCTACAACCTTCAAAATGATTCAGAAAAGTGATAAAAAACCCAAAATTTTTTAATCAAAATTAACAAAAATATAAATTAAAAAATTTGTCAATAACCAAAATTAAAATGATTTTTTTTTCGTTTTATAAGCTGTTGTAAAATCAAAAAAACATATTTCATAATAAATAATTTCAAACACAAATTCTTGGTTATGTTAAATTATCTTTATGGCTTCGCCTTATTCTGCTCAATTGGTATTTATTTTATCCTATTTCTTGGGACCTAAATCAAAATCATGCAATGCTAGCAAACTCACCAAATTTAGCCACTCAACCTTTTAGACTTTTTTTTTGTTTGCTAATTCTACTTTTATATTATTTATTCATATTTTTAACATCAACAGAAAAGTCTCAAAACCAACACAAATCGCAAAACCTCAGATTTCTTCCCAAGAAACTTCCATATTTGCAACAAGCACTTCTGCAATTCCAATTTAAGGAGAATATTTTGTTTCTTGAAACTAAGAAACCTACATCAAGTAATAGAGTTAAAGTTTCCTTCATGAATGTAAATATATAAATAGAATAAATTAATTCAAACAGGACAGGAAAAGTATAAGAATGATGTCATAGTTACATTTCATTTTAATCATAATTGTACATATCCGTTTCTTATTTCGAACTTCAATCAAAGCTCGAAGATTTTCTATACGCAACAGGTTAAAAGCTATAGGAATCAATATATTTAACTCTCAAGATTAAAATTCAATTTCATTATTGACAAGAAACCCTTTCTGTTCACATTAGCAACGCTTTCTTGATTTCCAAAAAATCCTTTTGGCTTTTCCATGGGATTTTTTTAAGGGGGTAACTGCTTTAGAAGCTTTAAATCTAATTAGGTTTCATGAACAGCATAACCAAATAACCTTTAAAACAAACGTTAATTTTACATAAATATCCGGTTTTTTTGGCTTATTATGGATGTTGTTGATTTACGAAAGGTTTTGATTAATTTTTTTCAGAATATTTAGAAAATTTTATAATAATAGGAATTTTCATGATTTATTTCATGATATTTTAATTATTTGAAAAGACGTGCAAAGCAGTAACTGATAAAATTTAGAAGCGTCAACATCATTTTCATGTATTTATGCTTTTCTAGTATGTATATCTAATAAACACAAAACATATATCGATAGAATAATCCAACTTTGTGAAATTTTGTTGAAGGTCTCGATAAAAGCTTTGTCAATCCATTTATGTTAAGTCTTACTTACAGCAGATCAAGTCAACTAAAAATAAATAAATCGGAGCAAAGTTCATGGATCAAGGACAGATTTTTGTACGATTCCTATTTATCTAGAGCTTTGATAAGGTTAATATTAACTGGAATAATATATTTCTGTGCTTTTTTGATTTGCTTGATTTATATATATAACAACAACTGAATGATATTCCAATATTGTTGTCATAAATATTGTTGATAGAGTCCTGCAGCTTTTAATAAGATTAATGTTTTCCAATTTCCCATTGGATTTCTTATTTAGGTTTTTTAGACTCAAATAAATTCTTCATATCATTCAAGAAAATGGCTTTTTCTACATCCAATATAACTGCAGTGAACTTTAGAAAATACGATCAGATACGATGTCAATATATAACATAAACTAAAATATCATATTAAATTTCATTAACTAGCAATAAATATTATTCTTCATTGGAACACAATGAACACATTTTAAAATTAATTGTAAAGCGAGGTAGCAGCGTCCATAAGTTTATATATTCTTTTGCGGTTTATACGACTTTATGTGTAAAAGCTATTGAAATAGGAAGACCATTAATTATTCTTATAAGTTAAAAGCAGAATATAAAATACAGAATGGAATTGAAAGTATAGTAATAAGATCTACAATAATTTGTATAAAAGATATACGGCATTAGTATTTGCATTTAATTGCTATCAGTTCTGTTTCTACCAATTATTCAAAAGATTACATTAATTTAAAACAAATTGACAATCAATCCGTTTTACTGTTGTAGCTATTTGGTGAAATCGAATTGATTCGATTCGAATCACCTTTTCTTTTTTTTAAAGGGTTTTTCCCGAAAATTACCAAGAAAATCAATCTCTGTTTGTTCACGATCAAATTTCAGAATACTTAAAAGTTATCTAACTGTGTCATTGCCTTGGAATCGAAGTTCAGGCTTTTTCTAACCAACAAAAAATATTGATGTAGTTTTACTGCGTTAATTGCCGCACAATAAAATTGAAACGTGATGCTTATTCGTGACAGAAATATGATCTAATTTCCTTAGAAATTTGAATTCATTTTTCACAACTTAGCTGGTTGTATTTTCCAATGTGTCTTCCAACTATTTGTTCAATTGAATAATATGGTAGTCGCATGTCGGGAGCGCCTCGAGAAGCAAGAAGTGGGCATCGGGATTATGTTCAATGTCTCAATGAAAAGTTTGAAAAATGAGAACGACAATTAAAACATAATTCAGTTCAGATCCTCGCAATTGAAATCAATTGAAAAACAATTGAGAAGGACGATCTGAACATTGAACATGTTTGTAGAATAATTAAACTGCCTATTAGAATTATAATTAATCTTTTTAATGTCAGCTATAAGTATTATGATTGAGTCATCCGGGGCTTATCAATTATATTATTGCTTTTATAAGGAATCATCCTTGAACAATGTTTGCTTGTGCAAGGAATGGAAAAACTTTGTGATTGCGTAATAATACAATCTTTATTGATGTTAAAATAGTTCTATATTTTTAATTGTCACCTTTTACTCATGGTGAGTCCTATTTAAAAGTTTTTCACTATTCTGTACAATTGGGAACAAATTAATTAAAATTGTTGGAATTCAATAAATACTCTAATAAAATACCGTCACATCATTCCTAATATTTTTATTTTTCTATCATTGAAATTGAAATTAAATTTATGTTGATAGAACCGCACTTAGCACAGCTTTTTGATGTTATTTGCTTTCTATTTACTGTAAACGATCACGTAATTTGATTTCTACCGCGTTAATTAAAATTTCAAAATGTGATTTTCTAAGTAGCAGAATTCAATTTTGTAATTCTACTTTGTTGTTATAAGAGAACAATAAATTTATAATATCTATTCTTCTATTATAATTTTCTGAGTATTATGGTGTATAATTATAAACATATTTTCGAAAATTTTGTTGCAAACTTAAGACACTTTTCGCATGTAATAATATTTAAATGTAGCCAAAATTATTATGTGGATAAGGTAATAAAATGGTAGCTGTATATTAATTGATTTACCTTTTCCACACATGAACATATTGAGCTTTATTTTTGATGGTTAATGGGAAGCTTTATTGTGCCATTTAAATCTATGATGATAGTGTATATTTGTATCAAGGGTCTTTTTCAATTTTACTTTTTTGAGAATCCATTTCCACAAAGCTCCATAAGTCCATACAGTTCATAGCTTTCGATTGCAGTTTTGTAAGCCTGTAATTGCTATAGTGCAAAATATTAAAACTGCGGAAAATTCATCGAAAAATCGTAAAATATTGGTCCCAGACGAATTCAGTATAAAGTCATAAACACAGTATTTAGCGCAATCAATGGTGTGTGGAAAATTTTATTAAATGTGTTATTGTTATGAGTTATAAGCTACAGAAAATTTAAGAATAAATAACATGTTCACAGCATGATGGATATTAAATAACAATAACGAACATGTCACCATCCAACAAATTTTAAAACATAAAATTGAAGTATTGTTGACAATATATGTTTGATACGGTTCTTATTGTCCAAATAAACTGTACAAGTTTCATACAATATTATTATGTTTCAAAATGATGAAAGGACCATCTGATTGTGATTTTTAGCTCGTATCGAGCTAGTGTCAACAGCTTTGTTCCTAGTCTCATATAATTATGTTATGACAACTTGTTATTAGTTTTACAAAGTTCTAAACGATTTAGTTCAAAAGCTCATTTTACATTAATTCCACATTTATGAATTATTTAATTCAACGATAAGATTTAGTTTAATCGTTTTCATTAGATTTCATGAATCTTCAGGAAACAAAGTTTGTTAAAATGGTTTAATACAAATTAATCAAAAATTTATATTTAGACTAAGTTAGTTAATCTGCTTTTCAAACATCTAAAAATATATTAACAAGCTTCTTTGATACCTTGACCTAAACTAAATCACGCATATTTATAGAAAACTTGATCAAAAGAAGTACTATAATCCTCTCCTTCCAAGAGATGCATGCGAAAATATAAGTTTTCTTTCTAATCGAGTTCATAAATATATCATCAAATTCAATATAAAGGTGTAGCTATTTTTACCTCAACAAAAATCAACTGCGAAAAGATTCTGCTCGGTTTTCCTTAAAACAACAAGAGACAGTTGGTGCTAGTAGCCAATCACTCCTACAGAATCTACATAATTAATTGAGAAACAATTTGATTTTTGGATCAGGTTCAATATTCCAGCATGTGCTAGTATAGTTAAGTAAAATTGGCAAAACTTTTCTCATTTTGCTCTAAAACTCATGTGAGTGACGTTTTGCAATCTTGCTGGTAACACACAGTGATCCATCTCTGTGGAGCATTTCATGCATCACCAGGTTCTTCAATAAAAAATATTGGAGAATAAGATGCTTCAAATAAATTTAGTGACTGAGTGAATTTTTGGATAAATTCGATTTATTCGAGTCCTATCTATGTTTGCAGTTTGATGCAAATTTAAAGTTATGACGATGAACGAAAATTATGTGAATTTCTGCTACCGAATCAAATTATCACATATTTCTTCTAAAATATTCGACATGATTAAATATCAATTTTCTCAAAGTAAACAACCAAAAACAAATAAGCTTCAAACTGAACTTGAGACAACCAATAATTGTTCAACGATGTATAAAATTCAACATATTATTATTATGTTACTTATAATATTTTCATAAATATAAGAGAAGAAGAACATAATTTAAACTTATGTCCGTTTGAATTTATATATTGGTATAGTTACTTCAGGGCATTTTGTGTTTTCTAGAAAAACCTTCAGCTTCTTAAGAGAACATCAACATTTTTCATTCAAAAAAAACAGTCGAAACAATTTTTTAATCAAATGTACATTTTGTGTTTTTACGGTCATTTTTTGTAATCTCATATTACCAGGGACGAGCACTTTCGTTTCTTTTTACAGCACCTGCTCCATTACTAGCTTCAAATTCCCAATACTCAAATCCAACGCATTGTAATTTCTAACAGACAGTCAATTTTATTGAATTTTTCTTCAAATTTGACTATTGATTTTTGGAGAATAAACTTTATGACAAATAAATATTCGAAATTAATTTCCACTTTCTGTTGTGCGATGTCCTTCTCCGCACTTCGATTGCATGCAAATTGTAAGACGAGCAAACCAAATAAAATATATACAAATGAATACAGTGAAAGCAATTCGTGCAGTCGCGTAATATTCAAGTAAAACTTGGAGTAACTATGCAACCAGAAGCTAAAGTTTAGCTAGAGAAAAGTATCGTAAAAGTCATCATTCACGTTTGGTCGAGTGACTAGAGCGGACGGATAAAAGCTCAAAGCGGCTTTAGAGCTTACACATTTCTTTCTTTCGTTTGATACATCTTTTTTACATCTACTATTTATATATATACAAATTTGCGGTGGCGTCGTTTTAATGCGTTTTCTGTCTAGTGACCTAATCAAAAATAATTTGAAAGTGTGCTTAGATCAATCTTTATTTTCTCGAACATCCACAGGCTCTTTGACGAACACCACATATCACAATGTATGGACTTTTATTGGAAAACTTATCTGAATATGTGAAAACTGTTTATGGGGAGGAGAAATGGGAAGAGATTCGAAGACAGGTAGCTATGATGAATTCGTAGATTTTTTTACTTCAAAAATCTTTAAACTTTTCTTATTAATTTAAAAAATCTGGAAAAAAAATTAATAAAATTAATTTCTTCCCACAGGCTGGCATCAATTCACCTTCTTTTGGAGTACACGAGGATTTTGATGAGGACATCTTAAATCGCTTAGCTACAACAGCACAGCAGGTACGAAATTAATTAGTTGGAGGCTGAAACAATTATTCACTTCTAAGACAAAATTGATTACAATGTTTTCGATTTTGAGAATAATTTGAGATTGTCGTAAATGTGACTTTAATATGTTAATATTGATTGATGCGTGAAAATTTTGATTTTAAACAGCGTGAATTTGTTTAATCTTTTGCTCCTTTATCATTATCCAGCTCTTGAATGTATCTGAAAGTGAGTTCATGGACCAGATGGGAGTGTTCTTTGTAAACTTTGTCAGCCAATATGGATACGATCGCGTTCTTTCTGTCCTTGGACGACACATGCGAGACTTCTTGAACGGTTTGGACAATTTGCATGAATACCTCAAGTTCTCCTATCCTTTGATGAGGGCTCCTTCATTCATCTGCGAACAAGAGTAAGAAATTTTTATTAAACACTCGAGAAATTTAAAAAGATTTTTTTTAACTTTGAAGCACTCATCAGAGTACTTTTATGTTAAGCCTTTAACTTATAATTGATACTCAAAAATCAAGGCTTGAATTAACAAATAATTGTTCATTTATTTCAGAACAAGGCATGGATTGACGCTTCATTACAGGTCAAAGAGGAAAGGTTTTGTGTATTACGTGATGGGCCAAATCCGACAGGTGAATAAAATAAAACAAGCCTTCGAGACATAATTCATAAACACCATAATTAATCACAATATTTATTAGATACCCAGCAAGATTTTGTCTCAATCAATAATTTCCTTTGATTTGCATTTTGATAAAAATTTATGATGTTTGATTTATTTTATCTTTTTAAGGTGGCTCGTCATTTTTATCACAAAGACATGCAAATCGAGCTTGTACAATCAGATTTTTTGGGCGAGACGAATCATTATACTTTTCAGTTGACTTTCGACAATCGTGCTTTTTCGTTAGCATCCCTTGCAATGACCAGAGAAGAAAAGCATCTCCCAATCTCTGCTTCAGTACTATTTGAAATATTTCCGTTTTGCATTGTTTTCGGGTAATTATAAAGTAAAATCATTGTTATTCAAGTTAATTACTGATTTATTTTATAAGCTCGGACATGCTGGTGCGGAGTATCGGCAACTCTTTGATGGTAATTCTTCCAGATTTACTGGGAAAGAAGCTTACTAACTGGTTTGATCTCAAACGACCTCTCATAGCATTCAAATTTCAAACGGTGAGTTTCTAATCATTTTATTCCAAAACTTCTAACTACAGTTTAAAAAACTAATTTCCCCCCTGCTAGATTTTAAACAGAACCAACAACATTTTTGAGCTTGTGACTGTCAAAGAAGTGCAAGAACGCCCTGGAAACCAACGAAGAACCGAGCAACAAATGATTAAAGATGAGAAAGAAGAAGACGTCGAAAAAAAGCTCAGGTTGAAAGGTCAGATGATCTACATGGACAATTGGCAGTTAATCATGTTTTTGGGAACCCCTGTTATGCCCAAGCTGTCATCCCTTATCAACACTGGCCTATACATTAATGATTTGTCTATGCATGATTTCAGTCGGTAAGTAGCCATATCTATGCTTTTTTTTTGGAAATTAGTTTTCAATTTTTTTCCATTCGTATCGATTGCTCATGAACTTTTATTTTGCGGCATTACCATCTGTGACTTGTTCTTGAGAAATTGACAGGGATTTGAAAGTTTTCCTTAAAACTTTAAAACTCATTTTACCACAATTTTATTCTTCAACTGCCAATTTGGAATGCATGAACAAATCTATAAATGAAAAATCAAATTCAAAACCCTGTCAATTATACATTTACACATTGATCACATTTTGCATTTTGCGCTATAGAGCAATTAAGAAATACTAAGCTCTTTTGTTCACCTAAAGTAGCATCAAAAAGCACTAAAATTTTTACGCCATTACCACGCCGACGTGCTATAAATTCAAAGCACCATCAAATGATGCAGTCATATAGCGGCAATTGGACATTCTTTTATTATATTTAATAAACATGTAACAATAATAATAAAAATGCAATATTTCCCATAGTGACTTGATGTTGGCGGGTACTCAGCAGTCTGTAGAACTAAAACTAGCTTTGGACCAGGAGCAGCAAAAATCAAAGAAGTTGGAAGAGTCAATGATGTTGCTGGATCAAGAGATGAAACGAACAGATGAATTGCTTTATCAAATGATTCCCAAGCAAGTCGCTGATCGTTTAAGACGTGGAGAGAATCCAATTGACACGTGTGAAGTATGATTGTGTTATCTGGTTTTAGTTGCAAGCTCAATTTTTTCCAATTGCAGATGTTCAACAGTGTTTCTATTTTGTTCTCGGATGTCGTTACGTTCACTGAAATTTGCAGTCGCATCACGCCAATGGAGGTGGTTTCTATGCTCAATGCAATGTACTCAATTTTTGATAATCTAACGGAAAGGAACAACGTTTACAAAGTTGAGACCATTGGTGAGTATTTTTTTACTGATTAGGAAGGTCTACTATATTACTCGTACATTACATTAATTTAAAAAAAGTCTTGAAACCAAAAGTGAGCTTTTCAAATCAAGCTAAATTCGAAAAGTTTTGCAATAAAATTTTGTATGAAAAAAGAGCGCACATCTGGGAAAAAGCTGGAATTTCATTCATATTTGAACCACCCTATTTGCAAATTATCATCATAGATAGATAGCTCATGCGAGATGTATTCAGAAGCCGACTTCCACCAAAGTGCTTATTCCAGGTTTTTTACCATCCACCAAAGTGATTAGTATCCCGCGTATTCAAAATTATGAGGCTCTATAATGAAAGAACTTTCGAGTCATTTCAGAAAAATTGTTCACATTTATTATTAATTAAGTTCACGGGCTATGATAATATACTCAATACCTTTGAATAATTCCAACAAACAAATTGTATTGTGAAATTAGCGAGATATATGTAATATTTTAAAAGTTTTCTGAAAAAATTTAAGTTGAGCGCTCACTTTCTTTCTAGAGCTTCTTCATTTTTTCACATTTTATCAATGGGAATCGTTTGGCGCGAACTCTCAGTGAATACTTAAATTGGTGGATTTTTTGGTATTCATATGCATGAGCTATCTATCTATGATTATCATGTGCAAATTTTCATTCAAATTATATCGTTAATCAAAAATACACATTGTTATAGATTGCACAATCTATGCAATAAAAATTACATGATTATAATCTACCCTACATCAAAAAATCAATTTTAAGTGAACCACAATTTTTTATCCCAATTTGTGTTTATTTTATGCTGCAAAATATGTTTATGTTAATAATAAAATAATAAATATTTAGATTTCATTACAATTTATATTCAATGAAATAATTTATGTACAGGTGACGCCTACATGGTTGTATCGGGAGCACCTTTGAAGGAACAAAACCACGCTGAAAAAATTTGCAATATGGCTCTTGATATGATTGATGCAATAACTGATCTAAAAGATCCTTCAACAGGTCAGCATTTGAAAATCAGAGTGGGAGTACATTCTGGAGCTGTTGTAGCAGGAATCGTGGGTTTGAAAATGCCAAGGTAATAAGAATATTTTCATACGTATTTCACAAAATATGTATTGAAAAATTTTATATCTTGGAATGATCCAGGAGTATATATCTATGTTATTCCAAGAAAATAATTTCAGCATTTAAAATTTGGAAAATATGTAATATCAGAAATATTTTTCATAAATGCTTTACACGGAATTTACATGCTTCAATAAATTGAAAATTAACATACTATGGAAGAAAAAATACTCACACAATAATGGGTAGAAATCATAGAGTAGAAATACAATAAATATAACGTTTGTCAATTAATTTGCAACTATAAAGTTTACGCAAAATCAATAGTTCTTCTTTTTTTCTCTCCAAGATTTTTATTTTATGATATTCAATTGACTTCCAATTTGACTGTTCCAATTTTATGGTCGTTATTTTTTGTACATTTGGCTATTGCTGGGTTTTTTGAACGCTTTTTGTTGAATATATAGTTCAAAATGTTACTTAAACCTTGTGTGGATAGTTTTTTTGGTTTGTCCATACTTACAAAAAACTTCGTATACACAAGAATTTTGATGGTTTGGAGTCTTACCTATAGTCGTTCCCAGAAAATCTCTCGGATTAAATATTTTATGTTAGAATCAAATCAACTCTCTGAGGATAAAGAATAAAACGGCAAAACTGAACTAAGCTCTAATACCATAAGCTAATACGTTTCGCAAGATATACCGCAAGATATACCGTATACATTTTTTGAAGAGTTTTGATAAATTTATTATTTCCTCTTTTATTCCTCATCAAAAGATACTGTTTGTTTGGAGATTCAGGTAGATATTATATACAACTTTTTTTGTCATTTCTTAAAACTTCCACTCATTTTAGTTAATACTGCAAGCCGAATGGAATCAACTAGTATTGCAATGAAAATTCACATCTCACAAACCACCCGCAAATATCTACCAGCGACATACAAAGTAACTGAACGTGGAGATATTGATGTGAAAGGGAAAGGCAGCATGAAATCCTACTGGTTGGATTATCGTGAAAATCGTCCACCTCTGCCTCAATTACCTTCGGACATTGATGCTGAAATAAAGGCAATTGAGTTCAATCAGGATCGAAGGATGAGTATGCCACAATCTATTCCAGGAAAAACGGAAGGAACGAGTTTGGAAACAGATGATCGAAGAGTTTATTCACCAGTGACTTTTGAAGAAGTTGCCAAAAGAAGCATCATGAACTCTCCTATAAGGAGTATTTTAAGTGGACGCTCAAGGGTTTCAAGATCCAACTCAATGGGACATGCTTTCATGCAGAGTCCTAGTGATGTTTTTGGAGGTAAATTACTCGCATGATTTTGTATATCCTTCAGAATAACTGATTTAAATTTACTTCAAATTAGCGCTTATAACTGACACCGAAGAGTTTTTGGAGGATTTACAAACAAATCGAGTAAATTCAGCTGCTACTAGCAGTGGGTTTTCGAACACGTCTCCTGTATTCAGTCCTTGCAGCTATCGAGCAGCTTCAGCTAATATTAATGGGACTTTAAGCAAGGTAATAGTTCTTTATATAAATTTTCTAGGCAATTCCTAATTTAATCATATCGCCTTGAACAGTTCACTCCTGAAGAAATTGCTCTGATCAACTTAAAACGTCCAGTTGTTAATCCTGGTGATGAGCCAAGCACATCTAAAAACGGAAATGAGTAAGGTCTTAGTATTTGATATCAATAATATGAAACTTTATGTTTATGATATTTTTAGGCCACATCCCAAATCGGCTCTGAAGACATACAAGAAGAAAATTGACAAGGAATCGCAAAAAAAAGCTTTGCAGCATTTAGACAACATGGTTAAAAATATTTATGATACAGAATTACCAGGTATGTGCTATGTCCCACCGCCAAACTCAAGATCGGATGGAAATATTTATCGTGGCAATTGCAAGTGAGTTTAAATTAAGAGTTATGTAATTTAGTTTTTCTACAAATATTGTTTTATATAGTACAACTTACGATTGCGACACACATGTGTACAATCGTCATCAGCCGTGTCTCCGTCCTGAGTACAACGCTAGGATGCCCAACAGCCAAAGCTTGCATCAATGTTGTGCTGGCTTTGCACCTCACGGACCAAGTGCAAGGCAAAAGATGCACTCGAATGCTTGTCAAATTTTGTAGATTCTACAAAACTATAAAAAGCTCTAGTCAAATCATGACCACAAATACAAATCGTCAGCACATTAATTGTGAACACTCACAAAGTAATTTAAATGGATTTATAAAATATAGCGCAATTAAGTGTTAAGGATCGTCTATAGCATTCGCACAATAATTAAAATCTAAGTTATTGTTGCAATCAATCATCATTTATAAAAATTATATTGAAATGCAACTTTTGACGATTTTTTAGTTTTGGCGCCAAAAATGTACTTAAGAATTTAAAAACCAAATGTAAATGCAACCAAAAATAAATGTTTATTTGTTTAAAAATGAATTTTCAGTAAAACTTTTCGATTCAAATATTTAAATTACCATATTATTTATTTATTTCAGCAAAATCTTACAATTAATAATTTTTATAAATTAAACATTTATTCTTAATTCAAATTGCTAGCATGACCTTTTCCCATTCGTTTTTGGCGAATTTTTTTCACGTAGGCTTCTATCATGCTCTGGATTTTCTGGATGTTTATTTCACCGGTGCGGTTGTGACATATCTGAAATAACAAAAAAGTATTATAATAAAATTCAAAAATACCAAAACAAACAAAATGATACTAACCTTAGGCACAGATCTCCTGAGAACATCTTTATATTCATCTTTCGTTATATGTTTTTTGTTGTAATGTGGTTTAAGCACCAGTTTCACTTCCTCTACTACACGGTCTTGTCGGTTGAGCTTTTTGATAAGCTTTAATAAAAAACAAACAATTAAAACATTTAATTTAAAATATAGAATACCGATATTACCTTGTCCTTTACCTGTAAGTCCACGGCTGAGTTTGGCACGTCATCCAGAAGTCGCATTTGATCTTCTGTAGATTAGTAAATAATAAATTAATATTTATCAAAAGTTTAATTTACGTTATTCTACTTCAAAATTGGGTACAAATAATTTGTTACACAATTTGTTACATAAAATATAAACTCACCTCTTAAACTGCTTTCATGATGGTAATTCGAGTGTCGGGCAGTGGAAGCTGCTACTTTAGGTGATCCATTTTCTGCAGCTTTGCTAAATCTACTGATTTTACTTTTGCGGAAGGATGTTGCCCCTCTCATTGGAGGTGACTTGGGTTTCTCTTTCAGATAATTTTCAAACATATTCATTTCGTTTTTATTCACAAAACTGAGGCTTTTATAGCCACTGGAATAAGCACCTGGTCGCAAACGATCAAATGATTTTAGCGTGGAGGTGGTAAGCTTCATTATTTTGGCGCCATTCACGTTATCATCGTACGTGTTCTGGCTGTCGTTGTTGCTACTATCCAAATCCATTTTGGAATGTCCAGCCGTACTTGAATGTTGCGTGGGCTGCGAAGGAGGCTCAAACAAATCATTGTAATCGTCGGAGCTGGGCGAATAAGGTGACTTGAGGTCAATCACATCTTCTTTACCGCTCTTTGAATCGTTTAATGTCGAATTTAATGTATAGCTCGAATTATCATTATTATTATTGTTCTTGGCTTCCAAAGAATTGTCCAAGTTGTATAAATTGTTCATAAGGTGGGTTGTCTTAATAATAGGCGAACCACTGGCCAAAGTACTCGGCAACTGACTAAAAGTAGGCGTATCAAGACCAGGCAGTTTTTTATCAAGTTCCTTTTTCGACCAAATCGAAGAAGTGAGCAGGCAGGAAGAAGAGATCAGATTATCCTCCAAAGGTGCCACCACTTCGGCAGTCACTTGTGATGTTTCTTCCTTAGAGCCATTCTCTTCGAACTCAAACTTTTTGGCTAATTTAGCCATATTCAACATGTCACTAGAACTAGACACGTCGTTGAGGTGATGATGCTGAGGCGGAGTAGAACTAGGGGACACAGAGCCTGACTTAGTCGGCTCAAAGGGATCGTAAACATCAGGCATAACAGCCTTATCGTCCAGCATATCACTCACACTCAAATTGCTAATTATGTTAATACTGCTCTCGTTGCCCTTGGCTGCTACTTCAGTCTCTTCTTCAAGCTCCTCGGCTTGATCGTGTAACAAGTTGAATGGTAATATATTCGACTTGTTTTTTACGGCCATTGAGAACTTGAAAGCAGGTTGAGCAGGTGAGTCGGGCGGAGTGTTTATGGGGGTGCTGGCGCCTTTTTCTTGCGCCATTGTAACTAATGCTTGCTCTTGTGCAGGGTCGATGAATATCAAATCATCATCGTCTTTGCGTTTCTCATTATCACTATCGCTCAGCACTATTACATCCTTTGGAGATTGAGTCAGCTCTTTAGCTGGTGAATTATCCAGATCGATTATCGCTATTGGCTTCATGTCACTTTTTCGCTTTGAGGTGGCTGTGTAGGTAGCTGTTGCAGGTTTTCCATCATTTTTGCGACCACCCTTTAACCTTTTTCTTCGCTTTTTGTTGTTTTGTGGTTCAGTCTCTGCTGAAGAAGATGCTGAAGGCCTCTTTCTAGCTGTTCTTCGAGAATTTATTTTCCCGGAAGCGCCACTTACACCAGGTGCTGATTTTTCTTTCGCTTTGTTGTTGAAGCTAACACTGACCAAAATGTTGTCACCCGAGGCAAAAATTTCTTTGCTGGTTACATCATTTGTCTGATTTTCCTTGCCGAATATATCTTGTTTAGGCTTTGGATCCTTTACAGAAGTGCGTCGTACTCGTTTTTGCTCCACTTTGCGTTTTTTATCTCTTTTCTTAGTTCTGCCTGTCTTTTTAGAAAGTACATCTGAGTTTTTAAGAATAACCTTAATGTTTTCTTGTGCATTAGCGCCAACAGTTACTTTGGGAATCCATTCTGTGTTGTGGAGTTGTTTTTCAAGAGTTGGTGATCTAAAAGTAAATAATATAATTTCATAATATTAATCTTGAACTAAACAATTTAGTTTCTTAAAAACAAATACCTAGAACGATCATTCGATTTGTATTTCTTAGTATCCTTTACTCTAGGTTTTTTCTTCTTAATATTCCTGTCGTGTGATTTTTTCCTCAATTTCTGCTTACTACGACTCCTGGATCTTCTACTTAATGAATACTCCGCTTCTGGAGTCACGCTTTTGTGCCTAAGACGAGGAGGCGATATTGAGAATGAACGGGAATGTGAAGGCGACACTGTGCGCTTTCTATTAGATCGTGTTGGGGTTCGATAGCGAGAGTATCCAGGTGATTTTGATCTGGGAGCACGACGTCCACCACCAGATCGGTCAGCTGCATTTGAATATTTTTGTCTAAAATTGGGACTAACTGAGCGAGAACCACTGCGGCGACGCTTTGGCGTTCGAGATCTGCTTCTACTTTTGGTGCGAGATGTTGAGCGGTGGCGCTTATCAGAGATTACGTGACGTACACTATATCGAGGAATTTCCTTCTTTTTGTTGTCAAATCTCTTAAAGGTAGCACGAGCAGGAGATTTTCTTCGACTTATAGGTGAACGAGTTGAACGCTGAAAAGGTTTCTTAGTAATTTTATCTCTGTAGTTACGTTCACGCGTGTTTTTGGTGATCTTCTTAAAGTTGGAGGCTTTAGAAGATTTGGAGTCAACTTTTTTCGGCGGATCAGTCTCTTTACGTAGCTGCTCGTCTTCTTCATCGGAAATATCCGAGACACCCTCGATAGGAATTGCACATGTTATACTTTTTGATGGTGAGGATTGCTCTGGCTGCTCCTCTTCATTTTGTAGCGCCAGAGTTACTGAAGCTACTTCTTCATCTTGGGGCTCTGGAGAAATATTTGTGATGCCATTTGTGTCTGTTATTGGATGATTTTCATCCAAACAGGGTGTAAAACTTCGTTCCGGTTCACTCATTGATACTACTCCCGTTGTACAGGGAGTATCGGAATCGGCCTGAAAAAATAAATTTTATGTATTTAAAATTCCGGAAAATTGAGTTTGTTGAAAATTTACGGTATCACTAGTTTCTTGCATGAACCACCCTAGTCCTTGACGGATTCACTACACGGTTGATTTGTATTCCTATGTAAATGAGTTGAGGATGATCAAATTAAGCCAACAAATATTTATTTCATGGATTTAATTCAAGAATCAAAAATATAGTACTAGTACGCTCAAAACCCCTCGATAAACTTGACATATTAACTTTGGCATCTCCCCTCGGCGAATTTTGAACGTCAATTTTTGAATTCGCCGTATATTGTGTGAGTGAAAATCGAAAATGGATAAATTTCCGTAGTTAATTAAACGGGAAAATTGAATAAATTAAAAGCCTTTTTAATACTCAGCTTCTTTATAAAGCTCTGAGGTGAGTCTACAACTAGATAGTAACATCTATTTCATTCTGAAAATGCAACAAAATTGCAAGTTTAAGACGGCGTCTTTCACCAAAAAAAAATTGCAAAAAATGTACAAGCCATTCAAGTTCCCCCAATTTATATTCATATGAAATTGCACAAGTTCAGTAAAAACTCTAAAGCATTCTATATTAGTTTATCCTAAGTTTGAATTTTCGAATAAAATTGTCGCTTCCTTCCTGTGGAAAAAATCCGCCCTCCTTGAAAATGCTTCGGCCTCCAACATCTTGAAAAAGTAATTTTCCGATTTAAAAATCTATCCGTGCATTTTAAGAGTCAACTTTTTACAAACGTTGCTCACAAACGTTTCACCAAACTGTCTAGCATCGAGCCAAAAGCCCCGAAAAGTATTTTTAAATAAAATCGATAATTTTCCCCCTCTGTTAAGGAATTTGATGGATTCCGCTTCAAACTAGCTCAAATAACGCGTTTGCTCTATACGAGCCTTCAGCATTAGTGCAATGGCCAATACGTATAATAAGTTTAAGCCCAAAGCAATTGACGCAGCACCCTCCATCACTACATTCTATAAAGCCATTAAGCGTCCCAGCTCTGTCACACAATTTGATGACTCGCCCCAGTACAAAATAAAAAGGTCCAATGCTGGACTCACCTCTAAATACAGCAACTACTCGCCTAAGAAGGATGCAGTCATAGAAAATGGTAATCCCACTCGATACGACACATCTCTTGGCTTGCTCACAAAAAAATTTATCGAACTGCTCAACGAGTCAAACGAAGGAGTAGTAGACCTGAATGTAGCCTCTCTAAAACTAGCCGTGCAAAAACGTCGAATATATGACATCACAAATGTACTCGAAGGAATCGGTCTTTTGGAAAAAAAATCCAAAAATAAGATACAGTGGAATAAGGAGCGCAGCATTTTTAGCGGCCCGGGCAAGCAAGAAGTTCATGAGCTGGTGAACCGACAGCAGTTACGAGAAAAAGAAAATTTGCTCGATCACTTTATTGGAGAGATGAAAGAACAGATTGATTTGCAAATTGAAAAAAAACACTCGTATGTAACGTGCCAGGATCTTAATTCGATTGATTCGTTCAAGGACCAGCTTGTAATGACCATTAGGGCGCCGCCAGAGACGAAACTTATGGTGAGTTGAAAAATATTCAGTGAAATTTTATTTGGTTTCTCTGATTTCCTTACCACTTCATTCTTGTCCTTGAAATATTTTATGGATTTCGGGATTTTTTGAGTTTCTCATTCTTCATATAAATAAATAATAAAATATTACCATACCTTTTCATTAAGTATTTTGGTTCAGTTCAATCATGAATTTCAAAGAAAATTATAATTCTGAGAATTTTTAATTCAAACTCAAATTTTGCTTTCGATTAAACCAATTAGGTATTCCAACTCAGCAAAATTTTTCAAAAAGCTGACTTTAAGACGAGTTATTATTTTTTCTAAATACAAGCACATTAAAACTTATAAACAATTGCACGAGTGCATTCTCTCTTCATAGATTCCGTCATTTTGTAATATATTTTATTGAATGTTCTGTTCAACAGCTATTATATAAAATTAATTATCTATATTATGAATTCACCTTGATATTAATGTTTCCTTATCACTCAATTGAGGGGAATATAGAAATTTATACGGCATACATATTTAATTCTTTTTATTCAATTCCAAAATAATAATATTCAGAAACTCATAATTCGGTCAAAATTAACCATTTGCGCTCATTCCAGTTGCCCGCCGACAATCCGCCACGTGAAATCTACCTCAAATCCGAAAAGGGTGAAATTGAGGTGTTTATTTGCCCGGAGCAAAAAACACCATCTCCCACATCTATGGTGCCTCCCAGCCCCAAGGTAACTCCACAGACTGTCGATAAATCTAAACCATTTGGAACGGCGCAACGCAACCTGATCAAGTCTTTTGATGATACGGCAACAATTGTGCCTGCAGACTTGGCGTTGCTCGACGATGTGGAGAGTCCTTATGTAAACTATCTGCAGCGTGACAATTATTTTTCCAACGTGAAAATAGAAAAAAGTGATGACTTTACGGATAATAGCTTAAAGACGACGAGCAATTGCAATAAAGGTAGTCCCCGACAAATGGCCAGAAATGCAGTACAACCACATTCTTACAACGAAGAGCAGAAAACTGGCGTCCGGAATTCTTTGATGGGTGGTGAGATCAGCACACTGAGTCCTCTCTATCTATCGCAAAGCGAATATACTGACGGTAATTAAATGTTATTATTATATACTGGTTTATGTTTTCATTATCGGTAGCTTTTTTAGTAAATTGCAAAATAATTTGAAAATTGTTTAATTTAATTGTTTAACAACAACTTGTTACTAAAGAAGCTACCGATTTTCCCTTAAAATTACTAAAATATTTATCATACTGTGGTGGTCCTACTTTTAAAACATAAACATTTGGCAGTTTCCGGGCAGGAGCCCATTCTGTGATTTGCGTTCATTTTTCATTCGCATCACAGTCTGAGTTCTTGCTTGGCGACCTGTCCTCACTGTCATCAACTTGGCGCCACACAAAAAATAACAATTAATTTGCTTAACAGTTTTTGGGAGTTTGTGCATGGAAGTAACTAAACATTAATAACTAATATGTGAACTGTATGTTTGTGGTCCTGCATTACTTGTTTTATCATGTAGCACCATAAAGATTCAGCACATTTGTTGGTGACAAATCATTAACTGCAACCCCCTGAAAAAATGTAACTGGTGAAATGTAAACCTGGAGTTTTTAATATTTAATATTTAATATTTAATAGAAATTTTAAGTACATTTACTAATGTTATTTCTTTTTTTAATTTTTTCATCCTTTTACAATTTTTAGAATTGACAAAGTTCATGTCTATAGAGCCGTTGATGGATTACAACTTTTCTTTGCATCCTACAGAAGGGATCCTGGATCTTTTTGACTTTATATAAGCTTTTTAAGGTTATTAGGAGTTACCGGGTGTCACAAAAACTGTCCACCCCAATCCAAAAGGAAAATAGTCCTGTAAATTTGTTTCTATAAATATCACAATTGTATGAAAAACTCAACTTTAAGTCACGGATTGTACCATAAGAATATTATCAAATGCAGATTTTTGATAAAAATTTGACCCTTCTAGCTCAACTTCCTTCTTTCCTCTTAGAAAAATTGGCGGTAACTATTTCTTTTCTTTGGATTGGAATGGACAGAAGCTTTTGAAACCCGCTTTGTAACTATTTCTTTAAATATTTTTTTTTTTGATTCAGCATTTGAAACTTTTTAAGTGTCTGTAGAATAGAAATATTTGTAGGGCCACTTCTCTATATCGTATAGGTTTAATTTAAATTAATTTTTTCTTTCCTTTAAAATTTTTATTCAAAAATCTTTTTTGATTCGTTTGTTTGTTGGAGGTATCACTTAAAAAATTAAGTAATAAAGATGAAACTGGCATAATTAACTAAAAAAATTTGGTTTTAATCGCGCATAAATTATCAGTAAAACGAGCCTTTTCCATAGAATTTTCCATTTTCCTTGTTGCCTCTCCGGCGAATTGATGCGGCGAATTAAAGAGAGTAACATTTTCCCGCCAAAATATTATTGTTGTTGTTTGTGTAGTGTGAGAACAGGCTGAAGTTTTTTATTTTTTCCCAGATTAGTTAGAAACCACTGTTGTTTAAGCTATTAATTGTTACATTCCTGTTGATCAAAGCTTAAACAACGATGTCTCAAAAAGGCAAACCAAAACCATCTCCCAGTAGCAACACTCTTTTCAAGTATTTTCAAAAATCTCCGGCACCAAGTTGTGGATCTCCAAGCTCTACGATTAAGACTCCGAATCTTCCAGCTAACGGCACTCCAAAGACTTCCGCAAAAGTTTTGCCCAAGATATCGAACAATGAGTCTCAGTTTGGTAAGGTGTTTTTTATTTAATTTTAGTTCCAACTCAATGTGTTTTATTTAGCTAAAAGACTGAATGCCAGCACTGAAGGAAGCTCCGAAGATGAAGTCAAACCCCAAAAGAAGCGTAGAAGAATTGTGTCAGTCACTGATGACTCTGAACAAGAGAACTCTGATGGAAATAAGATGGAAGTTGATCAGGTCGAAACTCCGAAATCAAAGGTAATTTGATAATCAAGAGACAAAGTATCGTTATTATTATTAATGTACTTTCATTTAAATAGATCGCATTACCCAAGTTTGAATACCAGAACTCTCCTGCTGCTTCCAATGAACTACCAGCTACACCAAAAAGTGTCAAAAATGAGTTTGATAGATCACAAATGGACAAGTCTTTGGCAGTAATTGATAAAACTGAAGTATGGATGCACGAAAAGTTAGATTGGCTAAAACCAGATAAGATCAAAGATGCTGCTGGAAGACGAGCAAACCATCCTGACTACGATCCAAGAACTCTCTTTATTCCTGATGGTTTTTTGAAAGAACAAACTCCAGCAATGAGACAGTGGTGGGCTTTGAAACGCGATTATTTTGATACAGTTCTGTTCTTCAAAGTGGGAAAGTTCTATGAGCTGTTTCACATGGATTGTATGGTAAGTTGAAGATTTTTTGAAGTCTCTTTTAATACAATTGATTGTTTTAGATTGGCGTCAAAGAGCTGAACTTCGTTTTTATGAAAGGATCTCATGCACATACAGGTTTCCCTGAACAAGCTTACGATGAGAAAGCAAGCATTTTGATTGAAAAAGGATATAATGTAGCTAGAACCGAGCAAACAGAGGTTTTTATTTCCTTTTATCAAATTTGCTTAAGGTTGCTAATAACTTTGTCCAATTAACAGAATCCAGACATGATGGAAAAACGTTGTAAGATAAACAACACTAATTCTAAGTTTGACAAAGTAGTCAATCGCGAAATCTGCCAAATTACCAATCGGGGTACTCGCGTTTTTGGCCAACAAATGAAAATGACTCCAAGTTTTGGACCTTCTTACATGATGGCAATTTCCGAGGAGGTTTGTTATTTTAATTTTTCATCTTTCAAGTTAAAATAAATTTAATATTTCAGAAAAAAGGGACGAGAAGTCGATATGGCATCTGTTTTGTCGATTGTTCCATCGGAGACTTCACATTGGGTGAATTTGAAGATGACTCACAGTGCTCTCGTCTCTTGACGTTGATCTCGCACCATTCTCCAGTTTTGCTACTCCACCAGCGTAATAGCCTTGCTCTACACACTGCCAAAATTGTTAAGTTTAATTTGGCTCATGCAATCAAAGAGACGCTCTCCAATGAGAAGCAAATGTGGACCGCTGAGAAGGCATTATCCTTTTTGCAAGAGAAACTTTACACCAATGAAGAGAACTGGCCAGAAGCCTTGAATGAGATGAAGAAAGATGGAGCTCCACTACCTGAATACAAACTGGCTTTGAAAGCTTTAGGTGGCTGTTTGTGGTACTTGCAGTATTTTTTCTTGGATCAACAAGTTCTCTCTAGCGCTAGCTTCAAGATTTACACACCACCAGACATTCAAGCTTTGCCTGGAAAAGCTGTTGGATGTGGCGAGATGAAACACATGGTCCTAGATAACATCACACTGGGCAATTTGCGAGTGAATGGACCAGAAAATTCATTGTTCACATCTTTGAATCACTGCTGTACTCAATTTGGAAAAAGATTGCTGCAGCAATGGGTTTGTTCTCCTAGTTGCCAGTTAGACGTTATTAAAATGCGCCAGGTTGCTATCAATGATTTGCTGGAAAACAGTGAGATGCTTCAATCTTCTCGTGAACTTTTGGCTAAAATCCCAGATCTTGAAAGGTTAGTTCCATTTTATTTTTTACAAGACCAAAACTAAATTTTTATTTACAGGTTTATTGCTCAAATTCACGCCCTTGGCAACGAAAAAAAGGGACATCCTGATACCCGAGCGATTTTGTACGAAATGGCCACTTATGGAAAAAAGAAGATCAATGATTTTGCAGCTACTTTAATGGGCTTTGAAGCTTTGATGAAAATTCCAGCAATTTTTAAGGAGAGTTCTTCTAAATTGCTCATTCATCTCACGCAATTGAAACCTGAAGGCAGTTTTATTGACATGAGTCAGGAGCTAGAGTTCTTCAAACATGCTTTTAACTTTGAAGAAGCCAAGAAGTGTGGATATATTATTCCTCAAAAGGGAGTGGACTTGGATTATGATGCGGTTAGTCTTCATAAGATTCTTTCGAACTAATTTTTCAATTTTCAAATTCCAGGTAATGAAGTCAATTGACCAAATTGATATAGACTTGAAGCAGTATTTGAAAGAGCAAGAAAAAATCTTTGGATGTAAGCTCGCTTATTTTGGCAAGGAAAAGAAACGATTCCAGCTGGAAGTTCCCGAAAGTTCGTGCAAGAAGGCTACCAATTCGTACACTCTAGAGAGCGCACGTAAAGGCAAACCAGCCGTTAAACGATACTATACGGATACATTGAGAGAACTGTTGAAGCGTCAAATTCAAGCCGAGGACAAAAAAAAAGCAGCAATGACTGACATTGCTCGAAAAATCTTTGCCAAGTTCAGCTTACGCCATGGCCAGTATAAACATTTAGTGGGCTTGATGTCTCAATTAGATGTTTTGATTTCACTGGCAGAATACGCTAGAAATCTGAACTATTCGTGTACTCCGGAAGTTTGTGAGATGGTTGACTCAAAGCCAGTGTTGATCATGGAAGATGGTTTGCACCCACTGATGGCCCAACTCGATGATTTTATTTCGAACGGAATAACTATTCCAAACGGCTCAGCGTATTTGGAGCTCATCACAGGTCCAAATATGGGAGGAAAATCAACTCTAATGAGACAAATTGGCTTGTTGAGTAAGAATCCTTTTTTTTGTAAAACTGATTTTTAGATTATGGTTTTTTCTTTTCAAGGTGTTATGGCTCAAATCGGTAGTAGAGTTCCAGCTAGTGCCATGCAATTGACTTTGTGTGATCGCATTTTCACAAGATTGGGTGCCAACGATAATATTATGGCTGGACAATCCACATTCTTGGTGGAGCTGAATGAAACTGCAGCTATTTTGAAGCACTGCACTCAGAGCTCTTTGGTGTTGCTTGATGAATTGGGCCGCGGTACTTCCACTTATGATGGAACTGCTATTGCCACATCTGTTGTGAACTTCCTGGCTGACACTAAATGCAGAACTCTGTTCTCTACACATTACCACAATTTAGTGGACAGCTTTCATGGGGATGAGCGTATTAATTTGGGTATAACTACAATTTCATTTCAATTTAGTTCAAACTACAAATTATTCAATTTACAGGCCACATGGCTTGCATGGTGGAGAATGAAGATTCTGACGATGTCACCAAGGAAAATGTCACTTTCCTCTACAAATACTCTGCTGGCGCATGTCCTAAATCATATGGTTTCAACGCCGCCAAGCTAGCTGGCATGAACATTGATATAATTCGTAGAGCTTACGAGATCTCTCGCAGAGTTGAAGCTAAAGCTCTCGAACGTCGCATTATCTCAAAGATGATGAAGAAAGTGGACAATCTCGACATTTCAAACTTGATCCAAAAGTTCTCTGTTTGCTTCTTCAAGAAAGACAAGTAGATGGATCAAAAAACTTTTCAAACCAGTGCCATCCAGTACAATCTCCATTTAAGTATTAAATTTAACAAAAAATTCTTCAAATACGTCACCTTGAAATTAAAACTTTGTAATGTTTGTTCCAAATAAAAATAAGAAAGACGAACATTTTTTAGTTTTATCACTTTTAAGTCGAATTTATTTTTAAAATCATTTTTTCAAAATGCACAGGCTTGAAAGTGAAAACAGTCTGGTTCAAAATTATCACAGATTATGACGAGGTGGCTCTACCGTTTCAAGTAACCGTTTGGATCTCTTTCTTAGAATTATCCTGCCATGGCGTTTTGCTGCAAACACCATCACCTCGCCACCAATCATTTACGTCCTCGTACCATTTTGGTTTACTAAAAGCTTCTTCATTGTGCAGCATGGAACAAACACGGCACCAAAAGTAAGTGTTTATAAATTCTCCAGTTCCTTTCCATTTAAAATACGAATTGTAGAGATCATCGTTTTTATCCAAGATATATAAGAAGTTGGCTAGGTCTTTAGGTGATTTGAAGTCGTCCACATGTATAAAAGATTGTTTTGGACCCATTTTTTCGTATTCTTGCCTGCTAGCTCCCATTACAATTGGTAGGATATTTCTGGACAAACCATTTACGTAAAACTTTTCAGTGATGTAATCACGACAATTTGAGTTTTCAAATGCCAAATAAAATTTATATTCTCTATCTAAAGTCTGAAAACACTCGTCCGCTTTATTTCTTGGGCAACTCATTTTTCCGCATGCTCCATAAATGTCAACCTCAATGTGCTTTTGAAGCTCTTTTGCGTATTCTAGTCTGTTATTCCGAGTGCCACAGTTAGAGACAAACCAAGCCACTTTCTTAGTCTTGTTGTAGGCATAATTTTTATCCTGTTCAATTTGTCTCACATTGTTATCGTAATAAACCCACTTTTCATAAGGAGCTACAATATCGCTGTCTGATCTATAAGTTGAGGTCCAATTGAAAATGTTTGGTATACTAATACTTGGAGTGTGGAAAGGACACTCAAGCATGTAGAGCATGAAGATTTGGTTAGGATGCTTAGTGAAGTTTTTTTGGGAGTACGAATTTTTGAACAGAATCATGTCTGAGTATTGGGCATCTACAGAGTCTTCCGATACACGACATGTGCTCACTGGACAGTTATCAAAAACTTTTTGGCGTTTTTCTACTAAAATAAAATAAAAATCGTCAATAAAATTCAAAATTATTTTTTGTCAACTAACAATCAAAGAGATTCCAGGTGTACAGTCCATTTTCCAAATAGATGGTTTTGAGTTTTTTCGCAGCTGCTGTTTTTTCGTAGTGAGTTGGAACAAACATCAACTGATCTTCAATTCTATCCGAAGAAGCTTCATGCGGCAAAAGCTTAAACCCATCAATTCCTGACAAAGGGCTTGGAAACTTCAATCCTCCATTGAAATACCAAGGAAGATTTTCTGGAGGCACTACATTTTTGTTGCGAATTTCTCTCCTTAATCCCAAGCTGTCTAGCAATCTAAATTTACTTTCACTGAAAAATTGAGGCTCCCTGCAATGAAAATAATGATACTTGATAACAGTTTGTCAATAAAGTTATAATTTGGCCACCGAGCCGTGTAATTGAATTGATAGGAAATTTGTGTGCAAATTTATCGCGTGGCAAAGTGATTTTAAAGTTTTTGGATTCGTTGACGAATGAAAATAAAAGTGTAAATTTCTACAAATTTTAAATCAACAAAAATGTAACGTGTGTACTTTTCGCGATAATAATCTGTGATAGGAATTCCCAAAACAGTAGAAAAATGAGCAGCATGCGAATACAAAATAAGTCAAAGGTGACGATTCTTTAACGCACTTTAGACATTTATTGATGGTTGTACGCTGGTACTCTAGTTGATTGAAAATAAGTGGTATTTCCAAGTTTCCATTTTATCTGTCTGTCTGTCCGTTCGTTATCACGATATTTTATCTAAAGTGCACAACAAAATTGAAATTTGGTAAATTTGCCATGGTACTGAAATTTTCCAAAACTCCAGAACTAATACTTGCAAATCGCTTTTTTCTTATCTCCTTTTTTTGCAGAAATTGAATATGATAAATATTTAAGGTAATGCGATTAAATACGGTACTCAAATAAAGACCAATTTTAATCTTCAAGTGCCTCTTTCGAGTATTTATTTAAGAATTCAAGATAACTTTCATTTGGGTTATAAACGTTAAAGCTAGACGTTGATGTGTCGTTTTTTTTGATAATTTATTTTTTTTATATCTTGTAGTGAGTTTAATTTTGATTGTTCTCAAGATTATTTTTCAAAAGCTCATAAAAGCGTTCAAGGATTGAATTGCTTTGCCGAATTTTGTTTGCAGTTGCATGCAACTCATCAAGTGCATATAAATTAATTAGATTAAAATTATTAATCACACGAAAGCAATCTTCATTTCAATTCATCACCACTGTATGTATTAAAAGTTCCTAATATCTCACCGTACTGTTACTAATATCAGCATAAATCCCATAAAAAGAACCATCCCCAGAAAGCATCGTTTGAGCGAAAGCTTTTGAAAAAAGAATTTTCTGCAGTTCATGTTTCATTCAAAAATCACTTGCAACATTCATGTAACATTGATAAATTTGATATCAAAGCAGTTTTGTTCATTTATATTCTAAATACTCCTCCATGTCTGACTGATTACACCAAACTACAACCACTAAGTAAAAGGTAACTTCAAAAAGCAGAAACTTATTTTGATTAGCTTTATACAACTCGCTGCTATCTTTATGTTTTTTTTTATTGTATTGCTAATCTTTAACACTTTAATATTCAGAACTTTTACAATCTCCCACTATTGGTTGTTCCACTTCAGCAGCCGTTCGACTCGCGTATGAATGGAAGTGGCCACAAATACAATTAGACTACGCTTTTTACTTGATATCAAAAAAGTTTTCATTGTGCTTGAGCTTGTTGTAGCTTTTTATAGGAAAATTAATAAAGGTGCCATTGATTATAATCTAATCAACAGTGCTTTTTTTTGATATCACATAAATGACATAATAAATTGATAAAATATCTAGAATTAGCGCTGTTTACTGATAACGTCTGTATTTTTATATTCGAACAGTTACTGTAAATAACTCGATGGCTGGCAAGGTTTGATAAAAATGTTATTCATTATGTATGCAATGTATGATTATTTATTCATGAATAGTCAGTATTTAGTACAAACCACCTTATCTTTACACGTATATTTATTTGCACATAAATACCATAAGTTTCTGGTCGAATGAAAAAAAGCTGTTAATATAACAATGGACTTTTCAAATCTAAATTAACTTTCATTTTGATAAAAATTCTTATCATTTTTTTATTAGATTACTCTTATCTTACAGTTAATTAATTAGATATAACTAAAAAATATTATGATAACAGTTAATAATTCTTATAAAGCACCTGAAAGTAACCAAAGGTGAATAGCCTTATAATATAACATAAATTTCGATGGGATCCAATCAGAAACTTAAAATATGTACTTACCACAAATATCTCAATTTAGAGAAAAAATGCTGCAATAACTGGCGACAAAAAAAATTATACTTTTGAAACAATAATAACACATGTTTTACACTATTTTTTCTATTTTATTCAAATTGTCTGGCTCTTGCAAAGTTCTCTCATCAATGACTTAGAATTTTACTTCAATGTATACAAATGTTGTAATTCAATTAATTACTTATTAAGTACAATTACACTCAACATATGCTTTTTCTAGTTACTACATATTCTAATAGTTAAATTAATCATCAATTTCGTCAGTTAATTGTGATGTTTGTCGACAATGTAAATTATTCAGAGCAAAGAAACTTTGTACATTTTTTTTCAAATATCAAAAAAAGAAATACTTAAATATAAATTTGTGACATAAATTCAACAGTTGCTGTCGATCTTGTGTAGTTCCTGATATTTCCCAATATCTAATCCATAAAAAACTATCGCGTTGAATAATAAATTAGTGCTACATATTATCACGAAAAAAACATAAAACTATATCACAGTCCAAAATTAAGATACTTAAATATACAAAAACAATCAGGAACTCAAAAAACGATCCCAATTGCATTCAAATCAAATATTACTAAATTTAAGACTTTTTATGTGCGTGAGAATGAAAATTATGGCAAATTTATTAAATGAACTTAAAGTTTGCAATAATAAATATTTAGTTCAATTTTTTGTGGCAATTTTTTTTGGGTGGAAAATGTGACTAGGAAATTACAAATGACGTTAGTTTCCGGCTACTTAGGACCCAAAGATAATATTGTCCGCCCAACTAAAAATATTGAATGAATTTTATGGGGCTCATAGACTGAGTAGTGAGATGGACTAAAAGCTTTAAAAAGCTCAGAAAAAAATCTTCCTTATTTTCTGTTAAAATTGTAGGCCATATTGATTCAATTCCTTAGCCACCTTATTGAAACAAATTTAACGAATTGGGCGGATCATAATTACAAGCAAAATATAAGCACTCCAAATGCTTCCTTCTCACTCTACAAACGTTGCTCATTTCACTAATTATAATTGTAGCGCAGATCTACGAAACAAAGTCATCAACACTAAGTAATCAACGGTTATTTATGAACGTATGAGGTGATTAATCATCGCTAATTGTATCTTTACGCGCCTGAAAATTCCTCCACGACCCATTTGTGCAAACTCCACTCCCACGCCACCAAACATTCACGTCCTCGTACCATTTTGGTTTACTGATGGACTCTTCGTCATGCAGCATGGAACAAACACGGCACCAAAAGTATGTGTTGATAAATTCTCCAGTTCCTTTCCATTTAAAGTACGAATTGTAGAGTTCATCGTTCTTATCGAGAATCTTCAGGTACTCAGCCAGCTCCTTCGCAGAAGCAAACTCATCGATGTGGATGTAGGATTTTTGAGGAGAACCAGCTTCATAGTCTTCTGGTCGTGCACCCATAACAATTGGCAGCACATTTCGCGTTAAGGCATTCACGTAAAACTTTTCTGTGATGTAATCGCGACAATTTGAATTTTCAAAAGCCAAATAGAACTTGTAGTCTCGATCTAGAATCTCGAAGCATTTTTCGGCTGTGCTTCGAGAGCATTTGTGATTACCACAGGCTCCATAAATATCAACTTCGATATATTTTTGCAGCTCGTGGGCAAATTGTAATCGTCCATTACGTGCACTGCAATTTGACACAAACCACGCAACCTTCCTAGTCTTATTTTGTGCAAAATTCCTATCTTGTTCTACTTGTCTGACTCTTGGATCAAAATATTCCCACTTTTCATACGGTGCAACAATATCACTATCTCCTCTATAAGTTGCCGTCCAATTTATGGCATCTGGCATTTTAACGTGCTGAGTATGGTAAGGACATTCCAAAAAATACAGCATGTATAATTGACGAGCCGATTTTGGTATTCCAGTTGGTATAAAGTGATCTTTATAAAGTACTAAATCCACAGTTGATGCACGATCTCGGTTAGCGGTGATCATGCAAGTGTTTACTGGGCATTTGTGGCTCCTGAAAACCTCACGGCCTATGGAGATAAAACAATTGATTTAATTAAGTAATTTAAGCGGTTCAAGTTTAAAGTGATTCTCTTCATAAATTGTATAGCATAAATCATTAAAGAATATCCTTTTCGAAGTGTAATGATGCCTTGTTCAGCATGTTGAAAAGTTTGTAAATTGGTTCAATTTTTCAGAGTGAAATGATATCAAGGATTACACTTATTTAATATAAGCTAATTTATGCCTAAGCACATATTTCCACTCGAAAGTCGAAACTTTGTTCAAAATTACATGGATATTTACAATTTACCAGGCCTTGTTCAAAAAAAGCAAAATTTTATCTGTTGAATATGAAACTTGAGCTGAAACTTTCTAACTTTACAGTTGAAAATGAAAACCCTTGAACTATTTAAAGGAGCGCTAAATCAGTTCATTAATATTGTAAATATTCACCTTCTTTAACATTCCACGTGCCCAGACCGTTGTAAAGCAGTATCGTCTTGAACTTGCCTTTTGCCTTTAAGTCTTCATAATTGTTGGGCACGAACATGAGTTGATTTGTTATTCTATCGCTTCTAGTGTCTTCATAGGGCATCAACTTCGCTAGTCTTCTCTTAGTTTTCTTGCTGACCCGTACTGGCTTTGGATATCGAATTCCATGGGTAAAGTACCAAGGACGTTCTACAGCTCTGTCTTCCTCTTCCAGCTGCTCCTCTCTAGACATTTCCAAAGCCTCTAAAATTTGATCCTGGTTCATTTCTATATAGCTGGTTTCAGTTGTTGCTGGTATGACTTCCGGCGGAAGAATCTGCAAATTGATTCATATTATTAGTATTAATCGAAATACAGAAGTTGTTTTTTTTCTGCACTTTTAAATTTACGTTTATAATTGATAACTATATATTACTGATTGCAATTTAAATTAAATGCCGAGAAAATTCCCTAGCTTGAACTTGAAAAGGGTATTACTAATAATAATTGACTCTCAAAGTGACCACTTCCGTTTCCTACTGAAACTAAATTGTTCATTTTTTGCTCCTAAAACCACAATGTGATTGTAAAAGCTAATAACAGTTAACCGCCATCAAACTCACCAGTCTCGCCTCTTCGAAATCGCTCTTCACTAAAACCTCCTCATTGTGTTGTACATGGTTATCGTGTACCAACGTCGTTTGACTCACTTTGTTCGTGAATATCTCCTTTTCCCTGTAAATGGAAGATTAGAAAAAAAACGAATTATAAAAACCATATAAAAATATCACTCATTAACATGCATTAAAAATTATAATCAACGTTGTGGAAAAGTGGGTGGATTTCATTGGGAGATTAACGCTTCAGTCACGATTTGACTAATATATTTTTAGCGTGAAATTAAAAGTGTGCTCTAAATCAAAATAATGAAGCTTTATGATTAACCTTTACAGTATTTTATTAATATAAAAATATTATTCTAATCAGCTATATTCAATGCTCCTGTAATTATTAATGTTGGCAATTTAAGTTAATTAAATCGAAAATTATAAAAGTCACCAAAAAGCAAATTAGAAAAAAAACTGATATTTCCAGACTAAAAAATTCAAAAATGCTATGACAAATATGCAAATATATAATATATATTATGCAACCAAAATCTCTACACAAAAACTAATATTACAGATTTTATTTTATTTGCTCAAGTACTGTAAAGGATGTGTTTGCTAACAATAAAGGGGATGTGAAGAAAGATTTTACTCTCCGTTATGAAAAACTCACCTCAAACTTATTACGAATATAAGCAACACAGCAATACAGATAACTAAAATAAAACACTTCTTAAGAGAGAATTTATAGGTGCAGAAAGCCAGCCTCATTCTACTCCTCTTGAAGTTTCTGCCTCGTTGTGGGTAAAAATAGCTGGTATTACTGTGCGCTTTAATTGTGCTTTTCTCACTAAATTTCATCTAATTTTGCATAGTTTATTGGATTCGGTAAAATTTTCACGTTTGCAGCTTTTCGCTTTAAAAATCATTTTTTGATAAATTGGTTCACTTTGTGCTGATGATAAAATTCTTGCTGGAACTGTTCACTGGAGTTTATCTTTAAGTTGAATGAGAAATTTTTGAATTATTATTAGTCAAAGTTGTGAATAATTTGTAATGAATCAAAATGCCTGTAAAAGTGTGACAGAATCATAATTTGGTCGCGATAAAATTTTATAATTTATAGCATTATTCGCTTTACAATTCTAACTTGTCCGCACGGTATGAGCTTCAATGAGCAATTTATTGTTTAGTTAAATAAATAATGCTGTTGGTGTTGTTACTTCTCTTTTTGTCAAAACTGAATTGTTGATAGTCCCTGTGTCATAATTTCTGTTAAATTTTAGTTGTTTTTAAATGCATTTATCTAACAATGACTATAAAAGTTCAGTAACACTTTCTATTGAGATGATAGAGCAGAAAGATAAGTATCCACTAACTCTTTTAACATACTAGATACACTGAAAATACACTCTAAAATTGAGTTTCACAAAAAAGTCAGAAAAAACGAAAACTAAATATTAATTTCAATTTTTTAAATGAATGAGGCGGAAATAAATTCTAGTTTAATTAAAGCATGAACTTATGCAAATTGGGCCACCGAGTCGTACTTAGAATCAAAATAATAAATTGACAAAAACCAAAGTACCGATGAGCTTGAAAAGTCCACGACACCTCACTTTGAATGCCATTTATTATAATGTTTTTGGAATGTTCTTTTCTGAATTTCCCGCAAAAAATTTTCCAACTCAAACACAATTTCTGTCGCAGTTTAGTTTTTAATTGATACAAGTTTTCCACAAAAAACTTTTAATTAAAACAAATTGGTGTCTGAAACTGAACTCATTTACTATACCATAGCTTGATATACTAAATTAATTAAATATTCATTACGAAATTTCAAAGCAGTACAGCAGAATTTGTATATACGCTAATCTAGAAGAGTAAACGAAATGTTATCAACACGATTTCAGCCGTGTCAAAAACTATAGTTTAGTTAAGTTAATTAACCGTAAAACCAAATTTATTTACAACCATTTTATAGAAATCACAAAACTCAGCGAATTTAGGTGTTGATAGTAAATTGAACTGAAACATTTTTAAATTTTATCACAGTTTTTAGTACACACAATTATTACTTCACACGTTTTCAATAATGACTGCGATTGGCCTCGAAAATTGATTGTTTTTTTTTACTTTCATTTCAGAATAAACCACATCATCTCATTAAAGATGTTTAAATTTATAGATTATAGACCAGATGTATGACTACTCAGATGTATGGTTTAGAATCATGTGCCAAACGTTCAATGATAAATTAAATTCAAGTTCTTCATAAAGACAGTGAATATTGACTGAGTAACTCGTGTTCACATTTTACAAAAATTTAGAAAAATTACCGAAATTATTTTGATAAGAGCCATAATTGACCATAATGTTTTATGATGTTTAATTCGATATTTTCTCAAGAAAAAAACCTTGCCAATAAAGAGCTTAATCGAAATAAATACCAATCATCCGTAATTTTTATTCTTCGTTTGCCAAAATATTTTGTGACGATTTGTTCACAATTAATTACTAAAAATATATAATTAGTTAAATTTCTTATATAGTATTTGCATTTTAACAGCACGTTATATTTAGCCAAGATATTTTAATTGAGGGTACGAAAAAGCACGAACATAATTTAAAATGATTGGATTCCTTCAGACCGGTGAATTATTATGTGGAAAAAGAATTTAAAAAAGTGCGGACTCTGAATTTAGCACAAAATCAATTCAGCACAACACGTGCATGAGTGCTCCTTAATGGACGATTTATGTAAATGATGTTGAAAAAGCAAAAGCTCGATAAAGTTTGAACATGTTAATTTAGTTTTGCAAATTGAATAATTACTTCTCCGTTGTAGCAGAAATGATTTTGAAGCTATTGAATCTGGTTCTGAATTTACAGATTAATATAAAATAAAGGATGGAAATTGGTTTAGATTCTTAGAATTTGAATTTCGTCTTTTTACGACCTTTTTATGAAACTTTGCCAAGTTTGATAGAAAAATCATTAAAATATAAATTACAGGAAGATTATTCGCATAGATATTTTGTTGAAATATTCTTCTTTAATGAGTCCTTTTCAAACAAATAATTTGAAAACTCCATGAAAACTCATACTTAGCATTTCTTGATTGTTTGTTTGAAACTTTATGAAATAACAATACACATCAAAATGATGGTTTCAGTAAGAATTCTGCCATTTTAACAAAAATCTTCGATCTTTGCCCCTTTGAATCCCTACGTCCATAAACAACACTTTCTTTTATAGTTTTGGGACATTTTAAGAAACTGTATTTTTGACTAGATGCTCTGGACATTTTTGAAACTGATAATACGTCGCAATTTACGCCTTTTTGAGCTTATCAAACGTGATAAAATGTACTAATTGATTGAGTTTAATTTTCTGATTCAAGTTTTTAGTAAATTTAAAATTTCAAGAAGGATTTCATTTAATGTGTTTTCCACAACCACTTTTGCAGCAGTCTTTTTTGGCACTATTAAATTTTATTTCAGAAAAGCTTCAACTTTTGTAATTTAATATTTTGATTATGTGTAGGGATCACGCAATGACTTACAAGGCATAACAAGTATGTAACAACAACAATATACTATCACAATCCGCCCTTAACAACGGAAAGCCAACAACACCAGCCAGTCGACCCACTCGTTACATAAATATTAAATGTATCATGGAAAATCCATACACAAAATCTGAAATGTTTTTTGGTGATTCACATCCAAACATCATAAAACTAAACTTTCTAAATTTTATCTGCCGAATAATATTTTGCTAGTTTGTTTTGGATAGAATCACGTAACGCCAAAAAATATCAACGAGTGCAATATTTCCATATAAGTATATCGATTTTCCGGGCAGCAGTTGGTCTGCTCTCTATTTTTCGGGACATCCATTTATGATTCCTCATCACTTTTACCACCCAAACACAATGTAATGAATAATTTTGTGAATGAAAAAATCACAATCCAAGCAATTTACTTTTTTCTCCTACTCCATTGTAAAATTTGATGAACATTTTCATCAGGATTCTCAAAAACTTCAGAACATTTCAATGTCTGTCGTCAGTTTTAAGCCTCTCATGGAGCCTCCTGACTGCAAAACACTGGCCACCGTTATGTTATCCTCAAAATCATTGCAATGATGAAACTATTGAAGCGGAATCACTGCTTAAATCCGTCTTTTAGCGACTTTTTGAGGAGCTGAAGCGAAAATCAACACACTTTGCCAAAAGAAAAACTCTTAATAAGCACAGTCGATGCAAACCAACCCTTGTGAGGAAAATCCTCTCCCTGCCGATTTCGTATGTATTGTGCAAAATTCAACCAACACAATCAGCCACCCCAAAAAATAAGCAGTTGGATGATAAATTCATTGAGAAAAAACATCGTGCCGGCGAATTTGAACTCAAAGTGCATATGCCACGATGTGTAGAATGTCGAGCCAGAAAAATCAATTAAAATAAATATTTTATTCAAAATACCAACTTTATTAACCAGGTTTTTAATTTAAAATAACCAATACATGCTAAAAGGATCTTTCTGTTATTTTATTAGAAGAATTGCTTTTGCAATCTTTATCATTAAGATTAAAATTCTAGATGATTTCACCATTTATACATCATAACTTGGAAAAGATTATTTAATTTAACTAAATTTTTTATTTAATAAACAATACAACTGTCTTTGAAACAAAATATTTGAAAACAAGAAAATTTCTGGAAAACCTTTTAACAAAATAACAAAAAAATCTCTTTCTCTCTCTTTAAAAATTACGTTTCACATTTTGTTACACTTGAAGAATTTATAAGTTTGATTAAAAGGAATGATAGAACAACAAGACCTATAAAAATAGAGAATTAGCGAGCGGATTACAACTCTACTAATCACATGTTAAATTTTAAAACTTGCACAATATACCAATTTTACTAGGACCGTACTTCTTATTTTAGGGAGGGCGAGAAAACTGATTTCAAATCGTTTTCTATTGGTCTTTTTCAAATAAACTTTTATAAACTTAAGATTTAATTTTTGCATTTTCGATTTAACTTTTAAATTTATCTCAACTTTATTTTAAAATTATTTTAAATCTTTTGATCAATTGCAGCCATAAAAAAAATTATAAATATAATTTTGATCAGTTTTACACCACCCTCGACTAACGGCTACCTTTTTTTCATTTTACTGACAATACAGCTCATAGACATTCCCTCCCAACAGTTTGCAGTCCTGATTACAAATTTGAGAGCTAATCAAGGCTCCAGCTAAATTTTTGGAGTGTTCACTCGGATTGTTTGATGGAATTGTGACAGTTAGACCATTGATGATTGGAATCAATTTAGCTAGAGGCAAGCTCACAAGAGTGATGTTGACTAGTTCTGGCAAAGAATCAGTTCCATTGGTTAACTCTGTTGTATTGCTTGGTATTTCTTCAATTGTTGCTCCACCGCTGTTATTCAACTTATTTTTGATTGGCGATTGATTGTAAAACTCGGCGATCTTGTCTGTGACGATGGAGAAGGAGCTGTTTACTACATTCTCATAAATGTCATTAAACTCAAGACTTTCAAAGATGTCAAGAGTATCAGCTAATAATTTGTTTAGGACTTCATTTTCCTCTTTACCCTCATTATGCTTTACGATAAATCTCACTATATTTTGGTTGACATCCTTATTAATCGCTGTTTGAATAGACCAGAATATCTGCTCAATGTCACTTAACGTAAGCTTTTCTTTCAAACTATACTTTTTCATTATTTTACCAACATTGATCTGGATAATCTGTACCAACTCGTTTACGCCGTCTTGCATCAAATATTGGATTATCATTAAGCTGTACATTGTCTGTATTTCTTGAGTCACCACTTTGGTTTCTGATGAGCTTATTGTATCTTTGTAAAGATAGCCACCTAGAACATTTAATTGCACTCGAATTGCGGTCACAAGAAGACTGATTCCATAAACTAGAGCAGCTGCTCGTGAGAAAGCCAAAACTTTAAGCTCGTTCCAAAGTTCCATTTTATTTTCAGGATTTGATTTTAACTGCGTCAAAACTTCCTCTGTATCCAAAATTTTCATTAAAGTCTCACAGAGTCCAGGTAATAGTCCAATAATAGCAGAGTCACAAGTTCTCTCTGTTGATTCGAAATGCTGCATTCGTCTTGTCTTTTCCAAGAATTCATTCACGCTTTTTTCTTGGAATTCTCTGATTCTTCTTTGAGCGTACCGCAAGCCAAAAGTGGTTCCAGCTATGAGAACTCCTCCAACAATAAACTTCCTGCGATGTCGCGACACAAAATTTTTCAAGCTAGAAAACATCTTTAATTTTGATCTGTAAAAAAGTAAAATAAATCTATTATAAAATCTATCAAAATATAAATATAATATTTATTAACATGTTAGATTTCACAAATGTTCCCAGCAATCTAAGGGTGACTGAACTATCGGAAGATAGATTTTATTTACAAACCACACCACTTTTGAGAACTGTAATCTCACATTAGAACCAATAATTTAATATATTCTAAGCGGTGACTTAACAGAAGAAGAAACTGAATCTAAATACACTATCTAAAAATTGATATCTTGAGGAATTAAAGTCTAAACTCGACTGATAAGAAATGGTTTTTCTTTAATTAAGTTAAAACATTCAAAAAAGTAAATTTCTTTGAAAATATTTACCTAAAGGCAATTCAGCTTTCTTTTCGAGGTCAATAGGGTGAGTAGCACTTTATGATGCGTTGACTTATTAATGATCTCCTTAATAAATACCGCCTCCACTTTATTTACGCAATTTATTGTTTTGAAATGTTTTGATATTTATTAGCCCCTTTTCAAAATATTTTTGACGTCTATCTGTCACTTTCAGATTATTGATCGAAATCAAAAAATTTTCTTTGTGAATTGAATACGTGAAAAACTAATAGAAATCATGGAGAATAACGAACAAAAAGCCCATCAGCTTATCGCTGAAGCGGAGAAGAAACTCACTGCATCCAAGGGATTCCTTGGATCTTTGTTTGGGTGAGTTAAAAGCGATTTTTATTGAAACTTTTTTGTTGTTTTCTATTTTCTAATTTTTTTCGCAACTGATGATGAATAATTGTAATTGATACAAATCTTTTCCAATTCTTAGCAATGGATCAAATAAAGTTGAGGACGCAATCGAATGCTATCATAGAGCAGCTAATATGTTCAAAATGTCCAAAAAGTGGCACGAAGCAGGAACTGCGTTTTGTGAAGCTGGAAACTTACACGCAAAAGCAGGAAGTCGCCACGACGCAGCCACCAACTATGTGGATGCTGCAAATTGCTTCAAAAAGGTTGACTCATTATCTTCAAAAATAGTTCAATAATATTGATTAATATATTTTAGACGGATCCAAATGAGGCAGTTTCATGCTTGTTGAAGTCTATCGACATCTACACAGACATGGGTCGGTTTACAATGGCTGCCAAGCACCATCAGACTATCGCAGAGATGTACGAAAATGAAGCTAACGACCTTGTAAATAAAATTGAACTCTCACCTAAAGAATTTGCATAAATTATTATATTTTTGATTTTAGGCTCGTGCCGTACAACATTACGAACAAGCTGCCGATTACTTCAAAGGCGAGGAATCTACTAGTTCAGCCAACAAATGCATGCTGAAAGTGGCTCAATACGCCGCCCAATTGGAGGACTACGAAAAAGCCATCCAAATTTACGAACAGGTAGCTGGAACGTGCTTGGATAGTTCGCTGCTGAAATACAGTGCCAAGGAGTACTTCTTCCGCGCTGCTCTGTGTCATCTCAGCGTGGACTTGTTGAATGCTGCCCATGCCATGGAAAAATACGCCCAGCAGTATCCCGCGTTCCAAGATTCCAGAGAATTCAAATTGGTTAAGGTGAGAATTTTTAAATGTGAAATTTTCAGTTTTATTGTGAAATAAGTTCTTTGTGTTCAAAACAAAGATCAAACGTTGTGTTGAACGAAAATATTTTTTAACAATTCCTCAAAATATTTCAGACCCTTTGCGATCACCTAGAAGAGCAGAACATTGATGGATTTACCGAGGCAGTCAAGGAATACGACAGCATTAGCCGTCTGGATCAATGGTACACCACCATCTTGCTAAGAATCAAGAAACAACACAACGACAACCCAGATTTGCGATAAATTACTCGTTCTGGCTAATGCTGTGCAGATGTGGTCTAAAAAGATATTCTCATATTTTGATTTTGATGAAAAGAATAATTTTCGAGAAATTCTCTTAATTCAGACGTGTTTATTGTCATAGTCAATTTGACTGAGTTTTGTTTTAAAAGATATTTATTGTTAAATTTTGAATAGTTTTTTGTACATTTTGTTGAATTTTGATAATTTTTTTTTTGTTCGTTGAATCGTCATTTGATTCCTTAACTAATAGTCATATAATTTAAGATATTGAGTTTGTTTGTGAAGGATGGTGAATACTTTTGAAAGTTAAATTAAAGCTCTGCAATACACTATTTTATTGATTTTTATACAAATGTATGCTGTTTATATTTTGATAACATTCAGGACCTTGTTTATATTCATGGTATTATTTTCAAGTGAATCGAACAATTTTAAAGTAAATAAGCTCTGCATTGGTTAAATGAAAATCGACAAAAAAAGCTTCAAAATCAAATGCTTGAGTTCAACAAAAACAACTTCTCTAGAATATCCATCATCCTTGAAATTAGTAAGCTCTTGCAACCACAAGCGGTGCCAAGCAACTTGAAAACGAGTAAAGTGTGAAATTGGCAATGTATTTGCTCAATTGAGAACATGACCTAATCAATGTTTATCAACAAAATTGCGCCACCAAAAATAGCAGAAAAATACTCGGCAACGTTCCGAAAGAAACAATTCAAGAGAAAATCGCAAGACACTAAAAAAAGCACATAATGGTTCGGACTTTTTGCTTAATTTGAATAACTTTCAACTAAGTTGTTTAGTTTTAACAACATTTCAGTTACGTCACAAAAATATTCTCACATCTTTATTTTTTTAACTACTAAAAGTACTATTAATAATCAATTGTTAAGCATTCCAATATTCAATTAGCAAGAGTAAAAACCTGTTGGAATAATGAACGGATACATCATCAATTCATTGATTTTTCTGGAAAGCTATCAATTCGACGGGCACGATCAATGATACTCTGATGCATTATGAGTATTTGTCAGCTTGCGGGTTTTTCCCAATACTGAATTCATTAGTATATTCTCTTATCAGACATAAGAATTAAATAAAAATATTCAGTCGGAGTAAATTTGAGGAAATATCTTCTGTTATTTACATATTCAATCAAATTCAACACTTCCTAATTGAAAAAATATTTCAAAATTTCAATGAAAATTGTCATTAATGTAATACAATAAGTTTTAATGACATATCTATCCAAACACCATCTCGCTTAACTCAATGATTTCAACAGAATATTACATACGTTCAATAAATTTGCACCTTTTTAGCATTGAACTCGCAGTAATTTGCGAGTTTGTGGTTATAACCTATCGGATATCTATATTATAAAAGTAAAACTTTCCCATTCATAGATTTATAGAAAAATGAAAAATTTGTAATTATAACATTCATAATCTTAAAATTAAATGCAAAAAAAAAGTTTATTTAGACTCAATATCGAACTATAAAAACTATAAAGATGATTGATACTTTAAGTATGTTTAAACAATTAGCTGAAAATGTAAAATTAATGATGTGTGAAATTTATTAAATATTTGGTAGCAAAGTCATACTAAATATATATTTATAGTTATTGAAGAAAAATGGAAAATTTCAGAAAATCGCTTTAAAAAAAAAAATGTTTAATTAAATAAGTGTAACATTCAATGTCAACTGAGCGTTAAATTTGCTCCAGGTGCTTGCAACGCGTCGATGGATGTCTCTATGTTTGGATTCAATTAACATATTTTTATCCAAAATATACTTTCATGTCCAATGTTGCTAACATTTTAATCCAGGATTAGCTACATCTTAAAATAATGGTTTATTGATCTTTTTAGAAAAGCAGAAAAACATTAGAGATCTGACGCTTTTCTTAGTAAACTATCAATAAATTTTAAGTTGAAGCCAGATAATATTTTTAATCCAGGCTTAAAAAGTAGTAACAGAGACCCACTTCCACCTAAAGGAAAATTTAAACCTTAACCAATTAAAGATAAATAAACAGTTTTACCATTTAAAATACATAAATAAGAAAGGAAGGAATAAAAAGATTATTAAAGACACAATCGCCTTTTACTTTTGATGCAAAATATTCAAAACAACAGCTTCACTAGACACTTTGACCCAGCAGCAGCAAATGACGTAGCCGACTTTAAATTGGAACATATTTATCAAGTTTTTGGAGTGCAAACAGGTTTAATGGTTTCGCTTGAAATTGCCAAGTTCATGCCAACTTTTTTCAAGGCAAGTCTAAAAATGATGGCACAACTTTTAAATTGAAAACTCGAGGTGTATTGGGAATTCCGTCAACAATAAATAAACATCCGTAGTTTTTTCTAAAGATGCGTCACATTGTTTGTAAGTATTTTATTTATAAGGCATTAGATATAGCCTTTTCAGAATATATCGATAAATCATTATTTTAAGAGTAAATAGTAATTATATAGTTAAATAATATATCGTATTTTGTATTTTCACAGCCTTTTAAAGAAACTTACGACTTCTGTATTTTTAAAGCAATTCTGGCTTTCAAAAGATTTTATGTAAGGTTAATAATAATCATATTATTTTGAAGATAGTAAATTTACGCTATAGATATATTGTATCGATTGAAATGCTAAAGTAGGTTACTTACCTTAACCAAGAGTTCCATAAAAATAATAATTGATAGAAATATTAATGAAATATCGATAATCCAATTTATAAAGTAATAAAAATGGAACATCAATAAAGCAATAAAGTAGGAATAATAAATGTCTCTGAATAAACAAATTCCAAATCTAAAATCTTCGTTGGACAATTGGACATGTTTAACAATAAGGACAGTATAATTAGAATATCTACCAGGTAATTCCAAAAACCATTAATAATTCCCACTAAAATTAGGGCTTACTCATGTACTTACAAAGTTCAAGGAATGTTGAGTTTACACTTTCATTAACATGTTAATTTTTACAAGTTCTTTCAAAGAAATTGATCTAACTAACCACAGAAAACCATCTGAAGTGCGTGAAAATCCCAAAAAAGATTTCCAAAATTGAAAAAGTGACATCATGTCTAGGAGCTCCCAATATATACCGGCACTACGTATGTAAATATTCCTTACAACAACATATAATTCAACTTTATTTATTTTATATTTTTTTGCTAATACCTGTTTGGGGTTTTGATACGAAAATCCTATTGCAAAACTTACAAATTGGCCAAGACATCGAAATCACCGAAATAACCAGAGAAGCTGTCTATTATTTAAACCGTCAAGAATAAAATATGTAATTAACAGATATCAATAAGACAACGGCAACCCCTGCCAATTCTCTATAGCCACTAGTGTACGGTATAAGTTTGAGTGTGCTTTCGCTCAGACGTTTGAATTTCTCGAAATCAGTTCTCTTTTGGATTCCGTGCGGTAAAGATCACATTTTAAGTGTAAGCGTTCTTGCTGAACAAACAGATAGCACTTTGCATATATAGTGGTAGCCATCTCGCTTCTCGCTCTGGTCCATTGAATATTTAATGTTAATAATAATAATCAGTGTGTTTTGAATTTTTTGGCGTATTCTCACTAAAGATTAAATAGTTTAATAACGCGAATTAACGAATCATAATTTTAAGACTTGAAGTGTAGAAAGTTATATTAAAATTGTGAAAAAAAGAACGGTTTATTAATTAATTTAATAGATCAATGAATCAAGAATAACGTTAATTATCGACCCAAGAATTTAAAAAACATTTTGTCAAACTCAAATATATTTGAGCAGCTGATTTGAACTTTTGAAACTTCATGTACATGCAACTGATAGCATGAATATGAAAACAAGTAAGTTATTTTTAGTAACTTCGATTGGGAATTCACACAAAACACTGTCTAAAGCAGTCTTACGAGTTTCCAGTATTTTTTTCCTTTATATATTGAAAAGATGTTGCTCAACAGGTTGACCTTGCTCAGTCCTATATTCTATACATACCATCTCTTTAACCTTACGAAAAAATAAACACTTTGTGTGTTATTCTTCATTTGTTTATAACATTATTTTCTTAAGTATTGTTTGAACCAAATTAATATTCATCAGTGATGTCATGCGCCGTTCGCAAAAAAAATAATAAATGAATTTTAGTAAGTAAAAAAGAATTTTAAAAACCGGTCACGAAACATTTGGAATTATCAGAAACTCCGGAAAGCTTTTTCCATTGAGATGTTTTGTATTGTTTATGATGATTGAATTGAGCAGATTTTATTGTTATTCAAATATATTGAAGAAATATAGAAGAAAAGAATTAAACATGATCTGAACTTTCCTCTCAACGTTTCAACTTTGTTAACAAATAATATAATTTGTATTGAGAATATTCAAACCAAATGGAGATATAAGAGAAAAACTTTTTCAGAAGCACAATGTGTTACAGAATCGTGAGTTGAGTTTGGAATTTGCAACATTAGTATGCGCGGGCTTTCTTTCTTTATTATAATAATTGAAGATTGTTAAAGAATATAAAGCTAAACTCTGAATTGAGATTAAATTGGTATAAAAGCATAAATTAAACTCAATCTGGCCGAATAATAACACAAGCTGTCTTGAGTCAAATCAGTTGGCTAAATTTAATTAAATAATGACTCTTGTACAAATTATATTAATTAGCTAAACTCTGATTCTTACTAATTTTAGGTCAAGCATTCACATGCTTGCTGGTAGCTTCGTGTCTCCTCCAAACGATCAACAGTCAGAACCATCAACAAACACAATATTCAATTTCCAGCAGTGTACAATCCTCACAATCAAGTTCCGGTGCTTATGCAGGACAACAGCCTTCTAACAATCAACATAACAATAATAATTATCAAACTGCTCCACCAAATACTCAAAGAACGACACCACCTTCTTATTTATCAAATCGAAATGATAATACTCCACAAAATATAAGACCAGTTCAAAGCCAACAAAGTGATCAACCCAATGGAAATAATCTTCAGAATGGTCAGCAGCTTTACGGTGCTCCAGTACATGTTGCTCAAAATTTTAACACAAACCAGCAACAAAACAATAATAACCAAAGGCCAACACCAGATCCTCGAATTGACACTAGCAAACCCGACTACAATAAATTGGCAACACCCAACCGCAAAGACCCAATTTCTTTCACCAACAATGCCATTAATAGAGCATCCGATGATGACAAGATGCAAGCTTTGAATGAAGTCACTATTGGAGCTGAAAAATTTGCGCTTAATCTTTATTTAGTCAGTTAAATATTTCATAATTCATGGACTGTCTTATTCAAAATTTGTCTTCATTTTAGAGAATCGCTGAGCAACATCCTGGCAATTTTATGATCTCCCCGTTCTCTGTGTGGTCTTTGCTTACAGTGATGGCTGAAGGCTCCCAAGGCAACACTTTGGCACAAATTCAGAGAACATTAGGCATTCCACTTGATGTCAACAAGATCCGATTAGCTTATCAAGTCATTTATGAATCACTGACGTGAGTTTCGAAATGAAATGTTTGTTATGATGCAATGTGTAATCTCTATAAATTTTTTAGCGTAAATACTCCTGGAGTGCAGTTATCAACATTCCAAGCAATTATTGCTGACAAAAATCGTCCCGTAAAATCCGATTTCCAATCAAAGATTGAGAGTGATTACAAAGCTGAAGTTCTAAGCGTAGATTTCACAAACCCTAAAGTTGCTTTTAATTATGTGAATGACTATGTTGCAAATCAAACACGCGGAGAAATTCAAAAGATTTTGACGCCAGAAGATGTTTTGAAGGCGCAACTAATAATGCTCTCCGGAATTTTCTTCCAAGGTGAATGGAGATCACCATTCAACTCCACCTTTACACAATTGGAAACTTTTTATAATCATAACCAAGTGGAGACTGGTCAGGTCCAGATGATGTTCCAAAGAGGAGCTTTTCCATATGCCGCTAATCTTGGTAATTTTTTTAATATTTTCAAAGATTATTATTTTAACATGAGACCATATAATTTAAGAACTTGGCGCACACATGCTTGAACTGCCATACGGTAATGAGAACAAACTCAGTATGATACTTTTGCTGCCTAAAAAAGGCGCTGATCTCAAGAGCGTCATCATCAATTTGCAAAAAGTGAAAGTTCAAACTATTTTCGATGAATTGGACAAAGCTGCTCGAGAATATGAAGATGATGAAGTTGAAGTTCACATCCCCAAATTTACCACAGTGTCTGACTTTAACCTTAACTCAATTTTAAGCACGGTAAGTTCAATGGGAGTTATGTTTCGTAATATTAAACTAATCAATTTTTTTCATTTCAGTTGGGAATTACAGATTTGTTCAACGAAATCTCAGCTAATTTGCAGGGAATTGCCTCAGGACTTTACTTATCAGGAATGATCCATAAATCAAAGATTCAGGTAGATGAAAAGGGAACAGTTGCATCAGCAGTAACAGGAGGAATCTTCGCCAACAAAGCTACACCACCAAGATTTTACGCTAATCGGCCTTTCGCATACCTCATTGTGGATAAAACAACAAAATTGGTTCTCTTCACCGGACTGTATCAAGATCCTAATCAGTTTACATAAGGAAAAGATTATACAACTTTGTAAAAATTTCTTTTGCAGTTAATAAGAAATAAAATTTATTATAAAAAATTATTTTTGACCTTTTATTTGAACAATATAATGGGATCAGTTTCATTTATTAGCTAGTGTAAGGATCATTGTCTCTTTCATATTTTTCAGTTTCAGTTTCTGCACCAACTGCACAAGCCAGAAGTGTATTAATGCTTTTCTCTTCTCCCGCATTGTAAACGTAACCATTAGCTTTGTCAATGAGGTTTTTGAGTCTTACCAGAGATTTGTTGCTGTTGACATCAAGAGGTTGAAATGAAACGAGCCCGTAATCTTCTACCATTGACACGATTGCTTTATTGAGCTTTCTATATTTGGCCATTCCTGGAGCGTTGTCTAAGGCGTCGAGGAGATATTGAAGATCTAATACATCGGTATAGAAATCAAGACCAAAAAGAAGTTTGGATTCAAATTGCTTGAGCTGGTCAGCTTTACTTAGTACATTGACGTGTGGCAAGCCCATTTGAAGCATTGTATTCAAGGAAAGGATGAGAGTTGAGATGAATTTATGTGGCTCAGAACAATAATGCGAATCCACTAAGTGGACAGTACACAAATGATATCCTAACTTTTCTAATTTCTCAAAGATGTTTCTCATTGAACGATGGTGTGTGTATAGCTCTACTTGACCTGTAATAATTTAGAGTTAGTTTTAAACTACTGATTAAAATGAGTTTATAGTACCTGGACAATCGAAAACAAAATAATTGGAACTTGAAGATTTAATTTGATTCAGGAGCCAATCAAAATTGACTTCTAGGTACTCCACACAATACATAAGGGCACCATTGGGACCCAGATTATGATGCTCCATCACGTCTTGCACGGTTATAAGCTTCATAACATCAATCTCAGGCTCATATCCCATATTTTCATTGGCCGGATCTAAATTAACAACAGAAGCTTTCCTTTCGATTTGCTTAAAGAACTCACTTATCTTGTGACAATATGTAGTTTTTCCTGAGCCTGGAGGACCAATTACTAGCTGGCCAAACAATGGCTTTTGCTCTTTCAGATTATATTTTTGCATTGCCATTATTGAATTATTGAATGCCGAAAACGTAAACAAATTTATGACAGAAGTTTTATTTTGACAAATTTGAAGTCGGCGATTTTTTAAAAATGAAATGAATTTATATTTTATTTTAATTCAAGTATGGTATCAGTTTAAATATAGGTGCTAATTTTAATAATCATTTAATTAATACAATGCATCAAATACCTTTTCAAATAATTATCTACTATATCGGTGAAGAAACTGTAATTATATACAACGACCTCGACAACGACCACTTTTTTGAAAAATTCACACCGCAATAGTGAAGCGCCGCCTTCGAAAATTTCCCCTTAAAAAGTATATTTTGGGACAATTTAGCTCCAGCCAGCAAATTAATCAGACTCTGTAAATAATTACTGAAAACTTCATCACTGAGTAGCATTGTCGTTATACTAGCTTCAAGATGGAACAGAAACCTGCATATTTAAATAGTAAGTTAATGAAACAAAGAAGTTCCAGAGCCAAGAAAAAATGCCGAATGGGAAGCAATTAAGATGAAGAACAACTTAAAATATGCCAACAAGACCATATCTAGATACACGAGGCTCTATTAGTTCCAGAAAAGTTCAATTTTGATAAAAGAAGAGTCTGTAAAATGATAACATTCGTCTTATCAATTATAGTGCCTCACCCGTTTTTGAATCTAGAATAGATATTTCAATTGAAATTAGTGGAGCGTTCAAGCAGAACTTAAAATCAGCTTTCATCTCGGTCAATCGTTTTGATTAACAGCAATTTGAAAACTCCAGGTGGACTGCAAGTTATCATAAAATGCGAGAAATGATTGAGTGATTCACAATTTTTGCGATAAAATAATTTTCGCCTTTTATGGCAATGTTTTGATTCGTTAGCTTCTTCACTTGCAAGCTGAAATTGCATCAATATCTCACAAATTTGAACTTTGTTTGGAATTTTAAAACTTCTAAGTGCATATTTTTGAAAATTCTATTTTTAAACATTGCTAAATATTTGTGAGCAAACTATTTGCAGAAAATACTCCTACAAATTTGGTTATTTTAAAATTTTAACAATAAAATTTTTATTTTTTAGAATTTATTTACGCGACACTGCCTCGAACTCAAAGAGGCCAGCCTATCGTTTTGGGGGGTGATCCTAAAGGTAAGACATAAATAATTACTTTCTTATCAATAATAATAATCACTTATTACTTATTAAATATTCTAAAGGCAAGAACTTCCTTTACACTAACGGAAACTCTGTTATCATCCGGAACATTGATGTAAGTTTTATCCAGCGTTGATAACTCATTAATTTTTGCTAATAATTATAATTCAATTTAGAACCCTGCGATTTCTGATGTGTACACTGAACATTCTTGTGCTGTTAATGTCGCTAAATATTCGCCTAGTGGTTTTTACATCGCTTCTGGAGGTTAGAAGATTTTAATTTTTATTGAAAGATGATCCTTAACCGTTGAAATAATTTTAGATCAATCTGGAAAAATAAGAATCTGGGATACAGTAAACAAGGAACATTTATTAAAGAATGAATATCAACCAATTGCTGGACCAATCAAGGATATTTCTTGGTCGGCTGACAGTCAACGTATTGTCGTAGTTGGCGAGGGACGAGAACGCTTTGGGCATGTCTTCATGACTGAAACTGGTACCTCAGTCGGTGAAATAAGCGGTCAATCCAAGTCTATCAACTCTTGTGACTTCCGTCCAGCCCGTCCTTTCCGTATTGTGACTGGAAGTGAGGACAATACAATTGGAGTCTTTGAAGGTCCACCGTTCAAATTCAAGATGACCAAGCAAGATCACACTCGATTCGTGCAAGCTGTTCGTTACTCTCCAGACGGAAAATATTTTGCATCAGCTGGTTTTGATGGAAAAGCCTTCCTTTATGATGGTGTCAGCTCTGATTTGATTTGTGAGATTGGTAGCCCAGCCCACAAAGGAGGAGTCTATGGAGTTGCATGGAAACCTGATAGCACTCAGTTATTGACTTGTTCTGGTGATAAAACTTGCAAGCTGTGGGATGTCGCTACTAAAGAGCTTATAACCGAATTCCCAATGGGAAATACAGTTGAAGATCAACAAGTTTCCTGTTTGTGGCAAGGCGAACATTTGCTCTCTGTGTCTCTTTCTGGATTCATTAACTATTTGGATGTTAACAATCCCGAGAAACCACTGCGTATTCTCAAGGGCCACAATAAACCAATCACTGTCCTGACTCTGAGCGAAGATCGTAGCACAATCTACACAGGCTCTCACGACGGTGCAATGACCAATTGGAATTCGGGATGTGGTAGCAATAATCGTGTGGCTGGAAATGGTCATGGAAATCAGATTAATGGAGTTCGTGCACATGGTGATTTTGTGTACACTTGTGGAATCGATGATGCTTTGAAGCAGATCTCAGCTGAAGGTAATACTTACACTGGAGTGGAGATGAAATTACCTTGCCAACCAAGAGGCATGGATATTTTAAAGGTACATACATTTTATTTATTTGTGTGAAATTATTTTTATAATATTCTCTATTTCAGGAACAAAACATAATTGTGGTTGGCTGTGTAAAGGAATTGGTTGTTGTGCAAGAAAATCGCAAAGCCTTCAGTATGCCCATTAAATATGAATCAAGTTGCGTTGCCGTCAACTCTGAAACATTAGATGTAGCCGTAGGAGGTGACAATAATAAAATTCATATTCATAATCTGAATGGTGTCGAGCTGGAACTGAAAATTGAGCTGGAGCATTTAGGGCCAATCACTGATTGCGCTTATTCGCCAGATAACAAGTATTTGGTTGCTTGTGATGCCAACAGAAAGGTGGTGCTTTATGCTGTGCCGGATTATAAAGTATGAATAGGAATTTATTTATTGATTAATCTTTGATTAATTTTTTTTGATTTTTACAGCCTGCCCATAACAAAGAATGGGGCTTCCACTGCGCTCGTGTCAACTGCATTGCTTGGTCACCAAACTCTTTGCTTGTAGCCAGCGGATCATTAGATACCACTATTATCATTTGGTCGGTCACAAATCCTTCCAAGCACACCATCATCAAAAGTGAGTTGGTCATAACTCTTGATTGTTATTGAATTTATAAACCCGATGTTTTTATTTCTACTTAGATGCGCATCCACAATCTCAAATCACTGGTTTGGTGTGGCTGGACAACGAAACTGTTATTTCAACGGGGCAAGATTGCAACACGAAAGTTTGGCATGTGGAAAGTATCTAAAAATAAGAATTTCACGGAAAATGTCGCATCGCATGTCTTTGATGGTTTGGAAGTTTTTCTTTTTTTATTCTCGTGAGATTTTTTAGCTCATTTTTCACAAAATTGATGGAATCTTTATAGCATTTAAGAGGAATATTTTTACAGAGCTAATACATTTGATTTTGATGATCTTTTATTAAATTGTTTTTAAGTCAATGTTTTGTTATATTTGAGAAGGTTTTAATAAATGCTCAAGCTTTACAAATGTATGCAGCTCAAAAAATAACTTAAAGAAATTTTTAAAGCTTCTGAAGCTCAATTTCAAGGATATTTCATCAAAAAGCTCGAAAAAGCTTAAAAGCTCGTAATATAAAAGTCTGGAAAAATATGTTTACGATTCGATCGAGATATCTTATAAAAATTATCAACTTCCAAGACAACGAAAGACCAGTTTCCAACAAACTTATGCAAAGTGATTAAACGTCGAAAACAATACACAATAAACTATTTCTATGGTATTTTTTTTTCACTGGATAAATATTGTACGCAATTCTATAAATCGATATAGATAGATTCAAAATCAGTGCAACCAAAGTCATTTCAACACATGATAACAATAGATTAACATAAATTTGTGAACCCAGAGACCTCCGAAATAACTTTTTTACTGATAACTAAAATAACTTGTCCCCAATCAATATTTAATCCAAATCTGAAGCGTTACTATTGCCTTTTGCAAACCAACTAACAATTTTAATATTTTACAAGAAACTTTTAAAATTTTTTATATTTCTTACTTTAGCATTTCTCTTCATTTATATTTATGCATTTCAATATTTAATTTAATTCATGATAAAGATTAGAAACAATTTTAGGAATTTAAAAAGTTTCATTTGTTTAAGAAAAAAATGATAATGCATTTTAAGTTTATTTTCGTTTTAAAACTTTTTTAGTATTTTGTGATTGTAAAACATGAATAATTTTTTTGAAAATAAATAATAATTTAACAAATGAATTTTTGAATTTTCAATTATTTTTCTAGGTTATGTATCAATTTTAAAATGATTTACAAAGAAAAGGCTTTCAAAAAAATTTCATCATAACTTCTTTTTATTTTTATTTAATTTCCACAATAAATTTAACAAAGAAATACAGCAAAAGATGAAAAAATTCAGTACAAGGTAAAAATCAACAAAAAAGGAAGAATATTTGAGAATATCTGCATAACGCACCTAAAGTATTTTATTTTAAATTTGGCTTTAAGAATTTAAATTAAACTATGTCTTTTATTAGTCAATTTAAAATAAGTTAATTGTATGACATGAATGGGAGTTAGTGTTCAAATTGGTTAATTGATGACTGTACATGGCCGGACGATTAAAGTTTAAAGTTAATTTATTGTCTTTTCTAGCAAATTTTACAGTTAGGAGTCTGCTTGGGGGTTAGTGGCTCAGATGTATTGTTAGTGATTGTCAATTCCCTGATTGATATTGTAAATTTTTATTTAATTTAAAAAAGTCTATAAAAGAGTTTCATCTCCAGTTTTTTATGTATTTTTTTTGTTTGTTTGATGTTTCTATATCACAGCTAAGGAAGTTCGCAATTCTAATTTCGTAAAAACAGAAAGTAGAAGATTGTTCCACGAGATTCACAGAATTCCTATATAAAAATGAAACACAATAATATGTCAAAAATTGGAAAAACAACTAAGAAAGTCGATTTGTCTTTTGCGTAAGATTTTTTCAATCACTTGAAGGTTTTTGGTTTTTCGTTCACTAAAAATCTAATAAAAAAATTATTTTAAATCAAGTTCCTAATTAAGAAGGATAAGAAAACAATATGGTTAAAATATTTATAATTAATCTAATGACCAAAGAGTTTAAACTATTCAGGAAACATTTTTTCTTTTCAAAATGGAGATCTCATTAAAAATTTCGAGGTTTCCGAGAGGTTTCATAAAATTGCGCGAAAAAAAAGATTCAAATTAAAAGACGACAATAGTTCCTTGCGATTCCAAAATAAGTTCAAAAACTCTTTGATCGAGTAGTATTATCATCCTTAAAAACTAATTCATTAATTTGTCAGCCGAATCTGGTGATGGACCTGCCAAGACCTCGCTGTTATTATTAATCTCCAACTTGATGGGTTGACTAGATAATTGACTATTTTGTGGTTGCTGATGATGTTGTGCATGCTGCTGATGCAAGGACGGTATGGTAAGCTCACTGGTGAAAGATTGTAACAAAGCGAGTTGATTTGCATTTGCGGTTGACATCATCATCTCATTTTTGATAGAAGAGTGATGTGGCATTGCTGCTGTTTCATGCCCCAATGAGGTGGGAGTTAGTGGACTCTGTGGAGTCTTTGAGTAGATGCCAGCTGCTTGATCCTTTAGAATTTGTTGCGCTTGCATTTGTTGAATTTGACTAGCTAATTTTGTTCGCTTACGGCGAGATTCAGAGTTTTCACATGCTGGAGAGGGCGTTCCTGGGTGACGATAAGATATGTGCTTACGTAATGCATCTTTGCTTCTAGATACATGAGAACATACTGTACAAGCGTATCTGGAAAGAAATATTCAATAATGTTAAAATTTAATATGAATATAAAAAATAATTACCTCATATTTTGATGTGTTTCTAAATGGACTCGTAGATTGTATTGATTGCTCAACAATTTGTTGCAAATAAAACATTTAGCAAACAGTTTCGAATTTGGAATCTTTGTTGGAGTGGTTGAGATCCCAGGCGATGTTTTTTTGTTAGGATCTGAAAAAGACATGGAGCCTAACTGTTCCAAACTAGATCCACCTTTATCAGATAAAAAAGCTGCTGCCGAGTGTGGGAAAGAAGCTTGGGAAGATGGTGGAGGCAGCAACAGTTGGTTGCTAGATTTTTGTGCCATCTGGTTGAAGTGATCTAGAAAGTTTTTTGCACTCGATGCGTTAGGTGAAGGAGGATTCACTCCAAATCGTAAGTTTTCTGCTATTTTATCAATTTTCTTCAAGTTTGCCATTTTCATTTTCTTATTCGAGTCCATATTGTCCATCATCATTTTTTCTTTCTTGTACATATCGTCTAAAAAATTACGATTCGCTTCTGAAAGTAGGTTGTTGTTGCTCTTGCTGTAAGAAGGTGATTCAGAAGATGGATGCTGAGAAATTGGGGACTGCGAGACCATTCCTTGGGGTGGCATCATTTGAGAGTGAGGATTTGAAAGGAAGTGTGATCGGTTTGTGGAGAAATTTAGTGGTTGAGTTAACATGTGATGAGGATAAAAGTTGAAAGGTGCCGGAGGTCGTGGAAAGAATGCATCAAAGTTGGAGAGAAGCTTTGTAGGTACAAATGGTGGAGGTGGTGTGGAAGACTCTTTTTCATGGGCGGGTGAAAAATTAGGGGCTTTTGAGATTATTGACGAGGTTGGAGTTTCCGGGGTGGATGAGGAAGTTGAGGTGGGGATATTCTTGCATTTATTCTGAAATATTTTAAAAAGACGTTATAACTGGAACTCGTGAAGTTTTTAAGGATATCGTACCGCTTCATCATTGATGTCTGTCAGTCCTTTAATGCCCAATGTTTCTGCTAGCGATAAAAGTGTAGAAATTTGATCCTCAAAGACGTTCACTTCTCCAGAATACATAAAAGTTATCACTGAAAAATTCCAAATTTATTAATAAATGAACAAAATGTTCGACTAAAAATAATTTACAAGCTGCTAAAGATGAAAAGTGCGTGTGTGGAGGCAAAACAATCACCGGATGACATTGCTGATCACGATTTGACTCCAAATTGTGAAAAAGCTCGGAGAAAAATTGTGAGCACGCACTGAGCACTAGTCGATGTGCTCTAATCTTTCTGCCATCTGCAATCAGTGTCACATCTGTGAGATGTGACTGGTCCAAAAGTTGTGGTAAGGTGCTCAGTAATGATGTCTAAATTAAAAGTGTAATGGCATTGATTAATCATTCAGTTTGTATTTTAGTAAACAGAACAAGAATTTCATCAACAAATTAATTTGCGAGCTTTTATATTTCTGAAGCTTTCGATCGAGCAGCTTTTGAAAAACTAACAATAATATAGTTTCTGCTCGAACAATTTGAATAGTTACATGGGTACATTCTTCTAATGTGTATTTGGACAAGAGTTTGAGTTAGAGCTCATAAAATGTAGTTACAAAATCTTCTTTAATTAGCGTAAAAAAGTTCGTTTAACATTTCAAAATATAAATCAAACTGCGAGCATCAACAAGAAAGTTCCAAATTCTATTTTCGAACTGAATTATTTTGACTTGCAAACAACAAGTTAACGAAGCTGCCTCACAATCATTTCAATTTAAAGATCATTCATTAGTTCGAGGTGCACACGAGATAAAAAAATAAAAGAAAATGGAAAAAGAATCTCGAAAGAAAAAAAGAAAAGCCGATGGAAATTCTACTCGGCTGCGCTCATTTGATGTTTTTTTTGTACTGATTGATGACGATGACATTCAAACTGTGTAACAAACGGCAGCCGATAAGGGCTGTCCCTGCATGATTTTGATTTGAAACATATCAAAAGTATTTTATGTCATTTTTATGTTGGAAACTCATTAGCTCAAAGATTTACTAATACACAGAATGAAATCGTTGTAGCTAATTAAAAAAAAAATACAAACTTGCAAAAAATAAATGCATCAGTATAATAACAATTGCACAGTTTTAACGACAGTATCAACAACTCATCAACAAGTCTTTAAAAATTTTATGTCTGCAACAAATATAGATGATACATTTATTATAAAAAGTTCAACCCACGTGGGACCACAAAATTAAAATGTTTATAAATGTTTCATGTTTGGCTATAAAATTTTGATTTATTTACATCAAAACATATCACTTTGACCTTTCTCAAACAATATTTTGAAAATATTTCTCAAATAATCTAGACAACTTGGTTTCTATAAGATTTGTAGCCATAATTCATGGACATTCCCAAATAACTCTGCAAAAAACAAAAACTGCATTTCGTAGTAAAATTTACGTTCAAAGTTACCCGATGCATATATGTATAATAAAACTGAAAGCATGCTCGTTGGCAACTAGCACGCAAAAGAGCCCGAACAACACAACCAACCAAAAACATGACTAGGACGATCAAAGAACGATCAAGTAACGGTTTTAATTGAGTTAGATCTTTGATTTATGGGCTTCAATTCGACCACAAACCGGCGATAGATGGTTCAAAATCTGGTATGATTCAACTTGGTCTTTTTCAAGTTCCAAAGACGGATGGAAGATTAAGTCTAACTAAATCAAGTCGACATTTAGTTGGTTGTGTTCTACGGGACTTGTCTGCGTGAATTCTCAAAAAATTCGCCGATGCAAGCGAAATAGTCGAGCCCTAAATACAAGCAGCGAATAATAAATTAAATTAAAATTAAAACAATTACAAATAACAGTCGCGAGAGTGCAATTTTGGTTTTTTGGAAAATAGTCAAATCTTTTTTTGCGCTTTTTTGCTGCTTCAAGGAAACATTCTTTGACAGGCGAAACATTCTTGAGCACGAAACACAGTTCAATTTTTACCTGATGATTATGCCAGCGCAGACAGAATTGCATGTGGGCCAGTCCGTTATTGGAAGGGAGGTCATTGTTGCCCTCATTGGTTGGCGAAGTAGAGGATATGGTTCGAACGGGAGATGCTATAAAGTACGACGATCCTGGATTCAGTGGCTGACTCTGCAGGTGTCCTGGGCTCGTTTCCATTGGACTCTTTTTTCACAAATCACAGCAAAAATTAGAACTTATAAATTTATTCAGAGATCAATTAGCAAAAATTTCCACTTTTCAGGACACATTCAATTTAATTGAAATTGAAATATAAATTTTCACACACTCAGCCAAATCGGAGGAAATCTCGTGTTTTTCTTCTTGCCCAATAATTCGCTATTGTACGACGTTTTTCTTTTGTTCTGATTTTTCACAATCGGGAGTAGCTTTTATATAATATAATAACTGTCGCACCAGCCAGCTCCACACTAAAAACACACTCGGAAAACACAGTAGAAATAAAAAAGTCGTTACGAAATTTTCCAGCCACCATCTATTTTTATCACAATCAGGAAGTCCTTATATAATCTCAGTGATCTGGCGAGAACTTTAGTCACTTTCTGGCACAACTTGAGTGGTGGGTAGGTTCTGGCCAACTAATTTTAATTATGTGCGGGCACTGAGTCACTCCAAATTACAATTTACACGACTCTTCGATATCGCCATCAATCACCCACTAAATTTCAGCAATGTTTTTGAACATTCGGCAAAAATAGGAAAATGGAAAACTGTTGCGCTTAATTAACTATTTTTGAGACACTCAGTTCTATATGCAATTAGAATAGTATATTTGCTTCTAGCAAGAGCGAAATTAATCAACCACACTACACGAATCAGAAAACGGTTTTAATTATGTTAAATTATATATATCTGGCTGCTTGCTCAGTAGGCAGAATCGTTTGGACTTTTCACTCTATTGTTTGGCAGGCGGCGACTTACACGAGGGAAACTGTGAAAATGAGTGATATTTTATTTTGTTGGTCCAGATAATTAAGCAGAGTTGCTCCAAAACTATTTTTAAAAAAACAAGAAATATATATGTTTGCTTTTTTTGTGAAATTAAATATTTCATTCTGTTGTTCATCTGTGTAGATTGCTCATCATCATACAGTGCCTATGTGTATAATTATTGTTTTTTTTTTCTTGGCTGCGGCTCGTTCGCCAGAAAGAAAAGCTGAAGCAAATCCAAGAAGAAAAGCGTTATGTCTGGAAAATTATTCAAGATTCTAAATTTAAACCTCGCATAAGAAGATGAGGTATTTTGCAATTTTGCAACTGCGAATGGCCAGAGGTGACTAGTTTATATGGTGAAGGACATTTCCTTACATTCCATGAATGATAACAACTTGAATTATTTTTAAAAAGGAACTTATAGTAGATTTCAATGTGGAGACATCAATGTGGCAACCCCAACCAAATGTTCATACATAATTTACGAAAAAACATCATACATTAATTTTGGCAGAAAATCTGTTTGTCGAATCTCTCATCGATGCTTATCTATCAGCGCTACTTAACACCAGAACATAACGCCTGTCCATTCGTCTTCTGGCTTGCTCTCCTATGGCCGGTCGTGGACAATAAATGAGTAATTTTTGAAGAAACAACGAAAATTAATCGCGAGCATAATTAATATTGATTAATTATGTGTGGCCATTAATTAATAATTTTGTGTCTGGGGAAAATGAATAGAATTTCAAGTCGCAATTTCACTAATTTTCATGTTTTGACGACACTTTTCAGAACAAGAGGAGTTTTATTAAAACAGATCATATCCTAACTATCTTTACTTAGCAAAATCAATATTAGAACTGTTCAAAAATAGTAATGAAATGAAACATTTGTGGAAATTTTGTGGAATGTCCGTTAATACTTAAAAAATTATTCACTTTTCGGATGGAAAAATAGATTCCATCCAAAATTAAAGCATGATTGATCTTTGATGTCTCAGTACCCGTCAGGCGACGTCTTTTTTGTATTGTTTCACCGCTGGTCTATTTATAAAATTGTCTTGTTCACTATATATTTCTGGAGCTGCTGAGTTTAAAAAAAGATAATTAAATCGTCTTTGAAAGCGAGCATTGCGAAACGACTCTTTTTTCTGTGTGACTTTTTTTTTCTAGGTAACTTTATAAATAGTCGGGCAATCAAAGGCATCCAAATTGCATTTTCAATTCCTGGCTTGCAGTTGTGTCTTTATTTATTTATTCTTTTTTGCCAAACACTCGAATTTTTAAAATATTTTCTTAACGATGTCGCGGCTTTTCACACTCCGAGAGCCATGACGTCACACAAATACAATCTTGAGTCTTGATTCTTGAAATCATTCGGTATTAGCGCAAATTTAAAAAAAAGCGAAGAATAAATTTCGAGGATTTTTTTTTCGGAAACAGACTAAAATAACAGAGGTGGTTACATGACTGGGGAATTTGGATACATTTTTGGATGAACTGAGGATTATTTCAAGGTCGCTTTTCTATTCAAGATCAGAGGTGGATTGTTTTAGAACGTAATTGTAAATTTATTTTGTACTTTTCGATTGGAGTATTTTGTGTTTCCATTTAAATATAAAAATACTGAAAATAATTTGACGAAAAAAAGCTTGATCTACATCTGCTTTAATTGGTTGTTTAGTGGATTCAACTACTTACCGGCTTAATCTTCGATCATATGATTCCCCCTCAAAATATCAAAATAAATAAATCGTTGTTTTGCTCGGGCCACGTGGTTCTATAAAGTAAACGAATGATTCAGCTAAGTCGGTAGTTGATTTGAAATGTTAATTTATTTTGATTTATAAATAATATTTATAATATTTCATTAATAAAAAAGTTTTGTGTATGTTTTTTTTTCTCAGCGAAAAGCAAACCGTAGAAAATTTTCTGGCAGTTAAATTTGTAGAAACCTGTTAAGGTGCAAATTTTAGCTGCAATGAAATGCATGATCGTCTGAAAGTGTGATCAGGGACGATTTGTCATAAAGAAAGAATTTGAGTAGCCACTGATTTGCAGCACATACGTCATCAAAAGTATCAGCTGACTTGTCTGTGTTTTCTTTACTTGCATCACTCCGTTGATAATCTCCATCTTAACGCCACATCTACGCAAAAATTCTTGCACATTGAAACATTCATTTGAATTCTCAAAAATCTCTCGAATCAATTCATTTCCAGGGAGATTAGTACGCAGCCACAGTGAAAATTTGCTAGCGATATCAAGATTAATTATGCCAGTAAAAGCGATCAAAGTTGGTCCAGCCACCGGCAACATTCCATTGTTGAACATTTCATTCATTGAGTTAAAAATGTGTATCACAGCTTGGCTATCGGATGGCTCTACCCCCATAGTTGACATGTGATGTGGTTGTACTTGACTCACAAATGCAGGAGCAATAGGCTGATTTGGGTTTAATCTGTTAAAAAATAACAATGAAATCAAGTTTTCAAGTTTAATGCGTATATTGAACTCACCTCCTCAAAGCCAATTGATTCTGCAAATCTCTCAAATGTTGCATAGCTGATGACCTCTGATTAGTAATATTAGCAGAAATAGGCGCAGCTCTCATTCGAAAGTCATACATCGAGTTTATTGTTGAAATCCTATGAAATAAATTAAATATTTATATTTGAAATGTATATTAATTGATTAGGAATTTACCGATTATGCCAAGACATGTTCATCCTCAAAACATTATTTATTCTATTTCTAACACTCAAATTGTTAATCTGCCTGGTCAAATTCCTTGTGATTCCAACATTGCTGCTGTTCCTGTTTAAATCACTTTGCACTTCATTCGCCGACTCGTCTACTCCCACAATCTGCAAAGTTGGATTTTGTTGACTTAAAGTGCTGGGCTTCAGGAAAGATTTTGCTTGACTTGGTGGTGCAGTCGATAACACTTCCAATATGAACGAAAGGGGATCTGAGGATGTTTCGAAGCGAGGCGTGTCGTTAAGAAAGGAAACTTTGCTCTGATCAATTGGTGGGGTCTCAATGAATTCCGGCACTATTTGGTCATCGAATCCAACAGCAGAAGTGCTGGCCAGTCTCATGCTTTGATATTTATTTTTTAATTTTTCTAGATTCAGTCGCGTCTCTGTTGCAGTTGCTCTTTCATTAGGGTCCAAGTTTAACAGGCTTTTTATAATCTTCTTTGTGGAATCACAAATACGAACGTCACTGAAAATATTTACATCAGCCTCATGCTTGATTTGTAAGAAATTAATTGAATACTTACACTGGGAACACATAATCACACTGGCGGATCTTTTTAAATAATCCTGAAGTCGTTGTCTCAATGAATGGGAAATGCGAGTAAATTAACGTATACAGAACTACTCCTAGCGCCCACATGTCACTTGGTTTTCCTTTATAGGGAGTACTAGCTAAAACATCTGGCGATATGTACGCTGGTGATCCTCGTTGATCATACAAGTTGTCATTTTCGTTGATCAAACTCTTTCCCAAACAAAAATTTGTCAAAGTTATTGCTTTAGTACGAACATTTAGGATCAAATTGTTGAGTTTTAGATCACGGTGTATAATATTGCGTTCGTGCAAACGTTCCACAATCTTGATAATCTCAAAAAAGATGTTTAGTGCCTCTTTTTCTGACAGTTTATTTTTTGTCACGTAGCTTTGTAAATTGCAATAAGAATATGAGTCCTCGCTAAAATAAAAATTGCCTTGATAAAATTATGTTGCAGGATCAATTTTCAAGACACTCACCAGAATTCATTGGGTTCATAGTTGTCAAGTACGAGCACTATTCGCTTCTTAACTTTTCCAGTGTAAACTGAGATATTGCTGGCATTTTTTGACTCTACGACTCTTTCTTCTAAAGCCAGTTCCTGAAACAAGCAAGATCAGCATGAGCAAACAAACATCCGCAATGTGTTTCAAAATTAGACTTACCTTGAAAATTGCTTTGCATTTAACAATTCCTTCCAGGTCTTGAAGCATGGATAGCAAGGAGTACTCAGTGTGAATCAGCATCTTACCCTGAACTTCCTTGGATGGTCTATCTGCATGCTTGGGGTTAACAGGTGTGGCGTCTGCGGGGCTAGTATAGTCTAAAGTCAAAATCTGCGAGTGGAAATAGAACAAAGAGTTTATTTAAAGAACAAGTGGTAGCTGATGCTTCAAAGTTACCTTGAGCTTGTAAAATTCATTCGTGCACTCTTTACGAGCTAAATAATGAGAAATGCAGTCAACAGGTCCACTGGTGATCTCGGGGCCCAAGATGTATTCTCCAGCTTTCCGAACTTTATTTCTTTCTACTCTGGTATTCATTATGGGCACTTTGAGCTTCTTTTTCTTCAGTTCTTCCTCAATTTCGGTGTTACCTGCGTCTGGAACAATCTGAACATCTTTACGGGACTTCTTAGAGGTACTGAAGCTACTTGGCGATACATTTCGTTTTTTGTTTTGATTTTGTGAACTTGCTGCTGGATCCCCCATCGTGCTTTCACGCATTTTATTTAAGCCAGCTTTTATAATAACACTTATGTGGCTCTATGAAACCAGCTGCGTGCTATAACGCCACTAAATAGGTTGTAAGACTGAGTCACAAAGAAAATTTGAAGCTTCAAGCCAATTTTACAAAAACAAAGTGAAACTACGTACCAAAAATTTTGTACGATGGTACTAAAAAAATGTGCGGCAAATTTGAATTTTTAATTTTGTTTATTCAAGATCTTTCCAGTTCAGAGCATCATCTTCCATAACATTCTTATTCAAAACCTTATCAATACAGTCGTCGAAATATTCCGCTGATAAGCCATTTGGCTGGCTTACTTTAACATTGATATCCTCTCTTTTTAGAATATATCCTTTTTTCAGTGTTCCAGAATACACAAGACTCTTCCCCAATTTAGATTTACAGCTCAACTCGCAATCATAAATTTTTCGTTCAGCAACTTCTTGGGTTGCAGCGTTTACAATTTCCTGAATATTTTTGGAAAGCTTCAAATCTCGCAAAATTTCGCAAATTTCAGATTTATCCTTGATTGGCAATTTGTACTTAACTTCCAAAATTCTAATATGTTGAACTAGCTGCAAAAATTCATCAGGGGTCAAAGAGGCACTATGGTCTGATCCTTTGAGACTCTTGTCTAAAGTAAAATGTCTTTCTAAAACTTTAGCTCCAAGCAGAACAGCAATCAAAGATATTTCCAATCCAATTTCATGACCAGAATAACCAATCGTAGTATTAGTGAAGAGTTTTTGGAACTTCTGCACAAATCCCAGCTTGGTGTCTTCAATTTTTGTGGGATAAGAAGAAATGCAATGCAACAGAGCAAAGTTACAGTTGGCTGAGCTGAAAATATTGTGAACCTTTTTTATAGTGTCTTCAGATTGCATGCCAGTTGAGATGATCAATGGAACATTTTGAGTGGCGATGTATCTCATCATCGGAATGTTATTGGTATCTCCAGAACCAATTTTTATGAATTTCAAATTTAGAGATTTAAGCTCGTCAAATGAGACCTAAAAAATATTTGATTATGAAAAATAATTTGTATTAATTTTAATTTATTAACTTACTGGATCCATAGCAGATGCTGAAAATACGAGGTCAAGACTTTCAGCATATTCTTTGAGTTGAGCAAATTGTTCGATTGAAAATTCCAAAAACTCTTTATGTAGTCCATACGTAGGACCCCAAGAGTTCTCCGTTACATATGGTCTCTGTAAGGCACTAGCAGTAAATTTAGCTTGAAGACATGATTTTTGGAACTTGACACAATCAACTCCTGATTCCTTAGCGGCCTTAATCATCTTTTTTGCCATCTCCAAGTCTCCTTGATGGTTTTGACCAATTTCAGCAATTATAAAAACTCTTTCTAGGTTATTGAGATTCATTTTTATGTAGATTTAGCTCCAAAACACGAAATTTAATTAAAAAATAATTTAAATCAATTGAAACAAATTTATACTAGTACAAATAGACGCCAAAAACTGTGACTGAACAAAAAATAGTGTTGTTTGAGAATGATTGTGAGATATGTGTGTCTGTTTCTGAATCCCAAAGACACCTGCCGATCAGCTTACACCCACTCCCTATTTTTTCACCGAGAACCACTTGAATAACGTGTTTATATCGTTTCATATTCAACTCGTTTAGCTGCTTATTAATATCATCGCTGATTTGCTTGGTCCAAAGTGCAGCATCGGCAGAAGAGTATGTCTTATCTATAATAATTCACAAGATTAGAGATATTTTCTTGAAATGTGAGTGAAATAAAATAATATACCTAATAAGACTTCAGAAATAGTTTTATTCACAATTTCTTTTGCTTCGATTGTCTGGAATGTGTTTTCTAGGTTTGGTTTAATCTGATAAGTAGCTGGCAGCATTCTTCTTAGACTTTTAATTCATTTATTTCGTTTAATCTTCAAAATCTTCAAAAAGTTGTTTGTTGTGGTCGCAAAAATATAAACAACAACTGACAGAAGCAAATTAGGGTTGCCTAGCATCAAGTATTTTTTTAAGGACAAGGGAAAATCGATCAATAAATGTTTGGTAATGTTTAGTTAAAAAGTTTATTCTCAATCTGAAAATCAAGTTGTTCAATAGAAAAAGAACTTGGAATTTTTTTTGTCCTTCACTCTAAGGTTTTTTTTTTATTTTTTTACTTTTTTAAGAGAGATACAAACAGTTATCAGTTTTATCAGTTAGAAGTTCCACAGATTCTTTGATCTTTCCACTTTGTGTTTTCAATAAATTACAGTTTCACATCAATTATCTCTGGTTACACATATTAAAAATGAAATTTCAAGTTTGCTGTGTTTAATTAATTGTTATCTTGAATTTAACAAACTGTCCAAAGAATGTGTGGTAATAATAATATTTCTTTGCTCTTTGCAGCTAATTTAATTGATTTGAATATTGGACATTAATTAATTTAAAAATGGAACAGAAATTGCTTCACAAATTCATTGTTTTCTAAATTAATTGAAATTTGTAAATTCTTTCGCTTCCTCTAATTTGTAATAATAATTTCTCTTTATTTCAATGATGTGCTATGAAATTCAATGCATCTCCATGAAGCGCGCTTGAGTAGCAGCTTAGTTGTCATCCCACCAGTCGGGGCCAGCGCTTGAGTTCTGGGCGTAGCTTCCTCCATATCCGCCCGTATTTCCGTTATTGGTGCTGCGGTAGCCATCTCCTCCTTTAATTATGTAAAGAAAAATCATTAAAGGAATGAATTTTAAAATAAATAAATTGTCAATCCATAGGATGAAAAAAAAACTATTGAGATTTTAAACATGATCTACATACCATATCCTCCTCCACCACCTGAAGATCCTCCACGAGATCCTCCACCACTGCTGTTGTTGTTTCGATTTGATCCTCGAGCTCCACCAGATTGACCTCCTTGACGATAATCTCTATTGTTGCCAAATCCATTTCCTCCATAACGATTTGCATTGTTCCTGGATCCACCTCCTCCGCCACCAGTGCGTCTCTGTGATCCTCCAAAGCGATCGTTTGACTGCATGTCTTCCAAAAATCTGGGAACTTCCTGATTAGTTTCGACCAATAGTTCGACCAAGTCACCGACAATGTTGCGATTTTTGTCATTGAAGAAGCTGGTGGCTACTCCTAGGTTTCCACATCGCCCTGTACGACCGATTCTATGCTAAAATTTTGTAGATAACATGAAAATAAAAGAAGTAAAAAAAATTAGTAAGAAATCAAATTACAAAACATAGGTTGGATTTATGCTCTTGGGCATCACCAGAAGTCTCAAAAACATTCAAGATCAACGAGTTAGTGAATAATTTGGGGCTTTTTCTTAAATACATAATTTTACATTAAACTGGCTAAACTGATCTTTTTCAAGTCGCATCTGAACTTTTTTTTATCGTACTTGCAATCAGTCAAATATAAAAACAATTAATCATGATTCAAGGAAATTGATACGAACAAAAAACAAATGAAGCATAGAACAACATTGGTAACACATGAAACATGCGCTTGATAAATTTTTCGACTTGTAGCAGAAAATTTGGAATAACATTTAAGATGGATCTTTGCTTCATTGATCAATTTCGATAATTTAAAAACCAAGATGCTCTAATTGCAGATTGCACAGCTAATTATTATCCTGTTCAGGATGTTTGATTCCATTTTGTAAATTTATATGTCTCGAAAGAGACTGCAAAAATTGCTATCACCTGTTATATTTCAAACTAGATTTAAGCGGGGGATTGGTATTAGTTTTCAACTAGCAAATAATCACACCTCGGTTTTATCCTCATCGGTACATGATATTGCCCAAGCGCAAGCATAAATAATGGAAGATTTTCCAGGAGATTTATACAATTTTTGGTTTCATTTTATATGAATTATAATTTGATTTAAGGAGTATGCAGGGTCTCTTCAAAAATGGAGTAAACGTTTTCAAACGTTTTGATTTTTTTTTTTAATCAAATTTGAGAAACTTGGGATTTTTCGATAAAATTCAATAATAAATATACAACTTACCACATATTCTTCGACATCAGAAGGCAAATCATAATTAATAACATGTTTCACATGTGGAATGTCCAGACCACGAGCAGCCACTGCAGTAGCAACTAAAATTGGGCAATCGCCGGATCTGAAACACTTGAGAGCGTCTTCACGCTCACGTTGAGTACGGTCTCCATGAATGCTTGTCACTGGATGCTTATACTGATATAAGAACTCTTCCAGCGCGTCAGCACCTTTTTTAGTCTCCACAAAGATGAGAGTAAGACTGTCGGGCGTTGATTCGTTGCCCTCGCGTAGTTGACTTAACAAGTCTAGCAAATGACTGCGTTTGTCATGCTCGTTTACCCAGAGAATTGTCTGCGTAATATTCTCTGAAGTGGAACCCACACGGCCCACAGCCAAGAAAATGTAGTTGCAGAGAAAATCACTTGCCAGTTCCTATAATAATAATGAACACAAATAATTTTGAAATTAGTCGACTGATTTAATTGATTAACTGCTATTTCACGCTTGATTGTCTCATTCAAATAAAAGTGAAAATTAAACTTTCCCGTGTAAATTCATAAAGTATTACATTTGTATTGAGAATAATTAGAACACTTTTGAATTCATGAAAGTTATTTTAATTTCAATGAATTTTTGCAGCTTTCAAGTTAAAATTACAATTAACCTAGTATTTTAACTGTTTTTATGATGTAATAACTAATAATATATTTTATTACCTGAATGTTCTTGGGGAAAGTAGCCGAGAACATGAGGGTTTGTCTTACTCCGGTGGGTGGCATGTCTTTATGTTCGACAATATGACGAATTTGTGGTTCTAAAAAAATAGAAAATGAATTAGTAAAATAGCAACAAGTGGTATTTTCAATTATTTACCAAAACCCATGTCCAGCATACGATCAGCTTCGTCCAAAACCAAGAAACGTAAATTTTCCAGTCCAATTTTGCCGCGAGCAATAATATCGTCCAATCGTCCAGGAGTGGCCACAATCAAGTGACAACCACGGTCCAGCTCTCGCATCTGTTCACTGGTGTTATTTCCACCATACAAGACTGCGGGACGCATTCGACTGCGGTATGAGAACTTCTTAGCTTCCTCGAAAATTTGTGTTGCAAGCTCACGAGTTGGTGCCAACACTAAGCCAAGTGGATACTGCTTGTGACGATTATAACCGCGATCACTGGTAGGATTGGCGCTAGCTCCTTTATCGAACAGCTGGTTCAGAATTGGGACCAAGAAAGCGGCTAAAAAGTTTTAAAAGGCGAAATTCAGTTTAAATTGCTTCAAAACAATAATTTATATTGAGCTTACCAGTTTTGCCAGAACCCGTTTGAGCGCAAGCCATTAAATCGCGGCCGGCCATCACAATGGGTATAGCGTACTTTTGTACTGGTGTCGGAATATCGTAGCGAGCTAAGCCTATGTTTGTGCTGATAATCTCTGTCAGCTTGATGTCCTCGAACGTTGTGATGTGTTCGGGAACGTCTCTGCCAGTAGCCTCGACGGGAATATCCTCATATTTGTTAAAGTTGATACCGGTGTTGGCAGTGCCAAACAATTCCAACTCAACGCGCTCGTCGCGCTGGATCGGAACAGAATAATCCTGATTTCCTCGGCGAGCCTCATTCCACTTGCCTCCATATCTTCCACCACCCCCTCCAAATCCACCAGCATCTTGTTGGCCACCCTCTGGGTTAGCCGATGCAGGTGGCTCTTGCCAACGATTGTTGGTTGGCTGCTGGGGATCGCTAGCAGCTGATCCACGTACGTCACGCGAGTCTCGAGAGTTTCCACCCCGACCGCCTCCTCCACGGTTCCAGTTGTCTCCGCCTCGGCGTTCAAAATTATCACCTGGAAAGTGTTTAAATCAAATATATAGTTTAGTTATTCTGTTGCTAATGCTGAAAATGCAATTTTATGATGACGTCACATTAGTTTCACTTTGTAATCTTTTTCGCAAGGACAAATTGTCATGATTTCTACTAACTAGGTGAACATTTGAATTCTAAAGAAGGCACAAGAACTGTTATAATTTATCCAATAATATAATAAATCAAATCAAAATCGGTCAATAATCGCTTATTCAAGCTGTGCATGGATACAATAAATACTAGGAAGTAATTATAAATGTTCAACAAAAAAAAAGAAAAAGAATACAAGTTGAAAGTCATAAAACAATTTCTACAGACAAACGAGATAATCGAAAGAATAAAAATATACAAAAAATATTTTAAAATAATAACCATACCGTTTTGATAATTGCCCTCTTCTCGTCGATTGTTGCGATTAAAGTTGTTATAGTTGCTGGAATCGCGAGCGTCGCGGCTATTATTAAATCGGCGATTTGAGAAGGATTGTTGAGAGTTCCTAAAGAAGGAAGATGACGCATTAAAAATGATTAGAAATGCACTCAACGGGCCTAATATACGCCCTACCTGTTGAAGTCTCTGTTTTCTTGTTTTGGAGCAAAGTCCCTGCCTTGACCTCCTTCTTTAGCCTCAAACTTGGGATCAGCGCCTTGAGAGCTTTCTTCACGTGAGTCGTTCTCGGCGGTTCCCGATGAGCGGCCTGATCCTCTCAAATGAGGAGGTACGTAGACCGATGCAGTTGAGGAATTAAAATTATTTCCCCTCTCTTGCAAGTCCAGACCAGCAATCTATAAAGTAGTGCACAAGTAAAACGCAAGTGTTAGAAATAATTGGCATTATAGTTTGAGGTCAAGGATAAAAAAGCATCGGTAACGGGCAAGAGCTATTTTATTGATTAGATTGAAATAAGTAAGACTTGAATTAATGAATCACTGCTGGGAGACTGCATGAGAGATGAGTAACACTGACAATAAGTATTACGTTAGCTTTTCAACAATTTTCATTCAAAGAATCGTCCAAAAAATATGTCCAACACTTGAGAATAATGTTCTACAGATTAAAGCAAGTCATTCAAAATCAAGACAAAGAACATTTTGGAAAATCAAAAAGCCTCGCTTGATGAAATTTTAGAGGAAATGTGTAGAAAGCCCCTAGTCAGCCATATTTAAATAAAATTTTCCGCAAATTTCAAGTTTGCACTTGCAAGTCACTTGTTAAGTTGCTGATGAGTTCAAATTAATGCTTATGCTAATTACCTGCTGCTCTAGACCGTTTTCATTTTGATAGCAATTACTCATATTATATTTTCAGAGCGTTTTTTAATTTTTCTTCTTCTTTTCGTACGAATTTCACAAAAAGGTTATTAAATAGTGTTCCAAGTCACTTAATGTATAGTTCAGAATAAATAGTAGCTTATTATCACTGATTTTAACACTGAATTAATGGATTTCACACTGTAATTAGTGAATTATTTTAAACAAATGATCGAAACGAGGTTCAGCTTTAAAGCCAATTTCAAGAATCTAAATTTGAACGTCAGTTTGACGTTTAGAGCAGGGACCAATATTTACCCCTTGATTGCTTCTGTTTATTTTGTTCCAAGAATTTTGAGGAATAAACTTTTGGACAATTATTGAAATATTAAGGAATCTAGCCACAAGGTAAGCTATCAAGTTGGTGTATCATTTGAATCAGTACATAACTTTTATTTTAGGAATGCATCATAATGTGCGATTATACAGAAAACACGAATTCGAGCGATGAACAAAATACATCGCTAGTTATACAAAATTCTATTGGCTTCCAAGACACTCCAGACATTGACGAGCTACCACCATGTGATTTCCACAGTGCCTTTTCATCTCCCATCAGCTCAATCTCATCAGATGATGACATGTTTCGCGCAGAAACTGATTTCCAAAATTTGAACACAAAGACTGAAGACTTGCATTGCAGCATAACTAGAAAATTAGACTTTGAAGACACTTCTTTCGTTAGTCTTACTGAACTGGATGCAATTCTCAACACTCCACCGAGCGCTAAGAATCAAAAACAACCGAAACATCAGGCAACTTCACTGCAATTAGAGACTATTTTTGAAGGAAAGTTTCTGGACACTCCACCTAAGAAATCATTTCGAGGTGCCATCAACTCTCATTCGATTAACTCTCATTCCAATATTTTGATGGAAAATTTCAAAGAAAATGTACAAACTAATATGTAATTAATTAATGAAATCGTTATGATTTTAACATTTTAAGGCTCTTTCCTATTTTTCCTATTTTGTATAAGTAGCCTAAATACTAGCCATAATATTGATCTAGTGGCTTCTGGTAAATGAGGAGCAATTTGTACACTTGATGTGTGTAAACAATTTTGTAATAAAATTTACATAATTATATTTTTTTTATATAGCATAAAACATGAATTGTGAATATCCTTTGCATACATTTTGCGTGTGCTAAAAGGATTAAAAAGACAACAATCTCTATGGAGAATTTAATAAAATAGTTTTTATACGATTTACAATATTTTATTTATTTATATTGCGTAAATAGAAATAACTTAGAAAATACCAGAAATTCTACCTTAACGCATCAAACACACTTTTGTGTTGATCAAGAAGTTTTGCAAAGCAAAGGAGGAATATTTTTCATATTAGAATCTTTAATTAATATTTTGCTGCCTAATATCTATTGAACTTGAATCTCTGTACAAATCTTGATAATTACTAGCATATTTTATTTTAAAACTAGAGTGCCCCTCCTTTTATTTAGAAAATTCTTGTGAAGAACTGTAGAAGAAAACTAAAAATAAACTTGGTCGAAATTTTCCAATTTTTCAACAGGCCTCGCGGATAATCTTTAGAATATTAAAAGTTCTGTGAGATATTCTGAGTTAATTGTATTTATTTTCAAAGCAGTGTAAATACAGAACCATGGAGCCTCAAATAACCACAAATGGATCAAATCCTCCTCTCGCTAGGTCAGATAAAAAGATAGAGTCAAAAATTGAAGACCAAATTATTAAAAGTCTGAGTAACATCCAAAGCCCAGATGAAAAGTTTACAGTAGTCTTAAAGAAGTGCGTGGAATCAGAAAGAATAAACAAAGCGACAACTACAACCTTAAAACAACAGCAGAAGCTCTTTGAAAATTCGATTAGGGAGAAAGATGTCATCCAAGCGGATCTTAACAAGACTCTACTGCATAAGTGAGTAGTTGGAGTCACTAAAATGGTACAGGTTAATTGATTAAATTCCATTTTAGGTCGAAATTGGAATCATTGTGCCGGGAATTGCAAAAACAAAACAAGGCCATAAAAGATGAAAGTTTTGCCAAGATTAGAGAAGAGGAAGAGAAACGTAAAGAAACCCAGGCTAAGTTTCAGAAGTCTTTAAATGTAAGTTTAACTATTATGTAATATGCACCCACTAGATAATTAAGAAATTCTTGAATTTAAAGTTTTTTTGCCAAAAAAATTTTCTTCCGAATTTTATCTGATCTTTTTATCATTTTAGGAGATTCAAAAGATGATGACTGACAATGCGGACAAGAATACGAAGCTCAAGGATGATAACACCGAGATGTCTAACAAGTTCAAGTACATTTTGGAGCAGTATGAGTTGAGGGAACAGCAAATGGAGAAGATATCTAAACAGATGGACTTGGTTACTCAGCTCAATGATGCAAAGTTGTAAGTATACCTTCTTCTGATCAGATAAGTTGAAAAAAGAATTAGTTAAGCATTTTGAAAATCATTCTAGAGCCAAAAGTAAGGTTGAAGCTTTGGCCGATAAAGAAAAGTTCATGACTGAAGTGAAAATTCTTGAGGATACCATAAAGGTGAGTTTTTTTCTGTTTAAAATTGATCTTTGATTAGTAGTGTTAAAATTTTATTTTAGATTTTGAAAACTCAGTTGATGGAATCAGTGAGTGCAGAACGTTGCCTGAAAGAACAAGTGGATTTATATTCAAGCAAGTACGGGGAGTTCCAAGAGTCAATGAAAAAGAGCCACAGTATCTTTGAAGGATATAAAGTTGACATGACTAAAATGTCCAAGAAGACTTTCAAAGTGGAGAAGGAACTGCAAATGTGGAAATCCAAATATGAGAAATCAAACATTGCTTTGCTAGATCTCCTCTCTGAAAAGCAAGTGAAAGATGAGCACATCACAAAGACAGCCAAGTCCCAGTTCCAGTTACAAAAGCTTTGCCGTACTTTACAAGCTGAACGCACTGCTTACTTCCAAGCGCTAAAGGATAATAATATTGAGATACCAGAAGTTAAGGAGTTGCCTAGAGAGCCACCAGTAAAAAATACTACTCAATCCGAGATCTTGCCTGTAAACAATGAAAAATTGGATCTAATGACAAAGAACTGTGATGAGTTGAAGAAGAACTTGGCTCAGCTCCAAGGCCAGCTGGTTGCAATTGCCACTAATGAAGTTAACGCAGAAGAACTTGAGAAAAAGGAAGCTGATAAACCAGATACTAATGGCAAAAAAAATAAGAAAAATAAGAAAAAAGGAAATCAGGAAGTAGCTGGAGACGTGAATATTGAAGTGAAAACTATTGAACCCACTGAAAAAACTGAGCCAGAAATAACTGAGACCATTAAGGTAGTTGAAGTAATTAAGTCATCAGTTTCGCCACTTCCCACTGTAAACAATGTTCGTAAAATGTCGTTGGATGAAATAATTGCTGATGCTAGCTGTACACCAATCGTTCTTCCTAATTGTGAAGCCACCAAATTATAAACGTCCTTAATTTATTTTATCACAATCGCATATTGTCCATTTTTTCATCCAATTTCAGTTTCTGACAAGGGATCAAAGATTTTTTTGGATTTTTAAAGAGTTATTGATTTTAAATATTTCTGCTTAGATAACTCCTGGATTTCAATTCATGATTTTAAATTTACTAGAAATTCATTTATGAAGTCACCTTAAAATTTAGAGGAATTTTTTTCTACACTCAAACAGTTCCTTCAAAATCCATGTTTTTGTATCCCAAATGACAAGTGAACCATGAACTACATGTTATTATCGCTTTTTTAAATAAAACTATTTGATTAAATTTTAGAAAATTATTCATCTTTTAATCAATTTCATTACAAATCAAATTTTTCGTTTCTCTTTTAATAATTCTTCATTTAATGTCCTGATGTAGTTTCTCTAACTACAAGAAGGATTATAATATATTTCAAACCAATCTGATTTAATATTCACGGCAAAATAAAAATTTCTCCCAAGTCACAATATATTGCAGCCAAACACACATTTTAAAATAAATTATTCAGATTTTGTGTCTATTTTTGAAATGAACTTTTTTAAAGAGAGATATGCCAGACGAATGGTGGACCAGACGTTTCCAGCACTTTGGTTAAATCTATGGAAGGTTCTTGGATGTCGGGTATGGAAAATTTATTGGTGGTAGTTTCATGATAAGCTTTTTATTTTAAATTTTAGTAAACACAGGAAACATATTGCAACTGTGCTCCACGAAGCTGAATAAAGGTTTTTTCTTTCAATTTCAGCAAATTCATAAATTTAAATTTAAAAAATAGATGTATCATTGTCAAAGAACCTAGCAGGTAGATACTCTTAAATCCAAAGAAAGCAGAAGCCCTTTAAATTATTTTCAATAAAAATACTAACTTAAATTAGTCACGTATAGGTACTTAAAAAATCAACTTAAGATATGTAGGCAACCGTTTTTCTGCGATATTTAATACAAATCACAGTAATTTTTGATTTAATTCATGAGAGTTGTATTTTAGGAGCAGCTTTATTTAACGATTAATTTAGAAGATCATGTTAACTCCCCCTTTAATTTAATCCAACCATCGCACATACCAAAACATTGAAAATTTGGTGACCAAGAACTATTTGTTACATTTAATTTACTAGTTACTATTTTAGTAATGTTTTTTCAAGAGATGAGTTGGGCGGCTTGAGTAGCGGCCATTGGTTGTTTGGTTTTTTAGTTTTTATCTTTTTTTTGGAATAATTTAATTTGTATGGTAAGTGTTGCAACTGCTCTATTGCTCCCACCATCAGGTTCGACATGGCTCCATTTTCCAAATTGCTCGTTGGTTCTCCACAAAATCATCCAGCAGTGTTGGCCACGCGCCGTCTATATCGTAATTAGTAAGCTCGTTGTTGATTGTGCGTGAAAACTCGAGGATGTTGTACCTAAAATAAAAATAATCATGTGAGCACAATTTTCTATAACAAAATAAAATCAATTAACGAGTAACTATTAACCGTATGTTATTTAAGGGACCGTATTTCAATTTATTTATACTTTTTAATCAAAAGTATTACGATATGACAATTTATTTTTGCACATCACTGTGATGTCATGCTTATAAAATGTTATATTTACTCACCATTGATCCTTATTGATGACACGATATTTGCTTTGCTCGAGGAATCGAGCAAACTCTGGATATAGAATCCATGATTTACTGAGAAGAATGTGCAACATAGCTTTAGATGTTTCAATATCCATTGAGCGCTGATCTCGGTCCTAAGAATTTGAAAAATATATTGAGTTTTGCACTTTTAAAGTAAGTTAACGTAGGCTAAAGATTAAATTACTCACCCTGGCAAAGTCGTAAGCGTATCGATAGATGGCTTTGAAGGTGTTGGGATCATTTAGTGAACTATACAAGTGCTCAATTTTATTCTGGATCTTAATGGCTGAATCGCACTGAATTTCACTGAGGCCTTTTATCCATTCAGCTTGTGAGAAAAATCCCATTTTTTTTGCACCCATTTTGAAGGCCAAAACGAGCATTGCCACATTTTCTGGCTCAAGCCGAATGTCTTCACAAAACTTTTCCATTCCTTCGGGGCCTAGATTTTGGGGATCTTCTGCTGAGGTGTACTCTCTAAACCAAGTCAGACATGTTGTCTTACTGAAAGTTTCTTTTACTGGGGCTTTCCTGGTATGAGTATTCTTAGAACGTTTACTGGAAGTTCTCATGTCTTCTTCTGGGGTTGAATTCATCTCTAGTGTTGCTGCGTGACGACGTTTTGGTCTGGGCATTATTTTGAGAGTCTTCCTGGCTTGCTTTGGAAAAAATAAAGTTATGAAAATTAAATTCTATAAAACTCAGTTTGGAGTGAAAGTTTAATAATTTCATTGAATAGGGAATATTAGAATGAAGATATACTGATCGATTAGCTTGAATGTAATCAGAGATGACCAGCAAAGCGTTTAAACAAAAATCATTGAAGCAATTTTAATAAATTCATACTTAGAGGTTTTCCAAGGTCTTTGGAGCTCACCTATAATCTAGAAGGTACTTAACACAGTCTCTTAATTAATTATATGGAGGAGTTTACAGATGGATCTAGCAAATTACAAGAGCAGAAGTAAATTGAATTTCAGATGATGGAATCAATTAAATTTTCATTATCAACCCCTCGAGTGGCGAATTAAGGCGAAATTAGCTGGGCGAAATGGGAAATTTGAATTATGGGAAATGAGATTTTAACGGTTCTTGGTAATGTAGAATTTTTATTTATTTCCGTAGTTTGGATTTTGCAAGACAATTTTTTATAAAAAGAAATATTAATATACAATTTCAAATCTTTACTGAAGTCACATCCTTTTAAAATTATTCTTGCCAAAATCTAACATGACTCTTTGTTTTCCTGTTAAGCATATAAGGTTTTTTTTACATATATCTTGTAAGATTCCATGCACAATTAATACAAATTTTCTTTTGCATACAAGATTTTGGTCATTTTATGTTGAATAATCTTTTTAGATATGCTTGAAGACTAATTATTTTAGCTTCAATTTTAGTTTTTTATGTTAATTTATTCTTTATAGATAATATTTATTACTTGAATTTTAAGAAAATTTATTTAAGGGTTGTTTTTCATAAGGTTCGTGGTTTTACTGATGTGCAATAAAGTTTGAAAACAGATGTATTGATGTAACACGTACTTTTTAATTAGTGTGAAACGCTCGTAAATCTGAACATATTTTAATTCGACAGATTATTATTTAAATTTTACAGAATTTGTAAAATTACCCAAAACGCGCCGACTGCTAAAATAAATAATTAATACATTACATAATTTCACGAGTTTACATAATTTTTGCCAAATTTCACTAAAATTAAAACAAAATGTATAAAATTTCACATTATAAATATAGATTAAGCCGGACACAATTTATAAGCCGGAATTCTGTAAAATATTATCTCGCCAAAATACATTGTGCTACAAATTATTCACATGATATGCACCGCACATTGAAATTCCATGCAACATTTTGCTCATAGTCGATGGTGGTGCTATATGTGGTGAAAAAGTGGCTGTTGGGTTCAAGTATACATTGTTACATTGTTGCACTTTGTACATCAAACGAGATATTATTTGCCTGATGATTGGCGAAACACGAGTGGAATAAATTAAAGTGCAACTCGCCCGCTTCAATTAAAATTCAATGAATTTTTCAGCAATTTTATCCTAATTTCTCGGCAAATTTCTGAAATATATATTGTGACAAAATTGCCAAATTGCAGCAAAGGGCTACTTTAAACCATAAATTGCAACCGAATGGTTAAATTCCAATGTACTATGTAGCCATGATTTTTCATATTGAAAAGGGATTATGACAGTCGTCTGATCTCTGATTGAATATTTTTGGCACTGTTGAAATTTGTTCAGTTTTTCCAATTTTTTGATTGAAGCACAATCCTGTTTAGTATTTATGAGATTTATGAGAATCCAAAACTATTTTAAAATAAATTTGTTCTGACAGTGTTTACAATATGCGTTTACTCTCGGCTTATTCCAATGTTTCAATTTTCCAGCAACATTTTAAGCAATTTTTTACAATGTAACAATTTTCAATTTTCATTACAAAAAGGGGTTTTCAATTATAAAATTTGGATTTTGCATATTATAATGGTCTTTTGGGATTGTCTGATTGTTGCCAGCAAATATTGTCGGTGGCTGTGGGGAAAGTTTAATAGTTTTTCCCTGATTAAATTCAGCACAACATTTTTGCAACAAAATCTACTTGAAGTTTTGCCAGGGATTTGAGTATGACTTTTTAAGTAACAGCTATAAAAATATTCTTTGACTATTTAACATTGTTTCAAGAAATTAATTTTCTGCAACAAATTTACACTATAATTATTAAAATCCAGCCCAATCCGATAACTGAAACCTTGGCAACAAACGAGCAAAGTTTTTATGGGCAAATTTGGTAACTCGAAACATTTTCGTTCGCTATGAACCATAAAAGTATTCACATATTCACGTATTTTAATTATTAATTTGTAAATAATGCAAAATAGAGTTGGTATAAATCCTATAAATGAGATTCGCCTGGTGTGTTGTGCCAAACCATAAAAAATTATTCAATTTAAAATATTAATGTTCCATAATGATTTCAAATGTATGTAAACATTAACTCTTTTATGTGAAAAAATGCAACACAAATTTAACACAAACAGGCAGTACATTGTAAAAAAATAATTAAAATATTTATTTTGCATTATAAAAAGTCGCAAATATTTATTTACAAATTTTTTGTTCAATTTTTCATTCACTAACAATTTCAACCAATTTGGTTTTTGGTTTGTACTTTTGTAGCCTTTTATTTATTTTTTTGGGCGACATCATAAAAAGGTTGAAATGTAATCATGCATAAAATAAATCAATCCTTTAAAATTTACATTTGCAAATTATTGTGCAAACAAGACCATAAATTTCAATTAATTTTGCAGGCGAGATATTAAAATATTTATGGTGGGATTTTTGGGGATATAAAGTTAACATATATATTGCAAGAAGTAAAGTTTTTGGTGAAAAACATAAAATAACTGTAGCTTTCACAAAAATACGAATAACACATTCTCTTCAATATTTTGCACCAAAGCTTCAAAATGTCAGTCTTCCTAACGAGCTTAAGGATGATCTTCTTCTTTTTTTGTAGTTTTTCAATCAGACCAGCCAGCACTTTCTTTTTTATATAAATTTGCACAGTTGGTAACAATAGCTTTACTAAGGAAAAAATAAACCATAAAAATATATTGTTTACACTTTTCATATTTAATGTGAATCCATGGATCTTTCTGAAAGTTTTTCCTTGAAAATCATGTTTTCCTCCAAGATAGCAAATATATAATGTATCGTACAATACAGAAAGTGCATAAACTCATCATAAACATTTTTTGTTGCTCTATAAGCAAAACTTCGCAGTGAGTGAAATTGGAAAATCATTCTGTGATTATATTCCCATTATTTATCAGTTTCGCTGAAATTTCAGACATTCATCAAATAATGCTAATTTCCATCACTATCTATAGAACTGTTAAGTGAATTTGCACAATTTCTCTAATTTCATACCTTAATGCTGGTGGGAAAGTGAAATTTCTAATTAAACGGACGAGAATGTGGAAAATGCATTGTGCAGTAATTAATTAAACGAAAATTTTACATTTCTGCTTCACGTTGACTTTGATGCTGATAGAAATTCCATTATGAGGCAATTGTATAATGCATTCTGCAATGCAGCGGAAAGTTTACATGGTTTCCCATTAAGAAAACGTGGATAGGAAATTGCATTTGTTGATTGTGGATAATTACATTCAAATTATTTTAATTAGAAAGGACCACCTGGGTTTACATTGAAATCATCCAATTTCTAGAGTCTTTCGTGAGTGTAGCTCAATCATCGGATATATCAACAAAAAAATATTATACCTTGTATCTTTCTCGAAAATCATCCTAAGAAACAATCCAACGATGGATATTTGCTTAAGTTTCCATTAAGACTTATGCGGCAACTGCTGGAGAAGATACAGTTTTGAAGCACTTGTCAGCTTCTTGTGTGCTCCAAAATGTAATTTGCTTGTTTACAGAGTTTTCATAGCTGTTGTAATTTATGTTTCTGCTCATAAATTATTCAAATTATAAAGGGTTATCATAATTCACATGATGCATATTAAATTGATATTTATTTTACAAAATTCATAATGATAATTTATACACAATACTCGAATCAATAGTTAATTAATAATAATATGTTAATATACGTTATTTCAAATGTCCAATAAAGTGAAAATCGGTGTTGACAGATTGCATTAAATTTGGATAAAATATTGCAATTTTTGGAATCATAAATCACTCAAAATCTGTCCGAGATGCTAAATAGTAATATAAAATCAAAATTTATGGGTAATTCATATGGTCGATAGAGTTTAGATTTGATGTTACTTTATTATATTTCAAACGTATATATTCATCATTTGGAATTTTGCTTAAAATAAGGAGTAAAAGCTACTAAAAAGAGTTTTTGATGCGACCTTTTTGGGTCGCCCTTAGAATATATTAAACCTGCAGTGCATAAACAATCATCTTCTACTTACCTTTTTACCATAATGCACTTCAATTGAAAGAAAAATATTTGCCTGTCTTGAGGACATATTACACAGTTTTAAAATATAAAAAAACATAAAAGTATAAGAATCAAGTATGAAAGTGCATTCACTCGTCTTTAATTTTCTTAATGCAAATGCTAACAAAACAATCTCCTGAAACGATTCTTCAGGTTATATTTATCCAACTATCTCAAGTTGGCTGTATATTCCAGAAAGCAGCTCTCAGAATCCTTATGGATTGTTTGTAAATGACATTTCAGATAAATCCCAAGAATACAACAAAAAAGCTGAAATATCGAATATTTTATGTAAAATAATTTTTGAAGCATAGTTTCTGGTGTTTTGCCTCATTATTCAAGACATTCTAAAGATGCACGAGCATGCAAACATAAAGAGCGGATTTATGGTGCATCAAGTGATTTTGATACTGTTTTTATTGCGAAATTTCTGGGAAAATGGATAAATTGCGGTGTCATTTCCTCAAGGAAAATTTGAAAATTGTCATCCATTATTTTTCTTTTGTGCTTTTCAGTTTTTCACAAAATTTCTTGGAATTTCATAAATTTGGAGCCATCTGAATGCATTCGATTCATTTCACAGATTCTCAGTTTTTGCACTATTTTCGTGTTATTTTCAGAATGTTATCACATTTTAGCTTAAAATATTTTTCGGGTAATTTAAATGGAAAAATAGCTGTGATAAAATCTAATCAGTTATTTTATTAGTTCATTCATTCTCTTTCTACATTTTTGCTATTTTTGTCACAAACTAAATAACTTTTGCAAGGAGTTCCTTTAAAATAATAAAACCATTTTGCTTGTATCACATTCGGAAATTATTTGCAATTTTGATTATTTTGCACATTCTACTTCTATTTTTCCATGTTTCAGTATTGTTCTATTTAGTGAAGTTTGATTGTAAAAACATGAATAGGAAATATTTTTCGATGCGGAATTTCTAAATTTGTACAGAATAAAATTTACATACAATCAGGATCTAGCAAAAAACACATAAATATATAACATTTTATCCATATCGTCTATGTAAATTCAAATTTTCATATTTCGTAAGAACTCATCAGATAGTATTTCCATCTGGAAAAAGTACTAAGTTTAAATCAACATAAATGATTATAAATGTTCATATATTGATAAATATTCAAGTTTAACGACATAAAACTGGTAATTAAACGAATTTCAGTCATAAATTGATTTCAGTTCTATTCAGTTGAGTACTTATGCTTTTGAAGGTTGGTTGGAGAGTTGAAATTGTTAAGTAATTTATTAATGCATTAAACTTGAACCAGAGATGATTCATTCAATCGAAGTAATAGAAAATAACTTAAACTTATTGAAACCACAAGAAATCTCATATTTTGCGGATGAAAAATTTCTAAGAATTGATAGAGCTACTTGTTTCCTTCTTACGAAATCTTCAACTAACATTTCCTGCTTTGATCGCAGTTGTCAAAACTTAATCACTTACATGAAATATTTGGGATCTTTAAGATTGCAAATCTCATGATAAAAATGTTCCTGCATATGATGTGTATGAAAATTTATAAAGTGTTTTGACGTATTTGATAATAAATATTGTTGAAATGGTTGCGAGTTCAACCACCTCAAAAAAGTTATTTTCAATTTGCCAGATGGAATATTTTCAATTTAAAAACCAAGAAATTGACATAGATTTTTTCATAATCTGAGATCTCAAGTATCGTTATTAGCATCGGGCACTACCAAAAAAATTTCCCTGATTTCCGATAAAAGTGCATTCAATTACGCATTTCTCTTTTACAAAGCGAAATCCCTTCACCATCAATTTACAAAGCCTTTGTGTGCATTTGTGACTCAGGGAATTCCTCTTACGCACAAATCGTTTCAATGGTTTGGAAAATTATAAACTGCAGTGTTGCATCGAGCAATGCAATTATAGTGCATTTTAAAGCGTGAATAACGAGAACGTGATTTGCATATTGAGAAAAGTTTAGCATCATTGAATGAACCGTAAAGTAAAAGGGTTGTTGCCCGATAAATCTCTTCTTTTCACTCAACTAACCATAAATTATAAATGAATGTCCAGTACCTACTTTACAAACTTTTTGCCTGTATTTCTCCATTTTTCCGGAGTACTTCCACTTTTTTTAGTTTTCAGTTTTTCAATATTTCATCTTTTTTATGGATGCTGAATGAATTGCATCAACCATTGAAATTCATCTGAATATGATTTTAAAGCAGCAAAAAAATCTGAAATTTCATGCAAATGCTCGACATCTTTACAATTTAAAATTTATTTTTGCGCTCCTGGAAGCATAAAATATGTCATTATAAGTGTTTTTGTAAGCATTTGAATATTTTTGAATATGAATAGGTGAATGATTTGAAGAGATGACACTTGATACACATTTCTGCTGAGATTTTTGTGTGTTTGTTTTTAAGCTAGAGAACTGTAAGTTGTAATGAATGGATTCACAGGTTTTGGAACTTTTCGTGGATGACAAACTTTGGATAAGCAAATATAAGAGATTCGTAGGAATTCTGAGAATTTAACACATAATTACAAAATAATGAAAAGTAACAGAAAAATAAACTAAAGAATGGTTCCTTTGGGATGAAGGCATCATTAGCTTATTAAGCTGCATTTTTTAGCAAAGTGGTTTGGCGGATAATTAGCAAAATTACGTATTTTAGCGTAATGGTGCTTTTCAAATGACATCGTTGCATGGAAGAAAATCTCTTGGGTCCACACATATGTTATATACGGTTCTTGACTTGCAATGAATGAAATGCCTGAATAAGTAAATGCAAAAAATCAAACAGAAATCTTAATGAATGCTGCATTTATATTTTTATTCTCGGAAAATCTTTTTTAATTAGAAAATCCTCAGGATGTGCATTGATAAGAGGATTTTCTCTAGAAGGGAACTGAAAGTCGTCGTACACTTTAAATGCAAAAATTGCGTATGGGGAATAATATAGATCAACAAGCGTATTAAAAGCTCAAATAGTGGGGCAGGCGTATAGCATCATAAAATAGAAATCTCTTAAAAACGCATGAAAAAGTTCACAACAGTATTATAATCTGCACACTGTAAATGAGTATGGTAATTATATTATAAAATTTTTATTCTCTTCATATATTTTCATTTATGTCAAAATACTGACCTACCTTAACAATTTCTAGTAAAATATCCCTAAAAGCCGAAGTGCGTATAGTATGGCAAACACATTTGACGACATGAATGTAAATCTGCGATGTAATAGCACACACATAAGCAAGAACCCGTTCACATATTCCTATTGTGCAAGTTTTTGAACAGGCACTTTGTTATGTAAAAACTCCTCATTTTTGTTCCATTTACCCACTGACTGACATATAATCACCAGTTTCCACATTCCGGTGGCAGCTGCAATATTGCAACTAGGGAGGAGGGTGTACTGAAGGATTTACTGAAACAATGGGGCTTTTGGATAGATGGACAGGTTGGGGGTGTGAGCTTTGTGAATAATGAACAAAACGCACTAATGATTGCATTTTATGCGTTGGGGCAAATATATGCACAGCTGAAATGTAAAATCAAACAATGCCGAAGACTTACAGGTTTGGGATTGCCAGTAGATTGCACAGAAGGATTAGTGTAACTGGTGAACATGCAATACCAAAGACAATGCATCTTAGTTCATTGAACTTCATTAAACGCACATCTTCAAATGCACAAATCCATCCGATGATGCAAACAAATAGGGGATATTTTGTGCATTGTTGCCGGGTAAGATGCATTTTTTAATCCTTCAGCATAATTCCTTTGTTTCCTCAAACCAAAACAGATACAGTTTCTCTACATAAAAATAAGGAAGGGGTTGGTTTGTTAAAGATCAAGGATTTTTGATAGAAATTTATAGTGGTTCTCTGTAGGATACCATGGCTTTGAAATTTAATGGGAAAATACTTTTGGTGAAATTGCTTCAGCAATATGACATTTTCATTAAAAATGAAAACTATTTTCGAGAAATTTCTGTGTTGACCAGCTTCATAAAATTTATGATCTCATATTTTACAATTTTTAAATCTTGCAAATTTTATATACATGTTTATTTATGGTTTTTGAGGAGCCAGTGAATCAGCAGTAAAAACTATGACTACAAGGACAACCAATTGAACATGTTGAATAAATTTACATTTTGGTTTCACAAACAGATCATAAATTGTAATAAATTTGAAAAATGATTTTGTCTTTGTCTTAAGTTTCTACGTCAAAACCCGAAGGAATCCTGTAGTTTTAGGTACACTTTTATAAGGAATTTTGATCATATTGCAATATTAAATAGGAGAATAATTAACAAAGTTTAATTTACCTTGCAAGAAACAATGAATTTGTATGTTAATTGAAATATTTGTGTAAACCACAATAGAACAAACATCAATAGATTTCAACTCTATTTGATGTAAATAGAATTAATTCAATTCACTATTATTTTCTAATCCAAAATTAATGATATTTCATCTCCTTTAAGCATTGAAATTCCTAATAAAACCACAAAATTTGCAGTTTCCTCTTTTGTGTGTGCAATTTAAGATGAACTGACAACTAAACAAAGCTGCAAAGTTAACTGATAACTTATACGTGTATTTAGTTAATATGTTGAACAACAGTATTGAATTTGCGGTAAATTTAACAGGAAATTTGATGGCAGATAGTTGAAAGAGGAAATCTAATTCCTTTCAAATGCGGATTTAATGTCAAAGCATCAACTTTGAGCTCTACCTTTGATTCGAGCTTTATTTAGAAAAACTTCTTAATATGTCAGCTTTGACAAAAATTTAATTAATTGCAAATTTTACCAGAATTTCATACATCCTGGTAAAAGTATTGAAACTTAAAAGCCCTAAAGGTATTTTGCAAAATTTCCTCGTTTCGTAAAATTTTGGCTACAAGCGCATTGTGATGCATTAGATAAAATTAATTCCATTATATTCGATGCATTATCATCAGCTCTAGGACTTTTAATCGAAATTGTTCTACAATGCAACGACAAATGCACTAAAACTGCTCCGCAAAAGCAATCAAATTCGTGAAATCGAGCAATCGAGTCCCAAAAGGGCATTTATCTCGGAGGCGGATTGGAATGCTTTTCATCAAGCACATCAACTGCTATTTTTGTCTTTGTCTGTTAAAACTGAAAAACGAATTTTATGACTTTACATTCATATTTTATCGCTTTTTGTTGCATCATTTTAATTATTTTTACTTTGACAACATAGTAACGTTGGAGAAGTTCTTAGTTCTGTGTTTTTGTGATTTAATCGAATTTTTTGTTAATTGTGATTATTAAGATACTATAGTTTAAGTATTTAATTATTTTGCTTCAAGATTAACTTGTGTGTAATAAAAATATTTACAATGAAGTAAATTTAAAGTAGTTTGAAGGATTTTTCAGTACCAATTTGAAGTGAGAATTATTATTTTTTAATTATTTGGGAATTTGTTTGATTATTATTTGATTAAATGTTGATGCCACAGTGCTTGCTAAAGCAAAGACTTTTCGGATTTTTTGGACTGAACAAATGGTTGGGGAGCAAAAAACCCTTTTTATAACCCATAAAACACAGTTTGTCGTACCAGATAAAAATTGATTTAAAAACAAAATTTCTATTAATTTTTTTCATCATCGAGGGACCATAAAAAGAATTACATCGAAAGTTTCAGCAGATTAAAAATGCAATCTATTTTATTGGTACATGCTCTAGACTTAATATCGGATTTGTAAATGTTTCAGAAGTTCGAAGAATTATATTAAGAAGTTTCATCTGATTAAAACTGCGTTGACTTGATGTTGCTTGACCATATCATAAAGGAAATAGATACTTGTCCACCAATATATTGATAAACCTGGAAGATTAAATTTAATTTTGTTTTTTTTATTATTATTAAAAAAATATTAAACTCCTATACCAATAAAAATAGTCGTTATAACAAATGCTGAAGTTGAAATTCCAAACAACAAGCAATCTGTGATAATCAGTAAAGATATTGCAATACCATCAATGTAAAGCCATGATAAGATCAGCTTTGGATATACCTATATAAAATTAAATCACAAATCATTAGTTTTTATAAATTGTAAACAAGGCAAACTTACTTTAATTACTCCAATAAGAAGCACAATTGATCCACAGAATATAATCACCGAGGTGACGATGTACAAGCCATTAATGACTTCTATAACTAGAATAGAGATACATTTTAGAACGTCTTAAATAAGTTTGCATAAAAAGATTCTTACTCAAAGTTTCATCGAACACTTTTGGCGTGAATCCATGACAGATTTGTGCTGGATCATAAAATAAAGTACATGCTAGTATGATTTCTACGGAAAATACCATGTAAAATATTGAAAGGATTAAACCTCCGTTGAATAAATTGCAACAGCAACAAAATTTCCTGAAAATATTCATGATATGAAGGACATGACTATAAGCTTTTAAAAAGCTTGCTTAGAATCTTTTTCAACTTACAATTTATTAATTATTAACCCATAAATCTCGCATAAATCTCTAAACTCAAATTTGTGGCCAATATGAACTGACAACACTTCCAATTAATTAAAATTATCGCCTTTTTGAAAACTCCCCTAGTAATAAATTCCGCGGATTCTTCCCTAATAAAGAGATTCGCCGACAGGTTGATGTCATCGACGTGTGGTCAAAGGAGTAAAGAAAAATGAAATTTGTCGCGAATTGAAATTTCAATTGCTGGATTTACATGGTTTACCTCGCTTTCAATAACCAATCAATGGCACCTCCAACTCTTTCGCACGAATGGTTTTGTTGAAAACACATTTTCTAATAAATAATGGATATGTGGAGAAACAATGAATGCTGCAAATGTTTGCAAGTTCAAACTTTTTACAGTATTTTGTGATTTGGTGAATTTGCACTGAAAATAAGTTGTATTTTTATCCCATGCCTTCAATTATGTAGAGTTTGATTTGACCATTTGATAAATTTTTTCAGTGTTGGTGTTACTTTGTTTGCCAGGCTCATTTTTTAATCATTTCAGGAAGTCAATTTAAAGCGTCCATCGTGTGTGGATGGATGCATAAAACCAATTTCAATTGTTACGCTGCTCCAATTGTTCCATTCACTCACTACACAATAGTCTATCAAACTTGCAATGATCGAATAAGCTATGTTTGTTCGTTGGACAAGTATTTAATGGAAATTTCATTTGATACTGGATTTAAAGTGATAAAAACCGATAAATTCCGAAAATATTTGAAATATTTTATTGACGGTAGAGATTGATTGTTCGCTGAGTTTACAATATTGAGCTAAAGAGTTAATGGAATTGTTAGAATGTTTGAACATGCAAAAAAATTCAGGGGAAGAGTTTTTCGTTTAAAACGCTTAGCACGTCGCAAAAGTTTTATCCTTTAAAAAATATTTAATTAAATGCATTTTAACTCGAAAATGTATGAGATGGTTATAAATTCTTGTTTTTAAAGATGAACAATAAAATTAGTTCCCTTTTCACAAAAAAAAGATCAGTCTCAAAAAGTGCCCTAAACGCTTTTAAATAAAACACGATTAAAAAATCGAAAACTTATATACTAGTGCAACCATCCTGTTATAATCCAGGAGCAAATTTATTAGTGGATAAAATTTTATTTCTGAATGTTGGGACCCAAAAACCAAAAATGCGACCCGCGAAACCTCATTTTTGAGAATTTTTTGTCAAAAAAAGAAAGTTCAAAAAATAATATTATCCATGAACCTAGGTTCATGAATAGCAATACTTCGAAAATTTTATTTCTGAATGTTGGGACCCAAAAACCAAAAATGCGACCCGCGAAACCTATTTTTTGAGAATTTTTAGTCAAAAAATGAAAGTTCAAAAAATAATATTATCCATGAACCTAGGTTCATGAATAGCAATACTTCGAAAATTTTATTTCTGAATGTTGGGACCCAAAAACCAAAAATGCGACCCACGAAACCTAATTTTTTGAGAATTTTTAGTCAAAAAACGAAAGTTCAAAAAATAATATTATCCATGAACCTAGGTTCATGAATAGCAATACTTCGAAAATTTTATTTCTGAATGTTGGGACCCAAAAACCAAAAATGCGACCCGCGAAACCTATTTTTTGAGAATTTTTAGTCAAAAAACGAAAGTTCAAAAAATAATATTATCCATGAACCTAGGTTCATGAATAGCAATACTTCGAAAATTTTATTTCTGAATGTTGGGACCCAAAAACCAAAAATGCGACCCGCGAAACCTAATTTTTTGAGAATTTTTAGTCAAAAAACGAAAGTTCAAAAAATAATATTATCCATGAACCTAGGTTCATGAATAGCAATACTTCGAAAATTTTATTTCTGAATGTTGGGACCCAAAAACCAAAAATGCGACCCGCGAAACCTCATTTTTTCAGAATTTTTTGTCAAAAAACGAAAGTTCAAAAAATAATATTATCCATGAACCTAGGTTCATGAATAGCAATACTTCGAAAATTTTATTTCTGAATGTTGGGACCCAAAAACCAAAAATGCGAACTTCGAAAATTTTATTTCTGAATGTTGGCACCCAAAAACACATTAAAGTATTAGGGTTCTGGAGATATTTTAGACCAAAGTGAAAAATTGTCAAAATCCCCTGTTTTTGGGGACTCTTGGTATTTTGTGGATCAGCGGGTTAGAAAACTTGAAGATTTTATATTTTAGCGACACTTCCAGATACATTTCTGAATTAATTTGATTAAGTTGTCCACATGAAAGTATCATGGATTTTAAGTTCTGATTTATAAACGAAAGTTACCAATCTGCGTTACAGAATCGCCATTTGAAATGCCAGTCCTATTAAATGTTTATAAAAATGATCAAACATCAAATTTGAAAACATTTCACTGAGCACAATTTAATTTCAATGAATAACTTTACAAGATTTTCCATGGAGCAGAAGAAATAAATCCCTATTTAAATAGCTGTAGGAGCAATTAACCTTTGCCTGTTTCAGCGATAAATAGTTATGTTAATTATGCTGCAGGTATGTTGGCATGTGTTTATTATTTGCTTTTATTATTGTAATGTAAATGTTTCAAGCGTTATATGGTAAAGACACCCCACAACTTATACAAAGTGAAAGCAAATAAATCAACAATTAATATATTTCTTCTGTTTTTAAATTTGTGATGTTTTCTCAACAAGAGGGGAATTCCTCCTTCTTTAAAATTTAAAATTTATAATGTAAAAGATTTATTGCTATCTAGTAATGATTGATTTTCCACCATTTGAATCTTCAATAGAATCTTAAAAATTAAATATGCCAGAAACCTTAAAAACTTAATCCTTTGTCTTGAAATGTAATTAAAAGAAAGAAACGTCTGCACGTTGCTAGAAAATTAACATCCTTTTACCCGAACAAATATTAGCATAATTAGATTCAACAAAAAAACACGGTTTAGCGTGTATAAAAAGCTCAAGTATTATTATCAGAGTGGCAGAAAGACAGTGCGACAAGCCAGAAATTTATTTACTTTGAATGTTTTTACACTTCCATGCACCTTCTTCATCCAATTTACATGCAAATATTTTTGCTCAAGTTCAGAATAGAGGAAAATTTCCATTCTTAAGAGCTCAAAAACTTTTCGACAAGACAAGGGATAGAGTAAAACAAGGAAAGTATAATCATCCTTAAAACTAGCTTCAAAAAATATTGAAAAAGTACAACTTTAGTCAATGTAGTCACTGAAGTCGATAAAAGTTGATGGGAGAGCTCACTTGAAATCACCAACAAAAAAGAGTTACTTTTTCTATGCGATATCACGATGCCATCGTCAAAAGCTGGTGAATTTATCGCTCGAGGTTGTATCCGTCATTTACAAAGTACAGAAAGATACAAAAATACAAAATTTACAGAAATCGCAAAAAAATACTCGACAAAAAAATTATTACAAATGTATCATCGTCCTCACTTGCAAGCATCAGTGCCAGTGCTTCAGATATAGGTGGTTTTCGAGGGTTTGGGACTCACTTGTTCTCATAGAATAAAAATCTTTTTAAGATTTAGACTTTGAAAGATTTCTTGAAATACTTGAAAATTAAATATTTTTGCTTTTCAGGCCCTGTCCGATTCTTTTCTCTGTAAACCAGATGTAACGAGTTTTCTGTTTATCATAACAAGGATTCATGGATTTTTATGCACAAAAAGTGAGTACTTTGTAGCTAAAATTTATCGTTCCAGATTTGGGCGAGAAGCTCAATGACATCGAGTTGCCTGATTCACACCCACCTGTAAATTTACCAACTAATCCACCAATCTTGCAATTTTCCACAGAAAATCCTTGTGAACATCCTCCAATGGCATAGTTTCTCTCTTTTAATATAATTAATGACTCTTTACATTTTATGATGTTGTTGTGCCCGAAACGGCAGCAAAAAATGCAGAAAGGAATAATTTTTAATTTGAATTCCAATTTGCCAAACACAAATAGTCCTGAGGTATTTCAGCTTAACAAAGCGTTACAATTTTCGGGATGAATTTATTTTCGCCTGTTTTTGCTCACTCGACTTTTTCCTGTTCAATCAGAGCAGAAGCTTCAAGCTGGTGAAAGTTTATTTTCGAGTTTTTTGTGAGCATTTTGCAACTTTGTATTTTGCTGCCAGCAAAAAAGTTTTATATATGCAACAAAAAACGATTTTAATATGTTGTAAATTGCAAATATTGTTCGCAGTAATTTCTGTAATGGCAAAATAATGACATGCATAGCTGGGTAAAAGAGTTTAGCAAAAATTACAAAATTTGTTTATTGGAAAATAATAAGTGGTTGTTCATGCAATTTATCAATAGATTTTCAAATAGTATTGAACATGGTTTTTAATAAGTAAAAATAGACATCATTGACTCTCAAAATAAATAAATCATTTGTTGTCCCCGAGTGCACCCAGAACTGCCATTAAATAATTCACATATGCGGTTCCACAAATTTATGTAAAGTATCATAAAATATCCATTACAGTATGCAAATATTAATTCGCTACGCAGAATTCCATAAAACATTTATTAGGGAAACATTCAATCCATTTTTTGATGAATTCCATGAAATTTTCATGCAAAAATTTTCATACAAAATTTGGGCAATATTATTTTAATAATTTTGCGCTGGGCAACGAGGGATTTTCAACACGATATGTGTTTGAGTACTATAATGGGATATAAATGCATTTCCGTTTGATGATTTTGTGTGGGGAGCAATTTAGTTTGCGGGACAACCCCTTCCTCTTTCCTATCGTTTGGTTGCATAATTTAATGTAAAATTGACAAATGCATTAAATGCGAATCAACTATTACAGTGTATAGGTAAAATGATAAATAATTACATATTTGGTTATAGATGCGGTTTTACGTATTCAATATACTCATTATGTGCAATTTATGCACTTCAATCAAATTATAATTTATTTCTGTCGTTAAGTTCTGACTATTTGTTGCACATCTCTCGCATTAGACAGAAAATTATTATAATTTATGTAATCTAATTTAATGTCAAATCCGGAGAAATCAGAATGTAAAGATTTAAAGGTGGGAAAGGGTTAGTCTTTAAAGATAAATGAGGCTACTTTAAGATTAAAGCTTAGTACTTAAATTGTTTGCAATCCATGTAGAATGAATTGCTGTTGAACTATATCTTCATTAAACATTCAAATAGAAAATATGACAGTCATTGAAATTTTGGCTTCACTAAAATAAGGTAACTGCAAGGACAAAATAGTGCAAAAGATTCCATAATAATGCATTGCCATAAAAGTTTCATAAAATACACTCCCGCTACTCAAAAGGTGTGCCCGACAGTTTGCTTATCGCGATAACGATAATAAATGGCAATCATAGCAGACATTATAACTTTTATTGTCAAGCCATAACATAATCAGTATAATAAAGCAGATATTCGTGATGCGCAATTTTACTATTTTGCAATACTGCAGTTTAACAATTTATTTGTCAACTTTTATTAATTATTTTGAGACATGCACTGTGGCTAGGACATTTTTTAATATCTAATGGATGAATGCCATATTCTTGTTTTCTAATTAACTAATTTACTCACTTACCAATTTGAAACCAATTTGTCCGCTTGAAAAGATTTTAGAAACTTGTCAAAACCATACATATTAATACGTTATAGTTTGAGACATTTTCTAAATGTAATTAAAACGATGTCATTACAGAAACTCATCAATATTACTGAAATGGGAGAATTTATCAATTTATGTAATTTGCAAATCAATTTATTATGTAATTATCTCATGCTTAAACATTTACATGAAAATTTATTGATGCACAGGATATGGAAGGAAATGAGTGGTATATGTTGCTAAGTTATTATAATTATTATTGAGAGAAAATCTTATTGGTTTAATATTAGTTAAATATGTTGAGTAGTGATGATAAGAATAATTTTTGACAGCTTCAACGTGAAATTTAATATCTATCAAAGGAAAAATTCATATTTTGTTTGATTTAAGTTGAAGCGAATTTAAAGGAACTTCAACAACAAAAAATTCCATCATAAACGATTTCTAAGTTAATGGGATAAAAGCATAATGATCCCCCAGGAGAAATAGTCAAGACATCTAATTAATGCATGCATTTTCAAATCTCATCCACCCACATAAATAATATCATCATCAAAATACCAAATTGTGAAATAATTCAATCAGGCTCGTGAAATTAACAAGTCCTTTTGATTAGCTCGCAAATTTTGCCATTTATCTCGACTTTATCCTGAAAATGGATGCAAATTAGTGCATTCGATGGAATTGCAGTAATTAAATTAAAAACGAAATGCTTTTCATTAGAATTTCAAATTAAAATTCTTGCATAGCTCCGAACATTGTAATCATAATGCAATAATGGAATAATCTCTGTGGATTAGATGGAAATCACAGCCCATGGATTCATAGATTGTGGAACAATGGATAATGTAATAAAATCTGCATTGAAATGCATTCGATATGATTTTGCTGCAAAAATTGCATGCATAAAGAAAATTAAATGCATTATGTCGCCGCTCTATAGCGACAGTCGAATGATGCGAAAATTCTCCTCAAACCACGCACATTTGAATTTGTGGAGAATTCAGATTTACAGTTTTAAGGATTGGGGTGGATGCATCTACCAAAGAGATCCCAGAGGAGAAGCCTTAGGTCTATGCATTCAATTTCAATAGATTGCATTTCTGAATCATTGAAATATATTTTGGTTCATTAAAAAAAATTTGCTGCATGGTCCAATCTTGATTCATTTTCAATAACTAACCATAGAGAGATTTCATCAATCTCATATCAGCTTTAACCTGTTAAAATTTGCTAAAACGCGAAGTTCAAAAAGAAGAACAGAAAGTCACCAAAAAGATTATTGCTCTCCTTTCACTTCACGTAAAAAATCTTACGAGCTTGAAATAAATTTTTCGTGATAAAAAGTTAAAATAAAAGTTTTCTGAACCGCTCGAGATTAATTTGGTGCAATTTAAGCAAGCTGACTTCAACCGGTCCTATGGTGTAGTGGCTATCACTTTGGACTCTGAATCCAACGACTCGGGTTCGAATCCCGATAGGACCTTTTTTTTGCTATTTTTTGTTCATGTGTTGACAAAAATGTACTCAAAATTATTTTATTTTTTGAATTTTTATTTTATATTTTTGAATTAAAAAAATATTGCAAAATCAGTGTAAAGGAAAATGATCATATTTTAAACATATCAATCCAAAAACTTCAATTTAATTTAACTTTTAACTGCAAGTCCGTGTTATAAATGCTCGTTCACTACTCCAAGCACACTTTATAACAAATCGCGTTGGATGTGCGTGTGACTAACATTTTTTGTTCATATCTGGGTGTATAATCTACTAACAAGTTGAATTACAAATTACTTTAATTAATGAAATACTTTGAAATTAGTAGCGATAGCCCAGAAAGTGCTTTAAGCGCGTCAGTTGCTATGGCTCCATGGCGCAATTGGTAGCGCGTCCGACTCCAGATCGGAAGGTTATGTGTTCAAGTCACATTGGGGTCACGAATCTACATACTTTTTTGCTATTGTTTCGTTATACTTTTTGATTTTTGGAGCAGAAAAAAAAAAAATTTTGACGAATATTTTCACTTGAAAAAAAAAAATATTCGTAAAGTTTGTTCTTACATAATATTACTGAAAATTTTTCATATTTCAATTAAAAACTATTTTTTTTTTGATTTTACTGCTTATTTTTGACGAGCTTTGGATTTCCCGAGGGGGTAATAAAGGGTACTTACTCTTTCCAAAACCCAAAATTTACTCAATTTTTACTCATAATTATTCATTTTATTCATTTTTATTCATTTTACTCATTTTTACTCATTTTACTCATTTTTATTCATTTCAATCATTTCAACTGTTAAAAAACAATTTAATAGATATTACTTAAAACATACTTTTAAAACGTTTCCCCAAAAAAAATATCAAAAAAGTGCAAAAAAGCAAATTTTGACTGGATTTGAACCCGTTTCCCTTGGAGGCCAAAACCTTGCACGCTCGCACAGCACCACGAAATTTTTTCTTCATTGTGGTGGTTCGAATCTTGGTGCCGCTGTATTTTTTGCCAGTTTTGGAAATTTTTTAATATATTTTTCATTTTTACAAAAAAATTATTTATTTATGTTCGATTATATTTTCTAACAGATTTATGCTATTTAAATTACTTTTTCAACATTTAACATATAATATTGCAAAAATTTCCAAAACTGGCAAAAAATACAGCGGCACCAAGATTCGAACGACCGCAACCAAGAAAAAAATTGGTGGTGCTGTGCAAGCGTGCAAGGTTTTAGACTCCAAGGGCAACGGGTTCAAATCCTGTCATGATTTGCTTTTTTGCACTTTTTTGATATTTTTTTTGGGGAAACGTTTTAAAAGTATGTTTTAAGTAATTTCCATGATTTTTTAATTAAATTAAATATGTTGAAAATTTACTCATTTTTACTCATATTTACTCATTTTATTCATTTTTACTCATTTTATTCATTTTTATTCAAATTATTCATTTTTACTCATTTTTACTCATTTTATTCACTTATTCACAATTACTCTTACTCTTTTCAAAATTTTCGACCCTTTATTACCCCCTCGGGATTTCCATAATTTTACTAAACTATGCTAGAATTTTTAAAAAGATATCTGAATATGCTACTATTGAGGAAAAAGTATTCAATAAATGTGAAACAGCAGCATCAACTATAGCATATAGTTGACCGTGGTTATGCATTTTTTGATGAATGCTGCTGCGCATGATGCAAATGTATAAAAATTCCATGCTTCTGTAGCATTTTTATTGAAGCGATTTATCTAACCAGAATATTCTCTAAAAAATTCGTTCATCTCAATAAAAAACCAATGAAATTAGAAAGCAAAGAAAACCAGCAACTAAAAGTAATTTTGTTTGTCTTTTGACTAAACACGCGAAAACTCGATTTCATAACGTTTTAGTTGCTTTCACGATACGATAATAAAAATAAACATCACTTCCACAACCTTGAAATTCCCCTATTTTGTTTTGAAGTGCTTTAAGAAGCAAATCTACAACGGCTCCATGGCGCAATTGGTAGCGCGTCCGACTCCAGATCGGAAGGCTATGTGTTCAAGTCACATTGGGGTCATCAGTAAAAATCTTTTTTGCCACTTTTTGGTTGCTTTGGAAAAAACAGCTTGTTTGATGGATGATATTTTAGTGTTCGAATTCTTTAATATAAAAATGAAAAAATTGATTTTTTTTAAATAATAGCTTGCATAATTCATCTGTAGTTGTACTAGACTGATATATAATTATTTGTATTGATTGGAAATGTTATGATCTCCACCTATTTCAACACAAGTGTAACCAATATAACTGATTTTAGTTTTTTGAGATTATTAATCTAATCTCTTTTGGACACGAAGCTTATGTTAATGTATTTTAATAACTTAAAACTGAGCTCTGACATTAAAATAATTTATTAAAGATATCAACAATTTAATAATTTGTTTTTATTGCAAGTCCAATGTTTCCACATTTTTACTTTGTACGATTAAATTGCTGGTCGGATCAAGGATACTTCGTTTGTAGTCATCTTTATTGTAATATTTAGGGGTACCATAACAATTCTAAAGATAGCAAAAAGTTTAATCTGATAAAATGTCCTCGATTTAATAACTGACGGGCAATTCGGCCTCCCAGAAGTACACTTAAAGTTTAGGTGATGTTCAAATTTTTAACAAACGAAACAAATTCATTCAGAGTACTAGCACATATTAAATTTCATGAACATTATTATTACTGTTTTATTGCTTTGGTCTGAACTGGTCATGTTAAGCTATTAGGTTGTTTTTTAATGTTAGATAATTTTCACAAACTTCTATGGTTATACGGTGACTCCTAAAATGATAAACAAATTCTTTGGTTGAGCACAACAAGTTTGAATTGAAGATATTTGATGTCCAGTAGAACTTTTTTATCTAACTTATGAAGCAATATTCTTAGTAGCAAAAGTTGCTCCTTTAATCAGGTAACACATCTTTAAGGAAAAAACTTCAGACTCTCTTTGTAGGGTTTAGCAAGTAATACTTCCTACGATGCGATAAGCATTCAAGAAAATAATTAAAGAATAATAAAACAAAAGATGATGATGCTGAAGCTTCCAGTTTTGCCAGCCAAAAAGAAATTCCATTCACTCAATTTCACAATTAATTTTTCACTTACATGAGCATGAACCTGTCATCCAAAACAGAAATTGTCTTGGCTTTATCTATTTTTGTAATCTCAGGAGAATCAATTTTGTAAGATCAGTTGAACCATAATCCAAAAATTCACTCTATTTTGTCTTGAAAGAATTTACAAAAATATTTCTCATAGTTTTGTCTCTTCGGCAAACATTTTCATTTCGCTAATTTCCATTTTTGTCTCAAAACTGAGCATAATAAAATAAATTCATTAAACCTGAATAAAAGTCACATTGCGATAGTGTCATAAAACTTAACGATTAATAAAGAAAAGCTTAATGCCTTAATGCCTTCATGTAATCGAATTTCATAGTAAGAAAATTGAGGCAATTACACATATACAAGAAAGGAAAATGCTTCACATTATTTTCATTACAGGGTAATGGATTGGAAATCCAATAATTTTGATGTGCAAGCACCTGGTGCCAATCAGGTTGCAAAACTATTTGCTGTGCACTCGATTGCACTATTTTGAAGTTAAACACAATATCAATCTAAAGTAAATAATGACGGATAGATGATGAGCATTTCTTTTTTGATATAATAACTAAATTAAATATAATGACTAGAATTTTTAGGTAGCATGCACCATTTAAATATTTAAATGCACCTACAATAACTTAAACAGATGGTTGACAAATTATTATATTGTTTTAAAAATTGTATTATTGATATAATATTAAAAACTCTGTCAATATTTGAGATGATTCAATATGTTCCATTATGATTTCAATTATATGATAGTAATCAAAAACTCACTCCTCCTTCTTAATGGTTTGGTTAAAAACTTCAGGTGGAACAACAAAATTGTAAATAAAGAGTGGATTTCACAGTTGGAACATTCTAATGTGAACTTTTAAAGAGTCAATGAGGATATTATTGGATATGTCCCTCGTTTGACCATCTGTTGAGTTTTTTATTTGACAAACAGGAGTGACTACAATCACCACATGATGTATCAAAATAACAGCTATACTCCATTTTTTGTCCGTGCTGAGTTATTTATGTTTTTGGAAGCCCCTATGGTATTAATTTAAATTAGGAGAAGTTAAATGGATATATAATACTGTATTTAAGATTCCTTTAGATTTCATCTCCGCACCTTAAAGCACCTTTTACACCTTCCAGTTTCCCCAAAAATCAAAGATCCTAAGCACGTTCTAAATATTCCCTGTTGATGTTACCTAAATGAGTTCTGCAGATTTCAAGTTCAATTATGTCAAAAAACTTGGCAATGCATTAAGATAATTGCTCCAGACAAAGTTAAATACTCTTGAAACGTCTGCTTACAGAGCCCGAAAAATGGTCCTTGATACAAATCTTAAGCATTTCTTCCAAGTATTCAGAATATTCCAAGCATTCCACATTGTTCTATTTAGCATATAATGACGCAACAAGCAAAAAAATCCCCTCAAAAGCGATGTGGGCCTTTGTTTTACATTTTGGGCTTGCAAAACGTTACTGGAAATAATCTTGACAAACATGCTTCAATATACGCATTCATTGTAATGGCACTCTAAAAAAATTTTATGCAACATTTTAAGAAGTTTATAAAGTATTTTTCATCAAAACGAGTCCCCAAATCTTAAAGTAACTTTGAATGATGAAGTATTTAAATTGAAAGATCGTTGATAACAATTCTCCAAAGAAATTTGAAGACTGCTTAAATCCTTCAAACATTTTTTCTTAGGATTTTCAATGGTTCATTCAACAGAATACTTGAAAAAATTCTCATGAATAATAATGACAATCGCCTCCTACCCTTCTCCAACTACCTCATAATTATGCTTTGCTGCTTTCACTGCCTTTACTTACATTATTCTAGAGCAAAGTAATTGCACGTCTCCATGTAAAAACTCACCCTCCCGCGCCGTGCAAAGGAAATCTGATCTCGTTATTATTTTGTGTTATTTGCTATATAATTTTACAATTTGATTTTTTGTATTTTTAATGTTATATCCCAATTCCTGGCAAAAAATCCAAAAATTTTAAAATCGAATTGCGAATAAAAGCCTCAACAAAAGAGCAAACGTCCTGAAAAATAATAATTACATGTTTGGTTTTGTAGAGTATTTTGTGGGATAATATTTAATGATAGTACCGTATAATGATTTGTGGTTCATTCAATACTACGGTAGTGTTTCTTTAGTTGGACAAAAAAATAAGTTGGAAATTTTTATTTGTATTTTATTTTTTGGAAATTTTTAGTTGGACAAAAGTTTTTTTATGGATTATATTTTTTGGATTTTTTTTAGTTGGATGTATTTTAGTTGGACTGTTAAAAAATTTTGGATTTTATTATTTGGATTTTTTAAATTTGGATTGATTGTATATGGATAATATTTTTAATTGGAAAACATTTATTTGGTAAGATTTTTGTGGACGATGAGCTATAAAGGGTTTTAAAATCCTTCCATTTACACAGGAGTTCGATGTGTCTAGATAAAGATTAGTCTTTCTTTACAAGAAAACTTCCAAATGGATAGAGAGATACCAATATTAAGTGTAAACATAAGAGTGGTAGGTCCACCAGCTGGGGAGATGTACAACTTCTCTGACACAAGGTCGGTTTTCTCATACAAAATCAATTTTGAACGGTACAAGTTAGCGATTCGATTTCTTCAGCAAAATTGTTGAAAATTATTAGAAAACAACAGGTTATGACCAAAATTGGGTCCAACACCAGTTGGTTGGATGATTTGGTGACGCAAGACGCTTTTCTGGAAAAATGCTAAGAATCCTTTGTTAAGAAAACATAAAGAATCATGTTTTAGGAATTTAACTACAAGCTGAAAAATCTTCACGTCTCAACATTGTTACTTGTAGTTTCCACACGAAAATGGTTTTTAAATTTGAAATTTTTCGATAATTCGATAATTTTCCGATAATTTTCCCAGAACTCAATCGCTTACTTGTACCATTCAAAATTTTATTTTGTATGAGAAAACCGACCTTGTGTCAGAGAAGTTATACATCTCCACAGCTGGTGGCCCCACCACGCTTTTGTTTGTACTAAGAATTGGTCTCACTTTATCCGGTAGGGAGTTATCTTGTAAAAAAAGACTAATAATTATCTAGAAACATAGCTATCCTGTGTAAATGGAAGGATTTAAAAACCCTTTATAGCTCATCGTCCACAAAAATCTTTCCAGATAGCATACATTTTTTCCAATCAAAAATATTATCCATATAAAGTCAATCCAAATTTAAAAAATCCAAATAATAAAATTCCAAATTTTTTAACAGTCCAACTAAAATACATCCAATTCAAAAAAATCCAAAAAATCAAATCCATAAAAAAATATTTGTCCAACTAAAATACATCCAACTAAAAATCTCCAACTAAAATAATCCAAAATAAAATTTTTGTCCAAATAAAAAAATCCATATTTATATTTTCCAACTAATGATACGCTGTCAATACTACCTATTGGCTGTGAATTATGTGAATTCAATATGTGAATGTACGGAAAACAAATTGTTCGCAAGTTATTTTATTTAACGCGGAATCGCTTCACAATTTCTTGAATTAAGATATTTATTTTAATTCAAATGGTTTGTTTTGGTTGACTTTTTAAAGATTTTTGGACAAATAAAACAAGAAAAATTAAAAACCTGTTCAAAATTGGATAAATATTTATTTTACATAACAGTAATTAATTGTTGCAACGCAATACTTTTGAAAACTGCTTCCTAGTGAAATATTGATGAATTTCCATATCCCACCACACGAAAAACCCAACATTACAAATATTTGTCGATTGCGTGCCAATTGTGGAATGTGTGACTGGAAATTCAAATGTGTATTACAATTTTCCGAGTAACTTGTCAATCGATAGCACAAAAGAATTTCTCCATTGCACCATTACCAGGTTGTTAAGTGTGAGGCACAAAAATATTTCTATGCAAATTTCCCAATTCATCGCCATCCATTTCATTAAAAGCTTTTTGCGCTCGCCAAATTTATGAGACTGGATTTTTGTCAATTTCTGGCATTAATTCCTGCAAATATGTTTTTTATTTCAATGTTTCTCCGTTTATGCTGACAATATGCGCGCTAAATAATTGCAAACGGTCATAAATTATTCACAACTCGATGACTCTGAATCTAAATGTCTCGTGGATTTGCGAATTTCGGGGTTTAAACTTTTTGCAGTATCAGCTCCCATGAAATCTATAATAGACAATATTAATCACTTTCTTTAACATTTTCATAAGTTAAAAGTCATCTTTAGTATGAGAGCGTACTTTGAAAAAGTAAAATAAAATAAAGATCTAAAGAATTATTAATCAGAAGAAAAGCCCAATCAATTTTAAAGTAATGGACAAAAATTGTGTAAATTTCAGGATTTTTATGGTCCCTTAAACATTGCACCATTGAATAAGTACCGAGAAGTGGATGTAGAGTTTTTTTTGCTGAAATCTGAAATCTTATGCCACCCACAATTTGCTCCTTCACTTCTTCAACTTTTCAATTCGGGTGGAAGAGTTTTTTGGCGGTTCAAGTGACGACAGTCTTTATTCTCCTCGGATTACTCTAGACAGAATTTCCAATTATTTTTTGTGTATTTTTTGTGTTTTCAGCAGAATTGTAGAGGTTTTTTATTTTTGTTGGAATTTATGGGAGTTCTTCTTCAATTTGTTTAAGTTGCACAACTTGTTGATATAAAAATATTTTCCGTACCTTGTGAGTATTTAAAGTTTTGTGTGAGGATTGAAATGTTTTTAAATGTTTTTCGTTGCTTTTATGCAAACTAAAAAAAGTTTTGAATAAAGTTATCCGGAAAATAAAATTGAAATTGGAAAATTGCTTTAATGCAAAATGTAAATGGATTGAAAAGTTTCCACTTGAAATAAACAGATATTTATTGAGTAATAAAATATTTTAGCGTTTGTTATGGTTTGTGAGAGCTTAAACAAATATTTTACGCGGTAGTATTTAAGTGGCGGGAAATGTAACCGAAATTAATTTGTATTTTAGAGGCAATTTGTCCGTCACCAAAGAATTTTTTCAGATAATAGAAATCAATTTTGTACAATCAGTAACATAAAAGTACACAACTAAGGGAAACTGCTTTTATTATTGACATTCAATAAATAAATTGGCAAATCTACAAAATCTATAAATTTTCTGGTAAAAAGAATAAAAGAAATAGATATAAATTATTATCGAATATAAATCACTGCAAAATTCATTTAATCGAGCTTTTTGTTATAGAATCCAAAGAAAACCAACCCAATTGTAGCAACAATGAAGAGCATTAAGTGAATATCCAACTAGATTATACCACATTCAGCACACTTATAATGGGTCTACATTATTGTAATGGAAAATAATTTATTTAAAGTATTACTGGTATTATTTTGCAAACAAGCTAAACTAGCAGCAAGTACATAATAAATATTTTCCGGTGGCCTCGAGACGCTTGCAAAGGAAATTTATAAAAAATGGTTAATGAAAAGTTTGCCACCCACAAAGGACAAGCTTGGAAAATAACAAAAAGTACGACAAATGCATTATTTCTCTAATGCACATTATTGCAATAATGCAAGTTGCAGCTTTTTATATGTGCCATATCAACAACAGCATTATAGTCACTTGCTTGTTCACATAAAACTATTACAAAAATATTTTCCCGCAGCTTTGACATTGAAAGTTTTTATTGAGTTGCTAGTGACTAAAGTTTTAAACATTCTAGTTGCTTTGTTAAAGGAAATTAAGCAGGAAGTTATTTTAATTGGGTGTGGGTTTACAAAGATTTACACTTTTAAAGGTAGAAGAACTTTAAGCTAACTTATATTTTCTGTTCGTAAACTTTTGAATACATATTTGCAAGGATTTTGAAATTAATGTACATGGCTAATTATTTAACTAATGTAAAAGATCCTTAACCCCTGGCTTTGAAAGCAAAACAGCAGTTAAAAGATAAAGTTCCACTGCCATGCCATAAAATGTCATCAGAACGAGGTGTGATTTATATTATGAGATGTTTGTCGAGCGCATAGATTTTCCTGCTGCACTTTTTACTCACTTGCTATCGAGCGGAAAGCACATTAATTTCCCCACACATGTGTATATGTGTAGCAATTGTGTAAGGAAAAATTCCATGCTGCTCAACAGCAAATAATTGTCAAGGATAATGCTTTCTTGTGAGTTGCTGCGAACGCAAAGAAGCAAATAAGCAAAACGACGAGCAAAAGTTTTTATTGAAAGTCAGTCGAGTGAAATTAATTTGTGCCTGCTTTTTGTTGCTTTTAATGCATTACCGAGGGGTTTTTGCTGTTGCTCTAACTAGATAATTTGTTTATATCCCCAAGATTCGAAGGAAGCGGGAAAAATTCTCCTTTAAAAATGATGCACAATTTGAAAAGAATTTTCTTTGTTAGATTTGCTGAATTTGCTATACTTTTAGTTGTGGTTAAATGAAACGTTAAAGAAATGCTGATATATTTTCCTTAAAGTGTTCCTTAACCTTTCTAGAAGATGTAGAGCTGTCTCAGATTTGGATGCTTGCAAACAATTTAATTAAAATATTTTGCGGGGAAATCCATAAAAAATGGAACTGGTGGTGGAGCAGATAAAGATATGGTTAGAGACTCAGGAGTAGAGAGGTCACTTGACGTTTAGAACGAAAATTCAACATTTCGGAGGGCGTTAGAAGCAAATGGCCTGGTTGAAATTTGAGTCATCATATTATTTAATATTTATTTTGCTTCTCAAACATTGCATAAACCAATAACAAAATGAATTATAAACTCGGTTTAGATTTTCGGAATTTTAATGCAAAGCTATAAAAATTCTTCCAAGAAATTTTCGGGTAATAATATATTTAAAAGGATAAAATGTTTGCCATACAAAATTTATTGGTTAATAATCCTCGAGAAGATCTATTCGGAAATTTTGTGTTATTTCGTATTTTATGTGTAATTAAAATAATAAATTCCATTATTCGACTTAAATTTTAATCACATCTTTGCTATTCCGTATAATCATTTTTAAATTTATTCATCCATAAAATAGTTCTTGAGCACTTTGCAGTGTCGAGTACAGTAGCAAGCGTCTCCACATTCATAAATTCTAGATAAATTCCCTTTTTATATCCTCATTTTCTCGTTTTGAGACTCTTTTTGCAATCTTATTAAACTTTACCCGGAGAATAATTTAAAGTACAATGAAATCATAAAAAGTGTTTTACTCAGTTCTCTAGCAACAAATTTAATAAACCCAGATTTATGGGCGAGATTTCGTTGATGGAAAAGGTGGAAGACTTTTTTTTTATTTTCCTTTGTTACATCGCAACTTGACTAACTTGAGAAAAAATCAAACTGCTTGAACAAACTTGCACATCGCAGATATAATGCAAATTCTTAAACAACTCGTGTTCAATCAAACTGCAATTTTTCTCCTTGGAAAGGATTCAGCTTTAGGCAAAATATCTCAAGGACGAATCAAGAGCATTTTAACGAAGAATTTGCTGTGGTTTCTTTTGTAAGAAGAAAATTCTCATCTGATGTTTTGGATTTGAATTGAATTGTATACAATTTAAAATAATTTAGAAATTTATGACTTCTACATCCGTAAAAAAAAAATATAAAGCAAATCTGTAGTTCATTTGGTCTTTTTGTTATAAATTTTATTTGAGAATTTATTCTACAATCTCCAATTGAAATTCTTTTTGGAGCTTTTTGCTTAAAAATCCCAGAACAGTCTGAAGATCATTTTGTGCGTTTTGTCTTCAATGTATTCATGCAAACATATTCATTATCAGTAAAAAACCCTCCTTCCTTCCTTTAAGGTATTTATTTTAAAATCCCAGTATTTGAGTCGATTACTAACCAATTCGCCAAAATGTATGAAGATTTATGATGCTCCCATTAATTCCAAAAGTGTGGTATGTAATCTATGTGAGGCATTTGGGTTTACCACTTGAACCAACGAGTGCAAATTTACAGAAAATACACTGAACATTCACCCATCTAAAATAAACATGCTCACATTTAGTCATAAGCATGTTAGACAGTACATTTATTTTGCATGTTTGGCTAGCTGTTTTTGCAGCAGTTATTTATGTGGGATTAACGTACGGAATGTGAATTATGTTTTCGGTTTTTTGCAAATCGTTTGACAGATTTATGTTCCAGGTAATCACATGGTTAGAATATATTTCCATTAGTGTTGTTCTGCGGTCATTTCATTCTAATTTTGATTTATTTGCTCTTTATAAATCAGTGAGATGAAACTTCTACCAGAATAAATAACATTTTTAACAGTAAAATGTTTAGCAAAGTTTCGATTTTAATTTAAGCTAAAATATGTTTCTAATTACTCACCCAAATTAAAGTGCCTTTAGCTTTTTCGAAATTACGGTAGCGTGAACACATCAATTTAATTGCATGCCCATCTGTACTCTACAATTTTGCATTTCAAGTGCAATTCATATTTGAATAGTTTTCAACTTTGCATAAATTGTATGCTTACAAATTGTTTTACATCAATTTAGGTGAATTTTGCTAATGTTACACAATACCAGACGGAAACATAAAAATATTTGCACCACTACAACATGGTAATTGTTGAGCAATATGCTAAGACTTCAAATTGAACATATATTCCATTACATTATTTATAATGAGGGGCTGGACCTGGACACTTTTCAGATTCATAAATTATTTTAAAAGTTTTGGGAGACTTTATAATTCAATTTGATCTACAACCACGCAATGGACAATATCAATTGCCCCTCCAATAACTAATTACAAAATTCACAGTTGCAGGCTTGCAAATGATAATAGAAATCAAATATGAATCCCATAAAAATATATTGCCTCGTTCAATTGATGGTTTAATGCATTATTGTGGCTTTCATGCTCCCAAAAGCATCCATTACTCCCATAAATACCAAAATTCTCCATAATTACTAGAAATGTGCAATATTTCTGCATCAATTAATAATTACTAGAATATTCAAAAACTCAAACTAGCACTTACACAAAATCAATTCTGAAGCACTACAAAGATCAATTTGCCATATTACCATCAAATTTGAATGCATATGAACGATATATGAAAGATATTCCAGAAAATCCAAGGATCAAAATGTAATTGAATTGAATTGAATTTCAATGTTATTGCTCTGATATTCTGATGCTCGTCTCCAAATATGATGGAAAACTAAGCATATTTCAATCATAGCAAAGACTTCAGTCTTGTGCACATATGCGTCCTTCTTGTCAATTTGTCATATAATCAAAGTCCTTGTTTACATGTGTCGTAAAATGTCACAATATCACAAATTTCTGCTTCACAGCCAAAACTGTAAGAGTACTTTAATAGAATTACATATTTAGTCAAGTTTAGTGCAATTTTATGACATTTAGATTGAATGTACAAGCATTTGTTATCTGTTATCTAGCTTTGGAGGGTTACCAGACACATCAGAATAATTCATGACTCTGATATGCACTTTTAGTTTACGAAGTATGTAGCACAATTTAGTGATTGAGAACATTCATTACATGATCCTTTTATGATCTTTGACTGCTTCCTAGTATTTAAGTATTAAAGTGAGGGTGAGGAGTTTGATGGTTGTAAATTAAATGCTCTTGAAAGAAACACGTTCTCAAAAAGAATTGCATACTGGATGAATGTATCCAAAAATAATTACATAAAAATCCATCAATTGCGAAAAAGCAAACAGTTTTTAAATCTAATATACCGTTTCATGATCTTTTCGTGTCCTGTTTGGCACCAATCGTGTGTTTGCAAATTTCGATGCTTAATTTATTCTATTTGCTTGATGCCATGTGTACAAGACTCAAGTTAATGAAGTTTCCAAGCATTGAACAAAAACATAAATTAGATTGAACGGAAAAACGGTCAATTCAACCCTTCTTTTGCATCCTGTGCTTTATAGCGTACATATTCTATAACTTCCTTGTAAGAACTAAGAGCACTATTTTTTACATATTTTCTTGTTAAGTTTCTTGAACACTTGCATTTCCTCAATTGTTTGTGCAAAAAGACCTTTTCCACTCTTTTTATTGTTTGAGGTCATTTTCCGTTTTTTGCTCCTCCAGTAACAGCTTCTTTTTGTTCACCAAGGAATCGTTTAAGGAAAAAATCTTTTGTTGTTTTCACACAATTAAACAAAAGGTAACTGACGGCGAGCTGAAGCTGGGAGTTGCCGGAGTTGCCTCAATTCAACTTTATCGGTTTATTATGCAAATACTGTGTGAGAAAAGCGTTGGGAATGGACAATGAACGAAGAAATAATTGCCAAATAATATCTATTAAATGACGAGTTTTACACTGAAACTGTGTATAATAAAGCAACTGGGAGACATAAGGAGGGATAATTCTTGTAAGTGAATAACATGATAACATAAATTGATGCTAGGGGCAAGAACTTCGGTCATTAATGTTACAACTATTTTTAATCGAGCTCTAAGGTCACATTAATCTTAAGAAAATTGTTTTATTGGTGTGAACGTGGAACATTTTGGGTTGGAAATTTTGTCTGAATTAAATAATTCAATTAAATGTGTATGATAATTTGTAAAAGATTATGAATGATATTTTATGTTTTTAGGATATGATAATTTATGTATCTATATTTTCCTCAAAACACATTTAAAAGCAAAAACTAATTAACAGCCCGTCAACAAGCCCGTTAATTTTTTTTTTGCTTCGAAAATAATTTAGTAGGAGGATTAAAACAGAGCACAGTGCTTTTATTTAACAAATTTACGACCACCGTTTTACGAGTTGTTTTAAACTGTAAATTACTTGAAATCACTAAAATTATTAGGGTGGATTGAATGTTCAAGGCGAGGTCAACTTTTATAGCTTTTTAAACTACTTCTGGTTTGAATAAACTCTGCATTATAAACCGAAAGAATGTAAGATTTTATAAGTATCTCAAGTACCAAAACTAAATTTATGACGGAAAACATAGAAATAAATTTAATTTTGTTTCAGGAAAAAACTTCCAAGTTTCTGTGATTTAATTTTCTAATAAAAAACCAGCATTTCATGATATACTTTTTTTGTGTGCATACTTTACCATAATAAATTTTATCCTTTATTACCATCCTAAAAATTACATTAAGTGCATGATGAAATTATAGCATATTATACTTTGTAGCATGAAATAGTCAAGTGCTGTGCAGAATATTTAATGATAAGCTCGAGTGGCTGAATTGCAGCACTGCAGACAATCTGACGAAATGCAGGATTTTTCAGGAGTAGAGCATAAGGACCAAAACTCCGTGAGATCCTTTTCAAGTGCTGCCTCGTAACATTTACTTTGTAAAATCGCAATATAACATACAAGATTATATTTAAGTTTTAAGTTGTTGAAAACTTTTTCCTCAAACTTATTTTTTGCTGCTGCAATGAAATTTTATTTGCAGTTACTGAAATGAAATTTCTTTGGTGTCCAACTGGTGGATTTTCAACGCACGTTTGAGAATTTGTTAGGACTTGCGGCAGATCGTAGTACGCAGTTCAATGTTACTAAATCGTAATCTGAACCTCTATTCTTGATTTTCTTGAATGAAGACAATTGGACAAAAAAGTTAAATATTTTCCAACTCCCCAATCACTCCCTAACATTTTTAGCTACACTGATTGAATACGAGATGAAAACGGTTCAGAATATGTGAAACAATCAAAGATTGAATTCTGGAAGCTATTTTATTAGTTCCCAAGAAATTTGATTAAATTTTATTACATTCGTAAGTATCAAATTATTTTATGTGTTTGCTCAAAGACTGTTCTAAATTATACTTTTCATCAGCTTTTTACTGCAAATAATTGAAATGCTTTTCCATCTTTCATCGACTTTGTCGCTTTTACGAGGAAACTTTTCCAGCAGTTTTTAAATACTCTTGAAGAATCTTTTAAGTTTATGCGCTTTCAAGTTTTTACAGAGTTTTTGCAAATAAAGATGTGATATTTAGTAGCGTAATTACATGTTTGTAGTATCATAACGAGAGCTCATTTGAAGTTTATACTCGTTCAAACATTTTGGTCTTTGGAAGAGAAACAAATTGATGTTGTATCTTTTAACATGTCAATTATGTTGAGGTATCAAATTAATAATCTATATATACGTGTTGAGGGATCGAAAAGTTCAATAAGTTTGCAGTGATTTGAAATTTTCAATGTACCCTAGCCCTCAACTTAAATTGAAGTTACAATAAAATAATCATTTAATTTACATAATTAATGTTTCTTCTAACTTTTAAATTTTCTTTAATATTTTATGATAGATATATCTATACGCAAACGAACAATTATGTAAAAACTTTCTCCAGACCAACTCCCAGAAACCATAAATTTCCTGTTGTGATATCAAAATTTACAATTATTCAAACATTTCTAGAAATAAATTACATTCAATTAAATTTCAATTTCAAAGTCCACTTAAAATCACAATCATTCCAATTTGGATTTTGTAGCAAATTTTAATTGAAATTGGAGTGTTTTGGCATTTTATCATGTTCTGGGCAAAACAATTGTATCTACACCAGTCCTTCATAGCATCATCAGAACGCAGTAGCACCAGTATATTCAAATTTCACACCAAAGAATGGTGGTTATATGGTGTCGAAGTGCCTTTCACGCCGACAACATAAATTATAAAGTGTCCTTCTGCAACTCTCAATTGTTCTGGACGCCAGAATTGTTGATTATGCAGAGCCACTTCACAACTTCACAACAATATATGGATCCGGCATTAAATATTAAAATCCCAATTTAAATTCATTTGGGTTGTGTTTGTTGATTGACATGATGCATGAAGTGCTAAATAAAATATCATTTCATCATTTCAATTAATTTTGCCACCATACATACAATATAATTTGCGTAATAAACAAATATGAACTCAAAAAAACATTTTCATTAGGTCCATGCACGAATTTATGCAATTTGATCAGTTCAATATGTAAATTTTAAAATCAATTAATCAGTGCCATTAACTAATTAAGAACAATTTTATTAATTCTATTAAATTTTTCTGTAAAAATTAAAATATAATTCGTTATAAAATATTCATAAATGAATCCGATGATATAAATGTGATGTTTATTGATAAATGAATACAATTTAATCAGTTGAGCGTTGATAAGCATACAACACAGTATATAATTTTGCATATGAAATGCATGGATAAGGGCAAAAAAAGTGTCAAATAAAAACGATTGTAATTTTTCATACTATTAAAACTGATGATCAAATATTCATGATTGATTCGACAGAATAACAAGCAACGTGAAAAAGTCAACCCTCTTGCCTCGATTGATGGATAAATTACATTCATGAATAGAAAGCTGCTTTTGAACGTGTAACTCGATCATTTTAATGCGAATAAAAAATTGCTGGTGTCATCGCCAATTAAATTTGAATTTTTGAATATCTGTGAAAGAAAAAATAATGAGAATCCATAATTTGCAAGAAATTGGTGTTTAGAGATAGGAGATTGAGGAAAACGGCTTTTATTTTGCTATTTCATATAATTATACTTAACACATAAAAATTTATGATGAAATTAATATTTTTTTATTTAGTTCAAGTTTCTAATATCGATTCGTTGTAAAAGTGTGATGAAACAAATCAAGAAAAAGCTATTAAGAAAATTTCAAAGTCAAAAATTTTATTGCATAAAATCAAATTTGAAGGTTGCAAAGAATGTTTCCAAAGGCCATACGATAAGTACTTAATAGAAGCTAATCGTATCAATTAATTATTTTATTAACTCTCAAAGAAAAATTATAGTTATCAAGCAATAAATAAATTTACGACATTTTATGAGTTTGAAGATTTTCGGGCCATGTGGAAAACTGATGTGATTTAATATGTCTCGAGTAATTGCCTTGAATGATCAAACACGTGACATATATGTAGAACATGATATTCTTTAGTTTTGTCGTTTTTAAAATTTAAAATGCGTCGATAGGTGCCACGACACTCTACTTTAAATATTAAATTTTCTTAACATAGATAAAAAAGTGAAATATTTCTAGACACGGCGTTAGGGTCTTGAGGTATCCATCACTGTCTTGAAAGAAAAATTCTGAAATGACTCAATTGAAAGTTAAATCATTTTTAAACACTTGAGCCATCTGTTTTGAATTAGCGATAAAAAATATTTGAGAAAAAATCGGAAAACAGTCTTAATGATTTTTTGTGGTTTCACTTCAACCTCGACGTCAATCTAATTTAAAGCGCGTGATTTTCAGTAAATTATCATGGTAACAAATTCTCCAATAATTGTAAGGGAATGAGGAAAAGAAAAGAATATAAAAATTTTTAACCAGCAATACGAATGATCTCCTGCCGAGATCAAAAATGTAAAGACAAACATCAGAAGAAAGTATCTAAAAATAAAAGAAAATGTTGATGATTTTTTTTTCAGGAAGTGTGGAACATTTTTCTTGTGCATTTATGGATAACTATTCTCAACTTTCCAGCTTCTTGAACAACTTGTCTCTTAATTTATAATATATAAAGATTTTTTGTTGCTGGAGGAAACATATCGAGAACTCATGAATGTTAATCAATAAGATCTTGTTTACAGCTGTTTGAGTAATTAATTGAGTGTCTTTAGGCTTGTAGCTAGATTACGTAATTAATGTTAGACAAGATATCACGGATTGTTAGGCGCCTAAGGATTTTGCGATGCTTTTCAATGTTGATGATTTGTCTTGTAATATGATAATATAGTGTAATAGAGTAACACTTCAGGATATTCAATGATAGAAATATGTTCTGATATTTCAATGGAAATTTAGTTTAGCTTTAAGTTAGGATTTCCATTTTAATGAACTCAAAAAATGTAAACAAAAGATGCTCTTTGAACATAAACACCCAAATAATTATATTTCAAAACATTTCACGATTTACTCTCCAGTTAAAACATCAATGCCACACATTTCATTATTCCAAATAAAAACACCAAACAAATTCCATATCTGTTCGTTTGTTTTGACGACATAAGTAAACACTCACGAGCCGAGTCACTTAGAATTGCAACTTGCTCACATGCTCAACGCAAGGATTAAATCGTCACCGACTAACAAAATATCTGAAATTTCAGAAAATATGTTACACATTTTACCCGCAAAGATATGGTATGGCTGGAACGTGGCTGGTATTTTTCTGGTAATACATGGCACACGTTCTGGTTTAACTCGAGACAACGAAAAAATACACGATAATGATATGCGACAACTTTTCACGATTTTAAGCGCCAGTTGGCTGTATGCTTTGATTTTTACAATTTTATTCTGTTTCATTCGAGGTTAAAGCTAATATTTGCTTAGTTTTTGGTTTAGATTTTTTTTTGCTTGCACTGATTGTGTGATTGCTAGTTAGCTTGATTATAGAAGGTAATCCTATGAGAATTTCAATTAAAAAGTTAATTGAAAATGCACAAAAAGCGTCGGTTGTTCATTTTATTATATTTGCTTCAATTTAATTCAATTTAACTCAATTAATTAGCCAGTTCAATAGATTTTTCCTCTATTGTGATTTTGCGGGTTTCCTTAATGGAAGTCTTTATAGAAATACTGCATTCATCTTACAATGCAAGAGCGTGGAAATCTAGAAATATCTGAAATGGAAAAGCTCTAAAATTACTGTCTAATGCTTTCTATAACAGAACCTCTAAGAAAAAGGATTCAATGTATATACAATAAAATAAATTCAATAAATTGAATGTGTGTTGTACATCTTTCACAAAAATTGCAGCATACGATTTTGAAGGAAAATTTAGAGAGATGTACGTGTTTGCTTCAAAAGCAAAACTACTTGGAATTTAATTCAATAAACATATTGCTCTTCTTTTATTAGCATTGTTAATGCAACATTCAGCAACTATAAGAAAAGTCTGATTTCGTTGAATCTGAGTAGATTTGAGGTTGCAAGACCTAACTCAAAATGCAAACTGCTGGAGATAAAATCTAAGATCAGGCAATCTCTTCATCTGTCTTTAGCAAAAGTTTCACCTTGTTCACTTGCATGAGCATATTTTGCAGATAGTTTTTAGTGTTTTCAAACATGTTGGCTCTAATTGAAAATTCTGTACATTTTCATCCTCAGAGCCACTTTTGCTTGAATGTGAAAAGTTTGACAATTTATTTAATTATCTAATCTCAAGTGATTGGTTTTGTTAATCAAGAAGTCTTCTCAGTGTGGCAGTTTCCTTTTAAATAAATTATTTTCCATTAACAATTTGGCATTTTAGCATTTTAACAGGAAAGTGGAAGTGGCAGCTTTGCGGTGCTCAGTTACCATCGAGATAAGAATAATCGATCACTTTAGAATTGACGTTCTAATGAAAGCGAGCGCTATGGGAAATTCTATTTGATGCCGAATCCGATTAAAAATCACGGTTTAGACAATTTTTCTCAGGAGAGTTGTGATTTTTTTAATATTTTGAGATTTTAATGAAACATTTATGAATTATGGATTTTATGACAAGAAGTTTTTGTGAATTCTTGAATATCCTGATAATGATAATTCATAGCGAGAAAATCATTTTAAATAAATGCTTTAAAAATTATTGAAATCCAAATAAAACTCACACCTCAAATCTCTCAACAATGCGAGCGGTCACATTCTTCGAAATAACACTCGGTTGTTACTCGTGGTTGCCATCCGAGCAAATATTTATCGTTCCTGCAATTGTTGGGGAACAAAGCAAATACCAAGATCGACCCTTCGAGTTTTAAAAATATTTTGAAGGGGACATTCTTCATTTCACTAATTTTAGTATTTTAGGAGGGATACTTGCAACATCTTAACATCGCAACATTGGAATAAATATGAAAATTCAAATAATTCAAATAATTCAAAAAGGTAGAGGAGACAAGAGATATTAAAATATTACAAAATATACAAATAACGAAATCTCAAGACATGAATTGCAACCATCCTTATTAAATAATTTTTTGTTCATAATTTTATATACTTTTTATGCAAATTTCATTGCAAAACAGTTATTTATGGTATTCATTTATCAGATTACGCGCAGAAAAAAATTAATGAAACATTTTTGCATAAAAGGATCATTTGCAATTTTGAATTTTCACTGAGCATAAATATTTTTTCGTTCTGAATTGCGAGATTAAAATCATATTGTTAGAGTCTGTAACTGCTACCTTTTATGTTTTTTGGCCGTTTATCTGCGAACAATAACATACATAAAAATAAAGTGGTTGAGATGCAGAATTGCAGCCACCAGATGTCTAATTTGAAGTGGTTTTGACAAAATAAAAAAATGAAGCTATCAAATAAAATTTATTTTTAAACGAACTAATTTAAATTACGCTGTTAAAAAACTTTTCGAGAGACTCAAAAATATGCAGTAAATTTTATAACTATTAAAATTATGCTTCTATAGTGAAAAATAATTATAATCTTTATCTTTTTGAATATATTGCTAACTAGGGTTATTGCAGTTAACTCTACTCATCTAACAAATTTCATCAATTTTCTATCAATTTTTAACGATTTTTCGGAAGCGTTATAAAAGTTTCCATAAAAAACCAATAAAATTCATTAGGAAAACTCTAAACAGTTTTTATGATCATTTGTATAAATTTGTACACAAATGCAGAGGAATACCATAAAAACGGATGAGGCACATAAAGTTTAAAGTCAATGATTTTATCTGAAATTTCTAAAGAAAAAAGAGATTTTTGATACAACATAAAACTTAAAAAATTATCTTGAATAATTTCCAATTAATTTTTATTGACAGAAGTTAAGAGGAAAACTCAGGGTTTATAAAAAGTTCAGGTTGAATTTAGTTGTTTTTCCCATCATTTAGTCCCTGCTCACAGATCTGATTTATCTGAAAAGCTCTTGAATGTGCGGTAAATTTATTAATTCCCAAAATATTAAGTTACTTATTTATTTGATTTTTTATTGCACATAAAATAAACGTATATAATTTTGTACTGTGTATTTTTGTACTGAATTGTGTGTTTTGTATTCATTTATACAGCTCAGCGACACACTACAATGTCGTAGATAAATATCAATATAATAAATCATTGTAGAATTAAGTGCGATCTGAGACATTATTGTTTATTATTTTACTTACCATTTGCTCACATGTGCAAGCTGTGGAAGTGTCTTATCGATTTTTGAGTTGCCAATTCAGTATTGAGAGCAATAAGATGTCTCAGAGGAAAATCTGTAATTTAAATCAAATATAATAAATAAAATCGGGCATCACAATTTCCAACAAAAATCACAAAAATACATTGTTATCTCCGTACTCTCATTCTAAGAAAATCCATTCAAGGATTAATGTGTGTGCATTTGTGCAAAGAAGTTAACAGAAATGCCAGAAGTAATATGTCTCATAAAACAACCATTCATAAGAAAATTACTACTTAATGCGTTATAAATCAAATTCCCAAGATTGTCGGTTAGCCAGCCATAATTTCAATTATTGCTCCATAAATACAAAGAACTCGTAGTAAATAGAGTCCAAAATCACTAACAAATGTTACATAAAATATAATACACACTTAATATACAACAAATGAGTAATTTATTATTGTGGCAGAAGTTAATTGAAATGATCATCCCAGAATTTACAGAATTACAAAATTAGAATACTTTTTATGGTGTTTTTGCTCTGACCAGCACATAAAGTTTGCATCTCATTAATTTCTGCTCATAAATTATTCAATCATGTTGATTTAATTATCTACAGAAAATTTGTTCGACCATAATTTTTCGGTATTTATTTGCTATGTATGTTAGGATTTTTAGTTGGCCAACTTTAAGTACAACTCATCTTTTTATGGCTTTTGGGGTTTTATGGTAAAAATAACTTTAACCAATTGAAATAAAATTCATAAAAATCATACGAGATAATAATTGTAATATCTATGCATTTCCTGCTACAAATTATTTCCGGTCAAGCAATTTTCGATCCGTAAATAAACAAGAAATATGAAAATATCAGAGATATGAAAAGGAAACTTTTACTTTATCTATTTTCTCGTTCGCTTTGAAATTCCCTCATAACAAAATAAAAATCAGATATACACACAAATATAGAAAAAAATATCATTTTATTATTCCTCGTAATGTACATTGAACTATAATTTAATTTATTAATATTGTGCCATGTTTTTAGGTCAAACGAAGTGTTTTTCCAGTTTTTGCTGTTCAGCGATTTTTACACAGGGACACAAATTCGATATTAATTGAATTTTTACGAATCATTTCATTTGACCAAATGGTGCTTGTGGAGTTCATTGATGTTCAGGATTGCCAGATGGTCAACCGTGATTTTCATTTAATTTCATTAACATGCGGTCAATTTATGTATTAAATATTCATGATTTATTAATAAAGTCATTAATGAGAACAAATTTATAATCGACTGTCAGGACACAAATTCACATTGTAGTATATTTTTTGTAAATATTTTCTTTTAAAAATTCTCTGCCATTTCCAATTTAAGTTATTACAAATTGTTTATGGAAATATCAATTCAATTTCAAACTCTTTAAACATTTTCACATATAAAATGAAAATTTCAACAGTTTTCTACAATATTGCATGAAAATTACTTTTAAAAAGTTTGCATATTATCTAAAAATGGTCGGGAAAGCAAAGATAAACTTTACATTGTTTTGCTTCTTTAGTGTTTTCTCTCTGTTAAAAACTTTAAAATTCTCTGATCTGATGCTCAAAAAACTCTTCTGGGATGATATGAAAACATTTTCACAATTTTACACAATTCGACAGTACTGCATTCTATTTGAAAGCTAAAGCTGACCACCATTAAAAATATTTTCGTCTGAAAAGGATCGCAAAATATATGTTATCTTAATAGTTTCCTTGCATTATATTCACATTTTATAGAACGAACGTTATAATATCTGTATTTTTTTAAATGGTAAACCAGAAATAACTTTATTGTATAAAATAAGGAAACTGAGATAGCAAAAAATATGAAAAGAAAGTGAGTGATTCCCAGCAACTGACATTCATTAAAAAGAATCTTCAAAGAATCTTCTAATATTAAAATAACAAAACGCATCAATTAATCAGTGACAAATTAATTTCATTTCATTTCATTATAATTTCTCTACTGAAAATATTTTTTGCTGAATAAACTATATTCTATGAAAATTACATCCTCTTTCTTCATAGTTTTTTAATCAATGAATATTAAAATGGTATTTAGTTGTTACACAATAAATACGAAACATGTTGTTGAACGACGTAAAAACCGACGACACAATTAATCTTATTTTACTACAGTGTTTAAATATATCAAGCATAATCTTCAAGAAGCATATTTTTTCTGTTTGCAAAAGATATAAAGAAATAAATAACTGGGGAGATCGATTGTCCTGTTTCTTGTTGCTTTGTATTCTTCGAATTTATTCTTTTTGCATTGTTTTTATTCATAAAAAGTAGTTAAGTGTGATTTTAATGATGAATGTTAGCATTAAATGTAAAAATATGAACTCAAATAATTTTTAAATTATAAGAATAAGTTCATTAATTTCAATTCAATGTAAACCAACAAGTTAATCAAGATATCCCGTAAAAATCCAAATCAAGTCCACAATATCCTCGCATCAATATTAATAGTTATTTGAATAAACTTGACTTTAATGCATGTCCAACAAAGTGTGGATGATTTATAATGTGTGACTAATTCGAATTTGCTTTGAACTCCTTGAATATCTCAATGATGTTGCTGCAACAAGGGTTTATTATTATTGCGCAAATAATAAATGTTGTTTCTGGTCATTAAAAGATTCATATTTGGAGATTTCCAAGCTAATAAATCATTTATTTTTGACCAATTTTAAAAGATATGAAAGAAAAGAACTCAAAATAAGGATCGGCTTTTCTTATTGTTAAAGGGTACCATGCATGTTTTTGCAATAGATCATTTTCTTAAACCTAAAAATATCTCAAATTGACTTGTTTGACATGATAAATGATTTATTGCCTTGAATAATATTATATGCGATTATTTTTGCTTAAGTTTACTCAAAAGAGGATAATATAAAACATCATTTTGCGCTATTGTCCCATTGGGATGGTCAATTTACAATATAGAAAATGATTATGTTAAAGAAAAGGGTGAGATGCTTTTTTTTTATTTTTGCTATTTCTTGCTTTTTGTGACATTTAAATGATATAAAATTAGTAAGATTAAGCGAACGCAGATATTCTACAAAATATACTTAACGAATGAAAAAAATAAATTTATATTAAATAAATTATTGGTTCCAAAATAACAGATTATTTGCCCGTGGTCCACCCTACTATTAAGCTCAATCATTTTTGATTAAATTTTTAAAAGTATCTGCTTTTGATATCAAAATCGTATTCTTGATTTCCTTTAAATAAAAGGCAAACAAAGAAACCAAAACAAACAAAAGACATGATAAATATGAAGCCATCAATATTTTTCCAATTTTTCCAGCAGTCAACCAGTGATATTCTGCAAAATATGATAATATGCAAAAAGTGCTTACCAGTTAAATCATCTGTATCAAATACTCAATACCGAATGCTAAATCGCTGAATACCCATAAGGACCGACAAAAGAATGGAATTTATCATTTTTTGCTTTGAATAAAAATCATACAACATTCATATATTGTGTTGAGTTAATGCTTAGATTATGCATCGAATTAGATTAATGTGTTTAGAAATATTGAAAATTATTCACTTGCAATCATTAGATTTAAATTAAATTAACGAAATGTATGAAAACACAAGAAACTTAAAAAAATATTTAACAGACAATTACAAATGAATCTTCATAAAAAACTAATGCCATCGTTTTGTATTCATTAAATATCGGTTAGAGAAGCTGCTCCTCGCATTTGTTTCTGAGCCGAAATATATTTGTCAAACGTTCAAGATAATTTGATTATGAAGTTGAACCACATTTATTCTGAACGACTGTAACCAGAACCGAGTTAATAAATGAATTTGGTGCACTCTCAAAAGATTGAAATGGAGTGTGGCGACACATTGAGTGATTAATGATGATCAGTCAGCAAAGTACCAATATTAATTGTTATGTTAAGTTTAGAACTGATTTTGATAGTTTTGCTGTGTGGCTCTGTGTTAAATGATGGAAAGTAATCAATTAGCACGAGAAGACATTACTGAGTATCAGGGCTCAGAATCTGATATGCAAAATGAAGCTCCACTGATCTCACAGAAAATTCTAATTCACAAGAGCTCAGGTTAACTTGAATTCGTGGGTTTCATTAAATAACCCTCAAACTATTTCAAAATGGTATATCAAAATTAAAACTAAGTTCCATCATCTATATTATTTTCACCTGGTTTATAACGAAATTCCGACTTAAATTTGCATTAAATAAAATGCAACCACCAAATAGATGCATTGCAGAGCAGATAATTTTTGTCTGACGTTCTTTGTTAAGATATTTCGAACCCTGCTATATTTTGAAGTTTTTGTTGGTTGGTAATATTTTGATGGGAAAAGGAGGTTTCACTTCTGATTGCCTGACAAACCCTAAATAAAACAAAGTAATAAACTAACAATGAATCTGGTAGAATTTGTAGTTAGTCACTTTATCAGTGAGTTCATATCTGACAAACATATCAATTTCATCGAAAAATTAACATACAAAACTCTAGCACAAATGATTCCTGTCAAGAGCACATCAGACAACGGAAAAAAGTGAAAAGCACCGAAGACATGAGGCCATATAAATAGAGTCCTATATTTCAAACCACTGATAGTGAAATATTTTAAATTGACATATCGTTTGTGGTCTGCTTTCCTACTCTACGGTAGATATTTTTGAATTGCAATAACATACTAAGTTATGCGAAAATACGCGCAAGTTGGCTGGTTATTGCAATTCAATTGTCATTACCGTAGAGTAGGAAAGCAGACCACAAACGATATTGAAAGTGATTCTATGGTTCCTGTAAATTTGGATCCATGAATTTCTACAGGTCGTCTATATATCAAACTCTTATATGTACAAAACTTTGAATTTAAAAAACCTCAGACAAAACTGAATATGCCACGTGATATGTGTTATTCCATACAAACAGGCAATTATGCAGACTATTTAAATCTTTTTGGAATTCAGTAAGACACGAGATGGGCGTGGAGGAATTAAACTGGAATGTGCTAAGGGCAAATATGTAGCATTTGACACATATGACATCAGCTCAAATTAAACTAATGGATAGAAAAAACTATCCATAGTCAAGGAACAAAGCGAGTTTACTTTATCTAGAATCTTTCTGCATTATCTTGTTTTGTCGAACGATGATATCCAATTTTGAGATCATTAATTACTCTCAATACTTACGTTTTAGCAAATATTCTCTGTTTTGTTGGCTTAGCCTCTTTATTTAATTAGAATCAATTGGAAAAGTCATTTATTACCCTCCAGAGTTTCACATAGTAATTGAGCTAAATATATTTATTTAACTTACAGCATGTTTTATGCATTTTCGAAGAAAATATAAATTTTATCTTTAAGATGTTTTTGAAAATGCAGAGATAATCGAAAAAATGTCAAAGTAATTAATAAAGTAATTATTTTTGGTTGAAAATAAATTCCAATCATCTGAAAAGGGGATGAAGTTTAATTAGAAGGTTATTTTTAAAAAGTCACAATTTTGCTTCTTGAAGGGATAATAAATATTATAATCCTCGCAGTGTTCTCTATATTTTGAAAATTTGTTGTGCTGTGACATCATAAATGAAAACAATTTTCCATTTTTAATTGGTCGTGATTACTTTCTCCACCTGAGGCGAAATTTAGACTTTTAATGAGAGAAATGAAAATAATTAAGATTTCAAAAAAAATTTTATTTATGCAATTGAACGACTTTTGAAATTTACGTTCAAAATTAATTTTGTTTTGCGCCCTGTTGCCTTCAAAAACACAATGCATTCAACATATCATAATTTTGCGAGGATTTTTGCACTGTGTGTTTTTTTCAATTAACGCAAACAAAAGGATAATAGCATAAAAACCGATAAAAACACATTTTTCGTAGGCGCATATGATATTAACAAATGAAATGCAATAAAAAATGCTATCTTGTTGATCATGGCGTATCATCATTATGTCAATCATTACTGTTAAACGGGATCATTTTTGATACTTTACATAAAATATGTGACACTTGTGATTGTTTTCGTTGAAACTTCGTGCAAAATGTTTGTAAAATCATGCAAAATCATACAAAGGGGTTACTTGCAGGCTTTCCCAATTTAAAAGGGTGCACAAAATGTACGGACTAGTAATATTCAGTAAGTAATACAGTATTGATTAAAACCAGGAATGACATCAAATTCAATATACCTCCCACAAAAGTTGCGGATTACATTCGTAATTTTCCACCATAAACTTCAATCCTTGTTCGGATTGTTGCATGGAAATTGTTTGAATTTGCCTGGGCATTAAACCCAGAATTTAATCTGTTTCAAAAAATCCTTTTATTATTTGCTGGATTTTATGATTGACAATAATTCCGCAAAATATGGCAAAGTACGACAAAAAAGAAATTGTTTTTCTGTTTCAGGCTGTATGAAATGGGATAAATGAATTTGCCAAAATTCTCCATATACCTAATAGCCTTTACATCCTTAATATCCTTAATATGTGCAGACTCGTAAATTTGAATATTTTATGTTCTTCAGCAGAGCAACCATGAATGCAGATCGAGCAGTTCAAAATGCTTCAGCAGTAAAACACAGAGCTTGCATGTAATATTATGAATATTTTGAAATTTTATATGATTGTTTGCTTATAAAGTTAAATGAGTCGAGCAAGAAAACTATTAAATAAATAAGGAAATGCCGAAGTACAAGAGCAGACGAAAGTTTAGTGCGGAAACCAGTGAGTGAAAAATTAAATTATACTTGCTCTGTTACTTGGTTTATGTTTGGAAAATAATAAAGTTTTCTATTAAGTTTTAACCAACTGCAAGATTTATCAACCATCGTATGCAAATTTTATCGCGGGGACATTTCATCGCCGGAATAGAAATAATAGCTCTTATGGTTTTAAAATTGAGCAACGTAAGAAAAAGGCAGCTCAAAGGTCTTGTAACACAAAAACACATTAAAATCATGTAAGACGACACCTTATTCGAAATCTTTTACTTTGCGAATATCATAAATCATAAAAAATCATTGAAAAGATAGAAACGCTCAATTTCAATTCTGACATGTGAATATTTGACATGATTAAATTGTTATTCATTCTCCACCCGTTCAAGACCAAGACACCATGCAATTTAATAACTTTAAAACACAAATCATGTATTTCAGTTATTTTTACAATTTTGGGTGAAACGTCATTATTTAAATTTTGACAAATAGTCACAAAAGATAAATGTTTATGCAGGATATTTTTGACACTCGCCAATCCAAGCGGAATGCACGCACAAATCATGTAAAAAAATCGATTATTATTATTAAAAAATCCAGTTACATAGCATTCGAAATAAAAGAGAATTTTTTGTAGATTATTTTATTTGAAATCAGTCAACAATCCGGAAAAGTAATTTTTCATAGCATTTTTACATGTTCGCCTGTCAATGGGAATAATAAAATTTTTTATCAATTTATTATTCTTTCTGGAGCATGTAAGCAAAATATATTGACGGATGGTCATAAAACTGGATAATCAAATAATATCTTGTAATGATAGAATTGTATCATGTGCGGACATTTTTCACGAGTTTATTGAAGCGGAAATACAAGTAATTTTGTTAATAGTTTTTTGGCACAAAGTTTCCAAGTAAATTAAGTTAACAAAAAAAAATGGACAAAAATGTATTAATGCGATTACATGATTTTTTTGGAATGTGTAATGCTCTAGATGAAAAGTAATTTATCAAAAAAAATAATGTTATAGAGCAAATTTGAATAAAAGTTCATGCTAAATGCTGTAACGCAGTATAACTATTTTATAACAGATAATATCAAAAAACCTAGTAAATATTCAAAATAAATAAAAAGAACATCAAAGGGTTATTTTTTTTGATTTTTCAGCCAAATGTATATTTAGGTGGGCACTAATAATAATTTATCAGTTATGCTACTTTTAAAAAATATTCTTTTAAATACTGAAAAAACAGCACAATTCACTTTCCTGTGCAAACAGAACCCTTTCAGTCCTTTCACTCGTGCAAGCCTTTGTAACTTGTTAAGCTTGTAAAAATAAATGCTAAATACAAAAGTAGCGTTTGGTGATACTTCACTAATTAAAGGATTGTACCAACAAGCAAAAGGGTTAGATAAAATTACCCCAAGACATATTCTCTGGCTCAAAAAATATAATTGAAAGCATAAATAACAGAGTTTTAATTCCTTATGAATCAGTTGCGTTCCAAGAAACCATAAATAATTTTTATAATTTGCAGAATTTTACTTTTCATAATTCGCGAGAGAAAGGATTTGAGAAAGGATAACGGTTTTTGTTTATGGAGGAAAATATTTGAGCGTCTTGAATTTCCTGCAGAATTATTGGTGAGCTTTAAGAACATTAAAATTATATTAAAGCATGTTATTATAGAGAAGGGTGAAGATTATTTAATATTTGTTGACTCAATTTGTGACGCATTTGAGCGCAATCAATGCCATCAATTATGCAAAAGTAAATCTAAATTCTGTTGTATGTAAACGCAGAATATGTAAATTTTATGCAAACATTACAATATATTGAAGGATGTTTACGTATGGTTTGACATATTATATTCCTTTTGATTATTGTTCGATCCCCAAGTTGGTGTATATCAATTGATTAAAATTTTCAGTTCTCCGTAATTTTTCACTCCAAAAATTATGAGGAAAACCTTGCCATAAATATGTCCAGAAACTTCATGAAACACCAATGATACATCCTGAACGGTATATTGAATTGAAAATCATTTTTGCTTGCAGCTAGTAAGCTCAATTGAAGTTCTACTAGTTATATACATTAACAAAGTACAGGAAACAAATATCTATTTGTATGAACTATGTGAGTTCAAAGTTCTCTTTTAACATTAACAGTGCACGCAGAACAAGCTCTACTACACAATCATGCTATCAAACACAAATTTGGTTGTTCTGCAAACATAAACAGTTAAAGCAAATATAACTATTCAAGTAGATGATACATTCATAAATAAAATAGAAACTCGTTCAACATTATTTTGGAATACATTATTAATTGCGCAAATAAAATGCTTGATATGATCAAATTATGCAATTAATATCTGAGATAGTTTCCCAGGATTGAGCACATGAAGCCTTAAGCGTATTTTGCTCGTATCCAATTTAGAGAGTGAAGTTGAGTGGGTTGAAATGCTTGTTGAATCAGCGGAACATCAACTTTGCACTGTTCAAAATATTTCGTGAAATCAATAGTTTTTTGTGAGTGTTATGAAAATAAATAGTATTTTAAAATACATATTTTTTTTATCTTCAAAAATTTTTCCCTAGGTTTTTTTAACTGTGTGGTGTTTGCATGATGTTATGTAAGTCCGTTCTCGCATTGTTCGGGTTTTTTCTATCTCATGCACATCAAGGATTTCCAAGCAAATCATAAAAAGGGTTAAGCAATCGCTTTTCTATAATAATTCACCGTGGACATAAATTACATCTCACGACACATTTCAACATTACGACATTCAAGCATTTATACATTGTTTAAACTCTTTGCCTGAGAATAACACCAAAAACACCAAGCACACACGTTGCATTAATCATTTTATCAGCAGCAAAAAGGCGCTTTGATTGATTAGCTTAAAGCTGTCAGACAACCGCGACAATTTAATTTAAAATCACAAATTCACAAGCGAGTATTATTTTGAATAGATTTTCTGATGCCGATAAACATTTTAAAAAGGATTCGAGGAGGCTTAAACACCACCGATTATTTGGTACCATTTCAAGTTACACTATGATTTCTATTATTCAAGCTCTTTCTATGCCAGTTTTTTGATGAAAACCCAATCGATGATCCGCTCTTTCCAGAATTAATCAAATGAAGTGACAAAATATATTATGTAAACATTTTTTGTTGCGTCTCCTTTGTAAGGTTGTGGTTGCGGGTAATTGTCAAGCATCCCAATTCGATTAAAATAGCGTTTGAAAACCATTTATTAAAATCCCATTTTTCCAAATCATATCCCTTTCAATAGAAAATTAAGTCTTATTCAAAGTATTATAATTGTAAGATGATATTTTTTTCGGTTGTCGCTGATTATTACGAGCAGAGAATGATTTCTATGAATTGAATTAACTGAAAATAAAATTTTATGATTTGAAAGTAATTTATGGAAAATTATCACGATTATTATTTTCACAATTTCTTGTTCCATTAAATCATGACTCAATGAATAATGATAGACTTTATCTTGAGATCCTTAATTCATTATTGTGCTATTATTGTAAGTTTCTTGAATGTCTTTAGTAATACTGAACATTGGGCAAAAGAACGAGTCAATTGAAGTAAGGGTAGAACAGACCACCTGGCGTCACATCGTAGACAATTTTAATTATAGTTCAAGCGATTCTTGGAAAACTGCGGACAATTTATTGTCCAAAATATGCCGAATATATTTCGAATACTTCTGTGTTTCTGTTAACTAGAGTTGTTCCCTTTAAAAATAAATGAAATTCCAATTCTATGATCACAGATAGCAGATATCAGAAAACAATTTATGGCCTCACTGTCTTTTGTGAGTCTTTTATCCACTTTGACAATTAAATAACGTTTTCCAAGAATTAAATTACTAATAAATAATAAATAAAATTCAAGTATTCCACCCTCTACTTACTACTAATACTTATTGTAGAGCTGCACCGGATCCCGAATGTGTCAAAACCTAAAGTGATCTATTACCGATTCGGACAACATGAATAACATCGAGCTGGACAATACATAATTCATGGAGCGAGGTGGTTAAAAGTCTTTATTGGATTTATAAGATAAATTCGCAGCACTGTGCAATCATCCCCTGCTTACGGTCAATTGCAATGATAATTTATTGCCATTTTATTCAATGCAGAAAATTTTCTATTTAATTCTCAGAGTTTCCAAAACAATTGCAAGTCATCCGCAATTTTCTGTTGAAGTTCGAAAATTTGCCGAAATATCCTTGAATCCAGGGTTTAAAATGTAATTTTGTTGACTTTTCAAATAAAATTTAAGGTTTTTGATGGAAATCAGTAAAAATATTTATTTACGTTCAAATTGGATAAATTTCCCAGCCCTGCCCTAAAATAATCTAGAATGCTTTCAAAAACACAAACATACCAGACTTTCCCGAAATTTTATATAGTTGAGCAAAAATTTTGCGAAATTATCAAATAAATTGCTAGTGCATGTAAGCTTCAACTGCTTCAACCTTAATTAAGAAAGTTTTTCTCATTAAACCCCAGCAAATAGAGTAAATATTTAATTAATTATTTTCATTGCGCATACAACAATCTCATATTGAAATGCAAATATGTATTTGATGCATTAATAATGTCTCTCTCGTCCACCTATATTTTTGTTTAAATGTATAATGAACTGAACTGTTTGCGTTATAACAGGTTAATAATCTCCGGCATATCTTTATCCTACAGACCATTTACTGTGCTTAATCCTGAGTAATAATCCTGGACTAGATCAAATACATACAAATAGTTGGGATGATGTGGAGTGTATGGTTGTCCAAGCAAATAAAAGGACTATATACAAACAGATTTTGTCAAGGATTTTGATTTTTTCTAAATAACTCTCTCAAAATTCAAAGCCAAAGCATGTACAGAAATTTTGCATTTATTTTTTTGAAGTCTCTGGCAACACTATAGTTTCTAAACTTATCAGCTAAATAAATTGCTATTTTTGCTCAAATATTTATGTGGCAAAAATTTTTCTAGGTTTTTGTCACATTTCCAAATATTTACAAACTTCCTCGAATCCAAAATATGTTTCACATATTTCTGTTGATATGAAATTTGATCTTTAGTGTATGGTATTATTATTTGGCACTAAAATTTATTATAGATGTATATTTGTATTTTCCAAAAAAATTATTTACGTTTCAAAACATTTTTATATCAAAGTCCAAGCAATATAAATTTATGAAATTAGGAAACATATTAAAATTTTTGTTTACTTAGCCTGCCATAGAGATTTACTTTGGACTGCGATGCATTATTAATGCGTGTATGATTAAAAGTATGATAAACATGAAAATTATAATTTTTCGTTTAGAAATTTTGATTCATATTTTAATGTACTTTCTAATTAATTATGAATAAGTGCGTGATATGCTAGATATAACGAATGATATACTGAATGAAAAAGCTGAGGTATAGCCAAACTTATTGGGTAGCTAAGTCATTGTATCCTTAATTTTAAGGATAGTATTGAAATACTTTTTACACAATTTGGTTCGCAACGGCCATAATTTGCCCATTTCTGATAAAGCCGAAAGATGTTCAAACGGGCCAACGATACAACATTTTGAATAATATAATACGTTTATTTAGGCTTATTAATAATTTAATAATTAAATCATTATTGTCTGTTTTGATTGTATGATTCTGAAATAATAGTTATATGATTTACACAAAATACAAATTGACTATGAATAATATTCACAAATAATAATAGAACAACCAAAAATTGCTATTGAAACCACAAACTACTACATTAATTTATGTTCATGTTTCCAACATTCAATAACTTTTAGTCCAATCATGAAATATTTTGTTGTCATTCATGGATTTCATAGAAAATACAAAATCGGAAAAAATTTAATTAATAACTGAAACCAATGCATTTTCATTCATCTATTGTTTTACAATTTATATAGTTTCATTCTATTATATTGCAATTTTTTGCAAAATTGGAAACTAGGATTTATTTTGCAGCTTTCCAATTTTCACAATAAAGCACTCTCCAATTTTCAATTAATTATTCTATTGTACCAGTTTAACAGTTTTTTTGTTGATTTTCCAGTTTTTCAATTTTGGTTTGATTCACCGTTTTTGTTAATTAAATTTTAATGATTTTTTGGTGATTCTTTGGTTTATTGTGCTGGCATATCCAGAACACAATTTAGTCAGTGCTTTGAGGCTTGAGCTTAATTACACCATTTTTTGGGGTCTTAAAGGTGGAAAATTGTATGCTACAGTTTTCTTAGTGGTTTTCGCAGATTATAAGTAATTTATTAAAAATGTATCGCACAAAGAGATATCAAAATCATATGTAGAGTTTTTAATCAGCGTGTTATTTTGTACATTAGCCAAATTTGTCCACCAATGAGAAAAATCACCAAATGTATCAATAAATCCTACAAAAACCCCGTTTTTCAATTAGGCCGTAATTCCTGTAGCTTTTTCCATCATTTCCCATAGTACTTCCGAAAATCATTAAATCACTTTTGCTAATATCCTTGAAACTATTGAATTTATTGGAGTTATTGAAGTACATGGCTATAATTAAATCTAGATTTCGGGGTTTTGTCAAATTTTTGGGTGAACTCAGTCAAGCGTAAGATGATTCAGTTAGTTTGTTTGAAGACCATCGGTCATAGATTCGATCAGCATTATTTGAATCGGAAATTGAAGGCATTTTACAAAATATTTTTAGGAACATCAAATAGGGGTGATTCTCACCATAACACCATAAAATTGAAAGGATGAAGGCAGGCACACTTAGGTCAAAATCTACATTTAAGATTCAATATTCCAAATATGTTGCAAAAACACCATAATTTAAACAAATTTAATTTAAATACAAAGGATACAAAGAAATAATGTCAGAAGATGGTCATTTCTTTAAAGTCGAAAGGAAATGTCTTGTTTGCTATTTCATAGAATAATCCTTTATTTATAAAATATTTTATTCATTCAATTTCCCTTTCCAATTTACTATAAATGAAAGTGAAATTGTTTTCTTATTCAATTAAATTTTGATTATACGTTTTCTCCAAAATGTCAAGCAAACAATATAAAATTGTAAAGGGGTTAAAGAAACTAACGACAACACAAGTTGACAATTACAAAGCATTTTTCTGTTCTTAATCCTAATTTCAAACTACTTGCCTGTTATTTGCTGCATAAATATTTACAATATCACTTATGGAAGGAAAGTAGATTTTCCTTTCAAATAATTGACTTAATTTACAAAGTGATAAATTTTCAGGGCACAAAGGAATTTGCGGTTCACAACAACATTCTCTGAAATTCCAAGTATTTAAAAAGGGTTCCTTATTTTCTTCTATATTTTCTTCAGAAGGACGAAGGAGCAACTTTTCTCAATATTTTGGGTAAATTACTTTATTTTCACAATTCCTAGAATTTTGTATCCCTCATATGTATGCCTTATAATTTAAATAGCAAGCCTTTTATTACAATATTAATATTTGCAATATGTTGGGAAAGGATCTAAAGGAAATTGATTGTAATTGTTCAAAGATTCAAAGATCCTGAGGATTAAAACTTATAAATTTTAATTTTTCAAGGAGCTGTTCCTTATATTTCCAATTAATTTATGTTCAAAGAATAAAGTTTTTGATTGCGTAACATTCACACGACTTTCATCTCAAAATAAACTTAATTGAGAGCTTATGAAGGTAGGAAGTATCCTTAACACACTTTGTAATTACATGTAATATCATGTAAAATGCTCTTAATTTTTGTTTGATTCCATAAACCTGATAAAATGTGTTAAAATAGCTGGAATTGCTTCTAATGTATGCAAATCATTGGAACGTGTGTATAATTTGAATAAATTTACGAAAAACATGTGAATATGTAGAATAATCTTTGATCTACAATAAATTACAAAGTCGTTGCTCAATTTAACTTGAAATCCTGTAAATTTAGAAGCATACTGAAATAAATTTGTTAAAGGCGATAATTTGTCCGAAATAAATATGAAAAATTTTTGTTTAGTATTGACACCTTTTTGGTCACACTTTTCGCGTTTTCTCTCAATTAACTTCTATTTATCGAGATTGTTTAGTTTTTTGGTTTGTTATCAGCTTTATAGGCACGTTTTGGATGGATTTGATCATATTTTTATCATTAAGTCGTGTAAACAAATCGTGACAACATCCTGGCACCTTTTCGATGTAATGAGTTTGGAGCTTGTCAGGGATTTAAATGAGTTATGGGCTGTTAAGTCATTTATGTAGTTTCCGTTCAAAACGGTGGCTGCAATAAATTTTAGGTCATTAGGTAAACTGTGCGTGATTGACGTGAATTCAGATTGAAATACAAAAAACTAGAACAATTTGTTGCTTTGAATATAATTAATGTAGGTAAGTATTAAAGAATAAGACGGAATGTATTTTGCGTATATTTCTCTATGAATATTTCAAAAAATAATAGTTTCTCACAGTTGAAATATTATTTATAAATCCTAAAAAACACGTTTTTGTCATAAAATTGAAGGACTTTAGAGTCAGCAACAGCCATCTCAAGTATCTTCAAAAAACTTTACAAAATTGATATTTTCAATAATATCTGAATGTATCAATGAAATTCTCATACAAATTGAAAGCAATTTAAAGTTCTGAACGTTCAATATTTCAATTGAACAAAACAATATCCTAAAAATGTCATACAAGTATTTCTCAACAATGAAAATACTTTTCAAATTGAAATCAACGTCAAATCACATGCAAGTCAAGTGCAATCGAGCATTATTATTTTTGGAGGGTAATTTGATAAAAATTTAAATTTTGAATTTGAAAATGAAAACCATTTGCAAACAGTTGCGGAATTGATTTAATTATGTTTGTCATTTTTGAATATTATTTTTTATTTTTACATTTGAATATTTGATGTAACAATTTAATCTCAAAGTATTCCAGATGCGCCTTATAGAACATTATCTGCTGTCTTTTTAAATAGATGAAACACTTCAAAAAGTTGATGTTGGTTTTCCCACCAATATTTTCTAACCATCCTAATCGCTAATATTATCAAATGATAAAATACCCGGAAGTCCATTCAACGCTGTATGCCTTTTGTTAGTCTTATTCAGTTTCAATTCATTAAAAATTTAAAAATTTGGAAAAACTGTAAGTGAGCATCTCTTCAGGGAACATGCACGTAATTCAATCCATTTAATTGGAGAGTTTAAACAGCAAATTAGTTTTCACAATATTTTCACAAAATGAAATATGATACTGCATGACCATTCAACCAATATTTTAAAATGTTTCCTTTACCAGAAATATTTAGCAATGCAGTTCCTTTAATGAGTGTTTGTGGGTGGAAAAATAAATTTAAAATGTCAAGAACTATTTCATTCATTATTTACTTATGGAAATATGTGTTGCGCGAACAAAATCAACCCACTAATAAACACCCTAATATTTCATACTTTTCAAAATACTAAAGTTTTGAAAAATCGGCACCACTTCCAACAAAGGGTCCAATCAGCTTTTATGAGTGATTAATTCTTGAGCTAAAAATATCAATCTCTGTTCATCATACACGTGACTTCATATTATGCGGGTACAAAACTCACAAAACTCACAACACATTACAAATGGAATTATATAGTTTGCTGTCATCTTCATTGTTCTCAAGTGAATGCATAAAAAATCAAGTCCATTTCCATCACAATATTGTTCATAATGTGAAATGTAGAAAAATTAAATAAAAACCAAAAGTTGGGTTGTCGTGTGAAAATTCCGCGCATTCATTCTTTTAAAGTGGCAACAACAACTATCTGAGCTACCAGCCAAACAAACTAAAATGTAATTATGTTAGGGGTAAATGAACGCTACTTTAGAATTTATGAATGGACGCCATCTACCCTTCGATGCATTTTTGGTAGAAGCAATTTTTGTGGCATTTTTGGCCGAAATAGGAAGGGGGTGAATTTTATTTGTGTTCTATTTTGATTATGTTTCGTTTCTGTTTTTTTTTTGTATTTGTTCATTAGTTTGTCTCTTTGTCCAGATGTGATTTAGCCGAAATTTTTTATATACGATTCAGAAATTTGTATGTTTATCAAATAATGCTACGCAATTCTACCCTCCAAGAAATTTCTAGCTAAATACAAAAAATTCATTAAACTTCCGTGCATATGTTTAATTATTATATTCTGTGGTTATTGTTGTTGCGCTGTGTCTCACTATAGAGTAGAGATCCATGTCAGGTCTATAAATTAAAAAGCCCGGATGGACATACAGGATTTAGAGATAAATTAACCCTTTCAATTATGCAGTAGTGGCAGTACTAAATTACTGAATTCAGCGTTAAAAAGCAGCTAGTCACTCCTCTTGAACAATTGTTTAAGCATTTTAGTATTAGAAACATAAACTTCTGGCCTTTTTTAACTTTTTCGCGTCCGCTTGTTATATCAATTTACAGAATTTTGAAACTTTAGGATAAATAAAATAATGACACCAAGGCACTGATTTATTGCAGGAAGCATAAGTTTTGCACATAATTTACATATTCTTCACAATAAAAAATTAAATTCACATGCAATCATTGAAGGATTTTTTTTAACCCTTTAGTTTATTAATTGGGCTCTGGTACTTATCCTCATTTGCACGCATTGGAAATTTATGGAAAAATATTGTTTAAACTTTGTTTATAAAAGTTTGGAGTGATTCAATGAGATTCATAAATTTCCCTTGTAAAATTCACTCCGTTGTTACAGCTTTTTCATTTGAAATCAACAATCATTGAACTTTGTTGATATAGGTAAAATTCTCTGTTAAAACTTTCAGGTTCGGAATTATACAAAACTAAGCATTCTAATTAAAATTGCAGATGAAAATACTTTTGTTGAAAAGTTTTCTGGATGTATCCACTTGTAGATTTATTTTTTACTCTTAAATGATATAAAATTACTTTAAAAACAAGCTTGCGAAGGATTTTTTATAAGTGTATTGTAGAAGAGTCATTTGCAAATTTTTGAAAAATAACATGTTACCAGATATTGCTTTCACATACAGAATTTAACAGAGCCAAAGAGCATGACCAATGGTCAGAAGCAATCCATCTAATCACCGATTACCATCTTCAATTAAAATTAAAATTGCATTTTTATTCGATTACAAGCTTTCATAAAAGGACAGTACAAAAAAATATGATAATTAAGTGGCTCCACAAACCAGAACATCACCAATTTGTCGTATAGTTGGACTAAGCTTAGCTCGGAATAGAAATAATGAAAGTAAATTTATTCGACATTATAATTAAAAAATAACAAATGATAACATTTTAAGCTCACTTTTGTATTTTACAGGAGGGTGAAAACATGCTAAAACAATTTATTAAAAAATACTTGCATAAATTAAACAGTTCCTTGATTCCAAAAAGATTATAACATTTAAAATGTGACATATTGTAAATTTCCATCGTCTAGGATACATCTAGATTCTAGATGACCAAAAGTAAAATATCAAGCATATTTCACATATGTATTCATAATATACATCAAAAACATATTTTTATGATCCTTGGCTAAATCTGTCGTCCAAAAACCTTGCAAAGTTACCATAGTTCAACCAAACAAAGAATACACAAGAGTTTTGAAAATTGTGTAAGATTCAGCTCCGATAGTATTTTATAGAAATCGTAAAATTTTGATAAAAAGCATGAAATTTACGACTGATCCATATGTGTCCTAAATAAACACGTTCATCATAAAATTCAAGCAATGCATAAGCATGGATAAAGCAACTGGTCGTTAAAAGTAGAGGAATGAAAACCCCGAAGGATTAAAGTGTACTATCTGCAGCATATTTAACACTTTTTCAGTTTTTGGAAAAATATTGTGAAATTAAAGTTCTTGTTGAAATTTGAATAAGAATCGAGTTGATATAATTATTTTGAGTAATATTTGGCACCTGGCCTGATAAGGGTTAATGAATGTTATGACCGATTTTCTTGACATTTCACCAATTTACAAATTAATGGTTTGATTTATGAAAATCCCAGAAATCCCAAATCAAGGTAAAATTTCTTCACACTTTTGAATTTTGATGCAGGTTATAAAATTTATAGCTCCACGTCATATTTTCCATATGTGCTGGGAAAAATGTCGCAAAAGTTTAATTGTCTTTTGAACATTAACATTTATAAAATTTTTACGAGCTCCCTAGAGCTTGACAAATTAATAAATTCGTAGTTGATGCCCTGCCTGCTTGCCCATTCAAAGTCATGTTGTTAAACCATAAAATCTGAAAGGTTGACCTTTCTTTATTAACAACTCTCAGTCCCTAACTTAACTTTCATTTCTTAATAAACGATGACATTTAATTAGGAGGAAAAAGTGTAATTCCAAACATAGAATTTTGGCGACAAAAAAAAACGGAAAAGTCCTAAACAAATGCCACTTTCTCACGACAATAAGCCATTTCCTTTGTAATTTTCCATCAGACATTTAAATTTTCCTTTTTCAAAGCAGCTTAAATGATAGCCATCGGGGGTGATTGCCGGTCATCTTGTTTATGTTGCTTTTAAACATTGTCGGCATTTTTAAGGCAGACAAGTTTTGAATTTTATTTTTATTTTTAATCAACATTTTTTTAGTACTGTTTTGAAAATAAAATCATCATAAAAATATGAAATTCAAAATATTAGCGTACATACAAATATCATTCAGCAAAAACATAATAAATTCATTGAAAAACTGGTAATCTAATTTAGTACAATTGTATTCGTTTCTCAATGATTTTTGAGTAAGTGACTATTCAAATCATATTATATTCACATTATCATTTAACTTTAGCGAAGAAAAAATACAAAATATTTGTTATTTTTAGCTTCGCATTACATTAACACATACTCGCAATAAAAACCCTGCAAATATTCGATAAGAATTGTGCCTGAAAAAATATTTTGCACACTGAATCAAATATTTAACAAATAACATTGTAAATAAATAAATGTGAATTATTAATACAACAGACTTTGCTGATCTCAATATTTAATCAAATTTCGAATGTACTTTGATTTAAACCAAGCTTATGTGCTCTAAACACTTTTTATTTTTCACTTCAAATCTTCCAAAAATAACAAAATAACAATAATAATCTTATAAATTAAATTAATCACTAATAAACTACACATGCACATCGTTCAAGTTTTTAACGTTGCAATTTTTATCTGATGCTTTTTGGGACTGTCTGCGCTCATGACTATGTCCGTGTTTCCTGTTTACAATCAGGTATATAACGAATACTCCAAACAATAGTGCAATCACCATTGATATTATTATGCTGATTATCAAAAATCCAGGAGTATGATAGAAAATTTTATTTTTTGGTGTCATATCGAATTGGTCTTCGAAGTCATCCTCAATAACTGTAATATCTTCTGTTGTTGATTGACTATCTGGAGTGCTTTCTATGTAAAGGTCTTCTGTACTCGTTCCGGGTTCAAATGTGGTTGTGAGAGTTACTAAAGTATCGTCCTCATCAATTTGGTTATTATTTGAATAGTCGTAATCATCCGAATCAGTGGTTGAGTCATCAATTCTTGACTCAAAATCATCTCCTGAACCGTCGTTTAAAGGTTCATACCTACTTTTAAAAGTATTACTACTGGATAGAATTGAGGGTGCCCCAATAATTAAAAGCAAAACTGCAAAAAGCAATTTTTTCAATAACTTCATTATCAAGTGTTTTAAACAAGTATTTGTTGGTGACTGAAGAGACTATGAGACTTTTGCTAGAATTATTTTAATTTCTTCAGATAATTTAGACAGCTTATAAGTATTTTTCATTATCTCTGAGTTAATTGATGCGCGCGAATAATATACTGATGTAAAAATCATGCGGTTGAAATTTTTGAGCATTCAAGTAATTATCATATTTTTTGTCACACCCACAAAATTTTTATTACTTTGCTACATGAACCAATAAATTTAAAAAAAAAACTACATTCAATATTTATTAAACATACACTTCTCTATCGCAATTGATGAACACTGAAGGGTCATCTACACAATATAATCGATTTTTCTTTTGCACTTTTTTTATAATCAAAAATATAATTGTCACAGTCAAAACAATAACTATGATGTAAATTAATATAATACTGGTAGGCTCATTTAATAAATTAGTTGACTGAACTTTATCAGTATTTGTTTTGTTTTGACCAGAATTTGTGTTATCGGTCTGTGTTACATTTTCAAACAAAATTATTTCAGTGGTTGATGTGACCATTTGGTGACTGGATGGACTTGTTGTTTGGAGTTTAATCTCAGTCAGAAAAGTTGTAAATGGATATTTATCGTCTTCTGTTTTTTGAGGTTCAATGGTAGTAACATCATTCAGGATTCCTTGCAAGTCTTTTGAACCGGTACTAAATGATTTTTGTTCTGTGGTTGTGAAAATATCTTCAGTTCCTTTGTTTGAGTTAACAGTAACACTTTTGATCGTATTGACAGATGTACTTTCTACCATGATGTTGTCTATGGATTTGGTATGATAGTTGTTTGTAACATAAACATTATTGCTGAAATTACTAGCTTCCGAAGCTTCATCAATGTTCGAGTCATTTAGTTTTAACCTAGAATAATCTTCACTATAGTTGTAAGTTATTCCTTCGTCATTTGTTTGATCCGTTGTACTCATCTGATATGTAGTGATAAAAATAAAGTCATCCGAGTTGCTGTTGAGGTTCTGCTTTTCCGTAGCATTCATGATGACTTTATCTCTTAGAAAATCATTTTTAATCGTTGTTTGATCCACTTTATGCGCCCTTTTACTGAACTCAATCGATTTATAATTTCCTGAGTCAGAACCTGAATCTTCATCGTCGAAAAAACTAAATTCATTAATGGTCCTTATGAATGGTTTGCTGTTAACAGTTGCATGTTTGTCATTGTTGAAATGTTTTGTAGATCCAGATCCAGATCCGTCTTCATCGTCATCCCATTTTCTATTTTCCTCGGAATCATAATCACCTGATCCAGAAAATTCATCGAAATATAGAATATCATCATGTTGTGAGTTGAGAGAGGATGAAAATGTTGTTGAAATAAATATTGATATCAAAATTGTTGTCAACAACATCTTAGATAAATTCGTAGCTCTTGTTGAGTTTTCTAGTTGAATATATAACTTCACATAACATTTTATTTTGCGGAAATTTGCTTTTATTAACTTTTTGCAAAGGCTGTATTCTAAACACTGAATTAACATTTTATTTAGTAAAGTTTAATGCAGTCATTATGACTATTATTATAATGACCAATAGTTTGCATTTTTGAAATGATTAACTGAATTATGACTTATATGTATGTTATATCATTTATGATTTATGAATTAAATGAATTAAATGATTTAAATGAATTAAAATTAATTATGGTATAGTCACAATATAAAGGCAAAAAAAGAAAAATTTTGTTTTTGCTACCTTAGTAAAGTATTGAGTATTTGGTAATATGAACAAACTTTATCGAGCATTAAATCAATAAAATAGCTCTAAAAAATAGATTAACATAACAGACAAGAAAATTATTTATTTCATAATAATGATGTAACTATTTCCCTTTTTCAACGAAGTAACTGTATCGTGAATGAATTCAGTGTCTATATTTTGCTGAATGAATTGTTTGAATTTGCATAATATAATATTTTTAAAATCTTCAAGTCTAGAAACTTATTTTTTGGAAAAAATATACATGTTATAAACATTTTTAGATACTCCTGCAAATTCAATTCGATAATGGATATTAAATTATGTAAGATTCATCGTCCTTTTCGTGGTGAAGATCATTTTCTATGTAAGTTTCACATTTTTGATAATGTTTCCAGAGCAAAAAAATAAGCATATTATATATATTTATTTATCTTGTTTAACAAAATATACGGTGAGCATCAAAGCAAAGATCATTTTATGGTGACTACGTTATTAAAGGGTTGATGAGATGCTAAAGATTTGATGATTTTACATTTACGGCAAATGAGGGTGCTATTGAGTTTTTGGTGGAAAATCGTATCATGTGGTCAATATTTGATAATAACGGCTTATGATGAATAATTATATTTTTAGAGCTTCCTCATCATTATATTGCATTTTACACAAGGATCCCTATTGTTGGAATATGTTTATTATTTATTCTTTAAAATATGCATTTGAACATCATTCACTTATTTCGATTTGAATCATTTCAGAATTTAATTTTAAATTTCAATTACAAAAACGCAATGGAATTAAAAAATAAAAATTTCCACACTTTGACACCACCAAAACCAAAAGGGTTAAAGATTATTTTGAAAGTGGCAGATTTTATCGAGTTTTTAATTTAATAATTTTTCGGTTTTTGATGACTCAATTGTGAACTGAAACAACTCATTTATAACTTTTAATTTGTTATTCATATTCAAACTTGCAACAAACAATTAATACTTCTATACATTGAATGCCAAGTGTAATGTAACATTAAAGCAACATTTGAAGTTTAATTGAAGTGGAAACTTTGTAATGTAAGTAATTTGACTAGTTTTAGCTCGTTCAAGCACTCAAAATTCTTCATGCTTGCATAAACAAATTACAACAAATTACAACGTTCCTAAAATAGCAAAATAGTAAATTACATAAAATGTACACAGAATTTGGAATAGTTTGTATTGTTCTATACATTTAATAATTGTTTTATGTGATAATTGATCCTGCAAATATTCCAACATTGTATGCAATAGTTCCATTACAAATGAGACATTCAGTAATTTGGTTATTTCGTAATATTGTAATGCTCCTCCAGACAGCATAAATTTGATACGTTTTGGTTAAGTACGTCTATATGTTTAGGATTCATCCCAGCGGAGTTGTTATTACCACATAATGAAGTTATAGATATATAATTTCAAATTGTTTTATTGCTTTAACTAAATTATTTTAGTTGAGTTTTGCAAAAAATTATACTTAAAAAGAATTATCTTTTAAAATATTTTATTACTTAAAATTTTAAAAACTTGGAGGATACATGAATAAATTATTGAAAACAAAATACTAGCCGTATGATCTTTTCATCATTCAATTTTAGAACAAAAAGTCAAAACTCCAATAAATTTGCAACCAAACGTTGGTGGATAATTAGAATATTGAATAAATCCCATCAAAATGATTAAAACTAAATGGTGCGTTCTAAAAAAACAATTAAGCCATAAATTAAATTCCCGAAAGCTCATTAATTTTACGCTAAAAAAGTGGAATTTAAAGCCTTTATAATTTGAAAGAAAGATGTATGCAAAATATCGCATAAATTAACATGGTTGTGGAGTCATATGAGCCATTTGAACCATTTGAATTATTTGAGCACTACGTATATCATCGCATGGTTCATGTATCATCTATCTTCATATGTTCATAAAAATATTATTACACATAAAACACTTAGCAACCCCAAAAACACATTCATTCTAACTTGATTATTACGATTTACATGAATTTCACGTATTCAAAGCCGCTCATGAGAGGATAAAATGATAAAAAGGGTTGCTTTACAATTTTACACATTTTTTGCACCATCAAATAAATCTTCGCGTTTTCTGTATCTCTGGTTTTTTCCATCATATATTCGGTGTTTATGGTATTCGAGTTTCTGGTTGACAAATAAATTGTTTGAAAATTACAAATTGTCTGCAATTGAAATAGTCTGAACAGTTTGAATGGAATTTATGGTCAACTGACTCTGAATACCTATCAAGAGCTCACTAGAGCTATTTGGCATTCATTTGCGTGTTAAAATTTCAATGATTTCAATGAAAATGTTGACCAGACGCTTTTTGTGAAGCATAATCTTATTTAAAAATTAAGCAATTGTATCAAAACATGTTTGCAAACGTACTTTGCAGTTTTTGCTTCAAAAGATTTGTGAAGGAATGTTTTCAAGTTGGTTTAAGTTTGTTTGTGGACAAGTACTTACATCTTTTTTGTGTGGAAAATGCATAACAATTGTTCCTCTTCAGGAATAATGATAACTCACTTTAAAATACCAGCTTTGGCAATACGAAATTATTGAGTGATGAATTTTGATTTGAAATTTTGTGAAGATTTCTTGATAAATATTGTATTATCATTCAATTTTTTCATTTCTGCTCATTTGTTAAAATTGTATAAAAGTCAATAAATTGCAAACTAATTGGTGGATTTATCAAAAATGTTGAGTTAGATCTAATTTTTCCTGGAAGTAAAATTAACATATTGACCATTTCGGTAAAAAATCACACAGACTACGAATCATAAATATTAAATGAATTTTTAAAACCGTTCGCTACAAAAAAACGTTTTATTACTCAATTGATGCAAAACCTTATCACATTATGTTTTCATTCATTCATTTTTACCGACTTTTCAGTACAAACACTCAATTTGACAATTTGAATGATGATTTGCTAATCTCTCTCTCTCTGAAAATGTATACAGCAAAAAAGTGATAATCTGAAAAGAAATAAATAAACTTATTCGAAATTGTAAAATTATATAATTCAGTCTTATCGTCTTCAAATTATTACCTGACTTGAGGTTTTTTAAATTGGGGTTTGCAAAATTTGTGACAATATTCTGAATCAGACAACTCAAGGCACATGAACTATAAAAATCCTTGTGTTTTCATGTCTCGATTTAAAGTCTAGGGCGATAAAAGTCTGCCAATTTATTTAATATTCGTTGTAAAACATTGGAATATGACGAAAAGGATTTATTTTCGATTTTATGCCTTTTTTGAAGAATATAATTGGCAAGTTTCAAATTAGAAAGATTAGAATGGAATTTTTATGATTTTTTTGTTCGCAATTTTTATTTTGCTCAACAGCCAGTGTAGGCAATGCTGGGGGAGTTTTTTATGATCTCTTTTATGTTACTCGTCTTGTAAAATTCAGATGTTGTGAAATTGTAAATATTAGCGGATTATAAACTGAGGGTTTTCCAAGGTTTTCGATACAGCAATATAATACTAATTTATTTGAATAACAATTTGGTTTGCTGTAAAATTTGTACAATAAAAGTGTATTATTGAGAGTTGAAGAATTTGTTTGGTTGATAAATTTGAATGAAAAAGCATTAGAGTGATTGCTTTCATTGATTTCATTTCTTATTGTATGCGAACAGTAAAGAAGCAAAATTTCAAATTCCAATTATTCGAAAATGAACAAATGCTTTTTGACAGTCCTTTGTGATTCCAAAAATATTAACGACAATTTCTTCTTTCGTCTTGTTTGGTTTCCTTTGACAACCACAGGTGAATGAATTCCTTTAAGGAATCGATTTCTGACTTTGCTTCAAGTAGTAAAGAATAGTAAAGGAAATCTCTTTCATAAAAGTGTATAAAATATGTGAGTACGCTCACCTTCAATAATATTGAACCCTACTTACAATAAATTTATAAAATGTTAATAAAGTCTGAACTGCAAGCTTACAACCACTTTGAACGGAAAAGTTTTTCAGTAAATATTTAAGGAATCTCTTAGGAGAACTATAATTTGATGAGTTTTTATAAATTTTCGATAAAACACCAAAAACTTGTAACAACTAATATTTGCTTTCAATCAATTTTTGAAATTGCTTTGAAAATATTTTATGAAAAATTATAATTGAAACTCGAAACTGATACATGAACATATTGATAAAATTGATATTTAATATTTGTTAAAATTATTATCTATAGTTTTTTATATGGTTTTAAATATTTAATATTTTGTTCAAACAATAAACTGATATTTGGGTTTAAAATTCAAATCAATTGAAGATAAAAATGTAATCTGATTGGATCATATTTGCATACCGGAATATTTCGGAAATATTGGAAAATTGAGAAAATAACAATAGGGACGCATGCAGCATATTCTATTGATTCTCAAATTGAGAGTAAATTAAAAGTAATCAAAAAGATGTATCTTTTATAAGGATCTGCATGGGGTTATTGTAATGTAAATATTTGATTTGCATGATAATCAATATTACCGCGGGTTTGATTGACAAAAAAAGTATTTACAATGTGATCAAAGAAATATTGAAATTATTGGTAAATTGTGAAGAAAAAATTTATTTTAAATTATGAGGAGATATTAAATAACATGAATAGAATTTTTGCTTAAATTGCATATATTTAGATTGTAAGTGATATTAAAGTGATAGTTCCTTTTTTTAGCACACAATCAACCACATTTACATAAATAATAAAAGTATAATATCCTTAAACGATCTATGTAAGTAGTTTAGAATCAAAGAGTAATGTGCAAATCAAAAATTGATCTGTAGCGTTCAAAAATAAAAAATACTAAAGAAATGTAATTCAATTAAATAAATGTGTTTCAAGATGTTTTCTCAAAAAGCTTGAAATAATATTAATTAGTAAAGTCGCTTCCCTATTTTATTATTGTCTTATTCGAAAGTTAAAAAGCCTTTAGGCAGTATCATCCCGATTTTACGCTACAAAAACATAATTTTCCAAAAATCATTCATTTGTTATTTCCACTAATTAATTTAATTTTCATCTGAATTCATCCTCTTTGAAAGATAATGCTAATAAAATATCCTCAAATTCACCAAAAAAATAATCGCTAAAACCGCTTGAAGGTTCATTAAGTTGTTCCATAAGTCCCACGATAGCAAAACCACTCACAACCTTAAACAAAACACAATAACTGAATAAAGGATTTTTCGAGATAACGTTGTTGTTTCTTTTAGAGAATTTGAAAATTCAATTATGGGATTTGTTCGAAGCTGATTTCATGGTTCAAAATTGTCACGTGTCGATTTTCGACTCAATTGTTTGTTCCGAGCAAAAGGACAATTTTTTCTCTCAATATTTTTGAACAAAAATTGAACAAAGAGTTTTAAAAATGTAAAATAAGAAGAAAATCGAACTCGTAAAAAATCATTGGAAAAATTCACTTAATTTTTAGAAACAAATATTGTTTGGTCTTTTAGTCGGAAATTATTTCAATTATTTTGATAAAATCAAACAAGCGAGCGACATTTTACGCGAGGGGACGAACTGTGAATCCTTTTTGTTGTATTTTTTATATATTTTTAAAATAAAATTGGTTCCGTATTTTATTGTAATCAGATACTATTTTTTATTAAATAAACTGAAATAAATTGGATGAAATTGGGTGGACAATTTCAAAATTTAGCAAAAACTGACAAAATTGAAATTGTTTTAAATGGAAGTCAATAAAAATGCACTTGCTTGGTATCCACTCAATTTGATTGCAATTAAACAAAAAATACAATTTAATTAAAAGAGTTGAAATAACATTGGAACATTAACCCTATCAAAACATTTAGAATGACTAAAAAAATAAATTGTCTAAATAATGCCAAAAAACACATGAAAAATAGCATAATCTGACATTTACAAATGCTTTCACAAAAAGAACAAAATTGTAAAGTGCATGAATTGCACAATATGCAAATTAAGTACATTTGTCCCAATCTGAACAATCCCAAACTGCAAATACAAACAATATAAAGCTTTGCATCATGCACATTGTTTGAAAAATTGCATCCATCACTAATTGAAACTATATAGACATGTCCTAGCCAGTCAACACATGAGGAATTCAAACGAGCTCTAGAAATATATTGAATTAATGAACCGCTGAGAGGGATGCAGATGGGTTTTGAGTTGCCTTAAGTTTTTTTGAATAAGAAAATTTGAATATTAAGTAAAATCCATTTAGGTACATATCAGTGCTACTCAATTTATTTCTTATAGATCAGGCATCCCAAATTTACAAATACGAAATATTTAAATAAATGCATTTTTATTTTATTCTATCAAATCTCTTTCCTCTAAATGAGACAGCACAAATTTCAATAAAAATTCCCTGATATTGCTGGATGTAAAGTTTTACCACATATTTTTGAATTTTTGCCTACAGACACAGTGCTACAGTGTGATGCCTCTGCTTTGAAATTATGAATGTTTAATCATAGAAATTTGTTTTGGCGTCCATCGAAAAAATGTTTATGCAAAAACTGCACGTGTATATAAATTTTTAATTTGGCTGCAATATGCAATTACATGCATTTCAATCAGTGCCACAAAAAGGATATGACAATATCACAATGCCATCATGATTATTCAAAACCTTTACATGGTTTTGTGGAATTTTTTAATTATTTTTTTACATGACTCATTCTGCCACACATTTTGGACTTATACAATGAATTTGGTGGATTTTACATTAATTTTTTCAAAGCTGAAAATTTGATTGAACTCTCAATGACGCCAAAAATGCTATCGAAAGCAATTTCAATTAATTCAAATAATACCTCTGATTTTTATTATTTTAATTACTGATTGATGTGATTTTGTTGGCTTATGGTTTCATGTTTTTTTAAATAAAAGTCTCTAATTGAACATTTATATATTAAAGTGCTTCAATATTAAAAAAAGTTTATTCTTCAATGCAAATTTTTTAACTGCGGACATTATTTAAATACAGATTACTGAGCAGCAACAATAAACTCGGTCTCTTTAGTATTATTAAAAATAATAATTTATAATCCTTCACTCCTTGAACCATCTTAGAGAAACAAAACATTCAATTCTTCTGCAAATGAAGCAGACAAAGCCCAAAATTATCGTACGTGATCATTCAAAGGCAAAAATGCATCATTAATTTAGAAGAAAAGTTTCCTCTTAGAATCAAGATTCTTTCTCTTCCAAATGATACCTAATTATTCATGAAAATTTCATGGCAAAATATGGAAGTGACTTCTTTTAATGGGCAAAGGACATCAAAGACCAAATTACAGTTTCATTGTTCTGGTGAATTTTCAAGTCCTAATAATTTATTTTTTGTGTGGAAGAGATGAAGGAACTTTTTAGTACATTAAAAAATTAAATATTCTTTTTAGATTTTCAAAAAAATTAAGGACATAACTCTCTCAAGATAAAAGATAGATTTTAATCATGAATCAGTATTTACAGTTTTTTAATTAGGATTTTTCGAATAAAATATACGTGGATTTTAATATTATATTTTATGTTGATACAAAATATTCACAAATAAATTATCATCAATTTTGTTAATAAATATTTAACAGGAAACTCTAAAACTTTTATGTTTATTTGCATAAAAATTAAACCATAAATTTGGCAAAAAGTGCAACCGTTGCATCGGAAATAAATTTAATGGATTTTTTTGTAAAATTTTATCGGCTGTGAATTTACACATAAATGTTTTTTGAATGTTTTTTTTTGTTGTATTTCAGCGCGGTTAATAATTTAGTCCTTTATTCGGCAAAAAACTAAGCACACATAAATTACAAATTTGCACATTTAAATTTATGTAAAATTCAACAATATGCACAACATTATGCACAAATCCAAATTTCTAACCCAAATACATAAAATTTCACGGAGTTAAAGTCCCGGAAACATTTAAATTTATTTAAAACATAAAATTTTATTGACTCGTTGCATGTTCGAGTGAAGTATTTTGATGCGGTTGACGCACGTCCACATTGATTGCCCATAAATTGTGAGCAGTTCTGACATGTTGAATGAAATCAAGCTGCTTCGGATCGCATCCTCTTTTTCCATCACTTATCTCTTCCTTTATTTCCCATTGCATCTAATGCACACTTTTATGTGATGTGAAAAATTGTTTAGGTAACGAAAAGCAACAGCAATACAGCATAAATTAATTTTAGCTACCCAAAGTCAGTGTCGTAAAAATCACTCAATTGTGACCGGAATGAGCTTCAATATTTATATTGATGTGCAAGAATTGACGATTGCAAGTTTGCGGTTAGGAAAAAGGTTCATCGAATATTGAGCCATTGTACTACGTTCGCATGCAAAAAATTGGGATATGATACAGCACATAAAAATTTATTGATATTGCTAGAGTTATTGAAAGTTATGATTGGACTTTTCTCATATTTTTACTTTGGTTTATCAATTTGAAGTTAAGGGGCTACACTGTATTAAGAATCTCATAGAAATATAATTTTTTAGACTAGATGATAGTTTTATCAAAGTTATAGCTTAAGTTTAATAAATCATTTAATCACGAGTCGAGAAAAAAATTCTAACAGTATCGAACATAATATAAGAGGTGTTAAATAAAATCCAAGCAAAGTCACCCTTAATATTGAAGAAAGAAGACTCAGCAAATTTTCAGCCAAAGTAAATTTACTTATCAATTCATTTGCATGTCTTGTTTGCCAAAAGACGACAAACCATAGACATAGCAACGTGTGAGCATCAATTAGTGACGGTCAGTTTCTTCGAAAGGTTTTCACCCCCTAATCCTCATGTTCGTAGTTTGAAATTGCGAATATGCCGAGTACAATGCAAACATTGCAATAATATGCATGCGTGTTTGCTCTGGGCAAATAATTGAATTAGAGTGGACAGGACATTGTCGACGACGTTTCTGGGCTGGTGTTGCTGATGACATGTTAGTAATATTTACTCTGAATTTTGTAGATCGAGATGAGAATGCGAAAAACTTATAAAGGACTGTGAGGAGAGGATGCTTGGAATTCAAGAATTGTTTTTTAAATAGATTTTCGGAAAACTAACATTTTTTTATGATGTTTTAAGAATCAAGATTAAATGAGAGAATATTATCAGTTGCAAATAAATAAACTGTAAACAAAAGTAACAACCTTTCTCTAAGGTCTTTTCAAAGAGAAACATAAAATTGGATGGATCAGCTATGCTGTTGATCGGAAACAACGTGCAAACATATCAAACCCACAAACAAATTCATTAACAGGATTTTGAGGATGAATACAATTTATGGGTTTTAGTGAGGGATGTTTCTTTTGTTTCTTTTGTTCCGTTGAGGTCAGCAGCAAAATTTATTGCTAGTTTACACGAATTTTATTGTTCAAATGTTGATTTTCGTGTGAAAGTAAAATAGAAAGTTTTCAATTGCTTTTCTTGGAGGACCATGTGAAATATTCGAGAATTACTGAAATGCACAAAATAAAAAGCAATAAAATGTTCTTACAATTGAACGATGTATTTAAGTTTTTATTGTGAAGTAGGAACCAAATCAGGTGGCTCAAATGAAAGTTATAGCCGTTGATAGCGTTTAATGTCGTTTAACGATTCATTTTATGGTTGCTTACTTATGCTGTACACATATTTTGATCCGGTTTTATTGCTTATTATCAGTGGGGAAGGGATATGATTGAGTTATGTTAATATGAAGATTAGAATTATAAATTTTATTGCTGATGTAAGATTATTTAATTTTCAGAATGGCTTTTGGATATTAACGAAGTTTTATTAATATCATTAAAACTTAACTATACATTTTGTGATTAAAAGTGCGTTGATTCAGAATAAGTCTTTAAAATCCTTCAAATAAATTTAGTTAGTGCGTTTTACAAATAGAAACCAATCTCAGCACAATGGACAGTAAGTTGGATTTATCAATTTTTAACAAAACATTTTAAAGAATTGAAAATCAAATGAAAATCACTAATTTCATAAATAAAAAATTCTGATGAATTTTGGACAAAACTATAAAATCACGTCATTAGCAGAAAAAATCTCACCCCATTCCAGCAGGAAGTCTGATCACTTCCCTAATAACCACGCAAAATTGCAAAAATATAATCAATGCAAAAATTTATTGCAATTTTATTTTACATTAATTTAATAAAATTGAAGGATATCGCTGCGATAATTATACACATTTTGAAAATTTCATAGGAATTCAAACGCATTAAAATTTAAAATTCGTATTATACTGTAATCATGATTTGTGGTTCAATTTGTGTGGGAAACTTTATTGAGAACTATAATTTATTTGGTTTGAAAATTGACACTGCATAAGTTCATAACTCAATAATGGGCATAAAGTCAATAATTATTTTTCACTTGAAATTATTATTTTCTATGCTTTCTTTAAAGTTTAAATTCGTTGAAGTCAAAATGTATGAACATAAATTAGGCTAGGATACATTAAGCAAAATTATTGCAAATTGATCCCTAAAAGTTATGTAGTCGAACAAATAAACATTGTAAAACGGCAAAGTGGAACATTTTTTATAAAATTATAAAATTGCTAATGCACACATATTAAAAATTCAAGAATTGTGTAGAAACAATTTCCACTCCAAATGATTCTAAATTTATTGGGCAATAAACATGTTAGCATTAAAGCATCAGTAGCAACCACCCCAGCATCTCAATTCTTTAAGTTTTATTTCAGACAATCATGCCTCAGTATATGCAAAGCAGAAAAGACGATAATGTTTGAATTATAATTTTTAAGAGCAGAAATAAATAAAAAGTACAAAATACAAATAACAATTGATATCATCCCTTATTACAAAAATAATCTTCTTTACCTCAAACAAGTTCAGCTTAAATCAAACGAGCGATGAAGCATTTCCGTATTAGAGTTGCCTGACGCTTATAAAAATGCTCTCAATTTGACAACCAATAATTAAAATTAAACCAGGCAACAAAAAAATAAATAAATAGGTTTTTAATTCCACCATGATATCCTGCATTGATTATATTTTGAATTTTTATTAAAAGAACACATTAAAAGTAATGCGCCTTCAACATAAAAGTGCGGAGCAAAGACGATTTGTTCCCTGAAGGGCTGTTTTGTTGATACATTTATAGCTTTGTCATAATTTCAATTTTATTGAACCGAAATTTCATTATCGGAAGACTTGGGAAGAAAGAGAAATTAATGTTTTTAATGACATCAAAAAGGTTTTTTTTTCTAATTTTGTCTTTAATGCAAAAATGGATATTATTGCAAGACGGGTGAGGTAAACTGTGTCATTTGTTTATAATACATTTTAAACGTATTTGTGAGAAAATAGATGAAATGAATCCAGGACAACAAAGAAATATTTTTTGAGAAAAATGAACTTCATGAAAAATAATTTGGTAAATAGTTTGGCCATCCCTGCGAATGAATATTTTAGTATCAATGAAATGGAAAATTTATGGTGCACCTTTGCGACAAATAAGTATCTCATTCCTCTTATCAAATTAAATTTTAATCTACGTTTAGGAAATTAAAAGAAAATTCTCGGAAAAGACGGTAATGCTTGGTAATAATATTTTAGCATTGATGTTAGTCACGAAGATCAAATAATTCACCCATGATTGAATTAAAATAACTCCAACAAGTTCAATTTCTAATAAAGCATAAGAAGACATTTATTATTCGTCAGGATGTCGCTCGAGGCAAAGCTCATAAATGAATCAAAGGCAGTTGTAGCGGAACTTATGAAAATTGGCAAAGAAAACACAATTTCCTTGCAAGTTTATTTTCTATGTTTTCTCATCGTATCGTACTCATGTTTATGCTAAAATATGATACATAATTTATGGTTGTTCTTAGCATAATAACGTATGAAACTTTTTATAACGTAAGTGATGACAAAATGCTTGAAACTGATTTATAGATTGCTAGTAAAATTATTAAAATATTTTTTGAATCATTGAATGATTCTTTAAAATTATGTATAAATTGAATTATTCAATGTTTTAGTGCGAGTTGTAATGGTTGGTATTTTAGCATTTCATAGTTAATCAATAGGATTTTAATATATATGTAATTTTATTGGAACGAGCCTTTATTTAAATTAATGAGAAATATTCCTTAAAATTATAATTTATTCTATACCACAAAACATAAATGTGGAAATATTCCACTCAAAGCAACACCCACAACTTCCTCAACAACAATAAGTCTTTAAGAATCTCATATATAATAGTATCTGTTGAATTCTTACGAAGCGTGAAAGATGTTTAAAAACACACATGATGCATCACATTTTCACCCCATTTAGCTGATTCTCATATGAAAACACATTTAAGTAATATTATCAAATCATTGAGATTGTGCAATAAATTATTTTGGAATATATTGAAATTCATCGGAAATTTATTGCAAATTGCAGTTCCATTTCACCTATCGAGTTAAACGGTCGCAAAATATTTAGTGCAGACTAGCTAAACAATAGTGTCGTTAAATAGCAATTAGTACAAATTTATAGTGAAAAATTCGATAAAAGTGTGAAAAAATACAAAAACGTGCTGAACGAGCGGCTTTTAAGCCCAGTTGAGGTCAATATGACCAGGAAACATAAGAATCAAGATCAAGACGGTTTTATAAAGCCATTAAAAAAGAAAAGAGGAAGAGTTTCAAATTCTCCAATCGACTTAAATTCTTCGTTAACTCAAAATCCTTTGTTAACTCAAAATCTGCTCTCCAAAAACAAATTTAATGATCTCTCCGAAACTGAAACTGACGATGACATGTCTACCACCTCTCAAGCCTCAAAGATAACCTCAAAAATCCAAAAATCTCCAAGCGTAGCACCAAAACGAACCAAACCAGTCATTATTGAAACAAGCAAAAATATTACAGTGCAGCACATTAAAAGCATTGTTGAGTCGGCACAATTAAAAAGCAATTACCGATTAAAAATAACAACAGACAATAAAGTCCTTGTTAATACTACCGGCCAAGAGGATAAAGTCCAACTTATAAATTTTCTGAAAAAGAACAATGATGATGCACAGAATGCGAATATGAGCTTCCACAGTTTCACTGAACAAAGTGAAAAAAATTTGATTTTCGTGCTGAAAGGACATTATTTCGTGTCAACGGAGGAAATGCTTCAAAAAATCAAAGCTATGAATATTGATGCTTCGAATGTCAGCTTCCTTAACAAATCCCAAGAATATCCTACATACCTTGTGCATTTCCCCAAGAATTCAACCACCATCCAAGCACTCAACCAACAACACAATGTGATTGATAATTTGGTCATCAAATGGCAAAAATTCAACAAATCCAAAAAAAGTGTTACACAATGCTACAATTGCCAGCTCTACGGCCACTCCTCCAGGAATTGTGGTCGCCTCTATCGATGTGTTAAATGTCTGGAAGATCACGGACCAGGACAATGCAAGCGGACAAACCGGGAAGGATCAGCTAAATGCGTCAACTGCCAAGGTGATCATCCAGCAAACCATAAATCATGCAAGTTTTTCGTAGATTATAAGCAAAAAATTGTAAAATTGAAACCCAAACAGACTGAGATGAAGTTTTTTAATAGTACGCCTGCTCCTTGGGCTAGAACTTCTCAACCTAAAACGTTAAGCTTTAATTATAGCCAAAATGACTTTCCTATCATTAATTCACAATCCTCTAAAAAACCTCATCAAAGTTCTGAGGAATTTAATTTGCAAGGCGAAAATGTTCATCTGAATAGTGGTGAAAACCTTTTCGGCTTGCAAAATGAATTCAATTCAATTCATAACATTCAAGAGACAATGAAGCTTTTCAAGAAATTGATAAATGATCTTAAATCTACAAACTGCCATAAAACTCGATTGGGTTTATTGATGCAATATACTATGCCTTAAAATGCACTTAAATACAAATATAAAAATGTTATCTTGGAATAGCCAATCGGTTGCTCCTAAAATTCCAGAACTTTCACTGTTCATTAAAAAACATGATATTAAAATAATTAAAATTCAAGAAACATGGCTAACTCCACGATTTAAATTCAAATTTCTAAATTTTAAAGTATATCGCAATGATAGAATTTCGGATTCAACAAATAATCCTCACGGAGGAGTAGCAATCCTGGTAGATCCATCAATTAAGCATAAATTAGTTAAAAATATCACATTTGAAGGACTTGAAACCATATTTGTAGAGATTGAAGGATCATCAACGAATTTTAAAATAGGTTCTATTTATTGCCCTCCATCAATGAGTATTAACCTTTTCAAAAGGGAAATTAACAGTTTATTGTCTACTTCCGGTCCTGTTCTTTATTGTGGTGATTGGAATTCGAAGCATCTTGCTTTCAATAGCCATAAAACTGATAAAAGGGGCTTTGAATTAAATAAATTAATTGAACATCATTCATTCAAAATCCATGCTCCAAATGGTCCAACTCTTTTCCCTTGTCGTGGTGATCCTTCAACTGTTGATTTCGGAATTTCAAAAAATTTTGATTTTGTCTCTAAAACCGTTGTTTTAAATGAATTATCATCGGATCATTTGCCTCTTATCTTTGAAATTGATTATTTTCCAATTGAGGTAGATAATAAGATTTTCAACTTTTCCAAGGCAAACTGGAAAAAATTTAGGGTGGATGTTGAACAACTGGGGAGAAATGTACCAAATGACCTCGTCTCTATGGAAGACATTGATGAGTCAATTTCTTTTTTAAAAAACATCATTGATGAAAGCTCTCGGAAAAATATTCCAATGAAACTTCCTTATTTTTTTAGATTTGCGTCATCTCCAGATATTGATAATTTATGTAAAGAACGAAATTTCTACCGGAAAAAATACCAGCAAACTAACAATCTAACATATAAATCTTTATTTAACCAGTTGAATAGAATGATCAAACAAAAAACTGCTGAATTCAACCAAGCCGAGTTTCATAAGAAAATTAGTCAACTGAACCACAAAGATTATTCTATGTTTTCTTTTGCGGGTGCTTTGAAAAATAAAAAAACTGTCTTCCCTCCTCTAATCAATGATAATAATGAAAAAGCTTATTCAGATGATGAAAAAGCTTCTTTTGTTGCAAAAGCTTTCCACAGTTCACATACACTTACATCTTCTTTTACTTCTTCCGAGGAACAAAATGTCAATATCTCAATCGATTTAATAAATGATTCCATCGTTGATTTTCCTGAAGAAAAGTATGTTAGTTTAGAAGATCTTCAAAAAATGATGAAAAAATTGAAAGCAAAAAAAGCCAATGGTTTTGATAACATTTCAAATAGAGTTCTTAAAAATCTTCCAGTTCCTATTTTAATCTACTTAACAAAAATTTTCAATTCATGTTTGAGGCTTGGATATTTCCCGTTGTCTTGGAAAATTGGAAAAGTTGTTGCAATTCCAAAGCCAGGGAAAGATCCTAAGATCCCTTCGAATTATCGCCCGATTACGCTTTTATCTTCTATAGGAAAATTACTTGAAAAACTGATTTTAAATATTTTACAATCACACGAATCATCAAATAAAATTTTTATTGCTGAACAATTTGGGTTTCGTACACAGCACTCAACCACCCACCAAATTTTGCGAATAACCAAAAATGTATCCTTAAATTTCAATAAAAATAAATCGACTGGAATGGTTTTGCTTGACATCGAGAAGGCTTTCGACTCTGTTTGGCATAATGCAATTTTACATAAGCTTTTTCATTATAATTACCCAATACATATTATTAAAATAATTCAATCATTTTTAAAGAATAGGAGATCTTTTGTACAAATAAATAATTCAAGATCAGAATTTTATGACATTCCAGCTGGAACGCCCCAAGGGTCCCTTTTGTCTCCCCACTTGTTCAACATCTTTATAAATGACTTACCTAAACCACAATCTTGCAAGCGTGCGATATATGCAGATGACTCTGCTTTAATTGCAAAAGTTGAAAATCCGCGTAATCTGCCAAAATTAACTCAAGTTTTAACCAATGGTCTCTACGAATTAAAATCCTTTTTTGATAAATGGAAAATCAAATTAAATAGCACAAAAACCGAAGCGATACTTTTTACACATTCCACTTTAATGGAAAAAGCGCGGGAAACTGATAAAATAAATTTTAACGGCCAAGTTTTGGAATGGAGTGAGAAAGTCAAATACTTAGGAGCAATTCTCGACAGAAAACTACTTTATAAGCAGAATATTGACTACAATATTTCAAAAGCCAAAAAATCTATGGTTGCTATATATCCACTCCTTAAGAAAAATAGTTTTCTCAATGTAGATTCCAAAAAAATTTTATACACATCATATATTCGCTCCATTTTAACATATGCTTGTCCAGTTTTCGCAAATTGTGCTAAAACTCATATAGCTAAGCTTCAAGTCATCCAAAACAAAAATCTCAGAATGATTCTTAGTGCACCTTATGTTACCAGGATTGCTTCACTCCATGAAGAAACCGAAATTCTATACATTGATGAATTTATTAAAAAATTGACTTTAAGATTTTACAGTAAGGCAAAATACTCAGACTATAATATTGTAAGTAATCTTGATGATTACTCTCCAAACACTGTAAATTTTAGAGTTAAGCATAGACTTCCAAGGAAAATGGGAGAAAAATTTTGAAAATTACTGAAATCCCAATATAATTAATAAATGTTTATTAATTTCAATTTATGTACAGTTTTCCTTTTCTTTATTATTATTATTTTATTATTTTCTTTCTCTATTATATTATTTATTTATCTTTTAACAAAAACTTCTCAAGGATAAACTATGTAGTTTTTAAATAAATTTTCTACAAATAAAATAATCATGTAAAATAAATCATAAACACAATGTATATAAAACATACTTACAATAAGACAAATTATATATTAGCTTAAAGTCATAAAAGACTGGCACTAGAATTAAGATTTCAACTTATGTACACAAAAATTGTATTTTCTTTATAAAAATGACAATAAAATACTATTTTGACACTATTGCAAATTGTAAATCAAGATTTTGTAATTCACGTATGTTAAATTCAAAAGTAGAGTTTTTTGCGTAAAAATTCAAATTTACATAAAACATGCAAAACATTCAACTTGACTCAACTTTTGATTTATTGTGAATTCCTTTTTGAATATTTTTAAAATTATTTTGCATAAAGAAAAAAATAAGTGCTCTGGGCTTGAATAATTTTGAATTGCTCAGAACCAAAATTTGTTTAGCTTTCTTGCCTGTTCATGATTTCAAGTGTGACTTCTTTCGTACAGTCTGATTTTATTTGACCGAGCCGCATATTTTTCTGTGATAAACTATAAGGCCATAAATTCTTCATATTAAGTTGTTATAAATCCAGGAAAATGACAGAATCAACAATCACATCATTTTCAGGAAATTTATGGCGATTTTACAACCCTTCCATGAAAAGCCACCGCTACTATTATTTTTTATACATTCCACATTTTTGGGTAAAATTTCACTCCTAAATCACCATAACAGCTCATTCACTAAATTACAACACATTTTCATTAGTTTTTATGGAAAATTAAATTATTACAATGGAAAAAATGCACACAGTTTTGGAAAGCAATTTTTGTGCTAAAAAAAGGGTTTTTCGGGGTTGTTTTGCAGTTTGGTTGGCCATTTGGTCGGTAAATGATGCGTCGATAAAAAATCGATGCAGTAAATCAATGTGCAGCTTTTTGTGGATCTGGCAGTTGGCTTTGTTCAGTATAAGGTGCATTCAATATTGTCACATAAATGCTTATAATTGAGATATATTTGATATATTAGATGTAGTTTACGGATTCTTCTGTTTTCGGGTTTTTGCTTTTGCGTTTTTTTGGATTTTTTTAGTAAAAATATTGGAATTTATTGTGTATGCAGTAGGTACATTAAAAGGATCATAACCAAATGGTGAATTTTTGTATATCTTTATTTTTTACAGAAAACTCGCTGTTTTGAACAAACAAGTGATTTTAATGGAGTTGGCAGATGCCACGATCATAATATTACCTTCGTTTCTTCTAGGATGAATTTGCGTTTTACTCTCTGGTTTAACGTTCTAAAAATACTACTTCTATGTAAAAACTCGAATAAAAGTCTGACCATGAGTACTTTTTACAGAAAATAAATTCAATTTATTTTTTCAACCATGTAACTCAAAACCTCACAAAGTTTGATTATACTTTTGTGATTCCTAATTACTGTTCGTTATTTTCTGTGTTTTTAAAAGTTTACAATTTCGCGAGTAGAAACAGCAGATATACGATTTCGTAAATAAATTGCGAATATTTGCAAGCACAAGTTTGCTCAACAAATCAAAAACATTTGAGTGAAGCGTAGACGTGGAATTCTGAAATGTATCCCTTTTTATGATTTCTAGAATATTACATGGATTTTTACCTACTACAGTTCACATATCCTTAAATTATGAAAATTAAGATTTTTTTTTCAAAACAGCTTGAAGCCAAATTGTAAAATAAAAAAATACAAAAGGAGGATATTTGGCATTTGCGAGGTCATTATTTAATGCCACGTTTTCTTAAATTTGAGACTTTAAATCTGCTATATGCTTTTTGCGCTATTTTTGGTCATATTTGTGAAATAATTCTAATTCATGATTTTATGCAGTTGTAAAGAGGAGAATTTTGCTTTTAATCATATCCATACAACTATGAATTAATCCTAATGAAATAACATTGAAACAATTGACAAGCTCCCTTTGCAATCGAAATCAATTTGCAAATTGTAAACTGTAATGTGTAAATTTTGTAAATTTGTGAATTTGAAATAGGATAATGGAAATTTGATAGGTATACCTATAGGCTACTTAAAATCCAATCAATTGAATATGCAATTGGATGTGATTGCTAGTGTTTTTGGGTAATCACATTGTCAAGCAAATATCTCTACTTTGTGTGAATTCTAAATGTATTTTAATTCACAACAATTTATCAGTGAGGCTCTCCTATATGATTTATTCTCAATGAAGATTAAATAGTGTATTGAACTTTTTTGAAAGCTTACCTTCAACCCACCATATCCTTGATTTCATATTTAAGCGCAATATTGAATAAACTGCAATTCTAAAGTTGCATGGTACTCGATTCATTGATCCAATGTAATTGAATTCAACTGATGTTGGCTCAATTTGTTTTTATGGTTATTTGCTCTGATTTTCTGTCTGTTCCATCATATTTTCTGATATGCAGCATATTTCAATCACATGGAAGTGTTCAAATCTTTAGCACATATGTGTCCTGCTCGTCAATTTGTCATATAAAGTCCTTGTTTGCATGTGTCGTAAAATTGTCTTGACTGTTATCCCAAAGCCATCCAAATCTGAAGCAGTGAGGATAATAAAATTATATGTTTCGGTGCAAGTGAAATTTCGTGACAACTCAAATTGTATGCACATAAGCTGGGATGAATTTTCTATTTTGGGAAGATTGCCAACTGAAGGTTAAATTGCTGTAAAAGCTGGATCAGAGTTTTGTATCATATTTGTGTCTGAAAATTAAAAATTGACAAGATCTGTGTATAATTTAGCGAAAACTCCTTTTTTCATAACTTTTCCAATAAAGAAACTTCATGTCCAGAAGTTTAGTGAACCAAAATATTGTAACTCTCTACTCACTACGAAGTTGGTTGTATCTGCCAAACAAAATTACTTCACAATCAGTGATTGATTTTCGATCGTAAAAAACCATTTCCCCAAAAAATAGTCTTTTATTCGCATTTATTGCCAAATCCTGAAAAGCAGTTTTACGATCGTTTTATGCATTCGCATCTCTCCTGATGCAATAAATTGCTTTGTTTACTTAATTTTATGTACAATCACAGGATGTTTGAGGAGCTCTTTGAGAAGGATATGATGAATATGCGATTTGATGAACAGCAGTGTTTTTTTGTTGTTGTTTGTTTGAAGGAACGGCCAAGCATAATAAAGCATAATGTTTATTGACAAACGGTCATTTGGGTCCCTTCTGATACAATTTAATGAATGTAACAAACATAACAATTGAAAATTCATCTTGTTAGTAGTTTATCATTTCCTGAATTACTTTCTTTGACGATCTCAATTCTTCTTCGCTGTTCTTTACAGTTTTTGCAATTTAAGGTCCAGAGAATCAGCAAAAATGAGAACAATAGTAAGGTTTTGTTTAAAATGTCACCTTTGTAGTTTCTTTTGAAAAGGATAAAAGGAACGAAGGACAACATAATTGCAATTTAAATAATGCTTCAATGCAAAAAAAACTTCCCTGTTACTGTTCAATTATCTTACTCTTGCATTTAATTTTTATTGAATTGAATTAAATTAGCTGTGAGTTCTTCTAACTTTATCTCGGAATCTTTATAAATATCCTTTTAACAAGAATCCAGGTACAATTTAAATAAGACCTAATTGCCTGTTGATTGGTTTAAAATGCAAATCACGCACGATAAACCATATCAAACGGACATTAAAAATACTTTAAATGGAACTAATGGCTCTGAACTGTCTGAAAATGTCTTAATAAGCCCGTAAAATATAATATGTTAAGGGGTTTAATTGAATGGAATAACCGAAAACCAACCAGGAAATGGTTTCTAGGGTGCAAAGGTATGAATAAATGACTGTAAGTACATTGTACAACCCTAAGGGTCAAATTTATTGTTGCATTTGCAATTTATACAGATAGAATTTTTTATTTAAATAAAATTATGTACTCACATCTGGTCCATTCTTAGTTTTATGCCAATTCGTAAAATTTTCTAAACAAAGTTTTGAATTGAAATGCACGTACCTTCTGACTACAAGATATATTCAAACGGCCAGCAGCTATTTTGTCACACACTCAATACTCTAAGAGTTCCGAGAGTTCTGACCATCAATTTTCATTAGCTTACCAAATTGCACGCAAACATCAATTTATCACAAATAATTATGATGCAGCATAACAAATCTCTTCACAACGTTCCAACTTACTAAACTCAACAATATTTTTACAAAAGAAATTATCCGAGAAAAATGTTCGCCAGAGTCGTTATTGTTGATCTTTCAACTGCGAAACTGCAAAACTGCATGAATAACTATGGATTCGCATCACTTTTAATGATTGTTATAATTTTGCATGCGAGAATGCTTGTACTTTGCATGTAGTTCATTAACTTCAACGACTCGTGACTGATGCATAGCAACCGAAAAATCAATTTTCAGATGATCAATAGCAATTTTTTAAGGTTTTCACAATTTTTATGAATTGATAAATTAATGTTATGTCATGTATGGTTTTTTTAGCATAAATACACCATTTATCATTGCAAATTAATTTTCATGAGATTTCAGCATTTTGAGGGTACTTTTCGAAATAAAAATATTAAATCAGAACTATTAGAATTTTATGCGGATGCAATTACGCAATTACAAAATTACAAGCAATAAATAAAATTAGAATTACACGAAAGCAATGCTGAAATGGAAAATTTGAATATTTCACTTGTACTGGAAATTTCAGTCCCCATTTTCACGTAAATCATCTTGAAAGTATGTTTTATGTTTTTTATACAAAAGGAGGTGTTGCACCTTTTCAGGGCAATAAAAGTCGGATAATAAAATTGCAAAATTATTCCAGCTCAATGGAATTTATTTTCAGCTTCTATTATTTTCGAATTCATGAAATTTATTATTCTAAAAATATAATTTTTAATTATAAATTATGTTGTTCAAAACAATTTTAATTTCGGGAAAAACATTTTCTCCTTGCTCCTGAATTGCTGGTTGATTTGCTTTTTACTGTTCTAATAATAAAAAGTAATTAACAGGGTGATTAACATCGCTGACAAGTCTGTTAATTATTTAGGATGAGATAAATTTATGAGTAGAAACAAAACATTTGGGAGGAGATTCAAATGATTAACAGGGATTTAGTTATAGGTTGTTGGTTGTGTGTTTATAAATTTAGTTGTTTAGTAAAACTTTATGCACGTTTATTTGAAAATAGATGTTTAAACATTTTTAGACGATGTTTTGGACAAGAGATGCAGCTGCGGTGATTTTTATGCTGCAAAGAACAAAAGCCACAGCTTGTTAAAAATTATAACAATACCTACTTATACAACATTTATTTGAAGATGTAATCTTGTGTTTATAAAACAGCACTTGCTGTCCTTATTGAGTATTGATCCACTGCAAACTCAAATGCCTGCATCTCACTTGATGATGTGTTCAAAAAATCACTTTGATAATTCCTCTGTTTTATTTGTAATATATTATTTGTAAGCCATCAATTATATGTTTGCAAAGTCCGCAAAACTCCAAAAATGCATTGATTTGTAAGCATGACATGTGTATAAGTAGATGATCCATTATTTTTTAAATTTTGACTGAAGTGGTCGATCAAAATGACCACTTATTTATTTTGCCGAATAATATACACATCGAAATTCTAAAGGACTGAGGACAAACGAGATGATTCTTCACAAAGAGCATAAATAGCGCAAACAGGAGATTCTTTTGTGATTTGCAGTTTTTCAGTTTTACTCTAGTTTTTTCCTCCCTCGTCAGTAATTCCGAGGATTTTTTTTCTACACATTTTTACCCAAATTTTGATTGATTTATTAATCATTGAAATGTCTATAATGGAAGCATATCAATATTCCAAATATTTCTATTCAATTAAAGTAAATCAGTAGTGAAGCCAATGAAGATGTCTAATTGTTATATGCAGTGAATTTTGCGAGGGTGGTTAACAATTATGTTGAGTTCAGCTCATCAATTACAAACTTCAAAACTTTCTAACTTTACAAATATTCGCAAATTTGTTGCAATTTAATTGAAATTTGAGTGCGAATTTGCGAATTTTTGTTTGTTCTGGACACACTTTATTATAATGTTTTATGTATTTCAAAGTGTTTTATCGCTGTTGCCATTGAATTTAACCAAAAATGCTGGTGGTGTCAATTTGATTTATTTTACATTAAATATTTATATTGGCATATTCCCAAATGCTTTGAAGTGTTGATAGTAAATGCAAATATTCATCACAGAATAGAACGGGTGTATAACAAATGACCAGGCATTAAATATTAAAAAATCGATTTAAATTAATTCCAGCTGTCTCTAGTGGTTGCAAATAGAGTATAAAATGAATTTGTGTGGATCTATTAACTGCAGTAGCAAATAAAAACCTAAGAAAATATTTGAAAATAATTTTCATATTGAAACTTAAAAATCAATCAACATTTCCCATTGCAAAAACATAAAGCCACAGTCACAAATCCAGATGTACAATCTGAGCTCCAAAGCAAACACACTTTAAATCATTTTATTTCCGTCATAAAACAGAATAGATAAATATTAATAAGTTTATGTGCTTAATCGTTACAAATAATCGAACTTCATTATTCGGATTCTCAAATTGGTATTTGGTAATAAGGGTTATTAGTCACTACATTGAAATATTTTAAATACTCCAATTATTTAAAAAGCATTTACGACTCGGTAAATGAATGTAATAAAATATCTCAAAATGCATAAAAATTGGGTTTTCAAAAAAGTCAATAAAATTCATTACGAAATTCTAAACAATTTTATGAGTGGACATAAAATATTTGGAATTAACGATTTTATTTTGAAAATTGTGGAATATCACAAAAGCGATACAAAGTACGTAGATTATGAAAAATAAAATCGTCTTCAATACTTTCAATGATCATCAAATTAATATCTGAGTGGTTCGGTTTGAGCATCGTACAATTTTGAGTAACATAAGAGACAACGTGTGTTCAGTATTTGTTAATTTTTCAAATAATTCATCCATAGTTTAATGACTCTATAAAATAAACATAAAATTTTCTACTTTTGTTAGTTTCTGTTTGGTATATTCATATATGTAGTCATTTATTCTGCTCACTAAAACACATCAATGTTCGATAGAAATATTGAAATAATAAATCATTGTTGAATTAAGTGTGATATAAAGCAATATTTAGTGTTTTATTTACTGTGTCTGCTGGGTAAAATTTACAAAGAAGCATTATTGTAACATATTGATGGTTTAATACAAATTATGTTTTATTTTAAAGGAGCTCTAATTTTGAATCGTGATGTCATAAAAACTATATAAACGTATTGATAAAGCAACTATAGTTATAAATTTTATTACTTTTTCAAAATAATTTTTTAGAATACTGAAATAGTAAATAATAAATATTATTCTGAATTGAGAAAAAACGGCTCTGGTCTTACTAAAGAAACAATAACATTTAAAAAACATATAGCCATAATATGGTTATGCAGACAATCCAACACTGCTCCACTGATCCACACTGCTTGCACTGTACCACTAAGACCATTGATACTTTATTAAGTTAATTTTATAATAAATTTACAAATTGCAATTTCCCACCAATTTGTTATAGAAATGGATTTGATAAGAAAAATAATATCTCGACAATGTATTGACAATGTATTAATTATTTGTCTGTCTGTCCATCTACATCTACAATTACATCTAAGAAAAATCTTTGAAAAAAAGAATATATGCTAATTTATACATCAAAATTGGACTAAAAATCGTATTGTTGACGATCGCATTAAAAAAATCTAATTTAAAACCATGGATCCCTAGATATGATATGGTCCTCTTACAATGAACTTTCAAAAAAAACTGGAAACAACAACCACAACAAAAATACAAAATCCAGCGGTCTTTAACGCAAATGAAAGTCGTGCGGATTTTTTCGCAATCACTTAAATTTATTGTTATAATTAAAGTTTTGAAGTAAAAGTTGATTGGCAGGCATAAATATGGAAGTGCACATATTTTTTTAAAGTTTGTAAAGTACATTTTATTCATCGGTTCTATGGTGTAGTGGCTAGCACTTTGGACTTTGAATCCAACGACTCGGGTTCGAATCCCGATAGAACCTTATAGTCATCTCCGCATTTTGTTAGTTTTTTTTTAATTTTTATAAGGAAGGAAGCAGTTTTCCTGCAGTCTTGACAATCGAAACCTCTGGAAGACCTTTTTAATTCTTCTACAGAACTTTTTTTTTTAGAATCAAGATGAATCCCTGAATTTACAGCATTTAGAACCGTTTAAAATGCTGAAGACCAAGAGTCTTCAGTGACTAAAACATAATATTAATTAATATTTAAGAGAATCAATTGAAATTTTTAAAAACTTGTGAATGCAAACGAAATATTTAAAACACATTAAATAATACATTTTATCGAAGATATTCAAATAATATTCCCATTAATCATTTTTACAAGGAAAGCTGAAAAACTGATCTTATTTTGTGACAATCTGATTGATTTATTGCTTTTGTGTTTTTTGTTCTGGTTCAGCATTATTTAAAATAATTCAAGATAGGATTACAATATCGGAAATTATTAATTCTCTTCACAATTGTCCCTGTGGGATGGTCACTTGAATAAATTTGGTGGAATTTGGTAAATTCAGTTAAAGGGTGAATATTTTTATTTATTTCTGCTTTATTTCTTAAACTGGATCAAAAACCCCTTCGCTTCACTTAGCTCCGTTCATTTTTTTTGTTTATCTATTGAAATATTTGTCAGAATCTTACACATTATACCGACATTATCTAACATTTAAAATGATAATTTTCAAATAAATAAAAGATGACATATGATGATAATAAATCTCACAAAAGCAAACATAGAATTTCTCAAATTTCTACTTTCCACATTTGTAAATTTCAAATAAGAAAACGAGATCGAGATAATATAATGCTCATATATGTAATCATATATTAAAATATTAACCAAATTACGGCCATATATCATGTCTTTGTGCTCGCAAAATCTTTTCCGGAAAGTAATAATATTTTGCGAAATTCGATTCACGTCAATTTCTGAGCAGTTTACTCTCACAAAAAATATCAAACATAGAAATGTTAAATAAATAGAACAACAAAAATCCCAAAATGAAAAATAGATTACATCATTATTTTATTGTATGCTCTATTGATAGTCGTAAGTATGAAGAGTCCACCATATCACATGCGGATTAAACGATGGCTACAGAACTTCACAACTACATAACGCTTTAATGTACCATGCTTGACGCGAAGACAATACTCGCAAAGGAAATAAAGGACTTGATTAATAACTGATCATCAATAACATGAATAAATAAAATTTCCATCTTTCTGGTGTGTAGTAAGGCCATTCAGCAACAAAATGTCTTTTTGTGCCTCACAATAGCAAATATTTGCTCGGTCTGAATGCGTAAATTGAGGATGCAATGAAATGGGGTTGAAGTTTAGTTTTGACAATAAAAAATCTACTTTGCTTCCTTTCAAATCGATTTTATTGCTTTTTAATCAAATTAAGAGCATTGCAGTTTTTCAGCTTTTTTGAGGACGCACTTTAGGACCGACTTTTTGACATGATTATTAATGAGCAGTCATTAGTCAGCTAACATCATCATTTTGTATTCATTTGAAAGCAGTTTAGAGGGATCAACTATAATGTATTTAAAGTGTAAATATATTTGTCAAACAATCTGTAATTCGATTAACCCTCAAATGTATGTAGATAATATTGACTTGTTTAGTTCTGCTTTGCGAGGACTTTTGTAATTCAATTATTACAAAGTATATTACGTAAAATGTTATTTAGATTTTTCACTAAAAGATATGTTTTCAAAAATTCCAATAGAATTTAGATAAAACATCGCCAGAACATAACCAATACATTTTTGTAACCTTTATATTGCCCCAAACCTCCCGTGACTTCTCTCGCTCCTTCATTTCCAATTAATTAGCATTTTTATCATCACCTGTGACTCAATTATATGACAATCGCTGCCTGCTTCGCTGATTAAAAGCCATTAAATTTAACGGCAATATAGCAAGCAATAGAAGAATTTGGTATTAAAGACGAATCTGCTGCTGAAATTGAATCATTAAATTGAGAAGGCGCTTTTTATAGGTTAGCACTAAAATTTTATGTTATGAAAGGACAACCCAAGATTTTTCTAGGATTAAAGTGTGGCTTTAATTTTCTTAATGACAAATTTATATGAAACGACTGGATACATTTAATAGGAGTAAATGGAGACTAATAAAACATTGGACGAAATAGAAATTCTTTCACTTAGAGATTGGACTATTATTCATAAATTTTTCTCTGTTTTAATTTTGATGACACTAATTTAAAAACAATTCATCTTTATTCAAAAAAGCACCATTAAAACGTTTTTCTGTTGATGAAAAGTACTCAACATTTTCAAGTAATTTATATTCATATCTTATTTAGATCCATCAGGTTAAACCTTCAACCAGGATGAATAAAATCGGATGAATTTTGATTAATCGTTGGAGGAGCTCCACAGGAAAATTTGCGGAAAATTGTAAAACAAAAAGTCTAAATGATAAATCGTTCTCTCCATTAAAAATGATAATTTATGCGTCGTATTTTAATTGTGATTTTTGATGAGTTTCACATTGAGCTTGCTCATAAATGTAGTAACAATCACACCCACACCAAAAATGCAGCACCCAGCAATAACTCCAACTCCATTAAATTAATAATTTCAACTGCAATAAAAGAGACTGTAATCTTTTTCCTTTATTCGAACCACAAAATCATGATGAACCGAATATATTAATTTAAAATTTTATCGGTTTTTATGTTATAAAATTATGAAATATCATTTTCCAACCCACAAAACCAAACGAAACCCGCAAAACTAATAAACTATTAAACCCAGCCACATAACAAACATGCAAAATTTTCAAATAAAACCATATAAAATCACTTGTTTGCCTGAAATTATGATCTTCTTCTTTGATTTGTAAAATGGTGAAATTTTATAAAGGGGTTAATTTTCTACTGATTTTTGCATCAGACTTTTGTAAATTCTGTAAAACCATATCATGTCATAAGAAGTCCCTTGGTAATACCACAAGTCTAACTAATCCTTCGTTATTTACAATAATCACATCCATAATCATAAAATTCTACGTACGCTTCCACACATCAAACATTTTGTATCATAAAACTGGTGCATGTAAATTTGTGGTGGATATGATTGGATTTTGGACTGGATTTTTAAATTTGCAAAAACTTTTTCGAGAGTATCTTAAGTATTGAAAAATATACTTCTGGTCTCAAACTTAATTAATCACAAGAGATACGTCCACGATTCAATCAAAACTGCTTCAATTGTGTCTATACAACGCCGCTTTTTACCATCAAATGCGATTCGAAAATGTTAATAATAATAAATGCGCTCACATGTGCGTTTGACTTGATGGATAGTAATAAAATTGTATTCTAACAAACAAATTTAATCAAAAGCGACAATCATTACAAATATAATATATTTAATAATATGCCGATTATTGCCAGGTTTAGGATTCGCTTGTTCTGTAATAATCGTAAAACTCTATGCACAACATAACTGCAACTTTATTGCTGGCAAATAATGTGATTTTATGGCTCGAACGTTCTGACTGGGAACATTGAGTCGAATGGACTGGAACTGGACATCATCAAACCATGAACATGGGTGGAGTAAAAACTATTAATGTCACTGACTAATTTGGTTTACGGGACAATGCTCCCGACATTTCACACCTCTTCCATAGTAATGCGCTTTTTGTTCATGCAAATGGCTTGGATTTTCGGATATTTTACCGAGTATTTGCAGGATGCTCACATTTAAAACAATTTTGTCACAGTTTTATGGTCGAGTTTTTCAATTTGCAGGAAAAGACTTAATTATCAAAAACAATCAGCAAGCGAACGTCGGTGCAGATTAATTCAAATGTTATGTCGTAAAGACTAATGATGTTAGGTATTGTCGTTAGTGGATCATATTTTCTCTTTTTATCTGTAAATATTTTGATTGTCCATATATTCTGATGAGAGAAGATTTACATCGGCAAATATGTAATCGTGTATAAATTAAGTAATAAATTTTTCTTATAAATGATTTGTTCTTATGTATGAAGATTTAAAAGCAAATTTGATGATTGAAAAATATCCTAGTAAAAAATCCTACATCACATACATTTTTAACTTTCAATTGTTATTTTTTTTATTCAAAAAACAAACTATTTTGATTAATTTATCTCATATATTTGACGGATGGTCATAAAAATAAACAATGAACATGTATTGAACGGCTGGTGAGGACATTTTTCAAATATTTAGTGAAGCGGAAAGAAATTTTTTATCATTTCAGAATTTGCCATAAAAAATTTGAGCCAAAAAGGAAGACTGCATCGGGAAAACATAAAAAGAACATTAAAAAAATAATGACTTTTGTCCGAATCAATTAATCCAAATATCTACTGGATCATTGATCATCTCATCTCCTCTTTCCGCTGAAACCATTTTTATTTAATTGCCACATTTTCACCAAAATCAACGTAACAACGCAGCTCAGCCTTCACAATTAAAAGGGATTACTACTTCAGTCGACTTAAAAATTCCAATTCCCAACTGTCAAACGCTGAAGCCAAAAATCATTTATCACCAAACGTGCTAGATCCTTTAGAATCCACAAAAGTACAGGCACAAACACAAATCTGAACGAATGACAGTGTTTAAACAAAATTAATTAATTTTCGAGCCAAACACAAAAACACACGCCGTGAAAATTTTAAAAGATAGAACCTCTAATCCCTAAAATAAATGGGAAAAATTTACATTGTCGCGTTTTTGCTGCTTGCATTGAACTGAATGGTTTTCTGAACAGTTTCGCAAGTATTCTATGTAACCAACAAAGCATAAAACAAAAGGAATTAGCATATTAATCCCTTATTAACAAAAAACACTGTGACAACTAGGTATATTCTAGTGAATTTTGGTAAATTTTGCATGAACCAAAATATTAATTTACTGATATTTAAATTTTCAAGGCGGCAAACAAATATCACAATTACTCATAAATATGATTACTTTTGGGAATTCGAGAAGTTTTCAGTTATATTATTTGGTAGAATTTATAATCACGTAGATATTTCTAATTAACATAGACCCACAAATCAACATGGAAAAGTTGTAAGATATACTGCATCTCTAAATCGGTTCTGACACACATTGTTGTTGACAGACATGAAATTTCTAAAAGTTTTTCCATCAAGAACATTAAAAAACCCTTATTTTGGTTATTTGGTTAGTTTAGTTTTTTTAATGTAATTTTTAAAGGATGGCCAAGGAAATTAATTATTGTTTTAATTAATGTGTTTTTTTGTAGGCTCTTGGAATTAATTCTATATGAAAGAATAATTTTCTACAATTTGTACAGAAATTATTTTTGTGAAGGAGTTCAATGAAATGTAAACATTTAGACAGTGACAACATATAATGTACAAGCATTTTTCTTATACTTATATCTTTTTATTTTACAAATTTCGCTTAAGGAACAATTTAGTTAGAATCTTCGAGCCATATGTACTATTTAATGTTTTCAGCATCAAAAATACAGATCTACCTAGCTTTCAAGCTGCAAAACTTTAAGGTAGAAAAATATTGAAAGTACAATGCAGTTCAACTCAAGTTCTTGAGTTTGAGTGATTAATTAATTTTTCAGAATTTATGATGTTTTATTTATTTTTCTACAATGTTTGTGAAGTGTTTTGGGTTCTCAAACTTAAATGCACAAGTTTCAAAGTTTCTAAAATGTTTCCAAAATACAAAGTTTTCGGTATCTTAATCATCTTGAAAGACGTTTGATATAATTAAAAGGATTATTATAATCAAAAAATGCAAAGAAGCAGAAAGAAGCGCAAAATCCATTAATCAAGTTATCAACGAGTAGCAAACAATCGCATTTTTTAATTAAAATAAAGGATTTAGCTTACTATGTATCAAATTACTTCAAAGAACTTTGGCGGGAAGCAACAAGGAAGCAGATTTTTCTTAGAGCGTGAATAATAAACCAGAATAAACGATTATGCGTCCTCAGGACAAGAAACAATTCAATTTTTTCAGCGTAAACATAACCCTTCTCAGCATTAATTCTTTAAATTGTACAGCTTCATGGCCACAAAAAAAAATATCCAGCGTTGGTGATAAATTCACCAATTAAAGGATTGAGCTGTAGGAGATTTGCTATAGAAACTGGAGGAGATTTTGAAAAGGGTTAACTCATTTACAGAGCATTAAAAAATAATCAGAAACATAAATTGCAAATATTAAAATATTAAAATATCGTACGTCTGCATCATTTATTTGTTCATTTATTTGGGTGGTTTTTGCAAATGAAGAAATCTAAATGGGTGCTCAAATTTTACAAATTATAAAAATTGAATTTGATGTAAACACGAATTTGTATTTAAAAATCTATTTTGAATTAAATAATGAAAATAGAATTTTTCGCGTGGAACGATTTTCCAACCATTGAGACGATATTTTTGGAAACCATAAAATAGATTCCAAATTCACAAATTTTGTAATTTGCTCAGTTCTAGTGATTAAGAGAATTTTGGAATAATTATACTTTCCCGCAATATTTTTTGATTGATTTCGGGATAATTGGAGATATATTTTGTTGAGAATTTTGTCAGATATCTCTGCTAGATTTGGTTAGATGTGCTCTATAATTAAGGTTGCTGAACCAATTTGAGTACAATGAAATTTGCATCAAATACAAAGATATCCCTCCCCCGGGCTGAATTGTAATGATTGATTGTCGAGGCGCAAATTCACTGTAGATAAAATGTAACACAATTAATTAACCATACAATGTATAATGCATGTAAAATTTACCAAAAACCACACCTTTGTTTGTAGTTTAGTTCAATTTTCTACAAATTAGCAAATAAATGTAAATTCAATGTAAACATTACAAACAATTACATATTCCCATAAAATCATGGCAAATCGCATGTAAAATGCATAGAATGTTTGACAAACACACCAAAATCAAACAATTCCACATAAATTTTGCATAAACTTCTATCATTAGTTTGTGTCTCTGTGACTATATTGTCGAAACACTGTTGAAAATTTAATATTTTGGTGTTATAAAATGTTTTCAAAGCTAGAAAAAAATCTCTAAAACACTTTTAATAGTGCTATTTCCATCATACATTGGAGTTGCTATGGGAAATGTATCATCATTAAATCCTGATCCTGCATATTTATTAAAACCATTTTAGCTTGCGGCTTACCATGTTGTATTGGCTTTGGGTGAAAACACTCAGTTGATAGAGAAAGCTGAGTTTTGTGGGGCTTTGTGATAATTTTGTAACCAACTCGCAAATTATCAGAGGATGCATAAACTCACAAATTAAATTAATTGATGCTCACTGAATCAAGTTTTTTGGTTTATTAATTGTATCAACAGAGTTCTCTGTATTTGGATAATATTTTTGGATGATTTCAAATTTTAATGAAGTTATGGAGCTGTGATTCAGTTTTGTCATTCTTTAGTTTCAATATTTTGTTGGTTGTGACTTTTATGTTTTAAATCTTCCACACACTACCTTAAGTTCTCTAAACATGGACGAGTCCAAAACACTAAAACCATGAAAAAACAACAAAAGTTAAATTGTGGCTCAAAAAATAAAAGTTTCCCATAACTTTTTCATTTATTAGACACAAAGTAATCTTCTTTACATAAAAAATTTAATTTTCTGTACGAATAGTGATTCACAATTGTGTTTTAATTAACCGTAAACACTGTGACAATATTGGATTGTTGGTGTACAATTCTAACATAACACGTTAGAGAGTATCTACCGAAATACTACATAAATCATTTTCAGTGTTTTGATTGATTAGCTTAAATCTGGCTGACAACCGCGACGATTTTATTTAAATTTTGAACGTTTTCAATAGATTTTTGATTTGATATACGCGCAAAGTTGAGAGTTTGAGAGGCGTAGAAGGATGCACACTTTACAATTTAAAAAAAAATAGGTTTCGTGGGTCGCATTTTTGATTTTTGGGTCCCAACATTCATAAATAAAATTTTCGAAGTATTGCTATTCATGAACCTAGGTTCATGGATAATATTATTTTTTGAACTTTCGTTTTTTGACCAAAAATTCGTAAAAAATAAGGTTTCGTGGGTCGCATTTTTGGTTTTCGGGTCCCAACATTCATAAATAAATTTTTTCGAAGTATTGCTATTCATGAACCTAGGTTCATGGATAATATTTGTTTTCGAACTTTAGTTTTTTGACCAAAAATTCTTCCAAAATTAGGTTTCGTGGGTCGCATTTTTGGTTTTTGGGTTCCAACATTCATAAATAAAATTTTCGAAGTGTTGCTATTCATGAACCTAGGTTCATGGATAATATTTGTTTTCGAACTTTAGTTTTTTGACCAAAAATTCTTCAAAAATTAGGTTTCGTGGGTCGCATTTTTGGTTTTCGGGTCCCAACACATAAATAAAATTTTTGAAGTGTTGCTATTCAAGAACCTAGGTTCATGGATAATACTATTTTTTAAACTTTCGTTTTTTGACCAAAAATTCTTGAAAAATTAGGTTTCGTGGGTCGCATTTTTGATTTTCGGGTCCCAACATTCATAAATAAAATTTTTGAAGTGTTGCTATTCATGAACCTAGGTTCATGGTTAATATTATTTTTGAACTTTCGTTTTTTGACTAAAAATTCATAAAAATTTGGTTTCGTGGGTCGAATAGATATTTTGTTTTTGGTTTATGCAAGGTCTTCAAGAGCTTAATGTTACCCCCTCGTGTTTTTTTCCTTTTTCCCTTACAGGTCTGGCTCTGCGAAATTGAGGTTATGGCAAAAGTACTTTGACAACTCTTGCCGGATTTTTTGGACCGGATGGTTCTTGACAGCTCAAATTTTTTCAGATTTTAGCGCATTTTTAAAAAATCAATTTCTAATATTTTGCTGGTTTGTCCGAAAAATTTAAAATTTAAACTAATTAATTCGTAGTAAAATAAGCAACATTTTGGTAAACTTGTGATAAAACAATATTCAAATAAGATAATTCATCATAAAAATACAAAGTGACGCATTTCAAACAATTTTGGGAAATTATCATCACCTAGACAAGCATTGCGACTTCTCGGCAGTTTTTTGTTTATCAAACATGAAATATTGTGAAATTGAATTGAATTAGCAAAAATATTATATTATTTATATTAAAAATTCGGCATTAGATGCATTTAAATACCATCAAAACGCGGAATTTCCAGGAGCCCAGATTCCTAACCATCGTCTTTATAGTTTGAAAGTGGTTCCTGAGCGATTAATTCAGAATATCTTTGTTTCCTAGTTGAAAAGTTGAAGATTTTTTATCGAGTGTTCTGATCGTTTCTGAAGATGGGATCTTCCATTGGGTAACTGGTAAGTGTTTGTGTTTGCATCTGTCTGAAGATTAGCTGAAATTTGATGTTATATTCGTTTTTAGAAATATTTATAGAGAATTATCATCAAATTGTTTCATCTGAACTTTATACAAATGCAATCATAAATTTTTGAACTGACTACTGACCATCAGTTACCCAATGGAAGATCCCATCTTCAGAAACGATCAGAACACTCGATAAAAAATCTTCAACTTTTCAACTAGGAAACAAAGATATTCTGAATTAATCGCTCAGGAACCACTTTCAAACTATAAAGACGATGGTTAGGAATCTGGGCTCCTGGAAATTCCGCGTTTTGATGGTATTTAAATGCATCTAATGCCGAATTTTTAATATAAATAATATAATATTTTTGCTAATTCAATTCAATTTCACAATATTTCATGTTTGATAAACAAAAAACTGCCGAGAAGTCGCAATGCTTGTCTAGGTGATGATAATTTCCCAAAATTGTTTGAAATGCGTCACTTTGTATTTTTATGATGAATTATCTTATTTGAATATTGTTTTATCACAAGTTTACCAAAATGTTGCTTATTTTACTACGAATTAATTAGTTTAAATTTTAAATTTTTCGGACAAACCAGCAAAATATTAGAAATTGATTTTTTAAAAATGCGCTAAAATCTGAAAAAATTTGAGCTGTCAAGAACCATCCGGTCCAAAAAATCCGGCAAGAGTTGTCAAAGTACTTTTGCCATAACCTCAATTTCGCAGAGCCAGACCTGTAAGGGAAAAAGGAAAAAAACACGAGGGGGTAACATTAAGCTCTTGAAGACCTTGGTTTATGAGATAATATTATAATTTTATTTTATCAATATATGAAAAAAAAATCGGAAAAGCTGAAGCTTTAGCAGGCACTTCGGCAACATAATACCTATGCTTCATTAGAATAATTCATTTGAATGAAGAAATAAAAATCTAGGAAATTCAAAAATATGTAACCAAAACATAAATTTTCGATCAGAGCGCCGAGCGGGAATATTGTGCATTATTGCTGATAATTCTGTTGAATTCAATCTTACCACTTTCTGATCGACTTGAGTTGGTAGTTTCTTAACGAAAAACACGTAAAACTTGTTTTCATATAAAATTAAAAAAAAATATATATATTTTTTCCAACAGTTTTTTAGATTCTTTGAAAAAACACAAGATATATAAAATATAAATTTTTGCACTACAGGTACTAGATGGCGCTGTATTATTTTCAAAAACTCTTCGTACGTCGCTGCTTATGGTTAAAAAAAGCTTATTTTGAAAATTTTAGATCAATCGGTCCGATGGGTTCTGAGATTACGTCAACAGAAGTTTTTTTTTCCAAATTTTTGTAAGCATGACAACTTGGTCATGGTACAATATTTCTATAAAATCTTCTGGAATCGATCATTTTGGGCCAAATACAAGGTTTTTGCATATTCAAATGTTTTAAAATATTCTCATGAAAAAAAAAATTTTGTATGGCAAAATGGTAGTTTGCACTACAGGTACTAGATGGCGCTGTATTATTATCAAAAACTCTTCGTACGTCGCTGCTTATGGCTTAAAAAAGCTTATTTTGAAAATTTTAGATCAATCGGTCCGATGGGTTCTGAGATTACGTCAACAGAAGTTTTTTTTCCAAAATTTTTGTAAGCATGACAACTTGGTCATGGTACAATATTTCCATAAAATCTTCTGGAATCGATCATTTTGGGCCAAATACAAGGTTTTTGCATATTCAAATGTTTTAAAATATTCTCAGGAAAAAAAAAATTTTGTATGGCAAAATGGTAGTTTGCACTACAGGTACTAGATGGCGCTGTATTATTATCAAAAACTCTTCGTACGTCGCTGCTTATGGTTAAAAAAAGCTTATTTTGAAAATTTTAGATCAATCGGTCTGATGGGTTCTGAGATTACGTCAACAGAAGTTTTTTTTCCAAAATTTTTGTAAGCATGACAACTTGGTCATGGTACAATATTTCCATAAAATCTTCTGGAATCGATCATTTTGGGCCAAATACAAGGTTTTTGCATATTCGGATGTTTCAATATAATCTCAGGAAAAAAAAAATTTTGTATGGTAAAATGGTATTTTGCACTACAGGTACTAGATGGCGCTGTAGGATTTTCTTGAATCAGCAAACGCGACCGTCTTATGGTTAAAAAAAGCTTATTCTGAAATTTTGAGACTAATCGGTCGGATGGGTTCAAAGATTACGAATACAGAAGTTCAGAAGTCAAAACCACGGACAGACATTTCGCAAGGACCCAAAATTTCGGGTTCTAGACCAAATTTTTTTTTGTTTTAGGCAAAAATAAGAAAAAAAAAAAAAAAAAAAGTTTGGATGAAATCAAGACTTCACAACTTTTTGTTGCCGAAGTAAAAATTATAAATGAAGTTCAATCTGTTGATAACTCTAAATAATGGCAATATTGAAAAAAAAAATTAAAATTGAAGGTGTCACGTGTCGTGTAATATTTAATTCATTTTTTGAGGTAAAATATATAATTTGAGGGAAAATTCTGTAGATAACTTTAAAATTAAAATTCTCAAGTTTAAGATTTACAATTAATTCAACTATAGAGACTTCAAATTCAAACGCAAAGATTTTGCTAAGATTCCTATTCATCACTTGAGATCATAAAGCACAATAGCAAACTTTGCCTTATAAATCCTAATTACGAGCTCTATTGAATGGTATTCACAATGTTCGTCAGTGTTATTCAATATTTTATGAATATTCTATAATAAATATCAAAATTTGAGTTAGGGTGGACTTGCTCAACCATGAGCTCAATTATCCTCGATATTTTGACAATTTAGACACTTTTGACAATTTTCAAACAAACACCTGGCCAACAAAAGTAAATGAATCATGTGAGAGATATAAGAGAGATATTATATTGTAAAACAATAAATGCATAATAAACCAAGCTTATCTGATCTTAAGTTTTAATATGAGTTTCCTCTGTGTTTGAAATAAAAGAGAGTGAATGAATATGTTTCCAATAAAAGTAATAAAACTAAACTTTCACCCTCGTATAATAGTAAATGGTATCTTTATAATAGCAATTAATAAAAATACAACATAAATTTGAAGAAAAAACGCAATCTAATAAAAAAACTTAATTCTTGGTTAGTGTTCATTATCATAACTTAATATTATTGTAATTAATATTTCTGAGAAAGTTTATAATCCTGATAATATCCAATTTTGTGAGTGACTAAAGCTTTGAGATGTCTGTGTGTGTGTTTTTAGCAGGAACTTGTACGACAATACAAATATTCTTGATAAGTTTCTAAATTAACTAAATCCCTTCCCAAATCCTTCGAATGCATCCATTTCGCCAAACTCATGCACAAATGCATACTTCTGTTTAAACAGGTTAATAATCTTTGCAATAGACGATGCCCCATTCAATGTTTAATCCCCAAAATATAATCCTGTCAGATCAAAATGCATGGCATTGTTGTGCAGTAGTTGCACATAGCTGAGCAAACAGCATCAAAAACTGAAGTGGATCTGACCAAATATTAACTAAACTGTGTTCAGAAATATTCAGAAATGCGGATCAGATGGGGTTTTGTTAATTGTTTTAATTGAATCAGTTGAACGTGTCTCCTGGTGGTGTTTCTTTAGTCTTGAGTTACAATTTAGTGTATGGGATTAAAACACTGCGACAACCCCAAAAAAGAATTAAACAATTTTCGCAAACTGCAAGTTCTGTGCAAATATTTATGTTGCAGAAAATTTTCTCTGGTTTTGCTGAGACACATTTCAAACTGTAAATTGCATAAACTTTATATTCTGCAAATGTTTGCTCTGGGTCGATGGAGTTTTATTGCGATTTTGGGATTATTTGATACAGCAACGCTTGTAAAATGAATATTTTCTGTCAAACTCATTTTAAACTTGATGCAGTACTGCAGTCTAATTTAATTAAAGCTTGAATTATTAATTTCTAGCATTTTTAATTTTAGAATGTCCATCCAGAATTTCATAATAATAATTCGACTCCAAAATTATATCTAGAGGGTGAATGAAGTTTCAAAACATTTTTAGCATTTATTTAGGTTGCCATAACATTTGCCTTTCGACAATCCTGTATTCATTCTAATATTAATGCGTGGCCTAAAGCTTCAAGCAGTAAATAAACATATCAAAATTCACAAGTATAATGCTTTGTATTCATCAATTATTAATTACCATTTTATTATCATATCTTTTTTGAATCGCAGCTATAATGACCACCGCGGTGTACATCGGACGTACATAGTTAATTATGGTTTAAATATCATTCACATCAAATATCACATAATATTCATAATTTAATGGTTTTATTGTTTTGTTATTAATATGCATCACAAAAATAGTCGTATCGTTCTCGTAATAAAACAGCGTTCAAAAATTAATTCAATAATTTGGGCAGGTTGTATGTATTTTCATGTTTTCCTCATCAGTTTTAATTAGATTTGGAGTTTAATGGCAAAATAATAATTTCTAATAAAGGCTCAACAAAAAAGCTAGTTCATAATTTTTGGCTTCACTGAATTTACTGGTACAACATGCAAAAATTTTTAATTAATAATTATTATTAGCATTTTAGATATTGTGATTTTAATAAAACTAATCATTTAATTTCCAGGGTCTTCCTGGTATGTAATATATTTACCTACACTAACAATTACATTTTTGTTGAATAGCAGTTTTGGGTTAATGCGATTTCAAATTAGTTGAAATATTTGAATTATTTTTATTACTTTTAACATCCGAGAGTCATCATCATTTAAATTAAATGTTCATCTTAGATGTTCGATGACAGTCCAAAAATTTACAGATTGAGATCACTCAAGCGTGAAATTTTTCGCTTCCTCCTCTGACCGTTGGTCGACACTTTATTGTTGAATTTTGTTAATAAAATTTCATCCTGTTTTGTAATTTTCTAGTTTGCAGAATTTTACTAAATTATGTTGAGGGGGTGACTTGGGAATTTGCACAAAAGAGTCACGAGACAAAGTGAAGAAGTGATAAATACTGAAGCGAGATCTGTTTGTTTTAATTGGAAAATGGTATTCCAACATAAATATAGAATGACTGGACGATAATCTTGCCATGTTTCTTCTAATCCTCATCAAGCGTTGAAGTATCCTGGTAAACAAATCTAGATAGTGTAGGGCAGAATCTTTCTGGAGTGAGTGAGCTTTTGTTCTGTGTCAATTTCTAGTGTACTCAATATGAAGAATGTGTGTTGAACAATTTCACATGAATACTGAGCCAAATAAATTACAAACCACATTCCATTTAAACTTGCACCAGCATTTACATAGAGCAAACAATTTTCTTAGAAAGCTATATTTACAATTTACTTAATGAAAATCCCTTTTCAATAATTGACTAACTACAAAGTGATAAATTTTCAACAAGAGATTGTTGCAGTGTCGAGGAGTGTTCCGTTAGTTGTTTCTCAACTAGAAACTCGTGAAAATATTTCAAGAATTATTATTTCAATCATATTATAACGTTATTCATACTTCTTTTCATACAGATCAAATCCACTTTATAAATATGTTTAAATTAAAAAAATGCGAGCCTTTTACATTTTGCATTTAAAGTCTTATAAGAGAGGTTCCTTTTCCAGCACGTGTTAAAGGTCATGTAAAACTTGTGGAACAGTCCCAATTGTAAATTGAGAAAGGGTTAAATTTACTATCAAAAGAAAGTTTGTGTAACATTCACCAACCTTCAACTATTTATGCAGCAACGTATGTGAGGAATTGTTTATCATGTGGTTAAGGACTAAGGAGGAAACTTAAATTGATTGAAATTTGTTCTAAGCAAATTTAAATTTCAAATAAATAAGGATAAGAATTTCGGTTGTTCTTTTGGTTTGAAAATTCTCAAGAATTGCTTTATGTAAATTTATGCAAAACTCTCCAACTTTTCCATTACAATTTTCAATTAATTTACTATCAAAGGCAAATTTACAGTTGCCAGCCAATATTAATAATTAACACGTCTTACAACTTTATATTATAATTTATAAGAAAGTAAATTTGCTGAATTGCGCTTCAGGGAGGTTCCTTTAGCATACGTGGATGGCTTAACTGTTACAATGTATTAATTGTAGAGATGTTGGCATAAATTGAATAAATTGTGTAAATTGTGTTTGATCACAAAGGATTGATTGGAGATTAATTGCTTTCAATGTTCCTAATGCTTTTCGTGATGTTAATGATTACAATGTATGCAAACGAAGTAGCGACGTGTGTGCTAATTTAATTTCACGTAGATTTGACAAAGTTTATCATATGTAGATCTTTCCATGAATTTGATGGCGAAATTGGGTTAATTGCAATTAAATTGTATTCATAGGTGGATTTTGTAATATCTTCTCAGAAATTCATTTAATTAATTTGAATGTTCAAGGAATAACGTCTATATTGACAAAGTAAAAAGTCTTTAATTCCCGTTCTTTAATTCACAAGATCTAAATCTCCACCAGCACACAAATCCAATGTGATTATAACAATCATAACAATTTATCACATATTGTGTATCACATCCGAAAAATCAAATGCTCTATACGTTTCAAATTTGGTTTAATTAATGTAACAAATTACATAATACGATAACTCAATCACAAGCAAATTGTGTATAACAAAAATGACAATTAAAATGCAATTACGGAGCACATAAATTTGGGACAAATTACTGAACCCAAAATTTCGGGTGAAATATTTGGGTTGCGTGTCTGGAACATATTAATTCAAAATACTGGATCCAGATCAAAAAATGAACCAAATTTAGCTCAATTGAACAGATTTAAATGTAATTTTGTAATTTGGTTGCACAATTAAATCAAAAATGCCAGGAAAATTAGGGAAGTAATTTGGAACACATTTTCAGGTGTTTCTTTATTGTTTTATTATGATGTTATAACATTGTTACAAGGGGTTGTTCCTATTTTATTACAAATGATCATCATTTTCAGTAGACGCCTATACTAGATATTTGTTTAGTTATTCCAGTTCAACATAAAGCCTCGCAATGAGATGGCTCTTGCCCCTTGGATTTACAGTAACACTTTCGGCATTTACTTCCATTTAGACTAAATAGACCAGGTCTAGGACAAATCTTTGTTTTAGGGAGCATCCAGTCTTCTGGTTTGCTTCTCATTCGATTATTCTTAGCCTTTTCAGCTGAAGATTCAGTAGAATATACCAAAATTACAAAAAACACAAAGAATAGTATAAAAAGATTGTTCATCCCAAAACTATGAATGAACTGGAACAGTTGACCGAAAGAAAAGTTGTGAAACGTTTCATTTCAAAAGTTCGCTTTGTTCCGGAAAATTCTGATTATTTTAATTAAATTTCCATGGAAAATGCTTTAACTGCACAATTTAGCATTTTCTACACTTGCAGTATTTTTTTGGTATTTAATGGAGTTTCCACAAATTTCCTCAGCAGTTTATTCATTCAAATTTCTCTTTATGGTTTATTGCTGAAATAACTAAGAAAACAAAAATGTGCTCAAAGAAAGAGTTCTTAGACCAACTGAACCAGCCATAAACCTTGCAGAACACAAAATTCTTGGAAGCTCGACAATGTCTTGCAATAAAAATATTATCTCTGAATTTTTATCATTTCTCCATTTCTCCAACGAATAACTACATGCACATAAAATACATAAATTTAGTAAATTTACACAGTGAATTTTGTTGGAAATTGTAGAATGAACATTTTTATTGTTTTCCCTATAATTCCGTTCATATTGAATAGATTAAATCAAAATATTCATTTTTTATGGACTTTTTACTACCTCAAGCTATCGCGCATTTGCTGTTTAAGTTAAATTGTGTATTTTACAGTTTTCACATCAGTTTGTTGATTTTTTATTTGTATTTTTAGGAAATCGATTGAGTTTTTTTTGGTTATTTTCTACTTCGCAATATTTTAAATGTTATCCGAGAATCTAATAAATTTTAAATCACCCTTTATTATTATTAAAGTCCTCCCGTAGTCCCGTATGAAAAAAAAATCATAACCGATTTCACACATGATTGGAGAATTTAAAAATTACATCGAAAATTATGCAAATTATTTTTAATCAATTTTAAACATCTCAAAAATTGCTTAATCAAGTGTGAAAAATGTAGCATAAAATTATTATGCAAATTTCTTCGCAATATTGCAAGTTTATTGACATTTATTGGACTAAGGAGTTTAATTGATTGCCTTTTGAAATTGAATGAATGTTAAAATGTTGAAAGGATTTGATTCAAATAGCGTCGTCATTAGCTATTCGGGAGTTGTTCCTTTGTATTCGCATTAAATTTATTTAATATATGCAGCACGTACATATGTTTGAGCACATAAATTTGAACCACGATGACATGTTTATGCTTTGTACGAACGCAATCTGTAAATTGATACAACAAACATCGAGCTAAATTTATGTGTAGTTTCAGATAAAGAGTTAAATTCTGTTCTCATGACTCTTGAAAGAGAAACTTTGACTGTTTTGAAGCCTTTTGATCGAGAGGAGTGAAGCAGAAGCAATATGGTATCGGATTACAAGGACGAGAAAGGGTTAATTTGGCTCGAGAGCTTGTCCAAAATGCATCCGGGCAACAGCTCAAACCAGAAATTTTCGCAGCATGAGATTTTTTAAGGAATGAATTTAAAATTTGCGCGGGAAACTTCAAAGCAACAAAAATACAAAAACAAACATATTTTGATTTTTGACGTTTCAAAAAAAAAAAAAAAATATTAAAATACTTTGTGAATGTGCTTTTAAATATTAAGAAATGGTGCCTTTAAATACCTCGCTGCTGGTCGAGCTTCAAGAACTAATGAAGCATAGAGGGAATGAAGGACTCGACAAAATAAATGAACGAGGAGGGGTTGATGGAATTGTGAAAAAATTGCAATCTTCAGAAAATGGGTTAAGTGGCAAGCAGGAAGATTTGGATCAAAGAAGATTACTTTTTGGGACTAATGTGATCCCACCCAAGCCTGCCAAATCTTTCTTAAAATTGCTTTGTGATGCACTGAAAGATGAAACACTAATTGTTTTAGAGGTAGCTGCTTTGGTGTCTCTTGCGCTTTCAGTTTACGAACAAGGTGACGATACTTCTGAAACAGGAACTTATGGATGGATTGAAGGAGTAGCTATTCTGACATCCGTGATGGTTGTCGTTTTTGTGACAGCATTCAATGATTTCTCTAAAGAAAAGCAATTCAGAAGTTTGCAGAACCGTTTAGAAGGTGAATACCACGCATTTGTTGTTCGAGGAGGTGAAACCGTTCAGGTTCTAATTGGTGATCTTGTTGTTGGAGATATTTGCCAAATCAAATATGGAGACTTGCTGCCAGCTGATGGAATTTTAATCAGAGGGAATGATATAAAGGTATATTTGTGATTTTGATGAATACTCAATTTATTATAAGCTGCTTTCTCAACCAGGTTGATGAATCATCAATAACTGGAGAGTCTGATCATGTTGTAAAAGCTCCTAAACTTGATATAATACTTCTGTCAGGAACTCATGTGATGGAAGGAAGTGGAAAAATGATAGTTACTGCCGTTGGACCAAATTCACAAGTTGGAATCATCTTTTCTCTGCTTGGTGCTGTTGTTTCTGAAGAAGAAGGAGCCAGAATAAGGAAGAAAAATATGAAAAAACGTAGCCATTCAAAGACTGTAAAAAAAGAGCCAACTCCTCCAAAGAAAGAGAAATCTGTTTTGCAAAACAAACTTACTAGGCTGGCAATTTTGATTGGTTACGCTGGCTCTGTAATTGCAGTACTGACAATTCTTATTCTCATGATCGAGTTCTGTGTAACCAAGTTTGTGTTTGAAAATCAATCTTGGCACAAGGAATACTTTAATGAGTTCGTGCAACGTTTCATTATTGGAGTTACTGTGTTGGTGGTTGCTGTGCCTGAAGGCTTACCTCTAGCTGTTACAATCTCACTCGCTTATTCTGTTAAGGTAATGATTGAGGTTAAAAATCACTTTAATAACAATTCTTTTACAACTTTCTCACTGTTTCTAGAAAATGATGAAGGACAACAATTTAGTGCGCCATTTGGATGCTTGTGAAACGATGGGAAATGCAACCACTATTTGCACGGATAAAACAGGAACGCTAACCACTAATAGAATGACTGTTGTAAAGTCTTTGATCTGCAAACAAATAATGGCGAAGACACCAAAAGTAGAAATATTGCCTAGTAAACTTGTAAACTTAATCGCTGAAGCCATTTCTATAAATACTACCTATACTTCTTTGATTAAGGTAAATATATATGCTCAAATTTTTTCGATAATTATATTTTAAAATTAAAATCGTAGCCATCAGCTGAAGGAGCAGATCTGCAAATTGGCAACAAGACAGAATGTGCTCTTCTAGCGTTTGTTCAAGCATTAGGAAAAAATTACCAGTCAATCAGGGAAGAAAATCCTGAACAGTCCTTCGTTCATGTCTACACTTTTAATTCTGATAGAAAGTCAATGAGCACAGTAATTAAACTTAAAGATGGTGGCTACAGATTATTCACTAAAGGAGCTTCAGAAATTGTTATCAAGAAGTAAGATCAAAACTATGTTACATTACCTCTATTAGTTAGTTAGTTAATTTGAGTTTATTAAGGTCCGTTCAACACTAAAGGTTATATTAGACCTAAATCAGTTACAATTTATTATGCATTGCTTGATTTGATGATTTGGAAACCTCTATTACTAAATAATTCCTACCTTTCAAGGTGCACCTTCATTTACGACCAAGAATCTCATTTGGAAGTTATAACATCCAGTATAGAAAAGCTACTAATGCATCAAATAAGTGCTGAGATAGCGTCTGAAGGATTGCGTACGATTTCAATTGCTTATCGTGATTACGTTTTAAAAGATCCGAAGCAAAACGAAACACTGCTTATTGATGGCGTAGAGCCAGATTGGCATGATGAGGAAACAACTGTTAGTAACTTGACCTGCTTATGTGTGGTAGGAATTGAAGATCCTTTGAGAGATGGAGTTACTGAAGCCATAAAACAATGCCAAGAAGCTGGAATAACTGTAAGAATGGTAACCGGCGATAATATTAACACTGCTCGAGCAATTGCAACCAAATGTGGGATCTATAAGCCCAAGCTCGATTTTCTAGTACTAGATGGGGCTGAGTTTAATAAGAGAATCAGAGATGAAAATGGAGATGTAAGATTTATATATTGTATTCCTAGCAAATAACCAATATTTTGTTATTAGATCAAGCAAGACTTAATGGACAATGTGTGGCCAAAACTCCGAGTACTTGCTCGATCATCACCAACTGACAAATACAACTTGGTCCAAGGAATAATTAACAGTGATATCAGCGCATCTCGGGAAGTTGTTGCAGTGACAGGAGATGGAACTAATGATGGACCAGCTCTTAGAAAAGCTGACGTTGGATTTGCAATGGGAATTGCTGGCACTGATGTTGCAAAAGAAGCATCAGATATCATTCTAACGGATGATAATTTCAGTTCGATCGTTAAAGCTGTCATGTGGGGAAGAAATGTTTATGATTCAATTTCCAAGTTTCTGCAATTTCAACTAACGGTGAACATTGTTGCTGTGCTCGTGGTTTTTGTTGGAGCTTGCACAATTCAAGATTCACCATTAAAAGTAATTGATATTTTGATTCTAGCGCAAGAATAAAATAAATTTCATAAATCTCCTTTCAGGCTGTGCAAATGCTTTGGGTAAACTTGATAATGGACACTTTGGCCTCGTTAGCTCTCTCTACTGAAGCTCCAACGCGTGAATTACTCCTCCGCAAGCCTTATGGTCGCACGCAGCCTCTAATTTCAGGAACCATGTTCAAGAACATCTTTGGTCAAGCTGTTTATCAACTTGCTGTCATCTTTGCGCTTTTATTTTCTGGTGATAAAATCTTGGACATTGAGAGTGGAATAGACAGTAAACTACATGGAAAACCAACTGTGCACTTTACAATAATTTTCAATACTTTCGTGTTGATGACACTGTTCAATGAAATCAATGCTCGAAAAATTCACGGCCAAAGGAATGTTTTTGAAGGATTTTTCACCAATCCTATTTTCTATGGAATTTGGATAGTAACATTCATTTCACAGGTAAACTATTTTATTTAGTTGTCACTCTCTTATAACGTTCAATTTAATTTAAGATCCTGATTGTTCAATTTGGTGGCATTGCCTTCTCAACTGCTCCATTAAGTATCAATGAATGGTTTTGGTGTATAATGCTTGGCATTTTAACTTTGCTGTGGGGCCAAATTGTCACATCAATTCCCAATAAAATATTTTCTTTCGGTAAATTTAAACATCGGGGATATATTGAAACTGCTGTGGAAAAAGAAGTGATTGATATGGAAACTGATGGAAAGTTCTTGTGGGTACGTGGATTTACGAGGGTTCGCACACAAGTGAGTAAAATAAAAGTATTTCTCAAAAATAGTTTCAATTATATCGATTATCTCTATTTTCAGCTTGGCGTGGTGAAAGCCTTTAGATCGCCTTTAGATGAAGTTATGGACCATAACGATTCTATGAGTGTTTATGAAGATGCAGAAGACTTTTCTGATATTGAACTTACAAATATTAACGTTTCAATGTAAATTTTTATGTTTTTAAATTTATTATTATTTTTTTGTTGATTCTAAAAAACTTCATTTTAGCAATTTTTTAAAATAAATTATATTTCTTAAACAATAGAAAATTTCTTATTAATCAGTTTGAATAAATGTTGACGCAATAATTGCAACATCTGTATCAACCTCGCAACCACTCAGCACCCTTTTTGAGCTCTGACAGTCAAAAAAGAGCATAGCAGAAGTGTTTGACTTGCTACTGTCCAAAAATGTCACCAGGAAAATGCTAAACTGTCGTTCAACAATTAAAATGGAATAGAATTAGATCCCAATATCACTTGTTTGAACAACATTTAAACAGTTTTTTATTTAATTTCATTATTTGGTTATTCGAGTTTAAATTGTAAATTGAATGGAATAACGAATCAAATTACCCCCATTAAAAAATTAAATCCGTATCAGCTTCGCAATTGCACTTGACTTTTATATGATTTGACATTTTTGTAATTTTTGGGTTGAAAATATAAAAAAGCGAGCAATTTCGAGAGTTTTCAGATTTCAAGTGTTTAAGCCGTTGTTCCAGTTGAGTTGCTAATTTATAATGTGCAATGGAATGGAAGTTGAAGCTTTAAAGTTGTCAACGAATTGTGAGTTTTAATTTAATGTGGGTATTATGGTTTTGCAGGTTTTGCATATTTTTTTGTTCGATACATACTTTTTGGTCTCGTATTGATTTAATTTCAGTTTAAAGAGAATAAAGGAAGTAATTTCAGCATTTCGTTTTAAAAGTTTATTGGTTTATTATTGAATTTTTCAACATTGGTAATAAGGCATTTAAATCCATTTCGAAACAAAAGTGAGCAATTTTCGATGTAAATCCAACCAATGGTCCTTTAAATTTTAAACTAATTTTTTTTGTGATTAAATATTTCTCTGCTGTACAAATTAATTCCTAATGGATAAATTTACATCCCTAAATTATATTATTTTAACCCTTTCCATCTTTTGCATTACATTTTGATTTTAATAGCAGAAGCACATATTAATTGACCACACATCTGATGCAAAATGATAATGATAAAATGCTGTATATGCTTCCGAGAGCATCAATTATTACAAACCATGCTTATTAGTTTGTAATGGATGCAACCAGGCCATCTGCTGTGATGTTACAACTTTTTTATCGAAATTATATCCTCATAAATGACACTCAAACATCAGTGGTGACTAAAGCGATGTTTGCTACACACGAGGCACCAAATATTTCTACACCCAACACAGGCTACTTCACAACTTTGTCATATTTCATTTGAACAAATAATTTATGCAGTCGATGCACGTAATGCTAATTGGAATGACATATGCTTTGAATGAAACAAACAAATTTACTCGAATATGCATTTTCAATTATTCACCGATTTATGTGGATTTTGTGTGATTCTAGGAAAACTAATAATATTTTAATGTAGCGCGGAAATGTATGTTTTAATGTATTATTGCAGAATCCATTTATAAATCAAACAAATTGTCCAATAAATTTCAGTCAAGCAAAATTACTGAAATGAGTTTTTTAATAATTTCTTCAACAAACAATAAATTCAATCATATTATCGCTTTTAGAACTTAATAGAAAGTTATGTTAAGACCTTTACAAGTAAAATTGAACTGTTAGAAGTATTTTCTATTAGTTATAATAATAACCCTAGCTAAAATAACTTGCTGAAAAGATTTATAGAAGAAACTGCTTTTAACAGTGAACCAAAAACTATTTTAGTATTTTCTATGTAAAAGCTGAACTTAATGAAAAAGTAAATAAAGATGACATCTGTGGAAATTCCCAGTCTTTCTAAAGAAACTTCATGAATTTTCATTCTGGTGAGCTCATGTATAAATGCATGAAAATTTAATAAACTTGCATGTTAGTCGAGGTTTTTCCATTTTGATAGAAGAAAAGATAATAAGGAAAATTCTTTTTTCGAAATTATGAAATGACTTTGCTGCTTTTTTTGTGGTGAACTTGTTGCTTTTTGTATTTTTCCGTTTAATACAATATTTATGTATGTAATTCTGAGTCTTTCCATAGAACAAAGGATGCAGCTTGCAAAAACCATCAAAAATTCGCTAGAGTTTAAATTCCCTTGAACTATTCCATGAAATCAAATGTCGTTGGAATACTGTTTTACTTTTCTTGTGACATTTACTTACAAGTACTGATTTCAGGTGAAGTTTGGAGTTGACGAGTGATATCTATTAATAATATATTCATGAGTTGTTCTGTACAGAATTTTAATTTTAGAATCGGAAACGTAAAATGTTATTAATTTTCCAGAAATTCGATCGATATGATCAAAATCAGGTTCTCACCTCCAATACCCACAATAATCAAAATACTCCAACTGTATCAGCACAAAAAGTATTTGTTTGAAATTTATAAATAAACTTCCGTTTCATATGCGATGCGGCAGTTTTGCTTTTGCAAAGAGCTTCTCTTTGGCATCTGAAGATGTAACAAAAGGCGAAGGAATAATAATGTTTCTGCATCAAAAGCATCAAAGTGATTCAAAGTGAATGTTCATTGTGGTTGATTAATTCCTGAGTCGCGTTTTCCTATTTTACCGAAAACTTTATACATTTATTTTCAATTTACTTTGTCATCTGAGTGCATGAATATTTAATCCGCCTTACCTATTTGGTTTATTTTACTGGATTTCTTGTATATATTTGGTGTTGCCTTTGCCATATACGTGGATGTTTTTTGGTGGATTTCAAAGACAGGTGAATAACCTTCGGCACTTTTAGTAAATAAGGCAACTCATCCAAAAAGTTATTTAAAATTATGTGGATTCAATGAACTTTCTACTAATTCAAAATACTTTATGAAATACTTGTAATTTGGATCTCTACGTTATTTATGATTCCTGAATTATCAGAAAAAATGATCAAAAGTTGAAACATTTTTCAGGCTATCATAGGGATCTGTGTTTAGTGGCAGAATAAAAAATCGCACAAATATATCAAACGAGAATAAAACTTCCAATTATATTTCTCAACAATTGATTCAATTAAACCAAAACAAAATTGATGGATCAAAGAGCTTCCACAGTATTTCCACAAAGAATGAAGAACAAGGATTTTTGCGCTTGGCAAAAAGCAAAAAAACAGCGAAATGAACAATTCCTGTGAAAAATGATACAAAAGTACAATGCAGTGTAAAAAGTACAGAGAGTAACTCAACCAGGAATATAAAAGTGAAGGATTTTAATTAAAATTATTTAAAAGATTTTTTTGCAGGAAACAATGAATTTTTCTGTTCTATAGTTCCAAAAGAGACTCAAAGGCAAATGATGTAAAGACAACTCGTATATTGCCAGCCATATTTTTATATTTGCATACAAATGGAAAATATGATACAATTTTTATTTACTTTGATGTTTTTCATTTTTGCATGTAAAAGCCAAAAATGTATACAAATATGATGCGGAAAAAATTGTCATGAAAATGATAAAATCTATGGAAAATGTGAAATGCATGAAATGCATGAAAAAAGTGAATTAATTAATTTAATTGTTTTATCGGCTGGTCATCTAAAAAGTTATTAGCATTTTTATAGCTTTTTGATGAAAAAGTTATTAAGTATAAATTCTGTTTGGACAATGACCACCAGCCATGAACTCTAAAATTGACCATAAGTACGTAATAGAGCGAGAAGTTTTAAAAAGGACATTACACAATTTTTTGTATCGGCTTCAAATATTTGAGTTTGAGTTCAATCAATTAAGTTTTGGATTTATTGCTCGATGGAAAAAGTCAATGGACTTCCATTTCTACACTGTTAAACATTATTTTGTGTGTGTTAATTTATGATTGTGTGGATTGATTCAATAAAAGTTTTCTAAAAAATATTCGAAGTCTAAATGCACCTCCAAAATAATTGTTTATTCAACAAACCATTTTAGTGACAAAAAAATTGTTCCATAAATATTGAATTTTCTAAATTTGTCACGCAATTTCAATTTTATAATATTTATTCATTGTTGGGGAGTGAAGGCACACGCGAAACCATCAAAAAATTAAAAATGCATCAGATAAACATCAGATCGGAGTTGATGGGTTGTTCGGGAATTAATATTAAAATTACAAGAATTACAGAATTTTCATAAATTAGATTGCAGCGGATTAAACATATCAGTAAGTACAATTTTAATAGAAATTTACGAAAAAGTTAGTAACGGTTGGCTTGATTTTGTGTTTTTAATTTACGTAGTCTCTGGTGTTGCTTTTTTTGTAAAATCATGCAACATATTTATTCAGTTTGACAATTTGATGACATTTGTTTTTAGGATTTAATCCTTTTTTTAAGTTTTTTGTCCATTGAGTAAGTGGTACATTTTTAAATACGCAATATGTTTCAATGATTTAAATATTTTAAAGTGAATTTAATAGAACTGCAAATTTCTTGTCATTCCTGATGTTTTTTTTTTATCAATAATAAGTTCAACTGTTGATTGTGAGTATTTTCCATAATTTAGAAAATATTTTTTATTACCCTTATAAAATTTCTGGTAATGATACAAAAACATATCAAAGACTTTTTATTATTCCTTATTCCCATTTCTTACATTAAAACAAATTTTACGATCCTAAGCCGTCCCTTGAACCTGTTTTTATTTCTAATGTCCAGAAGCATGTTTTTAATCCTTAAAATTGACCTTTCCTTAAATTATTCTATCCCTTCTTTAGCTTAAAACTTCAAGCATTTCCTACCAAGTATCGTAAGTCAACGATGACATTTAATTACGAAAATACGCTGTTAACAAATGAATGAAATAATCATATCAAATCGTTGTCAAGCAAATGTCAGTTTCTCACGACAATAAGGTATAAGCAGCATAAGCTTCCATCCTTTCAGTCCTTTTATTCCTTTGCGTCTGAATTCTCCCTACCTATCATAAAACACAAATCCCTGTGTGGCCAGTGTTTGCTGGTCATCTTGTTTGCCTTCCAAACATTTAAAAATAATTATCTGGACAATAAAAATGTCACGAAAACGGACTTTATTGTGTTGGAAAGCAATAAATTGAAAGATTTTGATTTGTTTGTTCAGGCATACTTTTATGGTACAGGATTTTGGTTTACGAGTTCAATTTTGTAATTTCTCAAGAAAGAGTGAAACAGTATTTAAAAAGCGTAGCGAAATGCGCCAAAAGCTAAACAAATATTTTATTTGGAAATTGTATGTTTTATTACATTTTTATATCTTTTGAGCTACTTTTTTGGATAAAAACGAGTAAAAGCATAAATTGCTTCAAACGTTCAAAATATGAATCGAGAAAATCCCTTGATTCTAAAGAAATCTTGCATGGGTTTGACTTTCTTAGTTTCTTGCAACATTTCACAGTTATTTAACGCAATTTGAAACAAGTAAATTGATATTTTTTGAACAATCACGAATTCATAATTTTTCATTGCAGAATGTAGAAAAATATACAAAGAAGAACTCTATAAAATTTTGCCATAAAATTCAACAGAAATTTTAGAAGGATTAAAATTGAATGACTCGTCAAAAAGATGCCCTGAGATTTTGCCATTAGTTTTGTTACAAAAATTTTAGTTTATCAAAATAGCAGAGAACTGAAATACTGTTGAACCCAGAAAGTCATATTTTAGGGGTGAATGAGTGAATCTCGGGTGAATCGTTTTTAAGGATGAAACTTGTAAAATTTACCACTATTTTGCCAAACAAAGACTTAGGGGTGTTAAGTAGAATCATGTAGAATTTTGGAATTACTGAATGGCACGGCATAAAAAAGAACTTCCTTGTTGAACCCGATTATCCTTCTAATGATTACAACTTACAAGGAAAGAGCACCCTTCACTAAACTTCACTTTAAAATCAATAAAAATATTTCAAATAAAAATAAACAGATTTTTTCAGGAATATTTGCGAAAGGATCAAAATTCTCAGGCGCTAACCCCTTGGCACACCATAAGTCCTTAAGATCCTTAAACTAATAAAATTGATGAAATTGGCAAAAATGCATCAACATTTAAAAGTTTTTTAGAATGATAAAAAATGTCTAATAAAATCATTTTTCACAATAAAAACATTTTCGCGACAACAAAATACCCGCATTAACTGAAATAAATGAATTAGATAAAAACCAGACAATTCGCCATCCTTTTTTTATGTAAAAAATTGAATTGTTTAAAAATTTTATTTAATGGATTTTCTTCATTTCTCAAACTAGAAACCGTCACATTAAAAAAGGGTGAATTTTGAGAACTTTAAAATATAAATTGATGATCGTTGTGACAATAAAAATGTCCGTTTGATTTTGTTTTTTATATTTACACAATAAATGAAATAAACGCGAGAATCAACTGAAAAGTGTTTCTGAGCTCTTCAAATTGATTTGGTAATGAAGATTAATTGATTGATGAGCAATCGTATTGGTGGCAGATTTTTTGATTAATTTAATGTGGATAATTTTAAAACCTAGTCGTTAAACATTGATTCTTAAAAATTATCCACGGCAATCCATTATTCCTTTAATTTTGTAAAATAGGGATCTTGAAAGTCTTCAATGAATAAAGAACAAGATTGTCCTTTGAATCCTTAATACTTCCTCATTATCCCAAATATCACCAAGTCTTATCTCTTTAAAGCATGTAGCGAAACGTGTTAATTTATGTAAAGATTTCTAATAAATTGACTGCCATGAATCTCCCAAACAACGCAAATGACCATCATTAATTAGAGCATTATCTGCTGATTACACACATTTTCCACTCTAATCTGAAAATGACTCACACATGTCATCATGTCATTGAAAAATCCTATTCATACATGGAATATCCACAATCCACATGCTAATCAATTAAATATATGCAAATGGTTCAAATGGTAATTAACAATTCAAGCCTTCCATTAATAATCCAAAATTGAAAATTCGGAAAATAAAGCAAATATGGGAAACTCTGAAATATCTGGGAAATGCTTATTCTTTGTGCTCAGCTCTCGAGGTAGAATCCAGTTAATCTCTCTAGATTAAAATCCTTTAGATTTTGTAGTTTTGATTCAAAGCTCACCCTCTTCATATTTAATTCAAAATATTTCAAATCAGAACGAATGAAGATAAAGCTCAGCTTCTTTGTTTAGCTGAATGTGTTTTATGCAGATTAAGATGGTGTAATGCTGTAATGCTTACTGGACATTCTATTTGGATCATTGAACACTATGCTTGACAGGAAAATGCAAATTTATTTGGAAATTTTACACAAAATACGAGACAATGGCAGTTTTCGTTATTAATGTTGAAAGGTTTTTGCGGGTAGAAATTCTATCATATTAAAATAAATACTTCAGGAATAGAGGATATGTTTGGTTTGTTGAATTTTGTCTGGCTTGGTCATTGATTGAACATCATCTCAGATTTATTTAGGAAGGTTTGAAAATCATTCTTAAATTATTCTTAAATTTTGTTGCCATGTAAAAATGTACTTATCAATCAAATTTTTACAACTCATGAATTAATATTTATATTGGAATTTTCCAGTAACACATTCGAGTGCTAAACGACTCTTAATGAAGCTATAAAGGCACGATAAGAGTAGAAATTATGAACAAAACCATTATTTATTTCCGCTCATAAAAATAGTAAAGGAAATTTTACGAAAGCTTTTCAATGGAAATGCATATCAAATCAAACATTAAACAGACTGAAGTAAAAAGAAACAACAAGCGATATAAATGCATACAAAAGTATTATTTGCATTTTTAACGATTTGTTGATAAAAATTAATTAAAATGCTTATGCTTTTTGTTATCGTATCCTTCTCCAAACTCAAACAGCAATTTCCACTGCATAAATATTGCATATAACAGATGTTCGTCAGCTTGTACTTGAACCAAAGCTAATTAAATGGAACCTTGACTTTTACCTCATGCGATTGTATCATGGATCTTGCTGTATTTTATGTTCTGTGCTTTGCAGTTTGCTGTTTTTGCATATTTTTTGCAACCTTCGTTCAATATGATTCGAGTTGGCTCGAGTTGCCTTTGAATATGCTTTGAATTAGCTTGTGCTTGGAATTGACTGCATCGAAATGCGCTCGTGCCATTGTGTTTGAACGTTCAAGATGCAAAATATTTGCAAAATGTTCATGACAACAGTGGAAATATTGACGGGTATTTTGAATTATATGTTGTTGAAAATGCATGGAAATTGAAATCTGTAGATGAAAATATAGAATTATTTTTCAAGTTTATAATAATAATAGAGAATTTCATATTTTATCTTATTGTATTTTTTGTTGTATTGTAAGATTCAACATTGATTTAAATTTCTATTATAATAAATTTGAGTAATATTCATAGACTAGGGAAAAATTGTGATGTTTGGTTAAATTTATTAAAAATATTTTCTGATCACAATTTATTTTGAACAATCAATCGTGAAACGAATTGGCAGAAATATAGAAGTTACAAAGCAACGATGAAGTGTTAATTTAAAACAATATCTATGGCAAGGTAGTTTTTTGATGCTTTCTTGATACAATCATAGATGATAAACATCGATGATAGTTTCCCTAAAACTTTCTCATAGCACAGAATTCGGAAACAAAGCGATACTAAACAATCAAAGTTAATTAAAATGGGTTTAGTTCTTGGAAAAACCTGAGATCATCTGAGATGTTGTCATGTTCCGATATATTTGCAGAAAATGTTGTACAAACATCTTTCAGATTAAGTATTGACCCAAAAACACATTGGATAAAACAATATATTTAGGGACTAAAACTAATTAACTAATTAACTCTTAGCTGTGCTATCTTTTCTGATGACACGAAAGTTGATTTACTTTAATGAAATATAATGAAACAATAGAATAAACTAGAGATATACATGTAAGGTTTTCATCAAGCCAAAAATTAATAAAAAACAAATGCTACAAAAAAAATAACAAAACTTGAAATTTGAGGATGCCCAAAATATATTTTAAAATCCATTTGGCACCCCAAATCGATTCCTAATTTTTCAACTCTGCACAATAAAAACATTAAAATAATTAACCCTTTCATTGGAAGCAAAATGAATTGTTTTCTTTTGATTCGAATCAATAAATATTTTCGATTAAACCCAATCGAGTGTTGTAAAATTGTGTAAAATGAAAATCCCGAAAATTTATTGCTATTTTATAGCGTGTTCCCAGATTGTTCCATTATAATTCTATAATTTGCTATAGTTCAAAGGGTTCAAGTATGTGCACTCAGCCTGGAAATTTAATTCAATTAAAATCCAAAAGGCAAATCGATAAATTATCCGACACTTTAAAATTTTAAAATTGGATTTTCATGGATTCACTTTTCCACCAAATGTCATCAATAAAATTAATCAAATAGAAAAAATTTTGTTGCCTTTTTATTATTTTATTATTCGAGTATTATTTTATTATATTTTTTGTGCAGCTTGTGGGATATATCTTCAAAGATATATATCTATATAATATTTTATCAACGAGGAAATTCATAACTTGGATTCATTTTTTACACGTGAGACTGTATCAAAGTATTCTGGAGTTCATATTCTCGCTATTTTTCCATTTCTATTCTACAATATGTATAGTACAATGGCAAAATCATATTTACCAGCAGCAGCCAAACTGTTTCAAAATTATTATCATCCAAAAGTGTAAATCGGTGTTGTAACGCTTATCTAAAATATTTGAGATATATAAAAAATGCAATATTTAAAAACTCGTTAAAGATCCTAAAAAATAGCACTCACCTATCGATTCCTCATAAAACTTTTAAACTATCTCAACCTTTTGAATCCAAGATTTTCTAAATTTGATTCCACAAAGTCGCTACACAAAAGCGCAACATTGTGTACGGTCTTTTATTGCATTTCAAAATGATAAAATTCAAAAAAATGGGTTATTGTTTCGTTTTGATAGTTTTATTTGGTGTGAATGAAAAAGTTAATCTTTTCAAGAGCAGCATTGCTGGTTTTCATGCTCGCTTTGCGCCAAATCGAACAAAGAACTGAAAATATGAAATAAGCGTAAAAACATAAACACGGATACAATGTTGTTGCTGTAACAATCTCTGATATTACCGTCCTCAAACTATTTCTTTTCATGCTTCTTATGAAGTGTTAAATAGTTTTTATAACGTCGTAAATCTTGAAACACTTACTATTCTTTGAGAACAAATTATAGGTTGAAATGGTCTAACTATGCAATTCATTATCCCATAATTTTACTTAACCGATAAAACTCTTTCAAAGCGCGTAACATTGGAAGTTGTTGTGAACCGCTGTTGGATGCAACATTTAAATTTAATGACATTAATAAAAAAATGGTACATTGTTGAGCGTTTTCTTTTTGGAAACAATACATAATCTTTCGCCAACCACCTTTGGCCCACCAGCTGGGGCAATGTGGCCAATTCTCTGTGTAAAATACTCTCGTAGAGTCCGCCAGCAGCTTATGGGATGATCTAGTAGCTCCTGCTCTTTTTTTTGGGAAGGTTTAATTTTTATCAAAATTATCAGATTTTGCTTTTTTGCTGAATTGAAGAATGTAGTAAGATTGGAGCCAAAGAAAGATACCATTTTTGATTAAAATAATTGTTGACACTGCTCTACACAATAGCCTTCAAATACATAACACGGACAAATGTCCACGTGAAAAATCAAACGGCGCTTTTGAGGGGATAAAGAAGAAAAAATCTCAAGATATTGTAATCTGCAGAAGAAATTGTTATTTGCAAAAGAAAACTAGTTGTGCAGCTTGTGAGCTGAGCAGGACTTCTCCGCTAACGTGGAACTGTGTTTTAATTTTTAATTCCTTTAACTGAGATATTATATCTAACATATATCCCGCGCGGCATCTGTTGGTTTAAATCACGAATACCCTATTTCTTTTATTTTCTGGGCGAATCATGAGATTCTAAGACTTTATCAAAAAAAAAGTTGTCTGGTACCACCAGATGACTCCCCAGATGACTCCCAGCAGATAGTGGACCAAACATCGATGCAATTCTTGACTAAACTTATTATTCTAAACATTTTTCCTGAAGCAACCCATGTTGCATCTTTAATCTTTCTCTTTTTTTGGAGCTGAGAGTAAGCGGTACCAGACTGATCCTCCGAAAAAATAATTTTTATAATTTTCTGGACAAATTATGAGAATTTAAGACTTTTTCAAAAAAAAGTTGTCTGGTACCACCAGATGACCCCCAGATGATTCCCAGCAGGTAGTGGACCACACATCCATACATTTCTCGACTCAACTCATCAGCCCAAACATTTTTTCTGAAGTAACCACAGCTGTATCTCTAGTTTAAAAAAATAAAAAATTTTTTTGTATGAAAAACCCGACTTTGGGTCACGGAAGTGGTGCTGGTGACCTAACATGTAAAGTCGCCATCACCAAAAATATCAGGTGCACGATGGGAAGAGATATCAAGTCGATTGGCATCAAAAAATCCGGAATCGGTTCGGTGGGAGGTCAGATCGAGCGTTTACAGTAATACACCGGAAATTCCACCGGACATCCGGCCCTTAGTTTTTCGCATGGCACGGGTCAGGGGCTCAAAAATTTCCGGATTTGTTTTCACAGGAATTTTCTTCAACTCAATACGGACAAAAAAAATACTGGATATTTTTGAGATTTGTTTACAGGGAAGTCAGGAAAAATCAGATAAGGTTTAAAAACCCTGAAAATGCTGGGACGAAAACAATACTTCTCCGTTTTTGCGGAGAAGTAAAAAGGAAAACAACAACATCGTCTAGCAATTGCGTTAATTAAATGTTTCAAAATCTGATATCATTAAAGATACTAGAGATAAAAAGAATTCGATAGATTTTAAGATTCCGTAGTTCCCTTAAAGGGCCAACAAATATTAATTATAATTAAATGAACGGTGATAATATTGAATTCTAGAAATGAAACTATATTTAGTGCAAAGAAGTATTTATGTGCAGATGCACGTGCAAATATGAGCCACGTGCCTCATTAATGACCATTGAAAGTAAATTAATGCCAACATTACCAGCAAACGAAACAATAAAACTGATATGATAACAAACAATTACTGCAGTTTGCTGTGGTTTAAGTGGTAAATTACATACATGCACCACATCGGCCATTAGCAGTAATCAAACATGCTTGATGCAAGCCTCTTGTTTCAACAACTCAAAGTCATTACACACTTTTTTCGGATGTTTGTTTAGTTATTCATTATTATTCATTTATTCATTATTTGAAGTTGTAGTGTGAAATTGGATATTAATTTGAAAAGTATGACAACTTCAAATCTATGATTTAATATTTTTTGTGAAATTACTGCTTGTATTTATTGATTTCACTCTTTTTCCTAAAAAGATACAATTAACCATTCACAAAGGTTAACCAAATATTCATTTTCAGCAGTTAACCAAAACATTTAATTGCAAAATTACTTACTCATAGTCGATCAGATAAAAACAGGATTTTTCTCGACGGCATAAAGATACATAAAATAAACATAACAAAGCAAATAAAACTATTATGATGTGCTCATAAAACATATTACTGATATTATATTCTCGGGTTTTGTTGATACATAAAATTGTTTACTTTTATGTGATATGCTCCAACATACAAACCGTCTATGCTTTGGTGTATCGGTATCGATAAAGTTCAGCTTTTATGGGCATCACATCATCTTGAATCCTTCTGCATCATGGAAATAATAAATTGTGTATTTTATGGCAACATGTAGGTTAATATATTCAAATAAATATAGGATGCTTAATTTTTGGCTTGATGGTCGATATAATGGGAAGTTTGATGGAAGGACAACAATAAATATCGGCTTTTGTTCACTTTTTCATAGTAAGTATATGAGATGTTAAGACATTCCGAATACTTTTAGCATGTAATCAAATCAAAAGTATCTCTTGGGAAGTTGTCTAATAAGATTTGGATGACATTCGAGCGTAATAACGATTGGTAACTACAACATTTGATCTACAATTGGATTAGAATTGGGTGAGCAGCCAGATGAACCTAAAAAACTGAATCTACCCCAGGAAACCAGGTCGGAACGCCATGCCAATAAATCATTCCACTCAGAATTCCGACACATTCTGAGTGTTAGAATTCTAGTATTCATTCAGAGTAGCGTTCCACTCTGCATGCCACTCTGAATGCTGAATGCATGCAACTTAGAATGATTATTAGAACCATTTTGAAAAAAATATTTTTAATGATTTTCTCACGAATTACTGTATTATTTGGTGTAAATTTGACATATTTTTATAAACTGAACGATAAAATTGTGATAAACAACTAAAATATCAATGAAAATATTTGATAGCTGATCGATATAAGTCGGAATGAACTCAGAATGCAACTCCGAATGAATGTCAGTATAAACACGGCGTGCAACTCAGAATGAATGTTAGAATGAATTCAGAATGAAAGTTAGAATGAATTTCATTCTGAAAATTCATTCTACTCTGCATGATTGTGGAATGATTTTTGTAGACTCGGAATGCCATGTTGAATGCAGAGTGGAATGATTTCGAGCATTCCGACGTTCTGAAATTTCATGCAGAGTGGCATGCCGATTCATGCCAACTGGTTTCCTGGGTACCACATATATCAAAATACTTTGGATGAACCCACTAAAACCCATCCCGAATTTTGGTTTTGCTGACATTTCGGAAATAAATAGTTAGTGAAAATCTGCTTGATTAAGAGTGGGATTGGTAAAAACTAGTATTATATGGACATTAGAAGGTGCTCAACTAAAATAAATAAGTGATTTAGAGTGAAATTAGTAGAGAAATCAATGACAAAAAAAATCTTTACTGAATAACTGAGCAAAACCATTCAGTTCAGCATTCAAATTAAAAAAAATTGATAGATAAGTTCAAGTCCTTTTCCGTGAAACTACATTATACCAGACAAACGCGTAATTACCAAGATAACAAGCCAAAATAACATAACTCTCGAACACAAACAGTTTATTGTCCTGATATACATAGATTATCATTGTTGTGGAATTAATTGCCAAAATAACATTCGGAAATTGGATTATATTGCTTGGCGTTGGCAAAAGTTGGCAATTTATTATTTCTGTGGCAAATAGAACAGATTTATGGTGGAAAACTGCAAACAAACTTTCGGGAGTATCTTTTCCTATGCTTTGATTTTCCTCTACAGCTTTACAATTATTTATGAGGTTCCATTACGTGAGAAGCAAGCATGTTTTCAAAAGAAATACTTTTTTATTAAATTTCTGCATTTTCTCCAATTTTTGTACATTATTTTACCCTTTTTTCTAGCTGCGAGGTTTAAATAAAGAATAAAGCATAAGTAGGTGTTTGTGGCCGCAAATTGGCCAAATCGGTATTTGAGCACAAAAGCGTGAAATTCAATTTCAAACTCTTTTGCACACTCTTCAAACAAATCGTGTTATTAAATCCTTTCAATTGGTATTTGGGCTTTATCGATGAGAATATTTGGATTTAATTCAGAATTGTAGAAATGAACAGGAAAGGGTCATGATCAGTTTATGCTGAAAATATATTGCGATGTAATTTTATGATAACAAAATAAAAGAGCATAGTTTGGACTTGATGTAATCATGTAAAGGTTTTTGCGCATCCAGTAACGCAATCAAAATATTTTCTTTTTACTCATTATTCGCTTCAATAAATGTTTTGATAGGGTGTGAAGTTTTAGGCGAATTTATTGTAAATCAATTTAATCTCCGCCAGATTTTTTTCAATTTGCTGCTTATCCATTGATTTACTATGTGTTTATTTTGAACGCTTCTGTTTTTTTTAAATGAACAGTTTGTAAATATATTATTGGTAATTAAATGATTGTAAATTGTAAAACGTTTCGTCACATAATATTAATTTGAGCGAGAAAATGAAAACTTAAAACTAATTTTAAATATAATAAAATTGTGCTAATTTTCCAATTTCGAGGGATACAATAATTTGAAATTTGTTGCATGCAAAACATTTACAACAACCAAGCACTAAACATTTGAAAATCGTAACCATGCGCATTTATCAGTAACAACAACGTGCCAGTGCAACAATATTTGTTGAATGTGCTGTAAAACATCAACGATTGAAACACCATGGGGAAACTGTTATGCATCATGAGCATCAGTGTAACATGTAAGCAACACAAATTGCCACAAAATACCTTGTTTCAATGCTTTTTGTTATGTTGCTTGCTTCCTATGTTTTTCATTGATCAACAATATTTCTGTTGTTTCACAAAAACTCTACAAAACTCTGAAAAACTCTACGAAATGCTGAAAAACTTTGTTTGAGAAACCCGACGCTTGGTTTTCTCGCTTTCTGGTTGGCTGTTTGGTTAGGGAAAAAATTGTTAAAATTTAGGGAAGACTTCTGAATACTTTATGTTGTGGAAGAAGGAAAAAGGATGCTCCTCTGTTTCATTTTTTTTCGGGTAATGGAAAAACTTGAGGAAATCAAGAGGCGTAGGAAAAATGCCTTTGAATTTTTTTTAAATGGGCCATTCTTATTTTGATTCGTCGATAGAGCTTACAAGTTTTCTTACTACGCATATAAAAGGATTTTCATTTGAGAATTATGGCCGACGGAGTTTTATTAGGAGTTTTCTAGATATTTTCATTAGTGAGGCCATTTTTGAAAATTTTGATCATTATCTGTACTAAGATCATATTTCGAAATCTCTCAATATAATTCCGACATAATATCTGCGGCTTTAGCAACTGTGATTTTGATTTCTTACAGAATGAAGATAACATATTCATGCGTTATGTAATAATATCAAACAAGCAACAACACGTTTTATAAAAATTCTAGCAGAATACGTGAAGCATACATTTTACACTTACAGCACAAATCAATTTTACGTTCTTCTTTTCATGAATATTTTTCAGTAAAAAAACCTAATGAGTATGACCAATAAAAGATAATAAATTTAATTTTTTGAATCATTAAACATAATGGTTTGATTATGAATTTGGGTCAATTTTGAAGTGTGCTACAAGTCACATAATTTTAATCTTACAACCAAAACTTGATTATTATATTTGAAAAGTTTAAAATTTCTTTGATCTCTAACCCTTTAGTTAAATTAGAACCAATAATCTTCAATGATTTTAGTCCATTATTTTTAATCTTGTGTGTAGTTTTAATAGCATTTTAATAGTACGGTACTATTTAGGTCAATTGCTTATCATATTGAATGGATTTCAAGCTATAGATTTTGGTTAAAATTAATCTAATGAACATTAGTTTTGGTTATGCGTAATAGTTTTAATTTCATTATTAAGAAATCAAACTTAATCAGAAATTAAATTGAAAGATCCATTATCTTGATAAAGTTTAAAAGTTCATCTATGTATTTTGATTTAAATTAATAGCTTAACTTTATCATAATAGTTTAACTTCATCATGACAGCAACGCCAACTTATAAAGTAAGACGTTATTGGTTGACCTTCTAGATTTTACTGCAATTTGCGGGTATCCTTTTTGAAGTTTAGCTACCAGATAAGAATATAAAGCGAATTTGTTCTGAAGCAGCAAAAAGTGCATAATATTTTTATGAGCTTCCATAGCGTAACCAATGAATTAAAATGCTTAATTTTGCATGCTTCCCTTCCAAGTAATTTTGCATAGTTTTTTACTGGCCATTAAATAGTTGTTTTGAAGGATACCTAAAATAGATGGGATTTTTTGCTAATTAAAATTTTAAGGATGATAAAATGCAATGAAATCCCTTGGAGCATAGAAAATCAAGCTCAAAAGTATTCATTGCGAAAATTGCATTAACTTAAAATTGTTACTCACTTCTTATGATCTACAGTTTTTAAACATTGAAATGCTTTTAGATACATATTTTCCTTTGTAAGGGTGTTCATAAATAAAAATAAATGCTTTAGTTCTAAAATTATTATTCAGAAAAAATTTCTTAAGGTTATTTTTTCACATTAAATAAAGCAATTATGCATGAAAGATCTTTATGATGTATGCAAGTAGTCGGTTTCTTTTCCAAAACATTGAAATAATATTTATTGTTTAACTTTATTTACAAGAGAAACAAAATAAAATCCAGTTGACAAAAGGTTGTAAATGATTTTACTGAAATATAAGATGTTGCAACATTAAACATTGCAACATTCTCAGTTGATTAATCATGAGGTGATTCATTTCTACAAATGAAAATAAATTGTTTGAAACTGTCAATAGTGTACAAGTTTTTACTTTTCAGTTTCGCTGTGATGTCACAATATCAAGAAATGGGAAACTTTCAATAAACAACAGCTACCGTAGTTCACTCACATCATTCAATCAACAAAATCCGTTTCAATAAATTGAAAAATTTCAGAAACAGCTAATTATTTTTCCATTTGTAGTGCTACCGTAGTTCATCCTTCAAGAATTGAAATTTTGGCCAAATAAAAGGTTTTTTGCTATTCAGATGTTTTAAAAATATTTTCATTTTGTATGGGAAAATGATAGTTTGCACTACAGGTACTCATTCAATCAACAAAATCCGCGGCCTTGACTGCAGTATAGTAGTGATTGACTACACTAATTACTTCTACATGCAAATTAACGATGCACACTATTGAAAAAAGTCGCAAAAAAGAAAATACTCGACAAAATACACAAAGTAATAATTAAATTGAGAATATGTGACGACTAAAAATAATAATTTATCAAAAATATTTGAGCATTGATTAATGAACTTTATGGTTTTGAAATTTCACTGGGTATCACGAACTTCATCAACTATAACAATATTTGAACTTTGAAGACACAAAAGTTGTGCTGTGGATTAGCATATGAATTTGTTTTAGGTGAATACCTTATATATATTATTTTAGAATGATTGAGGTTACTGAAGGTTAATCTGCTTTCTTTCTTTTTGACTCTTTTAATGCATAACATATAATGCAATTTGTTCGATTTCAAATGTTTTTTGATACCAAAGAAGAACTTTTTAGAGTTTTCAATAAATCTACTTTTTCATAAAACAATTTACTTGTCATCAGTAATTTAAAACCACTTAAGTAATATGCATAGAATATTATAATATTAACCCTTGCTTGCAATCAAAGTTGAATCCACAAATGAATAATTTATTTGTGGCTCTGCTAATAGAATTTCTATGAAATTTATGAAATATATATTTTGGGTAAGTGCAAAATTGAATTATTTAAATTGTTTTTCGTTGAAAAGCCACAAATTTAATAATCATATAATGAATATTCAGCAAAGCGACGAGCATTCAAGAAAATTAAATTACCTTATTGTTTGTTTGCCAAAAAACTAAGCACATAGATCAGCTCCGCAATCACAAGAATTATCCAGAATCTGAACACCAGACTTTCTGTTGGCATTAATACAGTTTCCGGCGCGACAATATGTAAAAATCACTAGAATGTGGCTAAAATTCAGCAGAGATTGTCTGCAAATAAGGAAATGAAGTGAAATTTTCTAATTTATCTAGTGGAACAATAAAAAGCGTTTTATGATGATTATGTTGAAGGGTTAACAAATTTACTGAAATTTACGGAGTTTAAAACTTTCAAAGCGTTGACGATTAATTTTTTGGCTAAATTGAGGGTGCAAGATATGAAGGAATATTTTAATATTAAATTGTATCATTTTTGTGATCTTTTGAGTTTTTATTTCGTAAATTTGAGTACGCCACCAAATTATATGCTTGTCTTTATTATAATTGTCTTACAGAAAGGGTTGTGTTTGATCAACGATTCTTATCATTTATATTCTTGGTATTTCCTTACAATTATGAAATTATCGAGAATTTTTAAGTTCCATACAAAATTTGTCAGCGTACATTAAATATTTATTATTTCTAGAATAAAAATGGTAAAGATCTTAACAGCTATTTAAATGATTATTATCAAAAGATTTCTCATAAAAACTGTAACAAAATTAACAAGATTTACTAGCTTTACATGTTTGATCAAACTGTGTTCGACACAAAACTGTGCAAATTTAATCCGAAATTTATTTCAATTAAAACTCATTCGACCATCACATTTTGCACAATGCACAATTCAAAATTAAATACAAACAGTTCTAAACAGTCTGGAAACTCATTTCAAGTACTTTATTCATTTGTCAACCGTGAACTTCAAACACAAACACCAAAATCTGATAAAAAGCCGTCATTTCGGGTAATTCCGTAATTTTCAGTTAAACGCGATTTGGGTGAATTTGGTGATTTGGGTGAATATTGAAGCAGAGGCAAAAAATAGAGAGCAACCCTTTGATCACTTTATAAACGCTTTGTGTACGCAACAATTGCATAAAGAACGCAAAAACCATGTTTAATGAATGTGTGTTTGGGGTTGCTAAGTGTTTTTGCGTGATTTATGGATGATAGTAATGTTTATGAGCATATGAAGATGTAAACACTTTGAGTATAGGAGATATGGTACATGTTGGCTTGTTGGATGATTTACATATTCTGGGGAATATTTTTTTTGACGTTATTCATTCATTGGCACACATGCATTTATTTTTGGAAAAGTTTCAGGTTTTAGTTTAAATATAAATCATAAGTTTGGAATATCATAAAAGATTATTTCTTTGATCTTAATTTTTTTGAAAAACTTTTCTCATCTCGAAATTATATGAATTACAAATATATCTTAAGATCAAGAAGACCCCACACATTTTAAACTAATATTTTTCCCATTTTTTCAACAACATTGAAAATAAATTTTGCTAAGCCTGATTTCAATTTCATTTGTTCACTTCACAATTTCCTAGAAATTCTCGAAAACAATAAATATCCTCAATTGGTGCGTGAGTGTGAATAACTGGACACGATTTAGAATACATTACCATTTTTTTGTGTGTTGTTTAAAAAAAATTACAAATATTTTCTGTCACATAAATCATTTGCAATGAAATTATAAATTAAAAATCCTAAATCTTCATTTGTTCCGGATTTCTAGTAGAAAAAAGGTTTTGTCAGCATTAAAACAACATTGCAACTTTTTTCAACATCTTGAAAATTATAAAAAATTCAATGAGCACACAACAAATTTGTCAAACAGTTCCATTGTGCCCTCCAATTTACAAAATTATGAATTCTTTCAAACATCTCCCAGCCTCTTGCAATGTTTTCAGTTAAAAATTTTGTGTATTTTTATCTTTTTATGCAAATTTTTTGCTTTCTCAAATAATCTTGAGAAATTGAGAATATATCACTTGATATTTCTACATTAAGGAGTATATTTGAACAACATCTTACAAAATATAATGCCTACATATTTTTTTGAAGCATCTCCTTCAACTTGAAAACTCCGCTGAAAGGATGTCTGAAGAATCTTTTCTTCATTATAAAGGACGATTTCAATTTCAAGGATTCGAGTGTTTCAAACTCTAAATTGAAACACAAAATACGTTAACAGCCACACAATGGTACACAATGAATTTTATTTCAATCAAATATATCAAAGGCAGACAAGGATTAAATGACAAATTAATTATGTTACAATTTAGGTTTTTTCATGGTCGTCTGCATTTCGTGTGAAAATCGTTTACTTTTCAGATTCAATAAAAAGCGAATTTGAAGGAACACTTGATGAGGAATTATTTAACTTGTTTTCACTTTAATTTGAAGAGGCAGGGCTGTGTTTCACATTGTCTCGAAGAATTTGTGTTATTAGAAATGCGCAATTTATTTGTAACTGAAAGTTCACGACAAATATCAAAAGCTTTTTAGTGTTTTCAACTATTACTCTATTTGATTGTTTGTACTTTTTAAGCTGCATGCAACCAATAAAATGCAAAATGATATTGAAAATATTCCAATAAGAATCCTTATCAAAAGTCCCGGGACGTATAAGCCAAAAACTTTCTAACAAAGCCGGCTCAGAACACACACAAGAAATGCTTACAGTCCCAACAAAAGGATCCTTTTGTAATTCAGCAACACAATAAGATATGTGTTTAAAATATGATGCATATAAAATCATGTAATTTAAATCATTGAATATTCCTACTTATGCTTCAATACTTGGTGAGAAATATGCTCAACAACTGAAACTCGAAAACAAAATAGAATAACAAAATAATAAAATAAGACCGATTTAACCAAAATATAACGATCCAACTATTTTTTATACAAAATGTAATTCTCAATTTATTTGAAGATCATTTAGCAGGTGTTGTATTAGTGATGGAATAGCATGGAGGTGAATAAAGCGACAATGAAGCAAACTGTATTCGAATTTGTAGGTCTAGTAGTTTTTTTAAATAAAAAAAAAATTAATACAATTTTGAAGTGATTCCTTTTAAGTTCTTCCATTCGTGACAATTTCAAAAGAAATATTTTATTGTGTATCATAACCCTATCTATTCCCATTAAAATATCAAATTATAATTTCTATTAAATTATTCATTACTCATTCTTGTGATGCATAAAAAATCGTCGAAAATGTTTCTGCATAATTTGATAATCATTTATAACATTTTTTTTCTTAAGATTCTTTCAAGTGTTATGGGAAACTCGAGACCAATGCACCAAACTGGGCCATAAACTCTTATTTTCGAATAAAACTCGAGTAATTCAAATGCACAAATTTTTCATACACAAACTTTTGGCAAGTATTCCCAAAGTATAAAGTAAACATAAACCCAATAACTTGCAGAGATTTTAAACTATCGTTAAACTTATCAAGTTGCAATAAAATCTATTTTATTGTTTCCAATGTATTATTACATCTTATGTATTTTACAATAGTGCAAGAACTCTCTGTCACATAGCAAAAGCTGGCAAAACTTTTGAAGTGAAATATATTGCATGCATTGCAACAGTTTTATTACTTTTCGAGAGTTTCATGGTGAAAATTTTATTGACAAAACTTTCAACAGCCAAGATTCCAGAATTTCTTACAGCAGAAAGTTTCAAGTGAATCCTTTTATAAAGTTAATAAAGGAAATGTAAATTTATTTGGAAAATGCAAAATTACACAATTGCTCATGAAAAACGAGAAACAGCAAAAAAGTTTTTATTGGCAGACATTATTGTGTAAATTTCAAACGAATCTAATGAACATGTGAACTTAATTGTATGTCAATTTTTATTTCCTTTTAGCTCGAGCTAGATACTAAAGACATCAGTGCCACGTTCAAAGCAAATAGAGAAGCGAAGATTTTAGATGTCGTTTGCCAATAAAAAGCTGTCAATAAATTAGAAAAATAGAACTTGTTTTGCTTTCAAAGCGAACAAAAATAATTACTTCTGCTTCATTTAAGCAAATTGCAAGTGAAGACGTTAGACGCCAATTGGGAATACTCTTGCAGTTTTTTCAGTTTTGTTGATCGGAATTGAGATTGTAAAAACTAATTGGTTTGCTGAAAATCCAACTTTTATGGTTAAGCTATAAATTTGCATAAAACTGCATTTTAAATTATATTAAGCAAATGTTTTGCAACATAAACATAAAAACATAGAAAAGATGGGAAATAAGGAAACCATGCGTATGAATAAATTTCCCAGGAAACCAGTCGGCATGTGTCTGAATGAATTTCGGAATGAACCCTCTGAATGTGAGAATGCTGAAATGAATGCCATTCTGAAGGCTGAAGAATTCTGCCTGGCATGCAAATTCAACAACATTCATTCAGAGTGGAATGTGACTTCGGAATGGAAAAAACATTCAGAGTCACATTCAGAGTTCATTCAGAATTACATGCTCATGGCATGCCGAACTTTATTCAGACTGGCGTGCCAACGTTCATTCAGAATGGCATACAGAGTTTCATTCAGAATGGCGTTCAGAGTTTTATTCAGACTGGCATGTTCAAGTTCATTCAGAATGGAATGGATATTGAATAAAAGATTTTTATATATTTTTTCAAATTTAATTAATATTTTATTGGAACTCTTTTTAAATCTAAAATTATACATTACACTGGCAATTACAACAAGTCTTCAATCTTATAAACTAGGCTTCTTTGACTCCATTGAGTACTTCAATTTTCCTGGAAATAAAAACAAAAAATTCAGAAACTTCATTGAAATTGTTAAAATGTTTGGTTTTCCACTTACCGAAACTTCCTATGCAAAAACTATCAGCTAGCAACTAACACATCATTCTACTCCAATTAACTAGACTTCTAGGGCTCCTTTAAACGATTTATTCTGAAAATCAACAAAAATATGTAAAATCCCCATAAAATTTTGTTTTGCATTTATACTCACTATTAATGCGTAAATCAGCAATTAACTCAGCTCTTGGATCCACTCTTATACTATTTGATTGATTATGACCAGAAAACACACCAATAGCACACTTTCAACTACTATTAATTATAAATTTTGACTTTAAAAATAATTTCGATCCTCTCCTCGTGACGTCTAAATGACACTAAACTTGGCGCGTTTTCTCAATACAACATATTCTATTCTGAATGTTCCGGCATCCCACTCTGAATGATTTTCAGAATGCGACTCTGAATGTTTTTTCATTCCGAAGTCACATTCCACTCTGAATGATTGTTGTTGAATTGGCGTGCCATTCGGCATTCTTAAACCTTCAGAATGGAATTCTGACCTGCGCCAAAAAGAAAAATCGAATATTAGTATATTTAAGACTTTTTACGCAATAAAACTGCTCAAAATCAATGAAGTACTTGGAAAATCATGATATCATAGATTCTATCTACATCTTAGTGCTACGCTTGTTAGAACAACCAATAAAATAGGATTTTACATATATCTTTCTGAACCCATTCAGAGTGGCATTCTGAGGCATTCCGACTTTTAGGTAGATCCACTTCAAAACAATGATTAACTGTAATTCATTCAAAAAACCATGTTTTCACATGAAATAGAACTTATGATAAATAAAAGTCGCGAGCAAACATGGTATTGTAGTATCGTCATCTTTTTCGTTGTTATTTATGAGAAAATCGAAAAAAAAAAATTGAAAAAAATTCATTCTGAAAACGCATTCAGAGTTGAATACCACCACCCTCCAAATGGAATGCCAAATAAAATGCATCTCTGAATGTGGATTGGCATTCTGAAGCCCTGAATGTGTCGGCATTCAGAATGGCATGAGCTTTCAGCATGACATTCCGACCTGGTTTCCTGGGTTTTAAACAGCAGATTTCATTAAGAAGGTTCTTAACAATTTCATAAGGTAAATAAAACACTAATTTAATGAGCCATTTAAAAATTAATTAAAAGAGATCAGGTTTCTTTGATTTATTAAGAACAACATAAGATTACGTAATTGATTCCAATAAATCCTACACTACGGTAATTTTTGTGATAATATCAGTTACATCTTATTGGTTGCCATATATATTTTCGTTGAGCATTAATCCCAGTTTTTATTTGAAAGAAAACTTTATTTTACTCAAATTTCATAAAGCCGTTCTTCAAAATTGTTGTTGCCAATGCTGTGCAACTTTTATTTGTGAATTTCTACATTTATTTTCAAAACTGTCATAAATTATGCTTTTTATGCGTTCAGTTTCTCTTCGTAAAAATTGACTTCTGTGTAAAATTACGCGATTTAAATTTAACAATTTTTCAAGAAAACCATGAAAATACAGAAGAAAACAATCATGCACATAAATTACAAGAGGATAAAAGCAAATAATATAAAATCTTCAAGAAACACAAAAATATGGTTATTTTTCCATTGCAGAAGAATCAGCATGGAGTTTATAGTACAGAAGAGCGGGTTAAGTTTCTTTAGGTTGTAAAGATTTGATATTAGTGAAAACTGAGTGTTTTTTGATGAAATTACTGTAAAATATTGTGAGACATATTTAGATTTTAAATTAACTAATTCATTCCTTCTAAATCATAGTCAACTCTATGTATCTGTATCAACCGAACGATGAACTTCCAAAATGTACAAAAAAAACTGTGGGCATACACACTGACCTTTTTGATACAAAATTGATAAAATAATAATAACGATTTTAAAAAGAAGAAATTTCACGGTCCCAATGATCGTTTGGTTTAAGTTTCATTTGAATTGAAAACATTTGAAAACACTCAAAACAGTAGCCACATAAAAGTATAAAGGCGAGTTTAATAACATTTACATAAAGAAAACCAAAACTCACCAGAATGACGATAAAGCGAGATTTAAAAAGAAATGAAATTGTAATTTCTTCAAGAATACATTCAAGAAACGCAAGAAAGGTTCTGCACATACAAAAAACTGTTGAGCCAAGCAATAAGAAAATAGAGCTTTGGTGAATGATGAATTAGCTGGTTTTCAAAGCAGCATAGAATAAATAGCACAATACGCTCCAAGCAATCAATCCGAATTGTTAGAATTGCAAAAGAATGACGTGATTCCCTATTCCCAAAAAAAAACTCTTAACAAAAAAAGATTGAGAAGCAGTACTAACCCAAGGCGAAATACTGCTTGGCACCAAGAAAAAACAATGCAGAACAAAGTCAAGGTTAATGTTTTTGCACAATATTTGAGTATTTGTTCGCCAACGTGCTTTGTTATTTAATCTCCAGCTCTCCACCAAAAAATAAAATTGCCAAAGATTCTTTAAAGACGAAGAAACAAAGAAAGATAAAATTGTGCAGACAAGACATTTTTCGTATCGACAATCCACAGCTGATAAAAGAACGAAATTACTTGGATTTGCCTCCGGATTTTTGAATTTGGTGAGTACAGGGTTCAGATTTAAAGTTTCCCGGTATTGCAATCAAAATTTTATAAAAACAAATAAATTTTATTTGGAATATATTATTTTTATATTCCATCAGCTTACAGGATAAATTAAAAAAGTCACATGTTTTGTTATCAGAAGGGTTATTTATTATAGAAATACGGTAGTAAATAAATTCCAAAAACACACATTATACCGGGTTGCATCATAATAATCAAATGATAAAAATTAACTCTATTCTAAACCAAGAAATTATCACCACAAACCACTTTCTGACAATATTTCCTTCGTTTTCTTATCTTCCACTTCCATATTCTTCACTATTCCTCTTAAATCCGAATATGCTTTTAAATGACTTGTTGATACGAGTCTCGACCTGTTCGTTTTGATTTCCAGCAACGAGCCATTTAAAAAGATATGAACAACGAAATTAAATACCCAAAAACTACAAAAACTCCTCAACAAAAAATTAAAATCTAAAGAAAAATCAAAAAACTACAAATCACAACAAAAGATTTACGTCTTAAGAAAGTCTGCAGTGCATCGAATGGCAGTAGAAGACCCACGGCAACAACACCACAGACAGACACTTTGACTGGTGAATGCAGGCTGAATCACTTGCACGACCGAATAAATTTATGTTTGAGGCAGAAGGAAAAATAATCATAAACATCAGAAATCCATTAAAAGACTTCTTTTTTCACTTTTTCCCAATTTTTTCACTTCTTTTGTTCTTGATGCAGGATTTGATATTTTTATAATTTTTAAATTTTTGAAAAATTGTGGTTGGACAACGAAAGGCTTCTTGCTCAGCTAATAACCATGTAGGACTGATATATTGATATAATACGATGTAAAGAACAGGAACAGTCAGAAAAGGTCATAATTTGATGATTGTATGGTTTGCATTGTTGTTGCATTTAAAAGAGCTTGTATTGCCTGAAAATCGGTCAATTTTAAGTTTTTGTTGAGTCTCTGCAATAAATCTTTTGCAAACAATTTATAGTGACAGAACTTGGGCCCAATATTCTTAGGTACATTGTAGAATATAGAAGCATGTATTGAATTTATTCTTTGATTTATTTAGATCAATTGCTAACAAAACACAAAGAGGGCAAATAAGAGAAGACCCAATTAAATAGTTGTGATATTTTCAATCATTTTCATAATAAATTAAAAAATTTATTATTTTAGGAAGTTTCACAAATCGAAATTTTAATTATTTGACGCACGTTCTAATCTCTAATAAATGTTGATCTAAATTCGCCTGAAAACCAAGTATTTTATATAATGATAAATTATTTGAGTTTAGAATATTTTAATGCGTTCTAAATTTTTACGAATCAGCAAGAAGCGCAAGAAAGGCAGACAATTTTATAATTATTGTTAACTGAATTATTTAAAATTTCAAGATAGATCCAAAAACCTAGCAGAAAAAACTTTTTATCGTTATATTTTTTCTCTTCCACCAATATATTTCAATATTCTTTCAATTTTTCAAGAAATAAATAAAAACATAATTCTTGTTCTTGCTCGTAACGTCTTTCAGTCTTTCAATTTTTCTTGTGCTAGTTTGTATTTTGTAGATTGTCGAGCACAGGTGTTCAATCTTCATGATACATTTCTCTCGACAGAGTGAACAGACACTTGTTTGGTTGAGATTTTACGTGAAAGGAAAGAAGGGAATCGTTGAAAATTATTTAGATTTAAAAGATTGATTTTGAACGAAAACGAAAATATCATGTTTTATGTTTTTTATAATTTTTAATGCCTTTTCTGATATTTTTATAATTTTTAAGAGATCCATTTAAATAGACTTGGAAAGAGAAAAAAGGCAAATGCGATAAATATTGTAATTCTGGGCACATCAAGCTATAAAAAAGGTTCAGGTTTCTCTAAGGCTCAATTTAAACCGAAGTGAGGTCAAAGCAAGGTCAAGTTTACAGTTTTTATGGTTTTCGTAATTTTTAAATCAATACATGCATGTTTTCAAACCAACAACTAAATTTAATTACAGTCTCAAACTAATTATAAATTTGTCCAATTCCCGATTTTTTTTACGGTTCCAATTTTCCAAAAAATGGTTCTCACAATTTCTACGCGATAAACGCTTTCTTAGAACCGTCTTGAACCAAAACTTAATAAGAAATCACTCTACCATGTAATTGACTATTTTATTAAGTGATATTGTTGCTGTAAGTTGAAGGGATTGTAAGACATGAAAGAGAAAATGCAAGAAATTGTTTTTATCCAGTAATTAATTTCAGAGCAACCGAAAATGAATTGAAGAACGTGGACCAAATTTTTCACGTACTTTCAAAGAAGAATCGGGATCAGCCAACTTAACATTAATTAATAGGATGTATTTGAATATGTATTGTTCACATTTTGATCCAAGTTTCAAATAACTCTCTAATTTTATTTTGAACCTTTTCAGTGAGTGCATATCGAATTGATGATGCTACTGTGTTACGAAATTACTAAAAATTACCAGAAATTACCAACACACTTACGCTTAATGATAGAGCTCTTCTTAATAGATTCTGTATCTTGATTTTGATCCAAAATATTACATTTTTAGATCAAGCAAAGCGAAATAAAACTGGTCGCTTACAATATTAATTATTTTATTAAATGGTGATTTTCTAGACATTGCAGTTTTATACTTAAATTTTGTTGGCTACTAATTGAAATCTATTTAAATGCTTAGCAAAATCACAATTGCATTTTAAGTATACGGTGTAAATAAATTAAAAACGTTAAATCAGAGTTTATCATGGTTTTTCTTGCAAAACTTTGTCTTACTAAGTTCCCATAATGCACTTTATAATTCGTTTTATCCATCATATCAATTAACTCCATTTAAAATGCACATAAAGCACTTTTGTTCAGCAAACCAAAACGAATGCAGTGATTTAAGATACGTATATAGTAATTTTAACATTAATGATGAATCAAAAATATCAACTGCCATATAATATTGGAATTACTTCGCATGAAATTGATGTAATAAGATTCAAATGCAAGTTGAAGTGGTAAGAACAAGTTTGTTGAAATTTTTATTCATAATGGGTAAACGAATTTGATCAAAAATCATAAACATCGAAATATTATAAATTCATAAGTTCAGATATTGCACAAATTATAAATTTGCCGTTAGAACCTATTATGATCAGGTAAATCCATCTTCTAGAAAAATCGCTTCTTTACAACCCTTTCTATAATTAACCATTAAATGCAAAAAAACGTTAAAAGGTACAAATCGGTACTCGATAACTGCATGATTCTTAAAAAGTATAAATTGCAAAATATGTAAAATATGACCAATCATTCTGTTAATTTAAAAATACCTTTTGTTAGATGACACTAAGCGTAATGCAAATGTTCAGCATTTTATGAATATTCATATATTCATTGAAAAGCGAACAATAAGAAAAAAGTATATTGCAAATTAATAAATATCATCGCAAGATAGATTGTGCAGAATCATTTCGATTTAATCAATAATTTTTCACCGTTTTTTTATGATTTATTTCTGATCGATAAATTGATTGGGTAATACAATCAATGCAATTAAACTTGAATTGAAAAATGATTTGAGAGAACTTGTGACTGTTTTATAATTATCTTATTATTACCTTGTCGATTAAAGTCGATTAAAATATAGAAATTCACTTTGAATTAAAATAAAGAAATTGAAGAAGAAAACTGAAAAGAAAGACTGGAATAACTAATTGATACAAGACTTGAAAGTCTATTCTAGAACTTCTTTGCCACTGTTGACTGTGTAAAGTGTGGTTTCTTGATGAATGTCTTTGGGATCGTCCACAAATGAATACATCAGTGCATTTGATTATTACGTCGTTCGGTTGTTGCGTCTTATGGCTACTTTTTCTAATAATTATCATGCATTTCATGGGAAACTGATTTTCAAGTTTTTAAACATTGATTCCAACTCATCATTTGAAAAATATCAGAATTATAATAACAAACATAAATTAATAAGTTTTTATGATTTTATGCAAATTAATTTTTTTCATTCGCAAATTTTAAAGGAAGTGACCATTTAATACTTTTTTCATGTTTCTTATGTTTTCTTATGCTTTATTATTTTTATATCAATAAGGTGTGTTCAATCGAGCTGAAAATTGAGTTGGTTGCATTGAGTAATTTGTTAATAGGGTATTGTTAGTAGCTTCTTTTTTTTCAATTTTTATGTGTTTATCAATAGTTTGGCATTTCTTGAGATTGGTTTGAAATTTTTATTAAACAATAGCATAACAATAAGATATTTATAAAAATATTCTGTCAATGAAACGGTTTTAGTTTCTAGTATTTTCACACATAAACTGCTTTAAAGTTGATTCATATTTAATTGCTAAGAAACATTAGTTTCTTAAATTTTTAGGGTGGCTCAGATTTTTTCCCATAGACATTCCACAGCCAAAAAGAACCCAAAAATTATATATTTCCTTTCACACCAAGAAATTGGGAAAATTGTTTAAATTTAAATTTAATTTCTAATAAAAGTTGAATGATAAATTAAAAACAACTTCTTATGAAATCTAAACTTACTCATATATATTGTATGAATTCTATATGTTTTCTTAACACTTATAAAAAGTATAGAAAAAACAGTTAGTAAATGAGCTTGCACGTGCGCCAGCGACAAGATTCTCAATCATTTCTTATTTTGCTTTGCTCTTAACTCTTCTACTTTTCTCTAGTTCTTAATCTTGTAAAATGATATGAAACAATAATTACATTACGAGTACTCTTTTCTTGACTTTTCATGCTTTGTCATCGTTCAATTTAATAAATTATGATTTTTTTTGTTTTTTATTCGATTCACGTATAAAAACAGTAATTTTTATTATGAACAACATTGTATGTTAAATTAAAATACATAAAAAGTGATTCTTATTACGTTGCATACAATTTTCACATTAAATTTGCAAATTGTAGATCTTTTAACCCTTTCTAAATTTCTAAAGCACTTAACGCTGTAACGCTTCCAATTGGAATCGTAAAATACAATTCTATTTCATCACACATGCGATAATTTATCAACATATGAGCTATTGCTTGTAAAATATTCTAATTTCAGCTCCATAATCACATAATGAATACAAATGGACTCGAGTTTTGCATAATTTCTCCATTATAAAGTCTTTCTAAATGTAATTCAGAAACATCGTAATTTGGGACATTTGTATTCCTTTATCGGACACTCTAGTGGACAGCAAATGTGTTGGAAATTATGATTATTAATTGCATCCAATTCCTCTCTAAAGCCACTTTAATGGATGTCCTGCAATAAAACAACGCTCTAAAATACTGAAATTGTTTAAATTGGTTAGAAATGTCATCTCAAATTCTAAAATGTGATAAAAAGATATTTATTTGATTCATATAAATTATTATCCATTTTAATCCTCCCCGTCCATTAAAATAAGCAATCAATACGTATCGAAGCAATTTAAGCGCAATAACTGTCATCACACCGATTTATTTCGATAAGTTTCAAACATTTTTCATCTAAAATTTATTATCCATATTTATTTCAAATTGATTAAAAAAAACTACCCATAAAAAATCTGTTTTTTTAAACAGTACAGAAAAATCTGATGGTGGTTCTGAAAAATAAAAAACATAAAAAGGTGTCGGTTGGAGGAATTTGTCCTGTTGAAAAATTTCACGATTATAGTGTTCTTTAATATGTTTCAGATAAAAAGTTTTTAAAGTTCACCCCTAGGAGTACCCTACTCTTAAGCACCCGAAAAACTATTTAGCTGTATTTAGGGAGGCCAAACAAATGGTCATACAAAATTGAACAATGAATTTACTACACAATATTTACAACATTATTAAGATAATAGAATTAATAGTGTTGGCATTTGAGGGAAACCCTTTCCACACTCGTTTTCAAGGGCCAAACGCAATCTCTCTTGTCCTGAATTCAATTTTAGTTAACAAAGAAATGTTAAAAAATAAATAAATGGAAGAATAAAAAATGTTCCGTAAAAATCGCGATTGACCGCAAATTTAATGTTTGAAATAAATCCTCCAGTTTTGTTGCTTTGTTCGTTGATTTTCAGATGCTCTTCAAGGCTCATTTATCTTCAAATTGTTGAACTAAGTAAAATAGTTGAAGTAGCAAAAAAAGCCAACAAGCATAAAAACGGCAAGGGTACATTTTGTGAAAATATTACTGGAATTAATCAATTTATGTTAAAAGTTGGACACTTGCCTTCTTTTCATTTTAAAATCAAAATTTGTAAAATGCATCCTTAAAATGTATGTCATTTGACACTTTTCTATTGATATGATTTTCTACAAGGTATTGACTAATTTTATTCGTCCATTTCAATTTAAAAGTTTACAAATTTTAGTTTTCAATAGAAAACAAAAATCTGTCAAGCATGTTCCACATTGGTCTGATAAATATATAATAAAATCTTTGTTGAAACTTGTAAGATGAATATGGGCATCGGATTAAAAGCAGGTACCCGTTTTTCTAAGATTTCAAGATCTTTGCCCAATCTTTTCATCGATTCTTTTCTTTTGACATCTCCAATATTGTAAAATCACTAAAAATATAAAACCTTTAAATAAATACGATCTCAAATGTTGTAAACTTGTTTTTAATGACAAATGAAGCATCAAAATGAAATCAACAATACCTGTATGTATATCAAGATACAATGGCCATCATTTACGAAATTGTATTTAATATTCACCAAGTAAATTTATTCTGAAAGATATGGTTTGGAACATTTTATAGACTTCGTCAAAAGTGTTCATAAAACTAAAAATTATTTTTCAAAATGTTCTGAACATTTCTGACCAATAAAAAACATTTATAGCATAAGTCGCTCACCCTTAGACTTTCTTAAACTAATCCTCAATTAATCTTAAGAGCAATCTCGTTCGCTTGGATTTAACGCTATATGTTTCAAGAGCTAAATGCCATTGACCTGATCGCGTCGATTTGTTATTGTTTTCTCTCTTTCCATTGAACGTCTTAAGATCTAGAGGAGATACAGAGACACAGTGCAAGACGTTCACCATCGTGATTTGAGGTTTGATTGGACACTTGTGTGCTTCGTTACGTGGTTTTTGTTTTGCTTTGGGTCTTCTTACTTTACTATAACTGGCTTAATGTTTTTGTAGTAAATTTGAGCGTAAAACTTGAGAAATGATGACGATCTAAATTAAGCTTCAAGAATATATTATATTGTTTTTTTGTTTTGTGTTATATTTTTGATAAAGGTTTATTAAATTTGAGAAGGAATATATAATCATCATCATAATTTGGGTGTTTAATAAAAGTGGAACTGGTTTTGGGACGATTAACTTGAGACCTGTCTTTGTTTTGTCTGATGGACTGGGGATTATGTTTTTAGAAAATGGTTGATGGTTTGTATGTATCTTGTACAATAGATTTTCAAATTGAGCATCTTGTCTTTTGTGTTGGTTGTTAATAGAATATTATTTATTAATACAATAAATTGAGGGTTGATAATGTTTCGTTGGTTTTTCTTTTCAATTGTCTTTGAATATTTAAATTAATAATTTCCATGCATCTCATAAAGGTTGAACGCGAAATTTTAAGTATTTTTTTTTAAATATTTATTCAATTGATCCAAAATGCAGATTTGACCAAATTATGTGAAATCAATCCAAATACTGAAACAAACACCAATCTGATAAGATCGAACAAAAAATCTCAATACAATATAAAATCCGATTAAGTTATTTATGTTGCATAGCAGCAAACAAATTAAAATTAATTCACTATGAAACCATCAACCATTTATTATGTAAAATCAAACTTACAATGCAAATCAATTTATATTAAAAACTCAAAAACTAAAAACTTGAATTTATGACTGAAATGTGATTAGCGTTTAAATTTTAAATGATTTAAAAATGTTACAATTTCAAACAAACATAAATGTAAATATTTAATTCTATGATTTAAAGGGGTGTTTAAATAATAATACAATAGCCTAAGTAGAATATCCAAATTAGAAAAAAGTGAAAAGTCAAATTTTGTTTGCTTCAATGACCAGTCAAAAAAAATATCCTCATGAGTCAACAGAGTTAACAGAGTGGAATAGACTTTTGACTGCTTTTCTTGAGCAAACATCTGGCAACAAACCTGTAAGCGTCTGAGCAACTCACACCCTAAACGCGATTCATTTAACCATTTAACAATTTTGGTATATTAGGAGCTTAGCAGCATTTAATGCATTTGAATCTGTATCAGGTGGATCGGATGTATGTTTTATAAATTTTTTTTGATTGCTGATCATTATATTTTATGAATTTAATCCAATTTTTATGTAATTTTTTATGATTGAGGGTTCAGTGTAGATGCATCGAATCATCGAGTTGAATGAAAATATGTTATGTTGTATTTGCGATACAAATTTAGTGTTTAATCTAAAATGTTTGAAATATTTTAGCTTTGATTTTAGGACTCACAGTCTAAAATGGAAAAACTAAGAGTGGTTAACGTTCGTGGTTGACGAAATGAACCAGAGATGGAATCATCTGAAGTCAAAAAATTTAGCTGTATGGTATAAGTGTATCGAGTGTTTATGCTTGAAAGAGTGTAAAAACTATGAAAAAAGAGTATGATGTAGAAAAAACTTAAGTGATGAGAAAAAAGTGGTTTTATAGTAAAATTAGCTGAAAAATAGTCGCCAAAATCTTTTATCAGTGTAAAACGCAGAATTACGATCAAAGAAATGTGCGGACAGCATTTAGAAGTTTTGAAGCGCCTGTCGAAGTTGGGATATTGCTCAAAATTGAAAATAGATCAATTTTTCGTTTATCTAAGCTTTAGTTGAGCTTTTAACTCTTCCAACAAATCTATAAATTCAGATTTGTTGAAAATGTCTAATTTTTGTGCAATAATTATAAATATTTTCATATTTAACATGAAATAAAATCTCGAATTTTTCAATATGCTTAAACATGGTTTAAATAAATCTTTGAATTATGTTCTACAATCTCCAATTGAAATTCATTTTGGAGCATAGTCATATAAGTTTTTTCTGTTGAACAAAATACCATGCTATCTACGTATACCTTAAGTACTAATGAGCCCTGTTTTGCGAGGTCATCAATTGGATATTAAAGCATAAAGATGTATTTATAAAGTTCCCAATGAAATGAAACACCAGATGGTCAAATAGGGGAAAAAAGTTTTTTTTATACTGATAAAGCATATTCACTGAGATACTTACCAATCTTTTTACCACTTGAAAACTGATGAATGACGTACCTGTTAAAATTCTGTACGTTTTCTTTAAATTAATAATTAACGTATTAAAAAAATACTGTGGTCATGGTGATAATTTATTTCAGAAAGAAAACATAATTTTGTAATTGCATGAAATCAAATGTACTTTCTGTATAATAATTTTTTTCGCCCGTTAAATCATTCCAATATATCTTAGCCGAGAAATGGTTTATTAATTTTGATTGATCGATTGATTGGCTTCTTGTTACAATTCTGATCATTAATTGCTTTCACAATGAAGGCAGTCGACGAGCCAAGTGCAGTAAATCTCATAATTTGCAATTGGTTTCGTGAAATTGTTTTTTCATGTCTCATCTTGCATTTAATTTGAGATGAAGATTCATTTATTCTGATTAAGTATTCTGATTAGTTTGGAAAAAGCGGAAGCTGACGGTACGAGAAAATTGATTTTTTATTAATTTCGATTTTTCGAAATAATTTTTCTTAACAAAGCGAATAAAATATTCTTATTTAATGATGATATAATTCACCATAAAGGAGTGATTTTTCACGGGATGAAGGAACATATAGATCTTATTAAAGAGATTGTGTTTGTTGCTTTGACCACAAGAAAATAATGTATTTGAGATGTGTATCAGAGCAATAAATATATAATTTAAATTTATATTTGAATCAGAACCAGTAGCTCAATCTCGTGTAGAGCCAGATCAAAAAAAATGTAAATCCTTATCTCATTTATTTATAAAATACACTGAAAGAAAATCTATTAGATTAATTCAAATTTCATGTTATTTTTGCATGTACTTTATTTCAACACTGAGGAAATGGTGGAGTTAGTTACACAGTAACTTAAATAGTATTTAAAGTAATATTCTAGATCGTGTTTGGAGAGTATTTCTACTTTCTTCACCTTTGTACTAATTTCGAGTGACATGAACTTATGTTGTTGGAGTTTTACCTAAAGACTTTCTCCAGTGTAGTGTTATAAAGAGTAATTCAAATTTAAAAGTTAATGGATCCTCCATCCAAGATAGTGAACATGACATAGTAAACCATGTCAAAGAAGTAATTCCATGACAGAACCATATCTTTGTCCAACTTGTACATGGTAGTCATCATTCCAAGGAAAATCTCTCGGAAAGCGACGAGTCCTTGTTTGTTGAAATGGTTGTATTTCAAGTGGAATTCAGCCAATTCGGTGAAGATATAGCCAACCTCTTTGTATCCGTTTTCTCTGTCCATCGCGTCGATGGCACAATCGTAAGTGTTCATAAAACGAGATACCATCGTTCTGAAGTGAGCAATTTCCTTTGAAAATAAAAAAAAAACGTATAATTAATAATTGTAATATTTACTCCTATCTATGATCTTTACCTTCAACTCATCAAAGGGAATGTTGTAGAATGTCTTGAAGAAAGCAAAGAAGTTGGGATACTTCTTGAAGAATTCAAAGAACACTGCCATGCCAGTATCCAAAGGCTGAGCATTAGCCAATTTCCATGTTGAGTGAATCAATTTGAATTGCTTGGCGCTCAGAGGCTTAAACTCGGGTGTCATTGGATCCATTTTGAGCTGCACATATGAATTTAATATTTAAATTTATTAAACTTCAGAATAAATTTATACTAAATAAAAAATAAAAACCTTTGCAAATGTTACGGATTTCTGCTAATATTCTTCAACTTCTCACAACAAAAATCGATGCTAAACTGATTTGTTACTCCAAGTTGCTGTACTTTTATAGTAAAAATTCAATTGCTATTTGATTTTGTTTTTCAACCGCTAAACCTGACCTTTTTAATTAACTGCATTTCACGAGCAATTCCTAAACTCCAAAATAAAACAATCTTTCTGAAAAACAGTCACATTAAACAGATAAATAAAAATTTCATGAGCACGTATGCATCCGAAAAATTTCTTAGCAATAAATTTCAAAAGATTAATGGAGTCTTTGCCTTAAAAAATATCAAAGCAAGACAATAAATGAATAAAACCAGAAAGTGTCTCGATAAGAAGTGAATTAATTTGCTCAGCGATTAATCCAGACTATTTTTGTTTAATTTTTGTCAGCTCTTTATCAGCATTTTTTATGTTTCACAATCTAATACATAAAATTCTACAAGTGATTGCAGTCAATGAACTAGAAAGTATGTTTAATGGACGAGTTGGGAGCTAATGATTCATAGCTCACAAATAACCACGCATTCTATAAAAATAATTATTATTTCATGTAAAAGTAATGCGGGTAATTTACCCCCATTGATTTATTTTATGGAAAAATATATTCTGTTAAGAAAATGAGTTGATGCAAATAGTATATAAATTCAAGGACTTTATGCTCTAGTTATTATTTTATTGGATGTACAATGTTTCATAAAATGAAAAGTGATCTAACTTCTTCAAGAGAATAAATTTCAGGCAGAAAAGATTATAGAATAATATTGAGAAATTAGCTTGTATAAATAACTTGACAACCATCAATATTCTCAAAAAAAAATATTTAGAGTTTTGCAAATAACTACGGACACTTTTATTCAGAGTATTAATATGTTCCGATTCCTAACTTTTTCTTTTAAATATTTCCAAAATCTTCAACAAAAAAAAAAAATCAAATTTGATTTTAACTTTATCCAATTCTACAAAACATTAATGATCAAAAAACCATTCCAAATTTCTGCTCAACTCTAAAAGCTAAAATAAATTATCAAGACTCGTAAAAAGACAATTCCAAATTTTTAATATGCAATCGTAAATGCTCGTAAATAATTCAAATTTAAATTAATCGCTGGCTTTCTTCTGAACTCAACCATAATTCTACAAACCAAATTATTCCCAACTTTATGATAACCTTTCGGTGAGCTAATATTGCAGATAATGCAAATAACACAGAATAAAACTCAATCATACAAAAGTTGAAATTCAATTTTTATCCTCCTGGATAATTGGCAATTCCACCAAAAAAAATGTGCATAACAATGAAATTGTAAGGAAATTGCTTTATAACGCATCACTTGATACATTTTTCCCAAATAAAATTAGCCAGAATTGAATCATAAATTCGCATATTTAAATCCAACAAAACCAGAAAAATCCTGCAAAAAAGCGGTTTTCTATAATTGAATAATACTTGGGTTCTGCTTCTGTTGAATGCACGAATTTTCTCGAATTTACTCTAAATTTACCATAATTTTGTGTGTTCAACTCGGTTTAAGTCAAAGTGTATTTCAATTGCGGCAACAGCGAAAAAAGGGTTGAAAAATATGTGATTTTTAATTTTACATTAAATGATTTTGAAAGGCTCGTGGATTTGTTGAAATAGGGATCTCCAGATGTATATCAGAGGTTTTTTAACAAAAAATATTACCAGGATTTTGATATTTATATATTGTGACATTTTTCTGTTCGTTTTTTGAAGTGTGTGTTGAAAAAGCCGAAAATATTCGGAAAAATATAAAAATAATCACAAGAAAGATTCATTAATTTTTTTTCCCGGGAACAGTCGTCCAAAAATCCTTCCTTCAGAATTTCCACAAAAGGTGGATGCTGCAATTTGGCACATTAAATATTTCAGCATAGAAGGACACATATGGAGCACGCACTGATGGTCAATTTTGTTAATCTTTGCTTTGTTCTCGCTGCTTTACAAATTACTTCTGTATTTCTGTTTTTAATAATCGCTCATAAATTTCATAAAACTCGTATGAATTTTGCAGGCCAGAAAACAATTTGGGTAGTGAAATTGAATGGATTGTGATTGCAACAAATGAGTTTGGTCATTAGATGCAATGTGGCGAGGAGTTTTTTAATTAAAAACTGCGTTGAGTGTGGAGAGTTGATGAGATTATCTTTGATGACAGAAAATTTTTATTAATGAAAATAATTCACTTTTTCTAAAATGCTTGTCTGGGAAATTCAAATTTTTTGGATATGTTCAAAATTTTATTAAAATTATTTAAATACAAACAACAACTGAAATAAAATTTGATTCCTGAGAAAAAATTCAAGTTAAAATACCAAATTTTTCAAATTTTCACAAACGCTTGTTTTTATTATAAAATTAAATTAAATCACAATTTTAGAAAATAAAACTAATTTTTGATTCTTTGTACAATGGTTTTTACAAGTTGTAACTTCTAGGTTCTCGTTCACTGGTAACTTGTCATATCACTCGTTGGTTTTTCGAGAAGTTTTGAGGTCCGGCGGGATGAACTGCTTTCCGTTTGGCAATGGTTTTGATTGGGTTGAATCGATTGTGCCATCTGATTGGAAGAATTAAAAAATTGGAATTAGTTTGTGTTTGGGATATTTTAATTGCAAAATAGGTAATTTTTTGAAAAAAAAAACTTAAAATTTTCTAAGATAAAAAAAAATTAAAAATATTTTTGATGCACAAAAATTTTTAAAAACTTGAATTTAAAATGTTTTAACATCTTTACATTTAAAATGAACTTCACTTTTTATTTAATTATCAAATACTTACAATTCTTGTGTAAGGAGCAGGATCATCACGTAGATGCCGTCGGAAGGTCGGTATCCAGGCATTTCTTCAGGATTTGGTATGTAGAATGGGATTGCCATTTTTTTAGGTTTGTTGAGATCAATCGTTTTTATCACTAACTATTTATTTTTAAGTTTTTAAATATTTTCCAATTTTTTTTTTGGGTAAAAAATTTTTTTTTCTTAAAATTTTATTAAAAACTTTTTGGAATTTTAAAATTCTTTCAATTCTAGCAATTCAATTGTTTTTGGTGAGTTTTAGTAAATTTGTCACTATTTTTAATTTTTCTATAAAATTTGTCACTTTTTTCAATCTTCTAGTTTTTCTTCGACTTGTAAATTTTTCGTAGAATTTTCGTTCTCGTTCAAAATATTATTTGTCGGAGCAATTCAAAAGTGCGTGTGGTTAGCTTGAGTTGATATACAATACTATTTTCCCTTGTGAGTGCAGTCAATGACTCAAGCGTGTTGCTTCCCTAAAAGCATAACAAAAACATAAACAGAAAAGTAAAATGCACGAAACATTGAAATTGCCTGTTGAACGATATCCAGCGCATCACTAGAACACGGAAGGGGAAGTTAAACATTGAGTCTGTTTTCTAGCCGAATTAAACAAAACTATGAAGAGTTCAATGTTTCAACATTACCACTGATGTAATTTGGATAAAAGCGGAGAAGTGATGTTTTCATATTTTTTATGTTTTTATTTCTGGATGAAAATAAGCTAGTACGAGCATAAAAAGCATAGAAAGTTGAATCAGAGGAAAAGCGATAAAAGGCGGGAACAAAAATATTAAGTTTTGGCGCGTAAATTTTGAGAAACTGAAATTTAAGGGATTTCAGGATATTTTACAGTCTTAAGAATTGTTCAAATTTTAAATTTGCTCAAAATTTAAGGCATCATAATGACATCATTTTTTCACAAAGCAAAGGTGTAAATTTGAAACAAATTTGTCAAAAATCTTTTTCACCAAAAATATCACCAATCGAAAATTTGTTGAAGAAAAATAATCCAAATCTCACACACATTTTCAGTTTCGAATATGGATTTTAAAATAGAGAACATTTCGACATCGCATGACTCAATAATTGTTCAACTTGTTGTTGAATATTGTAACTGAAATCTACCTGACCGTACCAATGACTCATATCTACAATAAAATACTCTTTTTTCAACTAAAAGGCAAACATTAAACAAAAAGAATATTACGATTTATTTTTCGAGCAATACAAAAAAAAAACTCATAAAAAAACTCGAAAACACAAAAAGCATACAAAGCATAAATCATACGCAACCAAATTCGAAAACTTAAACTTGCTCAAACTCTCTACAAAATTAGTCTCGGTGTCAGCAACCGATATTTACTGCATATTCTGTAAATCTCTTTTGTCACTTCCCAATTTACAATTTATACAATTTCATAAGTTAAAATTATAATTTTGTTCCATAGAACCGTGAATTCAGAAAATATGGAAATAAAACTAAAAAGTAGAGAAAAATTGAGCGTTGTTTGGAGAACGATGGGGAGTCTTGCACTTTTGATTTACTTGGGAATTATGCTGATAAGATGAAGTATAATAATAAGTAAAATAGTCTAAAAACGTTAAATAAAAGTTATTGTAGAAACAGGACTCTCGGTCTACGAGATAAAAATTCAATTTGAATATTCATCTAAATTGCCTCATTGTGATTCACGTTGAGCTGTGAGTTTATACCTATATAGACTATATTCAAGCAACCAATGGTTGTTTTATCTTCAACACTGTTTATTACCGAATCGAATCAAATGAAATTGAAATATATCTCGAGATGTTTTAAATGAATAAATTGATTTTCGTTTTTTTCCATCTTCTGTACAAGACAAGTAAATTCATGCATGTTCATGGTAAATACTCTTTCGGGAAAACTTAACCAACTTAATATAAAAATGAATAAAACCGAAAGCCAAAAGTATAATTTACACTTCTAATATGATAATCAATTGAGATTTAAAATGATTTAGAGATGATTCAAAGATTATTGTATTTTTAAACCCATATAATTTTTTTTTCTTTTCATTTCAATCTGAACTGGAGTGAATAAGGGGTGTTAGACAAGCGACACAAGCAAACCAATTATTTTTGGTGGAAAAGATTGAGTGTAAAATATTCAAATTATTTTTTGAAATGATTTCGGTTCACATTTTTTAAGAGCATTATTTCCATAAATTTTATTTTGAAGGATTTTTGTTGTCCTTTTCCCCATTTTTTCTATTTTTTCAGTTTTTCCTCTGTTGTGTTCGAAAAGATGAAATCTGAAGCTATTCAAATGCTTGGTCGTGTTTCGTAAAGTATTATTCATGTCAAGATTTAAGCGATATCAAAATGAGTATCTTCAAATGCAAATGTACATCTTTCTACTTACATTCGTAAACCAATTTTTATGACTGAAATAAAAATCATATTTACGAGGACGGACTTTCGCATCAAATATTCTTATCAAACTGAATTGAATTAAATATTATTGTGAAAATGTAAATTTTCTATTATAATATTTTCACAGCAGAAAAATATTTTTGATTTAGTAAATCTACTGTTAAGAGCTTCTAGACATTTAAATCAATGAAATCCTTATAATCTTACAACATAAAAAGACTTGAAAAAACTCAAAACAATATTATGAATTTTTTGTGTTTTTTAATTAGAACCAAAAAAATCATAGGCGGAACAAACAAAAAAACAGAAGGATTAAAGGGCATTACTTTTTAGCATTTTAAAAATTACTGAAGAAATGCGACACAAAAAATGTTGCTAGCAAAACACCCTTTGCCTTTCCGCAATAGCTTTTCATGGTGAGTGTTTTTTTTTTATTTCTCCGGTTTTTATAATTTCTGCTTTATTCTGCGTTAATTGAGGGTTATTATTTTTTATCGGATTTCATAATTACGTTTTTCAGATAATGAGTTTTTTGTTGATTTTGTCTGTTGACAGCATAAGCTTCTTTCAAAAAGGTTGCTACTTATTTTTTTAATTACTCAAAATGTTTAATTGTAAATTGATTTATGCCTTTTCAGGAGGATTAAGGATTAAGTTTGATACAAGTTTTGCCTTTCTGCCTAAATGTTATTGACACGCAAATAACATTTAAATCATAAGAATCATTTGTTGAGCTTAAGATCTCTTTTAATGTAAGATATTGCATTACATAATAAAAGTATATAATAGCGCTTCCTAACAAAAGAAATAGATTACTTGTCAGCAGCTCTGATAAACAACCTTGCGTGATCAGCACCTTGTTGTCCTCGAGCAATCAATCTATATTTAGCAACTTCCAATATAATAATCAAATCTATAAATTGATAAGCAAAATTTAACGAAAAATGTAACATAGTTTGCTATCAATAACTTTGCTGACGATGCCGTTTACAATATTACATATCCTGAAATATCAAAAATGGCAAAAGTTCAAAAATATTTATACGCCTTGATTTTTAACCCCCTTTTTGTCAATCGAAAAATGTGCCGAAAACATAATAAACGTCACATAAATTATGCAAAAATGATCGTTTCAAAGATAATGATTGACATTGTGATGATACCACGATACGTATGAAGTCGTTCTTTTCAATTCACAACTCACATCAAAAAATACTTTACGCCTCATTTTTCAAATAATTTATTGAGGTTTTTTGTATATGTATAGTGAAGTAGGGAAAAGTCGTAAGCCTTTTTAAAAAACATTTAAATTGCGAGAGTCTATTTAATTAAAATCCAGAAAGCATATTCAATACTTTTTGCAATTGCAAATCCTCTTCAATTATTCTGTACCTCCGTTTCCAATATAAATTTCAAATGATAAAATGGGAAAAACTTTATAAAACACATCAAAGTTGTTCTTCGTTAAATGCTTGGAATAAACAACTTTACATGTTTTCATAAAAACAAACACTCTCAGCTCTTTTCAAAGTTTTAATATTTTAAAAACTTTTGCAATTAAAAATAAGCATTAGAAAAAGAGTTCAATAGAATCTGGTTGCAATCAATTTTGAGCATCCTTGAATTCTTGAATGAGATGTTATTATCATAATCAATCATTATTAAATACATCGAAAGAAATATATACTGAATAATATGCCATAATCTTTTAAAGCGTCCATAAAATCTTTAAAGTGCTGTCCACCATAAATATCATCAATACCCTTTTAATGCAACTGAAATTCAATATATCGTAAAATAAGAATCATTAAATTTGATAATGCATGTATATACTTGGAATCTCATTGTCATACGGTCCAAAGAACATCGGAACGTATAAAATATCTACCATATCAACATTATAAGTACCGTAACAGCATAACAACATAACAACGACCGATATTGCCAATAAGGATGAAGATTTCAGTTTTTTATGAGTTTGAGTGCTTCAATGCCTGAATTCGTTAACCTACGTGCCATAAAACTGCATTATGTAATTTTCTGCTTTAAAGTAATAAAGACATCAAAAATCCAAGGAAGTAGAAGAAAATTAACGACTGATATGATAAAATATTAAAACTGTCCTAAAATGCCTTTGGATGCCAATTTAATATGAGCAAGGAGTCAAAAGAAGGACGAAGATGGTTTTATGTGTCTAATATGCTAATACTGCATAAAATTTTACTGTTGAATTTCATGGATTGACTTATGCATAAAATATTAAAATATTAAATAATTCCATAACTCCAGAAATGTGATTGCACATAAAACAATCAAAAGTACAGTTTTAAGCCTCCTCAATTTAAATCCTGAGAGATTCTTGGCAAAACCTTAAAAAATCGTGTCGTAAAACCATTCACTCATTTTATTATTTTTATTGCTTTGTACACATTAAATGATTGTTTACATAAACATAAGACTTTGCTTTATGATATCTGAATTATTAAAATACTTTTTTAATGTTTTTTGTTCATTTCGAGGATTTCTAATATTTTCTTGCATATGAAAAAAATTAATTTCAAAATTACTTTTTTACTTTTTATTAGGAATGAATGAATCTTTCAAGATTATGACCAAATCCAATGCATAAAAATATTTTTGGTGGAATGATGAAAACTTTTAATGGAATTTATTAATTTTAATGTGCGACAGCGGCAGTAAAAAAAGTAAACTGGTAACATTTTATTGAGATCTTGATATATTAAGGATATTAAAGAATATTAAAATATCTTCAAGAAGGGATGGTGTTTTGTGATTTTTGTTTATTTATTCAGAGACAAACAAACTTTTATAGCATTTAAGCATCATAATATTTTCCTAGCAAAATATTGATAATTTTTGTTTTTTAGCTTCTTGGAAATTCAATTACAATCCACATGCCTTATATGAATCTTGAAAATTGCGTAATTTGAAATCTCATTATTGATGGACAAAATCCATTTGTTGAATGGATGAATCTGGTTTGAAAAATAATGTAAGGGGAAAATAAGGTAAATTAACTTAAAGTAATTCAATATCCCAAACAAAAAACTGCAGGGAAATCCAGGAAACTCTGAAAGCCCTCAAGAACCAATTGAACTGTAAAACACACAATAATTTACAAAAATTTACGAAAAATTCAAGATACTTATCATAAGTTTCCCATGTATAAAATATTGATTGAAAACTGACTGACGGCAACGTTATTCAGAGTTCAACGAAACATGAAAATAATTTTCCTAATGAAAAAGTTTTCACCTTCAAAAAAGTTTGACGAAACATTTTTCAAATCGATTTTCCATTTATGAAAGTTAACGGACTAATTGGAGCATTCATGACCTCGGACAAGGAATTTTACGTTGTCGGTGAGTGTCGCTTTTTAGCCTTTTTCGGTATTTTCGGTAGAGTTCATGACAAAAATTGAAAACCATAATGGAATTTCACATGAAATGTCCTGGAACTGGTTGCAATTATAGAAAATTGCTGTGAATGTTTTATTCAAAGGAATGAACAAAAAAGTATCAACTAAGTTGCAATGAACTGTAATTTAAAAGCGATTTGTCAATTCTTCAGTTTAGACGGTTTGATATGTTTTTGTTTTAAAATTGGCATTTCTTTTGTAATATTACATGTTAAGTCAGAAACCTTTTGATTGCGTTTATAAAATAGTCACATTGAACTGTTCTGTTGAATTTGTAAGCGTCAAATCTGTTTTTAAACGCTTGGAATTGAAATGTTGGTAAAATGATTCAATTCATAAATTTAATAGTTCAACCAAAGTTTTACCACAAAACACAATTATTACTATTTGCGAGAAGTAGGAGTCTCCCATATTTTCTAATTTATTGCATGCGAAACCCTTTTCTACAATAACTTACCCTTTTATTGAGGAGTTATATTAAGAGTCACATATTTTATGCAAAAAGTGATCACTTTTTATGATTTTAACGATAATGATTGACGTAATGTTGCAAAAGGATCAACAGGATCAGCAAAAATCTGTGGGGAGAGTTGACAATTCTGATAATTTAAATAATTTCAATAATTTCAATAATTGAATATGACCATTAAGCGGTTGATTTATTTTCTTTTTTGTGAAAAATAAATTTTCGCTTTATGCGCCAAAAAATGTGACACCAACTAGGTGTAAATTTTTGTATGAACAAAAAACTATTCATTTATCGTGCATAATTCACAAGTAATAAAGTTGCATTTATGTTGCACATAGAATTTTACGATTATTACATGCAAAGCCCGAATTTTGCAATAATCGGCATATTATTAAATTTGTCTCGTTGTTCTCCACCAGTGAAATTTAATTAAATTTGTTGTGTAAAATATATTTTATGACTGCTCATCAGTGCAACGCACATGTGAGCTCATTTAATATCATTTCGGTGATATTCGGTATCATTTGCAAATTCAGAAATTCCACTAGAAAAAGTCGTTAAATAAATTTGTGTAACAAACAAAAGCATGTATGCTACATACTTTTATTTTACGATACATTGTGTCATTTTGTCATTTAGTGATTGTGTGATATGTGCGAACGTACGTTACATTTTATGATTATGGATGCGATTATTGATGGATTAGTTCACTGCCTAAAATAAAGCAAACATATTTTAGTGCCCTTTTCTTGAACTATGACTTGTGAAACCGACTAAATAATAAATGTGGGATTTTATTTGCAAAGAAATGTTTCTACAAATTGCATGAAAAAAAAATCGAGGGGTTATATTTGTGATCAAATCAAAAAGAGTGTAATGTAAAGAGTATTGTAAGAATTAGTTTATAAGATTTAAGACTTCAGGGTTTCGTTAGAGGTAGAAAATAAAAGGATAGTCTTTTGAAAGTGTTTTAGTCGAGAGATCAAAGGTGGAAATCAAAATCACCCCCTAGAACAAAAAAACAAACAAAATCCTGCAATCATAAAAATGTTAAAATGTAAAAATGTTAATGAATGAAACGCAAAAAGTCATTAAAAATAGAAATGATGTTTTCGCATAAATTAATTAGGCAGACAATTTATCATTTACGCTGTTTTGTTATTTTGTTGTTCTTCTCATTCGCCTCTCAACTTCAATTAGAAAACGAATCATTTGGTATCATTTGCTGCGACTTTTTCCACAAACCAAAAACAATTCATCACAAAGTACTCACTACATACACAAAAATTGCTGAAATAATTAATAATAATGCTCTTCGAGGTGGGTTTGGTGACTTTTATGTTTTCTACTTTTATCTGCAAAGCATTAACATTTGTGCTACGGAAAACATATTAAGGCATTTGGTTGGACTTTTATGTTAAGTGTTTTCATAGCAAATCATTCAGTGCTGGATGCGGTTGTCTAATTAAAGAGGAAGATAAATGGATTTCTCGTTTTGACAACATGCTTTCGCATAAGCATCTGAATAAATTACGCATCTGACAATTTCGTCAACGGTGATTCATTAAGAGATTCGGTTAGATAATGTCAAAAACGGAGAGTACTTCTATCTTGAGTTGAGATTGCGACATTACGAATATATATTGCAGGACAACTTTTTTTACATCAACCACACAAAATATAGTTAAAAGGTATCTAAAAGTATTTTAAAAGTTTGCTTCTACTCAAATAGAGTATCTACTTCCTAATGAAAATTTCCAACAAATAAAATTTAATTATGAAATCAATTTATAGTTTAAGTATTTTCATCAAAAGAAAACACAACCCACCTACGCAAGCCTACAAATGCGTAAAAAGTAAATTGTCATCTTGGATCAGAAAATGCTAGTATCTTGCTGGAAAAGCAGGAAACTCTTGTTTCTGCAAGTCATAAAAACTAAGTGCACCAATTCGTCTGACAATAAAAGTCATCTCCAAATGCTTCAAACGAATATTGCAAGCAATTAACTTCAAATTTGTATCGAAAATATCAAAGCATCTAAAATAGAAAATGCATAACTTGTGTGCTTAATTGAGTCGCAGGTGATTGTTAAATTATTTGATGACCCTAATTAATTGGAAAATGAAGTACTTAGAAAATTTGTATTTTGTTACACAATGCCAATAATGTTGGCAACCAAGGCGATAAAATTTAATTATTCTTTTTCAATTAAGCGAAAATGACGAGATTTTCGAAAATAACCTTTTGTAATCGAATTTCCTCCCCCAAACTTCATCACAAATGCTTTAGTCGGTTTTCTCCCGACCGAATGTAATTAATTTATTAATTCTTCCTTGAATTCTTTAGACATTTTTATTTTCCTTGTTTTCTCTATATTCTATGATATTTTGTTTAATTTGTGTTATATTCAGTTACATCTTGAAAACGGTGAAAAAAAATTAAACGAAAAGATTTAGGGTTAAAATGTTATGTTTAATATCGTTTCAAATGTTGAGGGTTATAAATAGCTTTTTCGATTGATTTTAATTAAATTAACATGTCACTACTAGGGACCTGCGAGCCCAAGATTTTTGAATCGAGCCGAGTTTCGAGTCGAGTCCACAAAAAAGGTCGAGTCGAGTCGAGTTTCGAGTCGAGCATTGATATAAAAAAATTTAAAATTAAAACTTTAGACTTACTTAAACAAAATTACAAGTAAAAAATTGCTGAGTTTTTTTAATATCGTACTATCTTAAATAAACATTAAATTAACTGTGAAAGTGTGAAAGCATTAATATTTCAATTACAACTTGCAAAAAAAATAACCATAACAGTCGATTGATCAAAACTTTTGTTTTAACATATTTTCACTTCTGCAAATCTCAAAAATATCTCATATTTTTTTTGTCCTTATTGAGTTGAAGAAAATTTCCGTGAGCTGTAAACGTTCGATCTAAACTTCCACCGAACCGATTCCAAATTTTTTGATGCCGATCGACTTGGTATCTATTCCCATCGTGCACCGAATTTTTGGTAATTATTTTACCATTTAATTCTTCCTTGAACAACTTCCGTGACGCAAAACATTTTACAAAAAAACTTTAATTTTCCTTACAGCTTTCTCTTTAGAAAAAATGCTGGGGATGATTCTATGATCGATTTTGTTTAATTTGTGCTATATTCATCTGTTCATCTGGTGGTACATCTTTTTAGAAACGGTGAAAAAAATATCTTTTTTGAAACAATTTTAATTAAAATTCCATGCTAGCGGATTTAGGGTTAAAACTAGTTTTATGTGTTGGTAAAACAACAAGCAATCTGATCGCTGCATTCGTTTTTTGAAAAGGTTGTTGACTCGAAAAGGGTTATAAATTTTCGAGCCGAGCCGAGTTCGAGTCTATTGGCTTTAATTAAATTCGACATGTCCCACTACTTAATATAAATAAACAGGCAAACTGTTTCGTTGTATCATGGTGTACTGGTGGGCGGAGGATTTTATGGTTCTTTGTTATTTGATCAAAAATTAATTTTTCTAAAACAGTTCACTAGAAAAATGAGATTTTCCAAGAACTTTTGTAAAAAGTGCAGAAAAGCTTAAATCGTCCTTTTTGCTGAAAACAATCTAGAGATATTTTTCCAGTCTTTTAGCATCACCACATATTTATTTTTGTAGTTTCTTAATTGCGGTTCAATTTAGGAATTTCAAAACCACGGAAGAATTTTGAAAGCGTGCTTGTTATTCTTAAGTTTTAAGACAAATTACAATTATTTCCTTGATACACTTGAGGAAACATAACATTCAAACTCCACGTTTTTGGTTGAAACTTAATTAGTTATAGTTTATGTCAAAGGTGTCAAAAGTCACATACTTTCTTGAAATATTATTTGAAGTTTTTGACTTGAGCTTGTGTTTACTGTTAAATCAACTAACAAGCAATGTATAACCTACAATGAAGAATATTTAAATAACATCATTGTTCTCATTCTGAGCTCTTATTTAAAATATTCCAACCGTGATTCATTGTGTTGAACAATTTCGGTAGATTTTTGGGCAAAAGAAAGTTCTCCTCCCTAAAAATGTTCTGCTTTTGAACATTTCATCTCATGAAATTGACAGAAATCATTTGTCTGCTTGTAGACATTGAATTCCTGTAGAATTGACACATAAATTGATATGCTTATTTCACTTTTGTAAAATTAAATAATTTAGAACATGCAACAATATGGCTCACAAGTACACTAATTAATTAGCTAAGTATAAGTATATTATCATCGTCATTTGACATTCTGAAAACTATCGAGGCTTTAGGAGTTGTTCGAAATTGAAACTACTCAGTCAAACAGCGTAGGGATTTGTTATTTTATCATTCTGTTATTAACATTATTAATTAAATAAAGTGTTTTATAAGTCTATCATCATTCATCATTCAACATGCTTATGCATCAAATCATCAAAGCTATGATATCATGCTTATACTTATGTGATTTGATATCGTGCCCACTTTTATGAGGCTTAGAATTATTTAGAATTATTCAAATGGAAGCAAATAGATATCAAAAGGATGAAAGGAAATACCATTTCAAACTTTCACATTAATATATTAAGGATCATTTTAATTGTGAATATTATCGAAACATCATAAATCCCAAATTTTGCAGAATTATTTCCAAATTTTAAACAGATAAATATTTTTCATGCAGAGTATGCCAACATTTCAATTGATTCGTCACAACTTTCTATTGATGCACTTGAAATGCTCGAAAAAGATGAAAAGAACAAAAGTTCAAAAACAAATCGTTATAATTTATTGATGATGCATTCTAATAAAGTGGGTATAAAATCTATCATTGAAAATATGTTTGAATGGAAAATCCAGTTTAGGAATGATTTTAGATAATTAAGATTTCAAAGTCACTTTCGATATGCCAGAAATTTATTATTTATTGAAAGCGTAGTTGAATTTGTTAAACTCGTTTGCAAAATATCTTTTCTATATCTACGGGGGAACAAAATACAAAGTGGTCAAAAATGTCAAGCCAATTATTTATGGTCAGATGGTCAGTTTGGAAGTCACTTTAGAAATATTATTGAATGTATCTAATTGAAGTTTGATGTATTGTCATCTAGCTTAATTGAAAACTGCAAAGTTTTGTTGACTTCTTGATTTTAGTTTCATCGATATTAGATTTATCCTTACCAAAACTATCAAGAAATATTCCATCGCATGTAAATAAAATTATTATTAAACCACATAACAAAGTGTCAAGTCTCAACAAATTATCGGATTTATGGTTGGTCAAATGAACTAATGAATTATAGAGTGCAAATCTGATACACATCTAGAAACAATCAAACAATATGGCACTTGACTTCAAAAACTTCAAAAACTCCAAAATATAAATTAAGTTGAGTGATTAAAATCAAATACGCAATCTGTTCCTTTATTTTCATAAAGTAAATTTTGGTAGTTTTTGCTTGTTGCTTGCATGTTTAACCTCCTTGTCCAAAAAGTTTAGAATCAGTATCAAAAAAGTCAACAACTTATCAAAATATCAAGTGACTAAACATTTTGACAAATTGTTTTATTATTATTATTTTTTATGTAAAATTTTGTAAAATATGGTCAATTTTGTTTTTATTGCCAAAAATTCGGCAAAAATTAATATTTAAACTGACATAGTTTTTTGGGGTGAAATCCTTGCAATATGGTTAGCAGTTTCTGTTTCAAATTTAATAAGGTTGTTATTTTTTATTTGTTGTTAAAATTCAATGACCTGCAAGTTCAAATTTATTTTCGATATAATGAATACAAAACATTTGAAAATTGCAGGTCATCGCATTTTTTTAATGAATAAAAAATAACAACATAATTAGATTTGCTACAGAAACTTGTAAAATTGATCAGATTCGAAATCGCTTCAATTATTATCTTGAATTAAGTAAAATGTTGTAAATGTTATTCAATAAACTAAATTACCAAAAAATATCCTGCACTTTAATAAGCTGGTTAAGCAATAATATTTACTCATTTTTTTAAAAGCCGATTATCTCTAAGCAAAGAATGTAATGTAATGCAATTGCATTAACATCATTTTCCCTTTCAATAAATTTCAAAAAAATCAACAATAAAAATTTCTGCCTAATATTACAAAAAAATATTTAAATAATTCGAATAATGCAACTTGTCCAAAAACATACATAATCATCCACTTTTCTCGAGTCAAGTTAAAAAACATGACAAAAATATATTGATGCTTCCAATATTTCAATATTCGTGTTTAAATATATAATTTTTATTATTCTAATCCATATTTCACAATACGACCAACTTTAGTTTAGCCGTGGATGTATTTTTTAATAGAATGCAATCTCAAAATGTCTGCCTGTCCATTAAAGCAGTTATTCAATTCAATAAATTTTAAATTATATTTATTAAGTTCCAACAAAAACGTCATACAATTGAAAAAAAACCTTCAAAAAAAGTAAACTTGCAGGAAAAAGTCCAGTGAGCCTGCAATTCTGTCCCTACTTGTGTAAAACTCATCGAACCCCTATTTGAAAGACCATCTGGCGTTTATATTCTTACTACTTCTTAAAGAGGGGGAAAATGCTAGCTGACATTAGCGTGGATGTCCGAGTGACGTCATTGAACACGTGCAAAATAAAATAAGGAGGAATTATGATTTGATGCTCTGCTGATGTTCTATTTTCATCACCAAAAATCCTTCGTCAACTTGTTAAAAAACATTATCAGTAGATTTGAGGAAGCGATCGTCAAAAAATACTCGTCATTCTAGATTAAATCCTAAAATCCTAAATAAAAAAGCCAACAACAATAAAATCCGGATCAAACCAATAAAATATTATTAGCGAGCAGAGCTGATCCACCTGACGCAGCAGATTTGATCCCTTGATTCCTATAATTATTGAGCTGATAATGTTCTTTCTAGGGGCGCGAGTATAAGTAGTCAAACTATTTAATTTGTTTGTGTTCATCAGGTTTAAGTTGATTTAAGTGTTTAGTGATGTCGAACGTGCATTTTGCTTCATATTCAAAATTCGTAATCATCCACTGAATAAACACGAATTAAATTTTGAATACTTAAAGTATTAAAGCATATTATAGAGCATATTAGAAGCAAAGTGCTTGGTCATTTTAAGCTTTAAATTTATAATTTCTGACTTATTAAATGGTTTTGTTGTTTGCTTTTTGAAATTATGGAATGAACAAAAAATAGTTTTGGCGAGAGAACGAGCTGGATATGATTAGATGATTGATTTTGTTTTGAGAATGTATTTAAGATGATTAATAAATATTCGTGTATGGTGCATAAATGTTTAATTCTTTCGTTCAACTTGAGATATCTAAGATCTAGAAATATAAATAGTGTTCAAAGACTGTGCAAACAATCTGTTTCTGGAAAAATTAATTATATGATGTCTCAAAATACAAAAAAGTACAATATAAATCTTTTTTCCAAACCCAACAAATTTCACGGAGATCTGAATTTCTTCTAAATCCACTTAGACAACAAACAATAGGGGACATCGACTATTAAGGTAAATTGAGTTACATACTGATTCCAAAACTAAATCCATTGAGTCGTACTTTTCTTCAACATTAATTGAAGCGTAAAATACAGAAAAACTGAGAAATTACTTCCCAGAACATTCACAAAGCAAGACAAACTGAAGCAAAAGAGAGCACTGCAAGACAAGTATCAATTACAGCCCCAAAAAGTGTGTACGCAAGGCACTTCAAACCAGAGGCATGCACTTTGATGACATAAATTCCAATTAAAACGAATTACTGAAACACGAATGCATTTTAATTAAATCCCAACAAGGATCAAATTAAACGTCTGCATCAGGCGGTGCATTAAGCATAGTCTGTTACACAAAAATGAATAAAAATTGATATCTGTTTGACCACTGCGGCCAGTGTAATCAAATTTTAATCAACATGAGCTCACTCATTTATTGAAATATTATTTATTACTTCTCCGCAAAATTCGGAGAAGTATTGTTTTCTTCCCAGCATTTTCAGGGTTTTTCAATCTTATTTGATTTTTCCTGACTTCCCTGTACATAAATCTCAAAAATATCTCATATTTTTTTTGTCCGTATTGAGTTGAAGAAAATTCCTGTAAAAAAAAATCCGGAAAATATTGAACCCCCGACCCGTGAAATGCGAAAAACTAAGGGCCGTGTGCCTGGTGGTTCGGTGGTTCGGTGGGTGTGTTACTGTAAACGATCGATCTGAACTCCCACCGGACCGATTCCAAATTTTTTGATGTCAATCGACTTGGTATCTATTCCCATCGTGCAACTGATATTTTTGGTGATGATGACTCCACCGGTCAAGAACCACTTTCGTGACGCAAAGTCGGGGTTTTCATACAAAAAAATCGGAAAAGCTTGGGGCTTTAGCAGGCACTTCAACAAAATCATAACTTAGGTCCATTAGAATTTGTTTTGAGGGATAAAACTCTAGGAAATTCGAAAATATGTAACCCAAATATAAATATCCGATCACAGCGCCGCGCGGGAATAATGTGCAACATTTCTGATAATTGTGTTGAATTGAAGCGCTCTGACTGACAATCAGGTTTTATCACTACTGGATCACAATCTTTAGCATCAACTACAGCCTAACTACATATTTTTATGATCTTTGCCTTAATGAAACAAATGTTATTGCTAAAAAGTACAAAATATCAAAACTTTTGTATGACAGGTACTCGAAGGACCAGCCCGATCGTAAAAACCAGCCTTTCCGCTCTGCGTATGATCAAAAAAACCTTATTCTGAAAATTTGAGCTAAATCGGAATTATGCAGTTGCCTGGAGCGAACACACAAATTTGACATTTTGTACTTTTTGAAGCTTGACTACTTGGTCATGGTTGAATTTTTTCGGAAAATTTTTTGGAATTGATTGTCTTAAAACAAATACAATGTTTTTGCATTAACAGATGTTCTAAAAGTTTCTCGGTTCATCAAAAAATTTTGTATGAAAAACTGATCTTTTGTACTAGAGCTACTAGATGGCGCTGATGAAACACAACAAAAAAAAAAGTGCATAGTAAGAAGGTATTTTAACTCTCAAGGCCGGAGTTTCATCAAGATCGGTCAAGTGGTTTGGGCCCTGGAAGGTGGAATCGATAGAATACGGCAAATTTACCGAGTCGGACACTTTTTGAATTTTTTTCAAAAATCATTTTTTTTTAGATTTTTGAGTTAACAACGAATTTTTAGTCATAAGCGAAATTTCCAGAGTTTTTTTTTTTTTTTTGATGAATCCAGGACTTCAACAACTTTTTTTGTTGAAGTAAAAAACATTTTTTTTTGAAAAACTAGAGCTGTGTGTTCTTCAGGAAAAATGTTTGGATTAATAAGTTCGGTCAAGAATTACATCGATGTTTGGTCCACTACCTACTGGGAGTCATCTGGGGGCCATCTGGTGGTACCAGTCAACTTTTTTTAAAAAAGTCCTATAATCTCATGATTCGTCCAGAAAATTTGAAAAATCAAGTTTTTGGAGGATCAGCCTGGTACCGCTTACTCTCAGCTCCAGAACTCGAGAACGATTAGAGATAGCACTTCGCTCTTTTTAGAAGAAATGTTTGAGATGATAAGTTGAGTCAAGAAATGCATCGATGTTTGGTCCACTACCTGCTGGGAGTCATCTGGGGGCCATCTGGTGGTACCAGACAACTTTTTTTTGAAAAAGTCTTAGAATTTCATGATTCGTCCAGAAAATTATAGGAATCAAGTTTTTGGAGGATCAACCTGGTACCGCTTACTCTCAGCTCCAGAACTCGAGAACGATTAGAGATGGCACTTCGGTCTCTTCAGAAAAAATGTTTGAAATTATAAGTTCTGTCAAGAATTGCATCGATGTTTTTTCCGATTTTTATAACGACTAGAGATAGCACTTCGAAACAATTTTTAATGAAAACACCATTCCATACTAGCGGAGAAGTCCTGCTCAGCTCATAAGCTGCACAACTAGTTTTTTGTTTGATTTTAGCGGCATGTAATTCATAAATAACATGCAAGCCATTGAAAAAAGTCATGTGTGAGAAGCATTTGTCAAAGCACTTGCATTTATAATTAAATCAGCAAACATCTAACGGCAACTTTTTTTGGTCTATTTAATGTTGGCTAACGATGCACTTATGAATTATGAATTTTTACACTTGTGCATATAATTTTCAGAGTAGAGGGATTGGGAAGATGTCGCATATAAATTTTAAACTTAATTTTTAGTTCTCTTAAACAAGTTATTTAGTTTTTTTTGAAGTATCAAGAATTATTAACCTTTGGCTTTGAGTAACTAAAGGCATCTATGAGTAAATCCAGAATATGTTTTTATTTATATCGATCCCTGACTTTGATATAAAAAGCAAACATGGACATTGGACACTTTATTTATCCGTATTACTTAACCACAACTCCGAAAGCCAACAAAAACATTCAAATAAAAATATTACCAAACTCATGGAGTGCGATCACTGTAATTAATTCGGCAAGTCATTACACACAAACCACAGAAGGAATCATATCCTACAAATATCCTGAAGTCTGTGATTTTGTGTTGTTTTATTTGATGATATGGCATGCACTTATTTACTCTCTATGATTATTAATGAGGCACGTGACCAATATTTATTTGCACGTGTGAATGGACAGCCAAATCTATTATTCATTTGTTGAGGAAATGGGGCCCCTGAGGTCTTCTCAACAATGCTGAACTGTCCACATAAATGTAAAATAATCTTACAAGCTCTGGAGTAGTTTTTGGACTTTTCAAACTCATTCTAACATTTTATATATTAGATGATCTCATGGTATTTTCATCTGAGCAAAAAGACATAAACCATATATTACTCATAACAAATAATAAAAATAACCATCAAACCATCAAATCAATAACCTCTTTTATTGTACGATAGTTCATTCAAAATTGACTGATGATAATTATTATTTTAGAAAAACCGCCAAACTGCATTCTCATTGGGTTGAACAAACTGCACAAAACCCCATACAATTCTTCAATACATTAAAAATATACTTTTTCTACAAAAAACATAAAAGCGAGCACTCTTTTGACAAGCCATGATTTATTTGCTCGGTTTCTGAACAAAATTGGCGAAAAGCCAAAGACCGTTGGATACTTTGAAAGGATTTTGCTGGATTTGCTTTAAAAGATTTTCAACACATTTTCAAAACATTAAAGGCAATGAAATGTTTCTATTTGATTAGTTTTATTGATGCCATTTGGCGAATTTGTCAATTTGTGAAAGCATGAAAACAAACCCAACATAAAATTTAAAAGTGGTAAGTTTTAAAAAGGATTTATTTTGCAACAAAAATTGAACCCTTTCAAGTGAATCAGAATTTCAAGAGCATCCAATCACAATAAATTAAAAATAGATTTGTAACACTCAATGGACTCTAATCGAATCATGAATGAACACAATTTTTTTTAAATCGGAAAACTATTTCAAAATTTACAAGAAATTATTTTTAAACATTTTTTGGATTGTAGATTGATTTGAGGTCACTTTTCTATAAGTTTCAAGATATGTGGAAACTCGCAAAAAACCAGTCTATACGTACTAAAGCTCAATATTTTCTTAGCGAAATATTTCCTTAATCTCGAACGAATATCCCGAGAATTTTCTCGAGCTCAACTTAACCCTTTGTTTCAATTTTTCAATTAAAAACTTTGCTGGAAATTTAATTTCCCGTTTAACGGATTTTTTATTTGGCTACAAAAATATCTTGATTAGGTTTTATTGTGGCAGAAGACATTTTCATTTCATTGACTGTGCAATTTTATTCAAACAATGCACGTAACTATTTTCGTTCTGAACGAGAAATAAACGACAAAATCTCCGAAAATCTGTAGAAAAAGTCGAGAAATGCTGGAAATGCTTCACAGTTGGATGGGAGTAGATTTTCCTTCCTCCTGAATCGCAACAGAAATGGAAAGTAGTCCTTTTGGGTTGACAAATTTATTGTTATTAAGAAAGGATTAATTGTTCAATTCCTTGGTACACTATTTCTATCAAACCCACAATTGCGTCAATCACCGACAAATCTAGTTTAAGAAGTTTGCAATCAAATTCCACCCAACATACAGTAAACATTCTAGAGCAAGTCATGTGCCAGCGATATCTTTTTTGTTATTCTTCAACATCATGGAACAGTTTCCATAAAGTTTCAATTTAACTTAAATTGAATAATAAAAAGTTGAGTTCTCCAATATTCCATGAAAAAGGTATTTACTTAAAGTATCGAGGAAAGTTGAAGGAAATGCATGAAAGAAAGCTTTTTGTTTCAATTTTCTTTGGATTTTCCACAAGAATGGGAATTGAGAGAGTTTTGTCTTTCAAGGTTGTTAGACGAACAACTTTACGAGTGTATATTTTTAAGGGTAGAATTTTTTATCCAAGATACATTTTAAAATGTGAAGAGAACTCATCTGCAAAATTGCAATGTTGATTCAAAAAATAAGCATTCAAAGAGTAATTCTGCATTTTAATTAATTTGCTTGCTTTTATTTATTTTATAGGAAAATATAATATTTAAAGGAATTTAAAATTAATTGGAAATTCAAGTATAAGTTGTAACCATATTGAATGACCTTGCAAGTACTGCTCAAGGTTATATGAAATGCATTTTCCATTTTATGATTCTTTTAATGGCTGGTAAAAAGCTTATTCAAAAAATTGTATTTTCTTTAAATAATTCTCCTCGTTTTTCATTCCACTATGTTTTATCAGGTTTTATGTTTTATGTTTTAATGAATTTTGCATGTAAAGAATACTTTAAAGCAACTTGTGTTGCTTATCTCAAAGGATTTGCACAGGAAATTCAAAGGAAACTGCAGAAAGAGCTTTCTCTATTTTCTCTTACTCTGCCATGAATTAATTAATGAATAAGTAAATTGTGGAAAATATTTTAACAAAATTGTAAAGTTTCAACATTGCCGAGCAATATGAAAGTTTCTCAGGGATTATTTTAACCACAGGGGTGGGACGATTAAACTTTGAGTTTTAAGTTTCTGTTTGTATGTGGGTTCATAATAAATAAGCTAAGGAATTTGTTGAGTTGTGGAGTACATGTTGAAGATATCCTTCAAATACGCAGACTTTTTTTAAAATCCCTTGTCCCTACTGTATTTAAATATAATCATTAAACGCCGCGCATTAAAATTAAATTTCAATGCGATTGATGTTCACAATCAAATTGAATAAAAACAAATTCGAACTAAACAGAGCATGTCAAAATGCTTATGGTAATCTTTTGATGGCCCAAACAAAAAATGCGTGGAAAGGAATGTTATCGGATGCATTTTTAATTTTCTTTCGCGTGTTTTACCGAAATTTTTGTGTCACCCCAGTTTGATGTGCTTTGATAAAGTTGATATAGCTGATTTTAGTTGATGTGACATTTATTTTATTAGTTTAATTCAAATTTGTAAAGCATCATTACGAGCGATGTCATTTGTTAGTTTAATTGAAACGAATAAATGTATTGAACAAAGTCTGATGGCTCTGCGTCTAATTTCAAATTTCATGTTAATGTTATGCTTTGTAGAACTTGAAGTGGAGTCTATTAATTATGATAATTATGTTAATGGTTTCATTTGCTCATATTGTTCTAAAATTAGTTTAAATTTTGTAAATATTCCATCGTATAAAATAGTTCATAAATTTCATAAATTCGTTTTCCGTGTCAAAAAGTGGATCCTATCGAGGCAATTAATATGGTAATTCGCCTTTGCTATCAGCGATCAGACGAATTAATAATTTTGAACGTTCGGCTGGTCCTGTTTTTAACATTTTGATCGGGTTTTAATGCAATTAATTTCTTTCTAGATTGTTGGAGGGCTTGATTGTTAATTTATGGACACCAATATGTTTTCATCAACTGGTTATATGTGGTTTTATATGGGAGGTTTTACATAATTTTGATGATTTATCTGTAATTTATTTTTTAATAGGATAATGTCTCAATTTTTCTTGAATTTGCATATTTTGCATTCATAAAGTGTTGAAATAATACTTTTACAATCCATGACAGAAAAAATTTAAATTTCGGACTCAAAAACATATGCTAAAAAGTTCTGACTCAAAACTCATCGAAGGTAAAAAATCATCGCGGATAACAAAGAATTAAGGAAATAATCAACCTTAAACAATGATTTATTTTGAAAATGTTTCAATCAGCACAGCAAATAACCAAACAACATATGACACAATTTAATATAAAAAGTTAAACTCACTTAAGTTTGTTTGGTGTAAAAATGAGGAAAAACAATATTTGACAGCAATTGCGGGATCTAATTGAGATAAACAGAACAGAACCGAGAGGTGTAATTACTCTGCATATTAATTTCACTCGAAGCAGATGGTTTTCTAAACGCTTTGAGCTCGCTACCCTCTTCATTTTTGAATTGGAAATTTAAATTTCTGAATTTTTTAAAAACAATTATTGTAGCAATATATTTTATTGTTACGTAGTCAAAAGGGCTTTGAAGAACAATTAAAATTTCGATTATTTTCAGTAAATTTGTAAAATCGAAATATTTGATAAAATTGATTTTTGATGGATATCCAATTAATTTACTTGGTTTGATCAAACGAGAACTGATTGAACTTTTTTTTTGGTTTTGACTGTTTTTGTTGATAACTTGAATTTTTTAACAAAAATACTTATTGAGAATGTTTCATAAATTTAAACTTTATAATTTTACGATTCCAGCAACAAAGCGATGTAAAAAATTAACGGCAAAATTAAAGAATAGAGAACAAATTGGAAATCAAATTCTGATTGAAAATGAGGATTATAAAAAATTAAAATGTTAGGGGATTTTTTCAAAGGACAAAATCTTTGTTCACAAAAAGAAACGCGAATATAATCACAAGATAGAGATAATTACAAAGTATCAAAATAATAAATGAATAGATTTTTCTTTATGTATTTTGGTGATTATGCTTCGCGCCCTTCAATTTGAATTTCAAATAAAAAATCCTCAAAAATTAAAACTTCAAGTAAAAAATTGTAAAGATAGACAAATCACACAAAAGGTTACAAATTAATTCTTGAAATAAATCTGATGATTCCGTGATGATTCAGACTTTGCGTAGCTTTCTTTCTGTCGAGTCTATTGTTCTTGTTCGTACGACACCAAGAGTTTTCGCGCTTTGATAAATGAACTTGCAAGTGGATCTGTTCTGTAAACAATTTTAGTATTTGAGGCAGGTTAGGAAATCATTTTAGAGAGAGATGATGATCATTTCATTGTAGAGTTAGGACTGGTTAGAAAATCATTTTTCATCGCAAATAAAGAAATTCTTGAAAGCTGAGAAGAATTAATGTTTGGAAAGAAAATCTCTTGAGAAATGGTGGAAAATCGTTGAGCCATCAAATTTGCTCAAAAGATTAAAATGTAAATTTATGTGTCCATATTGAATTGTCAGCTCAAATAGACGTTACATTTTTTTCCATCCAAATATTTTTTATCAAGAGGAAATAAAGATCATTAAAACTTAAAAATCTATAAAACCTCATTGGAATGTCAACAAAACGTAGAACAAACAGAAACCAGAAGTAGCTGACGGGAGAAGCTTGAGGCTATAAAACCGTGCAATAACTTTGGGGAATGAAAAATATTTGCTTAAAGTATGACGAATAGTCGAATAGTAAAAGAATTAACCCTTTCTGGTCGTTAAACCAGTAAAACTCTTTCGAGACGGAATTTCCCCGAGTTTCAAATGTTTTATATCTTTTTGATGGATTTTCCACTTTTTATCGACAATTTTAATATTTAAATGCTTTTTTATTGTTTTAAAAGAAATAAAGTCGTTGCAAATGGAATTAAGTGATCTGATAACTTCTGTTTTTTGACAATTCTGGCAATCCTTTATGAATTAATGTAAAGCAGAAAAAGATGCAGAAGGACTTCAAACCAATAAAAGTGAAGGATTTGGGTGCGGTAGCTTTTATGAGTTTTTAATTAGATTTTGTTTACGTTATCATGAATTTAAAGAAGTAAGCAAGCAACATAAAAGAATTAAGGGAGCATGCACCTTAAACAATTTTTCTTTAATTAAGTTCATAAAGATGATTCTTTTCCATATTTTAACGACATTTTCACTTTTTACTGCATTTTAATGTCAATCTAGAAATTCCTTAATTAACTTAATTGCAGTCCAAGATATACTTTCCTAATAATCAAATAGCACATGTTTTCTTTATTTTCCCAATGCACTTTTACGAGTTTACTTGCTCGTGCCTAGAATGCAGAAGACAGTATTATAGAAGAATTAGGATATGGCTATTAATTCATCCTTTTTATTGAGCATAAAAATTATTATCAACCAATATTTTTACAACCCAAGGCAAACGCGCCATAAAAATTTAATGCATTTCAAATACCCAAAGCAGGCAGTTTCCCTCGAACATTTTTTATTTCTCCGCCAAGAATTATTTGTGAAAAAATCTAATTTTGATGTGAAAATCTCGATATAAATTGAAAATGAATTGTCCGTTTTTTATCCACAAAGCCCATAAAACTGATCCATTAAAGTCAGTCGAGCAAAGCTGATCCTCGTTAAGCATTAAAAATTAGAGAAACTACTGGAAATCAACCAACCCATGAAACATTTGCAAATAAAAATTGTATTTAATTCCAAAAAACTAACTTATTTGAGATTCCATAAATATTAAATTATTTTAAATTTTCAGTGTAGATCATTTAAGAATTTTATTCTTGTTTTGTGGTTAAGTACATTTCAGTTTGTTTTTCTTATTTCAATTGTCTCATAAAATGGCGTTATTTTTCGTGAATTAAACTTTTTAAAAACATCGATAGAAAGTATTTAATTCATTTTGTTACCAATTTAGTAAAAAGTTATTTTGAAAATATTTTGGAAAATGCTTCCCATTTTTTAGAGCATTAAAATTAAAATTTTGCATGCGAAATGCTAGTAAAATTTATACTAGCTAAGGAAAGTTAATATTGTAAAGAATGTCAAGTATAAATGCATTTGGTCATCATTGTAGTAATCCTTTCATTGAGGTTTACAAAAAGTGTAGTTTGTTGTCAAATTGTTGGCTTGGCACCTTGTGCAAGAACTGGCCAGCCAAGAAAGCTCTGAAAAATACTTATTAGTTTCGAAATTACTCTTGTTACTCTAATAACTTACAATTTATGAGCATACTGGCAAACGGCAGGAACACGAACTGTTCCAGACCAGTTGTAGTACAAGTGACACATTTTATAAGTTAGCAATTGCAACTTATCGGGACTCAATCCCATGGTGTCCTCAATTACGTTGTACGAAGTTGGAGACACAGTCCCTTGGCGCACAGATTGGCTTACCAAGAAGAAGTCGTAGCTGAAAAATAGATTTATTATAAAATTTTTACAATTATTGTTAATTTAGCTCACCGTTCCGGCAAAGTAATGCAGTCATCAACTACAGTTCCCGACTTGGGATTCTGTCTTCCATGGAAAATTCTTGTATTTAATCGTTTATTTACGATGATGTAAGCTAGTCCAGGTTGCTTTGTATTTGCAGCGCCATAAATATCCGACAATTTTTCTTTAATTTGTCTGATCTCATGAGAGTGAACATACTCGATTTGCCCATCACCAACCCCACCACGATAGAACAGAATTCTGGCAGGCAAAGAGTTGTGAGCATCACGATAAGCTCTCAATGCCTTATTGATGTTGATTGCCAGCTGATTAGATAATTCTTCACCGTTCTTGTGAGCTGTGGCAATACTAAAGTATTTCTGGCAGACTTTCAAGTCCATGGTGGCAACCATTGCTCCGTAACTCTTGCTGCGATCCTTTGTATCGTGACTCACGTCAAATCCAATAGTCATCAATCCAGACAATGGCAAAGAAATCATCCAAGGAGCACCTCCAAGTTTGCAATTCAATTGAATGGCGATCTAAATAATGAGACAAATTAGTTGATATCATATAAATCAAAGATTTGAATGCTTAATTTTAATACCTTCAAAGCAACAGAAGCGAGTTGTCCACTTCCAGAGCCTCCTTGTTTGGCCGTAATAGTCTTGGTAAGTACCACTTGCGATGAAACAGCTCGATCAACGCAACAACGTGTTTTAATGGCGGCATAACGATCAGCTCGATTATTCGGCACAACACACATCACAAGATCAGGATTATCAGAGAAAGCCTGATCCAAAGCAGCCAAGTATGATTCAGTGCGATCGTTGATGATTTTTTGAGTGATTGGTGCAGAAATCACGTAGTTCATTTTTCGTCCAACGTCTTGCAACATATGAACGAACTCCATCACGACTTTATCACTTTCTTGCGTGTAAATCAAACACCACTTTGCCAAAGGAACAGCGGAAAACATCGGATTCATTTTCAAATGACGAGTCCAATCAGCTTCATCAGAGTTTACGAATCTTCAAGAAAGATAAACTAATGAAGAATCAATTTAAAATAAGCTGTCAAGTACTTACTGTCGCTCTCCACCAAATTTAATGGTCTCTTGAGGCAAAGCACGACCTTCAAAAGTCACCAACTCTCGCCCTAATTCCATATTCCAAGACTTCAACACCTCAACACTAGCTGGAGTTTCTTGAACGCGGTCGTTGAAAGTCTTCAAACGTTCCATGCGAGCATCAGGATTTAAACGAGTATAATCGCTCATGGCTCTCATCAGGAAAAAGTTTGATCGCATTTTGTCAGTGATTCCAGTGGCTCGGCACAATTCAGGGATCAGCATAATCAAGTCCGAGTTTCCACCTCGCAATGTCTTTGCTTTCGGTTTTGAGACCAACATTGGTTGCTTTGGATCTTTGATTACTATATCATAACATTTCTTATAGTAATCAACGTAAGAAACTTCACCAGTTTTAGTCGTGAAAGTACTGGAAGGCGAAGAGGTAAAATCCACATCATCAACTCGATATGTTTTGTTGTTGTAATCAGTTAACACCGTGCAGCCAACAACTTGCTTCATAAAAGCATCCTTGTAGTCACGAACTTGGCGAATCGAATCTTGCAAGATATCATAAACTGTTTCAAGACGCATCACCTAGTAGAGTAAAAGGAAAATGTTTGAATATAGTTTTCTTTAAGAGAAAGAAAAAGTCAAAAACTTACTTTATGCTGAATTTCACAGTTGACCAAGAAATCACGTTCATGTTGACGAATTGATGTTTGATATCCTGGCCACAACTGCAATTTGTGCTCTTTCAAATCGATCTTAGCAATGGGATCAAACAAATTACGTCCAACCAGCTGCAGTTTTAATCCTTCCATAGATGAGCGCAGAACAATGTTGAGCGTTTGCAAAGATGTATCATCATTCATGCTCACAACATTAACGTACTTCAGAATGATTTGCAGATCACTTCCGTCGCGTTTCTTAGTTGAAATGTGTGTGATTGGATCAGGTAACTTTTTCGTTAGATACATTGTCGATCCATCAAAGAGGAATTCACCCAAAGTAGTCTTCTGATCACGCATTATAGCCTTCCTAATCATAGTAACTTCAATATCTGGCACAAAATCAACGCGATATTGTACCATATCAAAATCGGGAGTTTTCTTCAAGGGAAAGTAATTGGCAGATAGTTTAATAACACGGCCACTGGTACCTTGCTTGGAAGTTGTAGCTACAGGTCGAGTATTCAGAATCATTGCTCCACTTGAAGCAAAATCTGATGAACGAGATGCTATAAGTTTAATATTATTATTGAGCTACACTACTTTTTACTATAATTTAACTTAAAATTAATATGAGAAGAAGTTAAGGTTACCTTTTCCTGGATGCTCCAGAATGTCCTCGCTCTTTCTCTTCGAAGATCCAGCTGTAGATTCAGAGCTAGCTTTTCCTCTTCCAATTGAGCTACCTGGAGTACTTCGTCCGTCATAATCAATTTCCATGTCGCTTACAGTTCCCATTGATCCACAAACAGAAGATGTAACTATATTTAAAGTGCTACCAGAAGTGAGGCTCCCACCACTTCTCACAGATGCAGTGTCACTAACTAAAGCCCCATCTGGACGAGTTCCACGGCCTCGCCCTCTTCCTTTAGGGGGTTGTTGATCCATTTCTTGTAAAATAAAAGATAGATTAGCAAGAGAGCAATGATCTTAGCATGCTCAAACATGATTATTTAGGAAAATATTGGAAAATATAAAATTTTTCAGAAAATTGGACATATTTCAATGATTATGAAGTTTGTTTTTGTTTAATTCACCAACCTTTCTATTTTCGTCAAGTTTTTGTTTAATTAGTCAATTAATTTGCTTTAATTATGTTAATTACATCCACGTTTGTCAAAATCTTGTAGAGAAGAAAGAATCCGCAGGAGGGCGCGTCGAATAGTCTGATTAATCAAATTTTACTTGATTTAACACTTGACTTGATTTAAGTTTTGCGCCCTAATAAATTTTACCAAAAAATCATCGTTCAAGGTCCAAGATCATTACACATTATTGTATGTTCTTAATGTATTCATATAACTCAAGATTTTATTAAACTTTTAAATTATTAAATTATTTAATTCTCATTCTTCTTAAATTGAACCCTTCAAAGATCTAAATTTTTTATCGACATAAAACTAATTACAATTAATGAAATTCAGACAATAAATAACTTTGATTAGAATTGAGACATTGAGTACAAGATATGGTACAAGTAAATGCTCACGGCCTGAAGGAATTCGTCCTTTTTCTATCGCGTTTAATGGTTACTCTTTTGATTTTTTAACTTTCCATGGAGATTTTCTTACAACAATTCCTTTTAGCAAACGTCAAATCAATCCCGAAACTCATTCCCAAAGGATCATAAAAATTATGATTTATGCATTCTTCATTTTCATCCAAGGATATTATTTTAAATATTTTGATTACGCTTTTTATTGTTTGAAAAATCGTAAAAAAATCTGCCTCTTAAAAAAATTAAATTGTAAAAACACGAATTTTATTGATGCTCTCAAAACGACTTTTTTATTGGATTTGCCTCAATTCTCGCTCAAATTCGGGGTCGAATAATGGATTTCTAGGACTTTTTATAAGTAATTCAAATCGTGAAGGATGAAATGGCCACTTGAGGCATTAAATTCAATTAAATCAAACAATTGTGCGGCAAATAAATAGAAATCAAATTAGAAATGTTCTAATTTGGTTCAATTGAACTTTCGGGTTATTGTCAAAATTTGTGGGAAAGTAAGTTGAAAACTCAAGAATGAGGAAAGGGTTCAAGAAAGCCACTTAAGAAGAAACATCATGAATGGGTCGACAAGAGCTGAAACATTTGCAAACACGATAAAATTGAAATTGCTTGCATATCCAAAAGTCATAAATGTCGACACTATTTATTGGCCATAAATTGCCATTCAGGCTATAAAACGACCCGAACTACGCGTTATCAGAATATTTTTATGATTCAAATTTTTTTGAATTAAAAATTTGCTTGTTTTTTATTTAGTCTAAGGGTGTTTGCACTGGTAAATGTTAATAACAAATTTTTGACAAAAACTTTTCTAGATGGAAATAATGTGTGAAGCATCATTCCTTCTAAAACATTCCATGATGTTAACATTATCATACAACTTAAAGAAATTTGTTATTATTGTATATGTTTAAATCCAGTAGGAGCTTGGCGTGGAATAATAAATTTGATTGCCTTGCGTTGGGGTGTTTGTCCTTTTCAAATCTGTTGAACATCCTGTGGATTTCTTTTATCGTTGAAAAATATTAAAATCCTCAAAAGCGAATATTGCCATTTATGTCACACACTTTTTGACCATAAATTTTGGTTTATTGTAAGCAACGTATGTAAAAGAAAATTTTATTCATTTTATTGAGTTCCAGTTACCTATTTAAATTGATGCAATTGCTTAAATGAATTCAAATTACTTATTTGTCCATTCGATTCGTTCGTCGATTGAGGAAATTACGATTGATTTGATTATTTAAATTATTTATGCAACATAAAATGACGAAATTGAATTGAAATCATAAAATTTTATTCTTTTTTGGGCAATTACAATTTAGATTGAAATTACGTAAACTTAACGATTTTTACGAAAAATAATACGGATTGATGGTGGAATGTCATAAAGGAGCAACTAAGGCGTTTTAATGACGTCAAGCTTAACGACAATGTTCTTATTTCGGACACAGTTGACGATTATTACTGCTAATTACTTTATTTACTGGATTCTGAAATTGTCCTGCATTCTTATGGAAAAGTGTACAAAGCAATAATTTTTTTATGGCTGCCTTTTCCACGTAATTTTAATTGAAAAGTGGACTTTTATGATTTTTAACATTCAGCAGAAAATTAAAATTTGAGCAATGAAAATTAATTTAATGTTTGTTTGAGGAACTTTTTCAATTAAAAATTTGAAGACTTCAAAAAGAGAACAAAACTGAAAAATACTTGAAGAATCATCAAAAAATCAAATTATTTTTTCTACGCATGAAAGGTCATTAAATTGCTATTTATAAAAACGAGACCACATATGTTTTTCGCACCACCAACATTTCCTAAAAGGATCAAACCAAATTTTCCAGGCGACAATCATTCTCAAAAATAAACGTGAGTGATTTTTTTCGCACCAAAAAATATTTCCGTCAAATTTCCTTCTAAAAACATTGCGATTTATTCAGTCTGTGGCACCATAGAAATTTTATTTATTAAAAATGTCTGCAAAAACACCATCAGACACAATTAACGAGCTATCCGGTGGAACAAAAATATAATTTCCATAAAGTGATCGCTTAAAATATGCTTTGTTTGTGTTTCGTAGGGAATATGTGAAGTGTTTGAAGTCACATATGTATGAATAAAGAAGTGCTTCATTACAGGGATAAAGGATTTTTTTGGTTAGATGTATGTGATGTCAATGGAAATTCTAAATGGGAAAGCTCTGGAAATTAATATAAATATATTTTCCGAAAATTATTCATACGGAGCTATAAATATCTGTTTCTGCTATGAATATAACATTTTGTGTTAAAAAATTGATGAAAATTAATTAAATATGTTTGTTAAGAATCACTCTACAATGCTGTGCATAAGTTTATAATTCCAAAGATACTTCAATGAGGAATCCAAATTATTTTCAATCACCTTGAATGATTTTCTGGATTGAAAAACTTTTAAATTAAATAGAAAATTTCGTTCATATTATGGGATCTAACTCATTCTGATTTTAAAATCCACTCTGTTTAAAAAAATTTAAATATTTTTTGAGGAACCTTTGCCTAAAACTTCAGTCTCATCCATCATTCAATTTCAAAATTTTAGTGAAACCAGTCGCTTTTTTCTAAATTCTAATTTTTTCATAAAAACTTTGAATCAAATTTTTGGCCTCAATTTTAAGCTTTAAAATGGTAAGTATTGGTAGCTGGAAGACAATAGGACAATAGCTTATTTAACTCAAACTCACACCATATTTCAATAGGTTTTCTGTAATCGCGAGACAATTTCTATCCATTTGGGACAGTGTGGAATCCAGACAGGAAATGCAGTGTGGGAACTTTACTGTCTTGAGCATGGAATCTTGAAGGATGGAACACTTGACCAGAACTTTGGCGACTCTGACAATTGTTATTCGACATTTTTCTCAGAAACACAGTTGGGAAAGGTAATTTTAAATTTTATCTAAAATTTCTCCAAGATTTTTTTGAGAAATGCTGAAAACTAAACTAAATTAACTCTTTACAGGTCGTCCCAAGAGCCCTATTGGTAGATTTAGAGCCAACTGTAGTGGATGAAGTCCGTACCGGGGCTTACAAAGAGCTTTTTCACCCCAGCCTTTTGATGAACAGCAAAGAAGATGCCGCTAATAATTTTGCTAGAGGGAATCGCACTATTGGCAAAGATATGATTTTGCCAGTTATGGAAAGTGTTCGTAAAATGGCTGAACAATCAAACAGCCTTCAAGGATTTTTTGTGTTTCACTCTTTTGGGGGAGGCACTGGCTCAGGATTCACTGCTTTGTTAATGGATCAAATTTATAGTGAGTTTGGAAAGAAGAGCAAACTGGAGGTAAAGAGATTTTGTCAAGTTTACAAAAGCAACGGTCACTTTTTTAGTTTATTACAATCTAACCTTTTTCATGTTATTAATTAGGTCGCAATTTATCCATCACCTGAGATTTGTACAGCCATTGTTGAGCCATACAACTCTGTGTTAACCACCCACTCTTCTCTAGACGTCACTGATTGCACTTTTATTGTGGACAACCAAGCCATTTATGATATTTGCAAGACAAAACTTCACATTGAGCGCCCAAGCTATTCTCACTTGAATCGTTTGGTAGCTCAAGTAGTCTCATCCATCACTGCTTCTCTGCGATTTAATGGCGCATTGAATGTTGACATGAATGAATTTCAAACAAATCTAGTTCCATATCCCAGAATTCACTTCCCATTGGCTTCATATGCTCCAGTTATTCCTGTCTCGAGATCAATTCATGATGCAGTTACTGTCAACGATCTTACATCTGAACTATTTCATCCCGACAGTCAAATGGTCAAGTGTGATCCTCGTAATGGAAAATATATGGCTTGTTGCATGCTCTATCGTGGAGATGTTGTACCAAAAGATGTAAACTGTGCGATTACTGAAGTGAAAGCTAAACGAGGAATTCAGTTTGTTGATTGGTCACCAACTGGCTTTAAAATTGGAATCAACAATAAACCACCAACAGCCGTTGAAGGTGGTGATTTAGCTAGAGTCAGCCGAGGTGTCTCAATGCTAGCTTCTACAACTGCTATCGCCCAAGCTTGGGCTGCAATTGATTATAAATTTGACATGATGTTCCAGAAAAGAGCTTTTGTTCACTGGTAAGCTTTAATAATAGATACCACAAAAATTCTTATTTTCAAATAAAATTTTCAGGTACGTTGGAGAAGGTATGGAAGAAGGTGAATTTTGTGAAGCACGAGAAAATTTGGCGGCTTTGGAAATGGACTACAAAGAAGCTGGCGAAGATACCGTTGGAGATTCAATCACAAACCCTATCGATTTAGATTTTGTGTAGACATTCTGGAAGATAAATAAATTCTTTTGGAATCAATAAATATCTTCAGATGATTTTTCAGGAAAATGCCATTAATTTGTGAAAATGTGTCTTAATTTGTTTTGAAGCCACCGTCTATCAAAAATTTCCATTATGAAACTTACACCATAATGTGTTTGATTGACAACCAGAACTAAAATCAAGTGTTTGTTTTAATAGTAAAAATTGGATCGAACATTTTATAAATGAGACTATTCTGATATAAAACTGACATTAGAGAATTCCTTCTGCAATAATCTTGTGAATGTGATAATAAAAATCTTTAATTTGATCTTCTCCTCACTCCTCCTTAATACTTTCAGGCCAATAATAAGATTCCTTATTTTCGAATATTGGTTTCCGACCCTCACATTAACCGTGAAATACAAGAATAATTCAATTTGCTTCAATAGAGTGGAACTGGATTTTAAGAGGCTTGGATTTATAGTTCTAATTTTGTATACACGTGGATTCAAATAGAATCAGGCACCAAAATACAAGCTCTTAGAAAAATCTTTGGCTATTTTATGGACGGACATCAAAAAATAGCAATAAAGGAATAGCCCATCAAATTAAAAGAGCTCAAATATTATGGAAATATCTGAATACATCAGTCATTAATTTTATTTTAATACTGTTGTTTTAGAATATGTCACTACAAACGCGTGGCATTCCGTTTGTATCCATTTCCGTTCTAGAAACACATTAGCCGTTCTCCGCAAAGGCAAAATGAATTAATTGTGAAGCATTCTGATTACTTTTGACGTACATACATTTAGATGTTAGAGCCCCTTTTCAATGAAAGCAAGGCACTGTGTAGTTCCTGATGGATAAGTTGGAAGTATCGCGCTTCAGGATAATAAATGACTTGATTCCGTCGCGTTGGTGTTCCACAAAATTTTGCTCATTAATCAAAAGGATATGTTCAATTCTTCATAACATTGTTTTTGATGAAACTTTTCGCTCATTTATTTAAGGAAAAATTTCCTTTCTTTTATCAAATTGATTCACGGTATTTTATCTAATATTCAAATATTCTAATTATTAATACCGTAGCAATATAAATATTAAAAAATCCCTTAAAAACTCAAACATTCGTTATGCTGGATGATTAATTTCAACGAGCGCCCGGAAACCAAAATGCATGGGAAAAATCAGAAGCTGTAATTAAATTAGAAAATTAGAAAATCATTTTCCATGGTAAATGACTCTATAAAGTATAGTCTAATTTATTCACAAAATTATCCACTCTTCTTCAATCTCCACTCTAAATTTCACTAAAGTGCTGGTAGTTCGTGAAAAGTTGTTGAAATTTGACAGTTATTAATTTTACATGTTTTTTCTGGATGTTGTCAAAGTGGGAGTGACACACGCTCTTACATTGTCTGAAAACGTTGAATAGAATAAAATCATTTTTTAGGACTCACAAAAAGTAAAAATGCGAGTACCATGAAATCTAGAATAAAAAATTTGAATGCTCTAATTAGGCTGTTGTTGTACTTTTGCCCGCATTGTTTGGAATACTTTGTTGAATTTGAATATGAAATTATCTCATGATATTTTAGAATAAATTTATATTGTGAGATTTTGACCTTTTTGTTGATCTTCATTGAAAATTTTAGTTTTGTTGAAAATCGCAGCATGATTCCTCGAGAACGATTTACTGCTTCAAGTTAGGTGAAGATATCACTCTGATTATATTAAATTTCAGATTCATAAGATTTATATGGAAAGATTGAGACTTCAACAGATCACAAACAACATATATTGTAGTGGAAATGTAAAGGATACTTTTATCAATTGACTCCATAAAAATAATTAATGAAAAGTATCAACAGAGAATGTATCACTCTATGGTATCACGTTTTAAATAAATTCTATTAAATTCTTTGATTTTTGTAGTTCTCATGCATATTTTATTTTTTCAGATTCTGATGAGTAGGTTAGTATTTTAGAATAGCGTTTTAAAGGTAGCATAGAAAAATTTGTGCTTGAATCTATCGATTGAAGAACATGTTAGGAAAAACCCTTTCTTATTATATAGTACGGTATTCAAAAAATTTCGAAAACTTGTGGAATGTATTGAAAAAGGAGTGAAATTCCAACATTCCTTGAAAAACCAATGAACAATAGTTGTATAGGTTAAAGCCTGGTTTTTCTAAACATTTTAAAAATCAACTAAATATGAAATAAACAGTATTGCAAGATTTAAATAATTTAATGATTATTCAAGCTTAAAAAGGATATTCTGAACATCAACAGTCCGGATACACCCTTCCGAACTAAATTAAACTTTACATTGTCCAGAAAAAAATAGCCAACAGATCTAAATGCTACCAAATTGACCGTACTTACTGTGCTCGTGCAATTTCGTTTTAATTAAAAAATATCTCTGTGCAAATAAAAGTGGATATTTGAAACTTTGTAATTGTTTGCTGTATTGAATTTAATCCTGTTCATTACTTTTGCCGGAATTTGCAGAAAAAAATAATTCGCGAACGTATCTATCCACTGTATCTGATTCCATAATTCCGGCAAAATGAAGCTAGAATAAGCAAACAGTACAATGCTACATAGCAGAAGTCAAATAAAAGGACCTTATGGTTGCTATACTTGCATTTGGCTTGTGGATACACGCAGATGAATACAGGCAGTGGCGTATTGAGGATTTTGCTAGATGGTTAAATTATTATTTTCACTTCTTATTGTTATAAATACAATGGTACTGTTTACACCTCTGAATACACGGAGTGGAGTTGAAAGCTGAGGATTATGTTTCTCCATATGAAATGTAAGCAAACAGATTTTTTAACCAAAATAATTATTTTAAAATAGCTTCTAGCCTAATACTCAAATTTTGAAGGATGGAGTGAGACTTGATATGTTAATTTTTTCTTTGAATAGAAAAATTATCAAATGTTTTCCACAACGTTCACTTTCTTCCTTCAAGTTAATCTAATTGTTATGTCCTTTATAACAATCGCCCATGAAATTGAAAAAATTGGAATACTATTCGTTGAAGCTGAACTTACAGCTAAAAAACCCTTAAAAATATACCATAAAAATTACAAGCTACAATAAAAAATTAGAGTAAAATTCTAGATGCAAATAAAACAGCAATAAAATCAAAGTTCATTCAACCAAAAACCTATAAAGTGCGAAATGAGCTAACGGAACAAATCGTAAAAATCATAAAAATCTATCCGCTTATGCATATTATATTATTCATACTCAAATCGTTCAATATGTTAAGCAGAAAGTTGTTTTTTCAATTTTAGGCATCAAATTATTTTTGCTGATTTTATTTGGTTCAATTACACCCTTTTTGTTCCAATTTCGCCAAACGCCACAAAACGCATAATTTTGGATAAATTGCTAAAAAGATGAAACTGCAGCGGAAGTCGCCTGTTTTATTTTACGATCGGAACTGAACTGATTTTGGCAATGAATTTTTTGAATGGAAAAATTTGCCGTTTTATGGTCTTATTTATTCAAATCCTCAAGTAAACTCGTAAAAATTAAAATCCGTGAAGTAAAATTGTTTGCGAAATCGCGAGAGCACGTTTTTAAGATAAAAACGATATAAACTATGTTTATGCAGGAAGTTCTTTTTTGGAGTGGCTTTAATCTTAATATGTGTGCATCTCATAAATTTGGGAAAATGGAATATTATGGAAAATGTTGTTTATTCAACTTTGAGATTGGCAGTAATAAAAGTATTGCTGAGAGATATATTTTTGTGTATTTTGAGGTTCAATATCAAATAATTTAAAATCTTTGATTCAGAAATAATGCATTATTATATATAATATTTATGTAAACATTCTTCAATGAATCTAAACAACGGTCAACCCTCCGAAACAGCATCCTCAAAAAATGAATATTAACTTTTCACCGTAACAAAACAAAAATGCAATTCCCAGCCATTGTTTCAGATGCACTCATGAATATTGCCAATCGTAAAATTTTACGATAATGATTGCTTTCCTTTTTGCTTTTTGGGCACAAATATTAAAATAGTCACTTTCCTCTTTTTCCATTGTTGTTGTGTTTCGTTGGAAATAGAAGTTTAGAATGGGAAGCTATTAAAATGTATGAAAATATGAAAATTTTGCCATAAATTCATTGTTGTCACTCAATGTTATAATTTTGCATAACATTTATATTATTCTGCAATCTGCATTAAAATAAGGCAATTAAATGACTTATAGTGCAGCTAATGAGCAGTTTCATTGCGATGAAATTTGAAGCTTGAATCATTTAAACTAAGTTTTCAATTGATCTATGGATCTTTTGTTCGAATATCAGACACTTTCAAATTTACGATGAAACCGTCTGTCTGCAATTAGTTTATGACTATTTTGCTTAAAAATATGACAAACACCATAAAAATTTCCTAGACCTAAGATAAAAAAAGGTCCAAATATTTAACCATTACCATAAAAACATCAAAGCACCTTTTTCAACTTGGGTGGTTTTAGGCAAACAAATATTTATTAGAATTACTTAGACATTGTACTTTTATCTAACAGATAATTATCAGGGAACATAAATCTAGTGATACAGAATGAAACTCAAGATTCTTTAATTTTTAAATATGAGAATAAAATCATAAGATCATTGAAACCATTCAGTTTTCAATGCGCAAAAGAAGATTGCAGTAACCTATATTTGAAGTGTCCCATTGACCAACAATTGCCAACAATAGAATTAAACACATATGCAATTTTACAAGAAAAATTATCTAGTTATTATTTATTTACGAAGTTGAGATCTTTTAATGTCTAAACAAACGATAATAATGGAGCCAAACATTTAAAATAATGTTTTAAATTACAAACAACACCCAATAAATAGGTCATCCAGACCATTTTACAACAATTATTTACTAAGTTTTTAAAAACTTATCGCTTCTAATTAAAAATCGTTTAAACATAAACTAGCCACTTTAAACGATGTTTAACTTCTTTAAACGTTAAAGCACAAACAAAGCATAATTTCAAATAATTATGAATGTCAATCACTGTTTTGTTTTTTGCTGTGAGTTGTTTTATTTTTCGTTCTGCTTACATCATGGTGTATAAGTATGTTTTCCGACTTTAAATTGAAACATTTAATCATATTAAAGGCATTATCATTATACACAATCCATATAATACATACAGCATTACAAGTTCAGAGAGGTTAAATCAGTAGAAATTTTTATTATTATTTATTATTTTTTCACCAACCAATTTATGTAAAGAAGGAAAAGAAATTTTCACTGAATATTTCTACCCATATGGATGCCTCGGATTTTTATTAAATACATATATATTTCGTCAAACCTTTCAATAAAAGTGGGATGGCAAACACAAATAAGTTATTATTATTATTATCTCTATTCATATGGCTGGTAAATGTTTGATTTGGCTTCAAACATCCAAGTAAAGCAGGCAATAGTGAGTTGGCAAAAAACATAAAGTCATCTACATGCATTCATAAAGAACATTGATTAATGGTTGATTCACAATCAGCAAGTTTTGATCAAATAACAAAATAACAGCCAATAAAGAGCATGTATAATTTTTGCAATATTAATTGCGGTTTATTTCAAAACTGCCACAGCAAAGTTGCTTGAGTTGCATGTATGATTTGGTATAGTTGCTAGTTGATTTTCATTTATCATTGGAAACTTTGAATCATTGAAAACTGTGGAGTATCTAGAAATAATGTACGTAAGACATGATAAATAGGATAAGTTTTTATTGGAATTAGGATAAGTGCATATTGTACAATTATTTCCATGATTAATAATAACCGAAAATGATAAATGATGCAAACTATCATGGCAGACTAATAACGAAATTAATCAGCTTTGCTGTGGTGTGCAAATAATTGCAATCTTTGTGATGAGAGTTCTGTGTGGAGCGGTATCTTGGATGTATATTGAATTAAATTAAATGTATTAAGATTCAGGTAGAACATTTGTGTATGTATTGGTGTGATTAGCTATTAATAATTTGTATTAGCCTTTTATAGATAAAAGCTGAGAAATATTATGTTTAAAAATATTTTTTAAACTCATTAAAGTTTTACTTGAAAAATCCATTAAACCATCGTTACACTGAACCATACATAGAACTGAACTTGCATCCTTTATTTCTTTATTGTTACTTTGTAAATTTTTCTCTTTAAGACTGCTTCATTATAATCGTATAATTGCAATTCTAATTGAAAAATGCACAACACCAAATACCATTAACAACATTCAATGTTTGAAAACTCATTGGTATAGAATGTTTTAATTATGATGCAATTTGCATGTAAATGTTGCTTTCATACCATTTTTAATCGTTTCTAATTGAATTTCCAATTGAAAGTATGCTCTTTTGAAATTTTCTTTTGATGAAAGTTAATTCATTTTTCCTTCCACAAAGGAAATAACTTATTTGAAAGGAGCTGAAAGAATTATAATTATATTTTTTGTAGGTGTTTCTGTTTTAATTTCGTAAATTGTGTAGTACTCAATACTTATATTTTCTTTTAAAACTTTTAGCTTTTAATGAAGGATCTTTGGAATGCTACTGCAATATGTTTTAAGTTAGCGATATTAATTCAACTAAAGGCACCGCTCCTTTATATTCCAGGAAACAGTTTTATTACAGAATTTTATAGATTGTAAAATTTTTGATATTATTCAGTTACATAAATTCGTCCAGTTTTACTAGCCTTTTATCGACCGAAAATGTCATAAAATTTAAAATTTCCATGAATTCCACGAAGAAATTTGTGATGCACAATTAGTTTAAATGTCCTTCGATGTTCGCGATAGTAAAATGTTAATAAATTTAAACGAAATGTTCAGTGAAATAAAATTCAGCAGCATAATTTTTATTGCTGAGTATGCAAGATACTGTAATAATAATAATATTTAAATAAACTTAAAATAATAGAAAAACAGAAAATTTTATGTTCATCTGCTTTAATTCTATAATAAAGTTAGGAAAACACGATAATTATATAAATTGACATTTCAAACATTTTTCCAGCTCCCTTGAAAATCTACTCTCCTTGCAAAAAGTACAGAGATCTAAACAATTTCACAGTTTTTCTATGAAACAAATCCTTAGAGAAAAGAATGCATTTACTCCCGAGATAAAAAACACACAAATCTCATTAAAAGCTCTAACATGAGAAACATTTTAAATCTTTTTGTAAAGCAAAATGAATGAGAAGCATTAAAAGTCACCTTGAAAATTTCTATGATGCGAAACATTTTGAAATATCAGAGAATTCTATGCTTTAGTCAAGGTCATACGATATTGCAGAGAATATTTGCAGTAAAGTTTCACAATTTGTGGTTTTGATGGTTTGAACATTCTCCGTGATTCATACAAATTCAACGGTTTGTGTTTTCGAAGAAATGTTTCAAGCTACTCTGTATTTAATTTCATATTAGCGAGTTTATATCATTGATGTACGAAATTTTATGGTTAAAAAGTTCAGCCAAAATTTTTCAGATTTTGGATTACAGAAGTGGATCGAAAATCTAATCCAATTTCATTTAAAACAGCTTCAATTACTGGAAATTTTAGAAATATTATCACAGATAATAAAAGTGGGAAATAAGCATTCTTTTCATATATTTCTGGACCATAATTATGGAATAATAATCAAATCGTAACATTTTTAAAATCGTTCCCTCCCATATGTTCAAAAAAAACAATTCTTCCAACTCATGTTTAAAAGTTTTCAAATATTTTTTGTGTAAATATTACTTGGAATTATTTTTTTAAAAAATTTTTGAGTTGAATGAATGACTTAAAAGTTTTGAAAACATTTTATTTATCAATTTGCGGGAACAGAAAATTGTAAATCAATAAATAATTTCCACAACATTTAGTTTTAAATTTAACAAATTAGAAAATGAGAAATTTACAAATCATTGGCTTTGTTTGTGTTGAACTGGAACAATATGAAGAAAAGATTTATTAACGACAAAGGGTTGAAAATACAATTTATCGAAATTTATGAAGAAACATTTCCAAGAGTAATAAACTTTACTTAGTTTGGAATTTAAAATAGCTAAAAATTCATGAAGTGAATTCGCGATAGCACTATCTCAATCCAATTTGTCTTCGTTTGGGCTACAATAACCCATAATAAATATGTTACCATGAATTTATTCACTCGAGTATGTCTCCGCTTTCGAATTAAAATTGCAGAAATACTTCTTAGAATTTCTAAAGAAAATACTTTTTGCTGAAGTTCTGTGGATGAAATCTCGTTTGCAGATCAAAAAGTTAATCCTTTTTCATTTGCTATGTGAAATTTTCTCAAGAAAATGGAAAATAGAAAGACTGGATGAAATTCGGAAATCTAAATCACGTTCCAAAAATCTGTCTGAAAATAATGTAAATCCGGTAAATACAGAAATTTCACAAATTCTCCATTGTTCTGGACACAATATCAGATTTCGATCAAATGCACAAAATTTCCATTACACGAAATGCCACAAAAGATTAAAATATTTACATTTCCACATAAATTTCAGTGCTGAGCATTAAGGAGCACTCAAATTACACTCGTACATTTTGTAAATTTGGTGATTTTGGGAAAATAACTAAAGTGTATACATTTTAATACTTTGTTTCCGATTTGAATTGCATTTTACTATTTTACAAAATTTTGTCATGATCAAAGTTTTTGGTGCAAAAACATAAATTTTGCAACAAGCTTTTGTGGTTGAATAATCTTGAAACTTGAGGGAATTTGCATGCTGAACTAGACGAATGGAAATGCTACAATGCAATGGATTAAATGTGTGACTCAGGATATTGAACTGCGGAAATATTTTGGAATGGTAAATAGACATTTGATGTGTGGATGTTTTAGAAATTCAACTGAGAAATTTACAACTGCGAATTGAAAAGTGTTTGAAAACCAATTTATAAAGCATTTTTAAACTATTGCAAATTATTGCAACTATCTATTTGGCTCAAGATTACATTGCATTTCTAGATATTTCCTCATTTATTTTTACATCATTCGAAGTTTTCAAGCACGGTAAACAAATTTAATGTTGATGGATTGTTGATTCCGATTGATACAACATTTGGCAATAAAACAATGATGTGCTATTATATTCTACTTACGATGATGGATTCACAGCAAACAAAAAACTCGGAATAGTCTATTCCATAACAAGATAATACATAATGCAATCAAAAATATATTAGATTTCTGAAAATCAAAAGCAGCTTATTTCAGGAACATAAAACATAAAACAGCACAACAGAAATCCTTGAAATCCATAAATATCCTGGTTTAAGTATAATGTATTTAATGTATTTAATTGGATTTTATGTGTTGCATTACTTGTTTACTCGCAAAATTCCTTTTGTTACCAATCCCATTGCGGAATTAATTGCTTAATAATATCATCCTAAACTATCCCTTTGCAGTTTTACAGTCGGAGCGACAATTTATTGCGGTTCTGCCAAGGACTTTTTTTTGGAATTCTACAGATTTACAATAAAAGGCAACTTTAAAATTGTTTTTTCTTGTCACAGTTATGGCGCCATAAATTACCCCAAATTGGCCGAAACTATCTGCAATCGGTTCAACTAATTAGTTCCGGTTCACTTGGCAAAGCTATATTTTCTACAAATTTCTACAAATTTGCCAATGATTGCGTTGTTGCGTACTTTTGATGCCATTCAGGCACATTGAATGCAAACAATATGTGTTGAAGGGCCACCGAGGTGCTCCGACCTATTATTTCTGACAATGTGATAATAGAAGACGAAGCAGCAAGATTGGATTAAAATTTGGTAGATAAATTTAATGATGGATTTATAGATTTTGCTAGAAAATATCACGTATGGTATCAATAACAACAAAGAATTGAATATCAACAGAACTTCATATTTAATATTGTACGTACTGTGAAATAAATGTCACCCTTTATGACACAAAGTGTACTAATGGGTTAGAAATTTCTCATTTATATTGTGGATTAAATTAGATTTTTCAACCAATTTTGAAAATTATACCAAATTTAAAATTTTTCCAACCATATAAACACTCTCAGTTCGTCCTTTGATATCTTCTGCTTTGTGGCTTTGATAAAATTTATATGCAACAAAAAAACATGGTTTTTGTGGTCAAAATTGGCTCAATCGTATTGAGGCACATCTGCGTGAAATTCGATTTAGGAGCTTCATCAAAACGATATTATTGAGGAGTCGGAAAAATTGAGGATTTATTACGTGCTTATGGACCCGCATTATAGTATAATAGGTATGTAGATATTATTGAAATTATTGATATTATGTGCATGGTGGATTTGTGAAGAGAAGAATGGAGAATTCTTATTGATTGGGTATTTTGTCAGCCTATAAATATTTGATCTACATAATCCTGAAGGGATGACAAAATATTGATAAATCTTTTGTATTCAATAGTGCAATGAATATAATACTTTAATTATTTTTATACACATGACACTCAATAAAATTGCGTCAGAAGGATTGGTTTTAAGACCTAAATTAACTATTTATTAGATAAGTAATATGATTCCACTATTGTCCATACTTTTAGAAATATTTCTGATTTATTTATAACATGTGAATAAAATGAACTCGAATGCTGTTCATAATTTTTTTTGAAAAAACGATGAATTTTTAAATTGACAAGGAAAAATGTTTCTTAAAAGAAATGGATCGAGACTATCGTATAAGAATACTAACTTATAGCTTCAAAAATCAGCTCCCTTAGAAGCAAACTCATGAATGAAGATTTTGCTGCACAAAAAACGCAAAATATAATTAATGAAATTTTCAAGATTCCAGAATCTATTGTTGAAAAATTCTTTACAACGCACACAATGTACTCACTTATTATTTGTCCAAAATGTGAAAAGACTAAGCCAGATAATTAATTTCATTGGACACTTTTATGAGCAAAGTTTGCTGTATTCACTCAAGGATTTTTATTTATGAAGTCTCGCGATTATGTATCCTTTTATTCTCTAAAGATTAATTTTTTGCAAGTTTCCCAGACTATAGTAGAGATGAAGACACGAAGCAGGAACATTAATGAATAATTTATGTGGTGTCAGATATTTATTACCTTTGACTTTGATTGAACTCACAGTGAATAAAAACATTAAACTACAAATTCTCATAGTTTTTGCATAAATTGAGTTTGCATAAATATTTTCCATAATTCAATAATCACACCATCAAAATATCAATAAGTAATCAATTATCATTAAAAGGGATCATTTTGATCATATGTAAATTCCATGAGAGACTATTTTTGCTTTTTGGTGTATACGCCAAATCATCAATCAAGTTTTACTGCATAAATTGATTTAAATAAAATAATGATTATGTGATGTTTAATCAATTTTAATTTCAACTATGATTATTTAAATCTTTTACCAAACAAATATTAAGGTACAAACGCAGCCAATTTACCTTCCTTTTGGTATTTTATAGTTTATTTGCATTGCTTGGTGTTTTTATTGCATATTTATGATATTTATCCCAAGTTGCTGCATACCCTGAAGATTACCGTATAGTTTTATTTGTATGTTTTTACCCTAGAATATGAGGTCTTTTATTCTTACACTCCGTTGTTAACCAACTGAAAACCTGCATAATAAGAAGGAATGTTTTATTTTGAATAGGGAAAACGAGAAAATTTAATCAGAATAACATCCTTGAGTTACATATAATAAGTATATCTTTTCAATGTTTTTAAAAATGATATAAAAGAGAGATTTTTATATGCCTAGAATTTGTTGTGACAGTTACTTGGCATGGTTTTTGTTAGAATAATTATTCAGTTAAAATTAAATATGACTGCAAAGTGCATTTTGTAAGGGAAATTTGTTTGTTTGTTCGTTTCGTAATTAAAAGCAAGGTAACTACAGATTATATATCTTGTATTGTAGATTCACGGAAAAATATACGCTATAGTCTAGTTTTATGAAATTAATCAAAAGAAAAACAAGTATGTAACAAGCAAAACAAATTATAATACATGCATTTGTTAGATTCATTACAAGTTATCATTCAGAATTTCTCAATTTGCTCCTGCACTTGTGCTTTAGATTTAAAATGTCATAAATTAATAAATTATGAATGAATGCAAGTTAACTTCATATAAGATAAGCACAATTTCTGAAAAACAAAGTTGTGAATTGAATTATTTAATAGGGTTGCCGTAAGTTCATGACTAAAGAATTAATGTGAAATTAAAATGAATATGGTTTAGAATTTTAATCTCTATGTGTAAAATTTAAAAATACAATGAAACCATTCAAATGCATATGATAGCTTTTACCTTGGTCTATTTCTCTATTTAAGAGCATCATCATTCACAATGATTCAAACTTGGCTCGTGTTTTCATTTAGTACTGAAAACTTTCTTTACGATATTTTTGTTCCAGATTCTTGAAAAAAACTAAAACGCTATACTTAAATTTTCGTAACGGATCGAATCCATTCTCTGTATTTATTTATTAACAAATAATAAGGTGGATTGTAAATATCTCCACAAGTTCCTTCTACGCCAAGAAAAATTCCAATTTGCTGACATCGGCATACTAGAGGACTTCCTAGAATAGAAAGACTTTAATTGTACATCTAAAAACTTAATGAACAGATTAAAGAATAGAACCTTCCCCGTTGCAAGGCCCCACTGCTGTACTCCGAATTCCTTGAACACAAACAAATGCATCATTCATGTCGACTTCTACTAATGCTTGACAAATTTTTCTAGTTATTGTTACAACTTGATTCACTTTTAAAGTATCTGGTGATTCATCCACTTTGTTGGATTTCTCGAACCTGCCAGCAGCACAATATTGCCCAGTCCTTACTTGCCCTTCATCAGCATCTGGTAATTGTATTGCTTTCACCATTAAGCTGAGCTGAAGAGGAGTTTTTAACTTAAGAAGCGCTATCCCATTTTCTTGAACCCCTTCCTGGTATTCAGGATGAAGAGTTGAAGATTCAACCTCGTAAGTAAGACCATCTTTGTCACGAGATGCTGATCCTGCTCGAATTTCCATTTGAGCTCCACTTAATTTTTATACATGGATAAATTAATAAAATTATGAAAAATGAAATGAAATGATTACCCAGCACATTTGGCTGCCGTCAAAATCCATCGAGGACCAATTATACTCCCCGAGCAGTTACTATTTTGAATACTGACAATGCAAGGAAATTCCTCAATAACAACATCCTGTGCTCCATAGATGGACTGATAATGCAGTAGCAAGGCCAACAACCTCAGCCACCTCATTATAAACATTTTTGAGAGAAAGATAAATCTTTGAATGTTTGAAATTTGATAACTGAACACAAGGAAGTCGTAGAAAATTTAAATGCAAAACTAATTATAAATTGTGAAATGAAGCTTTACAAATTTCTTGATAATCAAATCTGAGCAAAGCTTTTGAAAAATCAGATTTCTGAAGTTTTAATAAATCCATTCAAACGCTATATTCACCTTGATAAGCTGTATTCTAAAGTTTTGCACAATTTTCTGCTTATAAGTAATAATAATAATAATAGCATGTAAAAGTAAATATTCTAAACTGACGAAAGATACAATATTCCAATGAATTTTGTCCTATCATATTCTTTTCATACATTAGCCAAGAAGTATTAAAGTTGTAGGATACTTCATGCACAAAATCGTTTGAGCTATAGAACTGTATACATTTTAGCCTCCTTGATTATATTATACTCCTTGCATATAACCAAATCTCTATTCAAATTGGCAAAATTGGATATTAAGTTTGCTGGCATCAATCCCAATGACCACTCGAAGCTTCACAAACCACTCCATTGAATCCATCACCTTTACCATGTATGAAACATGTCTATTCAAACCACTCATGTAAATTAAATAATAGACCTGAGGAACAATGAATATGCTAAATATTTGCAAAACCCATGCCCGCTATTTTATTGGAAAATTCTGACAAATTTCCAAATATTCGTGAAGTGATTGTTTGCAAAGAGCCAGTTTTTAATCAATTCACAAAGTCAATTGAACAGCGTTTGCAGCGTTTTTGATGGACACACAAAACCAATTTCATTTGTGCGGCAGACTTTGGTATGATTGAACAAGCAGCTTGGCTGTCAGACAACCATTTAATGGAGCTTTTGTTTCTAGTCGAAGGGCAGTAAAAAATTTGCAAACATTTTATCGACGTACAAGATTGATTGTTTGGAAATTTAGCGTAAAACCTTGCAACAGGAATAGGTGGTAGAAATGGTGATTTGAATTGATGTACAATTTTAAACAAAAAAACTTGGATCTGTACGTTTTAATCCTTTTATTTAATCAGGAACCAGCTAGAATTTTTGAATTTTTAAATCACGGATAGGATTATTTATTTGAACTTGTACAATTCGCATGAAAGTTTAATTATTTTGAACATCAACCTTTTTGCAACCGTACCCCTGGTCAAATGTTCTAAAAAATCCGCAGAAACTCACATTTAATTTTCCGACACGACTTTTTGGCACTTTAAATGCAGAGCACGATAAAAAATACATTACAAATAAATACATTTTATAATTTTGTAAAAAGTTGAAAAAGTTTGGCAAAAAGTTGATAAAAGTTTGAAAATACTGAACAAAAGTAAAAAGTATGTTCAATTAAGGAATTTGCCAAGGTTTTGCAATTAAAACCTCTCTGCTTCTTTTCCTCATTTACCAGCTTGACAAAACTTTTTACGATAATTAAATGTTGTGAAAATATTGCCATACTGTAATTTAGAAAAGTGTTGCTCAAAAACTCAATAACTTAATCGCAACAAAGGCACAAAGGGCACACAAGGCAACTCTAACCAACTCGTTCCGCTACGGCAATTAACTTTAAATTTAGATAAACTTGCAAGTGAAAATTTTAATCATCAAAATCAACTCGTGTGCGGTTTTAATTTGCGACTCTTTAGCTGCTTTCATACTTTTGCAACATGTTGAGTGAGTAAGCATGCAAATCTGCATAATGTATGTAGCATGGGATTTAATGGGGATGTATTTTTAGAGATGCACATTAGAACATTACAGCAGAAACCATCAAGGAAAATGATGTCATTAAAAGCGAAAATTCCACTCCCAAACGATTAATTTTAATTGAATGTTTTTGGGGAATATTTGGAATTTTTAAGTTCTAGAATATTATTTTTGGGTTTTTGTGATAAATTTTGATTATGGAATTTGTCTGAATATAAACAATTTGAGATATCTTTACAAAGTCAACAATAAGTTTGTAAAATTTGTTTAGATTTATGGAATTTTTGGGTTCTCAAGATTAATGTTCGGTAAACGAATTAACCTTTGACTGCATTAACGATAAATAGTGCCGTTAATTATGTTTTAGGCATGCTTCTTATGTTTATTAATAATACGATCGGGTCTTTAATCTATGTAAATACATTTTTGAACTTCAGACTGATAACCTATAGATAAATTTTATCAAGTCAAATTCGAAAATATTAGAAAAAACAACATTATTTATTTAAACTGCTCTGAACAATTAAATTCAGTTCCCAAATCTCAATTAAAATAAAAGTGGAATAACCTCATAAACCTTAGCAATTTGCATAATTTGCCAGTCAACAAACAAAAAGGATCAACATGTGAAATGTACACACTTCCACAATCTTCCCAAAAGTTATTTACTTTTTATGCTGTTTTCTAATTACAATTTGCATACAAGCCATACTTATTTAATGTATTTAATTTTAAAGCTGATGACTTTCAGAAAATTATCATATTACTACCGTAGTCAGACTGCTGTAAAATAAAATCCTCCTCGGAATAAACTCCAAGCCATAATTAAGAATCTTAACTGTAAAAATTATCTCTACTATCTTTACTTATACTTTTCAATATTCAAATAAAAATAGTAAAGATAATCTTTACCATCTCTACTAGAATTTTAAAAAGTAAAGATAGTAAAGATAGTAAAGATAATCTCTACTATCTTTACTTGAATTTTAAAAAGTAATTTATCTCTACTATCTTTACTAGAATTTTAAAAAGTAAAGATAGTAAAGATAGTAAAGATAATCTCTACTATCTTTACTTGAAATTTAAAAAGTAATTTATCTCTACTATCTTTACTTGAAATTTTAAAAAGTAAAGATAGTAAAGATAGTAAAGATAATCTCTACTATCTTTACTTGAAATTTAAAAAGTAATTTATCTCTACTATCTTTACTTGAAGAAACCCACCCTCCCTCCTTTTAAAATTTAATTTATAATATAGATTACTGTGATGCAATTGATATTGCATTATATTTAAAAATTTTGTAGTGCTGATTTTGTTTTACTTAATCAAATATATTTGAATGATGATTTTTAAACTTTAAAATCAAATAATTCAAAATTGATTAAACAAGGTAAATATAGTAAAAATACAATACTTTTTCAAATTCAAGTAAAGATAGTAGAGATAAAATACTTTTTAAATTTCAAGTAAAGATAGTAGAGATTATCTTTACTATCTTTACTATCATTACTTTTTAAAATTTCAAGTAAAGATAGTAGAGATAAAATACTTTTTAAATTTAAGTAAAGATAGTAGAGATTATCTTTACTATCTTTACTATCTTTACTTTTTAAAATTCTAGTAAAGATAGTAAAGATTATCTTTACTATCTTTACTATCTTTACTTTTTAAATTCAAGTAAAGATAGTAGAGATAAATTACTTTTTAAATTTCAAGTAAAGATAGTAGAGATTATCTTTACTATCTTTACTATCTTTACTTTTTAAATTCAAGTAAAGATAGTAGAGATAAATTACTTTTTAAATTTCAAGTAAAGATAGTAGAGATTATCTTTACTATCTTTACTATCTTTACTTTTTAAAATTCTAGTAAAGATAGTAGAGATAATTTTTTACAGTTAAGCCATAATTCTGTTAAGCGCAAAAAATTTAAAAGTGAAGCAGCACAAAAAATCCAGTCAATAAAAGTTGATGGGAAATCTCTTCAAACGGCAGCCGGGAAAATTGCTTGTTTGCTTTGCATGGTTGGTAGTTTGGCTGTACTGTTTCACTGAACTCATTCAGTTTTTCATCGTTAAACATTCAAACAGAGGAACCTAAAGATAGACAATTTATAGCTTGAGGATATTATCTGTCATATAAATACGAAATTACAAAGTACAAAAGCACATAACAAAAAATTATTACAAATGTATCTTCCACATCCTAGTGCACAACTCAATCGTCATTGTTCCCTACCTTTCGATTATTTTACATATTTTCTCTGTTTTATTTTGTCGATTTTTTTTCTGTGGATTTGTAGATGAAACTTTTGCACAACATGTGTAATACCGTAATGTTGTTCTAGTATAAAAAAGCAGCATCAAACAAACTTTTGTACTAAAGAGATTTATTGTCTGCTTTTCGTAATTTCAGAAATTGCAGAAATATTTTGTGAAATTGTAAGAGCTTTATTTTTAAATTTGATTGGTATTGACAGTGACAATTTAATATTTAAAATTGTTCCATTACATTTTTACTGGATGTTGCCAGCCCTCTATAAGTCACCAAGTACATGTCATATGACTAAAAGGCAGATAGCCTTTTGAAAAATGAAGGTTGAAGGTTTGTTCGCTTAAGATAGAGGATTATGTGTCTCGGGTCGGTCCTAATCATAATTATTTGAAAATAGCTTGAAGCCATCAATGTCCATTAAATTAAGCGCAAAATGCTTCGTCTGATCCCTGTCTCCTTTTTTCTAACCATATTTTCAATGTAACATGTTAAATGCGACAATATGTTTTACCACATAAATTTGAGTTATTTGCTTAGGTTCAAATGCTTCAAAAGGGTTCACGGAAATACAGAAAATTAAAAAGACAAATTTCCAAATGAATTCATTTTCAAGAACTTTAGCCAAACACGAATTTTAATGGTTTAAATAGCCTAGCACTTGAAGCATAGTAAGTGAGTAGTTCAGTAAGTGACCCACATTCAATTTAAGATAAGAAAACATTAGCCGCTATTAGTCACACTGACTGAAATAATTTACAATTATTAATCGATACATGTTTACTCCATACAAAAACTATGCTAAACAAACCATTAATTTTGACGAAATAATTAGTAAGTTGGAAATATATTTTATGGTAATTGCTTTTAAAACAAAACATTACTCTATTTAGCAATTTCATAATTTTTTAACGAGAATGACAACAATTAGGTCACCAACTGCAGCGAAAACGCGATCCATCAGAGAGTTGATTTTATAAATAGATGCTAAGATGGGATTGTTCTAATTCGCTAGTAATTTTTTTTTATGTTCAAGAAGTTCATAAATAATATTGCAATTTGAAGTCAGGGTTCAGTATCATATATGTTTACATAAAAAGTTGCACAAATTTATGATGACAATTAAAATCTCAATCTGTTCTTTCAACTCTTACTTAATTGTTGTTGAAAACTCCTAAGCAAACAAAAAATGTGACAAATTTTGAATTTCCTTAAAAAAGCCACAAAAAACTCATCAATTCACAAACTGCCATCCATCTGTTTTGAATTTTCTCGAGCAAACGAGTCAAAGCAAAAGTGTGATGGAGAAATGAAAATAAACATAAAATTACTCAACATGTGAGTTGTGCTTATGTTTTATGATTTCTGGAGAAAACACCTAAAATCTTCAACACACAAGAAAAATCCGGCAAATGAAAATATGAGCAAACAAACAGAAAGTAAAGAAATTGAAACTGCAATATGAAACGATCTCCTGCTGAGAATTAATTATTCGAGTAAGATGACTATGAACGAGGCAGCTAAACTCCAAAAAATCTCGAGATGTCAGATATGGAGCTATAAATAATGGGAACGCTTGAAAGAGTAAATACTGCCACATCAATTTGGAAAGACGCATGCATGTGCACTTGTTGGCAGCAGTTCGTCAAGATGCGAGAAAAATTATGGGATGGGATGGAAAATAATTGAACCATTTCATTTGAAAAATTGTTTGTTCGTTTTTCACACATTACAGAAAATTAACCACTTGTAATATATTCTAAAATGTTTTTATTAGGAGATTGAGATATACAATTAGTTAGGAAGAAATTTAATTTTCTTGGAATATACAAAGTATCGTTACTTTTATAGTCGTGTGTTTTGTTGAAAAATGGTTTTAATAAACTAAAAATATGAAAATTGTTTGATCGAGTCAACTCTTAATTTCTCCGAACCACAACTATGTAACTATTCTATTTGTATACATACTTTATACTGAAGAAAAGTTCAATATCCTACAAAAAATATGATAAATCTTAAATTTGAAACTTCAACAGCATATTCTTCAAACCTTTTAAAATCAAGTTGACTGGACATTTCTTTGTTTTGAAATTATTTGTCGAGTACTAAATTCAGCAACCTTGAGTACAACGAGGCTGATCACCAGGGAAAGAGCAGTGACAATTGCAACATTTTCCTTCCTTTCCTTCATGGAAAAAATCGTACATATCCTGACAGTCAAATTCTAAATAGCAGGGATCTGCAGTCTCGTCTTGGGATCTTGCAGTGTTCAGTAGCATAATAATAACCAAAATTAGTATGCTGAAGATATTTACAATGAGCTTCATGTTCTTCAAAATGACCAGTTTCTTTCAATACTTGTACTTAAATTAACTGAGAATTTAATTTTCTGACAATTTCTATATTTTTTCATTGAAATTAAGAATTATAATTTCTTTCAAAACCATATAAATCAACTTGACAATTAGCTGCACACGTTAAGTGATGAAAATTACGATTACACAGTTGCAAGGCTAAGTGTGCTTCAGTTTCAAAATGTTTCCATATTGTTCGGAATGGGAAATTTGCATATCAATTGCAATTATTTGAAGTGATGGATTCTCGACAATCCCAGTGTAAAGTATGAAATTGTCATCCAAACTGAGCGTGACGATTTTGTACTTAACATTTTTTTAACAAGTGGTGTACGTTGTGTTGTATTAGATTGTAATACACTTTAAATCACAAGAAGAATTTGCAACCATCACAATGAAATAAGAGATAACTTATCATTTGTTCCGTATTCAATCAAATTTATTATTTATCAAGGTGATAAGAAACACCTTTTAATCCACAATACTCACAATTATGATATGAGAATGATAAGTTGAAAAATAATCTTATAATAATAATTAATTAGTTGACAACACAAATTTTGGCAATTTTCATTGTTTTAATTGGAAAACATATTAAAACATATATTTTTGCAATTCATGTCCTTTAAACTTCTTTTATCACGAAGAATATTTCTCCAGGAGACGGTTATCCTCTTGCAAACGGACTGTTACCGTTAGTAGTCAAATGGAAAACTCCATCAGCTCCAGTTCCAAAGTTTCCTGGCTCACCGCCCATACGCCTTGCTGTTCCAGTTGGAGTGCAACGGTTATTTGATATTTCAGCAAAACTTGCACAGCGATTTGACATGAAGTTGTTATTCCAAATAGACTCTGCAAACAAAGCAGTTGCTCTACCATGAGCACAGTTTCCAACTAAATCAATTCCACACCCTGGTTGAGAGCGTCCGAAATTTGGATAGAAAGTAGCTTGTCCAAGAGGATCAGCGAAACCTTCAATGAAAGATAGTATGTTATTTTATTAAAACTATAAAATGAATAATATTCTTCCAATCCTCACCTAGCATTCCACCATTGGTATGGATCCCTAAAAATGATAAATTCGCGTTAATTTGGCACTTGAGTTTTTTCACATTGAAAACATTTACCTTCGGTATAAACTGCATCTTGAGCATCAAACCTTTCTTGTGCTGGAAAATTGTTTTAAGAAGTATAAATTAAACTGAAAATACGTTTCGAACTCGACTACATACCTGCATTAAGTGTAAACAAAGGCAGTGCTGGGTCCAACCCAAATATAGTATTTATTCTTCCTAAAAGAACTCTTTTACCAGCGATTCCTGTAATGATGGAAGTTAAATTGTAGTTGAACCAGAATTTCTAGTTGAGTTCGCTGGTTCATACCTGCAACGTGAGCTCCAAGTGAATGACCAGCAATAATTACTTGATTGGAAGAAGTAAATGAATTTCCGATCAAGAAATCAATGAACCGAGCTGAAATTTGGTAATATCAGATGATTAGATTTAATTCATTCATAAAAAAAATAGTTTCTAACCTAAAGCAGGACCAACTTCATTGACTCTATTCCGAGCACTTATATAATTAATAGTCTGAGCACCTGCTCCCCAATCTAACACAATAACATTGAAATCTCCAGCTCGCAAATAGGCATCACGAATTTGAATGTTAACATCAGATCCTCCATTATTATTCCATCCATGAACAATGAATCTGGTTGGTCTTGCAGGATCAAAGTTAGAGTTTCTTACTCCTTCCGCATCAAATCCAATTATCTGTCCAGCAAATGGATTTCGACGTGTAAAAAGTATGAAAAAAATATCAGTGTTTGCATTGAAAAATGGTGCGATGTCTTCAGCATCCAAATCAGCTAGGTACATATGTCCATCAGTATCAGGAACTAGAGCGTATCTCGGATGATCTCGTACTTCAACATTGGTTGAAGTTTTGTCCAGTGGTGAAGCGAAAACCGCACTTAACAATCCTACAAATATTATCAATTTCATTTTGAAAATTAAATTTTTTATCCAATATTTATTCAAACTCTTGTCAATGGTTAATTAACTATAACTGATGTTTCAGAAACACTGACCTTTTTATAGCAAAAATGCCCATTGTTTTTAGAACCACGGGAAATAAGAATTATCTTGATTTATGGTTGAGACACTGATAATAATTTTGATTTTTGATGGATAACAAGAATTGACAAAATTCCCACTCGTGAAAACAAAAATCGTATGTCGCAGCTTAATTTTGGCGATAAAAATTGAACTACAGGTAACGTGTGACGCCTATCTTTCGATATTGAGGAAGTCGAAATTTACTTCATGCGAGTTGAGAAGTTTTTGCTTTACCTCCAAAAACGATTGTTTATCTCTTAAAAGATAGCAAATTTTCTAGTATTCTTACTTAAACCGTCAGCTACTCAATACTTATGGGGAGCTCTTGTAATAAATATTGGATGTAATTACAAAAGATGGATGTTTACTTTATGTAAATGCATGAGCGAAATAGGAGTCTCTGATCTGTGTTTGAAACCAAAGCCAGACAATGCTCTTTTCGTTATCCCTATAAACATCAAAACGTATGGGATGCAATCCATTATCAAAAATATAATTGGCTGCCAAAATATTTTCACAAATTGAAGTGAAACATGATATGCAACCAACCAATTTTAAAGTTATATTTCAATGCATTATTCTCATTTGGTGACCAGCCAAACAAAGCAAAACGAAAATATAACAATAGCACAAATCTGCTTTTTTACAAGTTATTAATTTTCAAAACAACAGAAATTATTAATATTCGACAACACGTGACCATCTCTAAAGTGCCCGCATCTACCAGACAAAAGAGAATTATACTGGATTTATATTTGGTTTCAAGGCATCTCGCGCTGTTATTTTTCGAGTGGATGAATAAAAAATGAATAAAAATGAGGTCCAATGCTAATACAGAAATTGTTCCAATTTTCAAGTTGCCTTTGTGTCGTGTGAAAGTTCGCGTTTTTGAGTTTTATCAGAAAATTTTAAAATTAAGGGTAAACAAAAGGCACCCCTTTCTATTGAACCGATATTTGCTTTGAAGGGCCACAGAGAGGTTCATTTCTCTGTTAGAAAAATTAATTTTGAAATTAATAAAAGTACTTTTATTGAAAAAGAGTCGAATAAAAACTTTTGACAGTCCCCTTTTATTCCAACTACACCAACAAAATAAAATCATTAACTAACTCCTGGATGTTAATTGTTCAAAAAAAAAACAACCGTATGCAGATCTAAAAACCTATAAATTTCAATTCCGGAAATACACGACACAATGTTGTAAAAATGAACCCTTTTTCTGGTTACGGAAACTCAATATTGTTGCTTCTGATTTGCCGATTGCCAAGTTGCTCATTTTAATGACCAGAAGAAGATATGTAGAAAAATTACTTTTCCCCGCTAAATTATATTGATTGCTGAATCGGTTTGGAGGGGATTATATTTGATAAGTATTTCAATTCATTATGTTATACTTGGAAACAAAAACTCTATTTAGTAGCTCAATGGAACTTAATTTATGAATTTATTAATGAAATTTACGATTCAAAATAAATTACTAAAAATAAATTTCAAAAATGTGTGTTTAAATTAGCATAATTTTCGAAAACATAAAATTTGTTCCAAATCATAAAACAGTTCAATTAAAATTTTAAATATGTTTTCTCAAAAAGCCATCAATTTAAATCCCTCCAATAAATGTCAATACACTCAAAAACGTTTATTTAATTCTTAACACTTGATTAAACAACACGATGTCAATTCTTAAAAAAATATTTTGAACGCTCACACTATATCGTGTAATTTGCATAATTTGAATTCTTTATTGCTTTAAATTCCAATCATGTGTGATATGTTTCCTGATAATTATGCGGGCGAAATTTAAAATTGCTTTTAATTGAGTAATTTTTTATTTGTGATATTATGTCCTAGATGTAGAGATGAAGTGAAAAATGGTGTCGGCTAAATTTAATCAAAAAAATTGACAAAAACATTCTTGCCGTTTCCGATTTGTTGAAATTTCTGAGGATTTATTATGTCAAGAGTTTAGTCTGCTTTTTGCTTGTATATTTTAAGTGCTATTGAAAGAAAGAGTTCTCAATGGTAGAAAAATGCCATACGTTTTTTAAATTTAGTTTTTGTTCACAACCATCTAGAATTTTTTTTTTTAATATTCGATAAATTGTCCACCATTCAAAACACTTCCATGAAGTATCGTCTGGTGTTAGGATGCTGATCTCGTTCCTGCAACTAAATAAACTGTCGGAAACACGGAGATGGTATCGTTGACAATGTCCAGTACTCCAGTGCCATTTAAATTCAATTATCGGACAAACACGTACATTTCATAGCGATTGAGATATTAACATTGTTCTCATGCTGACAAAATATCAAACAAAATACCGTTTAGGTTTATCACATTGCTGGATCAATTTAATGAAATTATAGCAACAGTTCCATTTTCATCGAGTCTCATGCTTTGTAGAGGCAGAGCAAAGATCAATAAACAATTAATAGCAAGATATCGAATTGCAGAAAATTATATTTATTGCGATTTATTGAGTTTTCTGTTGGAATTGTTTGTTGGCATTATTTGAATTGTTGGTTGCATTGATGGATCGATTCAATTGGTCACGTGCCTCATTAAATGGTCAAACATGCAAATACACAAGATGTATGGATGAGTACTGTGTGCAATTGTTAAGTGTACAATACATCAAACATGTTGCACCCGGTGGCCGTAATAAATGTTTTTCTCTGAACATGAAAAATAAAAGACTGTAAAACAGTTTAAATTGAATATTTGGCAGTTTTTCACGAACCATGGACCTTTATTTCTGAAGTCTATGGAAATCTTTGTTTTGGAGTATATCTGACAAAACTGATAAATATTGCGACAACTCAAGAACAAGCTTTACCACGAGCTATAGCACAATTAATGAAATCATTTCAATATTTTTCATATTTTCTGCATCATTGTTGAAATAATTCAATAAATTAAGTTTCGTGTGCATTTGATCATAACAAAAAATAACCTTGACTTGGATACGTTTGCATTTTTCTTATTTATTTTTTGCGCTGCTTGGCTGCTAGGATAGATTATTCTGTAATTGTGGCATTGTACAGGTATTGTTGGTTGGAAGTATAAACAACAAATTGAGATAAACTGCAGAAAAAAGCTAAGAGCAGGCGAGATGAAATTGTTTGACCATTTGAAACGCTAAATTGTACGTTATAGATATCGCACGTGCAGACTGAAAAATTTAAATTTTATGGAAAGAATTGGTATCGTGGTTACTAACTTATGGAGGATAGATAACGAAGATCTTGATTATTTTCTAAAATGAAATGAATAATCGTTGTCTTTTTTTTGAACATCAATAAGTTTCATGAATAGAACTTTTTCCAAAAAATTTAAAATAACTTTCCAAATAATTTTTTATACAATCTTATTGATCTCAAAAATCAGCTTTTAAATTAAAATTTTCCTTAAAAGTCTTGTGCATACTACTTTACAAATTGCTTTTTGTTACTTTACTAAGAGTTGAGTTAATGATTCAATGTTCTAAAGATGCCAGTGCCTCTACGATCTTTTATTCACGCGCCAAATTCCTTAATAATTGAACTTAATAGTCCCGTTGTTTTCCAGCAGGAAAACTTTGTTCTATCTAATTTCATCAGACAATTCATTATTAAACACTTTATTTAAGTGCTGTGGGTTCTGTAATTTTCATTCTACATTGTTTGAATTTTAATTGTAAAGAAAATATCACAATTGTAAAAGGCTAGTGACTCATGGTCCTATTTAATTGCTCAAGAAATTCCTTCATCACTCACTGGAATTCAACTGCAAGTGTCCTTTCGGGTAAAATTTGTTTACTTTCATTCTAGAGAGGTTTATATTGTTTGAAAACAAGTTGAGTTTTTCCACCTATTCTCACCTATATTACTACTTTCTGGATAATAACTGAACAAAAGCATAAATAGGGTTGCTGCACTTGGCCAAAGAAATTAATTTAGAGTTGACTCTGAACAACACACCTGGCTGGCAATCGGTAAAGAACATAAATGCATAACATGTGCATACATGTCTTTCAATTGCTTCACCGTCTTCTTTATATTAAAACAATCATGCACAAACGCAACAAACGCAAGCAGCATATTTGCACAATTAAGAACATAAATTTATAAATTTACCCTTTGCTGGTAGAGCAATGGTTATTTAGCTAGCAGTAATTATGTCTATTTGACTTGCGTTTTTGTCGAAAAGAGAATGCAACAAGATGATTTGGATGGTAACTTATGATGATCAACGGAATTCTGAACGCATAAGCATAATTTTCACTAAATGTTGCATTATTATCAACGTTGTTGGCTATTTATTCAGCAATTCAGAATTAGTCTATTGTTCTTCAGTTAATTGCAGAATTGCAGCACAAGTTCTTGGGCATTCAGCACGTGATTCAAGTTCTAGGACAAAGAACTTTGAAGCAAGTTAAATACAAAAATTGTTGCAAATTACATTTTTCTTGGAAAGATTAAATTTTAATTAGCTCTTTGAAATTTGATTACATATGGGAACATCATTAAAATAATTTAATAATTTAGATTGAATGCAATTATGCACCTTGAACTTCAGATGCATACAAGTTTATGCAAATAATTCAAATCATCAACTGACAGAAGCAGGCACGAATTGCATGTCTAAATTTTTGTTGAATGCACGTTTTCTGAGAAGACTTATAAAATAAATTGTCACGTTATATCATTATTTTACGAGTTAATCTGCTTATAATTTTTGAAGGAAGTTTTGCACATAATAAAATTCTACATCAAAATACATAAAATTTAACTGATTTCACTGATTTTACAACGATTTAACGATCGTCATACAGCAAAAATAATTGCACGTTTTAAAAGAAATTCCATCAAAATAATTACAAAACGTCATAAAACTTTACGAGCTTGATTTTTATGCAAAAGTTCTTGAACAAGATATTTGTTCAATTAAATTGTGTGGAGTTTGAGTAAATTGTGATTTTACAACTTAACAGTTTTGGAGTTTTAAGCCGGAGCAAAATTTTATATAAAAACAACCCCTTGGCTATATCAGCAATTTTTTAATAGACACGCAAATGCCTAGTCTCGTAAAAAGTTCCTCAAAAATAAAACTTTACCAAACAAATTGTGCTTACACAAAGAAATATTTTGAACTCATGTATTCAAACGTATATCAACAATTTTGAGAGCTGATAATTAATATATTAACTAAATTATAAATTTGATTGGATTTTAAAACTTCTGATCAAATTTGATTGAAATAAATTAAGTTGCATATTCAACAATCTAAAGCCAATTCCACTTATACAATCCAAAATAAACACTATAATTATTTATCTCACCATATTACTGCAGGCTAATTGAAATAGTGAAAAAGTTGGAGCAGATATCTTATTAGAATTAGAAAAAATAATTATTCATGTGGGTTTTTACAAAACGAATTAGAAACACTCAATAAATTAAATAATTGAAATAGAAAACCTATATTTTAACTATTTTTATTATTTTTATTTAATGCAAACATTAATCGTAAAAAAGTTATGTTATTAAACATTAAATGAATAAATGATATAGCAGCAGAACATAATAATCGAAAAATCAAAAATGAAAAAAATAAACTCGATTTACAATTTATTTTCAATAAAAACTCTAGACTGGCTGGCATCAAAATACAGAAACACAAAAAAATACAACCAAAATCAACCTTAATTTTAAGAAAAGATTATCAGAATAAAACTAATAAATCAAATAATAAATGTTTGAGTTTTGTATTGAAACTGTAAATGTAATAAATCATAAATCAGTATTTGATTATGCACTTAAGACCAGGTAAAAGTTGTATTTAAGTCGTAAATAGTGTGAAATATAAATCGAATGGTTTTGACAAGAACCAATATTTAATCAACAATTACGCAGATCACAAATTTCCATATTTGTTGATAATTTAGGAAGCGTTTTGTAATGTAGTAGCATAAGTTGAGCATGTAGCAGTTATTTATTTTGATCTTCAGATTATTTACTTTTGCTTGTACTATTGATAAGAATGTTTTCTTACTGATAAGGTCACAGAAATAAGATTAAGTAGTTTATACTTTGAACATATTTCTTTTTGTACTTCTTGAAGATTTTTAATATTGATATGTTAAACATGATATCTTACATATTTTATATTATATGATAATTAAATTATAATTGTCTAAGCCCATTTTGCTCTTTAATAATTTAGTGTTTGCCTAGTCATCTTCCCATGTAAAAGCGCCATAATTTATTTTTAATGTTTGTTTGTTTTTGATTAATACATATTTGCCACCTAAAAAGTTCCACCAACATGCACGAGTATTAATTATTTTTCAAACAAAAATTACTCTTAAAACTCAAGCTATCAGAAATATATATGACGAAAATCATCCATTCCCGCGAAATAATAAATCTACATTTTTTTACATGCTTGATATTTTTTACAGGTGATCTGCTATATAAGACTAAACTTTTTTGTAAATGGTCAAAATTCTAGTCCTTACCGTTGGAGCACAGTACACGATCAAATTTTTAGAGAAAATGCATGTATTTTTGACTTGTATAACTTTAGAGCCTTCTGTATTTTTAACCACCACTTAGATTTTCACCAAAATATTTATTTTAGTAGATTTTGTCTAGTAGATCATCAGAAAAATATTTTTGGACTTTTACCTCAAAGTGGTTTTTTGAGCTCATGTAATTGGTCAAGCATGCAGATTAAAAGGGTGACGGTTGGTTCAGAATTGGACCAAAATTTTTTCCTGAATAGCTGAATGTATTATCGTTAACACAAAAAAAATTTGGAGGTGACATTTTATAACTTTGACCACAATTGAATTTAATGTCATGCTACATTTGTGAATTTGGTGTGTTTTCAGTAAAAAATCTAATGTTCCACCATCAAGAAGTTGAGATGGAAGTGAATTTGCCTCAAAAATATTTTTAAGTGTTCAGGTACCTTATAATTGATCAAAATGTACATTTATTAAATATTATCCAGCTTCAACTATAGTAGTGAACTGCTTATGCATAGATAACTTCTAATTTGGACCTGTAGAGCAGATTCTCCTTCAGATATGCAATGGATCATAAAACTGTCAGAACAAACTTTTATTGGTAGTGTTTAACAAATACTTCTGCATCAAAAAATTTATCAATTTGCAAAATTTTGTGCTTAAGGCCAGTGTGATGGTCGTTCACCAATAGTTTATACCATCAACATTATACTCATTACAAAGGTCTTGACATCAGTAAGGTTTTGGTAGAATCAAATATGGATGTTTTGGTTACAGGAGGTATCAAGGTGGTTTAATTCAGCTTTCATGTAATTTTTTTAATACTGAAAATGCTATATTTGAATAATTTAGGACCCAAACCAGCCATAACTTCCATTTCCTATTTTACCAAAGTTTTACAGATGTTATGACCTTTGTAATGAGTATATTGTTGATGGTATAAACTATTGGCTAACGACCATCACACTGGCCTTAAGCACAAAATTGTGCAAATTGATAAATTTTTTGATGCAGAAGTATTTGTTGAACGCTATTCATAAAAGTTTGTTCTGACAGTTTTCTGATCCATTGCATATCTGAAGGAGAATCTACTCCACAGCTCTTAATTAGAAGTCATCTATGCATAAGCAGTTCACTACTATAGTTGAAGCTGGATAATATTTAATAAATGTATATTTTGATCAATTATAAGGTACCTGAACACTTAAAAATATTTTTGAGGAAAATTCACTTCATTCTCAACTTCTTGATGGTGGAACATTAGATTATTACTGAAAAACACACCAAATTCACAAATGTAGCATCACATTAAATTCAATTGTGGTCAAAGTTATAAAATGTCACCTCCAAATTTTTTTTGTGTTAAAGATGATACATTCAGCCATTCAGGAAAAAATTTTGGTCCAATTCTGGACCAACCGTCACCCTTTTAATCTGCATGCTTGACCACTTACATGAGCTCAAAAAGCCACTTTGAGGTAAAAGTCCAAAAATATTTTTCTGATGATCTACTAGACAAAATCTACTAAAATAAATATTATGGTGAAAATCTAAGTGGTGGTTGAAAATACAGAAGGCTCTAAAGTTATACAAGTCAAAAATACATGCATTTTCTCTAAAAATTTGATCGTGTACTGTGCTCCAACGGTAAGGACTAGAATTTTGACCATTTACAAAAAAGTTTAGTCTTATATAGCAGATCACCTGTAAAAAATATCAAGCATGTAAAAAAATGTAGATTTATTATTTCGCGGGAATGGATGATTTTCGTCATATGTTATCTCTTAAGAAAGGCAGATGTTCTGTATTTGTTTTTCTCGTTAGCTAGAATTATATATATTAAGATTTAGATACTATTTGATGAGAAGATTGGGAATAAAGGAACACAATTGTGCTCACAGCTAAAAAATCAGAAAATCTAAACAAACATTTGATAATGAATTTATGAAGCCATAAACAGTTATTCAAATCATCAACCCTTTCTTGTGCACATTTTAACATTTGATTTTGTTCATAAAGAGTCATTTATTTCTCTGAAGATTTGCACATGTCATTTTCAGTTCTTAGAATCAACAATAACGTATTATATATATTTAATCATCGGGAAGATGCTTCTATAGCTTCTGGGGTTTGTTTTGCTTTCAACTAACTGAATTTTAAAATTTGAATAATTTTTTGCTGTCTTCAATGAATGCTAACAAATTACTAAAAACATTTCAAGGTATTTAAAATGCAACAAAATGAAATAAAACGCGAAGCAGAAAGTGTCAGTTAATTGAGCGACTTCAATTTTTTAATGATATGGTTTTGGTTAAAGTTTGAACCATTACCCACACTTTTGTTGTAGCTGTTGAAAGCAGTTTAAACTATCTAGTTCTGCATAATTAGCTTTTCAATGATCACATGTATTTTTATTATGGTAATCGATAAGTTTTTAGCACCACCAAAAGTCTCAAAAGTCTCAAAACAACCAATTATGACTAAAATACATTCTCATAGGGGTTCTCAACACATTCCATATTATGTCATTAAAAAAACTATTAAGGTCAAAATTCCACTTTAGGAAAACAGGATCAACAATTCCTTCCGGTGGTTTTTTCTAATGTTTATTTAATTAAAGTGTAACATAACTATCTCTGAAAAAATTCAATTACATTTTTAAAAACTGTTTTTTAAATCAAAAAGGAAGTATTCATTAATTTGAAGCCCAAAACACCAATTTGTGTGGTCAACCGTGAATAAGTACATTTTGAGTGCAATATGCGTGGTTTTGAGTTTTGGGTGCATAACCAAGACCATAAGGTGTTAGATAATAGGAGTGCTGAATTATCCAGTCGAATAAGTTTGTGAAAAGGTGCCATACCATAAGCAAGAAGTTTCTGGTTGAAGTGGTTACAAAACATTATGAAATGTTAAAATACCTATAATTTAGTCGATAAATTAATGCTCAAACAGCAATAACCATCAACCGCTGAGTTAATCGCTGAAAACTGGAAACAAAGACATGAAATACTCACTTAATAAATTAATTAAACCATATATTTGCTTAAGCAGGTAGTCGTAAAACCGTAAAATAAAGAGTACTGAAAATTTGCACAAGCAGCAATAACATTTAAATTAAAAATTAAAATTGTGAAATTACAGAGATTAAAACTTCAAAGCACCAATATGTGCATATACTTGTTTTGCATATTTGAAATAAGAAATACAGAAGCTGCTGGAGACGAGTTTAATAACTTTTCAGTTTGACATCAAAGACATTATAATGAGGAACTCAATGAGCAAAAACTGGCCTTATAGAAATTGAAACATTTTAAAACTTTTGTGAACAATGGAAGTCTTTCAAATATATTTTTCCAGGTTGTTTGCTATTAATTCAAGTAAATTGAGGTATCACGACTGTTAATTAACAAATATGGTATGAAAGTAATTAAAAACAGAATGTCAAGAAGAATGAATTAGCTTTACTTCATACTCTTGTAATGATTGTTAAAATAATTAAGATGTTTAAATATTATCATGGAAAAATGGATTCTTGCAAATACTAATGAAAATTTTTAAAATCCTTGAAGCCATGCATTCGCAAGTCCCTAGAAAAATCACTTAAACGATCGCTTGTATAGAAACTTAATGATTAAAAAGATTAAATGATTTTTGGGAGCCTACAGGTGTTCAATTCTTTGATTATATCTCATTTTAAATTGCTTGCTTATGACTATATGGAGAAAAATCATTAATTTATCAAAAATATTAGAAACAAAAAACAAAACAGACAAATTTGTTTAATTTCTATTACAAATTTTGAAATTTACGAATTATACAAATTATAGTTCTTAAAAAGTAGGTGGAGCTCCTGACTAATATATTAAGTTAATTGCTTTTCAAGAGATTTTTTATTATTTTATGTGCTGTAAGACAAGCATGCATTTATTATTTTCACCCTTTGCCGTCTAAGTTTTATAAACAACGTAAAATAATAAAATATTGGAGAATCGTAAATATGACAAAAATAATAAATTTTGAAAGAATTATCTTTCAAACATATCCAAAATTATGATGAAAATTTAAAATGCAAATCATCTTCAAGTTATAACATTCTCAAAATTCAAATTATTTCATAACTTCTATACTTCAGGTGTTAATTATTGCTGGAGCGTTAGAGAACCTAAAAACCATAAAAAGCATGCCTTTCCTTGCATTATCATTTATTCCTTTACAGTATCATAAAAATCTTAAGCAAGAAACGCATAACCAATTTGTTGAGCTACTGAGTTACACATTCAAGAATTACGTAGTAAGTTGTACATGTCAAGACTTTTACAACACAAAAGCCAAAGAACAAATTAAACCCGTTTTTTTGAAATATTGTAAGTTTTTTAACACAAATCTGGCAGCACCACCATCCAAAAGGCTACAATTATGCACAACATGTAAAAGCAACAAGAATAATAGTTTGTGGCTTTTCGACGTACGTATCGGATTCAAAGATTATTGAGAATAGACATTAGAGTATTTAAACAAATTTAAGTAATCTTTACAGAGGATCTTTGATACCAAAAAACAACAATTTCTATTGATCTCTTTTTTCATTTATTCATAAATTGACAGGATCTTTTCTAATTCAAAATTTTCAAAAAACCACAAAATTGGGGTCTCAATAAACCAGAATACTTATGTTTACTCACATAATCCATTCTCATACTTCCCTGACAATATTCTTAACTGTTTCTTGTCTGTCTCGAGCTTCACTGTTTCTTGATCGTGTGGTGATGTTAATGCGAAAGCCAACAAAAAAAAACCATTATCCAATAACTTCTTTGAATATTGTGTTCGCGGAAAATGATCGAAAAAGTATCATTCGAAATTCAAATTCAAATGAAATATAAAGAATTATTAAGAAGTAAAAAGTTAAAAATAATATTTCGATTTGATTTGAGACGCTTAGTTTTTTTCTCCATATTCTTGAAAATTAAATAAAGTTTAAAAATAATCTTTTGTCCAAGCTCTTGACAAAGAAACACAAATTACAGTTCAGAAAGCATCTTAGTGACAACACCACCAAATCGAAAGCAACAGCGTAAAATATCGAAAAAGTATGATTTTAACGAATTCATGCGAGAGATGCATGAACTTTTAACCAAGATTGTTAGGCAGACCTCGCGCACGTGAGCAAAAAACAGGTTTTCTTGAAGATTTTCTCGCTTTTCTGTTTGGTTCTCGTGTTTTTCAGTTTTCCAGTTTTTAAGATTTTCGCTGCAAAAAATCATTATTAACACCAACTCCTTCGTTCTGATGCAAAGAAATAAAAATTTAATTGGAGTTTGAATTTTATAACTTTAAATGGTTTTGCATATCGTGTGGTAAATTTACAAAATTATTGACAAAACTAAAGTTTTTATTTATTAAAATAAACATAAATGTTTACAGTTGAACCTTGAACCTACATTTGCATGAATTATTGAAATTATTAAAAATATTGAAAAATTTACGAAGAGAAATCTTTAAATCTTTAAAATGGCAAACAGTCGATTTATTGCAGTGCAATATGTCAATAGTCAACGTTTTCGCAATTTTTCAAATTATTGCAGTTTTTCACACCTCGACGTATGTTTCTTTAATTTATATGCTTGTTTTCGAAATGTATTTGAAATGTTTATTATTTAAATTAATCTGACATCATTTTGAGTTGTTCTAGAACTATCACTCCACACATTATAAATCTGTTGGCTTTAATATTTTTTGATTGACTATAATACAATTAGTTGCAAATTATTTATGATTGTCTAAATTGTTGAACTGCAACTATACGATTATAAAAATTTATTTGCTCAATATGATTGAAAATAGACTAAACCTATTATCTGATATAAGCATACTTGTTGTTACTTATTATACATTTATTTTTTACTCAACTCGTTCCTAATTCTACCAAAAAATATTTTGTTGATACATTTTGCTTTTAAAACTTGCATTTGGAGTTTCATATTCTACGTAGGAAATTATTTTCACATTGTTTATTTTTAAGTTTGTTGTTGTGTTCCTACTTAATCTTCTCATAAAACGTTTTCTTCCATATTAAGAAGATAAAAAAAGCAAAAAGCAAGTTCAGCGTGTGCTAACATGTCATTTAAAATTTAATTTAGCTCTGCAAAGACATAAAAAACAAAAACAAAAACGCAGAACATGAAGCGAAGTCAGTTAACTCAAATTGCTCAGCATTTATTTTCCTCTTAATTTTGATATTTTATCTTCGAGTTATAAATTCACTTGAAATTTACTTTTCATTATATTTTGGTGCACCAGAAAACATAATAATAAATCATTTAAAAAATAAAAGAATCCTAAATGTGTTAAACTGTTGACCTGCCCCGACCTTTTTCTTGCTAAAATTCAAAGTACACACAAGTGTTCGCTTCCAAAGATAGCTTTCTAGTGTTTGCTTTTCCAACTTTGAGTAAACAATAGATAATTGTGCGATAAAAATAGAATTTCAAATTCAAATCCACATTGGTCTTTTTTATGGGTTTTCAATTTCTGAACAAATAACGTATTAATATTTGAGAATAAACCAAAACAGAAAACTATCTGAGTTCACAACAGGTCTCTTTTCGTTTCACGCAGTGCTGTCCCTCTACTGACATCCACTTATCACGAAATATGATTAAAAACAAGTTTTAAAAGAATATATTCGGTTTTGAATAAATGAGGCATAAAAAATAAATAAAACTATTGCGTATTTGACGATAAGTCTCTTATCTTATCTGCTCTTCAGTTTTTATAGTTTCTTTTTTTATTTTTAAAACTTCAATATAACTGCAAACACCATCATATCAATTTACGTTTTATTTATTTTATCTGAAAAGCCTGGATGCATTTTAAATTTTAAGTAAATGCGATAGTTGGTGGAGCTCTCCAATTAAAGTAAAATTAATATTTTAAAATAAAGTATTGATAGAATATTAATATTCTTATTGTAGATTTCGATAAAAGTTGCTTATTATTCTAATGTTGAAAAGTTGCATCATGTTTGGAGAAGCTGGGACTCCGTTTGCTTTTCTTTTTACAATTTTTTATCCAAAAAGCCGTTGACCTATTCTGTCTTATTTGAGTCTTATTTGTTATTGTTTTTTCTCTTTCTCTCCAATTTGTGTTTTCAGAAAATAATAATTTTTCTTAAGATCACAAAAATATAGAAAATAATCTTTTATTTAACGTATATTTTTCTTGGACACTTGCGAGCTGGAATAATCAGATTTTTTCCTGTTTTCTTATTCAATTATAGAGTCTTTTTTATATTCTTTATTTTTCATCCATGGTGTGTTGTTGTAATTTTTGTAGTAAAGATCTGAACGTTATAGCGTAAAAAACGTAAAATCAAATTGATGACGCTACAAAAAGCAACTGAGAATACAAAAAAACAATAATTTATTCTTTTCAGATAGAAACTACATTAAAGAACTGAATATACGTTTTCTTCAATAATAATTGTATATTGATGCATTTGAATATTACAAACGTATCAAATCAAAAAAAAAAAAATGTGAAGAAACTGGTTTTCAAGATTAGTTTAAGACTTTAAATTAATTCTATTTTGCTTTGTTGTTGCTTTGTTGCTAGTTGCTACTCAAATTGATATTAGTGATATTACTTTTTTAATTTTATAATCTAAACACATAAAAAATCTGAAAAGTGAATAAAACTGTTAAGATTAGAGATTTCGGAGTGATTAAAGCAGTTTACGATATGGTATGCAAATTTTATTTTACAATTTTTAATTTTATTCATAATAATATTAAAATGCAACGGCTCTCTGTTTATTATAAGTTTATTTTTGTCACATATCTTGAAGTGCGTTCTATTCTTTGATAGTGATTTCTAATTTAAATAAAAAAGATCCATACTATTCTATAAAAGAGCGTTGATACTTAAATCAACATCTTCTTTGTAATATAAAACTTTGATAAAACACTCAAAATGAAGCTCTCGATCATGTTCAATAAAACAATTACGATGAAATTGTATGTTTCTGCATGCAAAATACAAAGTAAGTGTTGTAATGTTTATGTTAGTATGGTATAACTAATTCTAGGATTAGAATTTATGTCATCTATTAATTTAAAAGTGCACACATTACCAGAATTACAGTTGTCGACTATAAGTAATAATGGAACTAATAGAAATAATGCAAAAAATAATGCATACAATTTATTTTTTTAAGTATTGTACTCAAAGTACTCTATCATAACCATAATTTTCTTGAAAAATAATAAAATGATATTTATATGAAAACATTAAACCAACCTGATCATTGAACATGAACACTCCCTTTATTTATAATTTTAATAATAAAACCATCAAGAGTGTTCAAGAGCCTGTGATTCGCGATCTAATCGAATTGTAAAACAATTAAATAGCAATAAAACTGCATGGTTCATGCAAGTTTTCTTACTAGGTGATTTCACGATCAGCACGTTTTTTAAGACAGTCAATTAACGAAACCTTGACTTTAATGTTCTTATCATTTCAACCGCAGCCTCGGCAAATTATGAATAAGATAGATAATTTAGAACTTACAATTGTTCAACATTATTAAGAGAAACATCATTATTAGGGTTGGCTCAGAAGCGAAAAAAGCGAACTACAATTATTTGGGTTAACATGTATTTAATAAATTATTTCTGACTTGTTCAATTTAGATGGCTAGACCATACGAGCGGTTTGTTAGAATAATTAAAAAGTGATCTTAATATATGCTGGCCTTAAAGTTGACACTGAAAAAACGAAACAAATGGAGTTAAGTCCATCCATCTCAAGCTCTTTCAATAATATCAACATCCAGCACCGATCAAAAGTTATTGCACAATACGAGCATTAATTACGAATTATAGGATAATTCACCAACGAACCAATAAACAAACCATGTAATGAATCTACAGCACAATAAAAGCTGTAATGGAGTCAGGCTTGAACCATCGACACGACTGTATTTTGTGTTTTCTGTGCATTTTGATTGCAATGCGCGGAAAGGCTACGTTTGCCAGTCAAAGCTCAGATAATTCACAATCAACGGCGCATTACGTTATTCCATATGATTGGGTTGCCTGATATGGTGCAACAACTCAACAATGCAGAATGGACTTTAAAATATTTTCAACGGATTGCCAGGCAAATGCTACAAATTTATTACATAAATTGTGTGCAAAATATACTGCAGCTATAAATGCTGCAGTCTTAGAAGGACAACTAAAGCCGAGCAAACGACTTAAAATAGTTAAGCAGAAAAACTACGACGCATTTAACAACAAATCAACAAACATACACGTTGCATTCTATGTTTACATTTGATCAGGGGCAAGAAGGTTTTAAGACGTCTTCAAAATATATTCTCCTTGAAAAGTGATTGATATTTGAAAGTGAAATAAGTGCGAATTGAACGAAATGTCAGTAATTATATTTTATATTATTTTCATTTCAAATTACAAAATCTCAACCCCTGACCAATATAAATGCTTACAAGTTTTGCGCATATGTTGGTGCAAAAAAGATTAACGACTCAAAGCAAAGGTTCTGTACAAAAAAGTTGAAGATCAAAATATATGTTTCTTAAAAAAAAATAAAAATAATAATACTTGGCAGTGGATAATTATTACGTTACTAGTTTTTTTGCTTCTTAGAAATAAAAAAATAATATTTCAAATCAGGTATTTTTTTAGTCCCAGTAAAATTTTGGCAATTGTTGCTTTTCAGGATCTTTGCAAAATATTATGCAATGCTTAATGAACCACAATTTATCTTTTGAATTTTTTAATTTTTAATTAGTTATTGGGACTTTTATCGTTTGAATATGTCTTAATTAATTTTTTTGCAAGCTATCTTTAGGATGTTCAAATAAAACAATTACGATTAAATTGGTAATGTTTTTGCATTCCCAAAAATTTACAAATTAGGATTAAGTTTGACATGTTTATGTTAGTTGAAAAATTTATATGTTGAATTTTGGATTAGTTTGTCATCAAATTTTTAAAATAAAAGTGCAATGCTTCATTACCAGAATTACAGTTGTCGACTATAAAATAATTTTGATGGAACTAATAGAAATAATGCAAAAAAATGCATACAATTTATTTTTTTGTTTGAAGTATTGTAAACAAAGTCATATTATCATAACCATAATTTTCTCATTGAAAAATAATAAAATGATATTTATATGAAAACATTAAACCAACCTGATCATTGAACATGAACAGGTGTAATTTATTTATTTTAAAAATAATAAAACCATCAAGGTTTTCAAGAGCCTTTGATTCGCGATCTAATCGAATTGTTGGCACCCTTCATTAAATTAATAAAACTGCATGGTTCATGCAAGTTTTCTTACTAGGTGATTTCACGATCAGCACGTTTTTTAAGACAGTCAATTAACGAAACCTTGACTTTAATGTTCTTATCATTTCAACCGCAGCCTCGGCAAATTATGAATAAGATAGATAATTTAGAACTTACAATTGTTCAACATTATTAAGAGAAACATCATTATTAGGGTTGGCTCAGAAGCTAAAAGAGCGAACTACAATTATTTGGGTTAACATGAAGTTAATAAATTATTAATTCTAACTCGTACAGTTTAGAAGGCTGGACCATACGAGCGGTTTGTTAGAATATTTAAAAAGTGATCTTAATATATGCTGGCCTTAAAGTTGACACTGAAATAACGAAACAAATGGAGTTAAGTCCATCCATCTCAAGCTCTCTCAATAATATCCACATCCAGCACCGATCAAAAGTTATTGCACAATACGAGCATTAATTACGAATTATAGGATAATTCACCAACGAACCAATAAACAAACCATGTAATGAATCTACAGCACAATAAAAGCTGTAATGGAGTCAGGCTTGAACCATCGACACGACTGTATTTTGTGTTTTCTGTGCATTTTGATTGCAATGCGCGGAAAGGCTACGTTTGCCAGTCAAAGCTCAGATAATTCACAATCAATGGCGCATTACGTTATTCCATATGATTGGGTTGCCTGATATGGTGCAACAACTCAACAATGCAGAATGGACTTTAAAATATTTTCAACGGATTGCCAGGCAAATGCTACAAATTTATTACATAAATTGTGTGCAAAAAATATACTGCAGCTATAAATGCTGCAGTCTTAGAAGGACAACTACTTTCTGTTAGTAGCGAAGCCGAGCAAACGACTCTAAAATAGTTAGCAGCAGAAAAACTACGACGCATTTAACAACAAATCAACAAACATACACGTTGCATTCTATGTTTACATTTGATCAGGGGCAAGAAGGTGTTTAAGACGTCTTCAAAATATATTCTCCTTGAAAAGTGATTGATATTTGAAAGTGAAATAAGTGCGAATTGAACGAAATGTCAGTAATTATATTTTATATTATTTTCATTTCAAATTACAAAATCTCAACCCCTGACCAATATATTTATGCTTACAAGTTTTGCGCATATGTTGGTGCAAAAAGATTAACGACTCAAAGCAAAGGTTCTGTACAAAAAAAGTTGAAGATCAAAATATATGTTTCTTAAGGAGAAAAATTAAAAATAATAATACTTGGCAGTGGATAATTATTACGTTACTAGTTTTTTTTACTTCTGGAAATAAAAAAAATATTTCAAATCAGGTGTTGCAGTCAATAGTAAAAATGTTTGTGCAATTGTTGCTTTTCAGCGTCTCTCGCAAAATATTATGCAATGCTTAATGCATACAATTTATCTTTTGAATTTTTTAATATTTTAATTAGTTATTGGGACTTTTTATCGTTTGAATATGTCTTAATTAATTTTTTTGCGCGCTATCTTTAGGATGTCAAATAAATTTTTATTAATTGGTAATTCAGTTTTTGAAATCATTCCCATAAAATTAGGAATTAGGATTAAGTTTTAACACGACACGCTGTTGAAAATTTTTATGTTGAAATTTGGAAGTTTGTCACTCAAGTTTTCAAATTACGAAATGCGAATGCTTCAATTGATAGTCAGGGTTGATCTGTTTCCGCTTCCGAATGTAAAATTTAAATTTTGATTGATAGCCGTTGAAATGTTTTGTTAAAAAATACTTTTGCTATTTTAAGAAGGGTTTGATATTTAAATTAAATTTGTTTGAAGAAAATGCATATAAACTAGATGTAATATTGCAGCAGAATGAATTAACTACAATAATTCTCATAGAACAATAAATATAAACATAAGGTCATAAATAATTTACTTGACAAATTTTAAGTCAAATGGGAGCAAAACAGGTGTAATTTATGTTTTAACAATGTTGTAATTACTCTGTTGGTTTTAATAAAGTGTTTTACACATGTTCATAATTTAATTAATGTTTTGGCACCCTTCATTACATTAATAAATTCACTATCCTTATCAAATTAAATGTAATCAAAACGATTGTGATCGTGATAAGCTTTAATTTACATACAGTCTTTTTAATATATATTCCATTCGTATTTACAACACTGACAGATTTTAAAGAACTTTTCAAGCATCTAAAGTGATATACTCAAGAAAATACTGAGAGAATATGGCTCTAGAAAACAATTTTCAAAACCGTGCTTGAGAGTCTCCATTTAATATGAACTCTGTCTAAAATCTCAAAAAAATCTCTAATACTTCAAAATGTGTCAAAGTTCATACTCCAACTTAATATTTAATATCCATTTTCATAGATGCGGGTTGCTCAAGAACAACAATCGTTGAAAAGTGTAATTAATATTTTCAAAAACATGTAGATTATACATTTATTTTATTTATCTTTTCTCTTCGTTCCACTAATGTCGAGGGTTTGTTCAACAAAGAAGCGATCGTGTGTCACTCCCATCTAAAGTTCGAACGTTCAAATACATGTTAAATTAATAATAGTTAATTTCTAACAACTCTTTTTTTTAGAACCACCAGTTTTCTACACAGTTTTGTGAATAAATTATAGAGTCATTAACAATGGAAAATGATCTGTTCCAATGATTCAATTACATCTCCTGATTTTTCCCATGCAATTTGATTTCCGGCGTTACTTGAATTAATCATCCAGCATAACGAATTTTCGGCTTTTGATGGATTCGAAGGAGTATTTGAAGTTGATTTGCTAGAAATTTGAATTATATTTAAAAACGAGTGCTTTGAATTATAAACAGATACCGTATCTTAAAAATAGTTCACTTTAAATTTCCATACTTTTGGATTTATCATATTTTATAAATTTTATAATATTTATTATTTAATTATTTGTGAGCCAATTGTTTTCGCACTCAATTTCCTGAAACAACCCGCCTCTCACATCAAAAATATTCAAATCTGAAGCATCATGAATAATTGTGCATGTCCTAACAATTAATGAGAGTATACTCCTGAAAACTTGCAAAACGGAATCAAGTCATTTATAACTAAGCATCGGGCGCATCTCTATTCAAAAATTACCCAGCACCATATCCTTCAATCAGTGATATTTCAAATATTTTGTTAGGGGCTCGTCAGATAATTTTGTTAGTTATTTTCTACAGCAATTTATAACTAATCAAAGTTTATCAATTTATTTCTGAAAGTTATGGCAGAGAATGTGTTCTTATGCAGGAAATGGAGAGAAATAAAGTGACACGCGCTTTGTATGACATTTTGAAACAATACAAATGGTTTAAAATTAATGAACTATTTTAGAGCGTCGCCTTTTGGTGTGATATTTTGTACAAATGTAAAGGGATTTGATATATAAAATCAGGGCGTTGTTCTCTTAAAATACTTAAAGACAAATGTAGTTTTGTTCGGCCTCAATTCAAATTGCCCGCAAGAGAAACCAAAAAATTTTAAAGCATTTTAAAGAAATATTGTAAAATCAGGATTTGAAGCTCCCCTCGTTTTCAAGCTGCAGGTGCGTTTTAAATTATAAACTCAACATAAAAAGTAATAAAGTAAGAATATCACATTCAAGGTTGCATAATTTGTGAGAACCTTTTCAGCTCGGTTTCAGTGGTGAAAGGATTTTCTTAAAAGAGTAACTCAATCCTTGATCCAATTTGTGAATTTCAAGTGCTATAAAAATTTCAAAAAATGGGACTAAGTGATTTAATGAAATTGTAGCTAGTTGATGGAAAATTCAGAATATTTAAGAATTAAAAAAACTTTTACAAAGGGTTGAATGAATAATTAGTTTGAAGAGTGGAGCGTATTTTGATATTTATTTCAATAAATTGATGCTTTTGATTAAATTTGTAATATGAGTAACAATTTCAATTCAGAGCCAGACATTGATAATTTCCATTATAAATTAATTTATGCAGCTAAAATCGTTTTTTGTGTTTTGCAATTTATTGTTGCATTGTAATGAATATCATCGCAATATCGAAAGATCTTCAACAAAAAAGCGAAAACCGGTAATACATCTATCCGAAGGCATGAAAAAGAAAACAACAGGTGCGCGTCCGATGTTTTCCAGGACTGATTTTTTATTGCATGAAAATGTTCGTTAACGTTTTTAATTTTGTCTCGTCACGAACGTGTTAAATAAATGGATTTTAATCAAAAAGTGTATGCAGTATCCAACATTACAAAAGGATGTCGGTTAATGTAATTAAATTTGAATTATAACCAGGCAATTCATTAAAAAAATTAAAATCAAGGATTTTATAGGATTTTTAATTTTTTGGTTCCCACAACTTTCAATTTCGTTAGAAGTTTCTATTTTCAAATGTGTTTTGATTGAAACAGGAATAGTTTTCACTGATAAGCAGCACTTCCTACCCACAATTTTCTAGGATAAAAATAATTGGTAGACGCACCAAAAATATGCTTTCATTAAAAATTAAATCCTGACACACATCAGCAAATTGTGAGGTCAAATTTCACCCGGAATATAAATGTATCCTTGATTCCTTGCACTGATATATCAATTGATCTTTTTATTAGAGGAAAATATTTATCATTATTTCCAATTAAATTCGTACACATTTCTCATACAATTATTTATAGAGAGAGGACTTATGATTGAAATTCGAGATCAATTTGTTTTGGGCTGCGTAGCTTAGGTGATTTTTATCTTGGTAAACTGTTATACTGTACAAAAGTTGTGGAACCTTTTCAGCAGCACATATACGGTATTATTAAAACGTACAACATTTTGAACAATTTGACCGCATACAAATTTCAAAATCTATAAAGGGGGAATATTAAAAATACACAGAATGAAAACTCAAGAAGATATAATTTTATAATTTTTATCAATGTATTTCGTGGAAAGCTAAATTAGCTAATGAACAAATTCAGATTATGGGAACTCTATCACTTGGTGTTTATGAAATAAATCAAAAGAATTTTTGTTAGTTTAGTACAAAAATTCGGACAACCATAATCGCATATGTGATCATTTTTGAACAAATAATGGAAATTCTACAAAGCAAAAATTTAATTTGCATTTAACTTTTTTTGATGAAAATAAAGCGAGCATTATAAACTCCAACGAAAAAATTGACAAGATAAAAATAATTTTAAACAAATAAAAAACATCAAAAAGGACATTTAATTTCATCAATGTAAAAATGCAAATATTAAGTATTTTTGACTCAAAGCCCCATTTTAAAATTTATTTGTTCATTTGCGAAAATTGTTTGCATAATAAATTGCTTTTTAATACAACAAAAAATTTAAAGCATAAAGAGTAAAAAGTAAAAAGGTATATTTACATTGTGAACCCGTTTTATGAGTCGCTGAATGGTTTGTACAGTTTTAAATTATACCGCCAATATTGAATCAATCATTATTATTGTGATCAAATATTGGTAAAGTAGATTCAACCCTAATTCTTTGGCTTTTTATTTGATATAATATTATTTTATTTGGTTTTTTGTGTATTTAAAGTATTTTGTAGATATTGTATATTTCTGGTATCTCAAAAATTGTTTTAATCTTAAATCCAAATACCTAAATAAATACGTAAGGTCAAAAAATAATTTGAGGCTAAACACGTGGAACGTATTAAATTTTCTATAAGTTCTCGATAATTTTTAGAGATATATCGATCACCAATTTTTAGAATTTATAATAATAAAAAAAATCAGTTCACCCTTTCCATTTTATTTCTTTTGATCTCTTTTAAAGGATATTTTCATCATTAATTTTTATTCAGTCATTTTGGATTTTTGAGTATTTTCATAAATTTAGAAACTTTTGACTGTAGTCGTAAAATAACCATTTTAACCAATTTTTAATCAAAATGAGTGCAAAATAAATTCTCAATTATATGACTCTATTTCAAGATAACATCAACCGTAAACTTCCTCATCAAAAACTTCCACTATCAAAATTTACCTCAACTTTAAATTGCATGCACTGTGCATACAGTCACTGATAATAATTATGTGCCGTAAAACGAAGCATAAACTCATATCCAAGCAGAAAAGCTACAATTGTGTCCTCTCGTCATTAAATCTTGAGGAATATTATATGACAGTCAAGGAATATGGGCAAAGGGGAGATCATTAATTTCTCATTTTATGTCTGCAACTCAGAATTTCAGTATAAATGCCACAATATTTATTGTTGCCATAGCTTTCGATGGATTGAAGTATAAAATGAAGAGCTTATTGAAGTCCATAAACGTGCACAATTTGAGTGAAGAAATAAAAGTGAATTTAATGCACCAGAAGACATCTTCCATCTACTAGACTATTACAAGCTTACTTGCTGCATTTAATGCCCTCAGGGCAATAAATTTTCAAATCAAACATAAATTTGACCATTCATGAATATCTAATGTAATGCATGCTCGTCCATAATCAAAACGATTTGCCATTAAACCAGTTTTAATGCTAGGAAGTTTGCTTGCATTTGCTGTGACTTGGAATATATAAATATTTTGCTGCAAACATGGCAAATCAAAATCATTTTGGAGATTTAAGGTTCTTTAAGAAGTTTTTAAAGTGGCACTTGTAAAAGAATTCGTGCTCAAAAATGTCCTTCCAGCATCTTGAGATTTCAGCAAAAAATGATGTTAAAAGTAATTTTCTTTCGGAGAAAAGTTTTCAAGTACCTTTTATGTTCCACAAAAATTCTGAGGACATTTAGAAAATCTTTTTAAAGGTATTTTTACTGACTATGTCCGATTTTCTATAGCATCAGATGCAAAACACCGTTTGTGATCCTTCTTCTACTTGTTTCAAGTATTTTAGAATGACCATTATATTTAAGCGAAAAATTGGTCTAATTGAAGGGACATTATACATAAAAATGTTGAGGAAAACATTTTTGTTGATACTTGAACACGAAATGATGCTTGACGTTCCAAAACATCAATTTTCCGTACTCTTTTTACCAAATCAAGTCATTATCCTGCTCAAGTAATTAAACGATAATTTTGGTGCACTTGAGTAATTTTTCCATCATTTACCGACTCACAAATTCTGTGATTTCATTATTCCATAACCACGACAAAACCCAAACAAATTGGATTGTCCTAATTCAACCAACAAGAAACGCAAACCGACGTTCGAAATATCAAATGATTTTTGCTTTTCGCGCTAAATTGATTTCCCAAAAAAATACCAAGAATCACTCCCCTGATCACCTCCAGCCAAATTTGACTGTTGTATGTTTATTCAAATCGTCGTCGGTTATTCACATAATTTAAATGTACATAATACTTTGATTATTCAGTGTAATTTGTTAATAATATTACGTTATAATAACAAAATAATATCAACTCGAGCAAACACACAAATAAAGTGCAGTCAACGAGAAAACGAAAAAATATCGACAAACTTCTGACACTCGTCAAATGTTTTCGGTTTTTGTGCATAATTGCTTGTGCTCTGTTTGATTGGGGTTGCACGATCAATGTATTGTTGTGTTCTTAATGATACGAATTGAAAAATTCACTTCTCTAATGTAAAATGTTGGAGCTTTAAAATATTCTTATAAAATCGATAATTGGATAAATTTCTTAAAATACTAAATTTTTGATGATGTAGAAAAATTGATTCAAAATGTGTTCATGAATATTTCAAAAACAAAAAATCATAATCATAGACTTGAATCGATTAGCATGAATAAAAATGATCAGACAACCCCCAAAGTCTAATAAACTCGAGTAATCGCCAGTATATGAGTGCTGTAGTGTTCATGCTTTTAACTCATGTCCATTCAATTGTAAACGTTTTTTTCTAAATGTTTTGTTTGTTATGTTTTATCCAATGAATAAATAGAAATTATGATTTGTGCAGTTTTTCAGTTTTTACATTTTGCTATTCAATATTCATCAAATAGCTGAAGAAAAGCAATACAAGGTGCACGTGACCTGACGGAACGACCACGTGTTTAAAACAATATTATTATTATGTAGCTTGGAGTGCATTGTGTTTTTGTGAATACTCTGCACTGTGCATGGCCCGAGTGAAAATTTGGTTTGAATTTGAATCTTTTTCAGGAATTTCAATGTTAAGGCTTCCAATGTTGATTGAGAAGTAACTTAATAGAGAAATTCATTGCCAGACTGTACACAAGTAACTATGTGTCTGAATAAAAATCAATTTAATTACTGAATATGTTCTACTCGGGTCATTCCAATCCGATAAAATATCGAATCTCAAGACAAACCGTAAATACAAAAATTACAATGAAAAAAAGCACAAAATATTTTCTGTATCCAAATAAAGTGGAAAAATTACAATTTATTAAAAAACTGTAATTCCAATACCTTTTTATGTCACACAAAGAACTTTTAATATTTAATCTATGAACGTGCATAATAAATGATAAATGATACTCAGCGCGCATATTGTCATAATTCTTAAAATGTTCATGATTCCTTATTATTTTAGCGCGAGTTACCAGATATCATAAAATTGCATGTAAATGTTGCGCAGTTTATTTTGTTCATTTGGGCAACTGATCATTAGCAACAACAAACATTATTTATTGAGCTAAAGTTCTTTCTTCAATTTTTTGCTATTTTTTTATTTAGTCAAAATGACGTTACCCATAATAAGGAATAAAAGTGAATAATAGTAAAACAAAGCGCATTAGACATGCATTCACCTTTAATTGAAGTTTATGCAGTATTGCAGTGTCTCATTCATTTGAATACCCATTGACAATTTTATAGTTGCAATTTGAATCGATCACTTTATTAATATACGGTATTTTGATGACTGTTGGCGAAGGTCAAGAAAATAACAAATTTCTTGGTTTTTTAGAAAGATTTATTCCAGTTTTTATTTTAATGAGGCTTTAAGGTTAATACAAAAAATAAGAATCGTTACTTGTTCTTATAAAATTAAATTTTATTATACAAATTTATTTTTCTAGATGTCTAAAATCCTTCACAATCTCAAACATTTCTAGATTTGCCAGTTTAATCTTACAAGCTAGATGTGGCATCCTACCCCTCTAACAACCAGGTAAATAAGACAAGTTTTGGTGAACTTGTAGTTTAGCTGCGTCTTTTATGCAAATACCCTTATCTATTTGAAAGATATAGTGACGTCCACGAACACAATTGGATGTTGTTCGTTATTCCCTTCAACGCAGTTTGTTATATACGTATTACCTGGAATGAACCAATCGCGGCTGTCGATACACTATCCAACCCCGGTTTGCTGGTTCCATTGATTACTCGATAGTAACACGACCAAACCTTGATTCCACAGTGCTATGGGATAGTACATAAAATTATCTTCAATTTAAGACCCGTGTACATATTGTGTTAGAAAAACTCACTATTCATCAACTGGTTCAAAATGTAACATAAATTCTCGTTGGTTGTGACGTCACTTTAATGTTCTAGTGATCGTCAATTCTGAGAACAGTGTTGGTCTAAATTATTTGACGTACAGTAGCGAGTGATGAACTTTCGATAGTGTAATGTTAGTCACTACACAGATTTCCCGAAATCCTTTACTTCATTTCCTACCCAAAAGAAAACTCACAAACTGAAACACAAAGAAATGCAATAAATTTCCCTACAGCGATAAATAAATACAAAGTCATCGTGCAAAAGGGATCATTGTTTGATTCCATCGATTGCGATAAAAAATTGTTTTTCCATTAAAAATTGCATTAAAGTGTTCAGAAAAGTTGAATCATAAAAAAATAAACAAAAAGTGGAAAAGGTAAAAAGAGGAAGAGTTTGCGAAGAATCATTAAAATATCCTATAAACTGACATTACCTTCTCATTTTTGATTCTCATAATATTCATTTGACAATAAAAGTTGCAAGTAATCATAAAATTATTATTACAAGGCAAATAATAAAAAGTTGGATAATAAACTTGCGAGTCCCTTGGAATCATTTCACATTTAGAATAGGTTTATCCAGTAATAGACTTGGGATGCATTCATAGAGACTTTGTTGTTAATGTTCTGAGAATTGCGCTGAGACGTGAGACGTGAGACGGTACAACCCTGATAAATTTTAAGAATTCAGTCAAGTAAAAAATGCTTTATTACATACTCGACTGAATTAATAAAAATTATTGCTGTAAAAACAAACTATAAAATGCATCTCAGCGCTCAATTTATTCATTTATCATTTTATTATTTTATTGTCAAAATAAACAGTAGTAAAATGTGAAAGAATTTTGGAAGGACATGGAAAGATTTGTCAAAGGGTTGATCGAATGAATTCAAGGTGCATTTAAACCATGAGAATATTTTTGAAGAATTCTTAAATGATCTTTCATAGTTTATTGAAAATTCGTAAGCACTTTTCGTTTGAAAGAAAAATAATTTAAGCACTGACTTAAAATATTCTTGACAAGATTAAAATTCGGGAGCAAAATTTCCTTATAAACATAAAATGTGCAATAAAATATAAGTTCAAACCTTGATAGTTTTCCATACATTTTTTATTTAAACATGTAAATTCCACATGATTCTCTATGTTATCTATTTCACGTTAATTTTTAGAAATAACTCTAATGCATGCGGTATTTATGCTATGTGTTCTCAAGGATTCCTTAACTATTTTGCATACATCACATAATTAAATGTTAAAAGTTTTTAAATATTCAACAGAAAATCTTTTTACATTTTGAGTCTTGTTTCCTCTGCAAAACATAAATTTCTCAAAGCTTACATTAAAACATGAAAACATAAATTTGTGGATTTTGAATATTTAAATATTTTGTAAATTTCAGAATATTGTAAACAAAATTTAATTAAAATTTCACTCGAAAACTTTGTACTTTACATAAAATACATAAAGTACAAGAATAATCCCAGATTTTAGTTTAAGCATCGTAAAATGTGAAGTTTTGTGAAATTTAAAATTTGATAAGAAAATGTTGTCTTGAGACTTTTCCATCCCATTTTCCAGTTTTCACAAATACATTTCTCAACAGGGATTACATCTGCTTCTTAGTTGCTTATCTATCCTTTATAATGATTATTACTTGCTAAGACATATTAATTGCATAACATTGGTACACGAAAACCTTCTCAAATCTTCGTTAGTTTTAATTCCTTGGATTATTACAGAATTACTTAGAAAATAACTAAGAATAACAACAAGAAATTAACAAGAACAATTCTTAGGCTAATGGAGAGGGAAGTAAAGTTTAGACGGAAGTCTTTGGAACGGTGACAAAATTACAAATTGCCAACAATTAAGGGAAGATAGATCGGCGTAGATAATTTCAAACAAGCAGTGAATTATTATGTGTGGTTACAATTTGATCCACAAATTAATCACGTAATAAGTTTTGTGGAAGTCTATTGTACTTCCATAAGATATTGATTGGGATTATTCATCAATCAATAAAAAATGAATAAAATAACAATGACGTGAGAATAAACAAATTTTGAATGATAGAATATTTTATGCGTCGAGTTTCATGAGAAAGTTTAAGAAGCCAAACAAAATGCAAACAAATTATTGACTTTACCATACAAAATTACAAAGTATGTTTTATGTTTCATGTTTTGAAGTTTTGCACCCTTCTGCTCCTGTTGAATATCCCCCTTACTTACCGACTAACGTATTTGTCTTCCCAAATTACCTTGCTTTCTTGCTTTAATGTCTGCAGCTCCTGCTTTTGTAAATTTTATGAATTTCTTGTATTTCCTCAGATTGAATGAAGAATTTTAAGACTTTGATGAATTTTGAGTTATTCGCAGTAATGCAGTCAAATTCAGTCAAAGAAAACTAGAATTCCGCTCGTCAAAATAATAATGATATCATTTAAAGTTTATTAGATTTTCCTATTGTGTAATAAGAAAACAAAATGCAATTTCACTGTTAAATATTTCGGTAATAAACCAAGACAATGCGAGGTAGTAAACATCAGCATTGGGAAATATTGAATTGACAAAGAAGTGTATAAGAATTGCAAAGTTATTTTTGTCAATTTATTTGCTTGTATTTAATTTACCAAATTCTTTGTTAACTTTTGAATAAAATTTGTTAAATCTAATGGACAAGCAGCCAATAGACTATTTTCCAAAATTAAATCGTTCAAAAGTTGATCAATAAAATGTAAAGTAATTGTTTTGGAAATAATGCTGTTTATTAATTTTATGGCAGGTAATTTGGAAAAAGAAGAATAGTTCACGTCTTTGGCAAGGCATCAAAGTCGACATAATTTATGGGCTAAGATGTGCGCGATTAGGGGATTTTTAACGCAACAAATTATCATTTTTACTGCAATTTATGGGATTTTGAGTATTTGCTGCGACCGAGAGCGACAATGTTTTCATGAAAATAAATTCGGTGGTTTATTTGACAAGAAAATTGTCAATAAATTTGCGTTTTGGTTTGGTTTTTTTTTGGTTTTTAGCGACATTGTAAGGAGCTGCATAGAACTATTTAATAATGTTTCTTTGTACTTATTTATCTAGTTTGTATGGTTTGTGAAAATAGGTGTTTGGCATAAATAGAGATGTCGTAAAATATAGCAGGATTATTTATTATAGTGCGTCAAATAGTAATAGTGACGCGGAATTTATTGTTGCATTCTCACGGTATAATTTTCAGTTAATATTTTGGAATCAGGGATTATAAAAGTTTTAAAATATTAATTTAATTTCGCATTCAAAGCCATGTTCAAGACCTTATGATTAATAGAATTTCTAATCAAATTTCTTAATTACTAAAAAGATATTGGTGATTGGCAGGAATAAACAATTTTTATCCGTTACCAGTTTGTTAATTATTCCAACACGAGTAAAATAGTTCTTAATAAATAAATTTTTGCAATGTTCTGAAAAGTGCGTTCAACAAGACAATAAAATAAAATATTTTACTTAAGTATGCGATTAAAAAGTGTTAATAACACCATTTATATCCTGCGTGCTTTACTCGCTTAACTAACTCAATAACAACAGATGTCCCAAAACAAATTAAAACATAATCGATTTATCCTTGAGTTCACATGTTCCTTGAGTCATCACCAAATTCCAACATTCCATTCACTCCCAAGTCAGAATCCAATAAGAAATAATTTTTATGGGTTCCAAGATTTTTGGTTAAGTTTATCGCTTTATGTTATTTTAAACTGTCCAAAGATAACATCTGGATAATAAAAAAACTAACAAATTATGTACGAAAACACAAAAACTGCATGCCGATTCACTAGACCAGAAAAATTTCTGTCTTGCTTATTATGGCTATTTAATTAATTCTTGCATTTATAAACTTATTAACCGCAAATTATGCAAAATAGTTCTTTTAATGGAAAAGAGCACACTTATGGCTTATGAATAAATGCATAAGGGAATTGCTCGAGTTCATTTAAAGTTGTTCTTACAAATTATTATTTAACGTTTGTTGATATAATTGAAAATTATTCAAATTCTTTGAATTATTAATGAAATGATTTTTGCAAATATGAATATTTGCTTGTAAAAATGAACTATATCAATTTTCATACTTCTTAACAATCTCTCTATATCTAACAAAATTTCATAAATATAATCAGAAGATAATTTCCCACAACTATTAGAAGTTGTTGACCTCATCACTTTTTGCATGTGAAAATATCCTAAAGCAAACAATCAAAAATTTCCTATAAATCAGCTTAAAATTAGAAAAATAAACATCACTAAAACTACACAAAATTACACAAAATCCATTGCATCATGCATTAAACACCAAGCATCTCTCCAAGCGCACATTATCTAACCAAACTCAATCATCGCATTATTCGATTTAACTATAATAGCATGTTTGTCATCGACGTATTATAATTGAGCATATGTTTATTATTTAGTTATTTACAAAATAGTTGGAAGCTAAATTGAGATTTAATGTGTGAATTCGTGAACGAATAAAAATCGGAAAAAACGCATGTTAACACTAAACTTTATGTTCAGAACTGGTTGATTGTGAAAATAAGAAGTTACCATCCATATATAGCAAATAGAGAACTGAAGAATTTGTATTACTGCATTTAGGTATTTTAAACATTTTAGTTGATTTTACCATGTTTATTTTCAATTTATGCTAAACCCCGACGCGTGCATTGAATTATAAGATATACTCAGATGTACCGATATGGAGTTGTAAGTAATATGATTACGCGCTGCTAAACTAGAAAACTACTGTTTGGTACTCATCAAATTTAGATAATCCAGAGTAAAGCTGAGGAGCTGACACCCTAAAATACAAAATAATATGTATCATCATTTAAAAAAAAACAAACACCAGTTTTTTAAAGCAGAAGATTACATAAGTTTATAAAATGTGTGAAAAATCAACAAAAATTCAAATTAAATTTTTGAATAAAGAAGAAAATAGCCCTTGCTTAAAAAACAGATAATTTGCATAATTTCTAGATTCATATAAATTTTTGTGAAAAATAATTCAGAATTTCTTTTAATATTTATTTAATTTAAAAATGAATACTACGCAATCGAGTGGAAAGTATCAATTTCCCACCAAACTGTACACTGTCCATGGTTGTTATTTCGAGAAAATTAAAAAATTTTAAAGTTGCCTCTTCAGTCTTCAGCTTCAAAAAATATGTTAGTTATGTTGGAGCCAAAACATTCTAGTCGCAATTTATATAGCTGAGATAATCTCGATAATATATTCATATAGGGACTAATACTGAATACTGTTTACTTGAAAACAACAAACTCAATTATAAACTGTTACTTGATTGATTGTTCAATTTCATTTATGTTTGCATTAAAGTTATGTCAAACCACGCCAAGTTTCCTTAAACCGCTTTTACTCACTTGGATTAGCTAATCTCAAAATAAATACTCGTTCGTTTCAATTAAAACCAGAATTTTTATAATTTTTAATTAAAATTAGCATGTTTTGACACATTCATAGCAAATTTTTATGAGATTATTTCATTTAAATTGCTTTGCAACTTATCTGATTTATGGAAGTTTATTTATCATTTTTTTGTTGGCATTTATAATTTCATAAAAATTTGATAAATGCGTGGAAAATACAAATTTACACTTTGCGTTTTTATGCACTCGCAACATTAGCATTTTATGTATCATTTCAAGTCATTTACTTATTAATGAAATAAAAATGTTGTCAGCTAAATCATGAAATGTTCACTTGTTAGTGTCATTTTTGTATTTACGTTAGTTCCTAAAATTAGACACCGAGTGAGTTTTTGCAACACGGTTGTGCATAGGAAAGATCCCTGTGAGAGAATTTCGAATGTATGTTCGTTCGCGAAAGATTTCTAGTGTCAAAAGTCAATCAGCAGTACTCTGTATCATCTCTAATAATATTCCTGATGTTTTGCACATCACACTTTTACTGTTTGTTTTGTATACTCTGTTTAGATTTGAGAAAATGAAAAAAAAAATGAAAATGGGAAAATCCCTCATGAACATTTCTATTTTCAAACAATCTGGAAAAGTGTGTTTTCTGAGAAAAACCAATTCTTTGCGGGGGATAAATTTGTAAAAATTGCAGTTTTCCTTTCTATTTCTGGTGCATTTACAATCTCGCGCGCTTAAAATAATCAAAATAATGTTTAAATGGGAAAATGTTTATAATTACATGCCGCAACATATGCTGCTTGACTTTCTGGATTTTCCAGATTTATCAAATGTTTTGGTTTTGAATAAAAAAGTTGTGAGTACGTAATTTTTTTAATTTAAACAAATATGCTACACATTTGAAAATAAATCCATCTTGATTAATATGTCAATCAATTATACTGCTTGTCGTGTTATTTACTTATTTAGATACAATTTGAGGAAAATCTTGAAAATGACTTTATTTACATTTTTATAAAATATTTTACATTATTTTACATTAATTGAAAATAATTGCACAACTAATGAATCCAATGAGAATCCAATAAGAAACTTCAAATCCATTGTGCTTCATTTATTTACCGATCAAGTTGCTCAATAAAACAGCAATTAATGCTATTTACTTAGACAATTGAATATGTTCGAATATGTTTGAATATGTCTGAAGTGACCATGACTTGAGCAATCAATCAGTTGTGAGTAGAAACCCCATCTTACTGAATAATAAGTCCATAATCTTGAAACTCAATTCTACAGAATTGAACAGTTGAACAATTCTATGGCAGCTATAAAGAGATCCCATTTAAATCTCAAATGCTCAAAGAACAATTCAATAAATTTGAGCATGAAACATATTTTAAAGTGGTCATTTTCAACATCCACTTTAGCCGGTGTAATGGTCTTGTTTCCATTGAAAAACATCTAAATGGTTTGAATGGTTTGATTGTGCATTAAAATCTTGATGGTATCGATTGTTGCAAATGGGAAAGCCAAGGGTATTAAAAGGGAGGTTCTCAATTGATGAGATTTTATCATGTTTTGATTCTTTTCAAATTCTTGATCATAATCTTTGATGTTTTATAAACAAAACTTCAAGAAAATTTACTCAAATATACACACACGTTTCCGACTCACAAACACCCCCTTCAATATAAAAATAGCGAGGGATGGCGAATTATATTTTTCAAGGATAATAAGAAATTTTATCTTTGCAGTCGTCAAAACGAGATTAAAAATGCTGACAACCGGGAGAGAAGAAACTGATGATTAAATTAAACATTTAGCTTGAATTTCACTCGATGGCATTTTTACGGCAAAAAGTGCAATAAAATCAGAACAGAAATGGCATTTTCAGACATTGAGTAGATTCTATTCAGCTTGTGAGATGGGGAGTTTTTTCATTAAAATCATTGAAACCATTGAAACAAGAAATCTTGGGTAAGCTGCTCAATCAATATAATTTTTATTTGCATGCATCAGATTAATTAAATTTTTTCGCTTCGAATTCGTTTCAACTTTTGCAACCCGGAGCAATTTCAGCAGAATTGTAGAGCATATCAAATGCATTAATTTTATTGATATTGAACAAGTTTAGTGTTTTTCATGCAAAAATTAAACGTTGAACAAAGTTGTTCCTATCCTGTTTCAATTACTTCTTTTTTCACAATTTTTTCCCAAAAACATATAATATAAGTAGCGCCAACAATACAAATATCTTTCCGTATTTTTTAAGTAACTCTATTTAGATCGTGAATCAAATTTATTAGAACATTCAAAATGATAGCATCTTGTTGTATCTTTAATAGACTCTTGGTGCTTATCCAAACAAATAAACAGTTTAAAAATGCGCTAGAAACTATTGCGATCTTTCTAGGGAAAAAAGGAAGCGAAACATAATCGTAAACTTTTATGGCGTTTATGAGCATTCAAAGCTAGATGATGACGCTTGATGTGCCTCAAATATATAGTTTTAATGTACGAATCAGGACCAAAGCCAACGCAGGAAGCAGAATTATATTTTGATGATTTTATTACGCAGAATACATTTGTTTTCAATTTATGATAAGATTTTCTTTATATTTGAAGTTTTTCCAGAGTTTTTCAACTTTTGCCAAGTTTTTTTTTGTGTTTTATGAAGTTTATTATATTTTGGGGTTGCTCGAATTTATTTTATTTATTCTTGCTAGAAAATGTATGATCTGAAAACCTTTAAATTACGAACAAATATCTTTTATTGAATATCTTCCGGCCAAATAACTCAAAACACAAAACTAACTGTTTGGTTCTTTGTGTGAAATATACTTCCCGTCAAAAAGACTCCCCAGGACAACAACTCAGCAAAAAATTACTAGATCAATATTTTTTAAACGCCGTATAATCGACACACTTTCCATTCAAACTTTAAAATCTAATTATATTTCTATATTGTCAATTTGTTTCCAGAAGTTTTCAATCAAAAAACACGTGCAATGTTTGTTTTCGTTAAGATTTTAAATTAAGGGTGCGAATGAAAAAGCAATCGCAGCGAAATTAAATAATCATTTAAAATAACAAAATTGAAAAATTGTTAAATACCTCATGTTGTGGTATCAAGAGGAAGTTACTGTGAAAATGTTTGCAACAATTGAACCGATCATGGGAAGTGCTTCAATAAAATTATGAAAAGTCATTCTTATTGAACATTTTATTCAATTGCCGGGAAAATATTTCAGTAATATTTTAATCCTGATTTTCAAAAAAATATCCATTCTATTATCAAACTAGTTACTTCTCCGCAAAAGCGGATAAGTATTGTTTTCGTACCAGCATTTTCAGGGTTTTTTGACCTTATCTGATTTTTCCTGACTTCCCCGTAAACAAATCTCAAAAATATCCAGTATTTTTTTTGTCGGTATTGAGTTGAAGAAAATTTCTGTAAAAACAAATTTTGAAAATATTGAACCCTGATTTAAGGGCCGTGCCCGATTATTTGGTGGATCCGTGGTTTACTGTTTCTGACCTCCAGCCGAACCGATTCCGTTTTTGATGCCAATCTTGATATCTCTTCCCATCGTGCAATATTTTTGGTGATGGTGACTTTACCGGTTATTTCCGTGACCCAAAGTCGGGTTTTTCATACAAAAAACTTTTTTAGAAAACTAGAGATACAGCTGGTTTCTTCAGAAAAAATGTTTGAATGAAGTCAAGAAATGTATCGATGTGTGGTCCACTACCTGCTCGAAGTCATCTGGGGGTCATCTGGTTGACAACTTTTTTGAAAAAAATTCTCATTTGTCCAGAAATTATAAAAATCGAGTTTTGGAGGATCAGTCTGGTACCGCTTTATTTCAAACAAGAGAAAGATTAAAGATTTTGGTTTCTTAAACAAGAATTGCATCGATGTTTTGTCCATTACCTGCTGGGAATCATCTGGGGGTCATCTGGTGGTACCAGACAAAGAAATTGTTAAAGAAATTTTAAATTAAAACACAATTCCACGTTAGCGGAGAAGTCCTGCTCAGCTCACAAGCTGCACAACTAGTTTGATATTGTTTCAAGTCTAGAAATTTTGGCTATTATGGAAAAAATCAAACGTTATTTCTCATTGATTTTCCAATTTATGCATCCTTCTTTTATTTTCTAAGCTTATTCAATAAACCAAAAATTGCTGCTTCCCTAAACTGAGCACCAAAATATTGACTCGTAAATTTATTCAAATAATAATTTTTAATGCTCTGAGCAATAACAACAAGCCATATCAATAAGTCGCATTTACATGCAAAATTTATGTTTTTTAAATCAGAAACGCGCTTGGCAGATTTTTCTATAAATATTTTGTCCATCAAACATCAAAATAAAGTGATTGTTTGTTCCATCCGAGTGGTTTTTACGATAATCTATTTTTTCTGGATGTGAATCTCTGGGATTTATTTTGAATAGTCGGTAGTTAATAGTTTCCCATTGTGATGTGTACAAAAATAGTGTGAAAGATTAAAATATGTAGCATAGCAAGGACATCGATGCCCTCTGCTATCCATGCGAATTGATCGAATTTCTATCGAAAAAGTGAGTGGAATTTTTAGTATTTCCGAAATTTATGAGACAATTATTGCGGACGCATGTCAATCTCATCAAAGCTCTTCTGTAGTTTTTCAAACAAACAAATCGATAAAATTTTACGAGTTTAGCCGAATTAAAACTTATTCATTGATTTTTGTTTATTAGTTTTTTATGTGATTTTTATCTATTTGCAGGAATAATGTGAGAACATTTTGAATGCGTCGTTAATAAGGTCAAATATTCAAATGTAAATATTTAAATGATTTTTTGAGTGCCAAATATTTGTTTGGACACCTTCAGGGGTGTCGCAGTTTCAGAAAAACTATATCGTTGAGTTGTTTTCTTTGAGGTATATTTTGAGAAAGATCTTAAAAACAGTTCTCAGTAGATTCTTTGAAAATTCAGTTTCGGTTATATTTTCAAGATCCTTCCATAATTTTGTTGCTTCCTAGTTTCATATTTTTCATTTTAAAATTTCACAATTTTAAGATGTTTCCCTGAAGATACTTCAATATAATTCACTCCAGAAAATAATAACGACAAATTGATAGACTTCCCGATTTCCTTCCCATCCAGTTTCCACTTTCCACACAAAAAGACTTTCTAATGAAATTAAATGCATTTTTTATGTTTCTAGTTTGCCACACAAAAAAAATACAAAAATTACAAAAACTACATTCAACTTAACTTGCATTCAACAGAAAACTGTGTTGCAACGAGCGATCTTTTGTTCTTTCTCCCCTTCCTCAAAAATGCCTCGAAGGGATGAATTGATGAACATTTTGTGTCTCTCACGTTTCTGGTCATTTTAGAAAGGGATAAAATACAATATCCTCTTGTTTTCTCATAGAACGTATTTAGCAGTTTAGCACTATTTTATTTTGTAAAAAATGATTTTTACTATAATATTTTTTAGAAGGAAAAAGGCGATTTTTAGAAAAAAAAGCGAGGGAAAAATATTAAAATGTCGAGTACATTATTTTACTTCATACATGTTGACTGTTGTGAGTTTTCAGCACGTTTTTGTCATTCACTCCAAGTGAGTTTGCTTGTTTTTTACCAATCAAATTGTGAGTAAACGATTATTTGAATAGTTTTACTTGAAATTGATTGAATGGCAATTACGATTTCATACTATTAATTTGTTGGACCAACGTTTGCTGCTTCAGCACAAAAACTTCTGAATAGATTTTGGTTGGTTGTTGAACTGTTGAAGTCAAAATGATTAACAGCCTTTTCGAAAAATAATTGACCTCATCAATCACAAATCAATATACCGTAAAAATGTTTGTACTTTTACAATTGCATTTGATTTTTCTAGAGAATTTTTTTTTATAAAATATCCTCGCATTAGAATCGTCCCTTCAAAGTTTCAGTCAAATTCTTTGAAGTTCTTTACAAACATTGATTCGCCAGCAATCGATATAAAAAAGATAAATCCTTTGATGTATTTATTCTTTCAAATTGGAAAGATTTTGTTTCAATCAAAGTGTATTTATGCAAAATATCCTTTATGTTAAAGTGTTTCTTTGGGTGTTTTGACGTGCCCATTCAAATATTCAAGTTTTTATATCATGATTATGTTTCTCTTTGTAGTTTTGGTGCAAGAAAAATTAAATAAGTGCTTAGGACAAGAAAAATTAATCATTTCACCATTGTGATAATTTTCCACCTAGAAAGACGATTACGATTCAATTATAACGATGAGCTTGTATCCTGAGTAAAGTTTATTTGAACAATCAATTTGTTTTTCTGATGAAATATAAATAACTTTTAAATTTTTAATAAAAACCAAACATTCGTCTTCAATTCTCCACTACAATATATCAAATTACATAACATATCCACAACAACCAACAAGATTTATTTAATGAAGTAACCAAGAATATACCTTTTCAACTTGTTGGATAAGAAATCCGTAGACAAAATTTGTTTTTTCATTTATAAACAATTTTTTCTTGACCCCTTCACTTGAAAGGTTTCATCCACAATTTGATTAAATAAATATAATACATAAACTTGTTTGTTGAATAAATCAACTGGAAAGCTCAATGCTTTTGATTGATTAAATGCATGTCCAGTTTTCTAATCCCAGCTGAAAAGAAGCAGCTTCACATATTTAATCAGCTCCGCAAAACCCAAAACCTCAAATCGCCTCAAATGAAGAATATGATTGAAAAGCATGCAACATCACATATTGCATCTAATTTATGCACATGCAATTTATTATATTGAATTTTTTAGTTTTTAATTTAAACACACGTAGAGAAATGGCTTTTCCATGCACATAAATTGGAAAATTGGAATTGTTAAAATGTTAAATAAAAGTTTTGGTTATTCAACCCCAATATTGAACAGCACTTTTGATTAATTTCTATGCAAAAACGCTAGCCAACAATAAAACAATAAAACACTAAAATAACAAAAATGCATTTAAATGTTGTTTTAAAAAGTGCATTGTTTATCCAGTTAATGTTGCAATATGAAAGTTTGATATAGTTTTCAGCAAGGACTCACATCTGGACACTCTAAATTACAATGGGATGGTCATGTAAGAGCATAGTAAAGGACTTGTTTTAAAAATAAAAATGGTGCATTATGAGCATATATTTGAAATTTATATATTGAAAATTATGATTATCACTACAAAATATGTTTTAAACTTAACTTGGGGATCCACTACTTTTTATTACTTGTCCGAGCACCCTTTTTGCCAACATTTCATCAACTCGATATTTGAAGAGATTTCAGTATGCAAATTCATTAAATGCATGGCATTACATTGGAGGTGTCCGGTTTATATTGATGAATGCAATTTTGATAAAGTGCATAACGCCCGGCTGTTGTTGCCTTTTCCTTAATTTGATTTACAAATATATTTTAATTTACATGCATTTTTTATTTATTTTGCATACACAACTATGTGTACGTGTGGACAATGGTTTTGACATTTATAACTGTCAGATTATGCTATTTTATGGGCAGCGAACTCATCCATTGTTTGAGCCGGCTGGGGATTTGCCAAATACAATTAAGTTCGCCCTGTGTATTATTTTAACTGATTCAAATATATTTAATTAAATTTTAAATGCATTTGATATTCGTTCCAACAGTCAGCAAACAGACTAATAGTCAATCAAATGCACAATATCAGAAATATCGTAATATCAGAGTTTTTTGTTCGAGAATTTTAATCAATTTTTTTGCATGAATTTTTATAAAATTTTTGCAGATTTTTACTGATTGATAAAAAGTGCTGACATTCGATGAACTTTATGCGGACCATTTTTCCAATAACATAATCAAGGATTGGCATGTTGATTTTATTGTCTATTTATGGAATCAAAAATATTTTTTGCTGCAGACGGAAGCTAATAAGGGTGCACTGGAGAAATATAAATAGTTTAGTCAAAATATCTTTTCTTCAACACTTTACTAATATTTTACCAAATAATTTAGTTTACAAAAAATATTTGTATCGGTGCTCAATTTCACTCGTTTATCGAACAAAAGCAGACTCGACCATCTTCGACAAATTGCACATTTTAAAGCTGATGCAGCTTAACTCTGCTAATCAAATTTTACAAATTCATCCATTTTCCAGTTCGGAACAAAAAGAGCTAAAAAACACCGCACATCCTCCCAAAATTAAACCTACTAGGATACGGATTATGGAACACTCGATATTTCAATATTGTTAAGTGACAAAGTTGACAAATCCCAGCATTATTAATGCTCTCACAATGTTGCAAACTGTTTACTCAATAGACTTGACCGCAATTTTTGCAGTTCCGCAGTTATTGATAAAAAATGACGGCAATATTGTATGGGATATTTTCCAATTATTAAGGAATTATGGCGAGAGCTCTGCGGCCAATAATTCTTAATCGGCTCTCGCAGCACGTTTGACTGGTTAGCTGGTCTTTTTATCATCTAGCGATCAGTTTACAATTTTAAAATTGATCCATTCTGTATTGCCAAGTATTTAATAAAGTGAGAAGCATCGCAAAAAACCAGCATCAGATTGATTTTCGTTCTATCGACACGTGACGATTAGTGCAAGATTTAATCGTCGACTTCAAAAATACAAAATTACAAACTTGACAAGCTAATCAAAAAAACGTTAAAATCTCAAATTGTGTAAAAAACTTTTACTGCGTCATTTTATGATCGTCTGTATAACCTTTTTTACGTTTGAAATATAAGAGAAAAAATATAAATTTGATGAAAACGACAGGTAGTTAATTGGTTATTTGTATGGAAATGGTTGTAACATTTTTTTGAAATTGATATTTTTCCATTTTTGTTGAGTTTTGTTAAAAATGTAAAAAATAACTGATTTGAATCATTTTAATGTGATTTGTACGAAATTAATTGGCTGTATCAAAGCTTACAAAATCAACACATTTTATTTTGATTGAAAAATTCGATTGCAAGTTGGCTTTAATATTACACAATTTTAAACTAAGGAGAAAATTTTTGGAGAATTTTCAGCTCAAAATCAAATTGTATGTAAATATCGTCTTAAAATATTTAAATAATCTAACTTCAACTATAAACTATCTTAAATTAATTCATAAGATGGAATTGATGTGTTTAGCTGAATGTTCCTATCCCACTTAATGAAAACTGGCAATAAATTGTCTGTAATGTATAAATCGGATCTCTTGATTAAATTGTCATAATCACACAATTGCCATGTATCTCAATTAAAGCCATATAATGCAATAATAGACGGGTGTTCACCTTTTCAAGTGTTTTAAACCAGAAAGAGTCAAATACTGGCAAATCCTACAATAAACAAGCAAAAACAGAAAAACTATAGTGATTTACATTGATTTACGAGTTGCATTTATATTTTCAGGCCAACAATTTTTACATTATTTAGCCCAAAAACTGTCGATTTTTTAATCAAAAATAACAAAAATAATGGAACAAAACTAAAAACCCTTTTTGCTCATAAAACCCGAATGTATTTCCCTAAAAAGCCAAAATGACAGTATTTATTTCATTGTATTTATTTATATTCCATGAAAACTAATGAAAATCTATTGTGCTAGTTTTTTGGGAGTTTTGTAAATTTTGGGAGTTTTTCAACCCAAAAATGCCGCTATTAAATTCCCATAAATTAGTTGCAGAGAGAAGGGTTGCAAATCAGCTTCCATAATGTAATGTAATAATTTAGAGTAAAAACCATTTATTTTCGCATTCGAATTCATTTTGGTTTTCGGGCAAATAAAGTTTTTAGAAAATTCTTTGAATTGAAAAAAATAGGTGAATGTATCAATGTACGGGAGTTTTTCCCTGATTATTAATATTTCATAGATTTATTGTTGTTTCCATGAAATGAGCATTCTTAATTCTTAAATTGATTATACCCTTTACTGAGAAATTATGTCATTAAATTAAAATATGAACTTTCTAATATGTCGTGATTATGAGTTAAAAATCTAAATAAACCGCATATTACACAACATCTCAAATGACTTAAAACTTCATGTTTCTTGACTGTTATTATGAAAATCTTAAAGTTAAAGGTCTTAACTATTTTTTGTATTTGGTGAGTTTCGAAAGTTAGCTCTTAATTTTCCGGAAAATTTATTCCAAAAAAAGCATTTTTTTTGAACTTTTATTGTCTAATAACTCTTTTCCTATCTATTTTTCAACTAATTTTTTAATTTGTACTAAAATATTCATCTATAGGCAGTATAAATTTAAATTTTCATAAGTTTTCCTCAACTATTCACTTTTGTCGATTTTTAATCCTTGGTCCAAAAATGAATCAACATTTCAAAAATTTTAATGGAACAAAATAGAAAAATGTTGTCAAAAAACCTAGTGGAGAATATTTGCTCATGAAAAACCCGAATGTAAGAAACTTTCCCGTTCAAAAAGCCAAAATGACAGTATTTATTTCATTGTATTTATTTATATTCCATGAAAACTAATGAAAATCTATTGTGCTAGTTTTGTAAATTTTGGGAGTTTTTCAACCCAAAAATGCCGCTATTAAATTCCCATAAATTAGTTGCAGAGAGAAGGGTTGCAAATCAGCTTCCATAATGTAATGTAATAATTTAGAGTAAAAACCATTTATTTTCGCATTCGAATTCATTTTGGTTTTCGGGCAAATTAAGTTTTTTAGAAAATTCTTTGAATTGAAAAAAATAGTTGAATGTATCAATGTACGGGAGTTTTTCCCTGATTATTAATATTTCATAGATTTATTGTTGTTTCCATTAAATGAGCATTCTTAATTCTTAAATTGATTATACCCTTTACTGAGAAATTATGTCATTAAATTAAAATATGAACTTTCTAATATGTCGTGATTATTAGTTCAAAAATCTAAATAAACCGCATATTATAATACCCAGCAATTGAAATAATTAATAAACTTAAATTTGAGTTGAGTTCTCTAAATAATATATTTGCAAAACCAAAACATTTTGGTAAAACAAGTGTGCCGTATATCACGCAATGTAAGGAATTATCCTAGAAAATGAAATTTTTCTAGGATTTACAGTCATAAAACTATTAATAATAGTGAAATTCACCTTTTCAGATATTTCTATTTAATTCCAAAGAACCTGTGGTTTTCCTAATGAATAATATACAATCGATTTTTGAAATAATTGTTCTACAAAACTCATTGAAACATGTAAAAACACATTTTCAATACCGCATTTCCTGTTGTGAAGGAGTCATCAAACAATATTTACCATAAAATAGAAAAGCTGCAATTACGGATGAAAGCAAACATCAGGTTAAAGTTATAAGAACTATTAAAATTGGTGTAGTTGCATTAGTAATTTTTAATTTTTTAATTCGCGTCCACCACGGTTTTTTCTGCTTTTTGACTTAATTCCTCTGCGTAGTTCATAAATATGGTTTTTAATGTGCGTTATTCTAGAATTTTGTTTTTTTCTGCCCCTATTTGAGACCATCTGGCGTTTTACTCTAGAAATTATAAAAATTAACAGGATAAAATGCATATTGCTCTGTTGTCATTGAACACGTGCAAATTTACAAAAAACTGCAATAATGGTAAAATAAGGAAAATTGTTGCATATTGATGCAAATTGCGATTGTTATAGTTTTTTTGAGTTTTTTAGTTGTTGCTTGTAATAACTGCATTATGCTACGCTTAAAATTTATTAGTCATCATTCAGGTAGGCCAGAGTGCATAAATATGCCAAATTAACCCCAGGCAAATGTATGTTAAATAAAATTGATCAAAAAAAACTCGAGTTGTGATAAAAATAGTCAATATTTAAGGGTTCTTGAAAGGTGGAAATTTTTGTTTACTTTGTGATAATTGCACTAAATATAACAAAATCTTATATTGGACTTTTTGGTCAAATAAAAATTTATCGATGAAATTTTCCACCGGTCAGAAATTTTTACTGTAATGAGATAAACAAATAATACTGATAATCTACATACAAAGTAAAACATTACCAATAAATTTTGGCACCCTCAGAATTTTTTATGTAATATGTATTTATGTAAAAGAATAAATGTCGGATCATTCTAATAAAAAATCATTAGTAATCATAAAAAGCAAGTATCAGCAATTTAATACCCAAATTTGAGTTAGATCCACCTGATTCAGCAGAACAAAGCATAATTTGGCTTAATAGTCACTCATTCTTTGGTCACTGTAGCATAAAAAATATGAAATGTTCTGAATTAAAATGAGTCTTTTGTTCGACAAAAATAAATGTTCTATATTATCCCTTCCGGGTTGTGATTCAGGCGAACTATAACATAAAAGCTAATCATCTCTGATCCTTTAAATTTTATAAACATTTTAAATATATTTTAACTTTTCATAGACAAGGTTTCATGAAACTTAAACCGGTTTCAACAATTAAAATTCACCAGTTGAATGAATTTGTCGGATTTGCATAAATATTACAAATTCTATGACTTTTAGGGTTAAGTAATAAACAAATACGACACATAGATAAAAAAAATATTTCGTTTGTGGTCAGAAGTTTACCAACTAAATCAAAGCAATATTTTAATCTCTGCAAAATAAATTTTAATGATACACTGCGAGAATTCCTTTTTAACATAAATATTTTTGAGCATTGAATTGATTCATAAAACAGAGACTTCGATGTTGAAGCTACTTTTTCCAGAGGTGAAAATCTACGCAACTGCTTTTATGTTCTTCAGTCTATTCTTCTGCTCACTTATCAATCTGCTTTTCTTCCCCGCTTATCTGCTATTCACTGAAATTGTCTCCATTTTTTTCAACCAAGATCTTGTGAACTTCAAATATTGAGTATGTTGGAAGTCTTGATCTTGAATCTGCTTTTCCAGAAGCAAAACTCTGAACATCTGTTTTTTATTTTTCCGGTCTATTTTTCAGCTCTTTTATTTGCTATTTGCTTATCAATCTGCTCAGCAGTCTGCTTATCTGCTTTTTGCTCTTTTACTCAACCAATTTCAAATATTTGGTATATTGAAGTGAATGACATGAATTTTTACGCCTTGATGAAAAATGAATACATTTTTAACTCAAATCTGCATTTCTGACCATCTTGGCTCAAACAGAAACTTTGAATTTTAAAAGCTGAGTTATGCAAACATCACCAAATATTTCTTGTGCTCAAATCATGTGATTCTGCTTTTCTGCTATCCATCCGTGTTTTTACTTTTTAACCTGAATTTTTGCTCTTCTGTTTTGCCCCGTTTGTAAAAACTCATAACAAGCATATATAAATTTGTTCAAGCAAAAACTTATCATTCTCTCAGTGCATTTAACAAATGATGTTGATTGAAGAACCAAGCACCAGAAAATCTATTGCATAATTCTTTCTGCTGCACCAACAACATACAACTTTACAAGGTAAATAGGCTTGCAGCTCGATGTTTATAAACAACACCTGATTTTCCATAAGCTATAGCAGCAACAAAATATCGTAATTATACATTGTAAATTCTTATGATTATTATTTTTAAATAAATTACATATAATTTGATCTTAGGCTCGGGCAAAGAACAATTGTGTGGTGTCGTGATGTTTTATTTTTGCAGGCAGCTTACGAGATTTACTACCACTGCCTTAAAGGTACGGTCAGAGTTTGATAATAATTTAACTTAACTATGATGTATTATTATAACATTCATTTTAAAAGTCTAAACATTTACAAATATATATTGGTTCATATAAATATGAGCTTCCAAATCCCTGAAATAATGTAAACAAAAATACAATCTGCATGTTAGTTTTAAAATGCGTCGTAGTTTTCTGTCGTTGCAATCGCGGCTGTGCTTATATTAGAAAGTAGTTGTCCTTCTGTACTGCACAAATACAGTACATGCACTGCCTAAGACTGTAATGCTGCATTTTACAGCTTCTTAGTAGTGTTGAGGTATTAATCAATCGTGGAGCCTGTACATGTACAATGTATTCACGATTAATTGTACAATTTACACAAGCCGTAGCTGGTATTGCTATTACTTATTGGCAACCAGAAAATAGCTTGCGATTGAATTTATCTTGATATTGATTATTATTATTATTGCTGTTGTTTTTCTCTTCTACAAGCGGCACAAGTTAGGGTTACCTCAGTTTTTAGAGAGCTTTTTTAAAAAAATTAAGTAAAACTAAAATTCTTATACGGGACCCAAATTAAACAATATTTTTATAAATATTTTAAATCGGGCTCCACCAAATCATACTCTTAAGAGTATGCACTTGTATGTCAGCTTCTGCTGTTTTCAGTTTTGCCCATTATATAATCGATGATAGTATTGTAAACATTAATTACAAATCAATTGTAAATTACGTTAAATTATGCAATAGAATGGAGATCGCACTTTTCGTCAACATTTATTTCGTCAATACGGATTTCGTCAACTTTTTTTCGTCAACTTTTTTTTCGTCAACTTTTTCTTTGTCAAATTTTATTTCGTCAACTTTTATTTCGTCAACTTTTTTTTCGTCAACATTTATTTCGTCAACATTTTTTCGTCAACATTTTTTCGTCAACATTTTTTCGTCAACATTTTTTCGTCAATATTTTTTCGTCAACATTTTTTTCGTCAACATTTTTTTTCGTCAACTTTTTTTCGTCAACCATAAAACTTCGTCAACTATAGAATTTCGTCAACATGTATTTTGTCAACTTTATTTCGTCAACCTTTGAATTTTGTCAAATTTTATTTTGTCAAATTTTAAAACTTGTCTCAAATCTGAATCCTATTTAGACACCTAATTTATCTCAAATAATTTTAAAAAAACACCAAGATCAGTTTTAGTGAACCTAGATAGGAAAGTAGAAGATGTACGGATAGCATATATGAATTGTATTCCGAAATAAACATTTGAAAATTCCCGCTATTTTTTATTATATTTGGCGCTTTTTTTCATGCGTAGACTGTTAATAAGCCGAGTTTGGAATATATTTTGTAGGGAAAAATTTCTGAAAGTTAGTAATCTCCAAATTTATTTTGTTTGTTTGTAAAATGAATCCACCAACACCGTACACACATTTGTTCATCAAAATCAAAGAAAACCATGTGTTAGTAGAAGTTAGTCAAGAAAAAAGAAGAGTTTTGGGAGAAGTTTCCTATAATTGGCTTACACCAGGACAATGGCTAGTTATAAATTGTAGATTAGAAGAGTTGTTGCTAGATAAGCCTGATAAAAAAAGTGGTAAAATAACAATTTGTGGAGTGTCGTTGGAGTATAAGATAATGCCTTTAGCTGAGAGCTTTTTTCAACCAAGCTACAATAAAGAAAACTATTGCAAGTTCTTTTTACGTGTTCGGGTTGCTTGTGTTGGACCTTCAGAAGCTCCAGAAACTCCTGAAGAGATTATGATACCAATTATTCCAGTCTTTCAATCTCCTGAAAAATTAATTCATGAACGCAGTGCATTTACTCCAAAAAATATCTCAACCCCAAATCAAACACTCTCACCAGACGAATCATTAGGTGAAACATCGGTGTCATCGCTCAATAAATCGCCAGAGAAGTCAAAAATTGGATCATCCCATAATTCCTCGACAAGATTTCCAGTCGAGTTCAGTTTCAACGCCTCAATTCCTGAAAAGGCAACTGAACGAGAGAAAGAGGCCAAGAAAATTTCAAAAAAGAATGAAACTAAGACACTGGCTCCTCTTTTTCAACCAAAAAAATCACAATCATCTGAAATGGCTTTGAACATCATGAAACAATTCAAAGCAGCTAAGGAATTGAAGATAAAGAACGCTGAAATTGCAGCAGGAATAAAGTAAGTTAATTAAACCCCAAATACTATCGAAACACAATTTTTATATGTTATTTTTAGTCTTTCAGAGCTGTTCATCAAAGAAGAGGCTCTTGCAGTTCCAGAAATGACGATTAAAAAGACTCGAGGACGCCCACCAAAAAAATAAAATAAGATAATTAGTTTTACTTAGTACATTCAATAGAAATGAATTTTTAATCAACCAATCTTTATTCGATTCTTTGATCTTTAATTTAAGTTGATCTAGTATTACATTTTAGCTTTTAAGTCCGACATTGTCAGATTTTGGCCATTCAATCATTGCAAAATAAAAAAGAAATTTTTGAAATTTACAAAATTTTATTACTAAAAATGAATGTTCTATATCTATATTAAATCACAAATATTATTCTATCTTTTTGTTTCGGTTGACACCATCTTCAGAAAAATTAAATAAAATATTTGTTATACCGTTTTTAAGAATTGAACCATTTTTTCAATCAGCTGGAATTTTTGTAACTCATAGATCTAATTCATCTGAATTCATCTTGAAAAAAAGTAACAATATCGAAAAAACCAAAATTATATTACATACATCTTTAAACTCGAACTTTTCTCCATAGGTTTTCTTAATCACATGCAGCAAATCATCATTCTCAACCTTACTTAAGTAGGGCAAATCAAAGTTCAGTTTATTGTGTTGCGTCAGCCCACTAGACATTCGATTACTAACTGAAACGTCCATCAAAGAATAATCCTTTAACTCGCATTCACGAAAAGTCACGAAAAGAATTTCATCCTGTTTTTGTAAATCTTGAATAGCCGATCTTAGAGGATTGAAAACTTTCGGTTCATCTACGTAAGACGACAGATCTTGAACAATTTGATTGTTGACGAGGACGATCAGGGCTGCATTTGGGTTCATGTTTTTGCTTTCTGGACTGTTCTGGGTCGAAAAACAAAATGCGGTCCTTAAATGATTTAAAGCAAATGTAATTATTTGATCATATATAATTAAAAAATTATATTGCAAAAAAACACCTTTACCTTATAGCTTTTTGCCTGACTGATGGCTTCCTGCTTAAACAAACCATATGAGGTCAGTGCATACTGCAACAACGTGCTATCAGCTTATTTAAACATCCGGTCCTCAGTATTTGGTAGAAAGTCAATCAATTCAGCCAATAGTTCTTTTCTCTCTGGAGTGTCAGCAATCTCATCAAAATATGTAGAAAGATCACCAATCGTGTTTGGAAGGTGTGAAACTCTCAACTTTTTCTCCAAAAATCCAATATCCAAATAAAGTTTCGGAAAAAGTCTTTCCACAGAGTTGCAACACCTGAAATATTTCAATATTTAATTAGTCTGAATTTTATAATTAATTTCTATTCAGAATTTAGTCAAAACTTTAAATTTCTTACCTTAATTGGAATATTGACGTTATCCGTGACAATTAATAAAATATCATCATCTCTTACATTATATTTCTGCAAAATGTGGACCCACTTTGAAAATCTCTTGACACACATTTGGATTTCGAATGGATTTCCTTTGCAGACCTTGTGAATGGTTTTTGCTTCGCAAGGCACTGCATTTTGCTTGATGGCTTTGGCAAGCAGTTCTAGGCTTTCTGGTTCAGTGAAACCATAGTCCACCTAAAATATTTAAAAAGAATATTAAAATTTTATTACCATACATATTTATCGATTAAAATATTCAAACAATCACCTTAATCTTGAATGTTCAAATCCTCCTTGAGGCCCACTTTGAACTGCTCGGACTTGCTGCTGATTGGCCTGCAAAATTACGTTAACATAATTGTTTATTGGTTACTTAAAACTAAAAGCAATTAAATTACTCACGTGAATTTATGAATGAGACTGGCCTGCAGGCTGCGCGTCAACTGTCAAGCTCCGCGTCAAATTACACTAACAACATATTGTTGTTTACATTCCTTAAATAAATCACATTGAATTCTAGATTAAATTAGTTCAGTGCCAATTACTGATTCATTTGATCATTTTTATGTACTCAAAAAACGCTATATGCTCAGCTTAAGAACGAAAAGATCACAACCAATTCGGGCTACTGCACAGAAATCAAATCAATTAACTTTAAGGTGAGTTTTAAATAATAATTTTTCAATTTTTCTACGTTTTAAATTTAAGGATACAAAACTAGTAAACTTGTTACAAAATGATAGATTGGTAGCTGATGAAGAAGTTCGACGGTAAATATTCAATCCATTTCATCGATAAGGGCACAAATCAATCCACCAAAGGAAGCAGCTCTCAAAAGTTTAGAAGTCTACGAGTAATTTGGACTTATTTTCTACCGATCAGTAACTACAAGACCAGTTTGCTAAGCACAGTAGATGATGCTGCTTCAAGTTTAAGTGTGGCTGTGCCCATGTGTCAGGAAAGCTACAATGATATAGTGTTGAAAGGTGAATATCGAAAAAAGTTCCAAAAAAGTTACAAAAAAGCTTCTTATTGTTGCATTTATAATAGAAAATGTTTAATTTTTAGGACAAGGATAAGCGCTTAAGAATTAGAGTTGGTGAAGAACTGGCTCAGTGACCTGAACATGCTGATCTCGAAGTTTTAATAAGTAATACTTGACATTCACAAGTAGAATAGTGTCTCGCATCTCATAAATTTTAAATTGTGGATATCGAAAACAAGTAAATTCTTAAAGGATTGAATTTGGTGGAAAATCTTTGATTGGGTGCTAAGAACGAAAATGATTGCAGCATAAAAGGTGAGTTTTTGAAAATTAAACGGAAATTCTCATTTGCTATAATCTAGAACTGTATATTTATTTTAGTTCCTTGAGATGCAGACTATCAAACTATTGTGGAGGTGTTGAAGATTTCCTTCAACAACTGTGGTGATCGAGTGGATATCATCATCGGAAAATTGTAAGTTTTTGATTAACTTTATAATAAATTTCAAGCTAAAATTTTTCGACAAAAACTCCTTGATAAAATAATTTTTTTTGACAATTCTAGAGTACTGTCAAAAAAATTAAACCGTTTTATCCTAAATATCAAGCTTACTAACAAACACTTTTTCCTTTATTTACAGCCTGTATGTGCTACAAAGTGATCGCGACCTAGCAAAATTTAGATTTATAATTAATGATGAGATTGTGATAGTGCCCAGCAAAAATATAGTTTTTAAATTATTGAAATGATTTGGTACCTTCACTCAGTTGTTTTTTAATCGCGCAAATCTCTAATTCTGAAATTGAATGGGCGAATGTTTTAGTTGCTTGAAAATAAAAAGACGATTAATATTGTAATTCAAATTTTATTTCTTATTTTTTTCCAACAAGCAATAATTCACATTATGTTTTCCTTATTATATATTATTATATATTCATTTTTTTACTGCTGCTTTCTTTTTCTTCAATTTTCTTGTCTTCTTGATTACAACGCCGACTGCCTTCAAGGCGTCCAAGGGAGATTCGTATTGGCTGCAATTTTTTAAGATAGTTGCAACTTGAAGCTCGCGATTTATCATAAACTTGTCTGGCCTTGGGATGTAATCACCCCGCAGCAGGCTTTGTGTAATTAGATCCGACTCTTTCGTCACTCCCATGAGGACTTCAATCAGCCTATAAAATCCAACCTTTTTATGGCCGACAAGTCCTGTTAATTTTGAATGCCATCCTTCGGCTTTATTGGAGGTAGTGGGAATCTTATTATCAAGTCTACCAAAATGGCACCAAAACTCGGGACTGTATATTGGAGGATCACCATTTCTTCCGGACACGTATCGACGATCGAACCATTTGATGGTCTTCTCCACATTTTGCTTTTCTGTCTTTGTGGCGGTGGAGTCTTTTTGTGACTTTGGATTTTTCTTAGATTCTTCAAGTACCTGTTCAGGAGAGTTCAGTGAATCATCGTCTTGTTCTTCTTGTTCTTGTTCTTCTTGTTCTTGTTCTTGTTCTTGTACTTCTTCTTCCACATATTCTTCACCTTCCTCTTCTTCTTCAATCGTCTGATCACTGGCCTCGATGTTCAGGTTTTCGCGAATGTCATCAACCAACAGCTCGAACGCGTCTGGAATCGTTTCTGGCGGGAAATACGCGAGTGCTCTCCACGCTTGGTATTGTTGTGAGAAAATGGGGTTGCGAGCCATCAGCGGTAGGAGTCGATTCACTCGAAAGTTTCTAAGAATCACCTGTTGGAGATGGAACCCGCACCAGTAAAAGTAAACTCGCTTGAACACAGCAACAGCTGCTTTTCGCTGAGTGAGGTCCAAATCAGCCACGATGAATTGGGGACTGAATACTTTTTTCAGTTTTTTGGCAATATCGACAAGAGCTTGGAAGGACTTCTTGTGATGCTGGAAGCTCTTTCCAGTTGTTAAAGCGAACAAGCAGGGAATAAAGTGCTGATCCGCTCCTAAAGCCCCATGATAAGTCATCAACTCAGAGAATTCTTTGGATGCGCTCTTGTAAGTGGCATCAATAATAATTCCGGTGCTATCACAGAGCACTTTTACTCCTTGCTTAGTCCCAAATATAGTCAGTCGCTGATTGTTTCCATATTTTTCATCAAATAAGAGGAAACATTCACCATCAAGCTGCAATTTTGTGAGATCAATTACAAAGCTGATCGATGTCGGTTCTGTTGTTTGGCACCTGAATTCTTTTTGAATTCGCTTAATAGTTGCAATAATATTCACTGGCTTTGGAAGTAGCTCAATGATTATCTTGGGACAGTTTTTCATCGATTTATTCAGAATTACGCTCGGTGCTTCACAATAATGTGCTTCTGCCATGTCTTTTAGGTTGGAAAAGAAAATCTTTATCATCGCATCCCTGGCATCAGGGGCATGGTTGTGCTCCATAACGACTATCTTCAAATTTATGAATAAATTGTGTTTTACATTTGTTGTAGCTTTTGCTCGGCATGATCCAGACTCCGGACGTCTTTGGACGCAGCCCCATCGCACCAAATCACCATTTTGCGATGTTTTTGAGTACTCATACCCTTCATAGTTCAATATAGGGTTGTTCTTTGAACTGTTGGTTATGGTTACGTCCATATTTTTACTAAAACACAAAAAGTTAGGTTAAATTTACTAAACACAGAAATAAACACTTTAAAACAATACCTTAAGTTTGGGAACTAAGAGATCAAACTAATTGAGTAGGTGTAGAATATAGGATTGTAAATCCGCCGCCACTTTACATAAATAGTGAAAATGAAGTATAATCAGTATGAAGCGAGGGGTTGCTAATGAGAATTTATCGGTGACAAAGAGCAGCTGAGCAACTTGGTGAGTGACTGTTCAACTCAAAGAGCAATTGTGAGCAAATTTATGGAGAACATGCCTCAATTTTCAAATTTTGCTTGCTAGGTTATCACAAGTTACAAAAATAGCACCATTTTTTATATAACATAACTGTAAAACCCACGTAATTTCTGCAATTTTAAAATTGTTTCCTTGCAGTTTCCTTTATTTTCATGTTAACTTGGTTGAAATACGGGAAGCAAATAATTCAGTTAACAAGGCGTTGCAGTATTTGGTGTTGATCAGTGAGGTTAAAATATTCAAAATTTGCCTGGAATACTGGAACAGTTAGGCGGATGATCGAAAATTCTGTCAAAAGTGAAGAGATTTTGGTGGTGGAAAATGAGCATGGAGAGGTCGTGAGAGAATTCATCAAGGATCCAGTTCAACATGTATAAAAACATGCAAGAGACTTTCCTTTATCTCACTCGTATGGATTATTTTGAATTTAACATTTAATAACATTTAATAACATTTAATAAATCTTTAAATATCCTTGTTTTTTATTAAGAAATATAATACAATTATCTCTTCTAAACTTAAAATAATAAAATTTTAATCTTAGCTTGTAATTGAGCAACTTGTTTTGTAATTTGTTTTTATTAAATATCCATATCAGCAGCTTTTGCATGCTGTTTTTTGCCAGCGATGAACTTGATTTTGTAGGATGCGAATTTTATGCCAGAGTAACAGAGTAACTCATAAAAATTGCTTGAAGATCGAAAACTCTGATATTCAAATTTTTTGCTTATGTTTTGCCGAATTTCTGAAGTCTGATAACAGCTGTAACATTTATACAGTTTTGATGAAAATTTTGCCCAAATTCCATGAGATAGTTTAAGACGATTTCCCTAAAATATTCAAATACTTTGTTAAAAATGGCCAATTAAAATAAAACAAACGGGTTGAGTAACTCACCTAGTAGCTAACATATCTGAAGTAACTGAAATTTCGGTTACCTTCTTGATGATATCGTGCACTTCCGGAATGATCAACTTCCTGTCAATACTGGACTTGAGCAAAGTGAAAGCCATCGTCTCCTTGTCGTGATTATGCAAATCTTGCTCCACATACAAAATCAGCGTCTTTAGCTGATTCTCGCTGACCGAGTAGTAGTTCACCTTGTTCAACAAAGTAATAACAGCTCTGAAAGTATTTTTCATCAGCAAAAAGTTGTTGTTCTTTTTCATGACACCATGCACCGCAAATTTATGTAAAATTCCAAAGATTTGCTGAACAATTTCCTCCAAAACGGCTGGCATTCCTGCAAGTTCCAGCTGATTCATCCGAATGCTTGAAATACAGCGAACAGAGAATGTGTTGACTCGAACGAAATTACTCTTGAGCGAGTCGACTAACAAAGGCAACAAAGGATCTAAATAAGATTGGTACTCAATTTGAAGGATTTTCTTCCTCTTGAGGATTTTTTGAAGCAACTCCAATCCAAACTCTACCAAAACATGAGAATTTGTATTTTGGCTCGTTCTCACTTTAATATTTGTGGTCATTGCACCTCGTCTTTTAGGCTCAGCTTGAATCAGGAAAGAGTCAGTTTTTGCTTTTCTCAATCTTTCTTTGTCGGGGAGTAGATCTGGGTGCTCTCAGAGACAATTCCATGAACCAACATCATTAGGGACTCTGTTTTGATATTAGGGTTGTTAGATAATCCTTGACAAATTCTTTGAAGACATTCCTGAATTTTTTGAACAGTTTTCTTGGATTGAGTTTCGTGAAAATGAGTTTTAAATGGAACAAGCATGTCCAATACGCAAATTTCGTTGATGTTTGTAGCCATGATTTGCAGTGGCAGGAAACTTTTTTTGCTTGGCTTTGCTTCTGGTGCTCTTTTTCCGAAGCTTGGAGCATCTCTATCTTCTCCTACTCTTCCAAATATGTCGTCTAAACAGAGCCCTAAAAGGAGTTGTAACATCTTGTCAACTTCACCAGGAACTAATTTGGATTTAACTGCATCCAGCAGTAGATGAGCTGTCACTGATAAAACATGCAATTGGAAACCTTGACTTAAAATACTCTTCAAGTGTCGTAAGATGAGCTCCACGTAAGATGGGCCCAAAACCAGTAAAATGTCTCTCAAAGTGTATCTGGCTCATGCTCTCACTTGCTTTAAAGTGGATCTTAAAAATGAACTGCAGCAGCAGCAACTGAGATAAATTGTCATCCATGAACTTTGGTGGTAACTTATGTAATATCTTGACAATGAAAGAGCAATTGGAATTCTCAACATATCAGCCTTCTCCTTCTGACGACGAGTTTCTTTGTTGAGCTTGTGAGCCATGTCAAAGCTCATCTGCTCGTTGATTACTCGGAACAGAGCTGGAACCATTCTTCTGGCTAAAGATGTCACCACTTTTTTGGTTATACTTGGTTTCAGTTTGAGCACTTGGTTGATGGCGAGCACTTTTGTTTCATTTTTAGCCTCAACTTCTTTTTCTGGTTCAGAGGTCTCCATTTCTTCGTTTTCACTGTCCAATTCTTCATTATCTTCAATAGCAACTTCTGCCTTGGTGGCATCTACTGCTTCCTCCAAGACTTTATTGACAATACCATCACTTATATCGTAATGGAAAGCGTCCAAAATTGCCGGAATCAGTTTGATAAGTTGCTTCTGATATGTTAGGTCAATTTTCATCTTGCGAATGTAGAATTTTAGAATATACTCGTAGTGAATCCATGGTAGAAATTTGCAGATACTGGCCACATAGTCAATTGCTGCTTCAACAACCTTAAAAGAAACAATAAAAGTTATTTGAAAAACATCTTTAATTTAAATTTATTATCAAATATTCACCTTTGATTTCTTGATGTAATCTTCCTGGCACAAATAAATTATCGAGATAGGCAGCAAAAATTCCACCAACGTCTTACTGTTTGGAACATATGTCAAAGTCTTGGCAACTTCTGGGAACTTTCGAAGTCCTTTCATGTGTCTAAACTTCTGCAAATGCGTGATATTGTCGAAAAAGTCCAATTCTCTGTTCTTATCGCAAGTCAGAGCATGAAGGTCCGTCAAAACAGGATGAACGTCCTTACAATTCCTGGCCAGTTCTCCTAGCCAAATAATAGCTTCTGTTCGCACCTTCACTTCATCTCTAATCTTCTTTTGAATTAAATTCAAGACAATTTTATCCACAAAGTAATCCATGTCTGTTTTTGTGAACGTCGGATTGTTAATAACGTTCAAACTGACCAACTGCAAGTAGTGGCTTGAATTGTCGCGCATAGCTAGATCTTTTTCGTGTTTCCGAAAGAAGAAACAATGATAAAGGACTAAGACTGTCAAGTCAAGTTGTCTTTCATCAGCTCGTCAAGTTTGTGGAAGACACTGAGATGTTTTTCGTGGTTTGGTTGTTCAATCAAACGTTTATCGTAAGCGTTGAAGTTATTGATGATGTTTCGCAAAGTACCATCGTCTTTGAAGACCTAAAATTAATAAATAAGGTTGAACCAGTTATATTTTTTGGAAACGTGTCTTGTTTTTTATCAACAAAAAAAAAATGCAATAATTCCTGAAAACTTACCTGATTAAATATTTTAACAAGAAACTTCTTCAAACTTCCTCATGAATGTGCTCGAACAAAGGCGCCATTTGTCTCAAGTAAAACTTTGGCTGATCCACTGAGTTTAATAAATTAGAAATGGTCGTCAAAAGCTGCAAAACTGATTCACTGTCAGCATGAACATCCACAGATTTCTTCAAAGTCAATGGGAACAGAATATCTAGGAGAACTTTTGAGGATTCCTTGTCAGCTACTAGCTCTGTGATTCTTGATAAAATCAAGAGATTTCATGAATTGAGTGTTTTGAGGCGCTTGCTGCTCAAATACTCCTTCAATTTGATCAAAATTTCATGAACAAAAGGCTTCAGAAGCTCAGTGCCATAATTGAAGTCGCCATCCACAGCATCATCCTCTTTTATAGTCAACAATCTCTCCTAAATATCCATCACAGCTTCGTTGACAGACATTGCCGTGTTTTTATTTGCAATCAGCATTACAACAGCTTTGATGGTGTTATTATCAGAATCTCCTTCTCTGGTCCTCGAAAAGAACTTGAAGTACTTGGGATTTTTGCTCCATTCAATGAAAAGTCTCATTAAACCAGTAACATTTTGAGAAGCATCTGCTGAGAAAGTCTTCAAACGATCATAAACAAAAAGCTCGAAAATAAACTCCACTTCCGCTTCACTCCACACGTAATTTATTGTCAAAGTGCTCGAAAAAATTCACCAGACTTGATTGACAAGCTTCTTTCAAATTCTTGCTGATTGCCGAGTCAGTTGGTTTGCTTGCAAAACAAGAGATACAAAGAGTAGAAATTCGTGGTATTCGGTGCTGAAGAGGCCAGCAACGTTCTTTTTGACAAGGTCTAGGAAGTTCAAGGAGCTTTGTAGTAGATTGAGTTTGACGGCATCTTTTTTGGAGTACATTACTTTGAGGTGCATTTGAGCGGGGTCATCGTCCATTTATCTATTCCTACAATAAAAAACATTTTGTTAAAGAATCAAATATACATTATTGATTATGTTACATAAGAAAAAATTTTACTTGCAAATACTCGATGGCAATTTTAGTCAACTGGACCATTTCCTTCTCGTTCAAATTACTGAAGAATCTTGTAATCACTTCTTTCTTATTTTTGAATCCTTTATTGTCTTTTATTAACACTTTTGTGGTCAACTTATTGTACAAGATCGTCAAAAGTACACCCACAAACTGTTCCCGATGCTCCTCTTGGATCTTTTCATTTAGGTTCAAAGAAGCGAGTTCACTCTTAAAAGCTTTTTCGCTCATCAAATTGTACAAACTGTCTTTGTAATTCACCAAATATGGATGTTTGTACTGCATTAAACAATCTAAAGCCAACTTTTGAACTTCGAAGTTGCGGTGGAGCAGGAATTTGTGGTAAAGCTGGTTGATTTCTAGTTGTTTGTAGATGTGTTTGGCGTTCGTGATTTTAGCAAAGACTTGCAAGTGAGATATGAGTAGTTTTTGTCGCGCTTTTGGTGCTTCTGGTGCATCTTCAACTTCTGCGTCAAATTCATATTCATTCTTCATAAAATCCAGGAATAAAGTAACAACGTCTCTGTTTTTAGCATCATAGATTGGATTTTGGAGCTCACTGAGCGTTTTCCAGAGCATAATCCGATAGCTGATCAGATCCACCTTACTCTTGTCGCTCCAGAACGATTGAAAGCTTTTTTGAAGGAACTCGTTTTCTAGGAATTCAATTTCGTTTGCCGTGTTATTTGTTTCAGTGGTCCCAATACAATTTTTCAGCTGTCTATAAAACAACTCCCAAAACTCGGCTAATTTGAATTCCGAAGAATAAGTATTCAACACATCCTTAATAGCTTTCCAAAGAGGTTGAAAATTGACGTGCAGAAATCCCAAGCAATACTTCATAGCATCAAGCTTGTAAGGTGACTCTTTAAGGCTTTGGAAAGAAGTCGAGTCGTAGTCGAGTCTTTGCAGAAGCATTACTTGATCTCTGTATGTGTGAATATTGGCTTCAATGCTCTCGATCTGATGGAATATGGAGTATATTGAATCATCATCCAAAAACTCTTCATTATCGCCCAAAATGGAAGTTGCCGCCAATTTTAAGTGGTCAAACGCTGAAAGGATTTTAGCAGTCAACATCCTTACTTTTTGATGCTGTGATAAAAAGTTGTCCGACAGTACGTGATGAATTTTCTCGAAAAGCTCTTGACTCAACCATTTTTCACTTTTTTCTAAGAGAACAATGTCTAAAAGATTTAAAGCAGCTTGATAATTAGGTTCCTTGCAGTACGGTAGGATGGCATCGATGACATCCAGAGAATGGTCTTTTTTTGTGGATTTCTTGCTGCTACTGGCTTGACTCAACCATTTTTCACGTTTTTCCAAGAGAACAATGTCTATAAGATTTAAAGCGGCTTGATAATTAGGTTCCTTGCAGTACGGCAGTATGGCATCCATAGAATGGTCTTTTTTTGTGGATTTCTTGGTGCTACTGGGACCTAGCCGCTTCAAAGTCACACTAATGATTGTCAACAAATAGAGAAGCTTTTGATGTTCCGCAATTTCTTCCTCTTCTTTGCCGTGCAATGGCTCATCTTCAATTTTCAGCATCTCACAGATTTTACTAGATTGCACTTGCAAGTGATTCAAAACTTTGTCATCGTCAAAGTTATTTATGTGAGGCAAAGAATGCAAGGCCAATAAAAAATCATCTACACCTTTTTGAGCCACTACATCAAAGTCCAACACAATTTGATTTATCTTCTCAATGGTGTTTGGTTGCTTGAATGTTATTGAATAACTTGTCCAGTCTTCGACAGCAATATCATCAACAGGGAATCTATCTTTGATCAACAATCTTTACAAGCTGTTCTAATGTTGATCTACTAAAATTGTGCTCAAAGTATTTCAAGAAATCTGGCAAGATCAAAATGTCAAACTGCGAGTAGCCCAGCGAATTTATCACAAAAGCTTCGAAAACTTCCTTATGGTTGATGCTCAGGATTTTTTTGGCTAAACGACTAGCATCAAGTTGTGATAATGTAAAGTTGTCTGAAAGCAGCAAAAGGGCTCCTATTTGTGATAAACTGAGCATCACTTCCTCGCTTAAATCACTGTTGATTATTTGTACTACGTAGTCAATTGCTCGTGAAAGATCGGTAAGTTGCTTGCCACTTCGGTATTCGATAACTTGACCTTTGAAGTTAAGGAGATATTTGATACTCTCGGATTTGGCCTCGATGGATTTCTGGGATGATAAAACTTGATCCAGAATTTTGTAGAGAGTGAACCAAAACGTCTCGAAATTCTTAACATCAAGGTAATTTAGTAAATCTCCGATGGTTTGCACGAGTATTTCGTAGTGGATCTAGAATTGATTGATCTGTATAAAATTGTTGTTTCAAATTGTAGACAAATTCACTCACCTGATAATACTTTTCCAGTTCTGATTTTCCAAAAACTCCCAGCAGTGTGTTCAAAAAAGCTTCTCCTGAACTATGAAATTGTGCATTCATTCCTTTCAGCATTTCAAAGAATAATTTTCCGTACCCCATCACAAGTTTCTTATAATTTTTTACGATTTCGAGCAGCATGAGCAGAAAATTGTCTCTACCTCGTACATCTGGAGCGATAAAAGAAAAGCATTCAACAGCAAAGTTACGCACATGCTCTGGATGCTTGGATTCATCTAGGAGTGGTGCAGTCTATGCGATTATGTTGGCAATATCTTTGCGAAGAAAGGATATTAGAGTGTTGAAAAGAACGCTAGACAAATAAGTGTCCATGTGTCCATTCTTGATTGTTATTTAAAAACTCACTCTAAAAGTGGCTGATGTGAAAGTGTCGTGGCTGCATCTAAACGTTCAAGCAACGTTGGGATTGATCTCTCGCTTTCTGTAGATTACTTGTTTTTGTTTCGCTTGTTCTGTCATTCTGTTTTGTTTGCTGAGCATTACTTCGCGAAAGCTTCTGAAATGTTCCCTGAAATTTGTCCCAAGCCAAAATTGAATTTAAAATCCAAAAAGTACAAGAACAAATTAAAAATGTGATCGTTCTTTCGGGTTTTTTCCCTATTTTGCTGGGGAGAATAGGTCGACTGATTTGGATTCACTTGAATGCTTCCGGGGATGGTTGTGCCACTAATCATTGTGTCGTAGATTTGACAACTATTTGCCCAGTGGTCACGTCACAAGCAATAACTGCAGTAAATCCGTTCTTTATTTAAAGTAACATCCAAATTCAGAGTTCCAGTGAGTGTAACCTTAAAGTTTCAAGAAGTTCTTTAGCTCCTAAAAACAAAATTATTATTAACTTTCTTACCGTGGAATGATATCCTTTAGTCTTGCACGGCGAGCACACTTTCTTGGTAAATCTGTTACAACTTGGGCAACTTTGAAAGCATCATCAGATCAGTTGGAGGTATTAGTGGCGTTATAAAATGAGCCATCCCCATTTATCCAATCTCATCATCCATTCAGCTATCTAGCATAGCGAACATTATTAAGTAAACGTTCAACATATCCAAGTATATGCGACCTAGCTGCGTGACGAAAGAACGGCCAAGAGCTTTACTGGTTGCTTGCGATATTAATTCATCCCAGACCTAAAATAATGAATAAAAGGTTTCATTAGAAATTAAGATATTTGCAACTAATTTTATAGGTTACCTGATTAGGCAGCACCAAATATTTGCCAATTGATCCATTTTGGGCCACCTGATCGACCTGAGCTGAAATCTACATGATTGCCTTATATAAAGAGAGTGAACCTAAAAGAGCCCTTGGTTTATTAAAAAGACTAAAAAAATATATATAAAATACCTGCTACGGCTGCACCAAAATCTCATTGATGAATAAGTGGTGCTAACCTCGTTTGACTGCAGAGTCACAAAACGCTTGTGACATATGGGCGCATATCTTGGACACCATCATGAGTCTCGTGCATAAAATCAAAAAGCTTCTTCACTAAAGTCTTCAGGAATTTCCAATGAGCGCGCATAAAACGAGGATATTGTCCTACATTCGATGCGATTATGTATTTCTTATCTTTGCCTTTTTTCTATTCGCTAATCACAGGAAATCCTTGCTCACCAAGAAGCGTTTTCAATCTTTTTCGTAGAATGCACCAGAAATAGAGCCAATGGCATAATAGAGGGTGTTCAAATTCTTCCAAGAGAACCATTAACCTTAAAAAAAGAGAAATTTATTAATTTGCACACAAGTAGGAATTTGAATTACTAACCTGTGTTGGAATAATTCATACGAGTGAGATCAAGGAAAGTCTATTGCATATTTTTATACATGTTGAACTGAATCCTTGATGAATTCTCTCACGACCTCTCGATCCTCATTTCCACCACTAAAATCTATTCACTTTTGAAAGAATTTTCCCATAGATTGTTCGACGAGTGCCTGGTGATCCGTCAAACTGTTCCATATTCCAGGCAAATTTTGAATATTTCAACCTCACTGATCAACACTAAATACTGCAAAGCCTTGTTAACTGAATTATTTGCTTCCCGTTTTTCAACCAAGGTAGCATGGAAACGATGGAAACTCCAAAGAACATTGCCAAGTATCTAATCTATTGACATATATCTAAAAAAAATTAAATAAAAAACTTTATTACAAATAATTCGTTAAATTGAAAGTTTTAACAAACCTGATTCATATTAGTGGTGGCTAGAATCAAATTGTTACATAATTTGGTTGAACAGCGCCACAAATGTGAGGTCGTAGTTGGTCAACTGGAGGCCAGCAATTTCAAAGAGGCACTTGAGCGTCAGGTTGCGGAACAACGGGATGATTTAGAACATGCAAACAAGCATGTTAATCGGCTTTGTCTTGAATAGAGGAGATTTCAAAGAGTTTTCCAAGACGAACGAGCACCAGTGAAGAAATTTCTTCACTCAATAACTTTAAGATGGTCATGTTATCCAGGCACAAGGTTTCATTAGTCTTGGACGCGCTCACTTTATCACCAATGAAGCTTTCCTTGTGTTTGGGCCACTCGCGCTTCAAAATCTGCCCTAAAATCCATGCCAGCGGCTTCTGATAATGAGTCCCACCACGTACTTTTTGATACCTTCGCACTGGAAGAATTTTCCAGCGTGTTTTGATAACTTCCTTCAAGATTTGTAGAATTTTACCCACACGAGTCCATGCGTCAGGATGCTCTTTCAGCGTTGTGAGAATTATTTGATCTAGACGCAGTTGCTCACCTATTAAAAATAAATATTGAAAGAATTTCCAGCCTAAAGAATACTATCCTTACCATGACTCGCATACAAACATCCCACAATGGTCTCAAGCAAACCCAATGTCCAACTTCTGGCTAAAATCTGAATCCTTGGTGGCCTCATTCATGCGCAATAATGCCATGGTCAAAGATTTTAGTAGAAAAAGCGAGCTTCCTTCTCAGTAACTATAGAGGTGATCTCTTTCATGATCCTTAAACTCACTCGGTCCAAGAGTTTGGTAATGAACATCGATCCTCGATTTCATTTGATAATTTTCAAAAATAGACACTTTTTGAAACGTTCTAATTGGGTACTTTGAACCAATTAAGACTTGTAATTAGCAATGTATGAATGTCTTAAGGTCCTCTTCTACTGATTTTATGAGTTTTTGGGTGGTTTTGGTGGGATTTAAATCAACTTTTAGGTGTCGCTGGATCTTTGATTTTCCTAATAATTTGTGTTTGGTGGGATGTTTTTGGGTACTTGTTAGGCACTGGATCTAGACTTAAGACTTTTATTAGATAAGGGTAGATGTGTTTCATAGATTTTTACAGTTTTCTCAAGGTTTTTCTGCTCTTTTCTTTAATTATGTTTGTAGTGTATTGTTTTTATGCAAATTTACTTCTTGATCCAATGCCATGACACCAGAGTCTTCAGTAACTTCCAAAATTTTATAAATTAATCATATTGTGCATTAATTATTGATTAAAATATCTTTTTAATGTAACAAATGGAATAAATGCTATGTATTGGCTATCTTGTAACATTTTAACGGACTTTACATCAAATCTTTGATCTATCACAAATCAATTAATTTGTTTTTAACATAAATTTATGTGTAAATAATTATGTTCAAATATTTTATAACCTTTAAGTATATTCATTGTATTCTGTTAGAAGATGATATAAAGATCTATGCAATTAAATCATTTTCATACATGTATTTCGCTTAATTAATGAGTTTTTAAATTTATTATGTTAAGTGTCCTTAACGGAAGTGATCTAGATACTAAACTTGAAGCTTTAAAAGCTCTTAAAAGCTCTTAAAACAAGGTCTTAAGATCAAATGAAGGGAGTGTTTGTGATCTGATATCAAGATAATTCCAAAAATACTCCCAGAAGTCAGAAAGCTTTGAAATTTTGGATTCTTCCTTAAAAGTGGCCAAATATTATAGAAATGACGTCACCAGGAATTTATGCTCGACCATTTCCGGTTTTGTAAGGGTTCCATTCAAACGGATGTATAAAATCAACCCATAAGTGGATTTCTTTGAAAATTTCGAAAATTAATGTTTATTATATTACCTTTTTGAAAAAATTTTACAAATTCAAAAATTCAAGATGGCTGACAAATTAACGGTCAAAATATTTTTTAACCTAAAATTTTTAGAATTTCCGATTTTTTTTACAAAATTTTTAAATTTTTTTTAAAAAGCCTAAAGTGTCACCTTTACAGGAAAAAAAAGTTTTTTGAAAAATATTCAGTAAAACGGGAGATATCACCTGGGAAGCTAGGTAAGACCAAAATTGACGCCCAAGATGAAGGAATTTTATTTGGTCGAATTTTTTTAATTTTTCCTAAATATGTGTATTACAGGATGTATTTTACAAATTTTCAAGATAATCGACTGGTTCCTTCATCCTGGGCGTCAATTTTGGTCTTGTCTAGCTTCCCAGGTGATATCTCCCGTTTTACTGAATATTTTTCAAAAAACTTTTTTTTCCTGTAAAGGTGACACTTTAGGCTTTTTAAAAAAAATTTAAAAATTTTGTAAAAAAAATCGGAAATTCTAAAAATTTTAGGTTAAAAAATATTTTGACCGTTAATTTGTCAGCCATCTTGAATTTTTGAATTTGTAAAATTTTTTCAAAAAGGTAATATAATAAACATTAATTTTCGAAATTTTCAAAGAAATCCACTTATGGGTTGATTTTATACATCCGTTTGAATGGAACCCTTACAAAACCGGAAATGGTCGAGCATAAATTCCTGGTGACGTCATTTCTATAATATTTGGCCACTTTTAAGGAAGAATCCAAAATTTCAAAGCTTTCTGACTTCTGGGAGTATTTTTGGAATTATCTTGATATCAGATCACAAACACTCCCTTCATTTGATCTTAAGACCTTGTTTTCAGAGCTTTTAAGAGCTTTTTAAGCTTCAAGTTTAGTATCTAGATCACTTCCGTTAAGGACACTTAACATAATAAATTTAAAAACTCATTAATTAAGCGAAATACATGTATGAAAATGATTTAATTGCATAGATCTTTATATCATCTTCTAACGGAATACAATGAATATACTTAAAGGTTATAAAATATTTGAACATAATTATTTACACATAAATTTATGTTAAAAACAAATTAATTGATTTGTGATAGATCAAAGATTTGATGTAAAGTCCGTTAAAATGTTACAAGATAGCCAATACATAGCATTTATTCCATTTGTTACATTAAAAAGATATTTTAATCAATAATTAATGCACAATATGATTAATTTATAAAATTTTGGAAGTTACTGAAGACTCTGGTGTCATGGCATTGGATCAAGAAGTAAATTTGCATAAAAACAATACACTACAAACATAATTAAAGAAAAGAGCAGAAAAACCTTGAGAAAACTGTAAAAATCTATGAAACACATCTACCCTTATCTAATAAAAGTCTTAAGTCTAGATCCAGTGCCTAACAAGTACCCAAAAACATCCCACCAAACACAAATTATTAGGAAAATCAAAGATCCAGCGACACCTAAAAGTTGATTTAAATCCCACCAAAACCACCCAAAAACTCATAAAATCAGTAGAAGAGGACCTTAAGACATTCATACATTACTAATTACAAGTCTTAATTGGTTCAAAGAACCCAATTAGAACGTTTCAAAAAGTGTCTATTTTTGAAAATTGTTGTTTACATATTTCAAAAATTTACTTTAGTGCCCCTCAGTTTTTGAGAGTTTGGTGAAAATTTTACGCTCGTGAGAGTTTGGTGAAAATTTTGATGCCCGCATACAATCAAAGAATTTACAGGCAATGCTTTCTCTAGACATGTGAACCTCGATGGTAATGAAGAAACTGTCCAGGAAGACTAGAGATTCTATATCATGTGTAGAAATTGTTCAAACTTGTTCCCGACCTAGAAATGTATGAAATTGCATTTTAACCATTGAATTATGAAATTAAATCTTTATCACCTTGTCAGAATTCTCGAACTAATCCAGCTTCAACCTCCACAAGATTCTTTTTACTGTTTAAACTGGATATATTTAATTAAATCCGAGATTTGCACATTATTTGCTAATTATAAGAATGACATAATTAGCCTACTAATACTATCACATTATTGAAAACGTCAGAATAAAACGCATGTCAGTCTACGCATGAAAAAAAGCGCCAAATATAATAAATTATGGCGGAAATTTTCAAATGTTTATTTCGGAATACAATTCATATATGCTATTCATGCATCTTCTACTTTCCTATCTAGGTTCACTAAAACTGATCCTGGTGACCATCTGGGGTTTTTTTTATTTTTTTGTGATAAATTTCGTGTCTAATTAAATTTGACATGATAAAATTTGACAAAATTCTAAGGTTGACGAAATAAAGTTGACAAAATAAATGTTGACGAAATTCTATAGTTGACGAAGTTTTATGGTTGACGAAAAAAAGTTGACGAAAAAAAATGTTGACGAAAAAAATGTTGACGAAAAAATGTTGACGAAAAAAATGTTTACGAAAAAATGTTGACGAAAAAATGTTGACGAAAAAATGTTGACGAAATAAATGTTGACGAAAAAAAAGTTGACGAAATAAAAGTTGACGAAATAAAAGTTGACGAACTTCTATGGTTGACGAAAAAAAGTTGACGAAAAAAAAGTTGACGAAAAAAATTTGACGAAATCAATGTTGACGAAACGTACGACAATCAATAGAATATCGGCAAAAGAAAATGCAATTTTCCGTGCATTGAATGATTTTAAAATCAGAAGTAGCCGTAATGACTGCCGAAGCTGTTTTTAATTCTCCTAATAACCGATCAGTATGGTCTCATTGCTTTATTGTTTTTGCTTGATTTTTTCAATATATTTTATATATATTTATTTTATGTTTTTACTGCAGTTAAAAACTATTTGAAATAGTAATTATCGTTGCACCGTTCATTTAATACTTTTGAGATATTCAATCTAAAAGTCCATAAATTATGCTTGAGATTGTTGGGCAAGATTCTGTTTATATTTTTTCCTTGAAACAGGGATTTAGGCAACTTTTTTGATATTTTGGTGCAATTGATACAAAAACTAGCAAAATGCAGCAAAATGTTCATAATTGAGTTCAGTAGAATTTTACAACGATCACAGAATATGATCTATGGATTGAAAATTAGGATGAAAAAGAAATAACTTTTAAGAGAAATAATTTCACCCATCGAGAATCCCCCTCCAATTTATTGAAAATCAATAAGTCTCATTTTCAACTCTAGTCATTTGCTTTGCATACAAGATAAGACCATTAAGATCAAGGTTTGGTTGATTTACTGTCAAGAAAACGTGATTCTTTTATTATTTTTGTATTATTGTGTCTAACATTGTAAATTGAATTGAAATGAATGGTTGCAAAAATAATGTTTTATTATTATTAACAAATGGATTCAACCACTAATGATAATCTATGTGCAAATTATGACATTTATAATTTGTCGCAGCCACAAACAGGCTTCGTAGCGTTTACGAAAATCATTGCGAACTTTTTTATGGTTTGACTTTGAAATTTTATAAAAAGTGGTGCTCCTCTAAGCGGTGTTTCGTGTATTTTATGTAATTATGTATTGCAAACATATTCTAAAAATTGTTCCATTAAATATATACATTTATCCATAGTCCTTTATGTATAGTAATTTAAAAAATTTAATGCATCTTGTCATGCTCTAAAAGTAAATCGGAATACCATTATTTATTTGTACAGTCTCCTCAGTGAAGTGATTAAAATATATAATGAGAGAATCCATCCAAGAAAACGCCTTTCCAGCAGGACGTTGGTAAACAGACTTGAAACTTTTTTTAGTTGATCTCCTATATAAGACTAAACTTTTTGTGAATTTTTAAAAATCTAGTGCATACCGTTGGTCCACAGTACATGATCAAATTTTTAGAGAAATTGCATGTATTTTTGACTTTTATGACTTTAGAGCCTTCTGTATTTTTAAGCACCACTTAGATTTTCACCAAAATATATAGTTTGGTAGATTATGTCCAGTAGATCATCAGAAAAATATTTTTGGACTTTTACCTCAAAGTGATTATTTGAGCTCATGTAAGTGCTCAAGCATGCAAAGAAAAAGGGTGACGGTATCTCCCGAATTAGACCAAAATTTTATCCTGAATGGCTGAATGTATCATCTTTCAAACAAAAAAAAATTTGGGTTGTAGACTTTATAACTTTGACCACAACTGATTTTAATGTGATGCTACATTTGTGGATTTAGTATGTTTTTCATTAAAAAATCTAATGTTCCACCATGACGAAGTTAAGAATGAAATGGATTTGCCTCAAAAATATTTTTAAGTGTTCAGGTACCTTATAATTGATCAAAATATTAATTTATTAAATTTTATCCAGCTTCAACTAGAGCAGTTAACTGCTCATGCATAGGAGACTGCAAATTTAGAGCTGTAGAGTAGATTCTCCTTCATTGATACATTGAATCACAAAACTGTCAGAACAAATGTTAATCAGAAGCGTTCAACAAATACTTCTGCATCAAAAATTTTATCAATTTGCTCAGTTTTGTGCTTAAGGCCAGTGTGATGGTGGTTCACCAATAGTTTAAACCATCAACATTATACTTATTTTAAAGGTCTTAGCATCAGTAAAATTTTTGTATAATCAGAAATGGAAGTTTTGGCTGGTTTGGATCATAAAATAGTCAAATTGGACAATTTCAGTACAAAAAAGTAAACATGAAAGTTGAATTTAACCACCTTGATACCTCCTGTAACCAAAACTTCCATTTTTAATTCAATCAAAGTCTCACTGATGCTAAGACCTTTGTAATGAGTATAATGTTGATGGTTTAAACTATTGGCGAACGACCATCACACTGGCCTTAAGCACAAAATTGAGCAAAGTGATAAAATTTTTGATGCAGAAATATTTGTTGAACCCTTTTGATTAACATTTGTTCTGACAGTTTTGTGATTCAATGTATCAATGAAGGAGAATCTACTCTACAGCTCTAAATTTGCAGTCTTCTATGCATGAGCAGTTCACTACTATAGTTGAAGCTGGATAAAATTTAATAAATGTATATTTTGATCAATTATAAGGTACCTGAACACTAAAAAATATTTTTGAGGCAAATCCATTTCATTCTCAACTTCGTCATGGTGGAACATTAGATTTTTTAATGAAAAACATACTAAATCCACAAATGTAGCATCACATTAAAATCAGTTGTGGTCAAAGTTATAAAGTCTACACCCCAAATTTTTTTTTGTTTGAAAGATGATACATTCAGCCGTTCAGTATAAAATTTTGGTCTAATTCGGGAGATACCGTCACCCTTTTTCTTTGCATGCTTGAGCACTTACATGAGCTCAAATAATCACTTTGAGGTAAAAGTCCAAAAATATTTTTCTGATGATCTACTGGACATAATCTACCAAACTATATATTTTGGTGAAAATCTAAGTGGTGCTTAAAAATACAGAAGGCTCTAAAGTCATAAAAGTCAAAAATACATGCAATTTCTCTATAAATTTGATCATGTACTGTGGACCAACGGTATGCACTAGATTTTTAAAAATTCACAAAAAGTTTAGTCTTATATAGGAGATCAACTAAAAAAAGTTTCAAGTCTGTTTACCAACGTCCTGCTGGAAAGGCGTTTTCTTGGATGGATTTCCTCAATGAATTGACCGAAGTCAATCTATTAATGCAGTCAATACTAATTAGTAATTATAATTCAATTTGAATAAATTATTTTTTATCAATTACATATTTAGCATGCATTTTACAAGCATTATACATGGATTTGACTTAATGAACTTAATGAACGCGACGTAGTTTTCTGATTTTACAACTTTGCGTTATTTTTACATTATTTTACATTATTCATCATTATTTTACAAAATATGCAAATTTTTAAAGGTAATCTGTATTAATGATGCGTATTAATAAAATGTCTGCGCTCAAGCGTTTTGCTCTGTAGCAGTTTCTTTGGAATTGTCTTAAGTCGCGAGAATTATAAATACGGGCAACTACTTGAAACTATACAAAAGGAATTATATGCAAGCTAGAATAAACTGAGTTAATCAAGTGGTTGTTAGAAATAAGAAGTCTTTTAGAAGTGTTCTCGTGTTGAAGACTTGAATACATAGAATCTCACAAATCACGGTTTAAAAAAAACTTAAACCCTGATTTGCATGTTAAATATTCTTTAATTATTCTTAACAGTATTTCCAGTTCTTTATGTGTTTCTCTTTTAGATTCATGCAGTTTTATTTAGTAATTTCAATTTGAGTAAAAATTAACAGGGGGCAACTATTAATTAATATTAACCAAAGTTCTAAAAGTCACTTTCAAATTTTGTTTTGCTAAATTAATTTTGCGTAATTTTGCAAAACTTTTTTGCAATTACGAATTTTTCGTAATAATGTTCATAAACTGATATTTATGGCTGTTCCCTACAATATTACTGATATTACTATAAATAAAAAATAAAATAAGAGACTTTTATTAATCTTCAAACTGGTTTCTTTATTCTTTGTTGTTGTTATTGTTTTATTCAAATGCATCAATATATGAATTTATTGAAAATCTACACATTTTTTTTTATAATAATATTATTGTTGGAAATATTCTCCAGTAGCTGGAACATTTGTCCGTCCGTTCTTCTTTAAGATGAAAATGTCAATAAAGGACTGTGAATTCCTGTACATAAAATAACTAACTTATTTTGAAAAGGGAATATTTCCACGGTCCTCCATTTTTGACGGACTTAATCCACTAGTCCATTTTTTTGTTCGTTTTTTCTTTATCGTCATCAGTTTAATTTTTATAAATTTACGTTTTCATTTTACGATAGAGATTCAAGCGTTTTTTATAAATTTACTACAGAAACAACAACAAAAACTGTTCATAAAGGTAATTTAATTGAAGAACAAAACACCAATTCTACTCACTAGCTCGCAAGTGTCCAAACGATTCAGTTTCAGTGGTTCTAAAAATATACAAAAGGGCACCAAAAAAAAAGCATCTCCAAAAAGCGCGCTCGAATATTGAAAAAGAAAGAGAAAAAACAATAACAAATCAAACAAGAATAGGTCAATGGCTTCGCCAACAACAACGTTTCTTACTATCTCCATCTTGGCACAACAAAAAGTATAATAAAAACTTTATAAAAATTGAAATGCATCCAGTCTTGGAGCTAAAAATACAACTTTTAATGGTTTTAAGGAACAGAACGTAAATTGATATGCTGTTGTTTGGAGGAAGGGTATTGTAAGACTTTTTTTTAATTTTTAGTTGTTGTATTTGCTTCATTTTCAAAAAGAAAAAAGAAATAAATAAAGATAAGAAATATACGCAGTAGCTTTATATTTTTGTTTTTTATTTATTACGTTTTTTATATTTTTTCAGCTCTTATTTTGAGTGTAATTTTTGAAAAAAACCAGTTTCAATATTTTTATGGTTTTTTAAGATTGCTGGTTCCTTAATATAGAAAGAATAAGGATTGTAGAGGGATCAAACCTTTAAAAAGAATAATAGATGCATGCGAGCAGGTACATGACCAATAATTCACAAATTTGAAATTTACAATATAATGCTTGTCTATCTTTTTACAAACTAATTTGCAGGGGCGTGAAAGTTTTGAGGGATGAAGTTAATATTATAGGCTCACTAGACTCTCAGCAAAAACTTTACATTTAATATTTAGAATTGGTTTCCAAGACCAGCAAATAAAAAATAGCAATTTCTCTATTTCCTAGTCAAAACACATAAACCCATAACATCCATAAAGCCCATGAAAACGGACCAATGCGTGGATTCGAAAGATTTCTATTTTAATCGCATTAGTTTATGCCTCAAAAGTGAATTATCCGAGATTTTCTTCTGTAACATGTGTTTTTATTTTTGAAAGAAATGAACAAGTAAAATTGTAAGATTCACCAAACAACTTGCCAGTCAAAGGTTGTTCAACAGTTTAACACATTTTTTATTTGGCCTGGCAAGAATTATGTAAATTTATGTTTTATGACCCATTATCACAACAAACACATTATGGCTTATCTGATTTATGGTTTTAAACTGCGTAGAAAATGTTTGAAATGCACTCAAATATCCGAAATAAAATACAATTTAGGATGGAAACAAACTAATAGGCAGAAGAGAATTAGATCTGAGTTGATCCTTGTCAACTCTTGGCATCAACAAGTGGCCTATGATGTTATGCAGCTACACGCACGCTAAAGCTAAACATGATACCAAACAGACTTTTGTAATATAAGGATTTTGCATAAATTTTTATGATTTTCTGTTTTAACAACTTTTCTAAACCTTGAGGATAATCTTAAGATTTTTGAAGGATTGAAAAAGGTTTTCTTTTTAATACCATGGTTGAGAGATTATAGTACATTTTGAATAATATTTTTTATTCGAACGAAAAATAAGAAACTACAATTTTTTCATAACCACGCACAATAAAATAGGATATCACGAATTATTAATAATCAAAACAAATTAAACTTAATATTTGCATCAAAATACAAAATATAGAATTTCCACCGAGTAGTTTCTACTTTCAACTAATCCAGAAATCCGATAGGCGCCTTGTTGATTAAGTGGAAAACAATTAAGTTTAATTTGTATACAACTACCATTATTATGCAACAATTAATTCATTTATACGAGTTTAAATTTTTAATTAAAGCATAAACCAGAAAATACGAGCCAAACAAGAAGTCAACGAAGAAGGAGACGAAAGGCAACAAAGATGTGTTTTGTTTTTATATCTCGAGTATATAATGACACATTAGCACACGCTGAACTTGTGCAGTTTTTTCTTGGAGATTGCTGCAACAATTTTGGTGTAGTTTTAAGTTCAAGTGCTTAATTTTTATTCCCAAAAAAAGACGTTTGCAAGTTTTCAGAAAATATTCGAGTAATAGAGGTCAAGTGTAAAGGCTCCATTTTTTCTTTCACACATATAATTTATCAACAAATTGAATGATATCTTTTAAACATGATTCCTTACGGTATCTTAATCTTACCGACCCATTAAAATATGTGTTTTGGTTTAATAAATATCAAAAATGATTTCCAATACACCAACAATCGTGTTGTTACCTAAACCTTCTTGGAGCTTTTAATTCTTAAACTATAAAGAATCTCAATCTCTGATCAATTCATTTGTCATTATAAAATCAACAGAATATTGACAACAGCTTATAATAATTACCTGCTAACAATATCATATCCAAAAGTTCTTTATTGAACAATAATATTAAAACAGTCTGCTATCTTGATTGTTTCAGAGGGATAAATTACCAATTTCATTGGAAAAACTACCAAAACATATGATACGTACATTAAATTGATTTTTCAATCTGATTAATAAATATATTAAATGTATTGAAAATAAAAAATGCAATAAATTGTTAAAAAAGCGCATCTAAAAGGGATGATGCTTCAAAATATGATTACCTCCTAAAGTGATATTAGTTGATAAAAAATATGACAGATTCAAAAACACAGGGACTATAGGATAAACAAAGTAATAAATTGCCTGCTGAAAAAATTGTCTTGGTTCATTAACTTTTTAATTCACCGCAGAATCAACCCTCACGGTGGCAGTAGTTTTTTGCTAAAACATGAAAAATTCATTGAACATACTTTCAATGTTATCAAACACTTAATGATGAATAAAAAAGCAAAAACATAAATTCTGTTATTTACATAATATACAACATGTTTTTCACATTTGCATTTTTGTAAAATATTTCATCATTTTTTGTGGAGAACTCATTGTTTTTCTACAGCAATTCTACTGTTTTATTTGTTGCCCAATTTATTTTTGTTTAAAAAAACTACCCCTTGCTGCTACCACCAGATGACTTTTTGCTTCTAAAAGTTTTTGCCAAGTTTGAGCCATAACTTAGAGACAAATGATCCTTGAAAATTTCTACTACATTACTGCAGTATCACCGAATGAGCAAACAATGGAATAGATGGAATAAAATGAACCTTGAGTGCAGACGTTTTTTCTATGTGTTTAAAGTTCGCGGTCAATAAAAATTTGAAACGCTCTTTTTTACTTCGGCAACAAAAAGTTGTGAAGTCTTGGTTTCACCCAAACTTTTTTTTTTTTTTTTTTTCTTATTTTTGGCTAAAACAAAAAAAATTTTGGTCTAGAACCCGAAATTTTGGGTCCTTGCGAAATGTCAGTCCGTGGTTTTGACTTCTGAACTTCTGTAGACGTAATCTCAGAACCCATCGGACCGATTGATCTAAAAATTTCAAAATAAGCTTTTTTTAACCATAAGCAGCGACGTACGAAGAGTTTTTGGTAATAATACAGCGCCATCTAGTACCTGTAGTGCAAACTACCATTTTGCCATACAAATTTTTTTTTTTCCTGAGAATATTTTAAAACATCTGAATATGCAAAAACGTTGTATTTGTCCCAAAATGATCGATTCCAGAAGATTTTATGGAAATATTGTACCATGACCAAGTTGTCATGCTTACAAAAATTTTGGAAAAAAAACTTCTGTTGACGTAATCTCAGAACCCATCGGACCGATTGATCTAAAAATTTCAAAATAAGCTTTTTTTAACCATAAGCAGCGACGTACGAAGAGTTTTTGGTAATAATACAGCGCCATCTAGTACCTGTAGTGCAAACTACCATTTTGCCATACAAAATTTTTTTTTTCCTGAGAATATTTTAAAACATCTGAATATGCAAAAACGTTGTATTTGTCCCAAAATGATCGATTCCAGAAGATTTTATGGAAATATTGTACCATGACCAAGTTGTCATGCTTACAAAATTTTGGAAAAAAACTTCTGTTGACGTAATCTCAGAACCCATCGGACCGATTGATCTAAAAATTTCAAAATAAGCTTTTTTTTTTAACCATAAGCAGCGACGTACGAAGAGTTTTTGGTAATAATACAGCGCCATCTAGTACCTGTAGTGCAAACTACCATTTTGCCATACAAAATTTTTTTTTTTCCTGAGAATATTTTAAAACATCTATGCAAAACGTTGTATTTGTCCCAAAATGATCGATTCCAGAAGATTTTATGGAAATATTGTACAATGATCAAGTTGTCATGCTTACAAAATTTTGGAAAAAAACTTCTGTTGACGTAATCTCAGAAACCATCGGAACGATTCAGCTAAAAATTTCAAAATAAGCTTTTTTAAACCATAAGCAGCGACGTACGAAGAGTTTTTGGTAATAATACAGCGCCATCTAGTACCTGTAGTGCAAACTACCATTTTGCCATACAAAATTTTTTTTTTCCTGAGAATATTTTAAAACATCTGAATATGCAAAAACGTTGTATTTGTCCCAAAATGATCGATTCCAGAAGATTTTATGGAAATATTGTACCATGACCAAGTTGTCATGCTTACAAAAATTTTGGAAAAAAAAACTTCTGTTGACGTAATCTCAGAACCCATCGGACCGATTGATCTAAAAATTTCAAAATAAGCTTTTTTTAACCATAAGCAGCGACGTACGAAGAGTTTTTGGTAATAATACAGCGCCATCTAGTACCTGTAGTGCAAACTACCATTTTGCCATACAAAATTTTTTTTTTCCTGAGAATATTTTAAAACATCTGAATATGCAAAAACGTTGTATTTGTCCCAAAATGATCGATTCCAGAAGATTTTATGGAAATATTGTACCATGACCAAGTTGTCATGCTTACAAAAATTTTGGAAAAAAAACTTCTGTTGACGTAATCTCAGAACCCATCGGACCGATTGATCTAAAAATTTCAAAATAAGCTTATTGTCTCCCGATCCAGCGACGTCCGAAGAGTTTTTGGTAATAATACAGCGCCATCTAGTCCCTCTAGTGCAAACTACCATTTTGCCATACAAAATTTTTTTTTTTTTTTCCTGAGAATATTTTAAAACATCTGAATATGCAAAAACGTTGTATTTGTCCCAAAATGATCGATTCCAGAAAATTTTATGGAAATATTGTACCATGACCAAGTTGTCATGCTTACAAAAATTTGGAAAAAAAACTTCTGTTGACGTAATCTCAGAACCCATCGGACCGATTGATCTAAAAATTTCAAAATAAGCTTTTTAACCATAAGCAGCGACGTACGAAGAGTTTTTGGTAATAATACAGCGCCATCTAGTACCTGTAGTGCAAACAACCCTTTTTCCATCCAAAAACTTTTTTTTTTTTTCTGAGAATATTTTAAAACATCTGAATATGCAAAAACGTTGTATTTGTCCCAAAATGATCGATTCCAGAAAATTTTATGGAAATATTGTACCATGACCAAGTTGTCATGCTTACAAAAATTTTGGAAAAAAAACTTCTGTTGACGTAATCTCAGAACCCATCGGACCGATTGATCTAAAAATTTCAAAATAAGCTTTTTTTAACCATAAGCAGCGACGTACGAAGAGTTTTTGGTAATAATACAGCGCCATCTAGTACCTGTAGTGCAAACTACCATTTTGCCATACAAAATTTTTTTTTTCCTGAGAATATTTTAAAACATCTGAATATGCAAAAACGTTGTATTTGTCCCAAAATGATCGATTCCAGAAAATTTTATGGAAATATTGTACCATGACCAAGTTGTCATGCTTACAAAAATTTTGGAAAAAAAACTTCTGTTGACGTAATCTCAGAACCCATCGGACCGATTGATCTAAAAATTTCAAAATAAGCTTTTTTTAACCATAAGCAGCGACGTACGAAGAGTTTTTGGTAATAATACAGCGCCATCTAGTACCTGTAGTGCAAACTACCATTTTGCCATACAAAATTTTTTTTTTCCTGAGAATATTTTAAAACATCTGAATATGCAAAAACGTTGTATTTGTCCCAAAATGATCGATTCCAGAAAATTTTATGGAAATATTGTACCATGACCAAGTTGTCATGCTTACAAAAATTTTGGAAAAAAAAACTTCTGTTGACGTAATCTCAGAACCCATCGGACCGATTGAGTTAAAAAATTAAAAAATAGCTTTATTTAACCATAAGCAGCGACGTACGAAGAGTTTTTGGTAATAATACAGCGCCATCTAGTACCTGTAGTGCAAACTACCATTTTGCCATACAAAATTTTTTTTTTTCCTGAGAATATTTTAAAACATCTGAATATGCAAAAACGTTGTATTTGTCCCAAAATGATCGATTCCAGAAGATTTTATGGAAATATTGTACCATGACCAAGTTGTCATGCTTACAAAAATTTTGGAAAAAAAAACTTCTGTTGACGTAATCTCAGAACCCATCGGACAGATTGATCTAAAAATTTCAAAATAAGCTTTTTTTAACCATAAGCAGCGACGTACGAAGAGTTTTTGGTAATAATACAGCGCCATCTAGTACCTGTAGTGCAAACTACCATTTTGCCATACAAAATTTTTTTTTTCCTGAGAATATTTTAAAACATCTGAATATGCAAAAACGTTGTATTTGTCCCAAAATGATCGATTCCAGAAAATTTTATGGAAATATTGTACCATGACCAAGTTGTCATGCTTACAAAAATTTTGGAAAAAAAACTTCTGTTGACGTAATCTCAGAACCCATCGGACCGATTGATCTAAAAATTTCAAAATAAGCTTTTTTTAACCATAAGCAGCGACGTACGAAGAGTTTTTGGTAATAATACAGCGCCATCTAGTACCTGTAGTGCAAACTACCATTTTGCCATACAAAATTTTTTTTTTCCTGAGAATATTTTAAAACATCTGAATATGCAAAAACGTTGTATTTGTCCCAAAATGATCGATTCCAGAAGATTTTATGGAAATATTGTACCATGACCAAGTTGTCATGCTTACAAAAATTTTGGAAAAAAAACTTCTGTTTTCGTAATCTCAGAACCCATCCGACCGATTGGTCTCAAATTTTCAAAATAAGCTTTTTTTAACCATAAGCAGCGACGTACGAAGAGTTCTTAAAAATAATACAGCGCCATCTAGTACCTGTAGTGCAAAAATTTATATTTTATATATCTTGTGTTTTTTCAAAGAATCTAAAAAACTGTTGGAAAAAATATTTTTTTTTTGAATTTTATATGAAAACAAGTTTTACGTGTTTTTCGTTAAGAAACTCCCAACTCAAGTCGATCAGAAAGTGGTAAAATTTAATTCAACAGAATTATCAGCAATAATACACAATATTCCCGCTCGGCGCTCTAATCGAATATTTATATTTTGGTTACATATTTTTGAATTTCCTGAAGTTTTAATGCTTAATTCAAATGAATTATTCTAATGAAAGATAGGTATTATGTTGCCGAAGTGCCTGCTAAAGCTTCAGCTTTTCCGATTTTTTTAAATCAGATTTGATATTTGAAAAATTTAAACTTTTTGTAAAAGGACCTTCCTGAATTTTTGTTTGAATGCTGAAAAAATTTTAAACACTTTAAATAGAATTCTTTATTGTTAGATTTTCCATGGACAATTTTTTTTTCACTATCCCTCACCAAACATTAAAGTGTGACAAAAAACTACCCCCTCGATTTGGTTTTTAGTTCTATAAAAATTCCTTAAATTCTGAAATAAGTCGGAAATTGATATGAGTGCTAAAGGTTAAACAGTTTTTGTTTCTGATTTTTTATGGACAATTTCACTATTGAGTGTATTGTCACAGTTTCAGGTTATCTCCTTTCGATCATTGTGAACAATTGCAATAAATTTTAAGAGGAATCGTATTGTCGACAGTTATTTGATATTTTTTTAATCAATTCGATTTTTGATGTTCAGATGTTGTCATCCAACCAATAAAGAGTTCTATCATGAGCTAACATCATTAAGGATCATTTATCTCTGTTTTTATGGAATGACATTTTAATGATGTTTTATATCACACTCTCTTTTAACAGCTCTTTTGTGGAGGACTGCAGGAAACTTGGAATTGACATAATTAAATCTAATGCCTTTCCAAAACATTTATTTGTCCACTAATGTCCATTTCTATGCAAATTTCTAAATTTCCAGCTAAATTGAAAGCATTTACTTGAAAATTGCAATCATCCTTCTTGACTATGGGATGGATTTTAATCCTTTTATCGCTAAATTATGCAAAATTGTGGGCTATTCATTTTACTTATGTCCATTACTACATTTCTCCTTTCAGACGCAATTATGCAAATGTAGCGTCGATAAACGGTTAATTTGATAAGGAGAGCGAATAGCTTGGATGTTTCAAAGGACAATAGTATGAAATGGTCAGTTAAATCTTTGATTAATTGCCAATAGCTATTATGGGACTCTATTCAGGAGTTTGCTATTGTTAGTTGTTAATTTTACTAAAGTAAGATATTCATGCACGATCCATAAAAAAAGATTTAATCGCAGAAAGAAAACAAAGTCTCCGAATTGAATTTTTTTAAATATTAAATTACATTCATTTTGGAAAATTTAAATTCCAGAAATAAACCTTCTATTTTTAATTAAATTAAAACATCTCTAATTACTAAACTTTAGAATTAAACCTACATGCAATTACAGGTTTAAGGTTGAATGTATTGCATTATTTGCCTGCATTTATCCTCCCGTTTTGTCTCATTTGAATGCATACATTTTGCACAACTAAAAGCAAAAGCATTGACAATAATAATTTTATATGTTAATCAAACGATATTTCACCATAAAAAGTGCAACCAGCTCGATTTGAATGTCATTATAATTTTTGTTTGTCTTCAGAAAAAAGTTTATTTGGTTGCAACCTAAAGCGCACTGTAAGCAATTTTTTGATATGTTTTCCTTTTTTCTAAACTTTATTTAGTTATTAAAAAAAAAAAATGTTTACAAATCATTTCAGGCTAAAGATATTTTGATAGCATTTTTATAAATATACTCCAACATTGTAAAGATTTGATATTGACAGAAAATCTTTTTTATAAAAATAAATTAGTGTAGAGTGCACATCTTGAAGTTAATAATCATTTTATTTTCTTAAACTTCAAGAAACCGAAGAAAGAAAGACCAAAACAAAAAAGTGGTATAAGAAACCTGTTTGGAGCACACGTGCGAGTCGTATCTAACAGTCATGGTTAAAAGTTCATGTTTTTTTTCTGTTTAAAAATCTTATTTTTCAATATTTTATGCTTATATTCTCTTTATTTTGTTGTCATTTAAAATATATGATGCATTTACTTATTTCTTGTATTTTTGTATTTAGCTCTTGGATCAAGTACAGTGGCTTAGTCGATTTGGTATTGTACGTAAAATGGATTCAAAGACAAAAGAGTCGCCTTTCAAGCCCTGTTGTCTTGGTAAAAGAAGTAAAAAAGAAACCACTGCTGTTATATGCTTATTTGGGTTATTTATTCTCTTTTTGTTTTATTTTATTCTGATTTTTTAAAAGATTTTTTTCGTGTTTTTTTTTTAAATTTCTGACGTCTCACGCAAAAACTGGTTCTGTATCATTTAATCTTCTAAAGACTGAAAGAAAATTGGTTGTAGAAACATGATATTTTTTGGTTCTTTTGAGATGTTTCCAATAATAAACTCGCCAGATATACAGATCACAATACGGGTGCATTCTCCATAATTTGTGTTTCTTCATATGATCACGAAAATATTTTTATTTTCACGGATTTGACTTATAAGTTATCAGTAAACATTATTTAAATGTGTGCCTTCAATTCCGAGCTAAAGATAATTGACTTGCTGAGAATCAATGCGAGAGACTTTCAAATTATTATTAATGATTGTTTTTTTAGGCATATAATTATGGAATGAGTTGAGGTAGCTAGCAGAAATTAATTGAAGCTGATTTTGTGAAGAAATCTAAATAAAGTGGCTGTTTGCTGTTTTGTGTTAGCTGTTTGCGAGACTTTGTAGCTTTTTTAATTACAGTTTTCATTGGGTTTTATGTTCTTTACAATATAAATGGTTAAATGGAATTAATGGACTTTACTTCTTTAATTCTTGAAGATTTGCAACAAAAAAAATACTTGTTCAGCGTTCTTAAATTAGACTGTTTGTTAGATTTTATGTTTATTTGAATGTTCAAAGATTGTTTCAATTCGTCGATATTATTTTGGATTTGTTTATTTATAGATACACTTTTGAAAACAATAAAGTCAGATAAATAAGCAAATAATAAAATCATTTTTTATGCACTTTTGATTCATTGAATGTTGTACAGTGTGTTCTTGTCTTATAATAAATATTAATTACATAAATAATAAATATTTATTCATCTTTGTTTGTGCTACAACTTCAACATCTGGATTAGAAAATATTTTTTATATGACCTCAAGCATAAAAGTTGATTTCAAGTTGTTCATTACAGAAGTTCTAAAAATTATCATAATCAACACTATACCCATAGAGAAAAGCCATAATCTTTTACTATTTTAAATAATAAATTGTATTTTGGAAACTTTTTATCATGACAATTTCATTATAAATAAATATTCAATAAATAAAGCAGCTACTGCTTCAAATTGATTACCATAAATTTTTTAATTTATTGGGAAAATAAATCTGCACTCTAGCAATATTTACAGATCGAAAAAGTAGTAAAATCTAGTGTTAAAACAATTAAATTTTTCCAATGTTGCCAAGAAAAATAAAACAAAAGACACGATTGTTGTCTGTTTATTATTGTTTTTTAAGATAATAATAAAATATTAATAATATTTCTTTGAAAAAACAAACATGTCTTTTACAACTTGTAATGCATAATATGTGAAGTCTCTGATTCCTTTAAGATAATTTATCTGTTGGATTGCCAGGTTGTTTGTCTTTTCTTGTGTAAAGGATGTTCACAGTGAATTAAGCAACTCACTTTTAGAAATATTGATTTTCTTATTTCTTGTTGAAACTTTTATAGAATTATAGAAAATGATATGAAAAATAGTCACGAAAATCTAAAAAATAAATGTATTTTAAATTTTAATGTCTGTATGTCAGATTCAATATAATGTTTGCTTGTGTGTGCTACCTAGCGCTGAAAACACTCAGAATTATGCTAAAGAAGTTATAAATTTTAGTCGTTCGTAAAATTGAATTTATTCCAATTTATTGAATATATTCTATTTGTTGGATTTATTGCTCAGAATTTTAATGATGTAAGAAACAACGATAAATCAATTGATGGTTTTGCACCTTGCTGGTTGTGTTTTGCACTTTTGTGCATGAATAGAAAAATACATATTTTTTAAAGCTTCAACATTTAGAACTAGAACTTATCCAACGAATAACAAAATAAATTTTCAACATTATAATGTTTGCTTTTGCGACGTTACAAATTTATGATATAAATGTTATGCAATTAAAATGCGCATAATATCAACATTATTATTACATGTGCAAAAAATGCAAACGTATCCATAACGTAACAGAAGTTCAAGTTTAGTAAACATTACTTTTGGTTTTGCCAACTACTATTTTTCTATTTTGCTATGAAATTATACGAATTGGTTCCATTCGAAGAGATGAGAACCTCAACTTTGCATACACCACTTCTTTATTTTCGTAAATCACGAATCTCCAGTAAGTGCTCGTTAGCTTCACTTTGTTGTGTATGCTTTTCAAGATAAAGCCAAGAAACTGCTACTTGAATTGTTATTTTATGTTTTTTTGTACGAGAGGCATATATACATAAATGCACATTAAGATCGCCACGCAATCATGAAGGGAAATTTAAAATTTAAAATCAGACGAGAAACAGTTAAGAAAATAAAATTTGAAAACCACAAATTATTAATCTTATTTTTTGCTGCTGTCTGATTTTTGGATTTCATGTTTTAAGGCTTTTATGGCTGTGTGTCGTGTTGGGTGGAATATTTGAATACTTCACAATCATGTTGGATAATATAAGTAACATTTAAAAATCCTGTTAGAAAATAAAAAAATTGAGATTTCTACTCAAAGGACCCATTCCACACATACTTTTTCATAAACATTCAAACGTACAGAAGGAGAAAAAAGTTTCTTTAGAAAGCAATTTTGAGTCTCTTTTTCATTTTTTGTAAAGTTTCCTCACATATAAGTTGTATGGGTAATTCAGTAGCACAACAGATTTGTTACGGATTGAATTTTAAATAAGATTCTGCTTCTCCAACTTGAAGTATTGAAGATTTTTAAAAGATACGTTAAGAAGCAAACATTTTCGAGTCACATTGGTTGGGTTGGAGTGAGAGCGTATTTATTAACACCTGAATAAGAATTCATTTGAATTATATGAGTATGCAGTTTTTTTCTCTATAATTTTATAATTTTATGCAAAAGATCTCTATCACACAAATTAAATGTACGAGCCATAAACAAATATAAAATTATGTTTCTTGTCGGTTTTATGTGCTTTTTTATAGGTTTTTGAGATGTTTTACATGGAAAAAGTCACCTTCCTTTGCTGCATTCAATTTTATTCAATTACATGGTCGATTGATTTTGTTCTCCGATATTTTTGTGTAGTTTTTTTGTAGTTTATGTGAAGTTTTTGTTTAATTTACTGAGAAGATTTAACCAAGAAAATCGGGTCGAGCAATTAAAGTGGGCTAGAATCGGCTCCGTCTTGTGAGAATTTTTTTGGGGCAATCTCAGTAAAGTCATTTATAAAATTGGTTGAGGTGATATTTCAATTTCCTAAATGCTGCAACGCTTGACCTTTTTGACCTCAAATGGACTTTAAATGATTTTTATGTTTATAATGTTTTAAATGAGCAGTTTGCATTCACAATAAAAGATTTTTATATTATTTTGCACACATTTTGCGTGCTGTTGAAGATTTCTGGAGAATTGTGGAGAATTGCATCTCAGAATTGAAAACTTTTGCAGACAAAGCAAAGGAATAAAATTATCAGATTTTATATCCCTCGTTGTTCTTTGATTGAAACTTAGAGAATTATAATATTTATCACATTGGCTTGAAACTCCACCTTTGCTTTATATTTTACTGTCTGTATTATACATGGCAGAGATCTGGGCTGGATCTGATCGTCCATTTTTTTTTGGTTGGGTAGTTTTGCTTTTTTCTAAAATTTAATTTAAATATATAGCTCAATTATCAATTACTCATTTAACTTTTGCTTTAAAATTAATGGATTATTTAATTAGTTAATACTGTAGAGATACAAAATTTTTTGTTGTTGTATAAATCCGTTCGCAGCCACTGATCAATTCTTTAATTGCCATACTTATTATATTTCCAATATTTGCAGTCTTTTTACATAAAAGAACGGTTTTTGTTGTTCCCTGATTTAAAGTTTTAAAATTACACACATTATATACCTTACAAAATCTTTATACTTTCTTTAGATTTTAATTTTTAATGATTTTTTTTCCTTTCTCGTCTTACACAATTCTTAAAAGTCTTTTTTCTCCAATTTTTCCTTAACAAGTGTTCGTGAAAGCAGAAAAGTCTTATAGCAAGAAAATTGAACACCTGTGGATGGTTGGTAAGAACATAAAAATCAAAAAATATAAAAAATAAAAATAAATTCGAGAATAAATAAAAATGGAAAAGAGCCAACAAGCAAATGGGCTTCAAAAAAATCGTTATAAAAACTTGATTGTTTACTTATTATTTTATATGCCATAGGCAGTTCTTTTTATTTTTTTGTTCTTTTGTCATTGGAGTTGCCAGCAAGAGCTCAATTTTCAAATAGAAATAAATTAAAAACCTATTGAACTATGGGTTATAGTTCATAGAAATCTTTTATGTCCATTTATAGGATATTTTTAATACATTTTGTATAATCTCTGTCTTCATTATGTCGTAAATGTAACAAAAGTACAAATATTCTCTTTAAATCAGGCACCCTTTTCAAAAATCATTTGGATATCAAATTTGCTGATACTTTCTCTTAAATTTATAAATTACCAATAATTTGTGGTTGTGGTCAAATTGGGAGCTACCATTGTTTGAATATGGAAACAATTGAGAAGTTCTTCAGGTTGTAAATTCACAATTTTGGTAGTTTTTTGGGTTTTGTTTCAGGAGATGTTTTTTTTTTATATTTTTAAATAAAAATATCACAACATTTTATAGAACAAAAAGCACCAATTTGAAGTTTTCAGTCTACTATATGGATTTATTTTTCTAGCCAATCCAATAGGTTACTGGTTTAAATGTTTACATAAAACTGATAATATATAAAACTTGAAAATATATTGAAAAAACAAGCAGTGTCCTCATTCTTTATCTCCAAAGTATTATAAAAGCCATTATCACGATAATTTACTTTCAACAAACAAGAAAAGCAGCAAACTGCAGGGCATTTTACCAATTTAATGGGTTTATTCTGTTCTGGAAGTCATATCATCGAATTTTAAAAATGTGTACACCAATCGCCCTAAACAATTAAGTCTGCGTTGGTCTGCTTTGGTTCCTCTGGTCAGTCGCTGTGTCTGTCTGGCATTACGTTTCTGGGTATTTGAGAGCTTCTTTTCAGAATTGAGATTTTCGGATTTTTCCATTTTTTGAATTTCCGAGACGCAAAAGATTTTCTGATTGTCTTATTCTTGGGTCTTTTGGGTTTTTATGTGCAGACAATGCTCCTAATGGCTTTTTATGTAGCTGCATGTTATGGAACAGGTCAGAACTTGTATCAACAAGTCAATAAAAATATATATTCTGTTTCGAATAATATGGTTGTATATTGTGATAAGGCAAGAAAACATAAAGAACTCTTTATCTAAAATTGTAAGCAATAAATTTGGAAATTTATACTAATTTTCCTGTAGCTTTTGTAGCTTCACTGGAAAAAATATTTTACCTGTAAAAATAAAATTAATAAATTCTGTCCAAAAATTTAAATTTAAGAGCAATTTCAATAATATTAGCACAAAACAATTCTTAGAGTGGTAGTTGCATCTTGTGTTATAAGTAAGCGAAGCAAATGGGTGCTTCCTTTTTAGGTCTGACATGCATGCTAATAAATATACAGCCATACTGAGTTTTATGTATATTTGGTACCTAATCTTTTATTATTATTTATATATTTTCCTGATATTTTCTCGTTCTTTTGTTGCCTGCAATACGAAACCTTTTTTCTTTGTCAATTTCCAACAAATAAACGCTTTATGTACCATGTAGCAATATCTAATGATTCAATATATTCTTTAGCTGTAGCAACAGTTCTGACAGAAAAGCAGTTTTCTTGGTTTTTATACAATTAATACGTCATTTAACAAGTCTTATTTGATGTTTTTGTATACCTTTTATTCTTTATCATACTTTTTATCCTATTTATTATTTTTTTTATAATTTTACGAGATTTTTATGATTTTCTTATAAAAAAGCACTTCATCCAACATTAAGCATGTAAGTAATGAGTAATGACTATTGGAACTGAAGTGCTTATTAAATGATTATAATTACGAAGAATCACGTCTTATGCAACAAACATTAGTTTTTACAGAGAAAAGCTTTATTTTTATTTTCATTATGCACTGCTAAAAATGATTTGTTTTTAAATAAACTTCAGCGTTGATTAAATTTTTAAAAATATTATGTTTTTCAATCAAACCAATAATAATAATATTAGTTTGAGAGAAATGTAATTTTGTTGTTAACCTGCTATTTTATCAATTATCCATTACTAAATTTCCATGTCCATGATGATCAATCCGATTGTTGAATGATTGAAACGACAATATACGTTACAATTTGATGCACCTTGTCATTTTTCCTGTAATGTGTATTATGTTTTGCTTTTTCATTTCTTTTCCTTGTTTCTCGTTTAATTTAATCTACCAAGAACTTGAAGAAAATCAAGAAGATGATGGAAATAGGTCAATAATAATAGAGGGTTACGAGACAAATATACATAATTGCTTCAAATTAAGCATCGATTGGACGTTTTATCAACTTTAATTACGCTCTCGCCTCGTTCTTGCCACATAAATACGGAAAAAGAATATATCTTGTTGATTTTGATGCTTTCCTTGTTGACTTTTGCTGTTTTGCTTCACTATGTTGTTCTTTAATACACAATTCAAGCAATCCAAGACAACTGAAAGAAAGACAAACAATTTCGTTTTGCTTCAAAACAAAAAAAAATATATTGCGATAAAGTAACCAACAAGAAAATGTTAATTTTAGTGTTTTCTTGTTCCCTGTACAAAAAATATCCCTAAAGACATTAAAGAAACAATATTAAAGCTTAGAAATTGAAAACACAATACAATCTTCAAAACACGTGCATTCGTTTAAAGGTAACCAATTTAAGCAGTTAAAAAGACTCATAGATAAGAGAGTTCTTGATATTCCAGGGTTTGTTTGGTTTTTGTAAAATTGAAGCGCAAAAATTCTATTTTACTATTTTCTTCTATTCTCTTCCAGAATATTAAAAAATGATTTTATTGAAAATTGTAAACTTAATAGGGGCTTACCCTACGAAATATTAAATTTTCAAAAACTCAGACTGACCATAAACTGTTCTTGCTATAATTCTTTTATTTCCAAACACTGATCCGAAAGCGATAAATTTCCAGTATTCTAGTAGTTCGAGTTATCTACCTTAAATAGTTAAATATGATTTTCTTGTTTCAAAACTACCAGTATTCCTTAAATTATGCAACAGATAAAAAAATCGGAAAAGCTGAAGCTTTAGCAGGCACTTCGGCAACATAATACCTATCTTACATTAGAATAATTCATTTGAATTAAGCATTAAAACTTCAGGAAATTCAAAAATATGTAATCAAAATATAAATATTCGATTAGAGCGCCGAGCGGGAATATTGTGTATTATTGCTGATAATTCTGTTGAATTAAATTTTACCACTTTCTGATCGACTTGAGTTGGGAGTTTCTTAACGAAAAACACGTAAAACTTGTTTTCATATAAAATTCAAAAAAAAAATATTTTTTCCAACAGTTTTTTAGATTCTTTGAAAAAACACAAGATATATAAAATATAAATTTTTGCACTACAGGTACTAGATTGAGCTGTCTTTTTTTTTAAAAATCTTCGTACGTCGCTGCTTATGGTTAAAAAAAAAAAAGCTTATTTTGAAAATTTGAGACCAATCGGTCCGATGGGTTCTGAGATTACGAAAACAAAAGTTCTTTTCCAAAATTTTTGTAAGCATGACAACTTGGTCATGGTACAATATTTCCATAAAATCTTCTGGAATCGATCATTTTGGGACAAATACAACGTTTTTGCATATTCAGATGTTTTAAAATATTCTCAGAAAAAAAAAAATTTTAAATTGTAACATGGTAGTTTGCACAAAAGGTACTAGTTGGCGCTGTATTATTACTAAAAAACTCTTCGTACGTCGCTGCTTATGGTTAAAAAGCTTATTTTGAAATTTTTAGATCAATCGGTCCGATGGGTTCTGAGATTACGTCAACAGAAGTTTTTTTCCAAAATTTTTGTAAGCATGGCAACTTGGTCATGGTACAATATTTCCATAAAATCTTCTGGAATCGATCATTTTGGGACAAATACAACGTTTTTGCATATTCAGATGTTTTAAAATATTCTCGAAAAAAAAAAAAATTTGTATGGCAAAATGGTAGTTTGCACTACAGGTACTAGATGGCGCTGTATTATTACCAAAAACTCTTCGTTCGTCGCTGCTTATGGTTAAAAAAGCTTATTTTGAAATTTTTAGATCAATCGGTCGGATGGGTTCTGAGATTACGACAACAGAAGTTTTTTTCCAAAATTTTTGTAAGCATGCCAACTTGGTCATGGTACAATATTTCCATAAAATCTTCTGGAATCGATCATTTTGGGACAAATACAACGTTTTTGCATATTCAGATGTTTTAAAATATTCTCAGGAAAAAAAAAAAAAATGACAAAATGGAAGTTTGCACTACAGGTACTAGATGGCGCTGTATTATTACCAAAAACTCTTCGTACGTCGCTGCTTATGGTTAAAAAAGCTTATTTTTTGAAATTTTTAGATCAATCGGTCCGATGGGTTCTGAGATTACGTCAACAGAAGTTTTTTTTTTCCAAAATTTTGTAAGCATGGCAACTTGGTCATGGTACAATATTTCCATAAAATCTTCTGGAATCGATCATTTTGGGACAAATACAACGTTTTTGCATATTCAGATGTTTTAAAATATTCTCAGGAAAAAAAAAATTTTGTATGGCAAAATGGTAGTTTGCACTACAGGTACTAGATGGCGCTGTATTATTACCAAAAACTCTTCGTACGTCGCTGCTTATGGTTAAAAAAAGCTTATTTTGAAATTTTTAGATCAATCGGTCCGATGGGTTCTGAGATTACGTCTACAGAAGTTCAGAAGTCAAAACCACGGACTGACATTTCGCAAGGACCCAAAATTTCGGGTTCTAGACCAAAAATTTTTTTGTTTTAGCCAAAAATAAGAAAAAAAAAAAAAAAAAAAGTTTGGGTGAAACCAAGACTTCACAACTTTTTGTTGCCGAAGTAAAAATAGATTCGAGCTCCGTTAAAAATATGGTTCGAAAGCAATTACAAATTAACACATTAAAAAATCTTGAAAATTAATTGCTGAGCTACAGTGTTCGTTGACTGAAGAATTCATCTAATCCTGTACAGAAAGTTCTTTAATAAAAAACTTGCTATTCTAAATTTGAAAATTTGAAAATTTTGATTTTGAGAGTGGATTTCGTTGCCATTTCGAAAACGTTTGTACGAAACTTTATTGAACAAAAATTGTGTTTAGTTTTATTAATTTTAAAACTGACAACCCTTACAGCAAGGATTAATCATTTTTGTAAATGCTTTTAAAATAATTATTATAGACTATTTAGGTAGGTGTATTCATCAAATACAATAAATATAATTCAATACCATTCATTAACTTTAATCCAATATAATAAAAAATAACGCAATAAAAGTGTTGCCAGCTTCATTGGAAATTTATTTTTGAAAGCACTTAGAAGCAACTTATGTGATACAAGAAATCACATAATTGCACTAAAGAACCGGACAACCCTTTCTTTTTTTCATCTCAAGTTTTACATTTTATGATAACATTATTTTATATTTTTATATGGCTGGCTTTTGATATTCTTAATTTTATATTATTGCCTTTTTATTTCATTATCGTTATTTCTTTATTCGAGAGTTATTGAACTCGTCGTCTTTCAGCTACTGTTTTGATTTGGTTCTGGCTTTACAATGTTTCCATTTGGATTTCTTTTGGTTTCATTATACCTATAAAATTTAGTTTTTTTGTGTTTGTGCCGTTGCTGAGCTCTTGAAGGTACTCGCCTTTTGTTGGTCTTTTAGTTGGTTGGGTGCCGGGAAAGAGAATAAAAATTATTCATTTCATCTTAAACTTCAATTTTATGACTCTTCTGTTTAAGTCAATATTTTATCAATATTTTATTGCGTCGTTTTATTACAATTTTTCATTTGGCTGTTGACTCTTCAAGTTGTTCCAAGATTATTGTGTTTTTGGGTAGACTTTTGTAGAGCCAGACTAAATTAAGCTTCTTTTCTTGTAATTTTAGTTAATTGGGTGTTTTTTGGTTTATTTTGTTTTTATAGCTTTTACTGATTTTTTGATAATAACTTGAAGAGTTACACCTTTAAAGCATTTAAAGCATTATAACAATTTATTGAGAGCTGTTTGACGACGGTTTATAAACTTATTAGATATTCAGTTATTCAAAACACTTTACTATTTTGATAAAACACCAATACAGAAAGCAGAATTTTCATTAAAATTTAAATAAAATTTTGAATGCACTCTATAATGAAAAAATTCGAATTATACATTATTTTTTACTAAGCACAATAACTAGCTCAAAGATAATAAATCATTAGTAATTTGGCAGAACAAATTCAAAAAGTAAAGTTTTTTTATTGAAAAACTATATTTAAATCATTTCGCAATATTCTTGTAAGTTCACTTTCCGTCGTAATTCGAAAATTATATTTTTCACTTAAACATAATTGTTTATTTTGCCACTTAGCTAATCATGCAGTTGATTTAAAAATATAAATGCAAAATATCAAATGAGCGAAATAAATATTAATTAATTTGCGTAATATTCTATTATTATTATTAGCTGTGGTTGAATCATAATTGGTCAGGTATTGAGTGCAATCAACCACTTCGGAAGCTCAGGGGTAGCTAGTCTAGAGACAACATCATACTGTTGATTTCAAGTAAATATTAAGATACAAACAGCAAAACTTGATAAAAGATTTTGAAAAAATAAAGGATAAAAAAGAATTTCAAACCCCTGAATGGATATTGAGAACAATGAGAATGGCATGTTTTTCCAGGAACAAGTCTAACAAAAATTTTCTCGCAGGCAACACCCCACAATTAGATATTTCAAAATAAATATATACAGAATTGGCGTATTGTATCTCAAATAACCATATTAGTAAAAATAGTTTAAACTGCACCAATTCAAGTTTAGTTTCAAAACTCAACTATAATTAGGCATAGTTAATAAACAATAAACGGTATTTGAATAAACGAATCGAAAGTATTTACTGAACATGCAACATTGGCTTTAATCCATATTATTATTCTAATATTTAGAACCTGCTAACTGCTAATACTTAGTAATAAATTATGAAATAAAAAATTCAAAGAAACAATTTATTGCGTTTGCTAATCTGAAGAGAGATAGACCATTAAGCACTAGTCATAGAAAATTCCCATAGACTTATTTACGCTCAACTGCCTGCTTTATGGTTGTTGATACAATTTATAAGTTTTTATCTGTTTTATTAATTGTAACTTCCTTTTCAGTTTTTGAAAGTTTTTCAGTCAACTTTTCGGTTTCTGTGTCCCTGCCCTTAATTATTTTTAATGACCCTTTTCTCCCGACAAAAAAAATATCGAGCTCAATATTATTTTTCAACACCTTAAGTCCCAATGAAAAAAATTCTATCAATTTAATTTAATAAGCATTTGTGAAAAAGAACCGGAAATTATGGTTGATTTTGAAGTGATATACTTTTAATCGTTTTTAGAGACTTTTTTTCAGATTATTGTGATTAATTTACAACAAATAAATAAAAGAAAAGGTTCTTCCAGTGTTGCGTAACAATTCACAATATGCTTAAAGAATACTGTACGGTATTTAAAGTGTTACTACATTATGCCAAAGCATACACAAACATTTAGTGAAGCAGTCAAGCCAAGTGAGACGTTTGGAATGAATGACCAAAATTAATTGCGATGGAAAATAAATATTTAATGAGATTTGATTTGTGAAAATCATAAAAAATAAATTAACATCGTTAGTTTATATAAAAGTAGAATTTTATTTTTGCGCCCACAGTTAATATTTATTACTTATGTATTTTAAAATCGTTAAAGAGGTTAATTGCACTTAAACACAAAGTGCAATAACTCGATCTTAATATCATTTTATGTATTAATGACTATTTTAGCAAACAAGAACTGTTCAATGATTTTGTACAGTATTTCCAAATAAGCAATTCAAATTAGCAATTTAACACTTGTCCAGCCTATATTGTCATTCCAAATGATTGTCATTCAGTTGTCCACTTGGATCTCCCCAATTTCTAAAGAAAATCAAAATATATTCAATTTGCTTGACTTTGTTCTGAAAGCCCGCAATCACTTGTGTTAACAATATTACATAATTAACTGAAAATCAACATGAAAGTGACAATCTGTGAAAATGTTTGCACAAAAAGGAAATTAATGTGTTCAATGTAATTCATAACGTTCTTTTGTCACTTTGTAATTGAATTGACTCAATATAAGCAGACACAATATTTCAACCATCAAAGCATCAAAATGTCACTTTGAAAGAAGAAATAATGCATTTGGAAATTGCTTGTGTTTAGATTTGAGTCAATAAGTCCTCATTGATTTGCATTCTGACATAGTAATTGAATTTTGAATAAAATTAATCGAAAATCATTTCTAAAATATATTAGTTAGTTTTATTCACATCTTACTGACAGAATGATATCACAAAAGTCGAGTGTGAACGAATAAAAAATTGAACGACAACTTTAATAAATCCGCATCCTTCAAGTCTAAACCTTGAAAACCAAATTCATTTCAAAACTACATAGTCCTTCTTGGCTTTTGTGTGTTTGATTTGTATAAAAAATTTGTTAGGGACGCTAAATCTTTTTGTATTATATATAGTTACACAAAATCAAGCTCAAAATTGAAAAGATAGAATAAACAAAGTAGAAATTTAGAAAATAAGGTTGATGGATTTAATGCAACAAAACAAGAATTAGAGTAAAAAGCAGCTACAGGTGCACATAACAAAACGCATAAACCAACAAGAAATCTGATGAAAATCAAACAGCATCACAAAATGTTGTAAAATGGTAAAACTAATAAATGGCATTGTTTGCTAAATATTACTGCATTTATTGTTGATTATTCAGGTAAGAATTAAGTAAGGATCCAATACGAAACAGCAACAACGCAATAATCATTTCAGTTCTACCTGTAAGAATGATTTTCATGTAGATTATTGAATTGTTGTTTTTGGTATCTTAAAGAAAAAAATCAGCCAATTTAACCAATTCAACTTCATTTTAAAAAAATCTAAAGATTCTAAATTATTTACATTCATTTCAATCGAACATTTTTGCATGGAATTTTGACAATTGCCATAGCTCTTTGTTCTTTTACTGTTTTTTAACGGGTTCGTGGCGAGTAATAAATCATCGATCACAAAAAATCTCTTATTGAAAAGTGAAAAAGTAACACAATTAATCATCTTAACAATTTTGCATCACAAAAAGTGAGAAAAATCTTGCATATTTTATATTCTCTATCACATTAGAATAAGAAAAATCAAATCTTTCTTCATGCCTTCATGTCGCTGTCGTCTTGCTGTTACTCATTGTTTGTTTAGGTGATAATCGTACAACAACGCAACACCAAAAAAAGTGAGAAAAATGGGAGTATGAATCATCAATTTCAACATTATATGAATGTTATGTGAATTTTTATGAGAGTGTTTATTCTTAGGTGGAGAAATTATTCCCGTTTTGAAATTTTAACAAGATGAAGAATGACTTATCATTCCGTAACAAGTTTTGAATCATTTTCCACCAAAGAGAACCTCACTCTATTGAATCATTTTCAGATATATTTCAGGTTTAACAAAAACATTGAAAAAAGTGTAACTAGTTTCTTTCAAAAATTAATAAATTATTAAAGTTAAAATGCATGTTCAGATTTTTTCCAGGTCATCAACGCTGATTCAGTTTTGTTATGAATTTTATCTGAATGAGTAATTGAAGACTTGAAGACACAAAAGTGTATGGAAGGGGTCTATTGAAACATTGAAAGTACAAAAATGTTCGCTCCTCGTGAAAAATTGAGGCAATAATCCCTTTATTGAAATATCAGAAATTTAGCAGCCAAAAGCACTCTTTTATGCAAATTCGCGTTCAAATAAATACAAATCAAAAACCAATAAAATTCGTATCACTTGCCTGCATTATTCCATACATACACTTTTTAAGCAGACTTTTTAAGGTCTTTTTATCATGCAAATTAGTATTTGGTGTTTTGATATTTTTGCATTGTATAAATATTTCGAGTTTTGCAGAAAATTTGTTTATTTAAACAATTTCTATTTATAAAATGTGTAATTGAAAAATTGAAAATATTGTCATCATTTTTGTTTGTCTATCAGCTCAAATTTGGCGTTTCAAGTTTCAGACTATTTGCATATAACAGTTAATATTTAGGGTGGTTAGGAATTCTCCGACATATAAAATGTATTGAACTTGCAGATTTCTGGTTCAACTAATTCACTAATAAAAAATTTTACATTGAAAAATATAGAATCGTAGAACTCCTGATCTCAACTTTACAAGATTTTTTTTGTTTAACTTGTTATGAAACAATCTACATCAATTTATTCTTGTGTAAACATTAGTTGGAGCATTTTTGTTATTTGCCTGAAATTCATATCGAAAAATTGAGAGAATATGTAAATGAGTTCTAAATGCTCGTATGACTGAAAATGACATGTGTTATTAAATAGAAATCCAAACAAATTGGAAACTTCCACTTAAAGCACTTTACACAACAAATTTGTGGATAAAAAATTAAATTATCTAGAAGTTTTCAAGTAATTTAAGTCATTTCAGTAATTTTCTATAAAACGGTTAACATTTCAAAAGGGTTGTTAATTTGTGAACCAGCTTATCTCGGGTTTTAATGTTTGTTCATGATAATTTATACAATATTGGTTTTTTGTGTTTCAAATATCATTTTTCTTATTTTTTACTTTATTTGAATTCAAATGCTTCAAAAAATGACGAACATCTGTTAACTGATTATTTAATCAATTTTAACTGAAAGCGTTTTAACTGAATTTCGTTTAAAAAAATAAGAAGTTGGATGGAAGATGAACAATCAGGGATAATTAATGTTCTTAAGCTGTTAGAGATGTGATTGGGTATTTTAGTGGCTGGGAGCAACAATTATCAATCAAACAAAGAACCAATTTGAATATTTAGCAAACTCTTCATTCTTTTAGACTTCTTAACTCAGCTTCCTCACTTTGCATCATCCCATTACCTATTGACTTCACTTTTTAAGCATCTCGAACATTAATCATCATTATGGCATTATGGCGTTATGATGATGCCATGGCGTTATGGGTTTAAATATTCAAATCGAATTATGTTCAAAAAAACTGCAAGAGTATTTAAGGAAACAGTGAGGTAGAACCAAAGACGCTGAGATGTTTAAAACTGCATAAATTTTATGATTTATGGGTAGTTACTTGGCTTGAACCGACTTTTTATAATATAAGTTGGTTGCATCAAAGATGTAAATCGAATCAAGTAAAATCATTAGCAAACCCCATTTGAACCAAGTTATAAAAATTACAGGCAAAAAACAATCCCTTCTAAAATATTCATGAATTCATGCTTTCATCATTTTTAAAACACTAATCAATTAATAATTAGTTTATACTTTTTATATCTGTGAACTGTAGAAAATAATGTGCAACACTGCGACAGGGTGTATTGTAAATAATAAATATAGGTAAAAATAATTTAACCCTCAAGCTCAACAAGCTCATCAAGCAGTTCAAGAACGCTTCTTTTTCACGATAGATTGCAGCGTGTTTTATTAAACATGTGAACAACAGCGGATTTTTATAACTGCTTAATTGGCCTAATTTCCTTTGAATATCAAAAATGATAAAAATCCAGTTCGACAGTGCAAGGGATATAATTTCTGATAAAACTAATGAATCCCGTGAAACGATAACATTTAAAATAATTGAATATAATTGCTCGGTGGGTCAGTGGATTATTAGAACTGTGGGAACTTTAACATATTGTTTGGTTATTCAAGTATTGCACCACAAAATCAACTCAATCAGCTTCTTTAATAGGTTTTATAGCTTGCATATATTGTGAAGCCCCACAATATATTAATGGTCTTTACCAAAATATAGACACACAATTAAAATAAATAATAATCCACAGTTTTTTTTTTCATTCCCGAACCCATATCAAATAATTTATTGACGTGTTCTTTTATTCTTTTTATACTGAGGAAGCAAAGCTAACTTTAGTAAAGTTTAGACACTTTGGTTGAGGGGTGAAGCATTATAAAAGCAAGAAAAAAATCTTCAGGGTAAATTTCAGTGCACTCAACGTATTCAAGGGTACAATGTGATAAAAAAGCAATAAAAACACCAACCAAAGGCCATAAATTACACAACAAAGGGAAGGTAGTTTAAGTTTTGTGTTCTTTAATATTTGTTTGGTGAATTTTATAATTATTTAAATTTGTGTGATGGCTTCGAGAGTAAAGTGCAGCAACTAGTGCTTGGGAAACTTTGGGAAGTGGAATTGAATTTTAATTTAATGATGCAAGAGGATTTGTTTTGAAAAGTGATAATCAATCTGAACAAACAATCTAATGATTATATTATTTAAATCAAATTATGCAGTAAAAGTTGATTGATGAATATTATTATATTTTCGGGAAAAACTGTTTGTTTGAAGATTATCAGGATATTTTTTCTCACAGAATTTGCATCTGAAATATATTTAGAATCTTATTAATGATAATTGATTACATATTGATGTTTTGATGATGTGATTATTGAATAACATGTAAAATATTTATGCAACCAAGCAATTTATGCAAAAACCATGAGAAATTTTTGCTACTAGTTTTATTATACGCTGAAAGTTTGTAATCAAAGTCAAAGGTAATAAACATTTGACACTACATAAATTATTCATTAATGCTTTGGATGCTTGTCTGGGAAGATCAGACAATATTATATTTTATCTACTAAAGGATATTCGAGAATGTATTCAGCAGAGAATAGAAAGATGCGCGAGACTTCATAAATCCTTGAGAGGAGAATCAGCAAACTTTCCACATAAAAGTGTCCAATAAAATTAATTATCTGGCTCAATTTTTTTTGTTGGACGAATAAAATACATTGTATAGAAAATTTTAACAATAGGTCTTGCCAACATCTTGGTAACAGGGATATTTCATTAATTATAATTTGCGATATTTTTTGTTCCGCAAATTCCATTCATAAAAATACAGAAAATATAAAGCATCCGACAAATTCTCGAAAAAAAAACAATATTCTATTTTAAGAAAGGGGGAGATTTTGACCAGAAAAAATCTTCATTATTATCTTGTAAAACATGTTTCTTTGTCACTTTTGATCTAATCAAAATACACATATTTTATGAGACTTGACTTTTTAACATCTTTTAATAGAATTATCTAATAATTCAACAGTTTTATGTGCACAAGGATGCTAAAGTCTTTAAGCAAACTTTCAGATTTGCATATTTTGAATATTTTGTATTTTTTGGTATTTGATCGCAAGAAACCTTAAAATCTTTAAACGAATTCATTAAAAATACTTTTCAACCCTTTTTCGACTTTTTCAATGGAATCAAATTTTAATTTATAATTTTCAGATAAAAAATAAAATAAAAGCAAACGCGATTAAGCACAAACAATGGCAGAAAACACAGCGCTATTTATCATCTCTTATGCCATAATCATGCTTTTTCAGTTTTTTCCTGATTATTTGAAGTTTTTTGCCTCAAATCACATTTTAAGTATTCATTTTCTGGTTTTGCAGTAAAAAGGAATAAAATTGACGAAACTTGATGTGCCATTTGAAGCATTTGAAGCATTTGAAGCGCAAGAAGATTAATCATGTGTATTTGTGTATTTGTATGTTTCCGGTCGAACGAGTTATATAGTTTTAAATTTTTTATTGCAGGTCTTTTGTTAAAATTTCACATATATCAAACTACATGCATAATAAATGGCAGCAGTATAACAAATTCTTTGTGTATCAGTCACTGCTTAGTCTGTACCTAAAAAAAGTAAAGTTAAAACTCAGGTGGATTTATAAGTTTTTACACAAAAATCACAAAAGATACGAAATGGTTTATAAAGCCCAAAAAAGGTTAAAACTAAAATAATTGTTTGCACATCTTAAAACGTCGAATTTGGACAAAGAATCAAAAAACTCAATTTTTTTTAAATAAAAAGTAATAATATAAGAATACTGTAAAAAATTCATCCAATTTATCGTTGGTTGGAAAAGTGACTCATCCTAAGAAATATTTCAAATAAATCGTTTGTTGTTCAAGACATTCTCTATTAATATAATTTTTATTAAATCTAACAATTTTTTCTAAAGAAGAGATTACCATTATTTTATTTCGCTTGCAACAGTATTAATTAGCCGTAATAAACCTGCTAATATTGCGAATAAATTCACAATTGACTAGCCAATTTCTGACTCATTCCCATTTAGACCTTTTTCCAACATCTCTTTCAAACAAGTTCAATGTTGAGTCATCCCAGAGGAAAACGAGATTGAATAAACAATGTATACAGGTAAATCAAAGCAGAATCGATTTTTTACTAAAATTTTTTTATAGGGAACATTCACATATAATATTGCAAATACACTGAAATACTTAAAACAGTGCCTCCAAGATGTTTAGAATTAAATTTTCGAGTAATTCGCTAAACTGAGTTTGCCCCCTTGAAGTCTTAACGTATGGACTTGTTAGAATTCCCTTTCCGCCGTCGCCAAGCAATCTTTGTTATTGATTTTACCTCTTTTCAATTTAAAAATTTAAGCAACTTTTATTATTTCCACAAAAGACTGGACTGCCAATTAATTGTGCCGATGATTCACTGCAGACAATTTATACAGAAAAAATAGACTTTCGTTTTAAAATATTTCTGAATATATTTACCAAATTACCTTCTGTTTTTAGGGCATCAATTTTTCCTGAATTTTTATCAGATTAGATTACAAATATTGGTTTTTTAATTTAAACTATAATCAGGTGACGAATCCTCCAAGTCCAACTCGTAATATTTTATTTGAACGGTTGGAAATTTCTTATTCAGATAACGCTTAAACACATACAAAATGATACCTCGATGATAACAGCTAAACAAGCTACCACATTCTTAATACATTTTGTCACCTATTAAATAACATCTACAAGCGTGAAGTTCGTGCTTCAAATATTTGAGATTGAGTTGGGTAGAAATGATTATAAGTTAAATATTTACTTTCAAAATTGTGACTAAACCGAGACTAAACGAATTTTTTTTTGATATTTAGGTAATTGTCAGTTAAATCATGTTATCAATTAACTAAAAGAATTCAGAAAGAAAAGAATTGAACCGATTTTGTTTATGCATCTTGAAAAATCTTTTAAGTAATGTATCTGCTTTCAGACTTCAAATTCCAACATTAACTATTGATTTCATCATATAAATGCATTTGTTTGTTAAATTCAAGACATATTTTAATATATTCCATGCGCTTTCCGTACATGGTGTGGGTTATTATCACATTATGTAAGCAGCATTTTGTTGTGTTGCCATAAAGTCTAGGAAAAGTTTTTTTTTCTCGTTTTTCAATGGATTTTGTTGCTTGAAATGACTCGAACTTGTGGAGTCATTCTTGAAATATTTATCGCGCTATTCTTATCTGAGTTGTGATATTAATGGTTTTTTTGAAGAAACTTTTTCGATTTAAGAAATATATTGTATGCTATTTTTCAGATATTGTTATTATGTAAATTATCCAATATATGTTTCTAAAGAATATTAATTGAAAAAATCTTTGATTGCATGTAGGAGCAAGTGTCCAAGTGCTGCGTAAAACTTTGAAAATTATACACCAGCCAGTCATAATTATCATTAAATTATAAATAAAATCAAATCTACTCGGCAACCAATAATTTGCCATTTCAATTTGCTTTGAAGTATTTTATTCGATATGCTGCCTGATACTTTTATGATATTTAACAACTAATCATCAGGCAACTATCAAGCTAGATCAGATGTGATATGATTCAATATATTTTATATGTTTTCGTGTTGTTTAAGTTTCTTGTTTTCCTAATTACCTTCGAGCACTTTGCAAGTTAAGAAACAAACAATCTTATAATGTTGGACAAGTGAACAAAAATTTGCATACAATAAGAGCTCAAGTGCACAATGCACAATTTAATTACATAGCTTCATATTATTAATGACTTTCATTCACGTATTGGGCGTTTTTAGATTTCAGTAATCAGATGTCAAAAATAGTTTAAGTCAAAATATTTCAGTAACAACTGTTTTACAACTTTAGAAAGATTATTAATTTATCAAATACAAAAATGTTTAATTAATATTAATTTATTAACAAAAAATATATAAGTTCTGAAAAAAAAATTTATTGATGACTTGAATTATGAATTAATTTTAAGCATTAGATCAGTATTAACTCAGTATATTTTATATGTTTTCGGGTTCAAGTCCTAATGTAGGTTCATTAGTTTTTTTCCTAGAATTACCTTCGAGCACTTTCAAAAATGTGTGTTTAGAAACAAACAATTATAATTTGGATTCAAGTGTTCAAAAATTCTGCATGTGGAAAATTTAATATCTTGAAAATTCAAATTTTCAATGCAAATTTTAATTTAATATTCTTCAATTGTTAAAGATTTTCATTTTCTTTTGTGTTTTTAGATTTTTTAACGTAATCAATGTTTTGAAAAATAGTTTAAAATTATTTCAAAAACATATTTTAAAATGTAAAATCAACTGTTTTAAAATTCAAAAAACTTTAGTAGTAACCCTTTATTAAAAAATATTGTTAAGATTAATTAATTTATCAAATACAAAAATGTTTAATTAATATTAATTTATTAACAAAAAATATATAAGTTCTGAAAAAAAAATTTATTGATGACTTGAATTATGAATTAATTTTAAGCATTAGATCAGTATTAACTCAGTACTAACGCATGTTTTGTGACTGAAAGAAAATAATTCAAGTTTGATAAAATATAAATGAAATCATTCATGAATTTTTCCACAGCAATTTTTTGCGGCTACGTTTGCGTCATCACAATTTAAAAAAACTTTAAAGTCATAAATATGTCCCTTCAACCAACTCTTGTCATTTTGTGGTGTGAAAACTTCCACGTCGACAAAAAATACCGGATCAATTGCCAGGTGAAGGTTAAATTAGTTGATAAGATTTTAGAATATCTGACACATTTTGCAAAATGTTTTGATAATGAAATATTATCGGCGAGAACCGCAAACTTGAAATTACTGTGATAACTTGACATGATTCGATTGCATTCAACCAGCACAACAATTTTTATCTGTAACAGTTATGTTGTGCTTTATAAAAAATGGGTAAGGTCAGTACTCCAACCAAAATTTTGTTGCGCAGTTCAATTAAATGATTGGATTACATAGCAGTTTTTGAATAAAGATAAATTAATGGTACTTGATATTGCTCTAACTCTGCGTCAGTAAAAATCTAATCAATATGTTTCATGAAGTAAAGTATTTTAAGATTTGGTCATTTCACAAAATGTCGTAATATTTAATCGAAGAATTCAATGAGCTGATTTTTTCTAATACGAAATTTCTAAAAATAACAAAATTCATTATCATACTTGGAATCATTTTATTTTTTGGATAAGGCGATAATTTAGTGATTTCAAATCGCGTTAAAGCACTTATTGATTATTTTTATACAAGTAAATAAAATTTTATCAGCATTTAAATAATTATAAAGTATGTGGTTTTATATAGAAAACAAAAACAACTGCGAAGGTGAAAGCCAATATTTTGTGGTGATTTACCTGGGAGCGATTAGTAAGCTCGTTCAAATTTCACAATATTATCATACGATTACAATTTGATATCATAAAACTGATGTATTTGAACTATAGATACTGTAAAACCAATTGCAAGGTTTCTCCGTTATTTTGTATTCGTTTTGCTCGAAATTAAAATAAAATGCTCAATAAAATAGCATTAACATCGGCGAGTCATCGGTAAGCAAATTAATATAAAATTGACGTTTTTCAAACTCCTCTTTGTTTTTATGCGGTTTTGAACAATTTTCGTAAGTTGTTGTTGTTCCGTGATAAATGACTCATTAGGCACTCATTATAAATATTTTTAAATAATGCTTACTCGTATTTGGTGCATTGCTCTCATTCCACGCAAATGTATGTAGGAAATTAATCATAATCTTGTGCTACTTTGCTAAATTAAAATAGTTTTTACCCGTGCAATATGTATTATAACAAAAAACTCTGTAATAAAAATTAAAAACATATCACATTCTAACACTGTCAACGGCAAAAATTTATCATTAGGATATTACTCTTTCGAAGCAAATTTTGCAATTGAAAACCTAGAACTGTTTTCAAAAACTAGATATGGAAAAACTTTTTTTTTATACCTTTGAAATATTTTTTATCTAAGACTATAGAAACATTAATTCTTATATTTACTAAATTCTCGAATACTATGAGAATTTCTCTTTGAATTTAATGAAACGCAGGCAAAAATGACAGGCTCAAGATAAATTGTTGCCTTTCCTGGAACGCAGGAATAATAACAACTTTACATCACATTGCATATTTCTCTGTTTATTCACAAAAATTTTATTATAGCGTGTCAGTGCAAATATAGCTGAAATATCTATTAAATAATGTGTATGGTGAATTGAAATACCGTACTTTGTTTGTTTTAGTAAAATTGAACATTGTTCATAATAATTATTGATCAATAATAAATTGGACTATTTATTTTTATTTTTAAGTTATCTTCTTTATGGTTTTATGGAATAAGTGAAAAACTCCTTCGCTTAAATTCCAATGTAATAACTCCACGTAAAAGCTTCAAAATTCTATTATAACGAAGCTAATATGGAAACATCTGATGCATTATTATCTGAAAAAGCCAAAAGATACTTTAATCAGCTAATTGATGCTTATGCAAATCCGCAGACGAGAGTTTTTGCGCGAAAAGGTATAAAATTACATTTTATTAATATATTCCATGAGCCATGAGTAATCGTTTCAAGAATCCAAGTAATAATAACAAGAAAGTAAGTTATTTCTCGGAGTTTGTTGAACATTTCTGAATGTTCATAATTTAATTACAATGAGCAATAGATAAAATGATCCAAACTACTTGGAAGTGGAAGACCTCAGGTAACCCCGAAATTTATGATACTATCATATCATATTATGCTGACGAAAATTTCTACAACTTTCAAGTAACTGCAAAAATTCCAGATAAGTAATTCAATTAAAATTGCAAATTTGCCTCATTTTTCGAAAGAATCTCTTACAATAGCCGAAGAAAAGAGTAATTCAGTAATTTCATCAGTTTTACGGTCTTTCTTATTTTCTTTAATATTCTTGTATTGAGAATCACATTAAGGTAATAAAAATAAAAATTAACATTCTTTATCTCAGAATGATGAGTTTTCTGTTTTACAGTTTAGCATAGCTAAAGAAAAAGAAATCTGTAAAGCTGGTGACTTGATGAGTAATAAAATTGGCAGAGACATTCCTTTTAAATAAGTTAAATCCTCAGTTTAATGAATTTATTGAAAAATCTATAAAATTTTATAGACAAATAAAAATAATATTTCTTAATTTTTAAGGGATCTTCCAAAGAGAATGAATTGGATTTGCGTGCTCACCAACATGTTGATTTAGCCAAGGGGTTCTTTTTAAAACTTTGACTGCGAGAAACTGGAAAACTGTTAAGTTGTAAAATCACAATTTAAGAAATTTACACAATTTTAATTGAACAAAAATCCTGTTTAAGAACTTTTGAATAAAAAAGTCAAGCTCGTAAAGTTTTATGACGTTTTGTAATTATTTTGATGAAATTTCTTATAAACTGTGCAATCATTTTTGCTGTTTGTAAGTCGTAAAATCGTAAAATCAGTGGAATCAGTAAAATTTTATAGGTTTTGGTATAGCAGTTTAATTATGTGCGAAACTTCCTTCGAAATTTTGGTGAATTAACTGGAAAATATAAAAATAATGACAACAACGTGACAATTTGTTTTATTGATGATTTATTATATATTTAGTAAAAATTGAGAGTTCTTAGAAAACTAACCAAGCAAAAATTGAGACATGTAATTCGTGCTTCACTTTGGCAGTCGATGAATTGCATGAATTTGCGCTAAATTGAACAGATCTTAAGTTCAAGGTACATAAAAGTGCACATAATCCAATTTTAGCCTTGATTATTAAATTATCTAAATGCATTTTCCGTTTTGAACTTGAATCAAATCTTTGAAATAAAAGAAAAGCAATTTGTAACAAATTATAACTACATAAATTATAAGTTCAAGAAGCAGCTTTGTCCTAGAACTTGAATCACGTGCTGTGTGCCCAAGAACTTGTGCTTTAATTTTGTAATTAACGGAAGAACAATGGGCAAATTCTGAATAGCTGAATAAATAGCCGAGAACGATAAAAATACAATCAAGCGAAATTACGAGAATATTATGTTTATTCGTTGAAAATTCGAGTTGATTATCATAAATTCATCTAAAGCTGTCATCTTGTTGCATTCTCAAATCGACAAAAACGCAAGTCAAATAGACATAATTACTGCTAGCTAAATAACCATTGCGCAACCAGCAAAAGGGTAAATTTATAAATTTATGTTCTTAATTGTGCAAATTTGCTGCTTGCGTTTTGTACGATTGTGCATGATTGTTTTAATATAAAGAAGACGGTAAAGCAATTGAAAGACTTGTATGCACATGTTATGCATTTATGTTCTTTACCGATTGCCAGCCAGGTGTGCTTTTCAGAGTCAACTCTAAATTAATTTCTTTGGCCAAGTGCAGCAACCCCATTTATGCTTTAACAATTCTATGTTCTCGACCAGCGCAATCAAAGGGTGTTAGTTGGGTGAAAAAAACTAATTTATGAGTCATATTTTGGTATAACATTATTTTTCATTGGTCATTAGAAACAATTGTGATACTAAAATACTTTAGTTTTTAACCCATAGATGCACTCACTCAATTCTAGTTGCAAATGATTGAGTTTTGTGTAGAGTCTACCTAAGTGTCGTCACGGCAAAAATGCGCTAAATTGTCTACAAGCTATATGAATAACGTTCGCAGGAATTTCTTCAGCAATTAAAAAGGTTCATGAGTCACTACCCTTTTGATGTTTTGCTATGTTTATGCAGTTAAAAAACTAAGAACACAAACAATGTGCAATAAAAATAACACAATCCGCAACAATCCGCAGGTAAGTAAATAAATTGACGAATTAAATTGAGAGTTGGTTGAGCTGCTTGAGTTAGTTGGAACAATGCTTTCCTTCTGAAAATAACGGTATTTTAATTAGATGAATTAGCGCGTGGATATTAAATTACGGAGGAAAATGCATCTTCAGAAAATTGAATCATTAACTTGACTCTAAGTAGAATATCAGAAAGGAAATTGGATTGAAAAGCTACTGCAAGTCTTATGAGGTAATCGCGGCAAAAAGTTAGATGGTGATTTGTAAGGGTAATAATCATTCTTGTGATAAATCTTAAATTTAATCCTAAACTTTTTTATTTAAATGAAAGGTTTTTTTTTAATCATTTGAAAAAAACATTATTTTTGGCTTCTGCTCCAATCAAAAACCGTGATTAATTAATTGATTCAACAGAAAATCATGATTTACGCACACTTCTATAAATTTATATTTAACATCCACTAAGCCAGTAAGCACCGCAGTTGGACAGAGCAATTCTTTCCATTAAATTTAAATTTTCCAGTCTGCACGTGCGATATCTATAACGTATAATTTAGCGTTTCAAATGGTCAAACAATTTCATCTCGCGCTTAGCTTTTTAAGTATTTTTTGTGCAATTTATATCAATTTGTTGTTGTTTTACAATAGGCTGCACAATACCTGCGCAATTATCTATCTATTCGATATTAGCAGCCAGCACAGAGCAGAGCAAGAAATAAATAAGAAAAATGCAAACTTATCCAAGTCAAGGTTATTCTTTGTTATGATCAAATGCACACGAAACTTAATTTATTGAATTATTGACAATGATGCAGAAAATATATGAAATGAAATTAAAATTATGGAAATGATTTGGTTAATTGTGCTGTAGCTCGTGGTGCAACATGTTCTTGGTTTTATTGCAGCTTTATGTCAAGCATGTAATTTGCAATTGAACGATTATAAATCTTCTTGGAGTTAGCTTGAAATATAATTGAAAAGAGAACTATTCTCCCTTTTCAACTCTATACAGTTTTATTCACAATTAATCAGATAATAACGCGATAATGCTCGACTAATAATAATAGCAATTTTATCTTGAATTGCAATTAATTCTCGCAGCGGACATCATAATTTTTCCAAACTAGACACTTTTTGTTGTGCTGTTTAATTTACTACATTTTACTACAATTTTACAATTTCTTTGCAAATGTGTCTGTACTCTGCCGAACTAATTTATTGTTTGCAGCAAGTTCACCAAGTTCATTTCAGTTCCGACCAAAACTGCTGCTTAGCAGAAAAGTGGTCGCGTGATTTGGTGGCTAATAATATAAATGAGCTGGGTCAATAAACGGAAAGTGATTTAATACCTAGAGATTATTTTTTCAACCAGAAATAAATATTTGGATCAAAAAGGAAAGAGACTATAAAGTCAGTTTTAAAAGTGATCGATTTCATGAGTTCTATGAATTTTGAATGTTTTGACACGTTTATAATATCCAGATTAAATATCTATATCCACAATCTAGTATAGCAACTAGAAAAGTGCAATAAATAAGCAATAAATAGAGTAGTTAAACTCTAGCTTTTTTTACTATTCAAATGAATCATAAATTTTTTTTATCAAACAGAATAAACAGACAAAATAAAATACAGAAAAACACAATTAAATAAAAGCAACCTCATGCATGTATAGATGTCTAGATAATGAGCGCATTAGCATGTGATAGAAAGCAAACGTATCACCTTTTGTATTGTGATTTAGCCTTGAGTAGATTTGTTGACCTTTCCGCTGCAAAAAGAAATTCTGAAGTTTCTTGATAATTGTGTGTCCGAATTATTCTCGGTTTTTAAAAAATTATTATTCATGGTAACGTCAGCTTTTCGTTTATTAAATATAGCACTTGAAATCATTATTTTCGCTGCTTGCCAAAATTACGCAAGAGATTTCAGTGCATCACAGCTCCTTGACTATTTTGCTATCAACTATAGATATGATAAACTTTACCTTGTATCCAATCCAATAAATCAAAATAATGCTGCTCATTTCCCACATTTTCTATTTTTCAATAGCATCACACACCGAATCAACTATGCCAAACACGTTTTTTGCTACTGGTTGAAGGGTGTATCAAGAAACAAATATATTTCACTAAGCATTACGCTATTTGGTAATTAAACAAGTCACGTACAATCATTGCAATACCGATGCATTAAATCCAATATATTATTGATACCATAGTTAGACAATATTTACTTAGTATACACTTTCAGACCCTCTGTTCACTCTTAGATTTTGAAATCTTAGAGATACATTTTTGCAATTCATTAATAAAAATTTGTATTGCAACAATAATTTCAATTCAGCTGTGTGGTATTAAAAATAAAACTATAAAGTAGTTCAAACAAATATTTAATTAAAAATAACAAATATTAAATTCAATTATTCGAAATATTCTAATACAAAAATCTATCTAATGTCATTCAATGCATTATTCATACGTTCACTTTTTGTATTTACTTTTTGCAGTACTTACGTAGTTCGGCTGCAATCAAAGAAACTGGGTTAGTTATATTTTTTGTGAATTTTTTTGATCGAACAAATGAAGCTTCTTTTTGGTAATATTATACCGTGGTTTTTATTGGAAAAATTTTATTGATGGACAAGACTTGAAGCTGTTTCTTGAATTTTTTAAGGATAAGACCGTATAAGGAAATCTCCGGAAATACCGACTTTTCAAAAAATCCACTTAAAAAACTCAAAATTTTGTTCCATGAAACAATTTTGCTAAACTTATTTAAAATTAGAAGAAGTTAATGAAAGACTACTAAACTAAATCTTCATCTTCTGCTTGTAAGAAAACCAGAAATTATCTCAGTTAATGTGTGGGCATAAATATTGCAAAATGAATAAACTTATCTAAATTCAAAAAAATCAAGAAATTTTTCTTATTAATAAAATTATTTTATTTTCAAATCACTTAACTATTAAGATTTATAGCAAGAAATTAATCTGATAGATCTTTAAAATTTAAAAAACTTTGCATAAATTTCAATTTAGTGATATTTCCGGTACCTCAAATTCAGTCTTCTCTCAAAAACTGCCAAATGGGTCAAAAGATATAAAAATAAAATTTAAACATTTCTTGTAACCCATAAACTGTTGAAAACGGTTTATATATCCAAGAAATCCAAAAATAACCAACAATCGATACTTTGACCGAGAAACCAGTTCTGAGTTTTTTGCTCGCAATTGAAACTGAAATCTCAAGCAAACAAGCGAAAACTTGTTGGCTCGCCAAGTTATGAAGTTGGAAATGTTTGTTTCGATTAAAAAATTACTTCTCCACGAAAGCAATCATTTGATTAATATCATGGTACGTGCCGATATTCTTACGGATTGTATAAATAGTTCAATTGACACTTTCATGATTTATTGCATTTCACGAATATCAAAGAAAAGTATTGTTATGCTCAGAAATATTAAGAGCTCAGTAATGATAAAAATAGTAATCTGATGAGTTATGTTTTTATAAGTTAACCACCAAATTTCACAAATCGATTTTTATGAGCTTAGAAAAGTATTGAAGAAAAGAATTTGGGATAAAATGTATTTTATTGCTACATTAGTTTAAATACAACCATTGGAACAATGTTGAAAGGATAGCTGGGTTAAATGTACGATATTTATTTAATAAATTAATTCAAATTTTAGGAAACTCAACAGCGTCACAATAGTGTCTATCACCGAACATATCACATTTAATATACTTTAATCCCAGTCAAAACAATTACTTAATAGCTCAACCAGCAATTCATACTGATTAGTGATAATCGAGCTAGGAAGGCGAACGAAAGTCTAGATAATTTTATTTATTTTATAGCAGCTTGTGATTGTTGTTAACTTTTTGAAAAACATAAAACATTTCCACATTTATCTTACCATATTTTCTCGTTAAACATTTGTTTAAGTTTTTACATTCGTATATGGTTGAATAAACTTTCGTAGGGTCCAAACATAATTCAATATCATAAGTAAATCCTATAAGATAAGGAAAGCCCTCTATTTGATATAAAGCTAAAATTAAGAACTTTATTATAGTTAATTCAAAACATATTTTTAACGTTATGGAAGATGCTAAAAGATGTATATAAAAATAGTATAAAAAATTGTCAGATATCCAATCCGCTCCGCTATAACTCCTCCATCATTATGTTTGTGCCTCCAACTCAATTAAGTAAACTGTTGATTTTCGCTGCCGATGTGTTCAAATTAATTTTCTAATGACAAATTAAATTTTAATTCAAAGTTGATGCAATCTTAATTCAATTTTGTTCGTACTTAATTTGTTTCGTTTTGTGTCGAGCAGCTTTTTAAATTTTTTATATTTATTTTCTTCTAATTTGAGACAATTAATTAATTGAGTTTCTTTACCATACAAGTCATACAGCAAACGATAGTATCGATGAACTTAAACGATTTAATTTCACGCTATTAATTTAACTGACTTTGCCCGGCGGTTTTCAATTAGTAAATTGATTTCGTAGAAGCAACTTTGGAACATTACTTTAAAAGTCTTCTTTAATTTTAGTAGAAAAGTTGTAGCATGTTGTAGTTTGTTATGGCTTGGTTATAGCGTTTTATTTTTATTTTGTGTCCGTCTGACTGATGGTTAATGATATTAAACAAATACTAAATAATGAATAATAATGAAAAATTTGTAATTTTGTTCTAATTTTGATAAATTAAAAAAATTATTAAGTTGCATAAAATTAATTTTATAGCATGTCGTGCAACGCAGTATTCACTTGCACTTCATTGTTCCAGATTTTGTGGATTAAATTGAAAGAACATATCAATAGAGAAGCGTATGCTTGAAGAACGAGTTATAAATCCCATTAAGGTTGCTTAAAAGCATAACAGACAATAAAACCAAATTAAATTAAAAGAAATTGTGGATTTGATGACCCATTTTGGAACCTCATAAAGAAGAGATTTTCTGTCACTTATTCTTTCTCCTATTATTATTACACTACACATAAGATTATCGCTGGTTCCCTTTTGCCTTCTCAGTTCTCCAATCTCTAGAATAATCTCTTCTACGCATTTTAAATTAATATTTATACATAATAAAAGTTTAATTTTCTACCGTTATTGTTACCTTTCCAAATCAAACACTTCTTAATGATGCGTTCTAAATCGGCACTGACACTGAGAAGCCTTAATTTTACACTGGGACTGTGTAAGCTTCGAACCGAGACCAAATCACTGACCATTTATTTATTCAAAATATTGTCTAATCAAACATAATTTCTTTTCAATACTGTGATGATTCATATTAGTTGGTTCAAGTTGTCAAGCAGCGTTGAATTGATTTATTTTAGACAATAATATGGTTCTTTGGTAGTGAACACAGCTTTTCGATTTTAAGTTTATTTTTGGAGAAAATAAAACTTTTTGATTGAGATGATCGAAGACAAACTTGTATAGATTTAAGAAGCTCCCGTCGAGTGAAAGCTTTTAAACCAATATTGTCTGTATAAAATTATTTAAAACAAATCTTTTATATTGTCTCATTTTTTACATCTTTGGTTAGAAAGTAACAGATTAATCAACCAAAAATTCTAGAACATAATCAAAATTTAGCGATTTACAAAGTAATCTTGTGAAACACTTGATACGCAAAAATCTCAAATTTCACAGTCAAGTATTTAATTACTTGTTTTTCTATGTTTGTTACTTTCTTAAATGAACCATAAAATAATATCCATTTGACACATGTAACATAAGATGATTTGGTCTCAAATTGCCACATAAAGTGTCCATTAAACATAAATTTTTACTGATTTAACTTAAACACAAAACTTTAAAGAACATAAACCTATCTCACAAGTGTACATGTTGAACACTTCTAGCAACCAAAACATCTGGCAATGTGAGCAAAGTCAAGCCTCGATCAGATAACAGACCTAACATAAAATACCATTTCAAGTGGCATGACACAAAATTTGAATGTTGGTCTTGAAAGTATAGCTTTTTTATTGTCTTTTAATGATTTTTAAACACACTCGAGCACACGAATTAATCATATTGCACCAGACTTACGCTTTTCGATGGTTTGTGTTTGATGACGACCACAATATGTTTTCTAAAAATTCTAGGAATGAAACTATTAACAGCTATTAACATAAATTTTCAAGTTTTGGCCATTTGGCTTGCGACAGGGAATATTGATTGAAACTGGAACAAACTGTAAATTTAGAACGCGTTTTGATCATTAAAAATTGAAGATAATTCATAAAATATTAGGATATAGTAAATCGCTTTCAGCTTTTGACACGTTTGATAAAATAAAAGTAAAGTTAGTCACAATAAAGTCTACAGTCAGAAGGAAATTGAAATGTTAAAAGATAAAAATTAGAATTATTTTTTATTTTATTATGATGAAATAATATGGACTTTTGTGTAATTTAGCAATAATTCAACGTTTTTAATAATGCCTAATTGTTTTTATTTATCAACAACAGGACATATATTTTACCATATAAAATTACATCAAACAGTATCCTGAATAAATATGAATGCGTAAAAAGTTTTTATACTAAATTATAATATGATTTCATAACTATTGTACTAATGTACAAACACTTTGTTTTAAAAATATAAAATATTATGTATAATCCAAATTACTGCAATAAATAACAATTGCACACTTAATTTTAAAAAATCGTAATTTGAAAATTACATAAAAAGGACCATCAAACGCCATCTAGCGTTCACCCTTCTTGTTAAAAATACATAAAAATTCACATTTTCGTGAAAGAGCATTTTAGTATACTACCAGTGTATTCCATTTATCAGGCTAAATATGATAATGAAATACTGTACATTGTTTTCAAAACAAACTCAATAGTTTTAATAACAATGTCTAGTTCAAAATAAATAAAGTCGCAGAAAGCGACATAATCAAACACCCAATTATTCACAATTAATTATCGTTTCTTATCAGTTAACTCTTTTTGAAAACTTTTTGTTAGATTATTTTGCGCACAACTTTTAAATAAATACAACTTCACAATTCAAAAGCCTGAGAAAAATTCATATTTTAATCAATTAATACAACACTTGGAAGTGTCGAATAGAAAAACATTTTATTAATAATATTGAAAATTAATTATCGCTTTATTGCGACTTTTCCATTTTTTTTCTTTCTTTATTTTTAATTCGATAAGAACGATGATTATGCATTCAAATGGCGAAAAAATATATCTGCTCATTCCTTGGCTTGATTCTTGATTTTCTTACATAACGATGGGCTTGCTCGCTATTTATATTTGATTTTTTATAGCGCTCTCATGTAGGATTTTGAACGCGTTCCAACATGTTTTTGTAAGGTATATTTGTGCTGATTTTATGTCGATTTATACTTCTTCGTTTTTTTTAATTTGAGACAAAGATAGCATAATTATAATTATTGAGTTATGTGTCTTTATGACAATTAAATCTTTAAAAAACCAATCGATTGTGTTTCTAAAAAAACCATAAGAAAACTCAAAGAAACATTAAGAAATTATATATTTTTAGCAAGCAAACCCGAAAATAAATTTGCCAAGATATCGCGCAAAACTCCCAAAAACTCATATTACTTTAATTTTACAGGCAGTGCCACACACCAAATTGTGCGTGCTGCCTCAAAAGAGCGTATCATACAACAACATCACCTCAGCAACTTGAAATGACGAATCTGAACAAGAAGAAAATACTACAGGTTAATAGCCTTATCTAAGATTTCATTTGTGTACGCCTATTTTCTTCTACGACTTGGCTTGTAAATTTCAACTTTTTTTAGAATAACAAAAATAAACATAAATTGTGAGATAGCAAGACACGCCGAGTCCCTCTTTTGACTCTTTCTAACAAGCATTTTGTGTGTTGGGATCGATGTTGCATCAGAAAATGCCAGCTTACCCTTATTTTGCGAAACATTGTAAATCGAGTTTTCTTTGGAACTTCTATGTGTGACTGTTTTTGAAATTGATGAAACAACTCCCCACCACAATTTCATGAAAGATGATTTGAAAAACATGGAGAATTGCATTGAAAATGCACAAATTGTTGCTTACAATTTCCAGATTTTTAAAGGAAATTCTAAAATAAATATTATTGGGTTCAAACTTTTAAAAAATGAATTTCAAAAGTTTTAAACATAAAAAATATTTTTTTTTTGTTCATACCAAAAAAATAGAAAATTTGGTATTATTGCTATTTTCGATAGCATCAAGTGGAAAATACATTTCATTACAAAACTATAGTCATCTATAGTTTTCTCAGATGCTTTTATGTATTCTAGAAACTAGCATATTTTTATAAATAAAAAAAATTTTAAATAACCGTGATAAAACCAATGCATATAATTTTGGCCAATATTTTCTATCGAAAATTTCATATTGAAATTTTTTTAATGGAAAATATAAAATTTTCACAATTTTTCCTTAAAATTCTAGTGCACAAATCTTGACTGCTTCCGTTGCTTTTATTATTGTTTCAAAACAACAAAGCAGCAAGAACATCCAATGTTCTCCTTGCAGTCAATGTTTTCCATTACATGCAAGCAAATTATTATACATACTGAATTACTTGTTCATTCACTGCCAAGCCGCTTCATAATCGAAACGCTTGCCGAGCTCAGTTCCAAACATTGCCTCTTGCGAGTCAGACGTATTTTGTATTTAGTGCTACACATAGAAGTTCACCTAGAATATCGAGAAAATCAAAATTATCGAAAATAGTGAAAATTTAATTTGATGTGAAAAATAAGAAAATTGCGTCCAGAGCGCTTCGAACAAGAAAATTAATATTTTGTGAGAAATTTTTCAAGAAAATTTATTAAAATCAGAAAACATTTAAAAACTCAAGCAAAAACGTTTATAAAAAAGATTTCCAAAGTTTCAACCGTGAAAATTGAGAAACTCGTGAAAACGACAAAATTTAATGTGAACATTTTATTTATCACAAAAATGGATAAGACTTATTTCATGAAATCGCCCGATTAAGAAGAAATAAAAAGTTTACCGCATTTAACTTGAGTTAACATTACCCAGCATTTACAAGCATTTAACTGCATTTCTGCACTTTACTGCATTTGAGGAAATTATTTCATCCAATTAAATATTTAAAAGTGATGAAAAATTGCCGAAAACTCGAAAATAAATTTTGTGTTCAACAAATAATTTTATTCAGACTTATAAAGATTTTGTGATAATAGATAATAGAAAATTGACTTAAAAATTATTTTTTATCAAAAAAATCTAAAAATCAACAAAAAAAACTAAGTGTTCGCTACTTTTAATATAATCGTGCTAAAAAGTAGAAAAAACAGTTTTCCTTACACAAAGTGTAAATTAGTCGTGAAAGGAAACAAAAATAATTGTCAAAAATGGCTGTGCCCTTCTTTGTGCCCGACGACGCTGAGGCTTCATCCCAAGGCAGCGAACCGCAGGCAACAAGTCCCACCACAACATCACCCGTGTCGATACCGCAGAGTGGTGCATCATCCGCTGCTCAGTCACCATTGCAGTCACCCATCAACGGCGAGCAAATGGTGCAAGCATTCTGTGAAGCCTTATATCGCTATTCACGAGGAGGTTGGTGGCGTAATTTTATTTGCTAATTCAATTTAAGCATTTTAAATATTTTTAACATTTCCCGCGAAAATTCCTAAAAACGCATAATTTTAAACGATATTTGATAAAAAATAATTTTCTGGATTAAAACTAATTGTGATAATTGAAAAAATAAGTATATTTGAAAATTTTGTGAATGGTGCTAAATCTGAGGAAAATGTATCCTTTGAATTATTGGCCAACGAAATTTCCCGCTCTTTTTGATCCCCATAGAACAAAAGACTTCTAACCATCTCGGGTAGGTTTGAAAAATTAAAAAACAAATTCACACACAAATCTTCCAAAAATATACAAAATTTACTAAAAATTTCATTTACTATTTGCGCTTTTTAATGTTTTTTATGCAGAATTTTTAATATTTTTTTAATACATTTTAATTTTTTATTTAATTTTTTATTTATTAAAAATGCTGTGCAAAAACATTATTTTTACTTCATTGGTTATTTTGGTTATTTTGGTAAATTCTATTTGGTTGCAATTTTCCGCCTCTCACACCTTTCATCACACTTTTCTTTGGTTTGCACTTATTTTTTTAATTATTTCATAATTATTAGTTTTTTACATAATTTATATAATTTTATGTTAATTTATTTAATGCGCGAAATAAAACACCATTTTCTCGATTTTACAAATTACTTTTGGATTGCATAAAAATAACACCAAGAGAAACAAGAATCAGAGAATTTTCTCAAAGTACTCGCAATGTGCGCATTAAAAAGAGGAAAATGCTGTTTAAAATTTTCCCGCTCAAATCTGAATTGAGAAATCAAGAAATCATGAAATCAAAAAATCAAGCAATAAAAAATCGAATGTAGAAAAATAGAAATTATGTAACTCTGAGTCTTTAAGTACTCCAGTACGGTATAGCAGTTTTTCCTAATTAAGTTTTATTTTCAAAAAAAATGAAAATGCTCTGATCGAAAATTAAAAATATGGAATACATGTAATTTTTTTTGTTGAGCATTTTCTGCTGTTTTGCGAAATTTTCAACAAAAATTACTTTTTGAAAAAGAAACCAAGAATACAAAAAAGATTCTCTCAAATTTACGAGATTTTGAAGTTTTTTTTTAGATTTTCCATTTTTTGTTTTCAAAGTTTCTTCGCAAAATGTACACAAAATTCAAAAAAAAAGTTTGAAGAAGAAGACGTAAAATGTCTAAAAGAGCAAGTATATAATACCAATTTATGTGCAATTTTACGTTATATACAATTTTAGCAAAAAAATCACACATTTAATTTTTAAGGACTGAGTGTTGTACCGTTTTTTTATATTGTTTGGTTTTAAAAGAAGAAGAAATAATCTCCAAGATACATTTTATTTAATGGCAGAGCTCTTTGTTTGCTTTTTAGAGTTTGTTGGTTGTTGCTGGGCTCAAAATTTTTTTACACAAAAAAAAGATACAAAAACACAATGAGTACGTTGTGCTTGGTGTATGTATAGTTTATTCACTTTTCATATGTTTTCTGAGTTTTGTTGGAGGCATGCCTCGACTGTTGCAACAACAAGCACGCAAACTTTTCGCTCATGTATACAGTAATGCCTATTTATTGTGCACATTGAAAGATAAAACCGCGGACATGTATAAACTTGTTTCACGGCACAGTAAGAACAAAAATATCAGCAATAAATAAAATAAAAAATAAATCGAACGTAGGCGAGAAATGGTATAGAAAATTGCTGATAATAATAAATTAATCAGTGATTGAACTTGCATTGCCGTAATTTAGTAATTTAATACTTTTGATACTTGTAAAATAATTGATCATACTGGAAAAAGAAATTAATGTGTAATTTTGCATGTAATTATAATTTTACAATTTATTAATTTGTTTGTACTGTTAGTACTGCTTGAGTACTTTTGTAGTAAATTGTGGTCGTGTAGACATTTCTAATTTAAATGTTAATTTCTATGAATTTATAAATTTATCAGAAAACTCTATTAAATAACAAGAGATGCGAATCTGAATTAAATAAATAGAAGTTTGTTTTCAAATCAAGCAAAACTTTTTTGATTCCAAGTAAAAATAATTTTTGATAGAATCCTTTGCTAGTATAGAAAACAATCCACAGAGAATTCAAAATTTCAGAAATAATAATTTCACATGAGAAAAGCAGAAAACCAACTTTCTTTATCTCATTTTCGGAATGTCATCATATCATCAGAAGTTATGTGAATAAATAGAATTTTTCCATGTAAAAAACGATGAATAAAGTAAATTAAAATTTTGCATAAATTTTGTGTATTTTATGAATTCCATGATGTTATGCTATCTTTGTATCTCTATAAATAGTGGATTGTTTGTTAGTATACATATGAATACTGAAATTATATTTTCGCTCCTGGAGAGTAGAGTCATATTAATAGATGTACCACTCAAAATGTACATGAGACTATTTAATTGAAGCGTGTTGTTTACTTGTAATAAATTATCATCAAAATATATCAAATTCAGAAATGTTTTCAAGTAAAATTAGAAAAAAAAATTTTAATAAAAAATTTTGAATGCTCTAATAGTAAACATAATCTCATTTTTGAAATCATTTTGATTTGATATTGGATAAAATATTAAACAAGAAGATTAAATGGCAACCTCGATTTGATGAACAGAATCTTCGAAAAATCTAGAAATGTATACAAAAGACTCATATCAAGCGAATATGTTTAAATATAATTATATATTTAAACGTGAATTATAATCTTACACAAATCAAACACAAATCTTAGAATATACTTTAACTAACTTTATACCAAAACACATTATGCATAAATGCATACAAACTCATAAATAATATCTACTGAGCTGTATAGTGTATACCCCACAATAAAAATCTTAAAGAAACAAAGAAAACCTAGCACAATTTTTATACATACAACAAACTGAGTAGAAAATATTTTATAGCTATTCTAATAATATTGCAATATTTACTAACAAATATAGCTGATTTCGATTTGATTGTGACACGTCACTTTATTCAGCTTTAGACTTTTTGTTTTCAGTCGTTCGGACTTAATAAATCTTGTTCGAAAATTTTGTTGAAATTTATAGTTTTAATTGACGATTTTAGATTACGAAGTAGCGAATTAATAAATTATAAAACAATAATAATACTACAGCAGATTAAAGTTTAATCTGACTAACACTGCAACACATAAAAACCATATGATCGGCAGTCAAACGATAAATCATAAAACTGGATAAAATAAATTCAAACAGCATCAGTTTCGCTCGTTCTGGTGCCATTCAATTTTAATGTATGTCATCCAACTCATAAAAACAAGTACCCAACCAGACACGTACGACGAGCAATTTCTGATGGCAAGCGAGCAAAGATGATGATATTTTAATGACGAAAATTGAAAGTAAAATTATCTTGAATTAACTCAAGTGCAGCAATGTTTACGATGCACATGTGGATGCTCGGCAAGAATGAAAAGCATTTTTTGTGTGCAAACTTCTCGTTTTTATTGTTTGCGGAAAATAAGAGTAATTCAGTAATGCAAGAACTAGTTCGAAGCAAAGAGCACTTGGCAAACGCAGAGAGGTTAAAAATGTCATATCAGGGTTTAAAACTAACAAGTTGCTTGGCTTTGATTTTCCTAATTTGATGAACATAATTCAAAAAAGAGAATCTAAATATTTTACAAGCGTTTGATACTTTATGTTAGAATACATCATACCCCTGTCCTTATGTTTCTACACCAAAAAAATCAAAAACTCTCCACTAATGTGCCACATGCAATTTGTGTAGCACCATATGCAGAGAAAACTAGAAATGCGAAGCAGGCAGCGAGCACAACATAAATTACTCTTTTACGGCCACAAAATATTTCAAAGTATTTCTCTTCAATATAGGTTGCGCATAGTTTGCGCGATGCCAAATCTCGAAAATCTTGAAAATCTCGTTTTCATTTGCAGAGAATATATCAAGTCTTATTGAAATATCAATTACAATGCACTGATGCAGCATAACGTAGAAGCAGGTAGAAGCTTGTTCACTTTCAATATATGGTAACAAACAATTTTCAAACTTAATTCAATTTGCACAATTTGTTTGATTGATTTTCGTTTAGAGTGATGGTGGATAGTTTCTAAAACGAGATATCTGTTTTTCTATAAAGAATTTGTTCATTGAAATTATGAGCAGAATTAAGCAAGAGGTATTTTTCTGAATATAACTCATGCATATCTCTAACGATTTATTCGCATTTCTCGAGTATTCTATTTCTCATAAATACGTGCACTCGATGTTCGAGCGATGTTGAAAAATCGATAAGTGCATTGCGTTATGTTAATTGACTGCACATAATCAACTTTACAGCAAATTATTAATAAATTACTGATAATTGCTATCGATCTCGATTCATGATGAATTCTACTCTTGATGCTTGGGAAAAATTCTTCGAATTATTTAGTCAGAAAAACAGCAAATAGATGAACGAGATTTGTTGAGAAGTGTTAATCAGAAATTATCATGTAATTGTTAAAAAATATTTAAAATACCATCCCATAATTCTCATAAATTTAAATTCATATTTCCCATACAAAAAATAAGATTGGTGGGAAAGATATATATTGTCTGGATCGCAAATTAGTTGAATGATTTTTGCGAATTTCACGAGTTTTGCTATAAATTTGTGCAAAAAGTGCTAATTTGCTAAAATATCCAATTCACTTGCTCAGCCAGCAAATCACAGAATGAGTAAATAACTAAATAATTGAAATAGCTCATGAAATTACTAAATAAGCTCAATATAAGTGCTGGAGTCTCCAAATGAGGCATATCGCATGCAAATGAGCTAGGAAGCAGTTTTTTCTATTGTTTTTTACACAATTGGCAATTGCAGTATAAAAATGCAAATTGTTCAATTTTACAGCTATAAATAGATATTAGAGTGACCGTGAAAATTTGTGCAGCTACCACCATACAAAACAATCAGGTGACTCAGGGCTCATAATTAAAATTTGAAATGGTCTATGAATTTTTATGCCTGATTCTCTGGAGACTTAGAAACTCATAAAATTACAAAACTATTGCTTTTATTATAGAATCATAGGCACAATCTGCTGACAATATGCCATAAAAACGATGTTTTAAAAATTTCCGGAAAAACGTTAAAAAATTAAATCAATCATCTAATGTTTTCACAATAAAGTAATTCATTATTCCTTAAAAAGCTTAATATACATCCAATACTAAATACGACCAAAATGAAATAATGTGCGGAACCGTCGATAAAATTCATCCATCCATAAAAATAATTACAAATCATACAAATTATAAATTAGTGCTTACTTCAAGTAAGCAGATTAACGAGTAACTTAGCGATCAAAATGCAATTAATGCAATTAATTAAAACCAGATCGATCAAGCCATAAAAAAAAACAGCTTGTTGACTTTATCAATTAATTGGGGTTTCAATTGAATAAATTTTTTTACCACAGCTCTATATATTTACACTTTTGCAACTGCCAAATCGAGTTCTAATTAATAAAAGCTAATTAAACAAATTATCCTAATTTGGATGGCAGGAGTTTTTAAAAAATTTGAAGATTGCGGATTAAACTCTACAGAAGAACTTGAAAAAATAAATTGCAATCCCTTAATTAAATGCAATTAGGGAAAATGAGAATCGCACTTTAACAATTTACTCGCATTTAACGGTTCTACTCAGTTCTACGTAAAATATACGTGAGAAAAGTCAAAGGTCTAATCAACTAATTAATCGAGTTGCATTTAATGCCATTTAATTGCAATGAATTTTTTACTGCTATTCTATCGCAATAATGATTCAAAAATGATTCAAAAAACTACCATTACATTAAAAGCTAATAAAACACACTGCGGCACGTATTTTTAGTATATTTTAAACATTTAGTATATTATTAAATATCAAGGTTGTGCAAATCGCCTCAGCAATTTTCCACACATTTTGTTTGTATCAAATTAGTGGAATTAATGCACTCGATTAGAATAACTTTTAACTGGCTATGCCAGGTGTATTCAGTTGATCAAATTATTTTAGATTAGATCTGTTGAGTCAGTAGGCTGTGGCTAACTGGAAATGTGACGTGCCTTTTTATGCATCTCTAAATTGCCCGAGCATTCCATCAAATATCATAGCTTCAAAGGCGGAATGACTAATGAACCTTCTCATAATTTTTTATTAAAAATTTCCAAGAAACCTAAAAGGGTACGAATCCAAGTATGAAAACTATTTCCTTTGTTTGGCCGCGAATTCGTTGAAATTCTTGGGAAATTCACGGGAAAACTGAATGAAATTGAAATCATTATAACAACAAATGTACAAAAGTAAAAAAGTCATCGTAACAGATGTTCAATTAAATTTGCAATTGTTGCCAATTTTAAACTTCGGTGCTTTATAGTAGAATTCTAGCTGTTTACGTCATTTCGTTTGTACAACCACAACCAACAAGCAAATGTTTACATCCTTGCATACAAAATTTTTGCAATGATTAAAATAACTAAAACAACTGAAATATAAATAAAAGAAATAGTTTCCTTTTTTATTCTCTTTAGCTTGCATTCTAAATTACATCATTTGGTAAATGTGAACAGAATATTTCACATAAAAGAAAATGAATACTTTATGAAGAAAATAGAATCATTAAACATTTAAGAAGGATACACATTTTTCCGTCGCTTTTCTATTTCGCTTCAACCTTCCAACAATCTTCTTATTGTATTAAGAAGTATTTACATTTTACAAGATATTTTTATTTGTGTTTTGTATTTGTATTTTGTGTACGTTTTTCCATTTTTTGTGCAGTTTTAGAGTTCTTTTAATTTGTGCAAAACAAATGTGAAATTTTAATTAGCCAGCAAAAATAAATAGTAGAAAAGGAGAAACAAAGGAAAATTTGAAGCGATTAAACATTTTTTTTAACGAAATTTGTGACAAAAGAAAATGTGCATTGACATTTCGTGCATTGTATATTGCGCGGGTATTTAAAAATTTTAAAAAGCTTTACATTAAAAATATATTTTAGAATTTTTATGATTTAATGAAAATTAATTTTTCTTTCAAATAATTGGATTCACACTTTACTGACTTTACCAATTCATCAATTAAAATTATTTCATTTAAACATTTCATCAGCTTGAACTATCACATCTTATAACTTGTTGTGTAAATAATTTAATTATTTTCTATAAATAATCTTTAAGTGAATAGCAAAACTGCTGGTACATTCATTCATTGTTTAGTCCACCAAAGCGCTATATAGCATTAATAGTCTCTTTTTCAATTGCATAATTGCGCAAATAATTGCAGTTCACGAGCAAGGCATCCAAATGATGACTAGTTTGAAGCTATTCTTTCAATTATATTCATTTGCGAATATTTTTGTTGTGCACAGAAAAATGCTTTAATGCTGCAAATTGTTAAATTGTTGTGCTGTTGAGTAGCTGAGTTTAAACCTTTAAACGATTTAATTTATTAGCTCTTTTTTATGATGATGACTTTTCAGTTTTTACTCGGTTCGGTGCACACAGCAAATGCTTGCCTGCCAAACATTGAGTCACCATGAAACATCGCAAAAGTTGAATTTTGTTTGCACTTGAAAGTTGAAGCATAATTTGCATTCAAGTATGCTCACAATTTTTGTTGGTTGATTTTTATTCAAAAATTTGTTAGAAAAATCATAAAATCAAATAAATGATTTTGGCCCGGCACGCAGTGTCAAAATTAAATTACCCAAAATTGCTGCCATAAGTTTTTCGACCCGTTTCCTTTATTTGTTTTATAACAAAATTCTAAAGAAAAAATCAGAAAGATACGTCACTTCAAATATTAATTTGACAAATTCCGATTTTATAAATGTGTATGTTTGCAAAATGAAATATTTTTGATAAACTGCCATATGTGCCGCAGAAATTTTCTACTTTAATTACAGTATCAAACTTCATACTATATATTTTATTCTTTTGCATGCAAGTCGTGGCGAACCGAGCTAAATGTTCATGAAATATTCATTAAAAACGATTAAATGACAAATAAATTATTAATTAATTAAAATATTAAATGTAAAATTAAGCAATTCTGTAGTATTTTTCTTCTTTAGTGAAAAACAGCTATAAAATGATTCAGAATTGTTACTTTCGTTTTCACACAATATCCATTTTGCGCGGGAAAACAATATTGTACTAAAAATATTTGCCGTCGGACAAATCGCACCAAATTTTCAGTATCAATCTTCTTTAATGCGTAATATTCAAACCATTTTCTGATTAAATATAGGAAACATTAAATGATAATTTCTCAACAAAAATTCACAAATGCACATCCATAAATTAATCAATTTTCTGAAGACTTGAAAAAACTATGAAAAACTTACAAACGATTGTGCAAATGTATAAAAATGCATTATTTATCGCATTTAGTCATTTAATTGTTGCTATTTATTTTCAAGGGCAGTTTTATCTAACACAGCAAACTACTACATTATTTACACAATTTGCATTTATTTACAATTTGCTGGTTGGGAACATATGCTAAACTACTCATTTTGAGTAAGTTGTGAGCAAAAAATCTAATAATAATTTATAATAGCTGATTATTGAGCATTTAATGAATTCTTAATAGCATTACATAAGATTGGTTGGCCTGTAGCAATATTAAGCTTCGATCAATAAATTGATGGTGACGTGAGATGTTGGCAGCAATCACTGAGTTACTTCGATTGGCTCAGCTGACACGTTCAAGTCAGGGGAAGCTATATAAATAAATCCGACGGCTTCACTCGACCGCGGTCAAACTTCCTCATGACTTCATATTTTTTCTTGATTAAATCGCACGCGTCTCGATAAACTGTAAATTACTAGTAAAACACTTTTAAATGCTTTTAAATACTGTTTAAGTTTTTAATTCTTATTTGGTATGGCTTAAGGTCAAGTTCATGCTTGCAGTATTAAATGTTTCAATTTTTATAGGCTTATTAATTAGTAGATTATAGTTTATAAGTATAAAAGTGCTCGCTGGAAAATGATTCGTCTTCCAAAGTTCCTATGAATAAGCGTGTTATATCAGTTTAATGAGGTTTAATGAGATTCGCTTTGCCGGCTTACGGTCTAGCAATTTTGATAATTTGTAACAAATGTTCTAGAATTTATTTACATTTTTTGCTTAATTTTTTAAATGATTAGGAAATTATTAGTCACTTTAATGTTAATTTTGTTTGTTGTGCAAATATTTTAAAATTTCCAAAATTCCACAAATCCATATGACCAAACCAAAATAAAGGTTAAAACTGCAAATTATTACCTTAAAAGCACCCATAAATAACAATTAGCTTTAAATAAAGAACAATGAGATAAAATGCACCGCAAAATCTATTAAAAATTTAGCTACTTTAAATATGTTTGTTATACGTAAAATGAAAAAAGACAAATGTGGTGAACAGAAATAATAAAAAACTGACCATAATAGACCATTTATATGTTTTGACTGCATTACCAAAGCATAGATAGACCAATGCATTACAACAATTACAAAATATTTTATTTTTCGGACACAAATTTGCAATTTCAGCATATTACTCTTAAAATAAGCTATTCAGCAGTTTACACATAAATACAATTAGATTTATTGTGGGGCAAACAATATGTGATTAATTATTCAAACAATAAAGTGGAAATTAATATGTAATTGTTGGCAATAAGCTAGCAAATTTTAAAATATATGGTACACTTTGTGCTGTATTTTCTCTTAATTTAGATAAATTGCTTCAGTAAAATCACAAACGTAAATTCACAAATTCAGTAAATAGTTGTTAGAATAATTTTGCAATTTTGGTGTTGTCAGATCACACTTTGAACAAAAACAGCTTTTTTGCTATCGGACAACTCATGTCATTTTTTTACATGATATTCTCCCACTTGGTAATTTACTATATTTCACTCAATTTTACTTGATTTTACGCCGTAGTTGCTTCATTTTTGCATTCAATTGCATCTTAATTTTATGTTGTTAATGTTTGGGTTGCAGTTTTTTATTTATGTTTTAAGTAGATGCATAAATTGGCAAATGCACTAAAAAAACAGGCAAAAAGTCAATTAAATAGGATAACAAATTAGAAAAATGTCTACAAATTTTTTTAATTATGATCGAAATTCATTATTTCTATGTTAAAATGCCTCTAAAATCATGAACTTTTCATAAAAATTTAATTTCTAACAGTGCATGCATAAAAGTGTTTGCAGTAAATTGAAACGCAAGTGTCTCTTATGCAATCATCCACACTACGTTATAGCTGGCTATTAGAGCTGCCGTTTTGCATACATTTGCGAGATAGAAATAATATCTACTGCACTTATAACAAGATTGTTAAATAATAAATTCATTGAGATACGAATATTGCGATTTTTCTGTCTCTGAAAAATAAAACAAAAATGATAAGTATCCAATTTGCAAGTAAAGACACGAGTTAATATTTTATTCTTGATTTCTTGATTTGTTGGTTTGTTGATTTCTTGATTTGAAGGAGTTTATTGCAATTTTCTATTGCGATGTATCAAACAATGTGTCATTACCGTCAATTTCACATTCGTTTGTGGTTTTCGACCATTCCTCTATTCTTGATTTAAATTGAATTTTTATGACATGCCTTTGAGCCTATAAGACCTTCTTGTCGCCCGCACATGCTAAACATCAGCTTAAATTCACACATAAACTATGCAAAAGCCGCTCATCATCACCACAAAATTAGCATGAAGCGATCGCGAAATCGTTGCGGCAAACATGTGTGGCTGTCTTTCAACTAGTTTCAACATGCTTTCATTGCTTTTTTATTGTTGGAATGCTCTTCAAAGCAAAAACGGCAAAACACAAACTTCTAAGAAAATTATGACAATTTATGAGTTTATTTCAATATTGTGCGCTAAATTCCCCTTTTAGATGTTTAACTTAATTCAACTTAATTGAGTTTGTTTTGTTAAGTACTCACAATTTTAAAATTATGATTTGTACATAATCATCAAAACATACAAAAATCTTTATAGCAAATGCGGGAATGCTTGTATTTTTAATTTTATAAACTTTTATAAAAGATTACAAGAACCTTTGAAACTTTATATTAATATTATTTTTGCATCATTCAAGGATCCCCTGGATTCCCGATGTCACCACAAAGTCCATCGTGTAGCAGTGCCAATAATCCAGGATTTAATTCTCCTGGCTACCATGGAGATGTGTTTTTCCCAAGATCAAGTAATTTCAACTCACCAAGAACACCACGTGAAGAAATGACACCTCCAAGATCAGCACGCAGACAAAGCTTCTCGATGGCAAGAAGGTAATTTAATATTCTTTGAATTATCTACAATATTTATCCAACAGAAATATTATAAATGAATTATAAACTTACCATTCATATTTCATATTCAGATCTCGATTGACATCCACTGGCGAAGAAACCGAAGACGAAGATATCCAAGACGATTGTCAATTTGACATGGAACCCAACTGGTACGACCTTGACGATCACTACCGAAATCTAGCCCAACGCGAACACCTGCAAGAGTTCTCCGGCCGCATTCCAACCCAACGCAAGAAGAAAAAGGAAGCAGACACCAAATCCAAGGCCAAGGTAAGCACCCCAATTAAAATCCCAATCTACATAAAATTATAAAAACATAAACCTGCCAGTTGTGCTCTACAAATATCAAAATCACAAACAAAATAAGCAAGCATAAGGATCAGAGACATATCCCCTAATTTACGAGCTCTCATAAATTCACTCGAACAGCTCGAACTGTCAGGAACTTTTTTTGTTCAAAATAATTATTTATTGGAAATGCACTTTTTGTATAACATCATATTACCAACAATAATAGTCACATATTTATGATATACGAGCATCGAGGATACATAAATTTCTAAATTTGAGGTTGTGTTTTGTTAAGACCTTTCTCCTTGAACTATTGTGGCATTGTGCACAGTTTTTGTCAATCGAAATGAAAAGCATAGACCCTTATAATATTGCATATAGTGTTATTCAATTACAACGTTATAACAATTGAGCAACTACTTAACCTAAAGCCGTAGATAATTCCTATCTTTGCTATAGTTGTTTTGCCTGGTGAGCGCAACAGTGCCACAAAAATAATAATAGGTTCAGCAATTATTTTTTAATGCACTTGCTGGGTGCCAATAAATCAACAATTATGCCAATACTACATAAAATTATGATTTACTGATTTCGGTCTTTTTTTCTTTCCAGGAACAACAGACATTCGCTTGGCCAACTGTCGTGACCGCAGTAGTTTTGGCTGTGGGGTGTGGATTTCTCGCCCGGTAACTTTGGACTATGCTATCTTTAAAAGCTCGTAAGAAGGATTTAATTTTGCTTCTGTGTAAATTTATAATTGAAAAAAATATGCCGTGGAATTCACTGCCATATTCTATGGAGTTTCATTCAACGGGAATGTCGTTTTATGACCATTTTTTTGAAAGTTAAAAAATCTTTTTTATTTGATAAATTATGCATACATATATAATATTCATATTCTCCCTGAGAAAATCAAATTTTTAAAGAGTTTTTACAAATTTTCAAAAAATAAACCATAAATTTATATAATATATGAAATCTAATATTTTTAAGACCTTTCTAGATGTAACTTTTTTACAAGTAAATATATAATTAAAAAGTAATAATAATAATTAAAATGATTAATAATACCAAAAGCGATTTGTGATTTGAGGAGAAGGAAAAGAGAGTATAAAGAAACATAAAAAATTTTATATTGCAAAGAAAAAATAATTATATTAGCAGATAATGTGAAAATTCTATGAAGCAAAATATTAAATTTAATCGAAAATCTTGCAATATCTTATTTTTATACTTTGTATTTTGTAAACGATTTCAAAAATCGACTTTATTTTTATTAAAATAATGTACATTAAAGTATAAAAATGATTCTACAAATTTTTCGCAGATTGATCACATTCAATGTTATTACATTTCAGAGATCAGAAAGTCTTCTTGAACAAGACAAAGATAAACATAGGGCCTTTCCTTCCCTGAGAAACAATGTAATAGCAAAAATGGTGTAATGATCAATCAATTATTTCTCTTCATTCTCTTACATAAATTGATAAATTGTTTAGTTTAATTTTTAATGATTAATTAATAGCATAATTTTCAGTTTTTCCGTAGAAAACATTTTCATAAATTACTTATGCAGTAATTGTGATTTTAATTAAAATGTTTAATCTTAAGGTTTTAATCTCTTGCGTTTTTCTTTGTTTTACAATTTCATATAAGGGTAACGGATGTTTTATCATTTCAATAACAACAATCATCAATTACTTTATCATCAGTGGTTTGTGGTCAAATTGATTGCATTATCATTTTTCATCCAACTCATTTTCATTTGGGAGGTGTTTTGTATCTTCAATCACCTCCCTTCCATTTATTCGATAGATCATATATAATTTTTTAAAACTTTTTCTGTTTAATTCAAAGCCTTTCAGTTATCATTGAAAGCTCATATAAAGCGTATTGTGATTACAGATCAAATGGTTTTCCGATGAGGGCTCCACAAAAGTCCATTTAAAAATATTGGAAAACTGTTTGGAAAATTTATACAAACATAATTATAAACATGAAATTTTTTCAAAGAAAAAAGCAATTATTTTTGATGAAGAGACAGCAAATATCTTAATTTCTTTTTAAAAAAGATTGTCCAATGTGTAAATATTCGATATAAAGATAACAAAATATATGTTTAATATTGATTTTAAACAAAAACTAAATTTTATAAATTCTATAACTATGCAAAACATCGAAACAAATCAAACTAAATGGTTTGAAAATAGTTTTGGCCAAAAATTTTGATAAAAACATATAAAATATCTAAAATTAAATATAAAAAACAATGTTCACATAGAAAAAAATCTGAGTTCCAAAGATTTCTTCTAGTAAACTTTTTGCTTGAAGAGAAATTAAAAAAAAAATATTTTCCAATGATCTCATTTTTATTTAATAAAATCTAATCGTATTTTTTAATTTGGAAATTTTTTGAAGACCAGTGATCTCACAATTAATAATTGAAAGTAAAAATGTGAAGGATATCCAGAAACAAAACCAAAAAATTGCCATTAAATAATTTTCTTCTAATCAATCTCATAGCAATTTTTTCTCTGATTTCCATTGAAAGGTTAACAGAGCAATTTCAAGTGAAGCAATATCGACCAGTGACTGGAAAACGATACAGAAAGTTTTAAAATAAAAAATTCTTGTAAATAATTCGAAACTTTAAAAAAATTATGTTCATTACGATATTTCTTTTCGAAATTGTATCGGCTTCTGAGCTCAACAATCAAAAAATGAAGAATGGTGCGGTGGCTTTTGGAAGATAATCTCCTAAATCCAGCCTCTCCATCTCATTTATACATTTTGTTTGTTTTAATTAGATAATTATTTTGTTTGTTTGTTTGTTTAAAATTTAAATTAATTTAGTGAAAAAAGAAAAATTAATCAAAAGAGTTTTCAAATGATCTCTAATTTTTAACAAGAAATTTTTAAAGGAAAAATGATCGAAAACTTTTCGTTTCGGAACCAACCAACACAAGCTTTTGGCAGTTCATAAATTTACTTTTTCAAAACCATTTTTCTGATCATTTTTTGCTTTGAAGCGAATTCATTTCTTCTTTGTACATAATTGTAACCGTAGATTTTAGCATTTTAAGGCATAACTCTCACCGCATTTTTTTCTTTTTACTATAAAGTATTTTCCATGTATTTTCTTCTGTAATTTTTGAAAATGTTGAAATCAGTATAGAAAAGAATGCACTTTTAAAAAAGTTGTCAATTGAGTTTTCACGTCTCGAACTTTTGCTTCATCCTGAATTCAATTGACATTTTTCAAAAGTATCTCTACTACTATATTAAGACACGAAAATAACTTCTAACCAAGAACCCCAGTATTTGTTCATTACTTTTTATTCACAGCATTTTGTTTTATTCAGTAAAACCAACGATACAATTTTATTCATTTCGGATTTTCAAATTAACTTGTGGTGCAAGTTTGTAAAATTTTATGTAACCACATTTTTTTGTAGAGTAACTAAACAATTACCACGTACAAACGAAATTGCAAATTTAGTGAATATACATAAACACTGTAATAAATGAATAAAGGGCTGATGAGAGAGTACAATTTTCAATCAAATTTTTGAATAAAATCTATTTATAAAATTTATAATAGACATTTTTGCTATAAAATCATATGATAAAAATATATTTATACGAGCAATGATACAATTTTACAACTAAATGAATAAATAACTAAATGGATATTTTACTGGAAACAAATAATAATGTTGATGTCTAAAATATGGGAAACTACATACATTTTATAATCAGATTCAGAAATATTACTTAGCAATCCTACAAAAAAAAAATATTTCTACTTGAGGAAAATATACAACATACACTGCTTTTGAAACATTACTGCTAATGAAAATATGCAATAAAATGAACAAACTTTAACTTCAAAATATTACAAAAATACTATACTTACTTGTAATAAACTCGTAGGAAACAGAATACTGTGAGGGGACATTATTTGCCCCTCAAAAACATTTCAATTGATCTTTTATGCATTTTTCATAATTTTTGTCTATAATTTTATAATATTAAGGAATTTTAGTTGCTAAGACTTTTTTGTATTTAAATTGTAATTAGGTTAGTTAACTAGTCTTAATTGCCCTTCAAAGCCGGGAGGACTGTGATGCGAATGTTATTTTGATCTCATTTATCAATTTGTTTATAAAAAAGAATTAACTTCAATTTAATTAAAAATTACCATGTTTTCCAGAGAAAATTTTGCTAGAATCAAAAAGCTAGAACAAAACTTATCGAGTGCTAATTCATTATTTGAGAGCAACTTTTTTCAAATTTTTTAAATTTCTTATAAAATTTTTAGAAACTCATTCATTTCTTATTTTTCTGGAAGGTAATCATTCCAACAGAACAAAATTGCAATAAACTACAGTTTGTCATTTTTTGTCATGGACCAATTTTTTTAAATATTTTTCAGAAAAACAGATCGATTTAAATGAATTTCTATGAAAATTTGAAAATTTGAAAATACTGAAATTTTTAATTATTATTATTATTTAATCTTAATTAAAGAAAATTATATTTTATATTATAACTTCTTTGAATTATAAGCCTGTAGATTGCGGATGACTTTGGATTAAATATGCAAAGTTTTTCGCGAATACAGCCGAATTATATGTATGTTAATCAAAAAAATGGAAAAGTAAAAAATAAATAAAAATAAATAATTTTTAAAATTTAAATTGATTTTTTTTTTAACTTTATCTTTATATATGCTATTAATATTTTGATAAATCTGAAAAATTTTATACTTTTATAAAATTTGATCTTCATTCGAAATATGATAAAATTATTTTTTTTTATCATTCAATTAAAAAAGATCAATTCACAAAAAGTATACCAAAATGTCTTTCAAAATTGAATATTAAGGTGGTAAGAATTAAAATACATCAATGTAAATATAAGTATGATATTTTTACTGATAATTGCATTTTGAAAATCAAATTGGTGCATACATTTACACAATAAAATTATAAATTTTAATGAAAATTGAAGAAATTAATGTCAAAATCATTTTAAGAACCAAATTATATTGATAGCATTTGTAAGTTAAAATTATATAAAATAAATGTTGTTCCGTATGAAAAACTGAAAAATGTTTTAATTATTAATTTTAACTAATTATTTCTCTGCCCGCAGCTTCGACACTTCGTAAGAACTGTCAATCACTTATAAACACTGCTGAATAATTAACCAATCTGAATTTCCTCATAATTTAATTTGTTTCCAGGACTTGTGTTGCATTTCCAATAATACCTCCACAAAAATTACCGAGAATCCAATTAGGTACCATTTTTCGTCAAAATAAATACTAAAGTGTTTCCCAAGTATTGTCAGCAATTAAATCTTATTAAAATTGCCACAATGTAAGGTAAGTGAAGATTTAATTTTCCAGCACTTCATCCACAAATCAACTGTTTTTGCTACTTGCAACGCAATTTTAAACAGTTCACAGCTATTCCTTTGTACTCCAAGTTTAATGTCATTTCGTCGTTCTGGAAAATCAAAAAAATCACGTTGCAACGTTTCAAATGTTTTAAATGCATCGAATATGCAATGTGTGTGTTGTTGTAATTTATCAGCTGTAAATGGCAAACAGCAGCACAAAAAAGTTTAATTTGTCACTCAAATCAGTCAAAACAAGGAAATCGACATCAAGCATTTTATAAGTGAGAAATTGAATTCTTAAAAAAGATATGATACGTTAGATTATGTTTCAGCAAAAAAGGAGCTTGTAAATTATAGTTCATAAATAATTATGGATTTAAAATGCCTCATCAGAGATTGATCATATGGTTATTAAAAACTTTGTAATGTGTATGTTCCATATACTTTTGAGGCAACACTAACGAACCCATAATTGTGGGAACTCCATATGTGAAGCAAACAGCAATTTATTGTGAGTTAATTGGATTCTTGAAGTGACGACACCAATCAGACGTTTAGAGACGATTTTCTTAAAACTAATCATTAATAGCACTTTTTACAACTGCCTGGAATGAACGAATTCCTCTGATCCAAATTTGGAATACTTCTAGAATTCATTCATGAATACAATCAACACATTCATCTCAGTCAATGTGATCAGTCACAGATCAGGCTATTCCGCACACAATTCAATTACAAATTTGATGACGTGTCAAATTTCAGTTTCATTCATTAAAATGATTATTCGCTGTTAATTGGATGTTTACGTACTATATAAATAGAAATGTGATCTATTTATGGTCAGCGAAAAATTCTTTTTAATTATGGAAGAGCACGTACTTTGAACCTCATGCAAAGATTGTGGCTCAAAGTTCTAAAGTGAATGATTTTATGAGTAGTACAATTAGAAATTCAATTTTGCTTGGTAATTAGAACGTAATTTAAATATAGTTTTATCTGGTTTAATGTTTCATTTGTATTGTTTTACAATTACTTTGATGGCGTAGAATTACGTCTTTTATTATTAATTTTTTTTTTGGGTCAGTTGATTATATTTTATTTTTTTTTATCATGCCATGTAAAATTGTTTCTTTTTTATACATATCTTTTGGTTTCAGAATTAGTATATATTTCACTAAATTCTCCATCCCCTTCAAGAAAACCTTCAATATATCATACTCTAAATGTATAGCAATATTCTGAACAATTTGCAATTTATCGTCTTTTATGATGCTCGTCAAATTTGGAGAATATTCATCAATAATGATAATAATAATTCTCCTGAAGAGCTATGATCATTTCTCTATTCTTTTATCGCTTGTAAATGCTCCGTCTATTCATAAGAAATAGATTGGACATACAACATGCACTATAATAGACGTAAATACTCATTACTGACGAAAGACATATGTTTCTATGATATGATATATAAGATTTTTGATTTCATACATCTATTATTTTGGTATTTATTTGTAGGACAAACTATTCCCACATATTTTGCGATTTATTAAATTCCGCACCAACAATCATTGAATCCGTTTATTAAACATTTCTTTTCGATTCTAATGAGACGTGAAATATTTAATTCTGTATTCAGTTTTTAATCAAAAGGACTTTTATTGTTGTCTTATCTATTTAAGTCTCATTTATCTTGCCTTTAGGGTGTGGACATCTTCTTAAACATCAAGGGTTGAGCGCATCAAGTGCATCGAAGTGCCACAAATTCAGCAAAATCACAAATCCAAACAAAAACTTATTAATAAATAAATGTAAATGGTTAATTACTGGATTACTTTTGGGTAAAATTCATTATCCCAATAAACAGCCCTTGACACTCCCTAGTCATTGCACCATCACGCCATACACTTCAATATCAAAATAATTGCGTTAAATTGCTATAATCTTAATACCCGGACACAAAAAATAAGCAAAATGACAGAATGACTGAAAATACAAAAATGATGAAATGGAAAACAAAAAACCTCAAACATCGATGACAATTATTTATTTATTAAACATAAAATACAGCATTTCCCTTTCTCCTGCAACCCCCTCTAGAAAAATACCAGGCCGATTCAGAGGATTCACTTTCATGTCGCCTTATTAATTGTGGATTAAAAATATACACACACTTTTAGTATGACAAATATTCTGCCATTGTTGTTCTGTTGAGCTACTTTTTATTAATTTATGATTTCTACTAGAGAAGACGTGTTGAAATATTTTCAAGTACAGATTCGATGATTAAAATTTATAACGCAATTTTTACTGTCAAAGCTGTTCAAACAAATTTTAACGTTTTAATTCTTTCCGTCTATTGTAAGCAACTTCTTTACATCAAAAAACATGCAAAACCATGCCCATTAAAGTATTTGATGCACAATTCGATAAAGCCAAAATCCTGAATATTATTTATTTTTGTAAGGTATTAAACATTATTGGATAATTTTTACTTTTTAATCACACTTTGCGTGGCTTAATATGCACCACTGTATTTTGTTTTATTTGGGTTACCATTTAGAAACAAAATAAAACGCTTTGAAAGTTCTACAGCTGTAAAAATATCCTTTTTGATGCGGCAAGGAAAAATATTAGCAATCCTTAAAACCACAAATTATGTCATTTTTTAGCTAAGCTTAACTTCTGTTTAGAAAGGGTACTCTAAATCTGGGGTGGCCAAATATTTCATAGTTATAATTGTTTTAAATATCTATATTAGCCGAATATTAGCAGTTTATATCCGCTTTAATTCGGCTTTAATGCAAAAAAATTTCAAAAAGATACAGTTCGGCCACTCTTTTTTTTATTCTTTCATCTTTTATCGACAATCTGAACTAGCTTGTTATGCTTCAAACAAAATTTTATTATGATTAAGATTTAACAACACCTGTTTGCAGTTTTCAGAATTATCTGTTTAATAATAACCAATTCAGTCTATTACACACATTTCAAAAATTTTATTTTTAATCTAATAAAATATCAAATTGTTATTGTTCCACATTTTATTAATTTATTACATAATTGAATAATCATGTTTCATAATAATTAAATGGACAATTTCTATTAAATATCAAAATAACAATTTTATCTGTTTTCATGTTTTATGAACGAAATAAAGGATAATTCAATTTAATTTGGTTTAATTATATTACCTTTATATGGTACGAAGCTTTAAAATATGGAAGAAATATCGAAAATATTTATGGTTATTGCGCCATGCAACCGAGAAAGAGGGTGAAATATGATTACGTCTTTTTATTTATTATATGGTACTAATAACAGCGATATTGGAAGATAATAATTCAATATCCTCCTAAATAAAAATAGCAGCTAATTGTGGGAAACGCAGTTTTTTAAAAAAGGAACAATCCACCAACTCACCTCGAATTTAAAACCGAAATTGCTCTTTTTGCCAATTATTTGCATATTAAACTAGCTCATATCTGCAATTCAAAAGCACAGTCACGTGACTTGAAGTAATCAGTAATGTGATATTGGATCATATAACAAATAGCAATAAATTTATTGTTAATATCTCACTAATAATGGGAACAATACTGGAAAAATCTCTTAATAGACTGGGCTGAAATTTTATTACACAATGCAATTACGCCTCGCGCGCGAAGGATAATAACATAATAAAACATCAAAGGCAGTAAAAATTTATTGATTTATTGTCCTTTCAGGGAATAGAATGATGTCTTAAGATTAGTGAAATTTGTGGGAGATTATTTACAGCCACGACCACATTTGATGAAAAAATATATTAAATTATGAAACCAAAATTTAATTACCCCCCCTGAAACTTAGGCAATCCGCTTTACTTCATTTTATATTTATTTCACGTATTAATTTATATTAAATTTATGTTAATTCGATTATTTACAAAAGTGGTAACTACACAATAAATTAATTTAATATCAACTATAAATAGTACGTATATCTAGTATCTATTTTTCTGTCCCGTCTGCTCGTTTACGACATATTCAATTTGACCCGTGTTTCCAGTAACGTAAACTAAATGGCTATTTGAATCTTGGCTTGGCTTCTTAGTATTATAGTTTGAACTGCTCGTTCCAGTATATCGGTTTGGAGTATAACTTTGCTGAGTTTGTTGCGTTTGATAGCTTGGTCGATTAGAGTTGTAATTTGAATTATAATTTTGGTTTAAGTTTGGATTTTGATATCCTTGATATGACTGAGTATTTTGATTATTTATAGGTTTTTGGTTTCCTGTAAGAATTCTTGCCAAACGAATTGCAGTCATAAGATTACTAAGTTGCTTTAATTGATCAATCTGATCGATTTGTTTCTGTTTGTTTAAGTCTTTATGGAACTCGTCGCTATCAAATCTCAAATTTCCTGTTCCTGTTCGATCATCGAATATTTCTTTCAGTTTCTTCGCTACATCGGATGGTGATATGATATTTTCTTTGTTATACTGAACTTTAAATTTGTCTTCTTGAGGAAGATTTTCTGGGAAAGCTAAAGATGCTGGAACTACCCTATGCTCTTTCTCAAGATGTGCAGATGGAAATGCAAGAGAAGATTTAGATGGAACACTTATCAGGCTAGCATCATTTCTTGTTTCTTTTGGAAATGCTAATGAGGATTTTTCAGCATCTTTATTTATATCCTGTTTTGGAAATTTAAACGGTTGGTCAATCCCTTGTTCTACTTTGGGAGATTGATCAATAAATTTTGGCGCTCTGATTAGAATTTGATGAGGAAAGAATTTATTTTCTGCTACAATGTCTTCCTTCAGATTAATAATTCTTGCTTGAATTCCTTCATCTTTGGTTTGAGTTTCAGTATCAATACTTCTTTTGCTTATCTTTTTCGACGAGCTCCTTGAAAAACGATTCCCTACAATTCCAGTCAATAAATTACTCACAATATCAGTAAAAGAATTTGTACTGGCTGGGCTATTTTGGTTTTGACTATTTGAGCCAAAGTTTTGAGTATTTGATGCATAACTTGGGAAATTGGTTGGGGGTCTCTGTGTGGTTTGAGCAGTTCCACCTCCAAACAAACTTGTTAGACCTCCTAAGTTTCCTAAGTTTCCTAAAGTTGATGCAAGTCCTCCAAGATTGCCAAGCTGACTCAAATTTATTCCATTTCCACCTTGATTAATAGCACCTGCTAACGCTTGAAGTGCTAACAAATTTAATCCCTGATTTGATTCTCCTCCAGCATCTTGTGGATTATTTTGCTGAATGTTTTGCTGTTGGTTGTATTGACCTTGTTGATATTGTCCTTGTTGATATTGGCCTCCTTGTCCTTGTTGAGCATAGTTTTCATCTCCAAAGCCAGAGCCTCCATTAAAAAATCTAAAAAAGCCACCTCTATGGTTGTTCAAATAGTATAGGACTTCTTCTTCATTTTTTGGGCAGCGAGGGAACGCTAAAATAGTTTTAAGACTTATTAATTGATCACACCTTAAATGGCTTCAAATTCATAAAAATGTCTGCAGACAAAATTATTTGATAATTATCCTTAATATAATTAATCTTTACCCGAATCACATCCACTTTCTCCACCACTCAGCCCCAACAATGCCGCTCTACCAAAATTCATCAACGGATTGCCAGAAGGCAATGCAGAAATTAGTCTAAAATTAAAAGCAAAAGTGTTACTTAACCATTTTACATTTTTTACGTTAATAATTTGCGCCTACGCTGAAATAGCTGGAATACTTGGCAGCTGACTTTGTCTGCAAAAAAGAAAACACGGAAAATATATTAAAAACAATTTTCTACGATATATTAACAAATGACATGAAAGCAGAAATTAATATTACCGACGTGGATTGCCAATCATTTGACACACCAGCTTCGGAACGCACTGAAGCTCATCATTCTCCGAAATATCCTCAATCGCTTTGCTGAATTGACCACCAATATTCCCCACACTTGTGTCTCTCAAATTGTTGAGTATGCTGGAAAATCCCCCGCTGAGGCCACCCAAAGCTGATTGACCAGTTGATGGTCGAGTTGGTCGATAGTTGCCAAATCGATTGGCGTAGTTTTGCGGGTAATAAGGATTGGCACTCGATTGTGGTTGCTGGTAATATTGATAAGGTTGTTGTTGTGGGTAAGAAGATTGATATTGGAAATTTGATGCTTGAGGATAAGTTGACGATGGTGAAGTAAATCCTGGGTAGCTGGGGTAAGAGGGACGATTATTTACTCCTTGATAGTTGGCTTGATAACTGGCCAATTGTTGAGGTGAATAAATTCCAGTTTGCTGACCCGGATATGACTGTGGATATTTTGTTGGATTGTAGTAATTTGAATAATTAGGATTTCCATTTGATGGCTTCTTAGTGTATTGATAGTTATTGGCATAGTTTTGGTAGAATGGTGACATAGGATTACTTTGCTTCTTTGGCCTCTTTCTTTTAATATCAGATGGATTAGCTTGAGAAGGATAGTAATCTATTTCGTTTTGATAAGGATTCGCGCCAGCAGAAGTGAATAGCGGGAAGCTATCACTTGTCGTTTGTGGCAAATCATCAGGAGTATAATACTGTTGCTTTCGGGAAGCTTCTGGAACATCGTTGTTTTGATTTATTGAGCCAGGATCAACATACTGTACTCCATGTAAACCAGAGTATCTATCATCTTGCTCGTCTTTAGTCGGAAAGAAACTGGATGGTGATTGTCTACAAATGGTTATTGTTATATTTTAATATACTTTAAAGAAATTTATTTTGAACATTAAATTTATTTACCAAAATTTGAAATCTTAAAGCTACATTAAACCTACGTCATAAGGACTATATAAATAATAATCATATCAAAATCAATCACCTGTCTATAGCTTCACCACTATCACCAAACTTGACTGTTTGCACCAGCCACAAATCACAGATGCAGCAAGCCAAAATCACACGCATGAGCATTTTAAATTACTAATTAAATATTTCTATCACAAAACTCTTTAAAAAATATTTAAGACTACAGAGCGCGATGCTTCGCTTTCAATTAACCGACTACTAATGAAAGTCGATACCGAAAAGACTATTTTCGAAAAAAAAATAAATATTGCTTAAAGTTGATATTTTCGTTTTGTATATTAACAATATTGTAAACACAAATAAATGGAGAAAGTGTGCTTAACGATATCATACTATGCACCGAGGTTGTTGGCGTATACTGGAAAGCATCGAATGAATCAGAATTTTATACAAAGCTTTGCTAAGATTGGAACGGTTTCACAACAAGATGGAAAATCCAAGAAAACTTACATGTTGCAAGATTCAAAATAAATCCAGTGGTGAACAAATTTTGTGGTTTTAAATTATTTAGTTAAAGATGTTATAGTAAATAAATTAGTTTTTAACTTTGATTGAAATTCGTTCAACAGGAGATTTTTGAAATAAAAATTTAGTATTTGAAATTACAATAAAAGTTTAGCCATTCCTGCGTATTACTCAAACTGGATTTTTATTCATGCATACCAGTTTACATTTGTGGAAAATCCCTAGAAATTATTACATAACATATTGGCAATAAAATAAGAGGTCAACGATATACCACATTTTACCAAAAACTTAAACAAACTTACCTAATCAAGCGAAATCTTCGATCAACAGCAAAACTTGCATCCAAAGTCGTATTTTGAATAATTTTCGCGAAATTTCCTAATCCCCACAAATTTATTCAATTTCAATATTTCGATGAAATAATAATTTTGAGTTTGTATCGAGCAAAAAAGCTGTGGGTGATGTGGAGAAAGTTTCAGTATTTTGATGTTTTAATGATTTTAAACAATTAAACTTACTGTTGACGAACACAACTATGACTTCATTCTACGTATAACCATATGGATGATTGCGAACAATTTACTTTGTTTGTTTAGTTAATATTTTGAAAATGTTATGATTTTTACGGTTGAAGAGTTTTTGAGAGGAGAAAATTGATTTATGGCTGATAACAAAGTTAATTTTTTCGATGGTATCATAATTTATAGATATTTTTATATTTCACAACGAATTTTTCAATCCAGATTAATGTTCTCCAACAAGATCGGTTTTATTTTTGGGCCCAACTTTCATGCAAAACCCAACAATTTTATTGTTTGAAACCAAATCCCAAATTAGCTGTCTTAAAACAATAAAAAAGCAAACATGGTCGAGAAATTAATAAAGCAGTTTCCAGACACTACCAGCTGTCCATTTGGCAGTCGTCATGTCTTTTTCAAAAAATTCAACAAAAAATACAATAAGACACACAAAAAGTCTGCGTAATTGATCACTTTCATTTTCATACAATAAAAACCACAGTAGAGGCAAAAAGTATTGAATAATTTAAAGTGATTTTTAAATGTTAACATTTGTTTCAACGGTTATAAAATGCAAACACTATACATCATTTTGCACAGAAAAACTTACAACAAAACACTCCAAAAAACAACAAACAATTTTTTTTCTCTAAACTTTAATATTTGCTTAACTCACTTAAACATAAGGAAAATATTTACAGTATGGAACACCTAAATTTACCGTCTACAAATCTATAAAACATATAATTTATAATTTATTTGCATTCAAATTATCGAACAATTGCAGCAATTATTTGGATTTACATGCATTATAGTTTAGGTTTCAATTTTGCTCGAATTAATTGAGAGGAAAACTGAAAATTGATATGAAACTATAGCGAATAACAATGCATTGAAAACAATGAGATTCTTGAACATGACTTGAGAGTCAGTTGATTTTAATGACAAATAATTTGGTTTGTAATCCAAGCTCTGGAAACAATTTACAAGCCCACGGCAGGCTCAATTGAGTTTTCCTTATCATCAATCAATATTTATGTTATATTTTTATTTATTTTGCTAAGTTGAGAACACTCTTCTTTTGATCGAATTGATTAATAAAATTTGGAAAAACTGACTAGTTTCTTTAAGAAAAGTGTTAATGAATTAAACCGAATAGTACAAGTAAAACCAATTACAACTGTCAACTTTAGTAATTTGTAGAGTATGGAATTTGTTATGATTGCGGTATGTTGAAGCAATTCATCCTTCACATTCTATACTCCTTACCAAAAACTCTCTTAAAACTGAGATTATCAATAATAATAAATCAACAAATTATATTCTATCCGTAGTCTCTTCAGCATCATTGCACGGTAGTCTCTTTGCAAGCTGCTTGCATAATGATACATTCCTAATGACATCACCTAAAAACACCGACAGTAAATAGTTCTGCTTCATGCCAGTGGTTTGCACTTTGTAATGCCTAAAATAAGACAGATCAAACATCATTATCATTAACTACTGTATATAATATTATAATAATGCGACAAACTAGCTAAACAAGTCTGTGAAAAGTTTATTTTAGAAAGGAACTGCATATGAAAGGTATATCAGTATAATATATAAACGAACGAAGAAATCACAAGTTTAATCTTGAAAATCACACTAGCATAATAGTAAAATTTACGGTCAAATTATACAGATATTAGTACTAAAGTTTCATCTTTCTAATTCAGTTCCTTTAGAAAAGTATGTTAGTATGTAAGTTGGTAAGTTTTCATCCATGTCATTTTTTAATGCATCATTTCAGACAAACTCATATCCACTTGAACAGTTGAAATATTATGCAACTGACGACCATTAATAAGATAAATAGTAATATTTTCATGTTAAGCAAATACGTAATTATAAGCACATTGTTTCGTATACATGTTCAACAGTTTTTTATTTGTATGTACCTCTCTCAATGATTCATGTGCGCATAAAAAGAGTATTTTAAGTATTTTGAAAAAACTACGGAGGAAATGAGGAAATGTATCATAGCAAGTAACTCACCTTCTTCGGAGAACTCATAGCGGTTCATTTTGTTCAACTTGGTAAATTAAAATACTTCTCTCAACGCTTGTTTTATTATGCAATGAAAATTACAAATTACAAAATAACAATTTTCATAGAATTATATAAAACAGTGTTAAAGTAATTCACTTAGATACTTGATGTAATTATCGTAATAATGAATTTGTTTAATGAAACATAATAATTTCATTTATGGAAACATTTTTATTACGTTTTAGTTGGAATTGTGCATCTTCAGTAATAACAATGCGAAGTAATTTGTATTCATTTAACAGTTTTCAATTTAAGGTCTGAATAACCGTATCTTAAAAGACAATTGAAATTATTTTTGCAGAATACTTTTTTTAATGTTCATTTTAATTCCTACAAGAATTGCAATTCAGAGCGATATTAAAGTTTATACTTATTTCTTTACACAAAGCCTCGCTATCTTAAAATCATTAATATAAGCTTTCATGATAATGTGCTAAGCTAAAAATAAGCTACGTTATATAGATTTCAAATCAGACATTGAATATTAATTTCAACAATTGATTAAACTTTGCTTTTCAAATTTGGAAAAATAATTTCACTGAGTTGAAAAATTTCAATGGAATTCCAACGAAGTCTTTTGACCCCGAAATCACAACATTATCTTCATTTCAATGATTAACGAGATTCACTTACATTAATGGATTGTTTCTTCGTAAAATTTCGTACAATTTTAGAGCTTAAACGATGACAAATAACCATTTGAATTGTTTTCCTTATTATCATATTGTTTGCAAAATTTTCCAAGAAATAAATCGCTTAAAAGTCTAACTCACTGTGTTTATTCGAGTCGCTGCACATTTTGAAACAAAAACAGCTGAAAACTCGGAAAACTTTTAAAAACAAAAAAATCACAACAAATGGATAATTTATTACAGTTTCTTGTGCAATTCATCTAAATTTGTGGAAAACATAAAAGCTCCACTGAATTTACTGATTTTGTAATAAGTTATAATGTCTCTTTAAACGGTTTTTCAGGAAAAGACGTGTCTTTTCACTTAATGAGTTAATGATCGATTTATTGAAACGATTGAAAAAACGTTACTTAAAATCGCAACTTCAAAAATAACATTCTCAATTATATTTTAGTTTAATACGAGGTTCATTAGATTTTTTCTTTGCTCAAGGTTAAACAAATACAATGCATCAATTGCTCATGAAATTTAAATTAGGATAGTTAGCATGTCTGACCGTCTTTTCATCACTCATCAAAATTACGAAAAACTCGTCCATCCAACTTAAACCTCTTCAAAGCCCCATTAAATAAAAAATTCAAGTTGTCTGAGGTTAGTGCCATGTCTTCTTCTTTCAGTCAGTGTGCTATGTTTTTATTATTCATTTGCTTTGGTGCTCTTTCTCAACAGCGAGCCGCAAGGTAAGCATGGCATGGAAAGTAGAAAATCTCAAGGTATTTTGCGCGTCGGCATGGTTTACAAAAAAAATTGTGAGTGGACAAAAGTCGGGTAAGAGCACAAAAAGCGAAAGTGAAATTATGTCACCGATACCAATAGATGGCCAAACCATCAAAATCGATTATTACCTCAGGATGTCTGTCCAATCAGGTTGATCACCAGTTTTGGCAATTCTGGTTGCATGGATTTTGCACGGCTCCTCCAATATGCATGCCTTAGGTCCTAGCTCTTTTATGATCTGACGTTCAGCTATCGATAGATTGATAGCTGTCTCAGAATACTCTGACTCGTGATCATCGGTAGATCGTCTTCTGCGCCCGTAAGTCTCTAAAAATAAAATATTTATCAGTTATAATGTAAACTAATTCGGATCATCAGCTTAAAGAATAGTAAATTGCTCTCTATTGATTAATCAGGAAATCTTAAATAATTCTTCAACAATTTCACGAAGATCATGCTATTGAGTCTCATAATGCAAAGCTATTAGTTGGAAAAGCACACGATTTACTATTTTTTGTGTAAGCAAATAATTTTGGGTCGAGGTCCAAAGCGTAGATTTTGTCCAATTTGTGCTTCATTGTAAAAAGAGCCAATAATGGTTTTAATTGACTCAATTTGCCATAAAGTAATTTCGACCATTATTTAATACTTTATTCCGGTATTTCTGCATTATATCGGCACAAAGTGTTGTTAATTGTGCTTTTAATAAAACCAAAGTAAATTATGACCGGTTTTTAGATTCAGCAATTTTGTCGATTAAAGTGTATTAATAGACTTTTTAATGTGAACAATCTACAAAGTGTAAATAAATCATAAAAATAGAATTACGCAATTTGTCGCAATGGCTTGCATTTTCTGGAACTAATATAATAAATTTCTTAATTTCTATTTTGTTGTAATTTTGTAGCAATCATATAAATATTTACTAAAAGTTTTGAATTTTGCTTGATACATGTTGGAGTAAGAATAACTGAAATAGCTAAAATACATATTTAAATTTGACATAATATGGTGAATTATTAGATAGATTACCGCTTTACAGTTTACTGTTTTGTTTTCTCCAGTACTCAACAAAATAGTAAACTATTCGTTTTCAAAGGATTTATTAAACATTCACACATTACACTTAAGTACTTAATGAAAACATTTTCAAACTATGTTTTCTTTTAACTCTAACTGCTTCCAATTAAGCAAAGCCCAATTTATTATCACAATTTCCTCTCAAGCAGGAACAACAACTTTACATGGCAATTAAAGTAGTGATTACAATTTACAATATTAACAATATCACATTAATTCAACTTATGTCGACATTGCGTATTCAAATATGTAGCTTGTTCAGGTAATGATACCGAACACATAGTGATATAATTTGGATATAATTCGGATACAATTTTTAAGAAAATCTTGGTCGGTATGCGTTTTACTTTAAATTATTTTCCTTTCTTATTTCTTTTTCGGCTTTTGAAAAACCCAAATTATGTGCTTTTGTCTTTCTATAAGCCAGAAATTAATATACAATCACTCTCACTTTTCACATACAAGATTCAATTAATTTGAGAATTACGTATAAAATTCATATTTAATTACATTATAAGTAGTTAAAAATTAAAGACTTTAAATCTGATTTAATGTTTCTTGCCAATTTATTTGCAATTTCTAACGATTGGCAATTTCTAACAATTAATTCAAGTGAACGCATTTTAATTAGAATCACTTTGAATAGAGTTTAATTGGAAAATGTCGGTAAAACCTCAGTATTTAGATTCAGTACAATATTTCAGTATATATCATGTGTAAAATACAATTTTGATTTCATATTCGACCAACCAATACCATAATTACTCCGATTTCAAACATTCTTATTAAATTCCGGTAGAAACTCTTGGCAATTATCCCTTAAGCAATTAAAATGGACATATATCAAAGTTTCAATGATTTAACGCAAAACCACAACTCAAATGCTGATAACATTTCTGCCAATAATTATTGCAAAATTAATTGACCCATTTTCGCTTCACAGACTCCCCAAATTACTAAATTTAGATTATCTAGCATCTCCTCCACAGATCGCATAAATACCTTATGAAACTGAATCTGATAAATTAAAAGAGTGTATTTGAATTTACATTATGATGCAATAATTATCTTTAATTATTATTTTGACTCTGTAATATGATGCTTGCTTTTGTAATTTTGTTTTGTTGAATTCAATGTCATATTGAAAAAGCAAAAAGTATAATCAGTAACTTATTTCATAACCTTGGATCATGTTGGACATCTTTATAAGCCACCTTTAATAGAACTAAAGCCATTAAGTACTTACAATTAAATGAGGTATAAAAATGTTTTTTTTCATCCAGATTTTTATTCTCTAATCATTATGGGGGCATAACTACATAATTATTACTTGTTTATTATAGCATTAAGATTGTGTACTTCTGATTGCGTATTTCTGATTGCGTCTGATTTTATTTACTCTCGTATTTTGCGTAACTTTAAACAATTTTGATTTGTTGTACGTGAGTTTTTGAATTTATTCAGTGAAGATGCTGTAACTATAGTTGACCATCAAAAAGTGTTATCTCTGTGAAATATTGAAAAACTGACCGCGTCGACAGCCAGCGAGCCAAATATTTGTAGTTTCAGTTTCTTCACTGATAAATTTTCTGACTTTAAACTATTTGAACATGTGAGAACGTGAGATATATATGGATTTTTATACTGGTGTATACAATTAATTATTGTGTCAATTTTATAATCGGTGAATTAACATAATTGTTAAATCAAATAAATTTAGTTATTTCGTGTCACACTTATCAGAGAAACTCAACGAATTTATACCAATTTCATGTGAACATTTAATTATCGTTGAAAACGCACAATTCACGAATTTGTTCAAAAAAACTAAACTATTAATAAATTGTTGTACAAGCAGAAATTACAATATAATTGAAAATGATATTTAATTGAATTTTATAACAAAATTTTATAACTTTCACCGTGTATTTCACAAATATCGTGAAATTCAAAAACTGCAAAAATCCATGAATTCTTCTTATTATGCAATTTTTGAATTTTGCATATATTTTGCAATGAATTGGTTGTATCTTTTATAAATTTAACATTTTAATGTGCACGTATCTTTGAGTCTTTCAGGTTTTCAGCAAATTGATGGATAGTTTACGATTGCTGTTATGCAATTTTTTTGTGAATATCTTTTATTACTTTGAAGATGAATAGCTTTTGAATTAATTTATCCATAGACAAATGAATTAAGGAGCTCCTGATTGATTTGAGTTTTCACAATCTTTAGGCATGCTTAGTTAAATTTTTATTGGCTTTAGCGGTTTCCTCAAGAACAAAGCTTTTTTTTTGTTTTCAGTCTTTCTTGGAGAGATACTTAAAAGTTGCTCAAATATTTGCAAATTTGAGGTATTTAATAGAAACTTGCAAAACTGGCTGGTTTTGGTTTACCAAGGAATTTAAAATGTTTTATGGTTTTTCTTTGGATTTTGCTACAATATTTTTATAATTTTTTTTAACCATTTAAATAAATTAAACCGCAGAATGCATATGCTGATTTGATCTTTTATAAGATTGCCTAATATGGTTCAGATTGAGAAAAAATTCGATTAATTTATTCCATTTCTACACATATCAATAAACAATATGAACCCTTCATATTAAATTTATTCAAATCATTTAGGTATTTCAAATTAACATACAAATATGTTTTTTGGTCTTTGAAGGTATTTTATTTGAGAGACCTTGAACTTTTTCTTGTTTGAGCAAAAAAGTTTCAAATTTATTTAAGCTTTTACTTTCAGTTTGAATATTTTTGCAAAATAAAATTTGAAATGGATTGATCATTTAATGTCAACTTACTTGGACTCAACGAGTATCCCAGCTTCTTGAAAAAGTTTGTCAGTCTAACAGACAGCACAATGATCGGGAAACCAATTAATTGTACTGGCAGTTCAAAGGAAGGATTTTGTTGGGCACTTGTACCAGGTGCATCCATTAATCCAATTAGGAATACCACAAGCACATAATTTAAACAGCAGTACGGGAGCACAAACTTTTGGAAATTCATCTTTTCACTTTCTTTATGGTCTTGTTTAATATTTTATATATTGACCTTCAACTTTTTTCAATCCAAACTTATTTCCTTTTTCGATCTTTTCACCAAAAAATTCCACAATCAATATCACTTTTGTTTTTCTCAAAACTATTTAAATAGTTTAAATGAATTGTTTTTAATTGAACAACCACGATTTAACCTAATAACACGATAATTATTTCTACAGCTAACCACGGAGCACGAGCAGTTCACTAGCGCATGCTTAGCAATCAAGTGTTGAGCGATCGACTGAAAATGCTGAAGAAAATTGTTTCCACAAATATTCACCAAACCGACGAGATTTTCGCAATCTTGGCCGAATACCTGCCCTGTGAGTTTGTGAGTTGAACACTGTTTGAAGCGGTTGAAGAAAAAAATCAAACTGACTCGGTAGTAAACTGAAAATTCACATTCGAGCCGAAAAGTGCCAAAAACCGAAATAAAACAAAAAGCATCAAAATTAGTGCTATGAATACATGTTAAAATGCACTCCACTTCAACTACTTATTAATACATGCTAAACTGAATGAATAAGTAAGTATGAGCTGTTGTTGCAATATTGTTGGAATATTATTAAGGCCCGACTGGATTATGGAATTGAAATTAAAACTAGATTTGGAACTAAACCAAACGCTTCGCTCTCTGATATTACTCAAATAATATGTTTATTGCAGTAAGCCAGTAACTTTGTACGTAGCAAAAAGAGCAAGTGAAAGTAAAATTACTTAATACTTTGCAAGTTAAGAAGTACATAAACTGCGATTGAAATTAGACTGAGCCTTTGGAGAGCAGAAAAAATCAAGTGATTTTTTTAATCAAACTTAACTTTTAGAATTTTGCAATGTTCTAAAAAATCTTATATATGTTTTTGTTTTATAAATCATAAACACAGTTTTAAGTACCAAGTCGTCTTAGGTCTCTCTCTTCAAGTCATAAATGAAAAATCCACTCCTGAACCCTCGCGACATTAATTTCCCTTTCTTTTGTGTAAATTTTTTGTGTAGTTTCGTTTATTTCATGAAATTCGTAGTCGACAAGACTGTACATCTGATCAACATACTTTTACTGCACTGTCATTCTTTATAACACATTTACTTCTTCGCGCAGAGTCTTATTATGCAATAGATTTCTTAAAATGGCAATGTGCAAGTTTCCTTTCCTTGATGAAATAAATTATTTATTTATCCAATTAATAAAGCGCGGCATGGGCTGCAGTGAATTTTTATGAAGGGAACTATTTATATGCAATTGTCAAATTAAAATTTTTTTACTTCAATTATTTTCTCTAGTTGTAATAGTTTGTGGTTACGGTACTGCTTAAATTGTAAACAATTGTGAAATGACGCGTAATTATTCGTGAATACTTTTGAAGATCATTTGTTCGATGTTAAGAACCCAACAATCTTAAAAATCTCAATAGTATCCTGTGATTCAATAAATGGTTCCATGTCTGTTATGACCAATGCTCTAGTTGGCCATATTATATCACACAAACTAAAAAAAAAGGATAATTTCGATCATGTCCAGCCCCTCATTGAAATCTTTTACCGCGTGCGTTAATTCCGCTGCTATTTTCAGTATAAATTACCATGCAAGAAAGAAAAATCTTAATAAAGCCAACTATTAAATAATACAAAAGTATGTTTGTACAGCAAAAACAGCATAAATACATATATGAGCAAAAGTGTGTTGATTATGTGGTTTTCCTCTTTCAACAAATGTAGGTTATGTTTTTATTTACTATTTTTGCCTTTTATCATTTCTTTGCATTTCGCTTTTCTTGCAATACTTAAAGTTATTATATAATCACCTGTAAACGTTTTTCATTAAATCAAAACAAAATTCAATTTCGTTCGAAATACATAAATTTACGGGGAATGTATGCCAAAATGTAAAGGTCTGGCTTGAAAAACGTGTTTTGAATCATTTCCAGCCTTCGAAAGGTTGACTGATTGGCAACCCATCTCAAAGTTAATATTAAAATTAGTTTAAAGTTTACTTAAATTATTCAGAGTTTATTCAGATTATTGGGAATTTCTTTGTAAGCTCATTAAGCGATATAAGTTTCAAATTTTAGTTCCAGCGCGTTGTGAGAGAGCAATCACTTTTGAATAGAAAACGGAAATTGTAAAAAAATGATTGATTAATTTTTAATTATGCAGTATTTTCAAATTTAAAATGATTTGTTGAAAATGTAAATTATGATATGTTATATGAGTCAAATGGTCCAGTAAGTGATACTTTTATGGATTTTAAATGCATTTTAAAATAGTAATGGGATTATATTATGGAGGCTGGGAATTGTGATGATTTCTTGATGACATTCGTAAATTAGCTATTATAGACCATTTAAATCTGTTAATCATTGTTTTTTGATTAATTTTACGATTGCATAATCCAAACTCACAATTTATAAAACAAGATAACTTTTAATCCGTAATCATTTTTATGGGTGCATAACTTAACAACAAGATAAACCTTTGAGATAATTTATTAATTCGATATTTAAATACGTTGTTTGGCCCATTAATAAATAATAAAACAGAAAACATTGTAAAAGCTTATCAAATAATCAAACTTGAGTTGTCAAAATAAAACATGATATGTGGCTTTTCCAAAATAGCGTATGTACAAAATTTTTGCAAATTGTTGGATCAAACACGGAACATTTTTAGCATGACATTTTTTTGTGGATACATATTATACTTCAATTTTAGTTACATTTAAATTGAATCCAAAAATTTTTAATGCATTTCATTTCCGTCAGGTTTTGTGAAGAACTAAAAGTGTGTCTATACATTTCATAACAAACATTACAAATTGTAAAACAGAAATCCATTAACTACAATTAATTATGCACAACCCTCATGGCCAGGCTTAGAGCGAAAATTAGCGTTCCATAATTATAGCTCACTCAAGAAAAGTTAAAGTAGAGCTCAACCTTTGTTGATCTCAAGCTCATTATCCAAATAATTAAAATTTCAACCAGTGCAAAAAACCTCAAAAAACCTAAAAAGTTTGAAATTCAATCTTCGTAGTAGTTCGTATAGTGATTGCCTCGTAACGTAATGAGTAATGACTTAATAATCCATCAAAATAAAACGACAACAATTGATCAATTACATGATCAATATTAAATTATAATTCACCGGTAGACGGTAGTGCTTCCATAAATCTTGATTTGAAATTTTCAAAATTAAAAAGCTGAATATTGAGAAGTAATACGTGCGCACAGCGACGTCTCAAATGTATAGGCTGCAATTAACTATTTGCAGTCTAAAAAAATTGAAAATTGAAAAATTCACAATGCAAAGTCAAATTTACCAAAAGTTTAGAAAAAACAGTTTACCAAAAATTATGTAATTTAATTATTACATACACATTGTAATTTATATATTTTTGAACATGTGTAATAATAATCATATTTTTATTATTCTGTTGTAGTTGCTGCATTATACTTAAAATTCATTGAGCATTACAATCCAGATTACGACATTTAATCGTTGTTGTGCAGTTTATGTTTTAGTTGGTATAATTCTTGCCAAATTGTTCTTACTTCTTATTGACTGTTTTTACCTGATTTTAAACGTTGTCAAAAACTTTTATTTTGATTTGAATTTAAGAATCTTGGTTGTTTTTTCGTCCTTGACTCTTGGAAAATTAATTAAACGGAAATGTTGATAGGTGTTTTATCAAAAATAATCTTTTCAATGAAAAGAAATTTTTAAACACTTTATTGCAATTATTATTATAATTATTGCAGCATTGTTTCAAGTGCTCTTTGTATCAATTATTGTAAATTTCTCCATAATAATAAATCAGACGACAAAAGTTTTGAATTATTAAGATTCCAATCAACTGTATAATTGTTATGAAAACTACAAATTTGTGGGTATTAAGCGCTTAATTGAATTATTAAAAATGCTAAATTATAAAAAATTCAATTAAAATTTTGCTTCAACATAAAGCTTTTTCCAACAATGTTTCATATTTTCTGTCGAATAAAAATAACACCTAGTGTATGTTGGATAGCATACAGAACAGGCTCAGAAACTACACTTTTTGGTCAACGACAAACACCTTTATTTAATAAATTATTTTCAACACTAAATAACAGACTTAACGAAAAATATTTTAAAATTGTGATTGACGTTAATTATTTTAATTGTAGCGGTCGCATGCCGGCCATAAAAAAATTAAACACAATTACATGAAAACTCACAAAAAGCTGTTGAAAGTCAAAACAATATCTGAGCACCTTGAAATTTTGCCGAAACGCACGTTGCACGTGTGAGAAAAGATAAAAATTCAATTGTTTTCAGTATCAAAAATTATTCAGTTAATTTATTTCTGCAAAAAATTCACACATAACAAACACGACTAGAATTTTTAAAATCTAAATTGTCCTAAATTTACAAGTTACACAGCATGAACGGCAGGGAATGCTTTGGCTTTATTTCAAACGCACTTTTCCGGAGAGTTTCATCAATTTTTCGGAGTTGTAAGGGCAATTGGGCCAAAGGTTGGAACATCCGTTTTGGCCATTGCCTGCCATTAATTGACCCCTGGAAAGAAATATAAGAATTAAATAAGATCTGACCTGATTTTTTTCTTTTCATTTAGAAACTAGGTACATTCTAGAAGAAATTATGGAAGCCAAAATAAACAATGAATCTTACATGTGAGCTGAAAAGTGCCATCGTGACGGAGTCTCAGCAACAATGGAGAGCGTAGTTGACCTGAAATCAGTTTAGCCTCAATTATTTCATTCATAAATATTGATGCTTTATTTTACTCAAAAAAGACCACCTTAAAAACTATAACCTTAATTAATAATTTACACGCCACCACGCAGTCCAAATATATGCCAACGAAATGTATATTATGCAATTTGCACAATCCCAGACTAGCAAAAAAAAGTTAGTATGCTGTACGTTTAGACTTCATGAAGTTTTTCAAAGAGAGCCCGAAATAAAGTGAAAGTTGCCGAGTTTTTGTCTCACTTCAATTTCTGTGGCATCTTACGCAACGTTTTATTAATCCAAACGGAATTTATGGGTTTGGAGCTCATATATGTTTATGAAATTGAGCACTTCTGAATATTGATAAGTTTTATTGAATAATTATACCGTGCTGCACATTTCTGGCGCTGATTTGCCAACTTTTCTATTTGCATACTTTTTCCGGTCAAATTTTAAAACAGGTTTTACGCAAAATATGAAGTGTGGTTGCAATTTTGCAGTGTTAAACAATTGCATTTGATGTTGCCTGACGCAACTTTTTGTGTGATGGAACTTTACATAATTTTTGGATGAGTTTAAATTAAGTGTTGTGCAATACTGGCGATGATATAAAAGTTTTCAACAGGCAACACCAACCCCAATTTGAGTTAAAGCTGCATCATTAAGTAGTACTTTTGAACATTAATCAACCATATCTTTATCTTTTTGATTGAAACCATGAATTTTGGTTTATTCACTTTAAAGTATTTTCACGGTCAATGTAACGTCGATTTTACAATTTCACTCGCAGCTATGCGTTGTTGCTGACTTACTTGAGCAGTGAAAGCACCAGCTTCTCTTTATCGGACAGAAGATAAGATGGCTTAGCTAAAAGAAATAAAACGAAAGCGGTTATGTTTAGAAAACTTTGATAACTTTTTCTGGAATTTCATTTTAAGTAAACTATAATTTACTCTTACCTGCAATTTCACATAGAAGCTTAGGAAGACAAGCTTCCCTCAAAGTCTCACTAATTTTCTCCTTAACTTCCCTTTCATCCTTCTTTTTACTTTCACTAATAGCTTTAGTAAAGAACTTGATGCTTAATTTGTTATCTCCTCCTGCTGAAGGATCTTCATTCACATATTCCGGCGACTGCAGCGCCTTTGATATGTAAATCTTTTTTTGATTAATTTTTTCTCTTTTCTGCTTTTCAGAGAGTTTTTCTGCAATTCAAAAATATTAATCAGTTAAGTGATATAATTGTTAGATACTAGACTAGTTTTTAAAAAAGATCGCATATTTTAACTTTAGTTGCATTATTCAATTATTGCCAAAGATCTTACGTAAAATGTTGTAATTCTACATTCTTTTTTCCTTTCATTATTCTTTCCTTTCTGGTATGACCATGCCTAGTGAATGTATTTTTGGAATTTTTAAATGACTGCATTATAGTCATGGCTAACAAAATGATACCGCACAATGAAAGGTCTCCAGCACAATCACTTTATAGTTTATGCAGTTTAATAAGAGTTAAATTTAAAAATACAGTGACTGTAGTTTCTTTTTCATGAGGTTGTATGAGAAAAATCTTGAGCAAGTAGAATCAGTATTCAGTATCAAGGACGACGGCGTTCGTTTAATTAAAGTTTAACTTTAAAGTGTAACTAAAAAATCAATAACTAATAGTCAATATTGTTCACTCAAAATATTAGATAATTGCTTTTGAAACACACAATATATATTGGTGTTTAATAAACAACATAGAAACTTACTGCAGTCGTTAATTGAGTTGACTGGTTAAATTTGTAAGAATGACTATTTAGTTGTCGTATGTTTCAGACTGCGAGCATGCCAGAACCAAACCGGAATTTTGCGAGTATTCACAGAATATTTTAAACATCTATAAATTATGCGCCCAAAAAAAACAAACAAATGGACAAGAATGAGATGCAAAAAATTGTTTGCTTGACGTGGGGTTGTGTGGGAATTGTGTCAAGTTTAATTGTGATTTAATTTATTTGCAGTCGTTTACAAAAATCGGATATGAAATAAGTTGATGATGTTAATTATCATTTTCTATAGCTCATTAGTTAAATGTTCTTTTTTATTCGGCTTGATTTATACATCAATAGATTTAGGATAAATGTCATTTAGCATCATTATCTACAGCCCTCACTTATAATATTAAATAACTAATATTTGTCTGTAAATCACCTGATTTAGCATTATGTTTGCTGAGCGGACTTTCTTCTATACTTGATTCGTCGTGTTTGCTAGCTTCATCCCCGTTTGCGTTTTGTCCCAAAAAGTCACCAAACAAAATCACATAGATTGCCATCAAAAGCATAATCCGAAATCGCCATGCCGTTTCCATTTTAAGAAGGAAATGGTTGTAATTTATTCAGGCACTTAGTAATTTTCTTGCTGTTTACTAACTTTTAACACTAATTTATACACTACACAGTTTTGTTGCATTAACTCATTAAATCACATATGAGACTTTGGAAACCAATTTTTGAGTCTATACATTAATTTCTCTTGTTCTTGCAGAGTTGTGTCAGGTTTTTCCTAAAATAGTCTCAAGGTTGTTTTACAATTAGGTGTGAAGATATTTCAATTGAACTTTTGAATGGGCCACCTAAAACCAAAATTTAGTACAACAATTGTATTTTGTTTACAGCCACTTAAGGTGTTTGCGCACTCTGTGATCATGTTCGACTGACCAACTGAAGTTTTTGAAAATATATTCCACGTAAAGCAAACGAATTGTTTCAATGTGTATATGTTGTTGTTAGTCTGAGTGTTGTTTTGGAGAGAAATACTGCAAAGCAATGTCTTTTTCCAGAAACTGTGAGATAGTAGTTTTGTATTGTTATTGGTTCCTACTGTGAGAGACTTTCCAATAAATTGTTTGAAAACATAAAATAACTTGTGGGTGAAAGTGCACTCAGGCAACGATAAAGTTGATCGCTCTAACAATGCTCAAGTTGCAGATTCATTTGATTTAATTTATTATTCAAAATTAATTAAACAATCAATAAAATCTGTTTAAGATCAATGTGCTAAATCTTGAAAAAAGCTACTAATATAATTGTAAGCATTTATCATTTGATGAGGATTTCCTACATCTTCTGCATTATGATTTTTGTGTTTTATTGCATATTACTAGAAAACCTTGTCTATGTGTCAATCTCTTACCTATTTTTTCATCAAATTTATAATTTGCTATATTTATGCACGCAAAATCAAAATATTAATGAAATATTGAAGATAGCATATTTATATTTTGAAGGCTTCAAGTCAGAAGAAACTAATTTTGATTTATTCATGGAATTCGGCTAATCTAATAACAGGATTTTTTCTCATTTCTAATTTTTGTTTACTGGTTTTAAATTTTTAAAGCTTTCATCATATTCAGAAATATTTTATAAATAGATTGAATTCTGATTTTTCTTTAATTGAAAACATTTTAAACTAAATTATGCAAATCGATAAAGAGGATATGTATATTACCTAATTTTTAAAATATCATCAAATAATTTTAGATCTATATTTAATTTAAAACGGGTTTTGTTACATTTTAGCTTAATTTCGATATATATTTTTAAATATTTATTTATGTAAATTTAATATTTTGCCATTTCTACCTGATATTTACGGTTTTAATAAACTATATCCATACTTCATAGGTTAATTCATTTAAAATAAATTTCAAGTACTTAAATAAACTTCAAAAATATTTTTATTAAAAATTAATTTGTTTACAGAGAGAGGCATGAAAAACATCTAATTTTTTGCAATTGGCCTTGAATTTAAAGTCAGTTTTTAGCCAAGGTGCAAATTTTTAAATTTTAAATTCTTTTAGTCTAAAATTCTAAACAATCATGGAATTTATTGTAATCACCGGCAATTTCAATTGTTTTAATACATTTTAGTACAATAATGTTAGTTTCATTCAAAATACTTTATTTGTTTTGACCAATTGGTTAAAAATTCACAATGAGCAAATTATTAAATCTCTTTTATGAAAATTCTTTTTGGAGACTCCATAATAATGATTGCAATTTTTTTCAACAGCTCGATGAAAATTACAATTACAATCCGCTTTAAAAAAAATTCAGTGACATATTGCTCACACATTGCAATAAATCAAAATATGTAATTGAAACAAACATGGAATTTGAAGCATATATGAACTCATTCATATGATTAAAACAAATCGTATTGAATTTCCTCCTCGGCACACAAAAAAAGACAAAAAATCTGAGAAAAATACATAATTCATATTTTTCTGTTACCCTTTTTCCCGAAAGCATGAAAGCAACATACTTTTTAATGTTTTTTCAATTTTCATGAATACGCAAAAAATGTTGCGGATTTTGTCGCGGTTTCCCTAAAAAATTCATTTTAATATTGTTTTCAACCAAAATAACCGAAACAACCAAAATATGTGGTTATTTATTGCGATTTATTGCAGGGGAATACCTTCAAATGATTCAAGAGGCTATATATATGTTCGAGTGTGTATCATAAGATCGTAAAATTATTATTTCTTTTCCGTTCAATTTTTACTACGGTATAGTCAATTTTGTTACATATAATTTTAACAAAAAAATCCACGTTAAAAGACCCACCTCATGTCAAAGCTTATTGCTCCCATATGATGCGGTAACACAAGGATAGCAATACATTCTCTTTTTCAACAAAACTCAGTTGTTTGCTGTTGACGGGAAAAATTGAATTTGAACTTATAAAAGCGGAAATCTAAACAGCCAAATCCATTTTCTATATGATTTTCTATAATATTTCAGGACAAATTATTCATGGATTTCTCAACAATAATTTCCATACAATACTTTTATGCTTCAAACAGAATAAGGAAAGAGTTCATACATCATGCATGTACAATAATGCCAATTTATGGGATAAATGGATTCTCTGATTCAAATTTTGAAATTATTCCTTTGGAAACTAAATAATTCTGAAGTTTTATGGCTACACTATGAGATAATAAAGCTCATCATAACCCGACATATTAAAGTAATATTTTGAATTTCCCAACATGAATAAAATATGGAGATGAAAATAAAATGTTTATTTACTTGCAAGTTACATATATTTTTCTATTTTCAATTTTCGATTCACTGATCATGAAAAACATTCAATAATCTTTTAAGTGGTTTGAAAAAAGACGATATGTTTTAGAGATCGACGACAACAAGACAACATCAATACATGTTCTATATTAAATGCATTAACGTATTTAATTAAACGTGGCAAACAATAGCTACAGGATCAAATAAAAAAAGGATAAAACAATCTGGTTTCTTGACAGCTATTTTTGACTAACATTATTGTATTATCTCTTATTCTAATACATCTTTAACTTATTACATTTTTTACATATACCTAACAGTATGCCATTTATGCTGTGTCCGAATTTAAATAAAAGGGCATGCATTTATGCAGTTTATGATAGTTATGATATTTATAAACAGCAAAACAATTTCAGATATTTTCAATATAAAGAATTTAATGTGTTCTCGATTCAAGAGCTTGAGTTTTCATCTTCTCTTTGTACCTACCAAATAATTGAAGTAAAACTATCTTAATTCCTTCGAGTTAAACATTTTCGTCTCTCAACGAACAAATATCTATGGTTAAAAAGTATGTGGCAAAAACAGCAATTTTCGTTTTTCAGAAATTTGATATTTTTAAGCGATAAAAGAAATTCACATTTCACAAGATGTTCAACAGATTTCAAAAGGACGAACACCCTAATGCTCAACAACAAATTTATTTTATTATTCTCATATTATTCTTCGACATAATATTCTAGATTTAAAAGTATGTAATATGTTTATAGACATATTATTATTGAAAAACTTTTTTGAGAGTCTTTTAACATTATCCCTTTGTAAAAATATATGTTAACATTAGGTAAATAAAAATTTATTGGTACAATTTCAAATGCAAAAGACTCCTAAACTGAAAACATCGGAAAAAAATGCAAGCAAATACTAAACATCAAATTAAAATTAAAAAAAAAATTTTATCATAAAAAAAATCTGATAACGCGTAGTTCGGGTCGTTTTATAGCCTGAATGGCAGTTTATGGCCAATAAATATAGTGTCGACATATTTTATGACTTTTGGATATGCAAGCAATTTCAATTATATCGTGTTTGCAAATGTTCCAGCTCTTGTCGACCCATTCATGATGTTTCTTCTTAAGTGGCTTTCTTGAACCCTTTCTAAATTCTTGAGTTTTCAACTTACTTTCCCACAAACTTTGACAATAACCCGAAAGTTCAATTGAACCAAATTAAAACATTTCTAATTTGATTTCTATTTATTTGCCGCACAAATGTTTGATTTGATTGAATTTAATTCCTCAAGTGGCCATTTCATCCCTCACGATTTAAATTACTTATCAAAAGTCCTAGAAATCCATTATTCGACCCCGAACTTGAGCGAGAATTGAGGCAAATCCAATAAAAAAGTCGTTTTGAGAGCATCAATAAAATTCGTGTTTTTACAATTTAATTTTTTTTAGAGGCAGATTTTTTTACGATTTTTCAAACAATAAAAAGCGTAATCAAAATATTTAAAATAATATCCTTGGATGAAAATGAAGAATGCATAAATCATAATTTTTATGATCCTTTGGGAATGAGTTTCGGGATTGATTTGACGTTTGCTAAAAGGAATTGTTGTAAGAAAATCTCCATGGAAAGTTAAAAAATCAAAAGAGTTACCATTAAAAGCGATAGAAAGAGGACGAATTCCTTCAGGCCGTGCTTTATTTACTTGTACCATATCTTGTACTCAATGTCTCAATCCTAATCAAAGTTATTTATTGTCTGAATTTCATTAATTGTAATTAGTTTATATCGATAAAAAATGAAGATCTTTGAAGAGTTCAATTTAAGAAGAATGAGAATTAAATAATTTAATAATTTGAAAGTTTAATAAAATCTTAAGTTATATGAATACATTAAGAACATACAATTATGTGTAATGATCTTGGACCTTGAACGATGATTTTTTGGTAAAATTTATTAGGGCGCAAAACTTGAATCAAGTCAAGTGTTAAATCAAGTAAAATTTGATTAATCAGACTATTCGACGCGCCCTCCTGCGGATTCTTTCTTCTCTACAAGATTTTGACAAACGTGGATGTAATTAACGTAATTAAAGCAAATTAATTGACTAATTAAACAAAAACTTGACGAAAATAGAAAGGTTAGTAAATTAAACAAAAACAAACTTCATAATCATTGAAATATGTCCAATTTTCTGAAAAATTTTATATTTTCCAATATTTTCCTAAATAATCATGTTTGAACATGCTAAGATCATTGCTCTCTTGCTAATCTATCTTTTATTTTACAAGAAATGGATCAACAACCCCCTAAAGGAAGAGGGCGAGGCCGTGGAACTCGTCCAGATGGGGCTTTAGTTAGTGACACTGCATCTGTGAGAAGTGGTGGGAGCCTAACTTCTGGTAGCACTTTAAATATAGCTACATCTTCTGTTTGTGGATCAATGGGAACTGTAAGCGACATGGAAATTGATTATGACGGACGAAGTACTCCAGGAAGCTCAATTGGAAGAGGAAAAGCAAGCTCTGAATCTACAGCTGGTTCTTCGAAGAGAAAGAGCGAGGATATTCTGGAGCATCCAAGAAAAGGTAACTTTAACTTTAACTCCTCATATTAATATTAATTAAAATTATAATAAAAAGTAGTGTAGCTCAATAATAATATCAAACTTATAGCATCTCGTTCAACAGATTTTGCTTCAAGTGGAGCAATGATTCTGAATACTCGACCTGTAGCAACAACTTCCAAGCAAGGTACCAGTGGCCGTGTTATTAAACTATCTGCCAATTACTTTCCTTTGAAGAAAACTCCCGATTTTGATATGGTACAATATCGCGTTGATTTTGTGCCAGATATTGAAGTTACTATGATTAGAAAAGCTGTGATGCGTGATCAGAAGACTACTTTGGGTGAATTCCTCTTTGATGGATCGACAATGTATCTAACGAAAAAGTTACCTAATCCAATCACAAACATTTCAACTAAGAAACGCGACGGAAGTGATCTGCAAATCATTCTGAAGTACGTTAATGTTGTGAGCATGAATGATGATACATCTTTGCAAACGCTCAACATTGTTCTGCGCTCATCTATGGAAGGATTAAAACTGCAGCTGGTTGGACGTAATTTGTTTGATCCCATTGCTAAGATCGATTTGAAAGAGCACAAATTGCAGTTGTGGCCAGGATATCAAACATCAATTCGTCAACATGAACGTGATTTCTTGGTCAACTGTGAAATTCAGCATAAAGTAAGTTATTGACTTTTTCTTTCTTTTAATGAAAACCATATTGAAACATTTTCTTTTTATTCTGCTAGGTGATGCGTCTTGAAACAGTTTATGATATCTTGCAAGATTCGATTCGCCAAGTTCGTGATTACAAAGACGCTTTTATGAAGCAAGTTGTTGGCTGCACGGTTCTGACTGATTACAACAACAAAACATATCGAGTTGATGATGTGGATTTTACCTCTTCGCCTTCCAGTACTTTCACGACTAAAACTGGTGAAGTTTCTTATGTTGACTACTATAAGAAATGTTATGATATAGTAATCAAAGATCCAAAGCAACCAATGTTGGTCTCAAAACCAAAAGCAAAGACATTGCGAGGTGGAAACTCCGACTTGATTATGCTGATCCCTGAATTGTGCCGAGCCACTGGAATCACTGACAAAATGCGATCAAACTTTTTCCTGATGAGAGCCATGAGCGATTATACTCGTTTAAATCCTGATGCTCGCATGGAACGGTTGAAGACTTTCAACGACCGCGTTCAGGAAACTCCAGCTAGTGTTGAGGTGTTGAAGTCTTGGAATATGGAGTTAGGCCGAGAGTTGGTGACTTTTGAAGGTCGTGCTTTGCCTCAAGAGACCATTAAATTTGGTGGAGAGAGACAGTAAGTACTTGACAACCAATGTTGAAATTGTTTCTTTATGAATTTATCTTTCTTGAAGATTCGTAAACTCTGATGAAGCTGATTGGACTCGTCATTTGAAAATGAATCCGATGTTTTCCGCTGTTCCTTTGGCAAAGTGGTGTTTGATCTACACGCAAGAAAGTGATAAAGTCGTGATGGAGTTCGTTCATATGTTGCAAGACGTTGGACGTAAAATGAACTACGTGATTTCTGCACCAATCACTCAAAAAATCATCAACGATCGCACTGAATCATACTTGGCTGCTTTGGATCAGGCTTTCTCTGATAATCCTGATCTCGTGATGTGTATTGTGCCGAATAATCGAGCTGATCGTTATGCAGCCATTAAAACACGTTGTTGTGTTGATCGAGCTGTTTCATCGCAAGTGGTACTTACCAAAACTATTACGGCCAAACAAGGAGGCTCTGGAAGTGGACAACTTGCTTCTGTTGCTTTGAAGGTATTAAAATTAAGCATTCAAATCTTTGATTTATTTGATGTTTACTAATTTGTCTCATTATTTAGATTGCCATTCAATTGAATTGCAAACTCGGAGGTGCTCCTTGGATGATTTCTTTGCCATTGTCTGGATTGATGACTATTGGATTCGACGTGAGTCACGATACAAAGGATCGCAGCAAGAGTTATGGAGCAATGGTTGCTACCATGGACTTGAAGGTCTGTCAGAAATACTTCAGTATTGCCACAGCTCACAAGAACGGTGAAGAATTATCTAATCAGCTGGCAATCAACATCAATAAGGCATTAAGAGCTTATCGTGATGCTCACAACTCATTGCCTGCCAGAATTCTGTTCTATCGTGGTGGAGTTGGTGATGGGCAAATCGAGTATGTTCACTCTCATGAGATCAGACAAATTAAAGAAAAATTGTCGGATATTTATGGCGCTGCAAATACAAAGCAACCTGGACTAGCTTACATCATCGTAAATAAACGATTAAATACAAGAATTTTCCATGGAAGACAGAATCCCAAGTCGGGAACTGTAGTTGATGACTGCATTACTTTGCCGGAACGGTGAGCTAAATTAAAAATAATTGTAAACATTTTATAATAAATCTATTTTTCAGCTACGACTTCTTCTTGGTAAGTCAATCTGTGCGCCAAGGGACTGTGTCTCCAACTTCGTACAACGTAATTGAGGACACCATGGGATTGAGTCCCGATAAGTTGCAATTGCTAACTTATAAAATGTGCCACTTGTACTACAACTGGTCTGGAACAGTTCGTGTTCCTGCCGTTTGCCAGTATGCTCATAAATTGTAAGTTATCAGAGTAACAAAAGTAATTCAGAAACTAATTAGTATTTTTCAGAGCTTTCTTGGCTGGACAGTTCTTGCACAAAGTGCCAAGCCAACAATTTGACAACAAACTACACTTTTTGTAAACCTCAATGAAAGGATTACTACAATGATGACCAAATGCATTTATACTTGACATTCTTTACAATATTAACTTTCCTTAGCTAGTATAAATTTTACTAGCATTTCGCATGCAAAATTTTAATTTTAATGCTCTAAAAAATGGGAAGCATTTTCCAAAATATTTTCAAAACAATTTTTTACTAACTTGGTAACAAAATGAATTAAAAACTTTCCTTTGATATATTTTAAAAGTATAATTCACGAAAAATAAAACAAAGAATATTTTATGAGACACAATTGAAATTAAACGAACAAACTAAAATGTACTTAACCACAAAACAAGAATAAAATTCTTAAATGATCTACACTAAAAATTTGATATTATTCAATTTTTTGTAAGCTCTAAGTAAAGTGTTTTGGAATTAATTATAATTTTTATTTGCACATGTTTCATGGGTTGGTTGCTTTCCAGTAGTTTCTCTAATTTTTACTGCTTAACGAGGATCAGCTCTGCTCGACTGACTTTGATGGAACAGTTTTATTGGCTTTGTTGATAAAAAACGGACAATTCATTTTCAATTTATATCGAGATTTTCACATCAAAATTAGATTTTTCCACAAATAATTCTTGGCGAAGAAATAAAAAATGTTCGAGGGAAACTGCCTGCTTTGGGTATTTGAAATGCATTAAATTTTTATGGCGCGATTGCCTTAGGTTGTAAAAATATTGGTTGATAATAATTTTTATGCTCAACAAAAAAGATATATTAATAGCTGTATCCTAATTCTTCTCTAATACTGTCTTCTGCATTCTGGACACGACCAAGTAAACTCGTAAAAGTGCATTGGGAAAATAAAGAAAACATGTGCTATTTGATTATTAGGAAAGTAGATCTTGAACTTAAATTATGTTGGTTTAGGAATTTCTTGATCGACATTAAAATGTAACAGAATAAAAAATGTTGTAAAAAAAATATTATTGTAATTTATCTTCTTATAATTGCTCTATGTTGGTTGCCTGCTCCTTTAAATTCATGATATCGTAAACATAATGTAGTTGAAATCATAAAACTTCAAGTCCAAATCCTTCAAATTTTTTTGGTTTATCTGCATCTTATACAGCGCTCACATCATTTCATTTTACTGATTCCAACTACCAGAAAATTTTTTTTTTCTATTCGATTATTCTACATTTTTTAAGCAATTGTTTTTCATAAAAATAAAACACTCTTTTCTTAATTCTAGTCTTCATCCAGTAAAAATAAACTGAAAGTTTTATTATAAATATATTTTAAATATTGTTGTGGACTGCTGGTTTTTAATTAATTGAAACTATTTTGCTTTCTCAGTCCAAATTAAAAGTGATGCTTTATTCAATTGACATCCGAGCTTTCTATCTCTAGGTTCGAGATCTTCATCAGGGAATCTGTAAGGAGCCTGTTAGAACATATTTATACATAAATCACTTAATTTTAACTTACAACAATTTTGACAAACTACATATAATATGTTATGCATTGAAGATGCAAACATCTTTTCTGAATTGAATGTGTGCTAAAAATTTTAAAAACATAATATTATTTTAAATTGACTCTTATATACCGAAGTATTATCACTACCTAGTAATATACACATATTTCTACTGTCTTAGACACTAGTTTAAGGTTTTAAGTTAATAAAAACTAAAATCACATAATTTTTTATGTAAGTTCACAAATAAATATTTTAAATGTAAATAAATCAGTGTCAAAAATTACACATTCATTCAATCTATAAAATTGTAAATTTGGTGTTATGCAAGAATCAATCGATAAAAATATTATCGTTACAAAGTTAAATTTATTTGATAATCGGACTAAAGACCGTTACTTAATGATTATCAAAAATGATCAAAAATTTATTGCAAAAGCAAAAATAAGGAAACTATTGCAACATATAAATTTTAAACTTATTTTAAAAACAAATTATACATATCCTTTCTTCTTCAAAATATCCAAAAGGCCAGAATAAGCAATAACCGTTTGTCCAATGTCTGACCGCAAGTTGACCGTGTTTTTATTGTTAATGTGCAACATTTCAAGGAATTTGAGTTTGTTGTAATTATTTTCCTGATCAATACGTTTCATATTTTCGTAATCAAATACATGATTTGTTTTGGAACAGTGAGCGATCAGAGCATTCCCTGATGAAGATCTCGAACCTAGAGATAGAAAGCTCGGATGTCAATTGAATAAAGCATCACTTTTAATTTGGACTGAGAAAGCAAAATAGTTTCAATTAATTATAAATATATTAGAATTTGTGCTATCGTATAACATTTATATGAATTTTAAGATTCATTTTATTGAATCTTATGAATTAACAAATCTGTATCACCAATGATGTATAGATAGTTTGAATATCTTCCATGTGTAAATATATTAAGAGATATATTTTAAGTTTCGAGTGAGTATATACTAGAAATTTCGAAAAATATTAGAATGCAACTCAAGAAAAATGCCCTAATGACAGTTTTTGCAGTTAATGTGGCATTTAATTCCATTCAGCCCACATTTGCAGCCATTTGGACCATGACGGAGCTTCTTTGTGACCCAGCAGATTCCAGACCCACAATAAGTGCACTTAACGTAATCACATCCTTCAACCTGTGAAATTGTTTAAACAAGTAAATCAAAAGTTCTTTTATGTCATATTTAAATATTATGTAGATCACCTTGCTTAGAGTTGCGCCGCATTTAGGACATTTCATAGCTTCGCCGTTCGCAATCATTTTTTCTAGAACTAAGCGAGTTGAGATTTGATCAGGGTGATCTGCTGGTTTCTGGAGATTTTGGAATTGAATGCAAGTCAAATTTTCATGAGAAACCTGAATGAATAGAATAGTTTAAAGTTAATGGGATGATTATTTCTTGATTTATCTATACTTTGCATTTGATGCAATTCTTCTTTTTACATAAATAGCAAACGAAATCCTGCACAATGCCTTCAATTTCACAAAATCCAGCACAGTTAGGAGTAAGGCAATTAAAGATCCGACCAAGTGTTTTCATTGCCAAACGCAGTGACTTTTCCAAGTGTTTTTCAAAGTCTTTCTTTGAGATTAGGCCGCGAATTTCTCGATCCTGCAAAATTGTTAAATTGTGAAATCAAGGATCTATCTAAGATTAGAAAACATACCTGGAGAATACTAACGCAGCTGTAATTTCCATCCATATAAGGACATTTGATCTCGGCATCTACAGAATGAAGGATACTTCCATTTAAACATTCCCTGCAGAACTGATGCAAGCAATTGCGCAAGATGACTCCTTTGTATCGAAGAATAGTTGTGAAGCAAACGGGGCAATCGAAAGGTTTATCTTGGTTAGAGACGCAAGTTTTTCTGTCATCTAATCTAAGTAGTTTTGCATGAGTATTGCTTGGTCCTCCAGATTTTCGCTTTTTAGAGTCTTCAGGGATTATCTGTGTGCTTCTTGATTCTTGCTCCATGTCTGAAATCTGAAGAGCGAGTAAAAAAAATTGTTATTGTTATTGTCAATTGAAATTTCAAACTTACGCGTAAGAATCAATCTGTCAAACTTAAATCGTGAATTAGGACGCGCTGATTAAATTAATAACGTTAATTGTTGTTCTGTATTATTTTAAACTAAATTTGTGTCCTATAACTGTATTATCACAGAACAATTAAGTAAATAGTAGTGATAGCTACAAATAATTTTCAAAATGTTTGATTATATTAATATTTCTTGCTTTCATCTTTAGTTTTAAAATTTGTGATTCCTACCAAAAAAAAACTAAGAAATGGAGTACCCACGTCGATCAACCAGTCCTCAGATCGAATCCAAAATTAATAAAGAAGAAAAGGTGTTAACTTGTTTAAAACAAATTATTTGTTAAATTATTAATTCTTAAATCATACCTTCTTCTAGACGATCAGCAGTTCCAAGTGCCCAGTGTACATGAAATGGATCGAATCAGTTTCAAACGATCGTGCAAAGCGTGCTCGCATTGCCAATGAATTTATAGATAATCAGGATATGATGGGTTCCAAAAAAGTTAAATTGATGGAGAGGGCTTCAGCAGGTTCAACAACAAGTTTTACGGTAAAAATTTAACAACTTGAATACAAACGATTAAAAGTAGTACAACATCATTATAAGTAATTTATCATCCATATCTCATTAGGAAGAGCTACAAAGTCCAGAAAACTACAACAAGTTTGGCTTCAAGGAGGGTTCATTAACTCCAAGACCGATCGGTTTTAAAGTCAAAAATCTAATTCCTAAAGTGCTGGCTGATTATCTAATCAAGAAAAAGAAACGGAAGCAATCTTTGAAGAAGACTTCGCCAGTATATAAATGGTTCTCAGTTTCTGGAATTTGGTTAGAAGAAGATTCGGCGCATGTGAATTCAAAAGAGCTCAAGCCGTTCGAGTTTAGAAAAATGTCAGTGAATGTGGATATTTTTCGCCAGTGGCAAGAAGGTGGTCAATAAGATTGAATACCCGCGCAAAAAAGGTCCATTTTAAGAATACTAATTTAATTTACATTTGAGTAGATATTAGAGTCGAATAAAATTGAGACAACCTTCATTATTCAAAAGTACTAAGTTGTACAGATTGTATATTGCATTTGAATTTTTGTTGGAATAATCATCTGCATTTTCCCGCCCTAATTTATTTTGTATGAAAACAGGTAGCCTCACAGGTAGCTTTCTGCTGCAGCTGCCTTCAAAAATTTCAATATGTCAGTAGAACTGCGCCGCGTTGGTCGTTTTTGACTCACATCTGCACATTTTTCTGTGCATCTTCTACTTTTTTAAAAAATTTCAATTTAAATTTAAAATTTGGTCGAGAAATATGTTATGTATCACAAACTTTAAAGCTTTTTTGTTGTGTGAATAAAAATTTACTTAATTTAAATTTAAACCATTTCCTTTGTAAACATTTCAACGAGTCATGCAAAAATTTTCTATTTAATTTAATCCACTCAAAAATCCACTCCAAGCTCCTGCATATAGCATTTATTGTCTATGTATGTGTTTTTGTTTTTGTTTTGGTTTTTTGAGAAAATTTCAGTTTCAATTGTTTATTCGTCGGCAACAGTTTATATTTTACCGAAAACAGCAAGAATAATGAAAAGAATTTATGAGAATTTATCTTTGGAAGATAAGCCTAGTGGTAGTTGCAAATCAACAAATGGGGAAAACGACAAACTAGTGTTGGTAGTAAACGACTCGGATAGTGACTGGGAAAGCGACACTCTCTCTTTAACTGGAAGATCTCAGACATCCTCAAATGTAAATTATGTGACTAAAAAAATGCCAAACAACGCCAATTATAGTAAATACATCAAGTTAGACCAGGAGCAGCCTTTGGTTTCAAACAAGGAGGCTTTCACTTGTCCAGTGTGCATGGAAGTTGTTAATGAGCAGGCAGGAGTATTGCTAAGAGACTGTCTACACGAATTCTGCCGGACTTGTCTTCAGAACGTGGCTCGATACAGTGAAGAAGCTCAAATTGTCTGCCCTTACTCGGACACCAGCTATAGCTGCAAGAACTTTCTACAAGTAAGTTCAACTTATGTTTTGTTAAGCATGCATAAATGTTTGGCATTTGCCAAAAAAAAAACATAATAATACAACATTAAAAATTTTTTTTGCTCGATTTTAGGAACGTGAAGTTCGAGCTTTGCTACCGAAGGATGAATTCGAGAAATTTTTACAAAGATCTCTTACGAAGGCTAGTATGAACAGCGGAATGTTTCACTGCAAAACTGTAGATTGCGATGGGTTTTGTGAAGTTGGACGTGCTACCTCGTTTAAATGCTACATGTGCTCCAAAACAAACTGCATATCCTGCCAGGCAATACACTTTGGCAAGACTTGTGAGCAATTTGAAATGGAACTAGATCCAGCTGATAAAAAAGCGCAAGAAATCGTAAACCAACAGCTGAACAAACTCTTTAATCAAGGCAAAGCAAAAAAATGCCCGAAATGCCAAACCATCTTTGAGAAGAACGGGGGGTGTGATAAGATGCGATGTACAAATTGCGGAACTGCATTTGACTGGCAATCTGGCGTAGCGGACGAACACCAACTCTCAACTGAAGAGGGTATTAGTTTAGCCAGAGATGAGCAAACTTTTGAAGCGGCAATGAATTTGGAAGGTCTGGCAGAAGATAGACTCAATCATTTTTTGAACTTCGTTATAAATATTAGAGGAGATTTGAGAACAGCTATGGTGCAGAGTGAAAGAATACTCCAACAAGATTATGTACAAAACTTAGATTTTATGAGAACAGCTTTAGAGACACCATCTAGAATAGTGGTTCCGCCTTATGGTTCGAGACGAAGAACATATAGAAGTAATGCTCCCACACCTAGTACATCTTCTGGATCTCAAGCAACTAAACGCAAAAGCAATTTAGTACCAAGATTAGTATTAAAGAAATTGTCCTCAGCTACTATAAAAGATATGATAGAATTTCCAAGAAAGACGGTTCGTTTCGACGATAATTTGGAGTATATTGAGCCTCTAATATATGATGATTCAAGCGATGACAGTGACTGATTCTCTATAAAGATTAATTAAATGCCATATAATTTTAAAGATAAAATAGGCGAACTTGGAATAAATAATAATTTTTCAAATTGTATTAAAAATATTATTAATAATGTCTTACAGAACCAAATTTCTAACTAAATGTAATAATCATTTTTAATATAATAAAGGATACATTCGATGTGAGCATATAGATAGTTTTCTTCAATCTCATATGCACATAAATTGATTTTGCGTTCTTCCTTAATATAAGATAGATGCTATATAAGTAAATTTCAATGTATCACGAAATTGCATATTGTTAAAACATTGTTTTTACTTCAGCAACAAAAAGTTGTGAAGTCTTGGTTTCATCCAAACTTTTTGTTTTTTTTTCTTATTTTTGCCTAAATCAAAAAAATTTTTGGTCTAGAACCCGAAATTTTGGGTCCTTGCGAAATGTCAGTCCGTGGTTTTGATTTCTGAACTTCTGTATTCGTAATCTTAGAACCCATCCGACCGATTGAACTAAAATTTTCGAAATAAGCTTTTTTTAACCACAAGCAGCGACGTCAGGACTGTTTTAGAAAATCCGACAGCGCCATCTAGTACCTGTAGTTCAAAATACCATTTTACAATACAAAATTTTTTTTTCCTGAGAATATTTTAAAACAACTGAATATGCAAAAACGTTGTATTTGCCTCAAAATGATCAATTCCAGAAGATTTTATGGAAATATTGTACCATGACCAAGTTGTCATGCTTACAAAAATTTTGGAAAAAACTTCTGTATTCGTAATCTCAGAACCCATCAGACCGATTAGTCTCAAATTTTCAAAATAAGCTTTTTTTAACCATAAGCAGCGACGTACGAAGAGTTTTTGAAAATAATACAGCGCCATCTAGTACCTGTAGTGCAAAAATTTGATATTTCTTGTGTTTTTGCAAAATTCTAAATAACTGTTGCAAAAATTATTAATTTTTCTTTTGAATTTTGTATGAAACCAAGTTATACATGTTTTTTGTTAAGAATCTACCAACTCAAGTCAATCAGCAAGTGGTAAAATTTGATTCAACAGAATTATCAGCAATAATACACAATATTCCCGCTCGGCGCTCTAATCGAATATTTATATTTTGGTTACATATTTTTGAATTTCCTAGAATTTTATTGCTTCATTCAAATGAATTATTCTAATGAAACATATAGGTATTATGTTGCCGAAGTGCCTGCTAAAGCTTCAGCTTTTCCGATTTTTTTCTTTGAAACCAAAATTTTGTAGATGTATTTTTTTAAGCTAGGGGTGGACAAACGTGGTGAATACATTGGTGGGAATACTAAGGAATGATGGGAATATCACGAAATTGCTATAGCAATCATGACTTCGCCGAGATGGTTCACCCTTTGCCAAAAACTTTTAAGTGTGTGTAATTTTTATAGCTATGCTGAATATAAATCAGCTGGTAAATAAGAAAAAATAAAGCACAAATTGTTTTTAGCCAGTTGCCATTCTAGTGAACGAATTGATAATAAAAAATGCAATGGTGGAAAATAGAACGCTGTACGTGATGGACTCTGATGAAGAGAAACAACCAGTAGCTCACGACTTTGAACAAACCGATCAGTCATCCAGGAAGCGCAAAAACTCACCGGATGTGGATCTGCAAGAAAATTACAATAAATACTTGAAGTTGGACCAAGACTGCTCCCTAATTCCTACAGTTGAAGTTTTTACATGTTCTATATGTTTGGGAGAAATAGCAGAAGGTCATGGGGTTGTGTTGAAAAGTTGTCTACACGAGTTCTGCCGGTCGTGCCTTCAGAATGTGGCTCGTTTCAATGAAGAGCCACAGATTGGCTGCCCGTATTCAGATGCCACATATACTTGTTTTGCGGTTCTTGAGGTAAGATTTCTAATGAAAATTTCCAATGACTCATAAAGAAGATTTTCTTGTAATTTCAATTGAATTAATCTTATTTCGACATAGTTCAATTATTTGTGTTTTACTTATGTCTGAGGCATTCTGGAGAATTTTGGCTGAGTGATTATTTATGTAATGCCATATTTATTATAAAAAGTTCATGATCTTGTAATATTTCATATTTGATTACTTAAATATATATTATCAAATGAACAGCTTATTCCACCGAAAAATTATTTAGTATTGTTTATTATATTCTATTTTAGGAACGCGAAATTCGAGCTCTGTTATCTTCAGTAGATCTCGAGCTATATTTACAGAAATCGCTGAAAAAGGCAGAAATGACCGGCGGCAGTAAGATGTTCCATTGCAAAAAGTTAAATTGTGAAGGATTCTGTGAAATTGGACCAAATGTACCCACATTTCTATGCTACATTTGTAACCAAAGCAACTGTATTTCTTGCCAGGTGAGTTTTTCATTTAATTAAATTTTAAATTTATTCAATAATTATTGTTTTTAGGCAATCCACCTCGATAAAACATGTGAAGAATTCCAGCACGGAGACAAACCAGCTGAAAAAATAGCTGAAGAAGCAACCAATAAAGCACTCAATTTATTGATACAAAAAGGCGAAGCTAAAAAATGTCCCAGCTGTGATCTTATTATACAAAAAAACGGGGGTTGTGATCACATGAGATGTACTCAATGTGGTTTCGCATTTGGATGGAGGGATGGTCGAGAAATAAAAGACAATTTGTCTAATGATCAACGAGTTAGAATTGCAAATGAAGAACAAGAGAGTCGTGCAATGCGGGATATGGTAGATAGAAATCCAGTTATGTATCAGGAGCAAGCAATAGAAATTGCACGTCAGTTGAATCATGCTTACGAAAGAGGTCCAAGAGGTCGACGGGGCAGGCCAAGATTACCAGATTTTGAACGAAGAGCACGCATAAACGCAGCAGCTCGGTTGAGAACAGCTCTACGTCGTGCAGATCGTATAGCTGAGCAAGCTCGTGTAACTCAAGAAGCTCGTGTAACTCAAGAAGCTCGGCTAGCTCAAGATACTCGTATAACTCAGGAAGCTCTTCTATTTTCAGAAGCGCGTGAAAATCTAGCCCAAAACGAAAATTCAAGAAGTACAGTGACACAAAGAATAAATGCCTTAAACACTGTTCCGGAATTCAACATATTTGAACATGAAATTCAAAATCATGAACAGGTTAACCAAACAACAAACCAAAATTACCACACAGCGATATCACCAATTTTAAATCATTCTACTGTGCCATTTTACTATCAATATCCTGGGAATCGTCCAATAATGACAAATCGAAATTTAAATAGTTCGACCACTCAAGCACTGCAAACTCAACCCCAATTTTATAATTTCGATCCATCATCTACTCAAACAAGCAGTGACAGTGGAATATCAAACTCTCCACCACGACATTTTCAACTTCCTGATTTAGGAAAAAATCCAGGCTCTCTCAGATTGGCGTTATTCCTAGCAAATAGACCTTCAGTCATAACGCAGAATTCAGAACCTCAACCAGGAACATCATCAGGTTATCGCCATAATGTAATTACATGTCCTTTTTATTTTTATACCATTTCAAAAATTTTGTAATTTATGTTTTTTTTTATTCTTACAGGCCGCCGCTCGTTCATTCTTTTGATGGAATGATTTTACATTTTACGTAAATTTAATTGAAATATTTTATACAAATATTAATGCATTGTTAAGATACAAGATTATATTTACAGATAAATAATAAATAATTTTAAATCTTTTAAGATCGCTTTAGTAAATAATTATTTAATGTTATAGGTAGACATTTTTGGCTACAAAAACGTCCCTGTCTAAACTTTCAATTGAATGCCAAAAATTCAAAATTCCATACCCTGCAATATTTTTCCGAAAAAAAATAATACCGCACTAAATGAAGCTGGTTCTCAATAATGTCCTCCCAAAATTTAATATTAATATTAAAATGCGATGATTATAAATCCATGTTCCCAATTTACTTCTAGACTCTATTTTTGAAATTATTTTTTGTTAATTAGTAAATTAATTTATACTTATATTATTATACCTATATCATAATATATATATACAATATACACCAATATATAAAATATAATTTATATAATTAATATATCCCAATATATTCCCAATATATATGATTTCCCCTTAAAATTTCAAAAATTCAATGTCCAAAAGGCGAAAACAGACATTCCCATAACGGAAAAAAATTCCCTAAAAAAAGTCCATCACGCTCAAAGCAACTTCGGACAATTTGTGGGCACCCGATGTTGACTATGTTTTGTATGGCAAGTCTCTGTCTGATTACCAATAAAATGCCAACCGGGGTTATATCAGTTTAACCGCCAGATTTAAAAAAAAATTGAATATGAAAATTTGCTGAGTTGAAGTGGCTGAATAAAACTGAACTAATAACATATATATATAGGGTGTGATCATTCTTATTTTAGCTTTTTCTAAGAAATTGATTATAAAAATTGATATTTAAAAATTATCGTCAACTTATAAAAGCTATTATTTCATCAAAAACAGACATTTTACTTCTTTATCGAAATTGTCCCACCCTCATTTTTTGGTGACGAGTCTTTATTTACATTTTTTGGTGAGCAGACATTTATTTGGAAATAAGATATAGTTCGATAAAAACAAGATGAACAACGATTGGGATGAAATTAAACGTCTAGCAGCTGACTTTCAAAAGGCTCAATTGTCCTCCAGCCTCCAAAGGTACTAAAGATAGTAATTTGTATATTTTGATTTAATCATTTACTATTTCTAGACTTTCGGAGCGAAATGTGGTTGAAGTAGTAACTTTACTGCTTGAGAAAGGTTTGTTGGAGATCATTTTCACAAATGATGGCAAAGAATACCTTACACTTGAGAACCTGCGCCGGGAAATTGAGGACGAGCTCTTTGTAAACGGTGGTCGAATCAACTTAATTGAGTTAACCAAGATTCTGAACGTGGATTTGCAAAGAATAACAACAATTGCTGAGCAGATTGCCGATGAAGACCCAAAAGTTAATCTAATTCTTGGACAACTGGTGGACTCTGACTATATTCTCAGAATTGCAAGTGAGATCAACGAACGCTTGAACCAAGCGGGTGAGATCAACGTTTCTGAGCTGACGATTCAATACGATCTTCCTTCGGATTTTCTGCTGCATCATGTAGTAGAAAAAAATTTGGGTGTAATCATTTTTGGGAAACAGGATTCTTCCAATCCTCGACTTTTATACACTCAAAATTTTATCTCAAGATCCAAAGCAAAGATTCGAGGAGCTTTGTATGCAATCACTAAGCCAACCCCTGTTTCTGCAATTCTTGCTCAAAGTGGAATTCAGGAAAAAATGTTCTTTTCGCTAATCAATGATGTCAACATAACGGGAAGCTTAACTTCAAAATCTGTAGCTGCTCAGTATATTCCAACTATTTACACCAAAACGCAAGCAGAGTGGGTCAAGAACTTTTTTAAGCAGAATGGATATTTAGAATATGATTCTGTCAGCGGGCTGGGAGTTCAGGATCCTAAAGGATTTATTCAGAAGCAGCTGGGAAGGTATGAAACAAAAATCTTGTCTAGAAAATTATTTATATGTAGGTAAATGAATTTAAAATGTTGTAGTTTGGGCGCTGATAATATCAAGTACCTCACTAAATGCGCTGTTGGGAAAAATATCATTGATCAAATTGAGTCTACATTGGAAGAGTCCATCGCCACCAACTCTTACTTAGATGTCACGAGCATTCTGCCAAGTGTCTTTGGGCAAGAAGACATTGAGCAGTTGATTTCATTGGTTTTGACACCTAGTAAACAGAGACTCACTCAACTTTTTGGAAGTACCATCTTAACGAGTAAATTCGTAGACGAGATGCTTAAACCGGCTTATGAGATGGCAAATGTTAATGCAGCCAAGTCTGTTGAAAGTGGGCAATATCAAAAATATATAGCTGAGAAGCAAATTAAGGTTTGAATTTAGAATTTGGGTATTGTCATAACATATTATCTGATCTCAAATTTTAGGGACCCGAATTGGATCATGATGTAGAATCCAAGTCTGACAAACGTGAAGAGCGTAGAAAAAAAGCAGCTGGTGGTAAGGCAGGTGGTGGAGCTCAAGGAAGAGAAACAAAAACCAAGTCTACCAAAAAAGCTAATAGAAGCAAAGGAAAAGATGAAAGCGACTCAGATGATGAGAACAGTGCTCCAAACAAACGAAAGGGAAAGGATCAAACACTGGAACTAATCACTGCTCAAGACATTAAAAAGTTAGTAAAGAAGACGCTGGAGGCTGACGGTTTGGAAGATCTTGCTTCACCAATAAGCTCTTATTATCATCCCCAACTCAGTAAATATGCTCAGATTAAAGCTCATGAGCTCTATGAGAGTTCCTTGCAAAATAGTCTTCAGAATCGGAAACAAAATCATGCAACTCTTCAAGACAAACTCAACAATATTTTAAACGATATTCGCATTTACGAAAAGGGATTGAAGGTGAATTTTTATTTGTGTATTAAGAGACTAAGAGTACAAAGTTAACAAATATTTATTAAAATCTTTCTGTTCAAGCTTTTTCCACAAAGCGATTCGCAAGCGCAATTAGTAAAATATCTTTTAAAGTCTCTGGGCAACGATGTAGCCAACGAAATTGCATTTAATATTGCTTGTGAGTCAAAGCTAACATACCCTAGTACTCAGCTAACGGTTGATCAAAGGAACAAAATTGCACAAGAATGTGGTAAGTCAGAAATAGTGAATTTCTCTCTATGTATATATTAATTAATTTAATCATTTTTACAATTTTATAGATCAAGAATTCAAAAAAACATTGGTGGAGTTGAACAAAGCTACTCTTGGAACATCCGTTGAAGATTTTTTGGTAGCGGCTGAAAATGCTTTGCAGGCGTCTAGTATGATTTTGAAGAAAATCGACAAGAAAAAGGACAAGTAAGTTAGAATCAAATTGTGTAAAATTTATTCCAACTCCTTTTACAATACAATAAATCATTGCAAAATTATTATTTTAAATTTTACTGAATCACTTGGTATAATGTTTTTAAACAAGTTAGTTAGATTAAATTTAAATATTCAATTAGTTTGTCATGATTACTTTTTGCATCTTACTTAAGTTATGACATGTTGTTGTTTCAAATTTCTATGCAAATTAATCTAAATTCATTCATACTTTTAACCGACACTAATTTCAAATTTAATAATATTTATAACATCTAAGAAAATAATGAATATCCATAAAATTAATTTTAATTCCGAAAATTTCTTGCCAAACGAAGTTTTAAATATATAATAGAAACAAAGCTGTTAAACAATAAATAACCCACATTCAGCAAACTCAACGAACCATTTTTTTTTGCAGGCAAATAATTTTAATGCACAAGCACGGTTTGTTGGATCAACTGTACAACTGCAATGATCCTGCGTTAGTGCTTCATTTAGCTGCTTTAGTGATATTTACAATATCCACACAAAGTATGCTGCATGCTTCGGGTAGATTTGTTTCTACCATTCTAGGTCATCTGAGACCAGTGCTAAGTGATGAGCAGAACAAAATGCTAACAGATTTTCATGATTTAGTTATGAAACTGCTGACTTCGGGTGAAGAAGAAAAGCCCACAGAGCTTGTGGCTGAATTGGATAAATTAATTCCACTTGTAAAAGATTTGGCTTCCAACTACAAGAAAATTGGTGTTACACCGGCCGAATAGGCAGCTGCTTCGCACTTGTTCAAACAAAAGCCAGTGATGTCACTCTGAATTTTAAATTCTAAAACAGTTAAAAAGTGGGCGCTAATAAATTTATTTTGAATCATTAAACGCAATAATTAGCTGTTGTTCTATTTTTCTTTCAATAGCAATACAACGTTGTGTTCTAATTTGTACGTGTATTTCTGTATTTTTGGGAGTTCCTAACATTCAAATTTCTGCTGTGTAATTAATTGGGCCAATTGTCAAACTACACAAGTCCCTGCTAAGTTTGAAACATGCGCAATACATTTGTTTATTGATACTTTTATCGTGTCGACAACGAAGCACGCATCTCCCAAGCTTGAAATTAGAACTTTTTGATACATTTTGAATGAAAATTTAAATCTTTTTTTTGTATATTTGAATTATTTAAGGATACAAAAATAATAATAATTTTTCAAAGGCACTTTCCAGCAATTAAAATATTACTACAATTTTGCAATTAATTTAATGTAAATTTCACACGATTTTAGTTATTATGACGTCAGAAATACAACAATAAATTTTATTTTTATTTTTAATTTCTAAAAAGTGAGTTTAGTTGAAAATACAAAGATAAAAAGTTAATTTCATTTAGCATAAAAAACATAAATATTTGTAATAATCATTTGAAAACTGTGTTTGTGTTCGTACTTTTACATTTTACGCTTATAGTTTTCGTTGCTGGCACAAAGTTTTAGTTTTTTTGAACCGCAGCTTTATTCGTATCATTATTTATTTAGTTCTTCAATTCTCCAATGTTTCTTTAGTATCTTTAAGTGTGAATTTACAAGACTGATATAGTGATATCAATACTAATTGTATACGCAGCGAACATTTGGTGAAAACTGTCTCTGGATGATTTATCGCTTTTGTTTGATAGATAACATTTGAACTTGAAATAATATTGCACTATGGGAATCGAGAGAATCCTACTCAGTGTCCACGTATCAGTGAGTTTAGTTAATGAGTTGAATAAGTTTAATAGTTGTACTAGTCCTACATTTTAGTGAATGTCGCAACAAAAAAAAATAGTTTTATTGATTTACTAATTGATTAGCGAGTCGCATTGTGTTTAAGGAATGTTTTTTAAATTGACTTTAATTGAAATTACAGCCACAAAAGAGTTAGTAAACAAATGAGTGGATATTCATTGAACAAATTAATGAAATTGTCAAACCAATTAAAATGAGTCCAGTGCTTCAATTGCTTAGAAACTCAAAAAACAGGCATCTTGAAGAAAAGTTTCGGACTACAAGGTGACTCAAACCTAAAAAGAAATTTTTGAGGCATATTTCATCACATTTTTTGACGGTAACTGTCTAGTGTACTAATTTTCATTCACATAATATGGAAAAAGACTTAAATAGATTTATGCAATTCGTGCACAATGTTATTCTATTTTTAATTTTTACAAGACACGAAGAAATTTCCCAGTACAGTTCTTTTGGCGCCAAAATTGTTCTCGCGTTATAAATTAAATGACAATTCACTTAAATTCTATTTCATCATTTAACTTAATTAATTGAGTGGAAGAACGCCATAGGAATGGATTAGGTGAGCGGATCATACCAGATCTTCTTGTTTTTGTGAGCGAATCATCTCAATTTGCCACTGGATCTCACAATGCAAAATGATCTTTTCAAACTGTAAATTAAGTTTAACGGCAATAGAGCAATCAGCAGAGTCACTTGAGACAATTTTTTAAATTCACGAATTTATAGTTCAAAAACTTTTTTTTGAAAGTGACAAAAATTCAACTCTGTTGTCTCGTAAATCATCGCATAATAAGTTATATAATTTGCAATAACTTCCATAAATCAATTCATAGCTCGACTTTTCTATGTATATCAAACTTTGACCTATAACCAGCTGCGTAACAAGTAGATTTGAGTTGCAGGGATTTCAATGTGTGTGTTTTATAAACTGTTGATTGAGATTGAATCTTGAAAAGGATCCCTGAAGTTTTTGTTTATCAATTTTGAATGATGCAAAATAGTATTAATAACATCAAAACAAGCAATTTAGAAGAATCTTGTTATCACTCATTAAAAAATTTTAAAACTTAATTGATTTATAAAAAAAATACAATTTGATTTGTAAAGCTAAACTCATTGTGACTCATGCAAGATAATGCTATCTTTTTTTATAGATTACAATGAAAATGTTCTAAGGTTCTTGGTTTATGGCCTAGTCTAGGGATAATCTTTATGGATTAACTAGAAACTGTGTACGTGTAAAAACTCCATACTATCCATACTATATCCACAATACTCAAAATCTATGAATTATTTGGTCCAGGTGACCTAATTGTCAATTGAACAATTTACCATGAGCAATTGTATAAATAACTTTTCTTATCTTGAGATTGTTTAAAAAAATTTCTCTTCAAGCAGCTGATAACGTAAAACAGATGATGCATTTCATTCACAGCATAGTCGCTATATAAACCAAGAGCTTCAAACGATGCAAAGCATGTGTTCTAAACGCGTTCACCACTACAGACACATACCAAACGCATTGCAAATATAGATTCACCAATCGCTATAATTTGTTGTGTGTTAGATGATTAAAAGCCGCGAGTTGATATATATTATTTTATTCTTTTCAAGCATTCTCGTCGTTTTTAGTATTCAGTCAGTTGTCGCAGTTGATCGAAGCAACAGCTTATCAGCGCGGACTCACGAACTCTCCCATTGTGAAATATATTGTGTAAGAAATAAGAGGCACTTGAAATTCCAATAGTCAGTGATTAGCAACAAATACTCAAATTTACTGCCCACAATCAGTCGTTTTTGGCCAATAATACTTCATACAGGAATTAGTGAAAACTGATTGATAATTCAATTCATTAATTGCTCGGAACAGTTGCCATTTGATTGAACAATTTGACGATAAGGAACTGAGAGAATTTTGAAACGTACTTAAAGATATAATATTAGAAACAGCTTTTTTGCAAGTGCTGGGGAAAAATTCTACCTGTTTGTGTTTTGATCAAATACAAAAACACTTTAAATAATGCGAATTAATTAAAAATATTTGTTTAAATCATACAGAAAACCAGAAAACGAAGCAATCACTTATAATCTAACGACCGATGCAAGTGCTATTCAAGATTTGCTAGAGTGACAAAAAGTGCGGGAAAATGACCGAAACGGTTTTATTGCAAGGTTCATCACCGAATGCTATAATCGTACCAAGTCAACATAATGGTCTTGAAAAAAGTAAAGATGTTGTAGATGGCCAAGCAGTTCATATTCCTCCAGATGGAGGAACTAGAGCTTGGGTTGTCATGATTGGTGCTTTTTTGTGCAATGGAATTCTCTTTGGAATAATTAACACCTACAGTGTAGTTTACATGAGTCTCCGAAAGCAGCTTAAAGAACAAGGAGATGAAGGAGCTTCAAGTAAAGCAGGTGAGTTCTTGAACCAAATATGAGTTTTTGATAAAAAATACTAATTAAATAAACGAACATATGAATGACATTTTCCCACCACTCAAATGCCAAAAGAATGTAATGTGCATTTTTCCACATTCTTCGCGACACACTTTTTGCTGAGTCTACATTTCCTTGTTTTGATTCTGAGTGGTGTTAATTAATTTTTTTACAGAACAAAACTCGTAAATATTTTATTCTTGTTTATTCTATATTAAGAAGCATTCGACGTTTCTTTATTCATATATGTTTGTTTTTGTGTTGGGAAAATGCTAAGCTGCACTTTTCTTTCTTTGAAGTCGCGTCTTTTGTTCATTTGCGAATCATTTAAATTTAGTGAAGGAAAGTTCAAAAGCTATCGATCGTTTTCGTCCGTCTACAAATGGCTTAAAAACGCATTATGCGTGATCTTCTTAAAAATGTTTTTATGTCTAAGTTTAGCATAAGTAATGATATGTTTCAATGTAATATTATGGTCTAATTGAAATTTGTTTACATTAATTCCACCAAAATGGCAATGAAATATGTAACTTAGTATTTTGTTGTTGAAATAATAAACAAGCACGAATTCTCGTCAAATTTGTATTGAAAATAAATGTATAGTCTATGAAAAGCATTAACTTTGTAAACTGAAACTTAATACAATGCCATGCCTTAAGATTGTGGTGTTCAATTCCTGGATAAAATATGCCTCACTGAACTCGCAACTATATATTCATTTGTGTGATATTAATGAACGAATCCTTACATTTTCAATGATAATTTTTAAGACTCAATAGATTTTTATGTGGAACAGTCGATAAATTTTGAGTTGAATTAAGTGGAATATGCTTTTGAAACATGATAAATCTTATGCAACACTAATAAAATATTGCAATCGTCCATTCGTGTATAAAAATTTTGAAAAGTTTATATTGAAAATATTTTGATGATATTTAAGTTTTTTGGCAGGTAGGTATGTGAAATATTTTTCACATGATATTTATTCTCCAAAATTCTTATACTCAAGTTGCATTAAAAAAATTCATGTGTTGTACGTATTTAGTTTTTTTTTATTTGAAAATATAGCCAATGTTTTAAAAATGCTATGTTTTTACTTAAGCAGAAATCAAGATATCATTTAATCCATAAATAATCACCAAACGGATGTTACACTTTCAATACTATTTAATTGTATAGTATCTATCTGTTTCTAATGAACTAAAATAGTTAAACAGTGAAATAGATCTTTTTCTGAACTTTATGAAGTGTCTCACAAAACAATAATTGACAATTTAAATAAATTGTACTTCAAGTGCTTCAAGTGCTTACACAACGATTAAGTACGAAAGGTACTTGATCAGTCAAGTATACATAAGGGAGTTCAGCAAAATTGCATAGAAATAGAAGGAACAATATGACCCGAAATATGACGTCGTTATGACGTACCAAAAGTTCTATAAAATCCTAGCCGCAGGTTAACTATCTTGAGTTTTCCTTTATCAGCATTGTTGTTTGGTCTTGATTGATTAAACTGCCATTATAATTTGTTTTCGCATTAAACTTCTGGTAGCCATCTCTTTTGTTGTTATTTGCTGCTTTGTTTCCAACCGACAAAGATTGTCAACTTGTGAAATTTGATATTATTATTGACTCTTCTATAGTAATGAGATTATGTTGGCGCAAACAGTGTCATAAGTAATTTTATGTAATTTTTTAATCAGAAATTTATTGCGGTTGACAACATTCGGAAATTTTTGTTTACTTTCCGGGAAACTTTCTTTTGTTTCCTGATGGGTAATATAAAATAGATGCATCTAAAGATAATATCATTTTACTTCAAAAGATAATGCTTCTATATTTTTAAGTGCTCAGCCAAAAATTTTTATTCTTTTGAACCTGTCACAAACAGAAGAAAATTAATTAACCAAAGTATTAAATAGCAAGACGACAAGAGTTCAAAATTGTCACACAATAAAACACATTTTTAACAGTCTATTCGAGAATTCTTTTAGAATATATTTATTAGAAGGAACTGATGAACTTGCATAGCATTTGTTTAACATTATCGTTTTTATGTCAAGAACAATTTATTGACCAAAACAATTTAGTTATTTGCTGCCCACAATATTTGTGTGAAAAAGCAATTAATTAATTAATTGATTTAATTGGTCCTCAAAATTACAAAGCAATTATTATTAAAACAAAATAATATTAATTCTGAATGTATCATTTCGTCAACAATGTAAATTGTAAAGAAAACATTTAATAAATGAAGCAAATAAACCAACTTTGAAATCATATTTGCACACTATCAAATAGCAGTGTCAATTTTCATTTTCTAAAATATTTATCTACAAAAAGTTTTCGCAACCAATTATGTGAATTAAATTTAACGAGCAGCTTGCTACTCTGTTGCTAATTGTTAAATATTAATTGAGAAACTTTGAAAGTCAGTCAGAAACCAAATTTTGATCTTCTGAACAACTTAAATTCATATTAATTGCTTAAATGGGCTTAAATAGACAGCGGTCTTCCAGCTGCGATTTAGAGAATTCATATACAAGTGTTTTGATCTGGGGTATAAACAAACCTTATTAATAATGGATATTTTTGCCAATTAGAACAACAATCATGGAATACTTTATTATCTTATAAATGAGATATCCCCATTTCAAACAATAATTTTGGTTCACTTGACTAAAAAATATAAATTTTTTAAATTATTGAAAAAGTGTGTTAAATTTTTTTATCTTCAGTATTGTATATGTAGAATTCAGAATGTAAAAAGCAAAATTATCGCGGAAAACACAGTTCAACACTCTTAGAACTTATTGTTGTTATGCACTCATAAACACTCCACTCTCTGGAGTGTTTATCTGTGATACAAATTCATTGGGCGATGATTAATTGCTAAATTAATATTTATGTCCTGAAAATGAGCAACAACAACATTCAATTTAAATCAATTAAGCGAAACGTGTAATAAATAATCAATTTTTGTTAAATTTTGATATAAACATATGTATTTTTATTCTATTTATTAAGTACTTTTCCTATCACAACATTTGAATCTTTGCACAAATTTTATTTAAAAATATAAGTTCTTTATAATTTAAAAACGGTACTAGCTCCAACTTATCATTTTATTAATGCAATGTATTAAATATTGATGTCTGTATTTATTTTTGCAGCTCTGGTGGGATCCTTGACAATTGGCACAACATTTTTGCTCTCTCCGGTATCAGGCATTTTGGTTGACAAGATAGGTTTACGTACGACAACGCTAATTGGTGGAGTTTTAACAACAGGTGGCATGTTTTTGAGTTCTTATTGTATTCAAAATATTGAATTCTTGTACCTGACTTATGGCGTTATGTTTGGACTTGGTGCTGCCTTGGCTTACACTCCAACTTTGGCTATTTTAGGACATTACTTTAAAAGATACCTGGGTAAATTTTGTCTCATTATATCTGAAATCAGTTTATATATTTATATCAATATTTTTAATTAAAGGTCTCGTATCTGGAATTGTGACGGCTGGCAGTAGCGTCTTCACTGTGATCATGCCAGTTTTGATTTCACATTTTGAAGAGCACGAAGGACTTGAGTATACCTTTCGACTAGTTGCCTTTCTCTCGAGCTTTGTAATTATCTGTGCCTTGTTGTACAAGCCACTGCAACCACCAAAGCCTGCTCTCCACAAAAAACCGGGTCGATCCAATTTCCAGCATTTAATGCGCTCCCTTATCAACTTTGACAATTGGAAAAAGAAGAAATATGTTATTTGGGCTGTGAGCATTCCTATAGCTTTAATGGGATATTTCGTGCCTTATGTACATATGGGCAAGTTTGTTGAAGACAATTTTCCTACCGAAAATCAGAAGCTTCCAATCATGTGCATTGGAATTACTTCAGGACTTGGCAGGCTTTTATTTGGATACATTGCTGATTTCCCGAAAGTCAATCGAATTTTGCTACAGCAGGTTAGTTCAATAGTTCTATATGTTAGTATAAATAAAGATGTTTGACTTCTTAAACATTAATATTTGATATTACTCAATATGCTAAGCAAATATGTTACAGTTTCCAAAAATTTTAAATATTGAACCAATACTTTTATTATAATCTCGTACAAGTGTTCTTGATTTATTTCAACACTGTATAGCAGTTGTATTGGCATTCATTTCAAGATAATAATAAATTGTAATTTGAAAACTATTTGATGCTGACTGAGTATCATCATAAATATTTAATTAAGCTTGTGTTGAAATCTCGGATTTTGAATCTTTTGATTAAAATTGTCGTTTATCATTTTAGATTTCTTTCGTGTTCATTGGTTTGATGACAATGCTACTTCCAGCTACAGGATCCTACCCTGTTTTACTAACCATTGCATTATTCATGGGTCTCTTCGACGGTTGCTTCATCTCTCTGCTGGGACCGATTGCCTATGATATTTGTGGTAAGTTCAATTTGTTTCAATGCTCCTGCTAAAACGATTTTGCTATTTAAAATATTTAACAGGGTCACATGGAGCCACCCAAGCTATTGGATTCCTCTTAGGTCTGTGTTCCGTACCACTTACGATGGGACCACCAGTAGCTGGAATGTTGTACGACCACTTACAATCTTACACGGTTCCTTTCGTCCTCGGTAACTATGTTTATTTTAAGAAATAGAATAACAAATTTTAATACCAAACTTTCAGCTGGAATTCCACCTATGATTGGAGCCGCAATGATGATCATGATAAGATTTGTGAAAGATGATGCTACTGCCACAGAGCGAGTGTCTAAAGACGAACAGCCGCTGGCTCAAATTGCATGGGAAAAAGGTGAAAAGAGTTTCAAAACTTTTCTTGATAATAAATCTTGAACAATTTATTTTTCAGAAAATCAAAATCAGTCAAAACTTACCGAGAATGGTCTGGAATCTAATCGAAAAGCTTCCCTTGCCAGTATAGGTATTAAAACTAGCTTATTAAAGTCTAATAGCTTTTCTACATTGGTTATGGACTCTAAATTATCTGAGTACACTCCATTTTCTCAATCATTTAAACATTGCAGAAAATATTCCTACAGCTACTTTTGAGCTTTTTTAATTTCTTTATGGTTTTTATTTGCACTGATCACATGCATGCATCACTACTGATTATTATTTCATAGGGAGAAGTGGAGCTGTAATTGTTCCATTTTCTCTCAGTGATGCTTTAATGTGATTTATTTGTTATTTATTTGCTTGGTGATGGTTGTGCATTGACCTATCTAGTAGTTAAACTGATTTGTTGCTTAATATTTTTAGTAAACGCACGTAGACCTTAAAAAATAGGGGTGATATTTGAGTGAATTTATTACGAAATTATCTGATTATGAATTACTTTCGGAATTACAAAATATTGCAATTTTTTTGTTTTATTCTACACAAAAAGCTTCTAAATTAATCTTGCTAACAATATTCAAAATTTTTTACTCGTTTAAATACTCAATGTTAACCCAATTCTTAAAAATAAATTTGTTAAAAACTGTAACGATCTTATCATTAGTAAATACTCAATTGGTGATTGCAAATTTATTATCTCTGAATTTTTGAGAAATCCGGAAGAATTTTGTGTACATGTTAATTTTTAATATAGATAATGTTTGTTTATCGCTCCAAACCATTTGTTAATACTAATGAATTGCTAAATGTGTTGCTCCATGTATGTAAGCAAATACTGGGTTTGAGAATACTTACGTGGTGATAACTTTACGAGGCTAAAAACTGTGATTTTTATGCATCCTTATGCATTTATGTTGTTACATATGTTTTAGTATGCTACTTAAAATCAAAATTAAGGATTGGCCAAAATCGTAAACATATTATTTCACAATACCGGAGACAACTTATGTGTAATATTTTTCTCAGTTTTATTGATTGATGTTTGTAAATATTATTATTAAATTGTACACATTTTCCTATTTTGAGGAGTAGACTTAGTTGTTATTAATCTTTAGTGCAATTAATCGCAAACAAACCCAAAAATCGATTTCGGATGTATGAGTGATCACAGATCAGTAAACTAAACTCATTCACAATAATCGTAAATTGATTTTTGTTGTTAATTATGGACAGCTTAATCTGTAATACCAATCTACACTATAAGACAGTTCATCAAGTTCATCATACACTCGTCTCATAATGAAGTTTGTTAAGTTTTTGTAAATAAATTTAACTTTTCATAATTTGTTATTAATAGTGTAGATAGTATCTTTTTTTGGTGCTGGATTGCTATAAATATTTGCTATGAAATATTAATCTAACAATTTTTTTTTCTTATTCTCTTCTATTTATTTACTTCCAAACTTACCAACTTAGAATCTCTGGATGACGATGAAAAGTACTGAAATTACTGAACCGATTGATTTTGATTTGTTTCTTTTCAGATAAATGAGCGAATAATTATTAATAATTGTTTCGGGTAGCCAAATTTGAAAATTTATAAAGACAAGCCATTTGTATTCAATTACCAAATTTTTCAATGATATTCTCTGAAAACCTTTAAGAGGGAATTATAAAATTTTAAGTTAAAATTAAATTAATTTAAGAAGAGTGTCTCATTTTTTCCAAATGAACAATCAAATAAGTTTTTCAATTTTAGTTGATGTATTGTCCGATAGTTTTTACAATTATAATGTTATAGTATCTAAATACTTTAAAATGACGGCTAAAATCTGAAATTTTATACTTTTGAATTATTGTTAGTTCTTTAAGAAGTAAAACCATATTTTATAGAATAAATATATTTGTACTTATATTATGATTCTTTTAGAAAGTTTCTGCAAATAAAATATTTTAATCAAACTTTTCTTGTTTTATTTTTTAAATAAAAAACTTGCGTATTGTGTATTTTGGTTTAAAAAAATTAAAAATTTGAATTGGTAATTTTTCTAATACTTACATTCCTAAATTAATTATATAAATTCTAATGAATTCAAATAAAATGTAAACACTTGATGTAACTTGTGTGAGGAGATATTTCAATATTTCTCTTAATGCACACAAAACTTCAAAATCAATGCCATCTTTTGATGAAAAGCTGCAATATTTTGCTATGCTGCTCAAAATAATTAGAATAAATTTAACTCTTTTGTTTTATTTTTAATTCTTCATTAATTCAGGTCAATTATTGAAAAGTTTTTCTATCAATTGAATTGCAATTCAAAATTCAAATAGATAACGATTACAAAATGACAATTGCATGAATTGTATGACGGAATTGCTGGCTAATAAATGGATTACAGTTCATATTCTAGATGTACTATCTAACATATATTGTAATTCGCAATGCTTTTGTAAGTTATCTCTTTAAAACTGTTTTCAATATTGTGCATAACTCTTTCCTCATTATGCTCATTATCCAAAAGTTTCATTAAAATTTAAAATAATTATTTTCAATTTAACTTTTTTTCAAAGTTCAATTCTTTAATAATCATTTTTATCACACACACGAGCGCACACATTTTACAACAAATTTTTTTCAGGATTCTACAAAATTGTAATTTTTCGATATCAAATTACAACATTTTCAATGAAAGTGCTAAATGAGCATAATTATCGTAATGTCAAAAAACAATAAATTTGTTACATGAAATGTTCAGAAAAAGATGAGATGATACTCTTTACTTATGAAAAACCTTAAATCGTTTTCAAGACCTAGTTTACAAAATACCTGAGTAAGAACAAATCGATAAGAAATCCTATGAAAATGATTGTTCGCCTAGAAATCCAAATGTATAACAATATTTGATTATCAGTTTAAAATTTTGGAACATTGCTTATCAAAATATTGATAATGAATTCTAGTGTTACAGTGTTAAAGCAACAAAGGCAAATTTTTCACACACACATAAATTATCAATCGGCATTTTTGCAGGGCTATGAAATTTAATTGAATTTTTTTGATATCAATAAGTTTAATGTTCTTAGCTGTTATAATATGCTCGTGCTTCACTGCCTTCCAGCTCTTCGGATATTCTCCTTTACATTTATCTTCAAAGAATATCAAAAGCATCACACACTTTAAACTTTTCGTAAAATACAAAATATATTCTCATTCGGAATAAATTTTTTGGGTTTTCGACTTTTCGCAAACGTTGCGAGTTGTATTATTTGTATTTGTTCATTCTGTAGTTGGAAGTGGTTGAGTGTGCTGGCTTACTGGTTTAGCTGGCTTCGAGCGTTTTTTTCTTAATTTAAATTCCATAATTTCATTTTTGAAATTATGTGCAACGTTGCTGATTTTTGATGATTTATTGATTTTAGTGGTACAGTGTAATAAGTGCAAATTGAATACTAAATATTATGGACAAAAAGTGAAGAAAAAGACAAATTGCAAGTGTTTTTTTATGGTTTCTATGAAACATTATAAATAGTAAATACTGACAGTATTGAAATTGACCGAGTTATTGGAAGAAAGTGTTTATTGATTCTAAAAATAATATATTTGTAAAAGTGTATAAAAAATACATTAACCATGGCTGTTGATCAAACCTTAGAAGAAATGATGGGATTACTAGGTAATTTGAAAAATTAATTTTTTCACTATAAAGCTATACCGTGTTTTAGTGTTATGTATCTAATTAATGTGTTAAATAAATTATTGAGCTAGTTTTCTTTTTATTCCGAAACAAAGCTCTCAAAAGCTTAACGAAAAAATGGTGTGATACACCTGATTCAATATTTATCTGTGCATCTAAATTGTAAATAATTTTATATTTTCAATATTTTTAACAGAATGTTAATTTGTTTAATGAATGAATTATTTAATATTTGAAAAAGAAATATTATTAATCCAGTATTTGAAATTACAAAAATATAAATTTACTTTTGTGGATTTTTCAAGTGCAATTTCCAAATTTTGAATCAATTCGTCGGCATCAATATAGGGACCATACCTGTTGAACAATATCCAACAAACGTAGCCAAATAATTTCAAACTTTCGATTTAATGTTAAATTACCCATAAAGCGTTAACAACTGAACTAGTATTACAGAAATTATTTTACAATTTCGCTATGAATAACCAAATTAGATAGTAAACAACAAAATTAAAAACACTGCCTGTGAACGAATGTTCAAAAAAAAATTTGTTATAAGAATGGAAAATAGTTTTATGAAACATGTTATTGAGAAGAACGGTTTAAAGATCAATCCAAATCGATCGGCATTCAATCATTTGAATCAATATGAAAAAATAAACTCTAGAATTTCATCTGAATGATTTAATAGTTTTAAATAATTTGAACGCTTACGAAGCGTTTTGCATTTTTCTAAGATTCCAATCAAATTTCGTAATTAGTTTCTCATTCCAATTTCCAGTTCGTAGTCTTTGCCAAATAATGAAAAATTAGATCCAGACTTCAGTGCCGGTTCGTGCTCACATTTTAAAAAGTGAAGCAATTTAAGCCTAAGAAACAGCCCAATATACAGGTTTCTTATGGCAAATAATTTGAGACAAAAAGTTATTTCAACAAACATATAAATAAATCATTCACAACTGTAACGGGAGCATTATTTGAAACTCAAAAAATCAAGCGAGCGAGAGAAAGTGAAAACTTTCAATGAATCCGAAGGTAGCTTTTTGTACATTTGTAAATTTTGAATATTTGTAAATTGTGCTGATTTTTTTATTGAAACCATATGAGTTTCTACAATAATAAAAAATATTGGTTTCAAGAACTCAAAAAACTTGTGAATATGCGATTTAAATATGATGATACACCAAAAATCTTAATTTGTTATTTTGTGCAAAAACTGCAAAAATATTTTCAGTTCAAATAATTAATTCTATTTATATTCAGTGCATCTGAGATGTGCATCTTAAAGAAATATAATTACTTAAACACATTTTTGCAAGTCTATTAATTTTTCATATTTCAAGAGCAAGTGTCAAAATAATAATAATTGGTTGCAGCCCCTGTGCTCTACGTTTATTCTTTTGGTTAATATAACATAGTATCTTGTTTTAGATCTTAACAAAGTTTGAAATTCTTTAGAAGCCCAAAAATAAAACCTCAACTTGAATTGAGCTATTAAATTCTTTCAAAGATTCATGAATTTATTTATTAATTATTTGTAGACATTATAATCCAGTGAAACGCTCCTTAAAAATTCAACTTCCAAAAACCTACGTTTAAATTATTGGTTCTTTTGAAAACTCTTAACACGAAACATAATTCACACAAAACGCACATTTTACGTTTAAAAGGCCTTAGCGCGCAATAATTATTATCAATGAACCTTCTGTCGAACTAACTATAAACTTGATAACGTGGAACACGACATGTGGGCTCTTATCAATTCAATATAATGACGTAACATCGATAGAAATTAATTTCACTAATTTTTTGCAAAATCATTCGCACGCTTAAATTAAACGTGAAAAATTATGTAAATCGTGTGTTATACAAGTTCGTTAATAACGATTTGCATTCTGAAAAATAAATTTTTGCATTCGATAATTGTTATAACAAACCATGTTCTTTGAAGATTTGGAAATATTGACTGATTTTATGAAGTACTTAAAAACGTTTAAACACCAATTACTTGCTAACATAACAATTTTAAACTTCTTAAATTATTAACAACAATCACACTTTAAATATTTAATAGATTTCGAGAACTGTTTTGTCAAAATATTTTGACTAAAACCTTGAACTTGATCAGTTTTAACTTCTGAAAAGCTCTATGTGATCGTTATGGACAATTAATTTTGATTACTTTGTGAGACTCAAATCATGAGGAAAGCATTTAAATAAAATGTTTGAGGGTAATAAAATGATTGCCGAACTCATAAAAATTTGGCATGTTGAATATTCCTAATTTATGATTTATTGAGCAACATACATGATATATTGATGAGCTTTAGATTTGTTAGATTGCTGGTTAAAAAGAAATATTAATAAATATTACTTTAAAATTACAAAGAATGCCAAAACTTTATTCCTATAGTTTGAAATCATTCAGTTTTAATCAAATGTAATCATCGAGCTATTGTTTCTAAGCCAATAAGTTAGCTAAGATAATATAGATTCTAATCAATTGAATGGAATTGAGTGCTCACGATACACAAGTTCTTTATAAATTTGATTAATTAACACAAAATAACTTCAAAGTATTATCGCCAAAAAATTTGTTAGCACATTTATTTTGATTGAGGTAGGACTTAAGATTATGTGTGTAGATATTTTATATTCTCGAAAAAATCAATTTAACGTCTAATAAAATCATTCCTTCTGTTGATAAACAGTGGCTTAAAAGTTTTTATCTATATTTTTATGGTTATTAGAATTGAAATTTTTAGGGATCTGTAGATGTTGATATCAACTTATTTTATTAAGTTAACTATCTAATTATCGTTAATTAATTAGATATCACTACAAATATTTATAATCTCTTTAGGTGAATTCGGAAAGTACCAGGGTTTCCAGTTTTTCTTACACATTTTATCAGCTGTAACAGCTGGCTTACACATGCTCTCTCTGGTCACAATTAATGCAGTGCCTGATCATAGATGCTTTATCTCAGGAATTGATACAAATATCTCAACAGCATTATGGAACTCATCCAGTATCTTAAACGCTATTCCTAAGAATAAAGATGGTGGACTTGACAGCTGTAAGATGTTTCAAGACAACGCAACCGTTGGTTGCGAATCTTATGTTTACGACAGGTATAGTACTAAATGTTTTATTGGCAGACAGAACTTTGAACTCTTGAACTATTTTAGAACATTTTACGAGGACACAAGAACAGTTGAATGGAACTTGGTCTGTGACCAAAAGTTTTGGGGCGCAATCACACAAACAGTTTACATGCTTGGAGTTTTTACTGGTGCAGTGTATTTGGGTGGTCTGGCCGATAAAGTTGGAAGGAAAAAAGTGTTCTGCTGGTCCGCAACTCTTCAGTTGATTTTTGGAGTTGGTGTTGCGTTTATTCCGGAATATTATTCTTTCCTAGTTGTTCGGTACTTATATGGCATCTTTGGATCCGCTGGTTTGTGATCATATTTCTTTTATATCTATTGTATAATAACGTATTTATTTTTAGGAAGTTACATCACTGGATTCGTACTTACAAGTAAGTTAAAGATAAATTTGATTCTATTTAGAACGGTGGGAAATAAACCTAAATCGTATTTTAATAGTGGAACTGGTCGGATCGAGTAAACGGACCCCTTGTGGAATTGCATTCCAGGCAGCGTTTGCCGGTGGAATTATGCTGGTTGCTGGGTGGGCAGCTTTAATCAAGGGCCGCATGCTCTTACAGATCGTATATGGTTTACATGGACTTCTTTTGATTGCTCATTGGTGGGTAATGGATGAGTCTCCAAGGTGGCTTTGGGGTCAAGGAAGAGCCAAAGAAGCTATTGATATTGTAGCCAGAGGAGTGGAAATGAATGGACGTGGTGTGGCTTTAGACAAAGAATATTTCATAAGCAAGAGTAAAATTGGTGTTGTTCAAAATCGAGTTGAAGAGAAGGCGGGACTTACTGATTTATTCAAGACACCGAATCTCAGAAAGAAAACTTTAAATGTTTGCCTTTGCTGGTTTGCAAACAGTATTGCGTACTATGGACTTTCTTTAAGCACAGGAGAAATGCATGGAAATCCTTTCTTCATTTTGTTTGTGATGAGGTAAATATAAGTTTTTGAAAATTAAAAAAAATTGTCTAAATTATTTTTTTTTACATTTATAGTTTAGTCGAAATTCCAAGCTACATTGCTGTTATATTGCTTCTGGATAGACTTGGAAGAAGATCTATTACAAGTACATTTATGTTGATTGGAGGAATTGCTTGCATTGCAGCAACATACTTTGGTTCAAAATCAACTGAAAGCACTGCAGTCGTTCTGATCGGAAAACTGTTTATCGCTGGAAGCTTTGCTGTCATCTATAATTACACTTCAGAGATTTTCCCTACAGTAAATTTGAAATGATTTCATAAAATCACGAGTAATATATGATTATAAATTTGCAGGTGGTCCGAAATTCTGCAATGGGTCTAGGTTCAATGTGTGCTCGTTTGGCGGGAGCTTTTACTCCATTAATTACTTTACTAAGCTCATTTGACCCAAGAGTACCAGCAATCATTTTCGGCTGTGTTTCAATCGTGTCTGGATTTTGGGTCATGTTTCTTCCTGAAACAAACAACCAACCAATGCCTGAAAGTATCGAAGATGGAGAAAATTTCGGAAAAGGTGACACATGCTTTTCTACATCACGACGAAAAACCTACACTGGACCTGAGCCAATGGTACAAATGGAGACTTTCTCCAAGTCTTAAAATATCTCTCTGTATACATTCAATATTTTTAGTTAGAATTTAATTTGTGTTCTTAACTTTCCTCCTTAATGTGACAATATTTCTTAAAAAATCATAAGTCAGCATATAATGTCATGAATGAGATTTATACAAAATAATAAAATATGTAAGTCAGAATATTTCTGTCGACTTTTAGAAAAAACTGAAGAAACACCTTAAAATTAGCATTTTAAATTAAAAATTGTCTCTTGATTTTGTTTAAATTTTATTCACATTTTCTGTCTTCAATATTTACAATGGAAATTAAAATATTATTTAAACATTTTGTGAACGACCATAAATTTGTCGACACTATTACATATCAGATTAGTTTAACTAAAAACACATATTTTTTTGAATGAAAAGACATTGTCATGTAAACATTTAAACAACAATTTTCGTTGTAAAATATTCGACAACGATTATTTGCATAGTAGTAGTTTATTTTTGATTTTTATTTTATGTTTTTAAATGCGGAAAATATGCAAACGATCAATTGAGATAAAGAAAAGGTTTGTCTACATGTTTTTCTAGAGGGTGTGAACAATTGTTTATTTAATATGTAAATTAGTACACGAACAAATTTCAAATACTATAAAAATTACACCCGTTAAACCAAAAGAGGATATTTTTCATCAACAACAAAAATCTCTCAAGGTTTTTAATACAGGCGATGACAAATAATACGATTCTTTTGAAGTAACCAGTATTCACTACCTTGTGATTTGTATACTTTCTGTATATTTTCATTCAAAATGTGTTTAAAAACTTTATCAAGGTATATGAAAAAGGTGATTCATAATGATTTAGCCTGTCATTTCCAGTTTTTCCTTTCATGAGTTTTTATTTAATATTGCCACCTTTAAATAAAGACCTTGACTTAATATGTTTGCATTTTAATGTTTAAACTTTTCTGCTAAATAGCAGCTTAACTAATTAATTAATTAAGTACATAAAACTGAGAAAATTTTGTAGATTGCTAGAAATAAAAAAAAATTACCGTATTTTTCTAATGAACTCGCATTATTTTTTATTATTATGAAATCTCTGAAAAGTTACTGATATTCTTTTAAAATTCTTTGAAATTTACCGAAAAATTGTTTAATTGCCACATTAAAGTGAACCAATTTGTGTTTTCTTTGAAACATATTCTAGTCTAAGTTCCTATTAATCATATAAATTCTAGACTTTCTAGGTTAAAGGACTACATTACACAGGGGCTTGTTGTAAAACGATCATATGTAAATTTGCCTTGAACATTACAATTTATACATTTAAAATTCAATTGAAAACGGATTCTTCAAAATCGTTACAAAAACTAAATTTCATAAAATTCAAACTCTCCTCTATTAAAATATATCGTATTTGTTTCTCTAGTCTTCCTAATCAATTTCTACAGCGTTTTTTCAAATTTTTTTTACAAATTTTATTAAATTTTTCCGAGTCATTGCACTACTAATACAGTGGCGTACACACTCGCCTAAAAGTCTTTAAAGACGCCACTGATGTAAAAATATAGTATTTCTGATTTTCTTAATCTTGGTTCTTAGAAAAATAATTCCTTTCCCTTAGCTATTCTCCTATTACAATCAATTTCTTAACGCATTTTCAATGCTTCACACACAATTTCAAAGCTTTTCAATCAAACTGGACTCTTTTGCAACAAATAATTCGATCTGATTTTTTACAACTTAATTGGAAGACAATCAGTGGATCAAAATTTCGCGTAAAAATTGTTTTGAACAACCGTCTAGAGATTCGACCATTTCGCAACTAAAAAGCATTTGAGATTGCTTAGAGAGTAGTAAAAAGTAAGTTATGTGCTCTTTTTGGATTTCAAACTGAGTAAACTAAAATGTCATCTAATAGAGACACATTTATTGATAACATAATATGAGATTCATTTAGATAATTATTCATTTTCAGTATTAGTTTGACATCACTTTATTCAGATACAAAGCTTCCTTGTTACTTCTCTCAAGACACGTTCTCATTTATTTTATACTAGTTTTACATTTCAATTTCATTCCAAGTTCATGATTCTAGTTTTGAAAGCTTAAAAGCTGCTTTACTATATTCAATAAGGATAGTTTTTGGTAATATTCGTTTTTTCACTATTAAACCAAACATAAATTGAAACTTAAAATCGTTACAAAAATACTATGCTAACTAACTAATTGAATGAAAAAATAAATTACTAGAGTTAAATGGGGTTATTTGGTGAAACAATATTTTCAACACATTTTTCGATTGAAATAATATTATAAGATAGGAAGATACTTTTAAATGTTTTTATATTAAGTTAACATCTCATTATTAAAAGAATCATTCAATAAAAATCGATGGAAGAATATTTGGAAAAGTACATGTATTAAATATAATAAATAAATATTTACCAATAGAAATCAATGTTTGAACCCATCTAACTCCATCTCAAACTGCATAAAACTAACAAATATGCTAAATGTTAACAAATTTATGTTCGTTCCGGCATTCTAGTGTGCATAATGCGTAATTTAGAAGCTTGTTCATCCAAGTCATCTGTGACCACTTGTGCAGTATGTATAACTATGCCCGGTTGATTATCTGTTGGTGGCTGCAATTCGTGAATCTCACCAGGAGTCAAATTGGCTAGAGCGGCCAAAAGGTCGTGGTTAACTATTGGTTCACATTCTTCTGCTTGCTCCCAGCCTGCGGGCGGTGAGGAAGGTGGTGATATGAGGAATTGCTTGTGAGGCTTTGGTAGCTGAAGGTTTTTGTTGGAAACGGGAGTGCAAGGTTGCGCAAAATAGCAGTTGATTTGAGATTTGTTGATTTTGAACTGATGGAGTTGAATTCGGGCATTGGCAGCTGAGATGGGATCTGTGAAGTTAACTCTAACGCGGCGGAAACTTTTGAGCCATTGGAAGGTGACACTTTCGGAAAATTGACGGAACAAATCTTCCATTTCTCCTTTCAGCTCTTCGTCAATAAACACTTCCGAGTGAATATTGGTCACAATTATTGAGGTTGGTAGATCATCAAAGGAATCGTTATCCACTGCATTGTCATCCAGTTCGTATTCTGGCATTGAAGGATGATCATTCGTGAGTCCGTCCGCTTCATTTATGAAAATATTCTCATCTCTAGCACAGTCCAATTCGTCTTGTTGTGCCATTATATTTATTTGTGTACTGCAGACGCTTAAAACAAAAAGAGTATTTATTAGCTAGCATATTCACAAAACCATTTGATGGATTATTATTGACAAGCGATTGGATTTGAAAATAGAATTTCCAATTTAAACATTCTAAATTCAATTAAAATTACGATATCACTTGACGATATTATTTGAGGAGGTTCATCAGTGATGTCAATAAAATATCCAGACTTACATATGTACGTGACAATTACCATAACATGAACAAGGGATAATATGAACATGAGCTTTAGAACATGTCATAATCATCGAACTACCCTTTTGGAGTATTTTCGTAAAAATCAATAATTTATTCTCCACCATTATTACATAAACACTTGAATGGAAATTCAACTGTGGGTAGCTACTAAACATTTCAGAAGACTTTTAAGCAAAGTAAATACTTACTGATACTGCGGATTGGTTCTAAGAAGTGAAGTATTTAATTTTGAAGAGTATTCGAAATAAAATTCTATAGCAAACGTGTTATGGCCATTTAATTGTTGATTTGATGTACTGCGGTTTTTAAAAGCACTAATCACTGTTTTTGACTGCAATTAACACCTTTTGCTAATTCCACCGAAAACTTTTTATTATTTTGCGATCTCTTCCAAATTTTTTTTAACAAATTTTTAAATGCGCGAAACAAGTTGTCGGCTTGTCCAATCGGAAAATATTGCTGAACAGTGAACAAAAAATTTACTTATGCTATAAAAAACTTTGGTTTGCCTTGGAAAACACATTTTTATTTACAAAATAAACATTTCAGATAATATGCATAATTCATCTTGAAGAGTATCTGATAAAATATTGCATTGCAATCTTTCGGTTGAAAATATTGAATTTTTCTTCAAGTTGGTATGATGTGTAAAGTCGCCGATTTCCCGCTAAATAACATTGGATTTAAATCTTCCTTTTTGATCGTCAACAAGGAATTTATTTTATGAATTTATTGAGAATTTTTAATGAATTGCCTGGTTCTCCATTATGTGTTTCATTCGATGCCTATATGAACAATTGTATTTATAAAAAATTAGAAAAAAGTTTGTTGCTTTACATTATATAGCTACCTCATATAATCGCATTTAGTTTCAAAAATCTGATTACACTCTGATTCATCACAAGCGAGGTACTCAGAGGGAAACTCATGATCAGCGGGGAATTCATCTTCGTCCACAACAGAGGAAATAGATGTATGGTCTTTATTATGATGTCTTCTCAGTAGCATTTTTGTATCAAAAGTAAGAGAACACTCTGTACAAGGAAATTTGTTTGAAAAATGAACTGTTTCCATATGCAAAGGTAAATCTTCGAAAAAGTGATGGCAAGCATGGCACTTAGAACTCGATTTCTTTGATGAACAGCTAGAAAATTATCCAAATGATAATTTTTATTATAATACATTATACAATAATAATAAAATGTGCGGTACCCTACTCTGTTTTCTCTGGTTCAGCTACTGTTGGTGATTCTTTTGGCATTTCAGATAATTCCTCGTTTAACGCCAAGTTGAATATAACATCAATTTTATACTTCATCCTCCTGGCTTCTACTTCATCCGAGATAATTGACGGCATATTTTTAATGTCTAGATGTAGCTTTAAATGCCTGAAGTATGCTTCTTTTTTTATGAACACTAAGCAGTAGCATCCATAGCATTTATAGCGCTCAACTTTATTCTGTTCCATAGCCATTGATAACACGAGCAAAAAAGCTTTTAATTGATTTGTGTTTTAAATGTAAACAAACAATATATATAATGTTTAAAGTCGTCGACTCTTGAATCGTGAGCAGAAAACCCCGCGTTTGACATTTGGCATTTTCCGAAAATAACAACAACAAAATATTAAGTTCAAACAGTTTGAGTTTCAATTAAAGTTTTTGGCAAAAATACACTATTTTAATAACCAAAACATAAAATAAAACAATGGCCGGGCTCGAATCTATGATTGTCGAAGAAAAACAGCAACCACCAAAGACTGTAGATCGAGAAAAAGTAATTTACAATTCTACCGTACATCTTGTAAACCATTCTATTCTAATTCCAAATTTTACTTTATCTTGATAGTCTTGTCCTCTTTTGCTGAGGGTCTTTTGCTCTACCGGTAGGCATCACAGCTTGAGTGAATTTGCTCATGGAAATGTGCCTAGTAACGAACTACAGATTTACACTTGGTTGGATGCATCATTAAGAGAACTTACTACTCTAGTGAGAGATGTAAATCCTGAGACAAGACGTAAAGGGACCTACTTTGATTTTGCCTTAGTCTCACCTGATATGCGTACACCTGGCTACAGAATGCGAGAGATTGGAGTAACTTGCTCTGGGCAAAAAGGAGCAGATGATTCCAAGACTTTGTGGCAAGCGAAATTTGCTATTGGAGATTTCCTTGATATTAATATTACACCTCCTAACCGTTTGCCACCACAAAGACGTCAACGTCAATATTAAAATCGATTAATTATCGATTCATCTCAACTTTACTCTTTTATTCATTTTAATAATAAATTACAGTGGCACTGTTGAAATCGAAAAATTCAACAAAAACTTTGAACAGTGCTTTCGAAAATGACTTTATAAAAATTATCTTGAAGTTTTAAGTAGAAGTAATAAATCTAACTTAAGAGTAAATTTTAGTTTCTGTACTGTTGAGGTCGTTTAGACTTATTTTTCCCCATATTTGAAAGATCTATTCGCTGACCGTTTGCGAGAACTGCTTGATTCTGTTCGTAATTGATGTAAGGTTGTTCGGCTTCCAACTCTTCCTCCTCATCCTCATCTCTCTTGTTTGGATCACATAAAATTCCAGTTTCATAAGAATATTCCCTCTTTTGACCATCAGTCTCATCAACATATCCGTAACGACCCCTAAGAAATTATAAGAGTTTTAATATTTTAAAAGATGAATATTTTTTAAACAAATACCTGGTGACACAATCAATTCCAATAACTTCATCTTTGAAGCCACCATCTGAATCTTCATATCCCCATGAAATAGTTCCATCTTCAGCAGTCTATGTGTTTAAAAAAAATGTTTTTTTAATAATAAGATTTAGAAATTGTACGTCATCAACACTTACATCTCTATATTTGCTGACGATTGTAGCCACTGGCCTCTTTGGCTTGTTTTCACGATCCCTTGGTTTTTGTTGAACTTGATGAGGTCTCTGTTCATTATTTACTCGATTTACTGGACGAGATGGTCTATCATCATAGTCATCGAAACTTTGAGCAGGACGGTTGACTGGTCTTTGTTGCAATTGGCGTAATTGAGGAGCTGCCGGCTTTGGTCTGTCTAAATTGAACCGTTGGGCATTTGATGGAATCTGAGCGGCTTGTTGTGGAGCTGCAGCTGGTTGACTACCAAAACGGGATTGCGCATTGAAACCAATGTCATTTGAATTGTCTTGTGGCTCAGAAGTGAACAGCGACTTTGGTGGTTGAGGTGGGCTAGGTGGAGAAGATTGCTGCTGTATCTGAGGGATAAATGGCTCATCTTCTAAATCTTCATTTACTGGCTTTGCCTCATGTTCCTCAAAAAATCTAGCTTGTGATGTTTGTTGTACTGACTGCACTGTTTTTTGAAGTGGTCTACGAACTCGAATTAATCCTTGACCAGGCCCTGAAGCAATTCTCTCACCACGTTGTCTATTGGCTCCTAATGGGATGGCACCGGGAATATTTAATCTCGGTGGACCTTCAAATTGTGCACTGGCATTAGCTACTAGAGCTGCCAGCAAAATCTGTAAACGAATAAATAAACTTGTTTTGAAAAATATTTATTATAATCCTCAAATTTTTTGATCTTCTTGCACATCAATTATAATCATTGTAAAAAGATGAGGCTCAATAACAATAAAAACTTAAGAATTGCCGGTAAAGTATATTTACTACACATAACAAACTTATATTTCATTAAACTTGATTGCGCTCATGAACTTTGAAAAGTAATTTAACTCATCTCAACCTGAATAATTTTCAACTTGTTGGAAGAAGAATCAGTTCTTTTTGATCTCAAAATTTAAAGAAAATTAAATCTACTGTGCAAATGTCGGATTTTGAGACAAGTTTTCCATCTTTCTCGATTAACATGACAACATTACATCAACATTTTGCATGACCCAAATAAGCTCACATATTGCTTTTGCCTTGCACTTAACAGGCGTTGTTGGAATAAATGACAAGATCACTTTTCGAATTTAATTTGAGGGGAGGTTGATTTAGTTTTGATTACAGTATATTTTTAATCCAAGTAAGGAATTTCATTTGCTGCAACGTTTCCAATCATTGACCATAATTTTAATCAAAATAGACTAGTGATGACGTATTTTAATTAATAATTAATTATTTCTTTCGCCTTCATGAATAAACTGATAGTTTTTGAAATATGCATGACCTAGAACATTAAAAAATCAGTTTTTTTGATCTTGACCATCGAGTAAACCAATTTTAAAATTTTGTCTTGTTTCCTAAAATTTTTTTGCCAACATAATTAAAGCCACTTAAAAAACTTTCCCTTCAGCACAGTTTTTTCCCCTTCGCGTAACTGTTACCTTTTTCCACTTTTCTTTGATAGCATAAGAGCATAAGCAAACATTGAAGGTCGACTGGCTCAGGTTATTATGCATAAAAATGAGATATACGGCAATCTTATACAATTGGCTTGAGGCGTTTAAATCGTATACCTAGTAGCTTGAGCTCGTGCAAATACTTTGCATATTTTTTTCAGACAGCACAAATAAATATCTCGGTATATTTGCTACGATATAATTTCTATTTGCTTTGCTGATAAATTTCTTCCTTTTCATTTACCACAACCAATCGTAACTTTACGATACATATATTTCCATAATTTATGAATGTTTTTGTTTTATTGCAATTTCATTTGGTTTTCGGCTCTTGAATTGAATTTACTGATTTTATTTGAATTCACTTGGAATTGGCTAAATTTACAGAAATTTCTTATTTACTTTCGTTTTCCATTAATAAACTGATCACATTGTGAGCTGCTTGAAATTGCTTAAATAATGCACAAGAGAAAATTTTGAGCACATGTTTTGTAGTTTAATGCTGCACTTAGCTGGTGATTGAAATAGCCGGACTAGTGTTTTTATTGCTTTTTATGATTTTTCATAGATATCTTAATAAACTTTGTAAGTAGTTTGGGCAATTTGTAGATTTAGCACAATTATTATTATTATACGATTAAAAATTGATCATAGATTAAATTGGAATTTGTATGATACCGTAGTTGACTTTGAAAGAGAAACTTGAATTAAAACTGAAGTATTGTTGAAACCATCCATTTGCCTAATTGATCATCCGAATAGTTCATAAAGTTCAAGTCTCAAGAAAATTCTGAAGTTTAAAATGTTATTGCAATCTTATAAATGCAACCCAACAACAAACTTGCAAACAAATTATTCTCGTTTAAATACTGCATACCAAAATTATTATTTAATGTCTTAGCAATCAGTTGATGTCTGTAAAAAATCATGTTCCGCTTGTAGCATTTTAATCCTTTTCATTGTTTAAATTATGCAAATTGCTGCAATCTGCTGCATTTTAAACATTTTCAGCATATTTCGAGCTGATTTACTCGGATTTACAACTATTTACATAATCGATTCAAAAAAATAAAAACAATTTTTGTGCCGCAAACGAGAAACAAAATAAAAACTTAAATGTGTATTTAAATGTGTATATCCCAATCGAGTAACAATTACAAGTATCTTTTGGAGCCGAGCGCAAAATTCAGAGGTTTAAAATTGGTTTTAATTTATCTGGTAATTTATTGAATCGTTTAATATTTATGTGAATTACTTTCTTTATTAACTACTTACTACATATTTCATCATAACTTTTCTCAATTACGCAACAAAACACATTGCTGGTAAAATTAATTTAAAATTGTAATAATTATCAATTAGCGGAATGTTTCAACAAAACTATCTATAAAATTCGGTTAAATTCAGTTCCTAAAACCGGAAAATTATTTCAAAATGTGTTTGATTCAATTAACGATAATTTCAATTATTCAATCATTTCACTTTCTTTACAAAACACTACGTACTTAAACTATAAAATGTTTTTAATTGTTCAATTACAGGCGCGGGCTCTAAGCTGCACTGTCTGAGGTCTCATTAAGATTCATTTTGAATGTCACCTTTCACTATTTCCCATTTCGCTGTTGGACTTATCTTGATTTGCAATGGTTTCGCCAAAAAGCGCATACATCACCATATTTTAATTCTTTATAAATTTTTGTGTTGCACGCCGCATTTATGGCAATTGTTTGGTGATTGAAGGGGTATTCACATCAAAATTACAATATTAAAATTTCACAAATCAATTCGAATCAAAATTGATAAAATGAAAATATGTAAGAAAAACTTGGTAACACCATTATTCTATTTCAGTTTACAAATTTAAATTAAATCTGTAAGCTTAATTTACAATTTAGATTCGGATATTTGCTTTAAAAATTAGATAGCTACATTGCTTTTAGTCTGTTAAATAATTGTGTTGGCATAAAAAGGCTGTTTATACCTTAATAGTGTAATACCCAGTTTACTTGCTGTTGATACGGTTTTGGGGAAAGAATATGAAATTTTGGATATAATTATAGAGCATGAACGAATTTCAAGAAATCAGACAAAAATTGAGATAAATCTGCGTGATATACAACTTTTTGATTATATAACTGAATGGAGCAAAGCTATTCGAGTGAGAAAGGATGGAAAAATCTGTTTTGCCGGCAATTTATTCCAGAGCTACTATACAATAGTGAAGAAGGTAATGAAAGTATAAATATCTCACGTATTCAATAGTTCATCCTTTATCAATCATCTACAAGTGATCCATAAATTGGTTCAAACCGAAACTGGATCTTTGCAAGCGAATTGAAACGTGCCATTATGTGAACCACAAAAATCACATATCTTGAAAACAACATACAGGTAAAGAAAGCTTTAAAATGTCGTAAGAAGCTGTACGAAGAATCAGAAATTAATCAATTTGCAACGTTCTTCAATTTGTGTGATTGGCTCAACTTCAAGCATTGACCTTGTCTGCATCTTCGAGTAAATAAATCAACCGTAAAATTGCTGCCTACCGAACCGGGAGCGAATCTAATTGAAGTTTGGATAGACTTTATTTGGAATTCATGAGCAACGCAGTCAATTTGTCGTAGCAAGAAAGTAGCCGTATAAATTCAATTAGGTAATTGAATCAGGTTTGAAATTGTGACAGATTTGCCGCTTCATTGGATTAGATGCTTTATCTATAATCACTAATCAGATTATGTATGTGCGGTATGTTATAGTTTGATAGAGTTTGTTGTTCAAAGCTTAGTTTAATTTCATTCCACATTTTCAAACTTTTCTGCAATTTGACAGATTGAATTTGGATACAACAAACTTCTGTTCGACTATCAAATTCAACAAAACCTCAAAGTGATCTATACTTTCTATCAAGGGCCCAGCTTTCTATTCTTGCTTTAAAAGAGAATTACCGTTTCAAGACAAATCAACTGCAAGAAAATAATCTATCCAGGTATTTTTTCTTTAATTGATTGCAACTTGAACTTATTTCTCTTCTTGATTTTGCATTTTTTTGCTTAATTGTGTTTTTTTTTGTTTTTTTTTTCTCACAAGATTGTAACTGCCTCTAACATATATAGCTACATAACCAACCTTGATCACAATGCAAGCAACTAAATTAAACAAAAAAGTTCTTGCAACCAAAACGTTTGCGAGAAAGTTGTTTATCAGTGCTGCAATTTTTCGAACATTCCACTAAATTCCAAAGAAATTCCATTTCTTGCATAATTCAAATTATTCAATTATAATTGGAAATTTACAAGCATTAACCAAATTTCTTTCAACTATTTTTTTTGAAGTGTTGATCGATACTCGATCATATTGAAAACATAATTTTGTTCACTATAAACTTACTGCTGATGAAACTATCAATTTCATGGTGTCTGCTCTTTTGTTTTGTCACTGAAAGGGTGAAATTCAATAAAATTATGCACCAATCAACTAAACTAAAGAACCCAAATTAAATGATCTTGGGTGTGTGATTGATTCTCCAACTGAAAAAATATTTTCTCGAGCATGATGTTTATATAGTAGAACCCCTTCCTATACAAAAATTTGCAACAGTAAACATGTAGTTGAGTCAAGAAATTATGCTTTCGTTCGATTTTCCACGATCTCTTGGCTCGCGATATTTCGCGTTAGCTTCGGATAACTTGAAGCTCACCTGATGAAGCTTAAGATTAAATTCGATGCCGTGAAGCTTATTTCAAATTGTGTTCTTACCTCTTATGCGTGCTTTAATATGAAGCGAGGGTTTGTGAAGTTTTCATGTTGAACTGGAAAAAATAAGTATTTAGTTATATTTAAAAACGTTATTATATTAAAATAAGCTTTTTGTTTATTCTTGGCGCTTTAGAAAAATTTATAAAAAATTAAAAATCTTAATATCGAATAAATCTTATTAAAGAGTTATAAAAAATATATTTATCAAAATATTTCAACAATATGTTAAAATAGCTGTCTTATTAAACTTTTGTATATTTTCTAGTACAAAAAATGTAGATTTTAAACTTATTATCATTTTCAGATCTTTCTGCTTCGCATCATTTTAAATTCGAATTTATCACAATCTTTTCGAATATAGCTACATGCGTTTATCTTCTTAAAAACTAATTGCTCATTAAACTTATCTTGTAAAAATTACATAATAAAATGTAATGTAAAAACACTTTCAGTAATTGTGCGGATATTGAACAGCGGAGTGATTCACAGGATAACATACAATTTTGTTGATGTGCTACCTTTAATGGAATTTTCAAGTAATCTTTAAACAAAACTATACCGTACAAAAAAGTACAAATCTATACTCGTAATGGTTTCTTAATACTAACCCTAAAATTTTAATGATTAACAATCTTAAGTTGTACTTTGATTTTAAAACATCTAGGACTCATGCACTATATCTGTGGAGAAGTGTGTTTCTCATCATCACTGTCTTCTGTAGAAACAAAGGCTACATTATTCAATCCAGTGGCTTCTTTTACTGGTATAACAGTAATGTGTATTTGCCTGCAAGTATACATACTTTCAAGTCTTAATACACGAGCACTTTTAACTTTTAAATTGAATTGCTAAAAATAAAGTTTTATGCTTCTTACCGTGTATCCATTGGCTTGGTTTTTTTGTTGCTTAACTTGTCGTTCAAAAAAAATAAAGCAATAGCTCCAATAATCCCAACAACGCCCATGATACTCATTGGAAGATGCACATTTACGTGTTCCTGCAAGTAATTAATTAATTAAGCTCCCATTTGTCTTCATTAAGGCTTCTAAAAAAATTACCAATAAAAACAGATAAGGCACTATAACAAGAGCCACTCCAGCAGCTAAGTTTCCAGAGCCAATTCCTAAATTTCTCATATAAGTTGGATATTGGTAAGCGGTGAAGGTTGGAATTATGGCGTTGCAAGCTCCAATTGTGCATTTAACTGGAAAACGAGGTGAAAAGTTTATATAAGTTAGACAACAAAAACTCATGCAGTAAAAGGGTGAGACGTCTTGACTTTTCAGATTCAATAAAATATTAGTGATTTGTAAAACTTATACGTTTTTTGTAAATTTGAAAGTTTCGATTTCACAATCAAAGTTCAAATCCATCTATATTTTACATGGACGTTGTATTATCCCACCCTCTCATAACAAAAAAACAAGGACGCGCAATATATATTAAATCCTAATTACTAAAATTACCTATCATGGCAAGAGAAATTGTTAACCATAGATTATCGTTACGAACGAAATTGATGAGTAAACAAGCAGCACCCGCCACAAGCATATAGATGAATATGTTCACTCGTAGTCCTAGTTTGAGAACCACAAGAATGCTGATGCAAATAGAAATAGCTTCCACAGAGCCTGCGATTGCCTAATAAATTTGAATTTAATTAAAATTAATGTGGCAAAGAGTTTTTGGGCTTAAACATACTGTATTGATGTAAACGTTTCCTCCCAGGCTGGACATGTGAAGCGTGATTCCAAAGTAGATGAGTATTATGGAAAACCATACGATTGCCATTAGAAAGGTGGTCTGTTTGTAGCCAGTTTGGAATAAATCGAAGATTGAGACGTTACGCTCGGAAACGGTTTGTGAGACGATTAATGTTTTCTCGTAGTTTGCTGGTAATTCACGGCTATTCCAAGATGAAGCCTTTTCGATTATAACTTTCAGCTCTTCTACACGGCCCTTTGAGAGCAACCATCTAGGAGATTCAGGCATATGGTACCTGGGAATTAATTATGTTGATGATAATTAATCTTCACTATTTATTTATTCGTTTTGTTTATATAAGAAAACTTACCAAGTTAGAAGAAGCAATATTCCTGGTACTGTTATAACGAACTGCATAGTCTGGATGAAATAAATAGTAATGAATTAGATCTTCGTAAAATTAGTAATTAATATTATATTTATAAATCAACATTCATAGCGAGCGAATAAAAAGATCAAATAATTAATAAACTCTGAATCAATTCTATATGAAGAAAAATAAATGGATCGTTTTCTTAATAAATTTCCACTTTTCGTACAAACACCATGATTTAGTTTTACTAGTTAATCGACATGATGAAATCCATTTATCTTAATAAATTCTGTGTTTTGTACAGTAAAGCCGAGAACTTCAAAAATTGAGTCAAAGTGAATAACTGATAGAACTCAACTAAACACACAATTTTGAAAGAAAAGTATTAATGATATGAAAGACTCTTTTAAGAATCTTCTGTTGAGTTATGTGAAATAAAACTCTTCAAATAATTTATAAAATCAAAAAAAAAAACTTGCAAAAATTGGGAAACTCTGAAATAACTTCAAATATAAATAAAATTTACAAAATAAATTTCCGGATAAATCCAATACAATACTTGAGAGTTAACAACAATCAAAGAAACTAATTATGTTAATGATACTTGTTCATATATGTATATGTTATAATTATGTTAATATAAATAATTTATGGTAAAAAGTTTCTTACCCTCCAGTTGAAAGTCAGATACGATATGAGCGCGCAAAACAGATAAGCGATAGCTACAGGCAAAATATTCAGTATTCCAATCACTGTCCTCCATTTCCCGCTGACCAATTCGACGCAAAGCACAAAGCTTACCACTACTACGGACATTGAAGAAAAGCCAATAATAACTCGCAAAGTCATGTACAGGGCTAAAGACTCGCAAAATCCCAGCAAAATACCTGGTCGAAATATAAATGATAAATAATTAAAATCAAACGCAAACTTTTGCCATCCATTCTAGTTGAAGTACCGGGCAAGGACCGGCCAACAACAAAAGCACACGCAGGGTAGGAATAATATACGTAAAACATGTAAGCTCTTTTTCTTATACTTTGCTATACCTGTTTGGACGGAGTAAATAGGTTAACGTTAAATTAAATCATCCAATGAACTTATATGATAAAATTAATCAGAATATGGGAATATAGATTTTATTCTCAACTCGCATTACAATATACATCAGATCAAATTCATTGGATCTAGATGTTTGTAGGGTTTACTTTTTGATGATTCTCGGGAGTTTTATTTTATCTTTACGTACAGTCAAATGTAGATCATGCATAAAGAAAAAAAAAATCAAATTTAAAGCTTATGTTGAAAATCTCACTTCAAAAGCTCAATAAAGATTGTGACCCTACTGTAGCATAGAAAGTTGTACAAGCAATAATACATTAAATAAGAAAGTTTTCTTGCTTTTTATTTGATTCTACAATAATCTATATTCTATACAATTGAAGAAGGAAAGCAGGAGAGTTTATTAAGTTGATGATTTTGTGAAAAGCAAAAAAGTTTATGATATTGAGCTGTTTTCCTTTATTGTATCTTAAATCGAATAAAAACTGACTTTTATTGAATTTGAAGTTAAATCAATTATTTTGTAAGATTTTTCTTCTGTTACTCGATATATTAACTCTGTGACTGATATTGCTCGATACGTGCGCTATCACATACTTATGAAACGGTTTTGAAATGGAACTTCTTTATAATTTATATCAAGATGAATGTGATTTCTTTTCTTAATTTAGAATATTTAAAGAGAATAAAATTTTATAAACAAAAAAAAAACTATATTGAATCTACGAATTGAAATGTGGGTGGCAATACATGTCATATTTAACACGAATTAAATTAATATTAAGCATTCACATTTAATATTCATCAAAGAGCTTAAGTTGTGAAGTTTGGAGGTATATTTTAATATGTGCTTCAAATAATTCATAAGTGATCATACAGCTATCGTATGTATAAGGCCACTAATTAAAATACTGCTAATTGTCTATGTCATAATGAAAAAAATGCTCATAATTTGTATACAAAAAAGTAGCCGACAAATTGCTGATATAGACAACAAGCGAACTGAATTTGCATTGTATATTTTTCAACATTGTTCTGGTTTTTCTGCTAGTAATTGATATGTGTCGTTGAGTGATGTCCTTATTGTTTTATAAAAATTATTGAACTATTGTTAAAAAATTTGAATTTTGAATCCTAATTTTGTTGAGGAATGATATAATTTTAATTATTATGAGAACTAGTTCAATCATTTTTTGATTTTATAAAATTTCGATAATGATTAAAAATACATAGATACCATCTTCACAGATACTAAAGAAGCTATCAGCACATCGCAACTTTAAATGAAAGTGCTTATCAGATAGCCAATAAGCGCAACACATCATTTCTAGACCTTCAGCGACGAATAAAATTTATGCTGAGGTAACGTTAGAACACACATTATTTAGGTACAATATGCGTATGAATGGATTGATTATATTGCGCAGAACGTAATGTTAAATTTCATGTCATCATTAATGTCAATTATTTATCATTACAAATTTAAAATACAGTTCAATTTTGTTTTTATTGTCAAATCTAGAATATTCTCATTTCTCAGTTTCTTTAGAGAAATTTGCAATGTTATAATTAAATCTTTTAATACTATGAGATTAAAACCATTCTGAATATTAACTTTAGATCATAATAAACGTTATAACGCAAAACTGATATTAATTGATTTTATGATCTAAAGTTTATTCATATTTATTCTACGGAAAGTCGTCTGGAATGAGAGTCTATTTGCATTTTTAATTCTATATTATCTAGTCTTAATTACTAATTCACAGACCACAAGTGAATTAAATTAACATATAAAGCTAATCAATTAGATGTGAGACAATTATTTTAATTTTTAATCTGCTTATTAAAATTTTTCCACACTTGTCTAAAAAGTGTTTTAATGATGTCTTGATTTCTTGAGGATTTTTTTTTCTATAGCATAAAAACCATTGCCATAATTTACGGACCGTTCCGAACACCTACTGTGTGTGAGCTACTATTTTAGTATTTCATTATTATTTACTAATCATATGGTTTAAAATCGAAAGTGATTATTATTGCATCGATGATTTAATAAACAGCAACTCATATTTAACACATCAATCGGATACGATTTTAAATTGTTTGAATTAAATTAAAAGTGCACAATAAAGAAGTTGTGCAATTATAGCGAGTGTTTATAGTTTCGATCAAAATTAAGCATTTAAAAACGTGCAAGATTTTTTTCTCTGACTTCAATTTATTATTGATATTTTTCAAGTTTAAGGTGAACGTGAAGTCATCAAAATTGTTAAATGGTTTGCAATTTACTTTTATGGTTATTAAGAATTATATCAAGAAGCTGTTGTGGACAGGTATACAGTCTAGTTCAATTGAACTAAAATTTTGAATGAATGATTGATCTAGAAAATATTTTTCAAAAGCGGAAGATTCTCTAAAATCTTAATGAATTAAAAAACACAACTGTTTATCCTTCTTAAATAATTTTTGAATAACAACAATGAATAATTAAGTAGATAAGTAATTGTTTAATAAATTTGTAATTACCACAAACTGCTTGGATCAGCGCGAATGCCAACAACGTGTGTTTTCTTCCATATTGATCTGAGATATATCCGCTGACAACACTTCCAATAGCTGCTCCAGCAAGGAAGCACATTTCAACCACACTTCCCATATAAAGTTGATCACACACCAAACTCCACTCGGATATAATAGTATTGCCAATAAAGCTCATATCAAACTCGAAAGACTTGCATTGGATGAGTTCCAAATTTGGTTGATCGGCAAAATAGTCTGAGATATTCGAAGCACTTAATGTATTGTAAGGTGCATTTAGCATCGAGCATTGATCCTTCGGTTGTGTCAAGTTGCGCCACAGCTCGATTGATATTGATTTCAAGTGCTCAGGTCGTTCACACCAGAAATCTTTCATTGCAGCCTGAAAATGAGTAAACCAATTATATATGCGAATTCAAGGCAATCATGAAGATAATTATTATCAAACTAGCTGGAATTAAAGCTTCTTGTCATTAATCATCTGGCCAATTGAGTATGCTCGCTCGGAAACGTATTAGTGACATACTGATACTGTTTTGAAACGTTTTCATTGGAATGCTACTTATTAATTTTGTCAGCAACTGAACTTGCGTAATATTTGCATGCATATCTTTAAAATTACTTCCCGCGCACTTCACTCTTGAAAATTTCTTGGAATATTATTAAATTTAATGAATAAATAACCAAATATTTTTTATGCGTGATTTGAAAGTTAAGTCATAATTTTTCGTTTCAGAAAGTTCTATTGACTCGAACGAAATATTCTGAAAACATCTTTAAATTTTGAAGTCTCTTCAGAATCTTTCATTAAAGTTTACACATCGTCGAGAAATGCAAATAAACATTTTCGCCGAAATGACATCATTGAAGTGTTCAGTAACTACTGAAACGATACAGAATTTATTTTTATATTCAAAAAAGTAAATATAACTTAATAAGCCCGATTTTTATAAATAACTTAATAAGCTGTAAAATTTTTATTTCGCTAATAAGAAGATAAATCGTTTAAAATTATTACAAGCGCTTTTCGCGATAAAATTTGAAAGCTCATCAAACATATTTCGAGTTTTAAAATAATTTTTCAAGAGTGTTGTCGCGAGATTGTTGACCCAAAAACCTTCTCAATCATCGAAACAGCTTGTTTTATTATTATATTTTGATTCATGTTCGTAAATTCGCTCCACTTTGCAACCATAGCTATTTTTTTCTTGCAGAGATTTTTTTAATATTTGCTTATTTTATTTTAGTAGCTGTATTAAAAAGTCGTTGAGACCATAACCTCAGACAACTTTTTAATGAAAGTAAAACTTATGCAGTAGGTAGAAACATGGAAGTAGTTTGGTTAAGCGGCGAGACCGTGAGCAAATTTATCGGATACGGAGAATCTTTAGGGGATTTCAAAAACTTATATTAAAAGGAAGTAAGCCATCATTAAACTCAAGTATTTGATTAGTTTCTATTGTAGCGTGAACTTGATCTTGTTTGAATCCTTGGATAAGCTTTTTGGTGCATGTTCTAATGTTAATGTTCATTAAATTTAGAAGCTTTAATAATTAATGTCTAGAAGTAAACAGAGGCAAAAAAATGCACAGTGTGGAAGACATGATTCTTTAATTTAAAATTTTATAGCTCTGAATCACGATAAAGCTTGAGAAATTACTTTTTCTATGACAGTTTATAGTTTATAGTAAATAAGATCCAAATATTAGACGCAAACACCAAAAAGTCTGTGAGATCTGAGTAATCTTAGCATCAAATTGCAAAACAACTCCTTCCCGGCTTAACGTCAATCACTTTAAGCTTTTTTTTCGATTAGTTTAATCTGAATTAGCACAATTTAATTGTTTCTTATTTTGCGCGCCTCAATCTCTTTGTTTGCTTCTCAATTATCTAATAATTAGTTATAGATTTTAAAACTGTTAATTCTCTGAGGAATGCGCTTGAATTATTCCGGCAGGTTATAATGTGATTTATTTTAAATTAAATTGTCTATTGCCATTTTATACATTATAATAGAATATGCAACTGAAATAGTTAGAGGTCGAAGAAAACTGAAAACACATAAAATAATATTGTATTTTGGATTTGTTTGGAGCTGTTAATTATTAAAATGCGCTAAATATGGTAATTTGAGTTTGATGAATGGATTTTGTACAAATTTCTTTGAGCATCAAATCCCTTGAAATTTTTAACGACTTTTAAATTTTTTTTGCCTAACATGAAACGTGTTAAAATTATAATATTACAGTCTCATAATTAAGTGTGCTTATACATCTTTAAATTTACGAATGCCTAATAATTGCAAGGACAGGCACCTACAACTCATTATAAATATTAGAGGTCTCGACCAAATTATCAAATTGTTAAATATTTATATTTTAAATCACAATAGATGTTTCCAATACAAAACAACTCTAAGAAAAAGTATTACAAAGAACCGTGTCAAGATCACTTTCCTTACTATTAGTCCTTCTGTCTTGTATATTTTTATTTACTTGTAAACGGTTTGTCATCATTGAAACGAGATTAATGGTTTTCAAAAAATTTCAATAAATCATGAATCAGCTATAATTTCCGAGCGCTCGGCAAAATTGGGCAAATGAGCGGGAAACGGATTTAGTTGCAAATTGTTTTTTGCAGGTGAAGGCGATTGATGCCATTGGTGATGCCAAATGGTTTTGCGCTACATTTTTGTCAATTTGGCGATTTATTGGTGGGCAGTGAATTTAACGATGGTTTGCTACATTGCTACAATTCACGTAAATTCTCATGAAACCAAAAAATAAATGAGGTTTAATGATTCGGAACTGCAATTAAGATTTGGATGATTTTTTGGACATTAACAGGATTCAAGGATTTTTTTAAGAAGAATTCACTTCCTTCAACACAAATTTCTTACTTATTTTTAACCAATAAATATTATTATTATATTATTTAAGCTGCAAATAACAACAATTCAGAATACAATTCATATTGCAGTATTAATAACAACAATGAAAGAACATAAAAATTACTTCATGCTACGCGAGCACTCGTGAAATATTTAATTTGTTATTTTTAAATTTTGAACATTTTGATAAGCTTAATTTTACCTTGAAGTGAATTTTAACTCGTCATCTAACATGAGATATTGAATATATTGTAGGAAAATTTATTTATCTACGAAAGCAATAAAAAATTTCTCCACGTGTATGCTTCCACTTCCTCAAACAATTAAAAATAGTGAATAAGTTCATTATCTTATTGCTCACGACAATATTGTGTAAATGTTTACTGTGTTACTGTACTCACATAAAAAGTAAATATGTTTATTGTTTATTCATGTTTATCGTCGACCTTGCCATTATCGAGATCATTGAGCTAGATTTTACTTTCATCAGCTGTAAATTGAATTCTACAGTTACTGTAGGTAAAGTCGGACGTATTAGCATGTAGAATTTGATTTTTTTTGGTTTTATATGGGAAATAACGACTCAAAATTTCGCAATAATTTCTTAATGGAAGCTTAAGTAAATATTTAACAACAAGTTTGCATTGATTGGAAAGAAATCTTTATTATTAACACATTTTTGAAAAAATTTTCGAGCCTTTTTTATTTTTGGTTTTGAAATATTTCCGCTAATTAACTATTTTCCCAGAATTACTGTTCAATTATTTTTACAAAAAATTGATTTTGTCGCTGTATCAAAAAAACTAAATATGATCGTTAAACTGGTCCGTAAATTAATTGCGTAAATTGGTTGATTCGTAGTATTAATTAAAAGGCCACTTATGAATGAAAAAACACCATTAAAATAATGCGGAATTAATTCTTAGTTTTATTGATCCTTATAAAATATTTGATAGTTATAGCTCGCATTTAAATTAATTTTAAATGAAATAGATTTAGTTTCAATTATGCCATTACAATATAGTAATTTTGATCGACCATTGCATCAGTTTGTAATTTCATGAAGGGTTTGGAATTATTAAAATCATATTCAGATACAATTAATCACTTCAAATAAGTTATTGCTCGTTATTGTTTTGATAAATTTTTGTTTACATCAACTTGCCTCTAGACAGTAAGATCTGTTTCATTTTTCTTTAACTTGTTAGGTGGGTTTCAAGATTATAGTTTGTTTTGTCAGGAAACTATAACAATCAATATAACTTATTGTTGAGTATTTAAGGGTGTTGTTACACTGTGAAAATTCAATAGATTTTTTACTCATAAGAAAAGTTCTTGTGCTTTTGGTACTTAAGACTTATAATTAATCTATATCCAAGATAATAATATTGTGTTAAAAGTTAATAAGCTTTAACATTAGCTAATATGTGTTACATTTTGTTCAATAGCTATGATACGGTAGTATGATTACTTTGTTTAACCTGTCTATACACTTAATGAATTATTTAAACTAGAATGGGGCTATATGTACAAAAAAAAGTTTATAATAGATAAAAATGAACAATAATTTTTTCATGAATTATGCAAATTACTCGACAAATACCTACAAGTGAGTTATTATTGCTCTGTTACTAATCTTATCTAAACAACAAGGTATTAATTTTATGCAAACTCTCGCATTTAAATTGAGATTAAAATATTTTCATTTTGTAGATACTCTTAAAATTTTGAGTGTTTTAAAAAATTTATTCAGATACTCCGAATGACGTCAAGAATTCAAATGCAAATAAGAGATAAAAGTCTTAAATAATTCCAAAAATGTTTCTGTCGTTGTTGCCTTTCATTATTTCGCAAAAAAATTTATTTTTAATGAGAACATGCTTTGCTTGCACAGTTCAATGAATTTACTCTTATTTTTCATGAAAAATATTTAAACACTTATTTCCTCAATATATCTTGTGTATCTCGATTATCTTTCCAGTTCACAGATTTTGATCAACGACTTTGATACACTTGAAACATTTTGAAGTTCGGGGAGAATTGCTCAATATTTGACCCAATGATACACATAATTTCAAAGTCAAGAGATTTTTCTTGGACTGTCAAAAAACCACCAAAATACCCTTGAGTTTCGAGTCAATACAATTCAAACCGAAAAATATGATTAATTATGTTGAACAGAAGTTCAATTGATTTGTTAAATAAAATTGTAATAAAGTTGGAACAGATTCAAATTTAATTTAATTAATTTGTTTTAATTGTTTTGAATAGATTTTGAATCTAGTTTGCAAATAAACCTCAAGAAGTGCACTATACCAGCAGCCATTTGGAGCGAGGCCGAGTTTCCCTTTGAAAGCTTTGAGTACTCACTTGAAACACTAAACAGAATATGTGGAAGGTTGTAGGAAATTGAAACAAGCACAGGAAAAATGTCCAGAAAAACTGGTACCAGCCATAATGTCCAATATATTCCGAAATAATGTCCACGTCAACATCTTCGTCCTCTTCACTTTCGGTTACACTTTGTCCATCATAATTCTTCACTAATTCACTTTGGCTGTTGCCACCGATTGTAAAAATATTCCGGCTATCAAATTTGCCTTTGCCGACATTGTCATGGGCTTGCACTTGCACGGCATATGCTGTATTTATCTGAGCCTGCGACACTGGCTTAAAGTTCGGATCATCCATTTTAATAATTAATTTGGTAAAGACTTGGTGACTTGTTAGCTGTTGAATTAAAACTGAGCGCGAATACAATAAATTCACTATATTTAATAGCCGAGAAGTAACATATTCAGCTGGTTAGTATTGGGGGTATGAAAAGCGCTTGTATAGGTATTTCTCGAAAAATTCTACCTCGAATGAATTAAACTTAAATGCTTAAAAAAATAAATAAATATATGTGATGGTTCGATTTTTTGTACCTCATACTTAAAAAATAAAAATGAATTAACAATTTTTTACTTTTTACAATAATTTGTGACAGTTGAGTTTATTGACTTTTAAATAAACAATATTGTATCTGGAAGGACACCTTTCTCGATACGTTGATATGCAGTCGCTCTTTCACCCACATACAATGTGTATGCGTTGAAGGTCAATGAAAGTAGTTCAGATTTACGATATTAATGGTAATCATCGATTTATTTATTAATGAGTTATGCTGCTACAATGTTATTTATAAATACATGTTTGAATATATAAACGTACTTTATTTTAATAATTTAAAAAATAATATTTATCGTTTTTAATGCAATAAGTTGCTTCAACGTAAAGTTTCTGACGAAAGACTATCAAAACCTTGTTTTATTTACTGTTATCAATATGAAAATTCAAAAGCAAAGCATATGCATATGATTAAATGAAACTTTAGCATTCACAAAAAAATAAAACCAAAAATTAAACAGTTTGACATTTTACCTTTTTTATTTCTTTTTGCTAAAGCATTTATAATGTCACGTAGGTTGAGTATCCTTTTAAAATATTGTGAAAAATAATTTTAATGAAATTTCAGGAAATTCCAGGAAAATTGAAATGAAACGATGTGATATCGTTGATGCTTATAATTGAACTAACTTTATTATTACTTTTAAAGTTTTTACTTACATACTAAATTGCTTAATTAACACTTTAATATATGTGCGTCATTTGCCGCACAATACAATTTTGTCGATTTATGATTAATTGACAATTTTGTCAATTATAACATATTTTAATATATTTGTTTGCAGAGCAAACAAACATATTTAACTTTATAAATATAAAAAACTTTTCCATTATGGTAAATTGATGGTTCTGGATTTCAATATATAAATGCAGTCAAATTTTCAAATATAAAAACAAAAAAATGTTGAAATTCAAGAACCAAACAGGAAAAAAAAGAAGAAAAAAGAGTTTTCATAAAAGTCTGTATTTTATCAAGCACAGATCATCAATATCCAGGGTTGAATGATGCTTGAAACTTGCTAAAATAATGATATTTAATAAAATATTTTTCAACTTTTCGCAGGTTCACAGGTTCGAAAGTTTATCGTAGTTTACTTCGAGGAACGATTACAATAAAACAAATAGATCAGGGAGTGAGTGTTCATAAAAAGCCTCACATTTCATGTAGGTAATTACAATAATATTAAGTAATAAATGAAATGATTTTAAAATCATCTTTCTGGAGGGTGAGACTTTACTAAATACAGTTTTCAACTTGAAAAGTTTTAGAAGTGCATTAAAATATGTTTCAGATATCAAGATAATATTGGCTTGAATTCATTTGAATTTTTGTGATTATGCGATGGTTACACCCTTTATCGATTGATTACAATGAACTGCGAATTGATTTCAAAATATTTTCATAATATTGTACTTGAATAAATATTTGATATCACCAGCATTAATTAGAATAATCTATCAAAACTCAATAAAAACATATTTTTTTGGAAAAAGAAAAATGCGAAGTGTTTTCAATTGTGATTATGTCCTTCGAATTTAATAACCTAATAACAATAATATAATATTAAGTTTTCAATCCGTTTCGAATAGAATTCTCGTCCATTTAAATATAACCTGCGTCATTCAAGCCATAGGCAATAAAACACAAGAACAGTCTTCAGAGTTGGTCAATTTAAAGAATATAAAACCACAAACATAATATCCAAATTTATTGATTGCAATCGATAAACTGTTGAGTTGTGTTGCAACTGGCAGGCGAATATATTTAATTGCTTCTGCTTTCGAACTGTTGAATTTAAAACCACAGCAATTACATTCAATTAGAGATTTCACAGTAATTCATAAATATCGATTGCAAAAGACATATAAACAGTTTTTAACGGGGCTTTGCCAAGTTCAAGGTGCACTAATTGATTTGGAACAATTTTTTGTCAATTATTTTTACTTCGGCAACAAAAAGTTGTGAAGTCTTGATTTCATCCAAACTATTTTTTTTTTTTTTTTTCTTATTTTTTCCTAAAACAAAAAAAATTTTGGTCTAGAACCCGAAATTTTGGGTCCTTGCGAAATGTCTGTCCGTGGTTTTGACTTCTGAACTTCTGTATTCGTAATCTTTGAACCCATCCGACCGATTAGTCTCAAAATTTCAGAATAAGCTTTTTTTAACCATAAGACGGTCGCGTTTGCTGATTCAAGAAAATCCTACAGCGCCATCTAGTACCTGTAGTGCAAAATACCATTTTACCATACAAAATTTTTTTTTCCTGAGATTATATTGAAACATCTGAATATGCAAAAACCTTGTATTTGACCCAAAATGATCAATTCCTAAAGGTTTTATGGAAATATTGTACCATGACCAAGTTGTCATGCTTACAAAAATTTTGGAAAAAAAACTTCTGTTGACGTAATCTCAGAACCCATCGGACCGATTGATCTAAAATTTTCAAAATAAGCTTTTTTCAACCATAAGCAGCGACGTACGAAGAGTTTTTGATAATAATACAGCGCCATCTAGTACCTGTAGTGCAAAATACCATTTTACCATACAAAATTTTTTTTTTCCTGAGAATATTTTAAAACATCCGAATATGCAAAAACATTGTATTTGGCCAAAAATGATCGATTCCAGAAGATTTTATGGAAATATTGTACCATGACCAAGTTGTCATGCTTACAAAAATTTTGGAAAAAAAACTTCTGTTGACGTAATCTCAGAACCCATCGGACCGATTGATCTAAAATTTTCAAAATAAGCTTTTTTTAACCATAAGCAGCGACGTACGAAGAGTTTTTCATAATAATACAGCGCCATCTAGTACCTGTAGTCCAAACTACCATTTTGCCATACAAAATTTTTTTTTTCCTGAGAATATTTTAAAACATTTGAATATGCAAAAACCTTGTATTTGGCCCAAAATGATCGATTCCAGAAGTTTTTATGGAAATATTGTACCATGACCAAGTTGTCATGCTTACAAAAATTTTGGAAAAAAAAACTTCTGTTGACGTAATCTCAGAACCCATCGGACCGATTGATCTAAAATTTTCAAAATAAGCTTTTTTTAACCATAAGCAGCGACGTACGAAGAGTTTTTGAAAATAATACAGCGCCATCTAGTACCTGTAGTGCAAAAATTTATATTTTATATATCTTGTGTTTTTTCAAAGAATCTTAAAAACTGTTGGAAAAAATATATATATTTTTTTTGAATTTTATATGAAAACAAGTTTTACGTGTTTTTTGTTAAGAAACTACCAACTCAAGTCGATCAGAAAGTGGTAAGATTGAATTCAACAGAATTATCAGCAATAATGCACAATATTCCCGCTCGGCGCTCTGATCGAAATTTTATGTTTTGGTTACATATTTTTGAATTTCCTAGAATTTTATTGCTTCATTCAAATGAATCATTCTAATGAAGCATAGGTATTATGTTGCCGAAGTGCCTGCTAAAGCTTCAGCTTTTCCGATTTTTTAATAAGAGTCTGTTTAACGGTTGCATTATTATAACTACTGAAATATGCGGCAATATGTTTTGTCGAATACAATTAATCACTGAAAATATAGAAACTGTAAACAAAATTCACAAATCCAGTAAACTAAATTATGAATTTTTGGTAGTTTTTCATGCAAATTATAATAAAACTTTTTGCCAATTTTTCGGTTGGTTTAATTTGTTAAACAGTTTCTTCTTTGCATCAAAAAGAGTTGATTTTTATATTTAAGCGTAGATGTGTTTTTAAACCATCATTTTTTTATGAAACAATTATTAATAAATCATATGAGTTTTGATCGTAAATAATTTTAGTCAGAACACATCGTTTAGTCAGATCGCATACAAAATCACTTACTTGAAATAATTTGAGTTATAGTTTCGAAAATTAATTTTATTGCTGTAAAACACGTTTGGATTCCCAAGTGAAAATAATCCTGAAAAAGACTGCTAATCATACTGCTCAAACATACTTAAAAAGGTCACGAAATAACGCTGCTTATCATATTAAAATTTCGGATGTGTCACACTGCTTTTTCAAATTTTTAGTAGAATGTTTAAGTATGTTTTGGTAGGACAATTTTGCAAAAAAGAAATTTCAAATTGCTGAAATCTTAACTTTTTAAGGTCTTTTTAAAACTTTTATTTTATTTTTTGCAATTTTTAAAGGGAAATGTTGAAATTATTGTTACGGCGTCAGCGATGCTCTTCTTGTTGATTTGGGCCGGACTCAGGATTTGAACTCGATCTTCTCAAAAAAGAAATTTTGCTTGCTACTACATAGCTGTAGGGAATTGTTATGAGGGCAGTGCTTAAAACTTATATAAGCCAAAGTGCCTTTTTTGAACCAATTTGGTATTATAATACTGAATTCTTGTATCAAATAGCTAATAGTGCTGAAGAATAAATTAAATATCCAAATTAATTGATTAAAAATATGTTTTACCTTCAATTATGCTTTTATATGGAAAATTGGAAATTCAAATCATAAGGTGTTGAAGTTTTTTTTTCTAATTAAGCATATTTTAGTTTGGATACAATTTAATTAATTTTAGAATTTGCAAGTCTCATTGATCATTTTGCGCTTATTTGGGGAGTTTATATAGAATAAATTTAACCTGATTCATATTATGAACCAACCAATTGCAAAGTTGGTATAAAAACAGTTTGTAGATAATTGCACCAAAAACTGTTACAATAAAAACTTTTTAATCATTTTTAATCTGCATTAACGCATTTAATACAAGCAGTTTTAATAAATCAAAATACATGCAAGTTTTTGAAATTTTTGGATTTATGAGGAGAAAACTTTGATTTTCTAATTTGGATTTCCTACTTATTAGAGGATGATATTTTAAAAACAAATTTTAATCAAAAGTAACCATTTTAGTACTTATTGTATGAAAAATTGAGAGATTAAAGATATTATAGATATTTTAATATAAATTTTAACCTAAATGTATTTGGAATGTAAAAGGATTTAGATTTTTATTCATAATTTACTCGATATTTGGTTGATATTTTAAATTCCATCCATTCTCAAAAGTCGTTAAAATTAAAAATTGTTTACCAAAAAAACTCGGAAAATCATTTTAAAATGACTAAAAATGGTTTTTGACTCAAAAAAGAGATTTTTGGATGGTGAGTGGTTAACACCCTGTAACAGAGTAGTTTGAGTGGTAAAACCTGGCTTTCAGTCAAAGTGCTTTGATTTAACAGAATTATCAGAAACAATGCAAAATATTCCCGCGAGGCGCTCTAATATGTTTTATTAATTTTTATTATACATAATATATTCGAATTTATTCAAATGTTATTTCTTCATTCTAATTCTAATTAATAAAATTTCCAAAGTCCAGGCTTTTACGATTTTTTATTATGATAAGCCGTGGCAAAAAATAATACATACTAAAACATTCTACCAATCATTTAAATTTACAGTGTGTTGATTTATTGAAAGAAAAAAATTCTGATGAAGCACTTTGCTTTTAATCAAGTTTCACCATGTTTAATCACAATCTTTAGTATCAACTACACAGCTAACTATATATTTTTATGATCTTTGTCCTCTTGAAATGAATGTTTTTGCAAAAAAAAGTACCAGATATCAAAACATGTGTACAAAAAGTACTTGAATCGACCATTTTGAGGTGAAAACAATGTTTTTGCATGAACAAAGTGATATGATCATATGTACTTTAGAAACTAGATGGTGTTCAATACAAAAAACTATGAGCATTTTTATCAGGATTTACAAATCTTAAGTCTTAAGAATGCGATTTGTAATGATAAATAAAATTTTTACATTAATTTATATTAACGATTTAGTAAAACCAATTTTTATTCCCATTTTCCCCATTTACCACGCTATTCTGTCGCAAATACTCAATCAAAATATTGCAAAAATTAAAAATATTCACATTCAAAATGATTTTTGGTTTTCAATCTATTTGATCCATCATGCCGCGTCAAATCTACCAAAATGCTGCATTTATGATGATCAAATTGTAAATTTATTTACAAATAATTTTGGGCGAAACATCCTTAAAAATTCATAATATAATTTGAAATTCTTGTATGATTTAATATATACCACGATTTCAGATTATTTTTTAAATATTTTTGTATGTTTTCATTCTGCTTTATTCTTGTAAGCATTTGAAATTGCTGTATAATATACTGAAAATTCATATGTTTAGCAGTATTTTCCAGTATATTCCAGTATGTTCAGTATGTTTTCATGGAAATAACACTTGGCATATTTTCACTTGGGTTACCAATAAATATTTCATTTAATTTTATTAGTGCTAATATTTTCCATCCTCAGCTAACCCAACGACATTCAATGTTTTTTCTGTACAAGCAAAAGTCTTCCACCAAATAAAAAATATACAAAAAATGTAATTTTACAATTTTACGCAAGTGATATTCCAGCTGGAATAATCAATTGGCATATTGCATAATTGATTGAACATGTTTTGAATTTTTTGCGATTTAGGAAAATTTAGTTCTTAAAATATATACGCAAATTTTGTAAAATAAACATATTTTGACATGGTTGTCATATTTGGCTATGGATCAATTTGAGGACGCGATTGAGCTCGAGTTTTACAGATAATGTCACCTCTAGCTATGTTTAACAAGCCATATACTTCATAATAATGGTTGATTAACTGTGGATCGACGAACAATTAAAATTATAGAAACTGAAGTGAAGCAACTAGAGTAAAATTTAAAATAATTTTAAAGCCTGTATTGAAAGGTTGGTTAGTTGCTTGATTCTTTGAAAAAAAAAAATTTGAGAAATTTATTGAGGAATAAACATATGATGATTTGTAAATATTTTGCAACACTTCAAAATATTTTATTCAAATAATTATCTTAATCTATTCATATATGAAACGACTAAGTGATGTGTGCATTTTTGTTCTTTAGTGTTACTATATTAATCTCTTCATAAAGTCTCTCATTAAAATCAATAAATCCAGGAAGAAAATCAATCAACAATTTTTTCGGAAAAAAATAATAATGATATATTTTACAACACTTTTTTCTGCTTTTGTTCTTATAGGTACTTATGGTTTCGTAAACCTTGATCGTCAGCAAAAAATACTGACTTGATTCATTATTTATTAATCAATTAAATAGTGATTTCAATACCAATTAGACTGTAATTCGAGATGAAATTTGTTATGAGAAAAGTTTCCAATCTCAGTTCCTTAACTTGTCGACTCGGTACAGCAGAACTTTTATCCTTCAAATTCTCTTCAAACGAGCGAATGGTTGTATTTGATACAGATAATCCACAAATTAGAGTTGTCAGCATATAAATTACAAAAGTTTATAAGTCTTATTAGAGTATTACAGAACACAATGGTTTTGCTGTGTTGCTGCAAAGCACACGAAAGCACAAGTTCGTCAAATAAAAGCTTTATAAGAGTTTAATGGGATTAAATGTTTTTCTTCCTTTTTTCCTGGTAAATCTTAAGTTGTTGTTTCTAGGGTTACGCGAGCAAGTCATGCCGTGAACATGAATTTGGGGTAATTCGATGGTAAACCATAAAGTAAATGGAGTTCTTAAGAAAATAATGGAGCAAAATTATTGGCTGCTTTTTATGTTGTTGTTAGATATAGGAAGTTCAACCTCCTAGTAAATTATAGATGAGGGTACAATAATTTTTGTTAAATAATCTTTTTTTCTTACGAAAATGATCGTTTGGCTGAATTTGTCACTTTGCTTCAAAATAATTTGAAACAAACAATAAAATAATGCCATACTTCCTTAAAAAAGCTTCTGGGTTCAAAATTGCATATATTCTTAATCTCCATTTGATTAATCATATTTCTGTGCAGAAACTATGTGCGTGTTTATGTGTTAATAAATTGATCAAAATATGATATTCTCACACTAAATATCATAATTATGAAATAACAAAACTGTTTTAGAATTCCATAATAGGTTTTTATTTTTAATAAAAAGCTTTTATGAGATTAAAGACACTCAACATTAATATGTTAAGCATACTTTGAAACAAAGCAATTATTCAGACGTGGCTAAACAATGTAAAGTGTTTTTCTTCTGTTTTTATGGTATAATGTATGCTTCATGATCTCATTTAGCACGCTTTATTAAGTTTTAAAAAAAGTTATACATTTTATTTACATCGGAATAACAACTGTTTAATAACGTTTGCTCATCTCTGATGAATTAATTTAAAAACTGAAACTGAAAGTTAATATTCACCTTCTATGCAAATGAGCTATTAGCAGAACAATATGAAGTTAAAATAAAAGGTAATTTATTGCAACAATTTTATCTGTGAACATGTATGTTCAGCTAAAGGTGCATTTGCATCACGAACTTACAGTTTAATCATAAATTGAATTTTTAAATATGTTTAATGTTGATCTTATTCAACAAGTAATATGTTTATTGTACTTACATGCATGCAAATTTAGCTAACTTCAACAAAAGGGAACAAGTTCTAAATTCTTGTGCAACTGCACTTGTAATCTTTGAAGGTAAACAAGTTATTATATATTTGTCTTCAAAAGAATTACTTCAATTAAAATTCATCGATTGTTCACAAATTCTTATTGAACCTTGCTCTCAAATTTTATCTGCAGTTATGAAATATTGAATTCTGACATCAGTTTAATCAGAAAACTGACAGGAAACAGATGCTGCAAATTCATCAATTATTGAAAGCCGGATTCAAGTGTTTTTATGTTTTTTGTGATGAAAAAATCATTTTGAGAAAAATGTATATGAGTTAATTACCATTTATCTGCCATCAACTCATTAGGGGTTTCCCGCTTCAGTTTTGGATGAAATACTTGAATCATCTATGATTCTGTCTATTTGTTAATTATAATGCTCAAATATATGTATGAACACGATTTTTACTTGAAAAATTGTCTCACGTTTCCATATTGTTTATTTTCAGGATTGTGACTTGCTAATGTAATAAAATTTCGTTTGAAACAGAAACTTATCTGATCTCTCTGATCTTTTTTTGTATTTCAATTCGATTTAATATAACTTTGAGAAGTTATTGAGTCGTATGTTTCTTATCAAGTTTTTCTGATGAAGAATATCTTTTTTGCATCAGAAAAGTTTGAAGAAGAATATCTCAAAAAAATGCTATTGGGAATATATGATCAATAATGGCTAAGAGAAACATTTTTTTGATTTAGACACATAATTTATTTAAACTTTTATTATTATAACAATTTTACATATTTCTTCTGAACTTTTAAAACTAAACATTTTTATACTTTCAATATGCATATTTTTATGTGAATTTCTGAACTAAACAAGAAATATATATTTCAAACTTTTGTTATGATATTTTTGTTTATTTGACGCTTATGCAAATGTGAGTTGCATGTATTTACGCATGTTTTATCATAAAATGCTATGTTTGTAATGTTTTAATAGTATACACAAATATAATTGATCTGTATCAGTGTTTCTTAGACAGTAGTTAAGTACAAAACATTTTTTAACAGAACGAAATGCAAATATATATTTATTTATTATGTGAACAAAAAATGAACGGTAAGTACATTGAACAGCAAATACTCACACGATGAAAGTGTTTCATTCATAAATTTGTTTAATGAACATTTAAAACTACAGAACAAAAAGTGACATAAAGAACATTTCCTTATTTCAACGATCTGAATTATTATATGCGTTTTTTAAACGGGCCTAGATTGAATTGCTACATTTGTCTGATATTACAAAGCTCTTATATCAATAAGCCAAGCTATATTGATATTATTTTTACGGTTCGGTATTTCTGGTATTACATTTTACCGACATTTTACAGTTTACACAAATCATCATTTATCGCGAATAAATTATTATTTTCATGATAATATATCTTAACAATTTTACAATACTTTTGAATGATGTCTATTATAGTTATTTATTTATTTTCAATTAGATTCATATTATTTTCAAAAAATTTGGACCAGCCAAATCAACATACAAAAAATTTAAATGCAAAACCTTTATAATAATTCAAAATTTCATAAATGGCAACTTATCAAATTGTTGACAGTTTTTCTTTCATAGAAGATATAGCAATACGGTATAAGTAAAATAGAACTGATGCAAATTACAAATCAAATCTGTTATCTAGTTGGAAAGCTTTGTAAGTTATTATATATTTTTATACCATTGACTCTTGAAATTTATTTACTTCGTAATCATAATCCAAATATAATGTTCTATGATATAATTTTCTCTAAGGATTTTTGATTTTTTGATAATAATTACTCAATTTATAATAAAGATCTTTCTAAATGAACCGTTACCGTTTATATATCTTTTAAACGGAAGTTTACAGAAAATAATAATGCAAAAAATCTCTACTTTCATCATTTTTAATTTCCACAACAAACAATAAAAAGCATTTGTAAAATCTTGATTGTTGCATGATCCAATCTTTAATAATATGTTTATCTCTTTCAATTTATATAATTACTACTATTATCCACTAATTGTACAATTAGACATTTAAAAAAAATACACGGCAGTACTTACAACTTAAGAGTCATACTTGAGTCCAACAATCAAAATATTATTTGGTTTATCAATATTACCTCTGGCCAGAAGTTTTCTGTACCAATATCTAGACAACAATTTGCTTGATCTGCACTTTATTGTCACAATGAGTTTATGAGTTAACAGACATATTTATATGAGTATGTCATCTAATGATTTGTGTCAATTTGGCAATTATGGAAATGATACCTATCTTTCCTCCTCATCTTTTATTACAGGCTTTTTTGTACCAGCTACGTAGCTGGTGTCCGGAAGGAAGATTATCACAATGCCTCCAAATATGCTCCATGCTGTTAAAAGTGACATCAATAGGTGGTCCTGGATCTTGGTCTGTTAAATTAAAATTTGCATATTATATTTCAAATCCAATAAATAACTGTTAAATGAAAATTTAACTGCTTTATGACATTAAATAATTTATTGTAAAGTTTACTTACCAAAAGTGAGAAATATGGTGTCAGAATAAGAGCCATTCCAGCGGCAACATTACAAGCACCAACTCCGACATTTCTTATAGACGTTGGATACATCTCTGCTGTATAAACTGGCATTATAGTGTTGCCTGCACTTATCGTGAATTTGCCTATAAAATAAAATAATTGTTTAACATTTTTATTTAATTTAAAATTTTTATTTTAAGGTAATAAAATTCATAAATTAAACTCACCAATCATGACGAAAGTGATTTTCACCCACAGCAAACTTGGCTGGCCTTCAAAAGCTGCTGCACATAGGCAAGCCAATCCACAGCTAAAGAAAGTAGCAGAGAACAACCATTTCTTACCGGTCTTCATAATAATATACATGGCGATTGCAATCGCGGGAATTTCAACCAATCCTGCTAAAGCCTGTCAAAGAAAATATAATAAGTTAAATTTAAAAGCTGAATAATTTTCTATACAAAGCATTACAATCTAAATTCATTCAAACATCTTTATTGAATGAAAGTATATATTCTTGTGAATCAAGACATATTCAATGAGTTGTATCATTTTCCGAGATAATAAATCTTTTTTCACACGATTTACATCTTGTTTGTTCGTAAATTGATTTAGGAGATGAAACGAGTAAATAAAGTCCTAGCTGCCATATGAACACTGATTTGTTCGCATTGATAAATTTACATTTAAGTAGAGTTTCCTTTTTATTGGAGATTGTATCCATATTTGCGAATTTAACAAATAAATAAATACAATATTCAAAGATAAAATAATGTTGTAATCGAGTTAAAGCCTATTGAGAAAATTTAGCTCTTACTTCACATATTAAGAAACTATCCAGTCAAGTATTAAGAAATGGTTCAATCCCTGATCTTCATGAATAGAACAATTTACTAAAAGTAGGTAAAGTGTATACTTTAACAGGAAGCCTATAAGATAATAATAAACAGGTTTAAATAAGCAAACAGATTGCCGGAAGAAAAGAAAGCCTAGGAGCCAGTAAACAAATTACTTAAGACACCCACGCTGCAAATCAGAAGATACGAAAAGCTCCCTCATGAAATATATTGTGAGAATCAATTGATACAACTTTTACAATAAATCGAAATAATACTGTAAATACATTTAGCTGGCAGCCAATTGTGCGAGCATTCTATTTTTAGAAACATCACTTGATATTGAAAGCATGAGCTAGTGCTCGTGCAGCCTCCGTTGCCTAAAATTCTGGCGCTAAAAAATGTTTTTATTGGTTTTGTTTTGGAAGCAGTTGGAAATGATGTCACTATTCCTAAATTTCACATAATCATCGTTTATGTTATTCTAAAAATTATTCATATGTTTGTAATTAATAAAAAAAACTTCTTTAAAAAGTGATCATTGCCAATTGACCCCGTTTAATTTATTATTAAACGATATCACAAAATAGAATTACGGTTTTAGCTTTCTCATGATTTTTCCTGCTCTATTTTTACAGCGGTGAATTTTATTTAATTGCTATTAAACAATAATAATTTTAATTCCGATCTATTCGTCATTTGGAGTTCATTGAATAAAATCGTCGTAATTTTATCGACTGTGATGCAAATAAGCAAGGAAAGCCTGTACACACATTTCAACCAGTTACTACACTCCAAATGAATATTCTATAGAGAAAGCAAATTTTCAGCAAGATTTTCTTATGAATATTTAAACAGAAACATTTTCTCTGAAAACTGTTTAATAATTTAAAGCTTAACGTAAAAGTAAGACAAACAAGAAAATAAAGAACATTGTCTTAATCAAAGCCAATTTATTCGCAATTTGATTTGCAAAAATTGTACAGTTGTAAAATAATAAAATCTTAACGTAAATAAATACTCACTGAGTTTAAATAGATGTCTCCGCCAAGACTGTTCATGTTTAGTACTAGCCCGTAGTAGACAAGATTCATGGTGAACCAAATACAGAGAAAGCAGAAGGAAACCCTTCGGAGATAACTGGATCCAAAAAGCTCAAAAACTCCACCAGAAGAATCTTCATCGTTAGGTGGTGGTTTCAAAATCTTATCCAAGTTGTCGGGGAGCTCACGGCCGTTAAACGCAGCTGCTTTCTTTAGAATCACTTTCACTTCGGCAACACGACCTTTACATAACAGCCAGCGTGGTGATTCCGGAACCACAAACCTAGAGTTCAACGGTAAACAAAAAACAGGCGATAAATTTTAATTTGATTCAAATGTATAAATTTTAGCGAATGAATGATTTAGTGCACTTGTCGTCGTTAAAAGTTAACATCCCGATTAACACGGCCACGATTCTATGCAAACTATTTTGTATGGAAACGTTGAGAACGGTATGCAGATATCAGTGCTTTTCGTCGATGTAAATGTCCCATTTCTCTCACTTCATAAAACAAAATAATAAAAATTTGGTGTTGCTCGTTTGATAGATTTGCGCCTTTATCATAAATTCTTTGTGCATATGGCAAGAATTTTGAGTTGCGTTCCTCAGGTTTTTGGACTTTTTTTTGTTTCCAAGTTGGTAAAGCTGGATTCAAATTTGCCGCCCTGAAATCCGTTAAACGGTTTAAGACTTTTAGGGAATCAACGTGCTTTAGAAGTGAGTCTTGGTTCCAGAAAGTAATTCTAAATTAACTGCTAATGAATAATAAAATTAATGAAGTACTGCAGTAAAAATTTAAAATCATTATATAACTTGAAAAATGGAAATCCCGAGTCTCTCTTTAAAACGTTACACATTTAAACTTTTGATATCATGTTGGTACTTTTGCTTTTTATTTTATTATTTGGTAAATGGAGAGAACTTTGCAGAGAATCGTGAAGTTTATAAGATTATTAGCAGCATATATCAACGAATCTCAACAATTTTCCTCGTGATTGCTGATGAGAAAACGGAATAAAAATAAAATCTGGTTAATCGGGATCTGTTTAATTGCCAATTCTTTCGCCCAGTGCACAAGTTACGTGAAAATTCAAACATTTTATTTGATCTGGAAGGTGGCCAAATGAACATTAAATTAAAATTTTCACACGCGTCACATACGGTGTGTTACATACATATTTCTGTGTAGACTCAAAATACAACACAAAATTAAATATTTTGACTAATAAATATGTAAGACAAATAACAAGTGGTTTAAAAAGTCAGACGCCATGCGTAAAATATGATTACGAAATGTGAGGAAAAATCTTTTAAATTTTTCAGAGTTCATAAATTGGCAGTAAAACAGAATTGAGCTATTCAGTATTTCAAGTGCCTGCTCGTTTTGATTGTGAAGAATGCTACTTAATAGAAAGTGAAGGAATGTGAATTGTAAAGTGCTTGTTCAACAAGCAATAAATGAGTTATATTGCAATTCAGGAGGAGAATTAAGCTTTTGATTAATTTATTGAACTCAGTGTGGGCTAATAATTATAATTTATTCATTTTTGCAATTGATCTACAATATTAAATGCATAAATTAAAGCCAATATTGCCAAGATTTTTAATTTTGAGGATAAACTATTAGAAAATTAAATTGATATTTTAGTTTGAAAGTAGTTTGAATTTATTTGACCTAATTTATATTTTAATTTGATAAATATTTTCTTAGAACTTTAAATAATTTTCATTTATCCTCCCGAACCAAAATGCAGAATAAATAATGTCTGTTTTTTATTTTTCAATTTACAGGAATATTTCTCAGAAATTGCCAAAGAGAAAGCCATTTTCAAATTACTTGGAATTACTACCATAAAATTACTCTATAAAAAGCTCTGTGAAAAATTGTTGTTCTCTCTGCAAAAAAATGGAAAATACCCTCAGTCAAAAGATCAAAGAGATTTGTAAAAGGTACCGCAATTTATGTGTAACAGATTTGAAAGCATTTCTTTGGTGTAATAAATTAGCATACCGTAAAGCAAACATCTTTATAAAACATAGATGAACTTTATGAAACATACCATAGTAAGCACAAAAGCACCCCCGGCAATCCGATACAGAGCTGTAAAAGCTTATAATCCTGCGTTACATATGCGATGCCTGAGATCATGATGTAGGAGACTGGCAGCGGAAATAAATTGTACATGCCGGCAATGGTACGCCAAATGCCGTCTACGTACTCGATGGCTAAGATGAGGCCTGAATAGGTCACTGACACGGAGACTAGACCAAGCAAAGCTCTTAATACTAGATAGATTTCGAATGACTCAACGAAATACAGTGCAAGTCCTGTAGAATAAAGATGTAATGTAAAGATATATTTTCTTGATCTATTTTATAATATTAAATCTTACCAAATATTGATTGCAGAATGGCTGATATAAATAGCATTGTTTTTCGACCAAATTTGTCTGAGAGCACGCCACTGATAATGCCACCTGTTAGCACGCCCACTAGGAAAAACATTTCGGCCACATTCTTCAAGTACTCTTTATCACACACGAGACTCCATTCAGACGTCCACGTGTTTCCCAAACTGTCGTTGGTTGCAAACTCCCACGACTGGCATTTTACGGAGGTATTTTTTGAGGAGAATCCTTCCTGTGGTGATAGAAACAGAATAAATTCGGTCATAACATAGACTAAAAATTAATTCAGGGAGAAACCTTACCTCAAAATCATTGCTAGGATTAATACTATTCCAGTCATAGTCTATAAGGTGGCAGTTATCTGCCGACTTTGTTACATTTCGCCACAAATCCACAGACGTTGTATTCCAACTAGGCGGTCGTTTACACCAAAAGTCTTTGTCTGCCGCCTGAAATGTTGGCGAGTATATGTGGAAGGTGTTGGGTACTTGAAACAGTGATAGCAGGATGGTCATCATGAACTGCCATTTCCCGTAGTGACCTATCAGGTCTCCAATAACGTCACATTCCTCATCTATGTGTATGCTCTTTTTTTCATGTGGCGTATCTTTTGTGGTGGTATTATTTGAGGTCGTTATGGGATTTGAGTCTGTACAGTTGCTTGAATCCGCTGAGTCTGCTTTTGATTTGAACATTTTAGCTGGAAACAACAGATAGATCCAATTTTGAATAGATTTTATACAATTAATATTTTTTTATCGTCACAATAAAAGTAGTAAACATTTGATTATGGAGCCAGGAAGAAGCGCAGTTATACAGGCCAGCTGCCTCAATCTACAATCCTAATTTTTGTTCTGAATTTTAATGAATATTTTCTAGAAAATGTAATAATAAGTGAAGCTCTTATAATGAATACAAAACACGGATACAAAACATTAATTCAATCAAAATCAATTCCAAGTTATAGAAAATCCACCCGCATTTATGAATCAATTTTATCTGAAAATGAACTGCGAAATGTTCCACCACATTTTCAAAATACATTCGACCATGACCTATTGAAGATATTTGATTGCGACCGAACGTGGTTCAACAGTTCTCCCAATTTGTGCTCCAGTTGTTCATTTTCGGAGTGAGAGCAATTTTCTCGTTGATTTTGTAAATGTGTAAACAGTTTCAATATGCGCTTCAAAACCTTTTAATCTCGTGTTTAGTAAGCATTTAACAGCGTTAAATTTAATTAATTACACTTTAATTGTAATTATTATTGTGTGCAAACATATTTTCATTATTTTAGCAAAAGATCGTCAGACAATTTGAAATTGCTCAATCTTGCAATTGTGATGACTTATAGCTTTTTTGCTCCCTTGATTGAAATTAATTTGTTGATAAGAGAGAGAAAAAAAAATATTTTTTGTTTGTTTATATGGAGCATCATTCATTTTTAACACATTTTGTTTATAGCACAACTTTTTAAGTTCCCTTTAATGAAATTTTAACTTTTGACTTATGTTCAGGTTAAATTGAAATTTTTTTTAATAATACTGAGCATGTATTTTTACAAATTAAATATTTTATACAAAATAATTTTAACTTCAAAGTGTGAGCCATAATAAATAATGAAATTAAGCCAAATATTTATAAAAGTTTTAAAAACGGAAAATTTGCACAACGCTTTACAACAAAATTTTACCCCAAATGCCTTTTCACAGATAATAAAAATAGCAATTCAAATTGAATCATTATCATTCAATTATTTTTTCACGGAAAATAAACTCAAATTGGTATCGATAGCCTGAAGCTAAATCAAAAATATTCAAAGCTCAAACGTTTTTTGAAATAAAAAATGAATTCAAAACATAAACTCAATTTTCAATTATCAAGCAAACCGTTAATTAAACATTAATGGAAACATCCAGTTTTTATAATCAAGATGCAAAAAGTCTCGCCTTACAATTTCATGGACTTGCCGTTAGATGAAAGCGAAAAGCACAATCTCCGGATGGCACATTTATCAAATTTGCTTCAACTTGCGTGCAAAACTTAAAACTTTTTGCTTTAGACAAACGATTTGTTTAAAAACACATTTTAATTCAGTTAGCAAACTGAAATCTCTACCACACCATATTTATGACGCTTTAACTGCTATAATAAGAAATTTTAGGTACATGAAACATTTTCAAGGAAAATTAATATAGGTTAAAGGAGCCAAAGGCTTAGACATGCATGACAAGTTTAATCCTTTAATCCAATTAGAATGCAGCAACACTTTGCAACTTTGTCTAAGTTAAAGTTTATGCTTAAATTGTTTTTAATATTGAGACAAGGATTTTCTACTTGAAAAAAATTTTGCTTTGATTCTTTCCCAAAGAACATGAAAAACTATGTTAAACACAAAATTGATCAAATTAATTTCTTGATGTTTTAAGCATATTTGAGAATTGAATAATCAAATAATTCTATAAAAACCAATTTAAATTAAACATTGTCACAAAAGTTTAAAACATTAAATCATCAATTAAGATCTATGAAATTCTAATTAATATAGCTAAAGCTCCAATTTAAAATATATTTTCAGTTTGAATTATTAATTGTATGACATCTTACATTCTGACTAAACTAAACAAATATTTAGAAAAAATTATTAGCCAAAGTAATATTTACATTTATTTTCGAAATCAGTGGAGAAGTTTCATTTTAGAATGACACATAGCTAATAATTGTAAAGAAACCATTATCTAACTCATGCAACGTATAAAATCTTTCTCGAATTCACTACACTAGGAAAGCATGTATATTGTATAGTTTTACCATTAGCAAAATCATCAATGATTCTTGTAATATTGGAGCTTAAAGATCTCATTAATACGAAAGCTTTTCACGTAAACCAGTTCAACAGAGATGATTTGAAAATCTATAAAGAAATAGCTGTTGTATAAATTGATTCCGTTTATATTTTGTTATACACAAACATCGAATGTGTCAAGGATAACTGTTCCAGCATCATTATTCTATTTGAATATGTTTTTACTATCACATATTTACACAATTTCCCGCAACCGTATTTATATTTTATTTAGTTTCTTTGCTCAACATATACACTTTTTCCAGTGCAAATAAATTCTTTTGGGATCCAGATATATTTTGTATTTTCAAAATTAAACTTTTGATCCTAAAAACATAAATCAACAAATCCCATCCAAACCCTGATTGGATATAAACTACACAGTACATTTGCATAAGCACGCAAATCCCTTTTATAGTAAAATACAAATAAATTGACTGCCACATTTACATTAAACATTTTCGCAAATGAAATTGCATACATGTTAGAAAATCTGCTACATGAAGAGCAAATAAATGGGACTGTCATGGAAATCGATATATTGGTTGAACTGACACAAAAAGTTTCTGAAACAATCTATTTCGAATTAAATATACACTTCACTGTTCGCTGCTGTATTTTGTATTTACTCGATCTATTCGATATTTATTGGTTTAAGGAAAGTGAGGATATATAAACTGATATAAAAGCTTTTAAATATTTAGTCTGCAGTTTACTTTCTGCTTCAATCAATATACAAGAAATTACATCTGTTTTGTGTTAAAGATTATTTTGCAAACTTTACCACATAAATTTGATGTGAGCGCCAATAACTGTTTGATGGGGATACCCAAGTGAAAATAATCCTGAAAAAGACTACTAATCATACTGCTCAAACATACTTAAAAAGGTCACGAAATAACGCTGCTTTTCGGATTTTTTTACACTACTTATATACTACTCAACATATTGAAATCTCGGATGTGTCAAACTGCTTTTTCAAATTTTTAGTAGAATGTTTTAGAATGTTTTGGTAGGACAATTTTGCAAAAAAGAAATTTCAAATTGCTGAAATCTTAACTTTTTAAGGTCTTTTTAAAACTTTTATTTTATTTTTTGCAATTTTTAAAGGGAAATGTTGATATTAGCCATATTCTTTTTGTCCTTCACTTCGGTGCTAAATTGGTTGAAATTGTTCTTTTTAATATTCACTTCAAGCAAATCTGTTCTAAATTCTGTGCTAAAATCACTGAATATTTTTGGTCGTTCTATTTAACTATTCCGTTCATGACATGTTCATTCCAAAATTTCCTCTTAATTTGGTCTACATATAAAGGATATTTTAAATAAAATAAATTTTTTGCTGATTTTTAGCGATCACCAAATGCTTTTGATTACGTTCTGGTATAGAATACATAGAATTTGGATAAAATTTCTTAAAATGTTTTAAATAAGCCGTAAAATGCAATATTATTGTTTCGAGTTGCATTATTGGGCCTCCTTTCATTTTAGTCTTGAACATGTTGACAGAAATAGTTTGCAAAACTTTGCCTAGATGGCGTAAGCTCTGTGCCGCAAAAATTTTTAAATTTGTTTTGTTTACAAACAAAACAATTAAATTTTGAGGATTACTAAGTTGTGTCATTGAGTTCCTTGCTAAAAATAAGTTCACCAGCAGATAATAACAAGTGACAGACAAAAATTTTTAAATAATCTCAAGGATTCGAAGAGAATTCTTGATATTACTTGAATATTTGTGTTTGCCACCTCATTTTGGCTGCTAGTATACTTATTTGTTACAAGGGACTCAATGACACAGCTTAATGATCCTCAAAATCTAATTATTTATTTGTAAACAAACCAAATTTGAATATTTTTGGCGCTATTATTTTTGTCTGCTGGCAAAGTATGGTTAAGGCCGATTTTGATTAATTCTCAGAATATTTTTGGTTGTTCGACGTTAATAAATATGAAAATGCATTGCCTACTGTTTACAATGCATAACTATATTGGTTTCAATCAATTAAAATTAATTTTAACATCGGAATAGGTGAAAATCTGTTTTCGATTAATCGATTTCGAAAATCTATGTTGTCGCTTTCTTAGCAGTTTTCGCGGGGTTGGCCAACTGATTTAGTACTGATTTAGAACAGATCGGAATATTCAAGTGATTTGACAAATAGAACGACCCAAATCACTGATTTGGTGATGCACCGATTGGCACCGATTTTAGAACTGAATATTCATGTAAAAAGAATATGGCTATTATTGTTACGGCGGCAGCGATGCTCTTGTTGTTGATTTGGGCCGGACTCAGGATTTGAACTCGATCTTCTCGCGCGAGGAATTTGCTTGCTACCACAAAGCTGTTGGGAATTCTTATGAGGGCACTGCTTAAAACTTATATAAGCTAAAGTGCCTTTTTTGAACCAATTTGGTATTATAACACTGAATTCTGGTATCAAATAGCTAATAGTGCTGAAGAATAAATAAAATATCCAAATTAATTGATTAAAAATATGTTTTACCTTCAATTATGCTTTTACATGGAAAATTGGAAATTCAAATCATAAGGTGTTGAAGTTTTTTATTCTAATTAAGCATATTTTAATTTAGATACAAATTAATTAATTTTAGAATTTGCAAGTCTCATTGATCATTTTGCGCTTATTTGGGGAGTTTATATAGAATAAATTTAACCTGATTTGTAATATGAACCAACCAATTGCAAAGTTGGTATAAAAACTGTTTGTAGATAATTGCACCCAAAACTGTTACAATAAAAACTTTTAATCATTTTAAATCTGCATTAACGCATTTAATACGAGCAGTTTTAATAAATCAAAATACATGCAAGTTTTTGAAATTTTTGGATTTATGATGAGAAAACTTTGATTTTCTAATTTGGATGTCCTACTTATTAGAGGATGATATTTTAAAAACAAATTGTAATCAAAAGTAACCATTTTAGTACTTATTGTATGAAAAATTGAGAGATTAAAGATATTATAGATATTTTAATATAAATTTTAACCTAAATGTATTTGGAATGTAAAAGGATTTAGATTTTTGTTCATAATTTACTCGATATTTGGTTGATATTTTAAATTCCATCCATTCTCAAAAGTCGTTAAAATTAAAAATTGTAAAGGTTTTTGCTTCGACAAAAAAAAGTGTTGGAGTTTACCAAAAAAAACTCGGAAAATCACTTTAAAATGACTAAAAATGGTTTTTGACTCAAAAAAGAGATTTTTGGATGGTGGTTAACACCCTGTAACAGAGTAGTTTTGAGTGGTAAAACCTGGCTTTCAGTCAAAGTGCTTTGATTTAACAGAATTATAAGAAACAATGCAAAATATTCCCGCGAGGCGCTCTAATATGTTATTTTAATTTTTATTATACATAATCTATTCGAATTTATTCAAATGTTATTGCTTCATTCTAATTCTAATTAATACAATTTCCAAAGTCCAGGCTTTTACGATTTTTTATTATAATAAGCCGTGGCAAAAAATAATACATACTAAAACATTCTACTAATCATTTAAATTTACAGTATGTTGATTTATTGAAAGAAAAAAATTCTGATGAAGCACTTTGCTTTTAATCAAGTTTCACCATGATTAATCACAATCTTTAGTATCAACTACACAGCTAACTATATATTTTTATGATCTTTGTCCTCTTGAAATGAATGTTTTTGCAAAAAAAACTACCAAATATCAAAACATGTGTACAAAAAGTACTTGAATCGACCATTTTGAGGTGAAAACAATGTTTTTGCATGAACAAAGTGATATGATCATATGTACTTTAGCTACTAGATGGTGTTCAATACAAAAAACTATGAGCATTTTTATCAGGATTTACAAATCTTAAGTCTTGAGAATGCTATTGTAATGATAAATAAAATTTTTACATTAAATTATATGAACGATTTAGTATAAACAAATTTTTTTCCCATTTTCCCCATTTACCACGCTATTCTGTCGCAAATACTGAATCAAAATATTGCAAAAATTCAAATAATTCACATTCAAAATGATTTTTGGTTTTCAATCTATTTTATCCATCAAGCCGCGTCAAATCTACCAAAATGCTGCATTTATGATGATCAAATTGTAAATTTATTTACAAATAATTTTGGGCGAAACATCCTTAAAAATTCATAATATAATTTGAAATTCTTGTATGATTTAATAAATACCACAATTTCAGATTATTTTTCAAATATTGTTGTATGTTTTCATTCTGCTTTATTCTTGTAAGCATTTGAAATTGCTGTATAATATACTGAAAATTCATATGTTTAGCAGTATTTTCCAGTATATTCCAGTATGTTCAGTATGTTTTCATGGAAATAACACTTGGCATATTTTCACTTGGGTATTGTTTCATTTATCACAGCTCTTCCAAAATGTATAAAATATTATTAATAGAATTATTATTCTTTCTTCAATCATTCAATTTTAGTATAATAGATCCTTTTGTCTGTTTAATGTTTTCACATTTAGATGAGTTTACATTTTGGGTTTTATTATAATATGTACCAAAATGTCTTGCTTCACACAAAACATGTATAACAAAAGCTAAATTGTGTACTCTTCAGCCTTGATGTCAGTTGTTGTCAGTTAGTGCCTTAGTTATGATCATTTGATTGAAACAAGTGTCTTTTTAATTTGATTAAAAGAAAAAATTGGGTTGAGTCATAAACCATCAAACTACTTAGAATGTAGAAGATTCAATTAAGATTTCTGAGTGAAGTTGATGCAAATAGCTTCATTAACTGATCCTACATCAATCATTTTAAATTTTGAATAAAAAATGTTACTTTAAATTACTCAAAAATAACTGAACCAGTTTTCAAGTGTACAGTCCTGGAGATTTCAATTTTTCCATTTCCATTGCTTTATTATTCAATCAATTTATTACCCATACAATATTCATGCAAGCATCAATTGAGAATAACAATAAAATTAAAAGAGACAATATGATAATATTAAACGGAATACAATTTGATATTTTTTACAATTCAATACCAAATTAAATGGCGCCAAACTGAAACGATCTTTTGATCCCATATAATATTGAGTTTGTTTGCAGTTTCCGAATAAATATTTGCGTTGCCAAAATTTATGACAAATTACCTGGCACATTTTTCATTTTTGTTTATGTCAGTTTTCAACAAGTTTACAATTTACAATTAAATTTTCAGAGGAAAATATTGGGAAACTGAAATAGTTAATTATTTTTCGTTAATATTATATTGAAATAATATTTACAGGGACACCAAGCGAATTTTTTTCAGAATTTTTGTACTTCTTGATTTCTGGTTTAAAAATGCATCTAACCAGAGTACAAGAAGATAAATTTCAAAATAAGGATCCCCATCTCAAAATCAATTTTTTTTTCCAAATCAAAATGATAAAAATGAAATCAAGCCAATTACGATTGGATCTGGATCACTGAATATATATATCATGTAGTTTCGAGTATATTTTATGCAAAACATTCCACAAATTCTAGCAAATACCGAGCGTGTGCATGGTTGTTTGGTTTTTTGACACTTTTAAATTTTCAATTTTTAGTTTCTCTCTGTAGAAAATATTTGCTAAATATATGATTTATCATGTTTTGAGTTTCCGAAAAAAAATCTAAAGAATTCATTTATATAATTTTCGAGGATTTTTGTCGGGATTTGTTATTTTTTAAGAGGTTTTAATTTAAAGCTTACTACAAAAAAAATGTAAACAATTTTTCAAACATATTTTTTGTCATTTCTTAGAAGATAAATAGTGGTTCTTTTATTTTAAAATATATTTTGTGAGAAAATTTAATTGATTTTTGTCAGATTTTTATAAATATTTAGATAATTAATGTAATCCCTTGAGAACTGTGTATTAAATAATAAAAAGAGCTGGTTTGTTGCGGATCAATCCACAAATTATAAATAAAAGCTAAAATTTTGGATGCTCCCACTTTTCAGAAATTTTAATTACTAAAAACATTTTAGATAAATTGTCAAGCAAAATTCTATGCATTCTCAAAATAATTTTGATGTAAAATTTTTAAACTCATAAACTTAAAATTTTAACATTCATCATCATGTAAAACAAGGAGTATTTATTACAAATAAAGATAAAACCACTTTCAAATAGTAAAAAACTACAAAGTATTTTTTTCAGTTTTCCGCAACATTTAATTTTGTTTGGCAAAATAATGGAGCACTTAAAAAGAGCATTAAAAAAGTCACAAAAAAGTATAAAGTACCTGGCGTTCACAAAATGACAGCAAATTCAACAAACAACGTGAAAACTTGTGAACTCGTAAGCTGTGGGGAACTCTGGGAAAACTTTTAAAAAGCAATTCAGCGAATCACTTGGATTGTATCAACTTTGATTGAATCACTTTTGGCAAATATTGGCCACCGTTTTGATTTTGATGTCAGCACACGGTTCGGCTTTTCTTTTATCAAACACATTTGTGATTTTGTGATTTGGAGCCAAAATGTGCTTTTACTCACAATTTATCCGATTTTTTTGTTTAACAACTTTTTATCGAATTAAATCGAGAGTTGTTCCAACGTCTGCTTTATTATAAAAACATTTGTGGAACCATTAAAACCAATACGCATTTTGTCGAATTTAATGAATATTTTAATAACTTTGGCACCGCGACAAGAAAATTCTTTTTAATTATTTCACTATTTCATTATTCTTGCGGTCGCTTCACTTTTTATTATTTATTTTGTTATTGCGAGACGGATTTTTTTTATCAGACGATTTCTTATTTTTAACGACAATATAGTTTACTATTTTGCAAATAAACAGATTCTTCTAATATATTCTTTGTGTTTTTCGCTTCAATGAATCTATTTTTGATTTTTTTTTCCAAACAGTTGCACAAAATTAATTTGTCTATTGTTTAAGTTTTCGCCTGAATATCTTTTCGCTTTTCGCTAAATATTTGGCGTTTGAATGAATTAGCACAACTGAAGTGACACAGAAAACAAATTGATGGACTTTCTGTAAATATTGCACCAGACTCGATAGACACTCCGTTCTGCTGAACAATTAGTTTGCCACTGATATCTGTATCATTCCTGTTTGTGCGCTGGCCTTACATGACCGTCCGAGCTCCCGAGAGTAACTGCCAGCAAATTTGTAAGCAAAAATAATATACATTTCGGTGAGGCAATGACAGCCAGCTTCGCGATACACAGCTTCGTTTGTATCGTTTTGTATACTATTTTTTATGTGTATCTTCCGTTCTATACGATGTTCTATATATAAAATATTAGCAACAAAAACACAGGTCGCGGTGAAATTGCAAATCAAGTTTGAGTTTCTTGGGTCTCATTTGTAAAGGTGAGATAATTTTTTAAATATTTTTTCAGAACAGTTGTTAATTTTTTTAAATAATTAAAGTTTCCATTCCTCAGGAGCTAAGATTTTACTTTGAAATTTTTTAGATTAAAACTTGTAAAGCTTTTTTTAATAAATCTTGAAAAAAAAAAAATAATATTTTTCCCGAATAATGAATCTCATAATAAATATTAATAATAATTGCTGAAGGAAGAAAGATTTTTTTTAAATATTACTTATTAAGGAACAAAAATTTTCATCCTCTTGGACAGTCAGCCAAAACATAACATCACACCTTTCCCCACCAAAGAATTAAAAATGAAAAAAATCTCTTACATGTTTTTTATTACAGATTTTTATGTTTGTTTGTTTGTTTGTGATATCCACACAAAAGAAGGAAAGTTTATTAAGTAGTGGATGCCTTTCGGAAGTTTCTTCTTTGCCCATCGACATCATCGTTTTCCTCTGTATGCTTGACAATTCATTTTCTTCCCGAACATCCGAGTGATGTATAACAAGATAATCTCGTTTATACAATGTGAATGCTCGACGCTTTCATGTCGAATTTTATTTGGGCAAATAATCGTAAAAAGTTTGTTATTCACAATATTCTGTATGTTTGGATCGTCAGGTCGTGGTGCATGGCTGTATGGGACTGAGTGGATTACATTTAGGAAAAAGAGAGGTTGTAGAGATTTTCCCGAAAAGTTAAAATACTCGTGTGGAAAAGTTTGCAGCGAGTCGTGTTTGTGGAGGAGATTTTCAGTTTATGTGCAGTTTATCGTTTACTTTCGGTTACATTTGTGAGCTGCTCCGAACAGAATATTGTGCAACGTAAAAGTGTACACAGAGAAAACGGTGGGAAATGAATTGGTGGATGCTCAAGCAAGTGATGTCATGACGTACGGAAGCTTGTTGGTTGCATTTCAGAATATTTTGAGTATACTTTCAAAGATAACATTATTATCAAAGGATACTCGGAGTTTTTTGATGATTTTAACTTTTAAATATCTGTTCCATACTTTATTTCTAGAAAATGACGCAAACAGTTTCTAACATTATTCCTGATGAGTTTCAAAGAGGATTTTTTTCTCCTCCAATAAAAAATTTCTAGGTCCATGCTGGATTAATTTTTGCTTCTACATTTCTCGGCGCACACAAAAAGAATAAATTTAAATTAAGAAAAAAACTGTACAAAGTTCATGTTTTTGTGAAGTACATAATAACATCCTTCAGCAGCTTGAATCCTTTTCAAACATTTTCAAGCATGCACAATGTGAACTCTATAGTATAGTGTTTGTTTGCTTGTTTAACGATGATTTTCGTGGAAGACACTTCAGAGACTCTTCATTGTGAATACTTGAACATAATTCCTTTATCATTGTGCAACTTGAGCTATTTGAGGTTGACAAAGCTTATTCACATCTTACTACAATTTGTAGTTGAGTTCTTTAATAATTGCAGAAGGTGTTTCATGACACAATTGAGACTATGGATGCTGTCTTCATAAAAATCCGTCTAATCTTGTTGAATTACAATTAAATATTTTCGAATTTCACAAGAATTCCATTTGAACACTCTAAGTCGTTGTCAGAATAGAATAAAGCAAACTTTTTGATGAGAAATAATTTTAACGAGTGCTCAAACAATAGGAAAACACACTCTCAATTCATCTTCACTTGACAACTTGCTCATCGGTTCCGCTAACACTTAATAAAGATAATTGAATACGCTTCTCTCTTAACCGTTATTATCTTGTTAAATTGTTGGCCATCGAATTATTTAATAATGAAACGGGTAACACAGTTGTCAACACGTTTGGTGTTTTCTTGACTGAACGACCAATTGAATACAATAAGAAAACATCAAGACATAATGAAATAAGGAGATTTTATATTATTCTGAACATGTGTAAGCTAGATACTTTCGTTTCATGCGAGTTTCATGGGATTATTAAATATTTAGTGTATTGTGGTTAATCAAATGTATAAAAGTATTTTCTGTTAGGAAATGGAAGAAGGATACTCTGAGTTTTTCTTTTGTTGTCACAACTCAACGGTTTGGCCTGTGCTATTGTTGAGGGAAGATATAAATGGAAATGTGGTTTTGTGGTTGAAAAATCTATAAAACCTTGGAGGATGGAATTGGCTTTTTTTTTTGCAATTTTCCTGGGAAAATATAAATTATAATTTATTATTGTATTATTTTCAATACCAGATCTAATTAAACAAGCAGATGATTGGAAGTTTTGAATGCATTAGGATTAAAATATCAAGTGTAAAAATGAAATCATAATCAGTCCATTAGAAACATTACCGTATAATTGCTTTTACTTCATATATTTATCGCACTATAATAATTTTGTTCAGCATACGCCATACTATAAAACCACAACGTATTTAATTCTCAAAATTATTCACCGCAGCTATACTTTTATTTTCATAAGCTGTGTTAAACGCATTTCCCAGGCGTCTCACAATTTTTTCATTCGATCTTTGATATAGAGTTTCATAAATAAGTGTCAAAAAAGTGTTTACATAGACCGCTAAAATTTTAAACATTGCAACCAGTATTCTTGATCATTGTAACCAGTATCAGTTTTCTTAAAATCACCTTGCCTGAAACAAACATTTTGCAAGTCTTGTGCAGTTTTTTGACTGGATTGGTTTAAATATATTGACATGAAGCCTTTCAAGACATGTTGGATTACTTGTAAATATTGAAGGATAATAAATCATACTAACATGTGTCAACATTTAAAAAATTTTGACATTAAAATTAATAAAACATCTTTTGCGATTAATGAACACAAGATTCATCAGTGCAGTAGAGTAGTAAAGTAAATTTGCATGTTCATTTGTGTTTCTAAACGTTTTTCTATTCAATGAAAATTAATTGAAGTATAAAATTCTAAGCAATTTTTAAGAATATTGTCAACCTTTATCATAGAATAAAAATTGGCAGTGACAAAAAGTATGTTAATTAATATTTTTGTCATACGTCACGTAATTTGAATGTTTAACCAAATTTATTCAAGTAAATATTTTATAAGTCTTCCAAAAAACGGACAAATAGCAGAGACTGATACTTAACAAATCAAATGATTGGTTTTTTGCTAATTGCACAAACAATTAAGGCTAATATTAGTAGCAACACGTAAATTTTAAAAACTAATCCGTTATGGCATCAAGAAATAATTTAACGAGTTTTCAACTCAAATCTAATTAATTTGCAATTATTTAGCTTTTTGACCAAATGAAAATTAATTAAATATAACTTAAAAACTCACCACTCGCAACATTGCCATTACGTTTGCATAGTTTATTATGGTCACCGTCTCTGCTGGAATTCATGTTGATGTGGCATACGCTGCATTTGTCAATTAGCACTGTGATTTCGAAATCCTCTGCATCGTCATTTTTATTCCCCATTTTGTATAAATATTTGTAAATATGTTTTTGTTTTTACACTAACTGCTTTTTGCTAATTTATAAATTAAAATTTTAAATCAAAACACTACACTTCGTCTCAAATATCAATTCAAAATTAATCTATCTTCATATTAAAAACAGCAAAACACACTTAATTTCTATTAGCACTTAATTCTTTGTATCTGCATCTATTGTGTATTTGCAACGATGCACATTTCAAATTTCACTAATCAAATAATATTTATTAATTAAAATCATTCAATTTATTTCGTTCATTCATGAAAATATTTCCAACTCGACAGATGACATCGATATAGTAGTTTTGTGGCTAGCTCCCAGTTTTCGATTGTGTGTATCACTCTAAATATATATTACTCCATTATTTTATTAAGTCAAATTGGTCGTAAAATAATTATTAATTGAACATTAAAGCGAAAAGTTTAAAATTTGTTTAATTAATTGTACAGAGCGAAACCACTGTATCAATTTCCGAGAGCTCAACTATGTGTGTGATTTTAAATTGAAAAATTATTTGTTTGCTGACGGTTCCACAATATAGAAGTTCCACTATGGAAGTGAACTTGTTATCAGCGCAAAGGTTCGTTTTCAACTGATTTGCTGATCGGTTTTTTGGAGTATGCTATAGCATATTTTAAAGCTCTGCGCTTTGTAGAAACAAACAGTTTTATTAATTTAAATACGAAAATACTGAAAATACAAAAAATCATCAACCTAACACAGTCACCAGATGATATTGAATGCAAAAAAGTCTGGTAGTTCGGGTAGTTCAGTAGTCGATTCTTGACATTGCCCGATGATTGTTAAGATTCGAGAAATTTGGTTGCAGCACTGTTAAAATAATTTTGATATTTTTGTAGGTTTTTCTGAGATTCCTTATTATTTTGCGGAAAAAAATCTTAAAAACCCTATTAAAATTTACAAATATCTATGTTGGTACATTTCATTGAAAATAAAAAAAACAAATATCATCTTTACTAAAAAACTGGATGTCAAAAACTTGATAAAACAAAAAAAATTATAAGCAAGAATTTTAAAGTTTTTTTAAAAATCTTATCTCTTAAATGTTATCATTGAGGGGACATTTGATTTGTTATGGCAACACTTCTTGAATTTATTTTTCTATTTAGTAGCAAAGTCTTTGTAGTGGGAAATTTACTTGATTTTTTTTTTGAGCAGGGGTGGCAAAATAGCAACTACATTAAGCATATTATATGGATAAAGACAAACTTTGTTTTTACTTTGAATAACCTGGAAAACCATTTAATGTTGCATTTATGGTTCTAAAACGGAAAATGACTAAAACTGGAATACAGAATACCTAAATAGAATATTGACAAAGGAGGAAAATATTCAAATTATTTTACCTTTTTGCTGTTGAGTGCAATACATTGTTTGTTTTTTTAAAGAACGTGCATGAATTCTTTTTTAGATAGAATGGGCAAATGAAATTTCCTAAAACAATGATCTACTTTTAGTCTTGCATTTGTCTCTACAAACTTCCAAACAGCAAGCAAAGCAAACCTTATCTGACAAACTGAAAGCATAAAACATATTGTAACAGTTTGAATTTGAATGACAATTTTGCGATATTTTATGCACTTTTTTAGTATGCAACAACCCATACAATATTTCAATCATGAAATCCTAACTGATTTAACTGATTTAAAATAAAATCTCGTTGTATATATTGCAGTATCTTTAAATATTATTTATTATTTATGTGTTTACAGGGATATTCACAATTCTTGCATAATGCATATATTATTACACAACTGAGGATATTGAAAAACAGATTTATTTTTATCCAAGTTTTCCACAAACTTTATGTATATTTTCATGTCATAGAAACTTATAAAATGTGTCAATTTGTTCATGATTGAGTTGGTTCATAGAAAATTGGTATTTTCCTTAGATTTAATCGTTATATTAGGAATGTATTCATAAATCTAAAAATTGCATCATTTTTACATGAATCATGTAACCATCGAGCTCACTTCCTTAAAATTTACAACTCGATTCAATAAAATAGATTGCATTCAGCTTGCAAGAATCCTCCATGATAGATTTTACTTTTGAAATATTTTAATTTTTATGAACTTACTTCTTGATTGTATTTGATGAAGTTTTTTTAACAGTTCAATAGTTTGATAGAATATGCAAAAATTTCATAAATCTAAAATTATAATCAATAAAGGAAATTCTTCTACAACTTTCATACTTATTGAATGTAATTAAATAGCATGTAAAACAGTTCGTTTTCTTTAAATATATAAAATGGCTTTATAGATACTATACTTTATTAAAATTTCCCGCTTTCCACATTTTTAGGCTTTGACTTTCCAAAATTTTCTCCATCTTCAATAGTATCAGGTAATTCAAATCCTTGAGTCTCAGGAAGAAAACAAACGCAAATAGAACCAATTAAAGGAACCACTCCAAAAATTACAGGTGGAAGCCAAAATATTGATGTTGAGAGCCCAGCAACGAAAGGAGCAAGCATAGATCCAAATCGAGCCACCATGCTACACGTTCCAACTCCAACGTTTCTCACTACAGTTGGGAATAATTCTCCTCCATACAGGTAAACGGTTGGAAAGGATATGGACATTCCAATGATTCCTATCGAAGCTAAAGTTATCAAGGCTGTGTTATTTCCAGCAGGTATGAATGCAATTATCAGCATAGCTACTCCACAGAGAGTATTAGAGAAAATCAAGGTTTTCTTGCGTCCAAACGCCTTGTTCAAGTAAATGCACACAATAGTTCCAGGCAATTCCAAACCAGCAGAAATTGCGACATTTGAAAAGATATTTCCTCCAGCATGCCCGATGTACTGAGCCACTCCAAAGAACGCCAAGCCACAGACGAACCAGTTGAAGCAGATGCAAAAGGTTTTTGCTCGCATATTTGGAGTTCTGAAGAGATCAACGATGTTTCCTTTGGAGACTGGGGATCCAATTTTGTTTGCCTGGACAATGTTTAAATCTCTATGGATATTCTCATGAGGCAGATTATTTATCTTAGCGGCTTTGATTAAAATTTCAGCGGATTCTTCTACTTTTCCGACTGTAAGAAGCCATCTGGGTGACTCTGGAATGAGCCAATAGTAGGAAATCAAAAGGACTGACGGGATGGACAGCGCAAATTGAAGGGAATGCCAGTCTCGGAAGAAATATGCGAATGCTGGTAAAGTGAGATGACCCAAGTTGAATGGAACTTGATAAAGGACAGAAAACAGTTCTCTCCATTTTACTCCAATTAACTCCATAACGAGCACAAAACTAAAATAAAAATCACAGTTATTAAGTTATCATAAATAGAATATATCAAATATGTACCTAACGACCATTGTGCCACCTGTAGCTACAGCTGATAAAAACCTGAGGAACACAAACATCCAGAACCATGGAGAAAACGATGCAGCTACGCCAGCAATCAATTGCAAAATGACTGCAAATACCAAAGGACCTCTTCTTCCAAATCTAAAATCAAATTTAATTTAAGAAAACATCCAAATAAATGGTAAATAGACATTCTTACTTGTCTGCCAAAGTACCGAAGAACATATTCCCTACTAAAATACCCAACATAAAGAGAGTCTGAGAGATGTTTGCAAGCTGTGCTCTATCGCAAACCAGGTCCCATTCATCGACGATTGTATTTTGAAAGACGGTTGAGTCAAACACATGTCCATCACACTCGCTCGAACAATTACTGATGGTTTCATTTTCGCACGTAAAATCTCGTTTTGGCGCCAAAAAAATGATGGACATCTGATGCCAAGCCACTGGAAATTTAAGGAGAAAGATCACAGCACAAATCCAGATCTGCCATTTTCCAAGGCTTCCCATTGCCTTTTGGATAGGGTCTTCAGGTTTTGATACTGGGCCATCATTGCTTGTTACTGCCACTATAAACAAAAAATTCTCATTAGTTCAAATCTGAAAGTGTTTAAAAATACTATTCATGGTTACAAAAAAGCAATTTGTATGATACAAGAGGAAGTTATTTACAATTTGGTCGAGTGCAAAAAAAAGGATTTTTTGTGATTTGTTGAGGTTTATAAAAAAGAAATAAGATTATTCCAGTTTAATCACAAATTTGTTTAAACTGAGTGATTGTTCTTAATATGAATACACTGACAGAAATTTTCGTGGCATTGCACCAGGCCATTCATGGATGAATTATGTGCATCACTCAATTATTTCTGCACAAAAAGCACTTCAAAAAAATGTGAAATTAAACTACCGTAATCAGTTTGTTTTAAAATTAGAATTGAATAAATTGACGATGCTGGTTTTTCCTAAATTTAAAAATTTAAGTAATTATATCTTCAAATAAACAACACTGAAAAGCTTCCACTTCCAAACAAGTAATTAAAAACACTTTTAAAATTCTTTCTGATATATAGCTATGATTCTAAGGTATATGTAGAGATTATTATTCACTCCAAAATCAGCAACTTCCAATCTATATAAATGCACAACCAACAACCTTAAAAAAAACTATTCGGTATAATAATTTATGCAATCTCTTTGAACCATTGAGCAATAAATGAGAAAGTACTTTGATTAACATACAAAATGTTATTTTGGATCTGCTTATAATAATGACACCACTATAACATAATTGTTTGTTTGATAATTATTTAACAATTTAATGCAAACTTAGTGAAATCAAATGTTATCAATTTCAAATTGATGATTGTTTCAAACTAACTCACTTTGACTATATGGGAGTGTTATATGATTCTTGAACTCCACTAGACTCGAAAACTGTTAGAAAATTATGTTATGTTCAAAAATTATAGACACTTTTATAAAAACACACGTCTTTACCGGCCAGTAGCTCGAGGCCTACTGATTTAAAATATGTAAAACTGATTTGTTTATATATTTGAGAAATGCAAAAATTGTTTTTTACCCAATGTGAAACAAACTGGAAATTCATCAACAGCGGTGCCAGATGAGCCAGATGAGAAAAAATAGCAAAAATAGCAAATATTTTACAGAATTAAAAAAAGCAAACGCTAATTATTTTCGACGAAACTGCAGCACTGTAAATTATGATAAGTACAAATCTGCTGGAATAAATTGCTATACAACATCAATACAGAAGTTTAACATGATAAGCAAAGATTAGCAATTAAAATTAATGAAATTTGTCCCTTAATTGACTAAGATATTTAAAATCGGATTTTTAAAAAATCAAATAAATTTAATACATCTGATAACCCGATTGCACCCGAATCCCAATCTGTTTGTTAATTATTTATTAACGGTTGATTGCGGAAAATGTGTATGCTAATTTTTGAACCAATATCGAACACTATTATGAGTACGTCATCGACTTATTGTTTTTAAGGGAAACTCCATGACTTGATATTATGGTATTCCACAGTTTTAATTGTTGTAATTACCGTAATCAATTGGGTCTTTTGAGCGCGATGATTTTAAATGTGCGAAATTCCCAAAAATCAAAAAGTGTTAATTGACTTGACTTGTGTTAAATAAATAATCTAAAATTAAAATTTATAAGCTAAATCTGAACAACTGATGCTTGGATTTATATTTAGTGAAAAGACTATTTTTATATCCATTTTATATGAAGTCAATACACTGTAGTATTAACCGCGACATCAAAAAACCCATTTTAAAAGATCTTTAAATGAAATCATATTTATTGATTTTTTTAAGTTTGAACTATTGGTTTTTGAAATAAAGTAATTACATTACTTACTCTGAACAGGTTTTAAAATTCACATTTAAAAATGAAATAAGTACAAACTGCGAGAAAATTAAAACCACATTTTGGTGAAAGAGTTATTGTATTGATAAATTAAATAGAGAAACGTGTCATGGAAGATCTCTTTGAAAGTTATTACATTTGATCTGCTGACGCATTCGTGTCTATAAATTTTTACTGCTTTGCACAATATTCGTTGATAAATTAGGCAGTTTAGACACGTGATTTAAATTTCCAAAAATTGCAAATAGAATGTCTTTAAAAATGTACAATGATATTCTAAGGTTTTTGAACGTAAATTTTAATCTGCTATCTTGAAAACAATTTAAAAAACAAAATTTTGTAAAGTATTCGATAATGATGTGTGGGCTTCCACAAACAATCGATAATTGTATAATTGTGTACATCGAGTATACATAATAATTAATTGATGATAATTTATTTTCTCACTGAGATCAGCTGGCTTTTTAGTATTTGCATGTTTTTGAAAATCTATTTTTTCATGCATTTTAAGTGAAGTGTAGTTGTTGTTGAATGTGCACATTTTCCGAATATTTTTCTATTCAAAACTTTTGGGATAATTTTATAGCCAACTTTTTGTAAACTGCTTCAATTTAAAAAAGAATTGTTTTCAACTAATTTGTAATCGATTAAACTCAGTTTTTCTCATAGAAATTAGATTAATTGCATTGAAAATTTGATATATTGCATAGTCGTCTACGTTTTTTGATTCGTTTATTATACTTTAACAAATCTTATCAAAGTGCTGTACAATAAAATTCAAACAATTTAGATTTACCTGTTGATTTAGTTCCACGGTTCATATTTGACTGCTACTTAAGTAGGAACTTTTGCGAATGCTCATAAGATCATCAACTAAATAAAATGTAGGACAACTGTCTTATCTTGCTCGCCGGAACAACTCGTAGATCAAGTAAGATTCGCAAGAAATTTGGGTTTAATTTTTTTTGCACTAATTTTTATGATTTTATGGAGGCACAAAATATAAAACCAATGCTGTTGAAGATTTTTTTTATAGACCTCACTCCCAACTTTCTTGAGCAAACGGCTTTGAGCAACTGAACAGTTTTAAAGCTCTAAGTAATCTAAAATTCGTCTTCAAGTGACTCTCACTATATTAACGCTAACTGAGTAATTTTTCAATAAATCTTATTCACATTTCGTTATTTTAATTTCGCGTACAGACAAATCTCAAATTTTAATTTAGTCAATTGAATGTCTTAAAATCAACTGGCTGGTGTACATGTGAAAGTCGTGTCCACGCATTTTGGGAAGCTATTAGAAATTGTGCTTCAAATTTAAGTCATTATAGGTAGGTATTCATTGTTCAAAAAGTTTTAGAAAATGTTATAGAATATAAATGTAGAAGCAGTTTGATTAAAAAACAACATATTTCAAATTGATAAGTATATCAATTTGTAACCAAGCTACTGATGCCAAGTGTTTGATTAATTTAATGGGTCAAAATCAAATTATATCTTTTAGTGATTCACTTGTTCGTTATCCATTGACACTCCAATTGATCAAACATTTATATCATTATTCACATTCATAAATTATTTGATATTTTATTATTAAACCTTTTTGATCTTTGCGGGTTTTGTAGATACCAATTTTTTTAAGTCCTTTTTATGAATGATATCTAAGTATGTAAACAATATGTATAAAATATGATTTATTAAATTCCTACATACAAAAATAAACAAAAGCAAATTCATGCTCATATTTGTAGTAATTGAGAGCGCGTGTAGTAATAATAAAATTTTCCTGAGACGAATAAAGTTACAGTGCGATGAGAATATAAAAATGCTTTTATTAAATATCATCATTTAAACACAAAACATTTACATTCCATCGATTCAGCTCCTTCTTTTGGTTTCTTTTTACCAAAATTCTCTCCATCTTCAAGCGTATCTGGTAATTCATGGCCCTGAGTCTCTGGAAGAAACAAAACCAAGAAAGCGCCAACTAAAGGAATAATTCCAAAAATTAAAGGTGATAGCCATTTCGGAGCATCAACAAAATCAACAGCAAAAGGAGCAATCATAGATCCAAATCGAGCCACCATGCTGGCAGTTCCAATTCCAATGTTTCTCACTACAGTTGGGAATAATTCTCCTCCATAAAGATAGACCGTCGAAAAAGCTGACATGATCCCCATAATTCCAAAAGATGCCAATACAACTATAATAGTTGTGTGTTCCTGAGGCATAATCGCGATAAGCAACATCACTACTCCGCATAAAGTATTAGAAAAAATCAAGGTTTTCTTGCGTCCAAACGCTCTCAGAAGGAAGATGCAGACGATGTCACCGATCAATTCCAGAACAGCTGAGAATGCCACATTAGCAAATTTATTTCCACTAATACTTCCAATGTAAAATGCTATTCCGAAAAAATCCAAGCCACAAACAAACCAGTTGAAACATATGAAAATTGTCTTCTTTCGTAAATTTGGTGTCCGAAATAGATCGAAGAAATTTCCTTTATTATCCGAAGATTTATTCTGTTTTGCTGCATTTGCAATTTCTAAATCATTTCGGATGTTGGCATATGGAAGTTTGTTCATTTTGGCAGCTTTTACGAGAATTTCTGATGATTCTTCGATGCGGCCTACCGTGAAAAGCCATCGAGGAGATTCAGGAATTAGCCAATAGTAGGATAAAAGGATAACTGAGGGAATGGATAAAGCAAATTGTAATTTTCTCCAATCCCTGATGTAGTAGGCAAAAATTGCTAATGTTAAGTGACCCAAATTAAGAGGTATTTGGTAGAGTACTGATCCTACATCACGCCATTTAACTCCAATAATCTCCATTACCAACACAAAGCTAAAAATTAAAATATTTGCTTTAAAATAGTTCATCTTTTCGTCATCATTGATAAGTACCTAACGACCATTGTGCCTCCTGTAGCTACAGCGGTTAAAAATCTGAGGAATACGAACATCCAAAACCATGGAGAAAATGCAGCAGCTACGCCAGCGAACAGTTGCAAAATAACAGCAAATACCAAGACTCCTCGTCTTCCATGTCTAAAATAAATAAAATTATAGATTCTTGTTCTTAAAGTTAAAAAATTCAACTCCTTACTTATCAGCTAATGTGCCAAACAACATACTGCCTACTAGAATTCCAAACATGATGATTGTTTGTGATAGATTCGCTAGCTTTCCTTTATCGCAAACTAAATCCCACTCTGTCATGATGGTTTCTTCAAATACTGTTCTATCGTAAATATATTCCGTGCAATCTGCTGAACATTTGTCGATGGTTGCATTTGCACACGTGTATATAGGTTTTGGTGCCAAAAATATAATGGACATTTGATGCCAAGCCACTGGAAATTTCATGAGGAAAATTACAGCGCACATCCAAATTTGCCATTTTCCAAGGCTTCCGATGGCTTTTTGGATAGGATCTTTGTTGTCTTCAGTGGTAACTAAAAAATATTTAATAATTTAATTTACAACGGGATATAAAATAAAATAAAGTCTAGACAATTTTTTGTGATATACGTGATTATCCGAAAAATTTATGGGAAATTACATAAGCTAGAATTTATTCAGTTCAAGATGGCCCTAATAATTTAGATAATTGTTAAAGTGAACAAATTGTTTATGATTGAAATTTTAAATGATTTGAAGAATTTGCTTTATTTAGAAACGTTTTGCAAAAAGTATGCAATTTAGCGAACATGCATGTTCAATACCAGAGAACATCAAACTGTTGTATTATTTTCTTTTTATGCAAGGCGGAAATGAATGAAAAAATTCTTCCACATGCTTTGTAAAGCAAAAAACATTTGTTTTAGTACTTATGAGTGGTCTCTATGCATATTATTAAAAAACTGGTTTTGTTTTGTTTCTGTATAAACAAAAAATACCACATGTAAACGTATCTCGACCAAAACCAGCTTTTACAATGTTTAACACAATATTCATAAAATTTGATAATGAAAATTTGAAAGATATCACTACTAGGATGCCACTTCAAAATCAGGGTTATAAACTACTTCCATCAGTACCCAAAATTTTCAAAAACACTTGCCGGATCATTTTCTATTTTTTTTTTCATAGATCTTTCGAGATTACAATAAAAATATTTATTTTTAACAAATGTTGAAATTTTGGTAAATTCACTTGCAATTTTGGGGTTATCAAGTTTTTGAGAGATCAATCAGAGTGCAAAAGCGGTCTAGAAAAGTATCACGAAATCCCTGAAGTTTTTTGGTTGCTGTGGCGTGCAGTTAATCACATTATTTGCACAACAATTTAGATGAATGATAAGTCTAACTTTTATTGTTTTAATTCCGTTAAAAATATGCACCTTTTTCCACTTCTTGCGACATTGCTTAATAGTTTGATCACTAAAACTAGAAAAATTCTCTGCTTTTATCCAAAATTTTGATATAGTTAGTGATAGTTAGCTGTTTATTGGCTGTATGTTGTTTTAACATAATTCTGTAAACAAGACAATACTTAATCAAGCACGAATTGTATATTATTTATTTCGACCGTTGTGAAAGGCCGACCGCACGAGACTGAATATTTGCTCGTATCAAATGATATTTTCTCTACCACTTTTAAACGTTTCAGCTTACATATCAAGTCATTTGCTTGACTTGTTGTGCTCCGTGGTCTTGAAGAGTTAATTTTATTCCATTTATCGACTACATCAACATCAACAGAGTAGTACTGCTGTAACGAAAAAACATAATATTCAAATTTTTATTTACATTGTTTCATTTTCTCAAAAATAATTAATTTGTGTTTATGATGTTGAAGTACCTGCTAAAGTACGAGCTTTCCTTTTTATTTAGCTTATTTTTGATCTTCAGAAAATCTTAATGGTTCAAGTTTGATAAATTAATAATTCTCAGTCGGCTTTTAGGGAAATGTATTTAATTGATTTGTTATTTACATAAACAATATGATAATTGATAATGAATTCAAATTCCAAATTATAATCTGAACTTATTTTCTGTGATTTGTAAAATTCACAGCAAAACTCGAACAATATGAAAAATTCTGCAAACGAGTATTCTCAATCAAATAAACACTTTCAAAGTGAAAGGATTGGTATTCCTTTATCCTTAATATTTATGTTTAAGTAATATTGACAACTTTTCTTTGTTTCTAAATAACAAATGATTTTCTACTTTGTGAAATAGAATGGACAATTAATATGTTATAGAAACAGTAGTTTTATGAAAAAATTATTGTTATTGGCCTTATTACATAAAAAACATTGCTCTGCTTTTCTAGATTATCGTATAAAACCCGCCCATTAGAAATCAATAATAAAACACGATTAAAAAATCGAAAACTTATAAACTAGTGCAACCATCCTGTTATAATCCAGGAGCAAGTTTATTAGTGGATTTGATATATTAGTAGTTTTTGATGCAAAAAATTTAGTTTTTATTGAAAGTTCAAAAAATAATATTATCCATGAACCTATAGGTTCATGAAAAGCAATACTTCGAAAATTTAATTTATGAATGTTGGGACCCAAAAACCAAAAATGCGACCCGCGAAACCTAATTTTTTGAGAATTTTTAGTCAAAAAACGAAAGTTCAAAAATAATATTATCCATGAACCTAGGTTCATGAATAGCATTACTTCAAAAATATAATTTATGAATGTTGGGACCCAAAAACCAAAAATGCGACCCGCGAAACCTAGTTTTTTGGGAATATTTAGTCAAAAAACGAAAGTTACCAAAAATAATATTATCCATGAACCTAGGTTCATGAATAGCATTACTTCAAAAATATAATTTATGAATGTTGGGACCCAAAAACCAAAAATGCGACCCGCGAAACCTAGTTTTTTGGGAATATTTAGTCAAAAAACGAAAGTTACAAAAATAATATTATCCATGAACCTAGGTTCATGAATAGCAATACTTCGAAAATTTAATTTATGAATGTTGGGACCCAAAAACCAAAAATGCAACCCGCGAAACCTAATTTTTTGAGAATATTTAGTCATAAAACCAAAGTTCAAAAATAATATTATCCATGAACCTAGGTTCATGAAAAGCAATACTTCGAAAACTTAATTCATGAATGTTGGGACCCAAAAACCAAAAATGCGACCCGCGAAACCTAATTTTTTGAGAATTTTTAGTCAAAAAACGAAAGTTCAAAAATAATATTATCCATGAACCTAGGTTCATGAATAGCAATACTTCGAAAATTTAATTTATGAATGTTGGGACCCAAAAACAGATAAAAGTATTAGGGTTCTTGAGATATTTTAGAGCAAAGGGAAAAATTGTCAAAATCCCCTGTTTTTGGGGACTCTTAGTATTTTGTGTATCAGCGGGATAGGAAACTTGAAGATTTTATATTTTATCGACCGATAAATTTTTGAATTATTTTGATTCAGTTGTTCACATGGATTTGTGTCATGGATTTTCAGTTCTGATTTATAAGCGAAAGTTACCAATCTGCGTTTCAGAATCGCCACTTGAAATGCTAGTCCTAATAAAAGTTTATAAAAATAGTTGATGCTGTAGCAGAAATTTAAAACCTGGGTTGAACAATTAATATAAGATATCTGATGGAATTTAATTTAGTTTTGATTCAAAATATTGCAATTTTTTCAACATTAATCCTCCATTACTTGAGGGAATTCAAATGCAAAGACTTGAATTAGGGGTTTAAAATTATTAAAACAACATTTTTAACTGGTATTCATTTAATAAAATGGAAATATAAGTTTTATTTAAATATTCTTTTTGCTTATGATAAATATAGAATAGACCTCAATTAATATAGATTTCATGAAAAAATGCAGATTAAAAGGTTCCTCTTGGTTTTCTTTGTTGTATTAAATTAATGATTATTTGAAATTACAGTAACAGTCATTAGATTGATTTATTTTATAAATTCATAATTGATTTTTTTGCACATAGTTTTCACTTTTGTTTGACAAAACACATTGACAATCAATTTTGGTTGAAATGGGAAATTTTAAAACTCTTGTTAATAGAAAAGTTTTTAGAATTATTTAAAGCTGGCTGTGAAAGATTTTTAGAATGCACAGAATATGAGTATACGTTTAATGTTCACCAATTTGAATTTAATTAAGGAAAAAGTTTAAAGTTAAAATTCGCAGACTTTCTTAAATAATATTGTACATATATTATGTTAATAATTTTTTGTTACAAAGAAATGGCACTAAATTATCCGATTGCTTATCAACTATCAATAAAACTTCAATTAGTAAAGAACTTTAGCATTTCCTGTTTCCATATAGAACTAAAGGAGAAGAAAAATTTAAAGCTACACGTTTTCGACATTTTGGAATAAATACAATAAACTTTTAATTCTCTTACAACATAAAAAACAATTAGTTAGAGAGTTAAAAATACATTTATATAAAATATTGATAAAATTGCAGAAAGAAGACATTTTGCAATATTTCACAAATTTTAAATCACCATCTTTTAATGTTAGATTCAAAAAACAACTGACTTGGGTTGGAAAGAGTGGGCTTTGGCTAAAATTTTACATGAATCACTTGCCATTTATGGATTTTGATAAAAATCTTGACTGCTTCAATAGTTAAAGGAAATAGCGAGTGGCTTAGAAGAATTTTTTAAAAAGAACTTCTATCTGAATCAAATAAAATTTTATAAAAAATATGTCAAAATACACATAGATCTTAAATATCAATAATAACCCCAAGAAAACTTTCAACGTATTTTAAACGCAACCCGACAGAAAAAACACACATTCAAAAACGATTTAAAGAACTTTCAAAAATTAGATAATTTAGATTATTAATACTCTCAATGTTGCAATGATCGCATTGGCTATCGAGTGGATTCACCATCACCCGTACAATGTAGTGAATATAGTAAATGAATGTGTCTCTAGCTACTTAAAAAGAGGCTTGAATGCAAGAATTATTACACGTATCCCACGTGCCACTCCGACAGCTAGTTAATGTTTAAATTAAGCCCACCGCCCGACTCTCCGTGTCTTTGCCTTCTTCGAGCAAGAGCACTCATAGCCACTGGACCCAAATGTGCGGATTGTGGCGATGAAATGGCACGGAATGTCGCATTAACGGCTCCTTTGATCTCCGTCATATTTTTAGGTGCCATTTGAGCAGCCGTGTGTAATTGAGGACGGTGTTCAGCCGCGTGCAAATGTTGCTGCCAAAGCCAGGGGTGACGAAGGATTTGGGCGGCAGTAGGACGTTTGGCGGGTATTAAATGAAGCATATGGCGTAGGAGTTCTTTCACTTCAGGAGATATCAATTGCCAGCGCTAAAAATGTAAGAAAAGTATTATTAATTTGAATTTGATGAACTTTTCATGTACAGTTTTAAAACCATTGGTTCTCAAACTGTGAAGATTTTTCCAAAAAAGCTCGTATGATAAATAGAAAAGATTCTCACCCCTGTTTCAAGGTCGACCTTTCCACTTCCAATTCTAGTTAAGATTGTCTCAGGAGAATCATTCGGTGTTGATGCAAAAGGAGTTCGTCCATCCAGCATAATATACAACAAAACGCCTAGCGACCAAATATCGCATCTAAAATTAAAAAAACAAAAATAAATAAAAGTTATTTAAAAGGAGAATGAAGATCCTTACGCCAAATCATATCCTTGTCGCTTGAGCACTTCAGGTGCGACAAAATTAGCCGTGTAACATGGCGTCATAAGCAATCCATTGTCAGCTCTTAATTGTTTAGCAAAACCCAAATCACATAACTTCAAGGAATCTGGCGTGTGATGAATGGAAGCATACAGAAGATTTGATGGTTTAAGATCACGATGCACTACACCATTATCGTGCAAAAAAGATACTGCTGACACAACTGTTTTGAGGACTGCACTGGCTTCAATTTCATTCATGTGCTGAATCGAGAGGATTCGATCCAAAAGCTCACCGCCACGCAGGAGCTCCATCACCAAGAAAACAGAAGTATTGTCTTCAAAAACACTGAAGAGCCGCACAATATTTGGATGATTGCCATAACGCAATAAAACTTCAACTTCTTCACGACAATCATGACGAGTTTTGTCAATTACCTAAAGTATAAAGATAACTTTTTATGATTAAATATTTCGATTAAATAAAGGTAAAACAAACCTTAACAGCATATTGCTTTTTCGTAGTTCTGTTCTCGCAAAGCTTACACACTGAGAACGTGCCAGTTCCCAATATTTCCATTAGCTGGTAATCCTCATGAATAGGATGCGGTTGCACCCCAGCTATTTCATAAACGTGGAAAGGTGATCTTTGGCGATCGACATTGTTATTTAAGCCACCTGTGGCTGCATGTTGTTGTTCATCTAGCAAACACGGTGCCACAAATGAGAATCCACGGAAGATTTCATGAGCACTTGCACTCACCTGAAATAGTTCAAATTGATAATTATCAAGATCAAATACTCAAGAAAGAATTATTTGAACTTACTGGCATACTAGGCGAGTCTCTAGGTGACTTGCTTGTGTACTCAGAATCGAAATAAAAAGCATCGTCTGTGCGAGAAACGGCAGGAATAAAAGGAGGACGCACTTCTTTCTCCACAAGTGACGCCCAGTCCATGGTAGCAAAAAAAACATGGCGCTTGAGATCTTCAATGCCATTTGGACCAGCGCCAAGCCGATTTGAAGGGTTGCGTTTGAATAGGGCGCGTAAAAGGGATTGCGCTTCTGGACTCAAATTATCTGGCATGCCCAGTTTAGTTTTCAAGATTTGATTCATCGTGTCCTGTCGATTGTTACCGTGGAAAGGCAAATTGCCCGTCAGCATTTCATACTAAAAATATAATTTTGGATTAGAAATTGAATTGATTGTGGTCGCTAAGAATCAAAATCTATAAATAATTTACAATGTCAACTAAAATCAATATTTAGTATTCAATTCAGATGAATTGTTTTTTAATGAAATTGATAAAAAATAATGCGAATCAACAAATATTAATTGAAGAAAAACAACCATAATTTACAACAACAAGAAAAAAACAAAATAAAAACAAACCATCAAAACTCCAAAACTCCACCAATCGGCAGCAAAAGTATGTCCTTTACGATTCACCACTTCAGGCGCCATATACTCCACAGTTCCACAGAAACTATAAGTCTTAGCATCTCCTAACGGCTGCTTCGACAAACCAAAATCGGTGAGAGCTATGTGACCATCTGAATCCAGTAAAATGTTTTCTGGCTTAAGGTCCCTGTAAATAATCCCAAGGCCATGCAAATGATTCATTGCTAACGCCAATTCAGCTAAGTAGAATTTGACATCATCTTCAGTGAACATAACCTTAAAGAATAAAAATATTGATAAATGAAACGTTCATGTTATTACTTTAAGGTGATTTTAACTCAATAACTAGTTTTTAAAACAGATTGCTTGAAAAGTTTAATTTTGAACGAAACATTTACGAAAAATTTTTTTCTTTAATTTGTACAGCAATCTGCTTTTAAACACTCAATTTGTGACCAATATTTTCGAACATATTTTACGAGTTCCGTTGAAACTTAAATTCTTAAAATAGATCAAAAAGGCTAACTTAAAAAATATAAGATAAACAACAATTGGCAGTCAATTAGGAAGTTTATATGTTTGATTTTTCAAAGTTTCTTTAGAATGTGATGCATGTATTTTTGAAAGTATTTGTATTTTTTGCATGATTTTCAGTAATGGAATAACTCACCTCTTTACTCAACCTTGTGAACAAATCTCCACCCCGCAAAAAGTCCAAAATCAAATAGAGTTTGCCTGGTGTTTGAAAAGCGTAATGCAACTTCACTATGAAGGCATGCCCAACATCTGCCAAAATGTTTCTCTCATTGGTGCTTCGCACGCGATCCTTAACTTTAAGAGTAGCTTTTTTCAACACTTTCATTGCGTAGAGAATTCCCGCGTCCGCTCCAACAATTTTCCTAACTAGAAACACTTTTCCGAACGACCCTTCACCTAGAACTTTCAACAGCTCAAATTGACTGGGGTCAGCTTTTTCATGACCTTCCTTGACCAGATCTTTAACTTCAATTTCATGCTCATTCTGGTCTTTCATCTCCACATCTTCATCATCATCGTCTGCAGTTGTGTCCAGCACATTTTGCCGGTTTGCACAACTAGTGTAAGCCGATGTTTGCGGCTGGGCTTGATGGTGATTGTTATTCATCAAATGATTGTACGTGTTGTCTTCCACAACCATTTCATTGCCATGGGAAGATGTCTAGAAACAGAACCGGCAATGATATTGGTTAGATAATCATAGAAATTATTCGGGCAATCAGAAAAGCGCAAACATGCAGATAGTTCAGAACATTCAATACTTTATATTGTGGACGAAGGGGTGGATAATTAAGATATTGAATAAAACATTATGTTGTGTTTACTTTTAATCGTTTAAATCCAATTCACACATTTTTTAAATCAAGCTAAAAATGAATTTATTTGACCATCCACCCCTCGCCGCACATCTGTGAAAATAGAACGATGATTGTGCTGCTGTAGGCAGGTCCATTGTGAACATTCAACACAATATGCGAACAAATATCTATATTTCCAATCGATTTTCCTTCTACTACATTTTTGCGGTTGCTTTGTGCAATATTGTCTCACCTACTGTGGCTTCTAAGCTTTTCCGCATATGGATAAAAGTTTTACGGCACAGATTTGCTGACCAAAATATTCAGAGAAGGAAATAAAATTGGACGGATTATAGCGAGAGAGATTACATGATTAATAAAACATCCATTACTAATTAAAAGCTCGCCAAAAGCATAAAAAAAGCAGCAGAGTGTAAAAAAGCCACAATGAGTGAATCTGTCTGCCAGCATAATTTATGACGTAGAAACGAACAATAGAAATATGTTCTTTGGGTAATTAAATTTACTGAAAAATGTTAGACATGCCCATATTTGCATAGCGGAGGCAAATACATAATATTAACACACAAAAATGATATACTCGCATATTCATTACCATTGAAAGGCTGTTTAAGTAAATCCATCAAAAATTATCACAATTTGTCACAATTCTTCCATTAAGCAACCGAAAAATCTAATTATGAGGCCCATTAACTAAATTGTTACAAAACATAATCGCATTCGCGTTCGCCCAGGACAGCTATGTACAAGTGTTGGCAGAAAGTGAAATTTACAGAAAATATATGCGAAAAATATGAAAATGCATGATTGATATACAAATTGGAAAATAAAGACGAAAAAAGGCAAGTATATGGAGACAATCTCCGTAAAACATAATAAAATTGAAAAATACTAAGAGACAAAAAAATATCGTTATCAGTGGAAAACAACAAAAAAGATTACGGCGTGTTTTATTCTAATCAAAAGTTCATTATCCAGAATTTAAGATATTAATCGATATTATATTTACAGAAATCCTTAGCCCTGAGATTGATCTAGAAATTGCGTTTGCTGTAAAATAAATTGTTAATTCTTTAGTTTGCATTTTTGTTGCAACTTGCATAGAGTTAAAGAGGTGATAATAATATGTAGAAAAATAATGGAATTATAAATTCGCTTGTTACTTCGACAACAGCTTCGTTCACTAAAGCAGGTTTCATGCATAATATTTTTAGCATTTCAATGTCGTCACCGCATTTACTTTTGCATCTCAAAATATTTCATCTATACAAATTTTATAGAAATATTTAACAAGAAAAATTTAGCATTTGAATTTAATACAAACATGAATCAATGCTGCTATCTTAAATTTTTCACTGATTAGCAAAGTATTTTAAACCATTCCCACGAAATATTGATTTTTTCATCACAGCCAACTACCTGCTGGATCTTTGAAAATTTTCAATGCAGCACTTTGTAAGTTGTGGACGCGGTTGTCAAGATATAGAAGCGAGTAGGAAATTAAGCAGTATAATAACATACAGGAGATTAAAATAAAATTGTTGCATCGTTATTGTACAGTATTGTTAATTGAATTAAACTCATATTGTACATAATAATACACCAAGCAAATTAAGTATCAAACATAAAATTGATGGCCAATATGAAAAATGGGTTTTGGAATGTTTGTTTTATGCCGATTTCTGTGCTGCTTGTTAATTAATGTAAATTTATTCGAGGATGTTGTTTGGAAGTCGTAACATCGCGCTGATTCAAAGCCACTAATTGTTAAAATAAATAAAAACACTGCTAGTCGCACAAAAAACTTAAAAAATATTTCGAAACACAGTCAATAAATAGATAGTATACAAGAGTGATAGGAGAGTGACTCACCACGTTGACGCCTGATCTCCATATATCTAATGTTTTAGCTAATGGCATAGTTTAGACACAAAGTTCAATATATTTTTGATCTCTCTTCATTTATCAAGAGATTTTTTCGAAAGGCAATAACTATCAAACCAACAAACTTCTAGAATCACTGTAAACTTTTATCTATACTTAGCAGTCTGGACAACTATTTGGTAGACTTTATATTGGTTCTATAATCATCTGTGGCTTTAAATCTACTGCTTTAATAATTTTTCTCTTATTCGAAGCTATATCACTAGTCACTATGGAATTCTTTTTGATCCAGTGAACAAATATCATGAATACAAAAAATTTGGCGGCAAAGTAATTGAAATTAAAAATTAATTAACTTTAAAATATTATTTTATTTCCATCAATAAATTTCATTTTAAAAAAGTTACAAGTTAAATTTAATCCTCTGATTCCTGAACACTGTTCAATGCAGCAGCCCTGAGAGCAACTTTCTTCTGTTTTCTCATCTCCTTCTTCTCTTCTGGTGTTTTCTTGAGGGCCTTAACCTTTCTCAGCTGAAGTTTGTTGATCACCTGTTTGTCAATATGGACACGAGCATGCAAATTACCCAGTCCATCTCTAGTGACATTCTTCCTCTTTGTAACTCTTTGCTCTGCTGGTTTTCTGTGCGAAAGCTTATACAAATCTTTAGAGGCAATTTTAGTTCGACGAATGGAGAAATCAATAGCAGGTCCAATTTCGGATAATTCAATTCTTGGAGTGCGCTGGCCGGATTTCTTCAGAATGATTTTGTAAGATCGCATCATAATCATTAAGTCTTCTGTTAAAGTAAAGCTCAAGACGTGTTCAATTCCTTGCAGACGGATGGTGTCAACCTAAAATAAATGTGAACTTTAGCATTGGAATTTTATAAGACTCAAAAGAAGACTTACATCTTCAACATGGAACATATCAATCAGTAGACTTTTGACTCGGCGTAACTCCTCAGACAACTTCCACTTATAACCATTAAAAACGAGCACCGGCTTGCAGTTTGTTCCAATCTTTTCGTTCTTGAAGTCAAGCAGGCTTTTAAAGTTTTTTACACCAAACTCAATCATGTCTAGCACCTGGTTTTCATAGATTCTTCCCATGATAAGATTATCTGGTCGTTTTTTGGAAGTTGATCCAAACATAAACAAATGGCAATCACTTCGTCCAGCAAGAGTTTCTAAAACTGTTTGATCATCGAATGGTGTGATATCATTGTTACGGTTCAAAGTCTTGCTGTGTGGTTTCTTAAATTGGCAGAGATCTTTCAGAGCAGATTTTACATTTACCGAGCATTTCCTTCCCTCCATAAATAAGGTATTTTTCACGTTCTCGAAGGTTTTCGGCTCAAGATCCAAGAGGGCTTTCTTTCCTTTACGTGTCTTGGGTTTTTGGATTCTTAGAAGAGACATTTTAGCTACTTTAAATCCTGTTAACTTTTAATTCTCGAATATTTTGATTCTCACACGTTTTGTTTTTGAATACTATTCTTAGTTGAATACAGCCCAGTAAGTTTTGTTTTGGACTCTAGGTAGAAAAAAATTCCAACAATATTGTTTACACAAGGAAATTCAATACCAAAAAATGAGATGTCATACATTTAAATACATATTTATAACTATTGAAACAAGTAAACATTGCAAGAACAATTGTATCATTTTAAGGGGACAACAGATAGAATAATATTATGCCACAATAATATTATGCTTTTTACACACTCACACTTTTGCATTTCTTCCGAAAGTGCAGGGAGAACGATTTTCTTGGAATTTTAAATTTTTTGCAAAATCTAACAAGTTTTGCTCCATGTTAATTAATTCATGTTTTTATAAAAAGTCAATGTTATTTTCTGTACCGATCGTCATCCCTGCAGTAAAAAATTACGAGACTCACACTAGCACAAAAAAAGATTTTGCACGCACATTTGTTTGCGCACATAATATTATGCGCTCACATTTGTTTGCCATAATAATATTATGCCCTCACATTTGTGTGATCAAACCAAGTAAATACACTAAGAATAATATTATTTGGCATAATATTATGCTATGTAATCTGGCCTTTAGGATAAAAATAATAACTGATTGTTTCAGTTTCCAGAAGAATTATTACATTGATTTTCGATACTGAACTTATTTTTATTTAACAAAGATTCATCACATATAAAAAATTCGCTGGGTTCCTTATTAATCAAAATAAGGGTGATTTAATGGATTTAATAAAAATACAGCTGTATTCACTAGTGAATAAAAAATAACTCGCAAAAAATATAAACTTTTAAAATATAAAATGTTCTATCACAATGGGCAAATCCAAGTTTCCAGGAAAACCTTCTAAATTAGTTCATAAACGTCGAGTAAGCGTTTTACAGGTGGAAGCAGACAGTCGAGACGCAGAAAGTGGTGAAATAAGTCAAAATAGTTTGCCAACAACAACAACAACCACAAGCAATGGCGGAAAAGTAGGTTTTATTATGCTTTCAGCTGTATTTTGGCGCTTTAATAAACATCAAATCACTTCCTGCCATTCTTTTGAATTGATTGCATCTACTGCAATATAATTTGCACAGTTACAAACTCAATTAATTGGTAATTAACCACTTTGGTGCTACTGATTTTTGCGAGCGTCCTTTTTTGCACTTTTTTTTGCTGGATGTTTTTAATACGTCTTATTAATACTAATCAACTCTAATCTTGACTTTTTTAGGGGACGACGACAGCTGAAAAAAGTAGCGAAGAAGAAGACAACGAAAAGGATTCGAAAATGACCACAAAATTAGCGGCAACTACTTCCTCGACATCAGATAATTGTGATAATATAGGTGGTAAAGTGGCTAGCAGAAAGCGAGTGACCTTTCGTAGCAAACAAGAGACGAGTGACGACAGTGATGTTGTGATAAAAGTTTATAATCCCAATTACAGTGGACGCGTAGTGTCGATAATTAAGAAAGAGTCTCTCAAGTACCCAATTCTGGTGTATAAAATCGATCCAGATATTGTAAAGCCATCAAGGCTTACAGAAATTGTGAAAAATAGTGCGAATAACATTGATAAACTCAATTCGCTCAAATTCGGTCGTGATTACAACAATTTATTCAATAGTGATGAGCAACACAAAAAGAGTAGCATTATAGGAAGGAGCAAGTTTTCTCTGCCCAAGCATAGTAACAACTCTTCTAGGCTGATAAAACCTAATAAGCGTTTTATTCTTGAAGATGATGAAGGAAAGAAGAAAATTATCAAATCCAGTTCCTGGACTAAAGATGCGAAGCAGGATGAGGAAGAGCCACAAACATCGAAGAAAAATAAGCGATTCGGTGAGTCATTATTTTAATTTTGTATGATTATGAAATTGTTGAGGAAAATCTAAATTCAATTAATTTTTGATGACTAATTAATAAATTATCCAGAATAAAATGATCACTTTAGATTTGCATAAATCTGCAAGAAGGTCATATCGTGTTATAGATCCCTAAAAATCAAATACATTTTCTTGGTTCTAATGTTCTATTTTTGGACTGAAATTTTTGGCGGGAAATTCTACTTCATAGAATTATTTAGAAAATATATTTGATCATTAATTATTAATGAATCAAATCAAATAAAACCTGCTAGCTCTAATAATATATAACCATTTTAGGATTTAATTTCGTGGATGAACTAGATTTTAAGAAGGAACAAAAGAAAGATACAAGTGCAGCCAACAACAAATCTATTCTTCGAAAACCGATGCTTCAATTCTCAAGCTTTGGTTCATTTGGAGCTCGTGAGATAGCACCAATTAAAAGTCCGTTTTCTTTAAAACTAGAATCACCCAACCTGAACGCCTCGTCCATATTTACCACCTCGTTGGTGTGTTTTGTTTGCAACTCCATCACAACGCGTAAACAGCCACGCAAATATGGCGCCGTGTGCTGTGAACTGTGCAGAAAGTTCATGTCAAAAATGATCAAAAAGTTGGCTAACAAAGACCCCTTCAATGGACTGCAGTGCGTGCGAAACGACGGTGAGTGATTTTTTCTTGTTTTTCTTTCAAGGTCATCTACTTTATTTTTTGCATATTTTTTATTTGTTTCTGCTTCTTGTTTTAGGTTCATGTCAAATCGTACCAATTGCAAAGTCGCACAAAACGATCAAGTCATTGAGCAAAGAACGATGTTACGCATGTTGGCTCAAAAAATGTCTTGGGAACTTTCAGCTTCCAACGGCTATCAAACAGCGGCTCATGAACGCCCTCCCTAAAAACTTGAACGACTTTGAGAAAGGAAACAGCAATTTATTCTTGAATTCTTCATTAACACCACACAAATTCTCGTTTAACCTCTCGAATCAACTGGCCACCAACAATTTTACTTTTGGCAGCAAGCCAGAACTGCAAACTAGCATGGAATCCTCATTCGCAAGTAGCAAGGATGAGCACGAAAAGAATCTCTCAATTGAAATTCCAAAAGAAACAATTGTGGTCCAAGCTGAAAAATCTCCAAAAACATCACCCAAGGTGTCACCGAAAACCTCTCCACTGCCTGCTGTGACTACAAGCATCTTAGCAGAAAATGGTACAGCTTTAGTGCCTGCTGCTTCTTCATCTGAAGCTTTAAGGCAACGTATTTTACTGAAAGGTCCACGAGTTAAGCATGTTTGCAGGAGCGCTTCAATAGTATTAGGTCAACCAATTGCAGTATTTGCGAGCGAAACTGAATCTCAAGAAATTGCTATAGAAGACGTTGTATCAAAACCAGAGCAAACTATTCAAATAGAAATCCTTCCTGTGCTCGAAAAAGACAAGAATATTGAAACTATTGAAATTAAAGAAGTCACAAATATTAAAGAAGTGGTTGAAACAGTAAAATCCACTAAAGTTGAAGAACTTATTGAAAATATTGAAAAAACGATACAAAAACCAGAAGAGTGCAAAGAGGTGGCACTTTTGAGAAAATTAGAAGATTTTTCCAAGCCAATCACCAGGCAAGTGACTCGTCCAACACTTTCGCTCTCACAAACTCAAAACATGAATTCTTTGACTCGTTTACCCTCGAAATTGCCTTCCAACAAACGGTTATTGTTGCAACAGCTGCAAAACAAAAAAGGTCTTGTTGGAACTTTACCAGCAACCATTTCTATTGACTTTTGGGAGAATTATGATCCAGCTGAAGTGAGTCGCACTGGTTTTGGATTAATCTTGTCAGAAAAGATGACGATAAGGTCTCTTTGCTTTTTGTGTGGCAGCTGTGGTGTGGATCCTCTAATTCATTGTGTTTGTTGTTGCGAGCCGTATCACTATTATTGTGTAGAAGATGAGTTTAACATTCGTTTTCGTGATAAAGCTGATTGCTCCAATGAATCTCTAAATAATTCAGGCGCCTCAACTCCATTGTCACTAGCTAAGAAAAGCTACTCAATGCCACTTACAAAGCGCTTGAATTGGCTGTGTCCAAGATGCACTGTTTGCTATACGTGCAATATGTCTACTGGATCTAAAGTAAAGTGTCAAAAGTGCGAGAAAAATTATCATCCAACTTGCTTAGGCACGAGCAAACGTTTATTAGGAGCTGATCGGCCACTTATATGTGCTGCATGCTTGAAATGCAAAAGCTGTGGTGTCACTAACGTCACAAAGTTTATAGGCAATTTACCAATGTGCAGCAATTGTTTCAAACTACGTCAAAAAGGCAATTTTTGTCCACTTTGTCAGAAATGTTATGAAAATAACGATTACGATCTTAAAATGATGGAATGTGGAGACTGTAGAAGATGGGTTCATGCAAGGTGCGAAGGTCTGACTGATGAGCAATACAATTTGCTTAGCGTGTTGCCTGAAAATATCGAATTTATTTGCAAAAAGTGCTCGCCCACCAATGCAACTTCTTCCGTCTGGCGGGATTCTGTAGCAGCCGAGTTTAAAACAAGCTTGTTTAGTGTTATAAAGCAATTGAGTAAAAGCCGACATGCTTGCGTGTTGTTGAAGCTTAGTCCTCGGAAAAAGAGCTCTCAATGTTTGTGCTCCAATACATGTAATACTCCAAACCCTTCGCAAGAACTCCAGGTGTATAATCAATTTTCCGAAGAAAGTGCAGAGAAAAAATTATGCAATTGCAGTCCATTAACTCCTATCGCAGATCTTGGTCCTAATGTCAATGAAATAAAGCAGAAAATCAACGAAAACAAATATCATTCATTGCACGCTTTCAACTATGATATGAATAAAATCCTTACTGGTGCTCACTCTGAAGATCTGCAGACAACTTATAATGAAATCATAAGTGAAATATTTCCTTGGTATCAAAACGAAACAAAAGCATGCACCGATGCACTTGAAGAAACTATGAATGATTCTACACATGAATTCTTGGACGATCTAATGAGTCATGATCAAAATGAATATTTTGAAGAGCCGACAGTAAACTTGCCTGAAAATTTTGATAAAGAAGAAGCACTCAGATCTTTTTTCAATGGTGCTGATAGTCGATTATGTATGCTTTGCAAAAAAGAAGGTGAATATTGTTCAGCAGAGGAAGGACGCTTGTTATATTGTGGCCACAACACTTGGGTTCACACAAATTGTGCACTTTGGTCAGCTGAAGTGTATGAAGAAATTGATGGATCTCTGCAAAATGTCCACAGTGCGATTTCAAGAGGTCGAATGATAAAATGCAGTAAATGTCAACTAAAAGGTGCAACAGTAGGTTGCAATTCTAAAAATTGTGGAGAGCAATATCATTTTGCATGTGCTAGATCAAGTGGAGTAGGATTCTTGCTTGACAAACGAGTTTTTTGTCCAATTCATATTGAAAATAATGCCCAGCTAGAAAGTAATTTTGAAGTGAATCGGTCAATTTATGTTGAACTAGACAGAAGGAAGAAAAAAGTGATTGATGCGGCTAATGTGCAATTTGTTATGGGATCTCTGTATGTATCTAAAATTGGCAAGATAGTGCCGCTATTATCAGATGTTGGAGATTACTTGGTACCTGTAGACTTTGAATGTAATCGAATGTATTGGTCGGCAAAGCGTCCATGGACTATTGTTGAGTACACTGTGCGAATAACAATTCAACGTAACAATTACAGTAGCGTATTTGATAAAGGAGCAAATTTCACAGTTGATCATTCAAATGCTACTCAACTCGTACAGCGTGGTCTCAAACAGATTTCTTTGTGGCACAACACAATTGGTCAGGCCGCTACAGATGAGTCTGCTGATAAACGTCTAAAGAATGTTTTATTTGGTAACATCAATGAAGAACAAGTTGACGAAGAACCACAAAATAATAATGACTTACTTCCACCAGAGATAAAAGATGCAATTTTCGAAGATTTGCCTCATGATGTTTTGGATGGCATTTCAATGTTCGATATTTTTCCAAAGTCGATGACATGTGAGGACAAAAGCAACATCTTTTTTAGTGGTGATTCAAGATTTAATTTGCTAGACAATGTTGATGATGCCAGCAATAATCCAATTCAAGACACTCAACATGATGATGATTGTGATTTGAACGGTTTCCTGAATAATTTCACAGATTATTCTTTTCCACGCAAAACTACTTCCTCACCAGCTGTAGCTGCTGCAGCTCACCTAAAACGCTACAAACATGAACATGCCAATGAAGTAAAACGACGAAAGCTCAGTATCAATTTGTTCTCGGCAGCTGATAATGATAGTAACAATAACAAGGAAAAGAGCAAAAAGATATCCAGTAAATTGGTAAATGTTCATAAAGATCAGCAAAAAGAACTAAAAATTCCTCAATTAGATGGTCTCAATGATGAAATTTATCAAAATGAAGCACAAGTGCATTGTGATCGCTGTAATTGTACTTATAGGAATCGAACATCATACGATCGTCATTTGGCAACTTGTGAAATCATTTCAAACAGCGAAAGTGAATCCGAGTCTCCACAAAATATGCTCAATCAACAACAGATGCAAATGCAAGAAAACAACATTTATTTGTCCACATCTCAATCAATTGCTGGGATGACCAACAACAGTGTATTATCTATGATAAATCAACAGCAAAATCAATCAATGAGTATTACTCCTTCTTCAATGCCTATTGTAATCAACCCGTTCCAATCACAAAATATGCCCATCCAATCATCTTCATCAAATGCTGTGCCTATGTCATTGTCAATCAGTGGAGATGGTAGTTTATGCCATTCTGGTCTCCAAAACATGATTGTTGATCAAAATATGCAGCAACAAGGACAGCAATTTATGCAACCAATTAATTTGGGTAATCTCGGCAACTTTCAACAGGCAATGATGCCAATGCGTGGCTTTAGTCAACAAAATACAGGACAAATTCAAAATATTAATGGTATTCCTTACATCAACGCTACATCAGCCAATATGATGCAATCACAACCTCAATATATATCACTGGGAAATAATGGTCAACAACTGGTAACTTATTCATCACAAGCTAATGATAATACAGATAAAAATACATCACACAAAAAGTTTTTGCTGCCACAACAACAGAACGGGAAAACGGGTCAAAAGATGACTGGTACTAAAATAAAAGCCAAGACAATGACAAAATCTATCGTGGCAAAGAAGCCTAAAAATGACCCTCAGCAGCAGCAAATGATGATGAACTCTAAAAATATCTCAATTATGAATTATCAGCAACCTCAAACACAGCAGCCTCAACAGTCTATGACTCAAACGCAAAATATCATATTCCAGCAACAGAATCCAATAAACCAATATCAGAATGCACCGCTTATCTTGAATGGCAATATGTTGCAATATTATTCGACTTCAGACCAAAACGGACAGCTTCAATATTTGCCCATGTCAGGGACAAAAGACGTAAAATCTGGGAATCAGCCACAATACATCACAGCAGCGCCGGCAAATCAACAACCACAAATTTTCCAGAATGCGTTCCAATTGGGAGGAAACAATGGAGGAAGTCTCGTACTCACAAATGGTCCCAATGGTTTGTCTGTAGTGCCTATGAATCAAATGACTAATCAATCGCAAGTTTTAGGTACTTTGATTCAACCACAACAAGCTTTACAGTGTGGTGTTATGTCAGCTGAGCAGATGATGCTTGGTGGCACACCCACTCTTGAGATGGTTACTGATCCAGCTTCTGGATGCATGTATTTGACAAGCCAACCGATGGGACAACCAACGTATCAAGCTATGTATGGTCTAGAAACGATAGTTCAAAATACTGTCATGTCATCACAACAGTTTGTTTCTACTGCAATGCAAGGTGTGCTCAGCCAAAACTCTAGTTTCTCAGCAACAACTACTCAAGTTTTCCAGGCCAGCAAAATTGAGCCAATTATGGAAATCCCTCAAGGCTATGTTGTAGTGAACACAGATAATAACGGCCAAACAATTGTTCAACAATCACCATCAAGAAACTCGCAGCAACAATCTAATAATGTTCAACAACCTATTCAACAAATCGAGCAATGGAGAGAAGATAAAAATATTTCTGTACCTACCTCCATCTCATACTCATCACCTGTAATGAAGCCCAAAGCTAAGGCGCCGATGAAAATTAACAAAATACAACCACAATTGGTCAGCAAGGTAGGCTCGAATGTTAATCAAGATGCAAAAATAAGTATTCGTGAGGAAAAATTAGAAGTAAATGGAGTTTTTAAAGAAAAACTTCCTATGACGAACCAGCAGCATGTAATAAAGCAACAGCAATTACCACAACATCCAATCATTCAACGCAAAACGAAACCGCCAAATTACAGAACTATTGGACCTAAAATTGCTGAAGGAGATAAATCTGCATTTATAAAACCTAAAGTTGTGCAGCCAAAGCTCATCAACAATCAAGTGATAATAAAGCCAATTCCCTCACCAGTGCAAAATACTAAAACAGTAGTCGAGACTCCTATGCAATCACCTCCAATGGTTTATACTAAATACCAGGCTCCACCAGCGCCACTTCCAGTCACTTTAGATCAGACATATCGTAACGTTCAGAACAATATGATTGGCACTGGAACTGGAGTTGCTAAGGTACAGAAAGTTAAAGAGGCTGTAGTGAAAATTGAACCACCTTTGGCTCCACCATCTCCTACCAGCTCAGCTTATAGTTTATCACCAGTACAAATAAATATTGTAAATCCAATGCAGACTCCCAACATCTTCACAAACTTGAACAGCGTTAGCAAGAAAAACAATATAAACAATCGGCCCACAAACCGTGTACTACCAATGCAAGCGACGCAACGATTAAGTGGAAAAAACAAAAATAACAGCAAAAACGCCACAAATATTATCAACGCAGTTTCTAATAACACGGTTAACAGTGTTGCGAGTCCACCTCACGATGTACTAAAGGAGAATTACTGCGAAAAAATAAAGTCTATCGCCCTCGAGCTTCAATCAAGCAAAAATGATAGCCTATTTGATAGTTTGAGAAACAACACCGAGCCCAATAATTACCTAAACAATTTAATCTGTGATAAAGATAATAATCGGCAGCCCTACGGCTTTGATAGCATTCCCAGTACAACTATTACGACAACTCCCTTCTCTGATTCAATAAGCACGAAAACTTCCATGAGCCCATCTTATATGATGACTCCTATACCATCAACGTCCACAGCAACTGAAGTCACCGGATCGATAATCTTTAGCCACACTACAAGCTCAACAACACAAAGTAGTGTAAGTCAACCAATGGAAACTAGCTTTAAGTCACCAGCGGCTAGTATACAAATGATGGATATGCCAACCTTGGATGCTGAGGTTGCTCCAAAACCTGGTTTTGAGATGACTTCTACTAATAATGGTCTTTTGGAAGAATTTAAAATAGAAAAGGAGAATTTTGTTCCATTTATTGAAAATCATGCAACTAAAATTGTTCTCGCAACAGCTACAACATCCGAAACGAGTCTCAAAACAAGCACAGCTAAATCAGGCAGCAGTAACAACATTCCTCACAAAATCAGTGGACCAAAAATACTCTATGAGATCCAATCACAGGACGGGTTTACTTACAAATCCACCTCCATCACAGAAATATGGGAGAAACTTTTTGAAACTGTTCAACTAGCTAGGAAAGCTCATGGTTTGATGCCATTACCTGAAGGTCGTTTAAATGAGATGACTGGAGAACAAATGCTTGGCTTGAAAACGAACGCTGTTAAGTACTTGTTAGAACAATTGCCGGGAGTCGAAAAATGTCCAAAATACTCACCCAAATATCACAGCAAGAAAAGCAGCGAAGCGTCTTCATCTTCTCAATCAGCAAACTCAATAAGCTCAACTGCTTCATCCACCGGAAGTGGCGGAACAATCAGCACCAACTTCTCTAACTCTGGATCAAGTACGTCAAATATATCTTCATTGTCTTCCGTAATGTCTACTTCAATGACATCTTTGAATCAATATTTCCTGAATGACTCTGATGAAATGTTTTTTGAGAATATATATGGAGCATCTAGATTGGAGCCGTTTTCTTCGAGATCTGAGTATGATATGTTCAGCTGGTTAGCATCGAGGCACAGAAAACAGCCTCCCATGCAAGTTACTGCTACACAGGCTTCTAGTGATGACAACTTTTTGGTGTTGAGGTAAGACTTTGATTAAAATTGAATTTATCATGTTGCTAAAGAAAATTTATATAAATTTTAGACGTGGAACTGGCAGCAATTTACCAATGGCAATGAAGTATAGGACACTTAAAGAGACATATAAAAAGTATGTGGGAGTATATCGCTCACATATTCATGGACGAGGACTCTTCTGTACAAATGATATTGAAGCAGGTTAGATCTCATCTTTATTGAGTATTTGTGCAGCGTTTTAACTGTTTTTCATTCTTTTAAGGTGAAATGGTGATAGAATATGCTGGAGAGTTAATAAGGTCAACACTAACGGACCAGCGCGAAAGATATTATGATAGTAAAGGCATTGGTTGCTATATGTTTAAAATTGATGATAATCTAGTGGTGGATGCCACAATGAGCGGAACAGCAGCTCGATTTATTAATCATTCTTGTGATGTAAGTATTTTGTAACATTCATTGTAACAAATGCAATGTAACAAACTGTGATTCTAACTTAGCTTTATTTATTTTAGCCAAATTGTTACTCGAAAGTTGTTGACATCTTAGGCGAGAAACACATAATTATTTTCTCTCTGCGCCGTATTGTGGTTGGTGAAGAGCTGACATACGACTACAAGTTCCCATTTGAGGACGAAAAGATTCCTTGCTCGTGCGCCACAAAACGGTGTCGCAAGTATTTAAACTAGATTGCTCTAGCAGCATCATGGTTTAAAACTTTTGAAGATATAACGATTAGACTGATATTGATTTTCTATATTATTTTTTATTTAATTGTAACTTTTTTGTGTAAAGCATTAAGCAAAACGTAAAGGAGCAAAGTATTTTTTAACTTTATCTACGTATGATTTGCCAATTTTATTTTATATTAGTTTTGTAAAGGATTTTTTTAGAACTCTTAAGTTTATTGAAAATTCTGTTTAGACAAATAGGAGCCAAGCTCACAAAACTACAGCTGAACATTCTAAATCATTGTGTTTTTGGAACTCGATCTTATTTAATTAATTTTTTTTTGTAGAAATGTAGAAATCAAGGAAACTGTGACGAAGCATCACATTTTTGTCGGATATTATTTCTCTAGTTTTTAAGTTATTTATTTTAAAATGTTTTTAATCTGTTTTTTTTTTGTAAAATTTTTAATTTTTATGCTGCAACTAGAACACGCTTAATACACGAAATACTACTTTTATATAATTTCGGGATATTTTCTCCTTACTTCACACAGAACACAACACTATACTTTAATGTTTATTGATATTATTAAAACATTACCAGAACATTACATAATAATTGCTTCAGCAGTTTTCCTTCTTGTGAAATAATTATTCTAGTTAACCTAAACATTTTTGGTTTAAAATCTTATTCAAACATTACATGTTTGACACATTTTTGATCTTTACTATATCAATAAAACCTAGAATTATTTTGAAGGACAAGAAATCTTATTAACGCAATTTCACAAAACAATAGTATTGCTTCAAGAAAATTGCCATATTATTACTTACCAAAATACTTTTAGGCTAAAAATTTGTCAAAATTTTAAATTTTTGGTTATTTTGTAGACACAATTCAAATACTTACATATTATGATAGCTAAATTAAGATGATGATGATAAATCCTTGTTACATGACATCACAAGTGAACGAATTATGGAATTATTATCGAGTATTATTGAAAAATAAAAGTTTATTTAGTCAGCATAAATTAATTAAATGAGGTTAATTAAAAAATTTTGTAAATTATGTAATATTATTAAAAGGAAAATGTATCAATAAAAATATTAATGAAAAATAATTTCTTGTTATGAATAATTTTAAACAGTTGTGCAATTTCCATCATTTATTCAAATACCCAATTTAAATAATAGAATGTGTTTTAAACATTCGAATTTCTTAAATGCCATCAATTTAATGAGCCAAATGTACTTTCTGACTTCTTCCTGAAGGATCTGCACTGCAGCCCCAATCTTGTCTTGGAATCCACTGGGAAACCGTTGTGATGCAGCTTTTATTTGGAAAAACTTCCTCAAATAGTTCTCTGATATAGAATCCTTCTTTGCTCAATGGAGTGTTGATTGGGTAAAGCTCGGCTCGCTCCTCGAACTCCTTATCAGTTACATGCGATTCGGCATATTTCTTTATTGAATTGATCCAGTTGTAACCAACACCATCTGAAAACTGTTCTTTCTGTCGCCAAAGTACTTCTTGGGGCAGATATTTACCATCAAATGCAGCACGCAGTATTTTCTTTTCAATCGCATTTTCAGGAGTGATCATTCGATCTTCAGGTCTGATAGACATTGCGTGGTTGACAAATTCAGTGTCCAAGAATGGCACTCTCAGTTCAACTCCCCACGACATCGTACTTTTGTTAGCTCGCAAGCAATCAGACACATGTAAATTCATAACTCTTGAGACAGTCTCATGATGGAATTCTTCAGCACTGGGAGCACTATGGAAGTATAAATAGCCTCCAAGTATTTCATCAGCTCCTTCTCCAGACAAAACCATCTTCAATCCAGCACTTTTTATTCTCCTTGCCAAAATGAACATTGGAATGCTGGCACGAATTGTGGTAACTGCAATTAGAAGAAATAATTTGAAATAACGTCCAATTCTCAAGAAAGTTTACTTACCATCATAACTTTCTAAATGGTAGATGATGTCTCTGATACAGTCCAACCCTTCTTCAACTGTAAAAGTTATCTCATGATGATCACTTCCAATGTAATCAGCAACCATTTGAGCGTACTTAAAGTCAGGAGCGCCTTCTAGGCCAACACTGAATGTTTGCAGCTTGAAGTCAGGATATTTCTCCCGCATAATGTTTGTAGCGATTGAAGCAATTATACTGGAATCAACACCACCACTCAAAAGTGCCCCAAAATGGACTTCACACTGCAAATGAGATCTTACAGCATCTTCCAGCTTTTCTCTTAACATTTTTAAGTCCACTTTAGTAGTTGGAACTTCTTTCATCCATTTTTCTTGGAAGAACTGACGGAAATGCCACTTGTTTATGCTTGTTAGCTTATGCGAAAAAATGTTTCCTGATAGGAAAAACATTTTATAATTTCAATTTTTGACTTGAATAAAGCGCAAATAAAATTACCTGGAGGGAAGTTTTGAATGCGCGTGCATTTCTCGGTTAAACACTTCATCTCACTTGCTATGTAAATGTTTCCAAAAACATCTTCGCCAATGTACAACGGAATGATTCCAAACGGATCTCTTGCTGCCACCATTTTTTTGTTCTTCTTGTCATACAGAGCAAAAGCAAACATGCCAGTCATGTGTTGTACGAGATCATCTCCATACTTTTCGTAAAGACCAATGACCACGTCGCAATCGGAGCGAGCTTTATAAGGTTTTTTGTAAAATTCTGATAGCTCATCAGAAATCTTAAGATAATCATAGATCTCTCCGTTAGCAACCATTGTGATGTTCCCATCGGTTGATTGAAGAGGTTGATCTCCAAGCTCAACGCCAACAATTCTTAACCGTTCATGAACAAATGCGCACCGATCTTCGGTATCAATCATTATCCCTGTTTTATCGGGACCTCGATGTCTTTGGTGTTTGGACAAACGGTTGGCTTCTTCACCTTTAAAAATTTTATTTAAAAGATTTCGTTTATTTTAAGTTTCATTAATTTAAAATATCAGAAGAAACATTTAACTTACGAAGTGTCTCCTTTTTATGTTTCTTATCAAAACCATTGGTGCCGTTGTGTAAGCCATTGCAGTTGATTTGCTCACAAGCATTTCCAAATGTTGCAAAAATTCCACACATTATGAATCTGTAACAAAATTGTCAACTTTATTGTTTAAAGGATTAAAAGTTCAACGTATGCTAAATTAATTTAAGTTACAAATTAAATTTAATGTAGACTAAACAATATTAATTTTTTTTAATTTTATAATTTAAAATGAAATTATTATCAGTACTAATTTATTTATTGGATTCAATTTTCTCACGCTTTGATTCTAATATTGAGAGAAAAATTATAAAAATCAACGAAAAATGTTTCCGAACTAACTATTTTAATAATATTAACACTATTGTAATTTTTACACTTCGTTCATAGATAAACGTTTTACACACCAAACCATTCGATAAAAAATGTGTATCAGATAAAAAATGTAAAACTTCCGAACCACTAATCCCCTTTGAAAATGCTCCAATTGAATGAAAAATTTCATCATACCTTCCGTTTAAAAATTTTAAATTTTCGAAATATTTTATTGTAAATTTTATCACTTGAAAACAATCATCTTTCCGACATCTTTCACAATAAAAAACATTTGAGTCAAAAAATACCAAATAATTAAGTTGCATCAATTTACAAAGTGACCACAATTTGACAATTTTTGATTATTTTACAGCATATCTATAAAAATTTATTGTAATTAAAACATTGTTAATTATTTGTTAATTGCCACAATTAGATGATAATAATCAAGACAATGTAGATACATCAAAGGCAAAAGTACAATAACTCATCGATTTGAGAGTGGACGTTTTTTTTTGTTAACAGATTGCACATTTTTGCTTAACAACAACTGCACTTTTAAAAAACAATTTAAACTCACGTTTCTTTGAAAAATAATACCTAGTCGATAAGCAAATATTTTTGATTCAATAATTTACAGCAACTTTGTAATTATTGTTAAAATAAGTAGGTTCAAATAATCCTAGAGATTTAAATCCACAAACGGAACTCTCGAAATTCAGAAACTGACTGAAAGAGTTGATAAAGATTTCATCATTTTATATTCTACAAGCGCATGCTCTCTCAAAAATGAAATGAAGAGAGGCATTATTATTATAGGCTGGTGTATGTAAACTTGCATTAAAAAAGGTAGAAACAGTTTAATTTTTTTGAAAATTTTTCGGGATTATTTATAGATACCAATCGATAGCTGAAAAGTTTATTTTAAACGATAATAATCATAAAAATGTTACATAAAGCAGTTTGAACGAATAAACTGCACTCAAAAGTCTCAACTTACTTTGAATTTTGATTGATTACAAGTATCATCAAATTCTTTTTGAGTCATTGACCCACCCAAAATTATGATGCAACTGACTCAGAAATTTTATAAATTCAAAAAAATTATGTATGTTCTACATCTACCTGCTTCATGCTTTCAAGAACTATTATGTAAGAAGAGAACACGATACATTATATTAAGTTCTTAACGTGTTATGATAATTCAAATTAAACGAGAATATGAGAAACTTGTCGGGAACTTGGAAGAAAGTTGGTTGATATTGAAAATTTTCCAAACTGATTTTGTTAAAGAGTCCTCTATTGAGAACTGTATGAGACTTTATTTCTTTTAAAAAGATTTTTTTGTTGAAATCTCTTCTGATGATCATTTAATTTAAAATAATGAAAATAAATTAAGTATGAGGAAGACATTTTTATAAAATTTCAATTTGTCGAAAATAAAACAATTTACATGATTTAAGGTATGATTTATTTGAAGAATTATAGTACAATTTTGTGAAATTTTACAAATTTAATTTAATCGAGTTTCCAAAAAGTTCAAATTACAACAAAATTAACAAATCAATCATCAATTATTATTTGTATTTACAAAAACAATTATTTGAACTTACTATTCCATTATTGCACAATAATATTTATGTTTTCAAAAGTTCGTTTAATATTTTGTAAGGATTCATTTATTAGTAAGGATAATTCATATTTTTTGCAACTGAACAATCTTGAGCGCATCAAAGGAAATCTTTTGTCGTTTTGTACAAATTACTTTCTGAGTCAAGAGTATGTAGATCAAGATCAATTACGGATATGTTCAATAATGCCTCAACAGCTTGCTTAAATAATTGGCACAATTTTTCAAAAAACATTATTCAAGAATATATAATTTTAATAAGTTTTCAAGAGTATTTAAGTAGTGCGGAAATGGCTTTGGTGTCTGGTTCCCTAGTGACCAATTAATGGGCTTTTAATGAATGTATGCTTTTAATTTAGTTTTTAAATCTAAATTTAAGATGGATTGTTTAAAATCTTCATCTCGAGTAAATTTTTTATACAATTTGGATTTTCAAAATTTTTTGGCACCTATCAATTATTGAGATTGTTCGTTGATCACTAGGGTTGATTGCAGTCTTAAGACGGCGTCGAATACCAAGGCGACCCTTTATAAAAATGAAAGCCTGGATGATGTGGGAAGTATTGCGACTGATCATGCTGCAGGTTATAGCTATCAATTGGATTTGGATGGTGCAATCCCGATGCTGAGTATGGTTGTGGCTTCAGGGGCAAAATGGTTTCCTGATTATAATCATAGCCATTTGGCACAACCCTGTTTGAGGGGTCTCTAGGAGACACAGAGCTTGGAGGAGTCATTGCATTATTGTATTCAATATTCGATGTATATGATGGGTAATTATGTCCAACAATTCCGCATTGATCATAATCATTAGGTGGTGTTGGTAAAGAGCCATCTGAGTAGATAAAAGCTGAAGGTCTCGTGGCAGTTGCTCTTATTACACTTTCCCTGTTGGCTTTCAAATACAAAGCCGAAGGTTGCATAACTGGTGAATGAGGATCAGAGCAACTATTTGACCATTGATTAGCATTATGATCTCTGGATTGTTGCTTTAACAAAGAATCTGCACTAAAATCTGTGTGTGTAGCAGGCATTGGTAAATGCTTCGATATTACACTTTCCAAATCTTTGACAGAATTTTCCGACCTTTTATCAGGTGAATGGTGCTGGTAGTCGATGTGTGTGTTCTCCACTAAATGAGATTGAGTTTGCGGTAAAACCGTTGGACTAATATCGATTGGCTTTTTGGTGATTTCCTTCTGGTCTTCCGGCTTTAATTTCCGCTTTCTGCCTCGAGTGTTGGCAGGTTTCGGAGTGGCGGAAGGCGTTGGAGTGGAATCAATAATTTCATCTGGTTTCAAAGAGCATGACGAGTTGCTTGAAGTGTTTAATTTTTGGCTGCATTTGGCATCTAAGCTTTCAGAGTCCTCTTTGTTTGAAATATCAATTTTTGGTGATTTTGGATCAATGGCTCGGGCGGCTTCTTTCTCTTCGGACTTAATGATTTCCATTTGGCAACTAGCCATCACCAAGCTACCATTCTCTTTGCCACTAATAACATAATTAACACATATTATGTTTTGTTCTTCAGCATTTTTGGCGTTGCAGATTATGGTTGCGCAAGTTTGAAGCCAAGTCCAGCCTCCATTTTTATTCATGATTCTGTAGTAAGGAGTTAGAACTTGTCCTTTTTCGATCACTGTTGATAAAATTATGCGTTAATATCAATTATAATAGCTTTTTGGCTTTAAACTTACAATCCATGTGAGCCTTCTTTAGTTTATTGGCATCTTCACCATGACAAAGCATGTATAAACTTTCACCGGTTATTTCTTCAGGCGTGTAGTCCAGTAATTCTGTAACCCTGAAAAGAATGAAAATTCTCATTTAAGTATTGTGTTATAAAATGTTATATCCAAAAAATAACTCACTTTGGTTCACAATGAGCTATCTTAAAGTCGAAATTGATTCTAGTCACAAACATATCACATTCTAGACGAATTTCGTGCACGGATGGTGGTGGAAGAGCTATGGCGAGACCCACCATGCCAAGGAGGGGTGGTTGAGATTTTCGATTCTGAGCGAATGTGTATTGTGGCCGTAGTCTGCAAAGCATTAGCACCACCTGGAAACAAAGAAGTAAAATGATTATTTCAAAAGCTTTTTGATTTTAATGACGTCGTAAAAAAATTCTCGTATGTTATTCGATATCAATCAATTGAACCAGTTCAGATGCTTCTAAATGGCAAATTTCGGGAAATTTCTTAAAATTTATTTCTTTGATTTCTCAAAAATAAATGGCAAAAAAGTACACAAAACCGATTGAATTGATACCTACCGAATAAGCGTTGGAGGAGGTGGCCTTGCCATTTGTGGTACTTTTATCGTCCTAAGGAAATTATTTTCGCGCATTTAATGTGTTTGATAATAAAAGATGAATTCAATACAATACGAATAGTAATTTATATAAGAATTGAAACTTACACGATAGCCTGAGGACTTGAAATGGCAGCCACGTTTTGTCAGTGTAGACTTCATCCTGACACAGAAAGATCTTTCAAAACCCTTGTACTTGTTATTTGAGGTAACTGTCATTTGTGCTGAAACTGGATAGGAGACTTCATAAGTGAAATTAATATTTTGAAATAAATCTTTTCTATGAAATTATAATAGTTATGGACATTTAGATTTAATTTTGAACAAAATCATTTTAGGATCAATTATGTAAAAGAATGTTCATTATTACATTTTGTGATCACTCGCTTAAAATATTATTTTTAATAATATTTTCGTATAGATATTCATTTTCATTATAAGAATTGGATAATTGAGAAATTGTTATATATTTTTCTATTATCTATTATATAATTGTTACTATCAAGATTTAAACATCTATTATATAAAATTAAAATTGCAAAAATTGTCACATAATTTAAAATTATAGATAAAAATGTAAATAAAAAGCATAATTACCATCAGGATTCATTGTTCCATGCGAAGTACCCTCCTCAGAACCAGAGGCTGGTGATGCCATTCCACTTTGTCCTGTGAGACTCAATCCAAACTGTTCTGCAACTTCAGCATGATCAGCGACATGTACGTAATCAAAAATACTGCTGCCCGCCATTTCGACCTGATGAGAAAATTCCGACAAATTAGAAATACCTTTTTAATCAGAAATTTTTCCATTTGTTTTTTTTTTCGTTCAAAGCCAAAGGAAATCAATTACGGTGACGGAATAATAATTATTCACGATTTCTTAAAGAAGCCGTTGACAGTTTTTTGAATAAAAAGGAAATTTAAATTAATTCTTGGAACCATCATACACATTAATTCACGGTTTTATCAGCGGAAATTTTTTATGTAAATTTTTCTTCATTTCAAAATTGTTTTATGTATTTTTTATATTTTTCTGTATTCAAATTTCAAATGTGAAGAGGGAGTGGCGCTTTTATGGATATTGCTCATTTTGCCATACATTTCTGTACAAATGAAAAATCAAGGTGTTTTGCTCCACGAGTTTTGTTCCCGTTTTCTGTAAATTAATTCAAAAAATGTATAAGCAAAATAGTGTACGCTAAGGAAAATGGGTATCATCGATTTTCCCAGAAGACTCCTGCAATATCTATAAGCAAGACTATCAGCATAAAATTTTATTTAGACACTCGTTTTTGCTGCCAAGTTTAATGCAATTTTTTGCCAACAACAACGTTTTGCGCTGCAAATGAGAAAATTTTGCTATTGATTATTTTTTTCGCTTCTATACTTCTTTTTTTCGAAGGAATACGTGAGGAGAATTTTTATTCGTTTTTCTACATTCGCAAAGTTGGTTGTAAGAAAGCTGTGAACGAAGAAATATACATTTTCTGGAGGAGACTGGTGGAAGGTGAATGAGTGGGAGTGGGTGGCACAAACTTACTTGAGATAATCCTAGATAAATGGACACGGTTTCTGATATATACAAAAATCGTCCATCAGCCGCTACTGCAAGTGCAAATCCATCTAGTGACTGCAGGATGTGAGTCCCTTGATGTTGTTCAAACAGTTCCAGTGCTAGGCTAGCGGGAGATCTTCGGGCATTTAAGCTTTTCAGGATTTTGTTGGATAAACTTTTTTCGCGATTCCATGGAGGGTCACCATGACCTGTAAAGTCTCGTAACTTCAAGTAGCTGATTGTAAGTCTGATGATGGAAGCTTTGTCAAGTTGGCTGGTGATGGCTCCGGGAAGAGGTAGCATTTTTGCTAGCTCATAGAATTCGTAGTTTTCTTTTCCTCGTCTCGATCTAGCGGCATCTCTCGATTTTTCTTTCCGAAGTTCAAGAATACTGCAAATAACAAAAAAATACGAAATTATTAACAGTTCGAGGATTTGTTCATAATTGCTTTCAAAACCAGTTTGACATCATCTAATTTGGATCGATCAAATTTCTGTTGCACATTCAAATAAAGGGATTGTTTTGGAGCGAGAGGGGCTTTCTACACATTGAAACAATTATTGATACAGAATAAAAGAATATCGGAACTACAAATGTAATCCTTGAATTCTGAATAAAATTATAAAAATTAAACAATAAGGACTTCAATAAATCCTAATAACTCAATTACGATATTTTTCTTTAAATTCCCCATAATTATTTTTACAAATCCTAAAGAACCTTTACTGAAGAATATCCGAGCACACAAATGCACAGTTGATTAGCTTCCGTTTTCCAACCAAATTACTACATGTCAGTATTTGAGGATATGTTGCTGATTTTTTCATTCCCTGTTCATGAGTTGTGCTGTTGCCGCTCATCGTATTGATTGACCAAATTTATATACGATTGATTAAGTTGAATTACGACGACTGCTTTCGTGATTTGAGGGTGCATAAAACTGGCGCGCAGGCAATCAAACAAAAAACTCATTTACATATTTAATTAGTTATTTGCTCATTACAGCAAAAATTTAAGTATGTATATTCGTACTTTATGAGGAAACTATTAAAGTTAATTGTCCCCCATTTAAGGCGTATAAGAATGTCAGCAGTTTAGCACATTTGCTTGTCGACATGTGAGTATGGAAACAAAACCAGGGAATTTGCCATAAATCAAGAGCACATTTGCAAGGATGATTTATAGAGCTCCGAATAATTCCGTTTAATTTGGGCTAAAAAAACAAATGCTCCTCCTTAAAGATACCAAAAGCATCGATAATAATAACAATAATTGAATTCCAGAAAAACTGATGTGGAAAGTAGAAAAGTAGTTGATCAAAAGCAATAGAACTGGAACCGTTCCCTTTCGTATTTGCTCAACATTATTTTATTGCGTTTACTTTTGGGCAACTCTTCGGGCATAGCTGGGCAAATATTTCCCTAGAGAATCCATTCAAGTGTCAGTCAGCCAATTTGGTCAAATTGACCTAAAACAACCCTCTGGCTACATTTATAGATTCCCAGCTATGAAAGCACATAAAGAGAACACAAGCAAACATATATTTATGATTTTAGATGGGTAAATATTTTATTGCGGGGTAATTTAATATAAGAAAGTACAGAAGTGTAAATGATGGTTATTTCAAGAATATTGTCTTGAAAAATATTTTTGCAAATATCAAATGAAAATTTGTTAAAAACTTTAGTAAATATTTTGCTAGTAAATGTATTGGAAAATTAAAAAAAAAATTTAATGTAAATGTTGATATTTTGCATTGCACATCAATTAATAATAATTATAATGAATGAGTCTTAAAATGACATGTCCAATTTATCAACTATGCTATTATAGTTCAATAACTCCATAGCCTAAAAATGGATCAATGATTAATTAATTCGCATAAATTTTATTTATGCGAAATATTCATTCCCCTCCTAACAGTTTAAGACCTTAAATGCTAAGGTAGATGAATATTCAATTGAAAATATTTTGATTAATTATTCCAGTTCTGCTTGAATTGCTTGAAATTTTCGTATTTTCCGCAAATTATAAGAAATATAAATTACTAAAGAAATTGATTCGAAATGGGAACTGTAGTTCTGTAATTTTCCCTTTTCTTGAATCTAAAAAACTTATTAAGAGCATGAAATGAAAATTACATCGAAATAATCAGATAAAGCTATTAATATTGTCATTATAATCGGATAATACGGCAAAATATAAGTAAAAAATAGAGTATAATGGCATAAATAGACGAGAGAAAAGCATTGATTCACAATTGAATGATTATTTCTTGATTTGAACATAAAAAATGTGTTTATATCGAAAACCGTTCAAGTGAATCCAATAATCCGATCATTTTTATATATCTGCTTTGGTCTGAAATCTTAGATTGAATGGGCTACAGCAAAAAGCCAGCTAACCAAGAAAAGCACTAAAGCAGTGTTCAGTTCAAAAATAATAAATATTTGAGCATCTACAGTGGTTGGCAAAGAAACCTTGTGGTCGGGGAAGTGGCAACAAAAAAGTTCTCACGACGGAGCCAATATTTCAGCTGAGTGATCAACAAAAAAAAAGAGTGAGTAATTCAGGTACGTCTGGCATGCAAAAACTGAAAAACCAATGAATTAAAGAAAATTTAAAGAAAGATAACTAAAGAAACATGCCCAGGTTCTAATAGCTGCTGGTCGGAAAGCATGTCCATGGAATGATGCTGACTAGGCAGCTGTTTATAGGGCGAGACACCACACAGATCCTGAGTTGGTACCAACCAGGAGTGCGAGAATGAAGAACCGCCGGGCATCCCTAATGGTCCAGCTCGTTGATAGTTGGCATAATCCAAGTTGGTCACTGCTGAGTAGGGTAGCATTTTGAAATTTTGAACTTTTTAAAGGGTTTTTATGAGCTAACTATATCATTTTTACAATAAAAGTTTTTTAGCTATTGTATCAAATTTCTGTTTTGAATCACTATAGTTTTAAAGGCTATTTTCCATCGTACATAACTATTCAAACAATTAATTTTAAATAGCACTACTCCACTTTTCCTTTTTCAACTGAATTAAAGAAAATAATAAATTATTGAACTTTATAAAATATAAAACACACAGTTTTCTAGTCCAAGTACGCAACTCGAAAAGTTTCCAAATTGCACAATGTTCCCTTTAAAAGTATACACTATGTTCAGTTTCATTCATCGAATTGAAATTCACGCCAAAGCACTTTGTCGGTGGCCGTTATGGCTTCATAATTCCTGATGGCAATATTCAATAAAGTCACGACCATGTAATAACACCGAAAAGGATCACTGTGCTTCAAATAGTATTTTGGCGAGTGCACAATGGAATAAGAATAGGCGCCCGGCCCGACCGAGCATCAGCTGATTGCTTCCAAGCGCTAGCTGGATTTTTTGCGACTAGTTCGCAGTACTTTCTCACTGACTTGGCTGGCACACACAAAAAAGGAATAAAAATTTGTACGTGCGATATTAATCCCGTCAAAAGTATAACTAACTGGCTAGCCTCTACCAGCAGCCTCTACGCGATGGTAATATTGAAGAAGGTATAACGCTAGTGGCATTCCAAATCAGCAGCACGAACTCTGGCAAAATTTCGTGGATCATTGTGGGCGGGACGTGACTGTATAGCCACTTGCCGCATGTCGCTGAGCCACACAACACAACGAAAACAACACAGTTGTGCTGATACTTGAATGTCTTTCGCACGTTTCTAACGTGATTGGTTTGCCAATGAAGCTCCGCCTCGTGCAACTTTTCGCGTTGTGCCATGGATTCTCTTAAATTTTTTTGTTGTTTGCTGCTGTTCGGCCGCAACTTGTATTCATGGCATAACGATACATGAACCTGATTAATTTTGATGCTCCAACAAGTGTTTGAACATGATTATTACAAATATCGACCAGTGTTCAATGGAAACACGTTCAAACAAATGTGAAGTGGCTCATGCTGGACGAATTTTAACTAAAAAAGTGCTCTACGTGCTGCCGGTTCTGGCAAGACGCTCGTTCAAGTCAAATGCCAGCCAAAACGGTTCGATATTTATTGTTATGGCAGATAACTGTTAGCATTATGTGGTGCAAATGACCATGTTAACCTTTGCGGTGCGATAGTTTTGCTAATTTATATGTTGCATGACTGGCTACTGGAATTTCATTCGTATAAAAAGTTTAAGTTGTTTGTTTTACAGATTTGACGATCATGCATCAAGATTTTACTATGAAACACTTTGAAACAAGATTTTTATCTTAAGATGAAACGGAAACCAAAAATTTGTATTTTATATGTTTCTTCTAGATTTTTAAATTATTTTATTCTGGAAGGTGTCATAAAACTGAAATTTATGAATGACCCTTTTTGAATAATTTTTTTGAATGAAGTTTCTTATCAATTCTGGTAATCTGTGTTTCATAGCGTTGTGAATATAATATTTAAACATTTATTTTCAAAAAAATATTCCTGAAAAATGATTCCGCTTCTTAGTTAGTTGTGATATGAGCTTTGATATGTATATGGTATTAAAATATAAGCCAGACAAATAAAAAATTTTGAAAATTCACCGCGATCTATTTGAAGATAAAAATGTAGCATAAAGATGAAGCTTCTTGTTGTCTGCATTATATCGCGAAAATTTAATTTTGAATTCAAAAGTTACTTTCTCTGCCAACCAGTGCAGTTGAAAATAATTTTAGCATGAAGTTTACTGTTTCGAATGCATTTAGTTGAGTGCCAAAATTATTATTATCTTATTCAAATAATTGTATCTTAAAGCATGTCGTGAATAATGTACATTGTATAATGATTTATCTCTCCTACGATACATTTACAAAAATTTTCCTCACCACCCTTGAATATTGTCAACGATTTCGCAAAAATATAAATTATTACAAAAACCCCAAATAATTCGCAACTCGCATAATTCTCTACCTTTCAAAATTTTCCAAAGAAATTGTCTAAAATATCACACTTTTAAATCCCCAACCATTAAAATTATGGAAAGTGTACACATGTATTTGTTATTACAGTCATTAAAAATTAGCATATCTCAGATATAAATATAATCCCTTAAGTTCATCTTAAGGGATGAAAACAAAAGAACAAGATTTTGCACTTCAAACGGAAATTACGAAAATTACAAGACGAGAAAATTGTGTGAACACATTTTTGGGTTGGAATATATTTTGGTAATATTCGAAAGTATTTGAACACAAGACATTTGAATAAGATAATTAATCTGAACCTTGAGAAATATTTGCCACTTTTGAAAATACTCTCCACGAAAGTCAATTAAAATTTTAATTAAATTTCCATGTCAAAATAACAAGATCACTTCGGAGAATAAAGTATAATTAAATTTATTCATAAAATTTTCGCAAATTAATCAGCATGTTGAACCAAGTTTTAGAATTTGATTACTTTTATACGTACTTTTATCGTTTCTTGAGATCATATTAAGATTATCTCCAAGATATGCAAATAGCCGCAGAAAATGCACAGCATAAGACTTAAATAAAAATAAATCTGAAATAAATTTACAGGTCATTTCAATTTACTAAACAACTGTTTTTGATTTAATTTTAATTATTGCTTGCCGTGAGTTGGTTTGTAGTCGCAAATTTTCTTGCCCATTCTCCCTTTCGTATACCTTCATACGTACTCTTTCGCGAGCTTGTTTCACATATTTTGACTGTTTTTGTGTAAAAAGAAAATTCCAGCAAACATTTTTCGATGTCGTTACAAATAAAGGAAAACAATGCTTGTTAACACTTTTGTTAATTAAATGTGACCTTATGCTACACATTTTCATCGCGTTTATGCTACTGAAATCGGTATATCAGAGCAGAGCCGTGCTCTACAATATATGCAGCTCTAATTGACCGCTAATATTGCATTCGAAATTAATTTATACATGTTTGGCTGCATAAAATTGTTGCAGTATAAAATTGGCTGTCATTCGTGATCGAATCGCAATCAGATAAGAGAGCTTGGCTGCATCAGATGAGACTACGAGACGGTAAGAGATGGGAATAAATGCATTGAGATCCAGTCTTTTCAATCAATCATATATCTTTATCATCTGCATTATCAATAAAACATTGAAGAATAAACCAGAATTTGGCATAAATTTGTGATATGGCATTTGTTGAATGATAGGGCTTTTTTATGTTTTGTTGATTTTCCCGGGGATCTCCCTTGAGAATTTTACAAAGATTCACAAGTTTCTATTTACAGCGTTACAATTAATAATAAATTATATCTAAGTACACAAAAGACAATAAAATCCCGAGATCATTCTAAACAGTCCCTCCAAAATATGTTAACATAAAGGTTCTGGCAATTAGCTGGAACAAATAGTTCGTACTTACCGCGTATTCATGACTGGAGTTTGGTTGACTTCGTCTAACGAAGGTTTTCTGCAATTAATTAAAAAGTTGTCATCAATGTTGTCACAGATAAATGATAAATGATAAAATTTGCAGTTAACAGTCGCAAAACATCGCACAAATCAACAATGGCATAAATTAACCGAGTTCCAAGAATTCACTAACAGTTTGGTCGCGAATTAAATAGACATTAATGAGATTGATTTTTAATAAATCAAATGAGTCGAAAAGGTACTCGATGATTTATGTTTTTGTGCATACAGACGTGCAATGATCCAAAAATAGTGAAACCAGTAATTAAAGCAGTCTCGTTTACCATAAAAAATTATATCAAACTAGCAAAAATCTATATCATCGCACATTATGCTCCAAAGAGTCCAAACATAAATTGATAATATTTTTTTCTCTAGCACGCATTTGGAAAAAGCAAAAGGCGAGTTTCTTGTAGAGCTTTCTCGACGGTGTATTTTCGATGTTTTATCGGTAAAATCGATTAATCTCATTTTTAATAAATCATTATGAATAAGTTTTTATTATTTTTATAAAATCAATTAAATTGTTCTTTTAAAAAAATTTTATTGATGGAAAATATGAAAATTGATAAAAATTGTAAAATTTAAGTTTTTCAACCACAATTTCCAAATGAGTACCTTAGATAAATCGATCGAAACTGATTAATCAAAATCTGATTCTTATTTAGTAAGATCACCAGCTCTATACACAATCTACATTCTACGCGATGGCTAAGAACTAAACAGGCATAAATGGACATTTTTGTCGCGCTAAAAGTAATTAAATAAATGTGATAGTTTTTCACTGCCTGGCGATTCGACTATGGGTTGGAGACACCGGCACGCTTTGTGCGTACGTAGTTTTGCCCATAACCAGCGTAAATGATATTCGTTGTATAGTCAAGAAAGATCTTGTGCATATTAAATTGAATGGTGGCCTTTTTGCTGCATCATTTTCGATAAAGAACAGCCACTGGTAAAAAGTGATATCGCTTCAACAGAAACGAAACCAAAATGAAAATGCAGTAAAAAGTTGAAGAACTTGAATAAAGGGTTTTTGTTGTGGTTTGGTGCAATCATTAAAAATATCATTGTCTTTGATTAAAACTGGGGAGAGCGTATTTAAGAAATTGGTCTGATCTGGACATATTCTAAGAAGCTATTAATCTTTGATAAATCTTTTGAAATTTTTTTTGATAAGAAGATGTACTTAATCACTAAATCATTTTTCAGTGTGATGCATAAATGAAAATTGATTGATAATTTCTTACTGCATCGTAAATTGTATAATAAATTAAATGCTATATAACATTAAAACAAAATTTACCTGTCATTCCACCCAAATGGATCATCCCGATATCTGTAAAATAATTAGAATAAAACTTTAATATTTATCGAAAAATTATGCAGATTGCTCGCAAGGCTTGTTATCTCTAAAGTACTCTCAAGAAACTCAAGATGCGGCATAATTGAATAAATTCCTTGCAAAATTGTTCTTAAAATTATTCTTTTGTTCGCAAAAATAAAATAAAAATAATTATGCGAATTGATTTTGGGATGCCAGTAAAACAGCAAAAATGTCTGCCTTTTTTGGAACTTTCAATCTTGGTCAGTCACAGAATTCCTTCAATAATACACAATGTCTCGAAATTTTTAAAGAAAAATTTAAACGATCAGCAAACTGCACATAAAGTACATATATTTCAAAAATTACTAAAAGTACAAAAGCATCGATAATAAATAATTACAGGATACTTTTGTTGTAAAACAGCGATTCAGTGCATAAAAATGTTTTACAATCAATAACAATTACATTAAAAACATACTCTCAAAATGCACTTTTCACTTATGAAAATTGTAATTACACATCATTTACGATAAAATGCAAATAAAAAAAACTGCAAAAGTTCTTATTTAATTGCTGAACGGCATTTTATAGTGCAAGAAGTATTTACGATTGAAATTCGATAAAGAATTTTCCAATATGGGAAATTGAGCGGTAAAAGCAGCCAGTTTTACTTCGATTTCGAAGGCTCTTTATGTTTGCCTCGCCATTAATTAGCGATCTGTATAATTACAGCATCTGATTTTGCAGTTTCGATAAAAAGCAATTTAATTTCTAAGAAATTTTGAGGAAAAGAATTCGATAACAAGAACATTGGGTTTTTTCCATTATAAACAAAGGCATTTATCAACCTTGCAGAATTTGATCTGAACCGCGCATCGATCAGCATTGAAAGTCCATCAATATTTTTTCAGTTTTGACTTTTTTGCTTTCGTCCGTCCTTTAAAGAATTTTCGTTTCCGACGGCGAAGAAATCTCGCGAATATGTCGAACACTCCAAAAAGTTGGTGCTGTGATAAAAAACTTTGATGACGCAAAGTCACGGAAAGAAACCCAAAACATTGAGGTAAAATCAGTAAGCAAAGGTCGAAATGTTTATAACCACAAGTAAACTTAATTTTCTTTTAAAATTTCAATGCTTTGAAGTGTAGATTAAGGATAACTTATAATGGTGATCTTGCAACAAGCCAATTCTAGACCCCAATCTTTCAAAAACAAATTTTTTAGAGTGTTAATCGATCCATGATTTTTTTGTCCTGTTTTTAACTCCAAAATCTCTGTTACAAAGTCTGATCATAACTTTTTTTAGAGTGTGTAAATCACGAACTTCTTAAAGCAGATAAGATTGAAAATGTTCAAAGTTAAACTACTACAATTCTGAAATGTTTAAGATTTTTGGCAGTTTGGCATTCATAGCAAATGCTTCTAATGTCTTCTATGAACAGCACGCGCTAAATCGACAAAGAGTCGTAAAAATTCCTCGGCAATTTGTTAAATATTCGAAAATACTGGAAAATTATCATAAAAATACTGAAATAAATATTTATGGTTATTTTAATATTTTTTGTTTAGTTGTGAAACAAAAAACTTTTATCCACTTTTCCATACAAAAGTCATAAATTTGAATAAAAATTGAGAAATAATAGTATTAAGTACTTGATGGTACCAATTTTACAAGGAGATTTTGTTTGAAAGACTTGAAACAATTCCAAAATAATGCACATAAATATTTTTCTATTCAACATCTTGTTGAAATTGTTCTTTTAAAATGTGTTTTCTTTATTTTTCCATTGACAAATTGTTAACGGATTTTCTTCTAAACACCGACTTTATTTCAAAAACAATTTATGGTTTATTGAATTGAAATCTTTAAAAAGAATAAATTTAATTTGTGAAATATCTATTAAATACTTTGTTTGAAATAGATACTTTGTTTGGTGTATAAAATTATTATGATGATAATTTTTTACAATTATAAAAAAAATTTCTTTGGAGCTGAACATTTTTGCGGTTTATTTTAAATTGAAAAGATTCAAAAAATGTTATCAAATTAGGCATTCAAGTTCTTTAGTTCTTATCAAATTCTCTCGATATTTAGATAAGATACTTATTCCAGGTATGTTGAATGTGCAAGTAATTTAAATGTTTTAAAAAAGAAATTGATGATTGTAATGTTATCATTTTAACAAAAACTTTTAGTTAAAACATTTTTTGTCAGTCTAATACAACACTTAATGTTACTTGATCGTATGTTATGTAAAAAAACATTTAATTGTATGGCAAAAATAAAAATGTCATCACTGATAAAAGCCACAACAGTAATTTTGCATAATCCCAAGCATTCCTGCCCAAATTTCTTCATCAATTTATTATCCCACAAATTAGCTCCAAAACTGACCCCACCAACCAAAAACCCAAAAAGGTCGAGCACTGTAAGTTTACACAAAATCCACAACATTCACCGCTTTTCACACGATCTAAAACTGTTGGGATCATACCGCATATTACTTATTCTACTTATTGCTGTTTACTATTGCACATAATGCAAAAATAATGGCAAACACACCTGTAGTAAGGAAACTGTGAAACATGTAAATCCATTGGCATTCCGTGATGTCCGAAGCCAGTGTGCTCAGGAGCATGATGTCCTAAAACTGCTGCCCATGCAGTTGAAGCAAAATTTCCACCTGAATGATCCATTGATTTATTTACTTTTTATCTATTAACTTTTGCGATCTTTTCTAGAAATTTAATTTAACTTCATTGTAACTTTGAGAACAGTTCCATCTTTTGATGAATTATTTTTGATTACTCTCTTCACTGTTTAAATTATTTATTTCATTACTACCATCAGTATATTTTTCAGTTATCAAATTTTATTTAAATCACTTTCAAAATATTTTTATGATGCGTTATCAATTTTTGACATGCCGCACTTTTTGCACTTTTAGAAACTTTTTATACCGCAAAAACATTTACAACATTTCATTCAACTTTTTTGTTTATTCATTTAATCTAGAAATAAATTTAGCTAATCATATCGCTCCACCGATCCGATACCGCTGAGGACGTTAGAGATACTGCCAATGAATTTTTCAAGATTTTTTCACGAAACCAACTCCCATAATTGCGCAGATATATTTAAGTACAAAATGCGAAAAGGAACACCAATACTATCAGCTTTTATGCTTCGGTCTCTGGTTCTGATGTTGAAGCAAATCTCATGCAAGTTCTCTTGGCTGCAGGCGCTCTCATTTGGATGGCAAAGAGAATTGCCGCAAAAGCTTCCAAGCTGCATGACGTCTTAACTCTAAAAATGAACTCTTGAACATGGAAATTTTTAATTCAAAACTAAAAATAAAAAAAGTTTAATCAAGTTTAATTGAAATATCAAAAAAATATGAAAATATAAAAATAATAAGGTCAATGGTCGTTATTGCTATTGTCATCAAAATAACTAATAAATAAAAAATTATAAAATCAAATATCAGAGAACAATATCATTGTTGTTTTTATTCATAATTCGTGATTGTGCAGAAATGCAATCTTTTATCACGTTTTGCAACTGTTTTTTGGAATCGAACATCGATAAATCTTGTAATCTCTTACGAATAAAAAACTAAAAGGAGAACATTCTGATATATTTATTAAATTGTCATGTAAAATATGCTTTCAAGTTAAAACTTGCTTACTTGTTCATTAGTCGGTGGACCCTACACAAATCAATTTCCTGCTTCACGAATATTTTGTTTGCTTTCAAAAACATATTTTGCTGCTTAATATGCAAAAATGAAAATTACTTACTTTCAGATTTAAAAACTTTTTTCAATTTGATAATAATTTTAATGTTTATTTATAGATAGATGAAACTTTAAAAACTTTTTGTTGCACGTTTAAATTTTGTTGATCAAAATAAAATCAAAAATAGTAAATGTAGTGTGTAACAAAATCATTTATTCTAAAAATGTCATGCAAGAAGCAAATCCACTGCGGAACATAATAATTCTGGTAATGGATCTTAATCTTAATTTATAGTTCGAGGAGTACTTAACTTTTTTTATGAAGGGTCAAATTTGAGAATTCCAACAATATTTTTTGTTCATCCCAAAAAAACTTGAGAACAAAAATGATAAAGGATTTTTTATTACTGCAGATTTTTTGGCGTTATAAATATTTAGCGCTTCTCTCATTTGACTCGAAGGGAATTTGCATAAAACGCTGCTTTTTTTGCATGATGGTCGAAGCATGTTCGCAGTGGAACTTCTGTTGGGAACGAAATAACCATACATTTTATGGTTTCTGGTCACGCATAACGAATAACAAATGGCCAAATAAAATTTAAATGTGATGCTGTAGTGGCTGTGTGTGTCAAAAAATATCAGATTTGTTAATGTGATTACTTAATTATGTGGTATGCTCCATGTTTCAAGGCGGGATTTTGATAAATTTACATAATTATATTTAGTATTGCTGTAATTACACATTGAAAATTAAATTTTAATCTGCGATTATTATTTGAGTTATAATAGAATTTGAGCAAATCTAACATTTGTACATATTTTTGTATAATTAAATCTAATCATTTTTGTGATGCTATTATTTAATTTGGATTTGTGGGCGGGTAGATAATTTTATTGCAAATAATTAATCGTTGTTTTGACAGTGTTTCAAAATGTCATTCAAGATTCTGATAGACACCCAAAATATTCGTGTTTTAATCTAAATCAATCTCCCACTTTATTTGTTTCTACCTCAATTCCACTATAAATACAACCCAAAACGAAATAAATAACATTTAACCTCCAAATGCAGAATTTTACCCAAGATTTTCTGGATTGAAGAATTATGTCTTGTGGATGATATTTTATTCATTTTTACAAGCAAGCAGAGACCAATTTCATGAATAAGTAAGCAACTTTCTTGTCATTTACTTGTGCCACACAAAATGATGGAAAACACGCAAAAACTCATAAATACTTCGAAAAACTCCCAGAAATTAAGTTATTGAGATATTATTGCAATACATACGTTTTCTTTAATCAGAATTTATATCACATAAAATGCTTGATACGGAAATAATATCGTAAAACATCAAAATAAATAATATTGACTTAATTAGACATTAAATTTTACGCTTCATTTCACCCCATGCAGAAAAAATCTCATTGCATATTTTGCCTATTTATTTTTTCTGACACTTTTGCGTATGTTTTCTTCAATAAGGACTAATCGTTTAGCAATATTGTTGCATAAGAAAGACGGAATAAAATAAAATTTAATATACATCATTTTTCTTTATTAGATTTTGCCATCGCCTCGACTCAACTTCCCTAAACGAGACTAGGAGAGTCAAAATTGTCTTATAATACTTATGCCTGATGATTATTTATTTGGCACCCTCATTTGCCTTGTAATGCTTGAGATTGTTGAAATGTTGAAACGTCAATCGCGCGCCCAAATTAAAATGTACATACAAAGGCAGTGAAGGCAGCAAAGGAACATCGATATTGTCATGTAAATTTTTATTGCTTATTGAAAAATCATTACAATCATCTGAAATGACAAATTTATGCATTAAAATTTTTAAGATGCTTAATGGAATTATGAAAATGGGAAACAAATATTTGGGATTTTGAGATTGATTTGATCGAGATTGGTAATATTAGAATGACATTGTAAAATTCATAAAATCTTCTGATTTTGATAATATAGAAGTTACGTAAAATGCTAGGGTCGGCTATCAAAATTCAGCCGTCACATAAAATTCTTAAAAAATTACGTTCTCAAGTTTTAAGCTGTATCTTAAATATCTAAAAAAACTATGCCAACAAAACTATATTGTCAATGAAGTTTCGGCAAAATAATTCGTCTGTGGATTACTTGATTTCTACAACGTCCGTAAAGGTGTCACAAATATTCGGCCAAGATGTTCAGAAAAAAATTGCCAGAAGAATAAAGGAACAGGCTACGTATGCACAACACGTAAGCTCATCTACGTGAACAGCATCCACCTCGCATTCATTTATCATACAAAAGTAATAAATGGGATCGAATACGTATTTTTCGTATAGTTTTATGAGAATGTATTTTCCTCGTGTATGTGATTTAAGCATTATTAGGAGCACCATGTGAGTATATCGTGCAATATCGATTTCAAAGGGAATTTCTTGTTTTTCTGATCACATTTTTATATTTTTCACATTTTACGATGCAAAATAAATTTACAGCATTCGTAGTAATTACGAACGAAAATTTATTCGACCTTTTGTTTTATTATTCAAGAAAGGGTTAAAGATGAAATTGAAATATTTTATGATCCTTGAAATAATTACAAAGTACAAGGTTTTTTTAATTTTCCAAATTCTTAATTTCTAACTTGAATATTTGAAAGGCTAAAAAATGTAATTAAGTATTTTGAGTATATAAAAAAAGACGATGATCGTTTATTTTATGGACCAGAAAGACCAAACCAAATGCCACCCCTTTTAGCTCTTTACCGTTTATATAAGATTGTGAGTTAAACGGATATTAGATTTCAAATGTTGCATGCCAGAAAAAAAAATATTAAAGTCAATTTGTTATGTTGACGTTTCTGAGATTATTACTATACTGTGTTTATGTAATATGATGGAGGCCTGCAAGTCCTGAAACAATATTTTCCAGCGCAATCAAAAATTAAATTACTTTTATCCCTATAGGTTTTTTAGTAGCATACGACGATTTATGGTGAAAGTACGGTAAAGTGACTTAATTTGACATTCCATCATTTTTCATTTCGTCCAGCATGGTTTTTGAGGCAAAAATGTTTTATTCAAAAAGATTTGCTTAAAAATAAAAACAAAAAGATCCTACCCAAAAGTCCTAAAGACACTATCAAAAGATAAGAAACTCAATCCACTTTTATTATAATTTTCTATGCAAAGGTGTATCATAAAATACACATGTACACCGTTGAAGTAGGTTAATGTAATCATTTTAACATTAAAACATTATGTAAAAGGGTTTAATGTCTTTATTGCTCTCGTGTGCTGCGTAATATGGCCCCATAAAAGCACTTTAATTGCTGCATGTGTGTATTTATATTTTGGCCACAAATATGTTTTATGGCTAATTTTGCGGGCAACACATTGGCTTTATGGGTTTTATTAGTTTTTAATTAAAATATCATATGAGTGGGATTGAAATTGAAGGATTTGCGTTTGAGTGAAGTTTACTAAGTTTTGCCAAGATTTTTTGAGGATAATTTAGAATTTTACTCTCATTTCAGTTGAATTGATGTGGAAAGAGAAATCATAATCTTAAATATTTAAATAAACTTTTCAATTTAGAGTGTAATAAAATTATTTCTCTACATCTTATTTGTTTTTATTTTGATGAAATTACCTTGAAAGCTGGAAACAATTTAGAAACAATGTTTATGTACATTTATTAATTTGTCATAAATACTTAGGAAAACATTTAAACAAATCCATCAGCCAACCTTCGCAAAAATTGACAACATTTTCGATGAAATTTATTAAAATATCTCCAAATTTAAAGTGATACAGATTTAATGCAGCATATCGATGACCATCAACGAACCAACCATATTCATGTAAAATCAGCTGAAACATCTTACGAACAACCATTTGACTCGAAGAAAAAATTACGAAAAGTTGTTTCGTTAACTAAGGAGTTGAAAAATGATCAAATATTAGTTCAACTCGAAAGTAGGATCTTGAAACTTGAGTCCACCATTGAGAAGATCATGCAGAGCTTGGAAAGTAGTCGCCTTTTAAAAATTGCATCTCTGAAATCATCAACTGGCTCGGAAATGTCAGAAAAGATTATTAAAATGATTAATTTGCAAAAGCGAGAAAGTGAAATTGCATATCATCAAGTTTACCATGCACCAGCAAGACCTGAAAAGCAATTTTCTCGAGAACATGACGTTAAGCTTAAAATCCAAAATTTGCTAAACTTAAAATCAGAATTGTCCGAATACACCCTCAGAATGTCTATAATCAACAATTTAGATCAAAATAGAGATTTGTGTACCTCAAGAACTTCAAGAACTTCGGATAACAAGGTATTTTTGTAATTTTTAAAATATACAACTATAAATTTTGCTTGATTTCAATATGACTAAAGAAAATATATTGAATATTCACTATTTTCACATTTTCAGAATAAAAACTGCAGATTCTTGAGACCCAGCGACGGATAAAACAAGTGTGATCTTAAATTGACCAGTAAATATGACAATAAAATTTCATGTCAATAAATAAATCCAGCTGTTCGAAAACTTCTCAGTTTAATGTTTTATTTCGCACGATATTCATGTTTGAGTATTTTCAATTTTTCTAATACAATTTTCTAATTTGTAGACATTTGTTGCGCCGCATGAATTTATAAGTTCAAGCTTGAAACATTATTGCTTGCATTCTTTGTTAGTCTAAAAATACTTTTTAGTTTAGTTTCAAGTGTTTTATATTTTATTTTTGTTCCAACAATGTGTTCTAAGGTATATCGTGTGAATTGCGATACTGAAATTGAAAAACAAATTCACTCAATTTTTAATTCTAAGGAAAATTCTTCTAGAAATTCTAATTAATAAATTTAAATACTTAAAAAGTCCTTCGTAGAAAAACTCATTGCTTCACAGTTCATTCAAATTCAAAAGGAATTCCAAATAATTTTCCTTTGAAATTCATTAGACAACTGAAAACATTGGATTTTCCTGGAAATTTCATTCAAATTCTGAATGCGATGATGATCAACTTTATTTGAAAACCCAACATGCAAAATTCAGAATCGGTAAAGCGTTGTACACACTATGAAAGTGATTTTTTCAAAAAATCAAAGTTTTCCGTGAAAGTTTTTTTGACGTTTCAAAAAATAATTTCCTACTTTTTGATTTTTATCACATTTATTGTCTAAAGAATGCGTTTTAAACCATTTTCTACGAATTCTAATCATTGAAAGACCATATTGGGAATGAATTGGCATCAAAAAGTGGGAATGTGTCAAAATAAAATTTTCGGACTTCAACAATCGGAGTAAAATAATCAAACTTGCAGCGCAAAAATAGGAAATTTTCTATTCTTCGTGAAAGTTCATCCTCGCAGTTTTTATTGTGGTTTATGATTTTGATCAGAATATTTAATCACCGCAATTGCACAAATCTGATGCATATTTATGGCAAGAATGAAATGGAAAAAAAAAATTCCAAAATTTATCATTTTTGAGGCAACTTTCTTGGGCAAAACCTGTAAAAAGACCAAAATTCACTGAAAGTTGTCTGAAAGTAGAGTTTTTCCTAGAGTTTTTCCAAATTTTCTTCAAACATTAAATTCGTCTTTTCAATACGCAAATTTTGATTATTTTTTGAAAAAAATCCTTCTACGGGAAAATGTCAAGAAGTTGAAAAAATCGGAAAAAAGAAGAAACTTTCAGTGATTTACTTTCATAGTGTGTGGACCGCTTAAAAAATCAAATTGAAAACGTGACTGAAAGTTCAATAATTTTTCATTTATATTCCAACGCTCGTGTTGTTCGATTGCGAGTGAAACATACGATATTTCCTAAATTTAAAAAATTTTACAAATGCACAAAGATCCTTAAAATTCTAATTAAATGACTACCTGAAATTTGAGAGGTTGATGATCATATTCGATATAAAGTTTAATTCTAAACTATGCCCATGAAAACTGTCATCATAGTAAAAATATTCAAAACGTAAACATTGTCCTTACAATATATCCTTCACTACATCTCATTCACCCTTTGCTTTAAAATTTGGTGAAAGTTAAGGTGAAAGTATATAAATGAAGCTTTTCATTTATTCATGATTACTTACATTGATCATTTAGATGCAACGTAATCGTAAATTGCTCCTCCACTAAATGAAGAAAGAAAAATGTTTTATTGCTTATTTTGATAAGCATGTGAGGGATTGATGATCCAGCATGATTCAGAAAAGGCACACAAACAGTTTATGGATTAAATTGGAGCAGAAAGGTAAGGAATCTTTTATTGCAACCTTTGTCATGCAAGCTGAATAAAATTAAAGAACTAAATAATGAATAAATCCAAGAGAGGCACAATGATCAAATGATGATTGTATGATGCATATATAAAATATATACTTCAACTTGAAAAGCATTCAGTCATAAAAAGTCCCTTTCACCAAAATATTCATTTCTTATTTAGCAGGGAAACTCATCATCCATAATGTATGGGCTGGGAATGTATTTTTTCTTCATATCAGAAGATTCCTAGATTTTTGGACTTGTACCAAGTCAGAACAAAGATAATATCGGAAATATCTTACACCAGATGGTTCCTCAGGCTGAATATTCTGAATGCTTTAATTTAAATACACTCTAATATGCATGCTTATGAGCGTTTTAACAAAAAATGTGTTTTCCATAATTCGATTATTGGAAATTGAATGCAGCACCGAAGACTTGACTTGTTCATTATTATCGCGTGATCAAATATTCAAAGAAGCCTCAAAAAAGTTAATTTGTGATCATTATTAACAATCTGAATCTGCTTTAAAAAATTATAACAGATTTTTTTTTTAAATCGAAGCTTCCGATCTTATCTCTGCTCTAATTTGAATTTTAAGCAATTTGTTTATTTTTACTTCGGCAACAAAAAGTTGTGAAGTCTTGGTTTCATCCAAGAAAAAAAATTGAGCTAGGGTTTGCGATCGCAACTCATAGTGATGATATAGTTATCCAGTATAACAGCTAGAAGTAAATATAAAAACATTCAAATTATAAAAAATCCGATATGGATACGATGATTTGAATGCAAGACAATAAGTAACATACTACACTTCAGTACAATTTCATCCTTGTTTTTAAAATTTCACATTTTCCCTGTAAGATTCATAAATATATCTCTCTAATTGCATAAAACTACTTACTTCTTTTTACATTGTACCGAACTCACTTCGTGTAATTGGATTTATCTTATCTCATTATCAACAAATTGCAATCTTTATGTTGCATGAATTTATAAGCCTTATATTCCGCAAAATACTTTTCAATCAAATTTTCAGTGTAATAAATATTATGCGTGAAATTGCTGCAAGATACAAAAAGAGCTTTACGTGACTGCAAAGCCATATAGTATGCTGAAGAAGCAATAACTCTTTATGGCTTAATTATTGCGGGCCTTTTTGAAGAACTTCATAATTGGTGTGAGCTTTTAATTAGAAGAATGCGGATTAATGTAGTTTTAAGATCATACTTAATCATAAAAATAACATTTAACTATGATGCAATTTAATCATAGCTCAGTAATTAATATTATGTAATTTAGTATAGTTGCTTATTAGTTATGGAAGATCATAAAGTAATTTATAAAATTCGATAAATGTGTTTAGTTAAAATATGAAAGAAAATCATTTTTAGTTTGAAGATCTCTTTTCAGTTTTCATTTTTAATTTCGTCAATATTAAACATGAAGTGATAAAAATCATGAACAAAAATCAAATACTTGAGTTGTAATAAAATTCACATCCTCCGGTAAAAGGCCATCGATTGATTTATGGCCCCTCAATTTCCTAAAAATTATGTTCATCTTCTTTTATCTGATCGCATTGATTTATGCAAAAACAGAGTTTGAGATGTAATCAGCACTGATGTCGACTATGTACATGAAATAAGAATTTATATCAAATGTACGAAACATTATAATCTGCTACTATAGAAGCTGCTTTTAGAAATTGCAACTGCGAAAAATGCAAATTTTGAGTAATCGATTCTTTGGATCATGAATCATATTATTGCTTGTGGTATGCAGTAAAGTTAAATGTATCTGTTTGGCTCTGGGAAGGATTAATTATATTTTTGAAGTGGTTGAGACATTTTATCACACAAGTTAGAAAATATAATTATGAAACTAAATTAAAAGTAAATGTCAGTAACCTAGCTATACATTTAATGAAATTTAATGAAATTTAAGGAAAATCCCTGGAGATTCATTTTCTGCGTTCTAGTAAACTGAAAACAATAAATAAAGATTTGTCTTCCCTAAGAGCCCAAAACTCATTGCATAACGACAAAACCATTCTGCACACATGATGTCCTCAAATACAATTCTTATGAAAATCAAATAACAATTTGGTCAAATATATTTTAGCATAAAAAGATCATCATTGGATTATAAGGGTCATCTCTGAAATTTCCCATTTCCGTATTTTGTGTAACTTGCGGTCAGATTTAAATTGTTATTTTATTTTATTTCTTATCTCGAGTAGTCTCAAGTAATATCTAAACTCTATTCTAAATAGCTCTGGTTGCGTATTGTGGAGTTTCCATAAAACATTTAAATGGATAAAAAATGGTTTCTGGAGATGAAATGATATCAATCTAAATGATTCGGAAAATGCACATGTTGCTGAAACAGATGACAATTTTTTACGGTTTATGTTTTTACTAGGAAAGCTAATAGAGCATTCAGATAAAACCGAAAAGTCAATTGAATGGAACAAACTACATAACCATAATGTTTTTTACGTACCTCGATGTAATTTTGGTATTTCAAGATATTTAGAAAATATTTCTATTGAAAGTTAACATTCTTTGACAATACTTTTGTTCAAAATATTTCAAATATTTCCATAAACTAATATTGGAGTCACAATTTTAAATGTTCAACTTGAAATAGCATAAATACTGAAAATACTGAAAAATGAAGAAAAAAATCAAAAGACTGTTTTTGTTCAAAAATACTTAACAAGACAAAGCTGAAGATTGCGGAAAATGTATGGAAACAGTAAAAATATGAGAAAACGTAAAAAACGAAAACACGCGACCAGTTTTTATAAATAATTAATTTTTAAAAGAAGAAATAAAAATAACTACACATTAGGATTTTTTTCAGTGGAATTTATGAATTTATGAATTCGCCAAAACATTCTTTCAGATGTATAAAAAGTGAAAATATTTGTTTTTGCCATTTATTGCCTTTGTTCAATATGAGTATTTTCTTGATTTTACTTTATAGTTATTTATTGAATATTTCAATTGAAATCAAACCTGATTTCAAAAGCTGCACAATTAAATGTAATTTGTTTTCAAAAAATAATTAGTTGCTGTGAAGAATACTTATCGACGTTTGATAATTACAATTTCAACATCGTCCATTCCTCTGTAGATTAATAAATATCAGAAACTCATAATATCATGAAATATAATTTTCAGCCACCAATGAAGTTGAATTCTCACTAATCCATCGAATTATTTTATTATTGTGCACCTCAACAATATTTGAAAAAAGTTTCTCGAAACACATTCTAGAGCTTCAAATTACATGTTATTACTGGTGAGTTATTTTCTAATGGTGATTCAATCATATCAAAAAATAATTGTTTTATATCGATGGCAAGGTAACCTTTAATTGTTTGATTAGCGTAATTTGCACTTCAATTTGGAAACTATTGTTGCAACATTATACAGAATTTTTTAAAGAATATTTCTTAATGTGAGCAGTTGTGTTATTTTAAAATTCAAATATTGTGTTCATATATTGATGGACTGCTGAGCTAAATAGAACATTTCAAGCACAACTTTCATAAAATCGTACCTAAATTTCGTGGCTTATTATTGTAGGCGGAACGTGACTTTCTCTACTATCTCTGCACAACTTGCTCAACTTGCTGATACTTTGGATATTGTTTTTAAAACAGTGACAAAAAAAATAGTAGAGCCTGCAAGATGCTCAAATGTTTTGCGTACGTTTCCAACGTGATTGGCTTTACAAACTCCGCCTTATGTTGTGTACAGACTTTTTGGACTAGTTTTTGGATATCAGGAAAATCTATTAATAACTCATTGCTAAAGATATCATATCAAGGACCTAATTAATTTCGAATGTTCCAACAAGTGCTCAAACGATCAGGTTTACAAATAAACCCAAAGACTATAAATACATCGACCAGCCGTTAATTTCAAGCAAACACGTTCAACTAAATGTGAAGTGGCTCATGCTGGACGAATTTTAAGTAAAAAGTAAGACGTGATACTGATGGAGACAGTTTTTTATAATCTATTCCTTAAAATACATAGCACATAATATGGACGTGGTGCTTATTAGAATCTTCGAATGAGGACATAATATTCAATCAAAGATAATGTTGATTGTTTTTAAAAGGAGATGATAGGGGTTTTCAAGAATATTTCAACTATTTTATTTTGACATTTATAAGATTTTATTTACTCTTCTATACTTCGGTCTAAAATTTAAAAAATAAAATAATTTTGATATGAAAATCCAAAACATGAACGCAATCGTAGTATCACAAAGAAATTTTTATATTCACACGTTCCACAACAAAACACCTGTTTCAAAATATTACAAAATACTGTAATATTTTAATAAAAATTAAAAAAAAATTAACAAATTAACACGTAAGTTCCAATGTTAACATTAAAAACTTGGCGATTAATTTAATTCTCACAAGAATAAAAACTCAAATGAAACGAAAAAGAGTGACAAAAACTTGTAATGATGTTTACAAAAATTTGAGGTCTTACACTTGTAATAAAAGTTTAAAACAAATCATTTAATATTCTTGAAACTTTTCACACGATATAACTAACATATCATTTTTACATTATTGTGATTAAAATCATATTCGCTTTGCATACATCGTCATTCTATTCGTAATTTCCAAACCATCTACACTTTTGCGCGAAAACCAACTCCCATTATTGCAAACAGCAGACATGCGAATTTTACAATGATATAAAATTGCACGAGCACAAGCAAACACTTTTTAATACAGAATCACACAGTTTGGTGTATTTGATTCTCTGTTTTCTCAAGTCTTCTGGTTTTCTTGAAAGAGAATGCTTCAAGTAAGTTCCGATACTCTCTTATATTCTTCAAGTAAAACATATAATGTCTTGAGAGGAGAAAAAACTTATTAAACATGTTTGATGCTGTTAAATGTCGTCCAAATCCCTCTGGTGCTTAATGTAATTTCATTATAAAAGACCATATAAAATGCGTATACCAAACAGTTTTTTAAAAGTGTCCACTGACCTTATTTTTACGACATTGGACTTACGTGTTTCAATTTTTGGAATAGCAAACTCGAGTGTTTAGAAATAGAGTGATGCATCAAATTCGGTGGGCCTGCAAATTGTTCATATGGGGTCTTTTTTTTTTTTTAGTTAGTTAATTTGAATTTTATTAAGTTTTTCAGCAACTAGGCTATTAAAACTTGCACAATAACATAATCAATAATAATTAAAAGAAACTTCTGATGGCTGGCACCATCTTCTGCCTCTTCATTCAGTTGTGGTTTGGTAGCTTTATTCCTTGCTTTTAATCAGTTACGCCTCTTGCAAAAGCGGGGTCTTTTTAATTTATCTAGATATGATGTAATTCGGCTAACATGAAAATAATTTCAAATTGCGGTTTAGTACTAAATGTACAACTTTTGATTTTTGTTTGTTCAAATCGTTCAAGTACATTGAATTCAATTGACCAAAATTTTATGTTCGTCTCTACCTTGTTTTTTGAAGAATCACTTTTATTGAACAATTTATAATATTCAATACCTGATCCATTGATAAATTGGACTTTTAATCAACTTATGGATGGCCTCTTTGAAACCCTCGGGAAAATTACTATTCATATCGTTGAGCATTTCAGAAACTCCATAAAACTTAAATATATTAGGATTAATCATTTTCAATTCCAAAAATGCGCTTATTAACATAAAAGAACCATAAAAATGCCATAAGACGAGTAGTTTTCTTTTTAGCTTTTCGTTATTAAATTTTGGTATTTGAAGTTCGCATTGTAATTCAAGAACTGATCCTTAATCCTTATTTATGGAGCTTTTAAGAATTTTTTAGATTTTATATATTGCCGACAAATCCACGACTTCAGTTTTAGTTCATAAGTCAATTTTTGTATATTATGTAGAAAAATAATTTTAAAGATATTTCTAGTAGCTAAACACAAATATGAACGCCTCATGATACTTATATCTAGCACTTTTTATGTAACTTAATAATTTTATTTATTATGCACCCTTATTAAATAAATGACAAGATGCTATTTTCCAATTTATACTCAATCGAACGGAATTAAGATTCTTCAACAAAAGACAATGCCATTTACGCATTGTTATGCAAATTCATACTCCTAATATTGAAGTATGGTATATCTTGAACAGTAAATTGAGATTTATTTGAAATTTATGAATACCTTCCTACAAATATGATTTACAAGTAGAGTACATCAAGACATTCATATAATGATATCAAATAAGATGGAGGATGGAGAAACCTAGAATTTCAAGAAAATTTCGTAACATTTGAATTACAAAATGTTTGTTTATTTTTGATAATTCTCATCAAATATTTTCTAGTAAAATGTAGAAGTATTTTAATTAGTGATTTGAACCACAACTAATTTTGTTTCAATAGTACTCAATTATATTTTAAATGTAAATAATACAATTACATCATCAAAATGTTCTCTTCATTAAATCAAACTCAACAAAATTTCTAGGGTGAATTTTCTATGGTGAAATAAATTAGATGAAAATTTTATAAATGCAAATAATAAAAGCATTAACTTGCCTTAAATATAAAAGTAATTCTAACTTTTACGAGTGTAAACATAACAAAGTTGCGGCAAATTAGATTTCCATTTATTTTCATGTGAAATTAGATTTGGTTGTTCAACTTGGTTCAACCCCCAGCACTTGTCAGCCTGATGACGTAAAAATGACAAGAACAGCAAATTCAATTTTATATGGAGAATGTTCTCTAATCCAGGCTTTTGAGGCTGCAATCTAATTATCTTCTGCAATTTGTGGTTCAATTATTTTGGCCTGCTATTTTGGTTTCATTTAGAGGTATATTATATAGAGTGGAATAACAATTTGCTTGAATTACTACATTTTCTAATTATATTGCGGTACAACATTTTTTATATAAATTAAAATTATTGTTAAATCATTTTTGGCAGACTTCATTTCCAAATAAACAGAAGACCGTTGATTTTTATTTATCTAACAAATATCAACAAACAGAATTCAGTTTTTTCAAAAATAAAATATTAACACCATCTCCTCTCAAAAATCATAATTTCAATTAGCATTTTAGGACCAAAAGAAATTATATCTTGCAACAAAAAGTAATTTATTAGCTCTGAAGTGTTTCTGTGACTTGCTCGCCGAAATAAAAGGTGATTTTAATCAGATCAAACTTCTTGTTTTCTTAATTTATGTTCCAGCAGTGTCGCAAAAGGGACGCTAAATGTTTATCTTGAGCTTAATTAAATTTACATAATTTCGGATGATATTTGATATCTTAATTTAATTACGAAAACCAGTAGAAAAATACTTAAAGACATTACTCCAACTGCAGAGACAATTGCAGAGGAAAATTGGTTTCGTTTTGCTGTGACTATTCTATTGATTTTCATCGATAAATATGACACAGAACAAGGACAATAAATCTTAATAGTATCAGAATCCTGTCAGAGTTTCTAATAAAGAATTTTGCCTTTTTGCCTCCTTGTACAGAAAATTATTTATTGTTGCCTGCCGAAAGTGAAAGGAAATACTGGAAATGCTTGGGGTGGTGCAGAGACAAAAATATGCAAGCAAAAAAGGAGCATTTATATATTAGAGGCGATAGGAGGAATATTTTGCGTGGAAACATATGTGAAGGCATGTTAAATTCTGAAATATTGAAGTTAATAAGGAAATATCGTTTATTTATTGCTCTTAATAAATCATATCATACAAATAAGTTAATTTGTTCAATTTTTTGTTGTTGTCATATAATAATTCAAGTTTGGATAAAAATATAAAATATTGCAGGAATGATAATCAGGAAGCAAATATGCGGTTGATAAATTTGCAATGTTTGTCAATTTTTCTAATTTTCAGCTGACTCACTTTTATTTTGTTCCTGTTTTTTTCATTTGACGGAGGGGTTTCTTATGTAAATACTTGTACCTAATCTAAATCCATTTTCACAAATATTACACAAATAAATTCGAACCAATAAAAGTCAGCTTAAGGTCAACAAAATCACCAATAAATTGAAATCTCAATTTACTTTCTCATACACTTCTTACTTGGTTTTCGTGCAAAAAACATTTATTTTCATAAAGGCAAAACGCAAAGCGAGCTAAGAAACTATATGGCTGAGTGTCCAACTGGAATAATTTACTGCCGATGCCCTTCAGGACATTTCCGAATCCCAATTTTATTGCTTTTTATTGTTTGTTTATTGAATCAAATTGCTGTGAATTGATGATCCTTTGACAGCCAAAGTCGCACGAGAATTCCCACTGTAGGAATTTTCCTTTTTGTTTTGGCAAATTTGATTTGGAAGTGAAAAAAACAAAGTTTTTGGTGTCACTGCTAAAGTTGCAAATATTCTTTGTGAATTACTTGGCTGCGAAAACTTGAGCCGAAAATTCTTTGATGTACCAAAGTATTCAGCGCAAAACTGCTCGCCAAGAATAAAAGAAAAAATTATTTATGCACGACACGCAGGTTGAACGTGTACAGCATCCACCTCGCACTCATTTATCATACAGATGCCGAGCGAAAACCGTATGTACTTTTTGGATGAAAATTTAAATATGCGAATGTATTTTAAATTTTGGATCGTACTGGAAATGAACGTAGTATGTTCAAGGAACGAGATTTGAGTGTATTTTGATTCAAATTTTGATTAAAATACTTAAATCCAAATTTTCATCAAATCTTCAAAATAATTCTATACCAAAATATTCTAATTTTGATAAAATTTTTGAAATTCCACCCAACAGAAGTAACCTGCTTTTTGACTTTCAAATTATATTGTACGAGTATGAATGTACAAAAATGTGAAAATTCAGGAAGTTTGCGATGTGTTTCTTGCCCATTCCAAATTCAAGTTTCTTTATGTGCAATATTGATTTTCGAATTTCCACATCTTCCAAAGTGACTCGCTAGACTTGAAAGGAACATAATTTTGCTCAAATCAGAAATTGCAGTAATTCTGTAATTTAATTTCACGAAATTATAAATTTTTCTCGCTCGAACGAACACAATAATATGGCATTTACTTCAAATGATACTTTGTGCCAGTAATATCTTCAATTCTGGCTCAAGAACGACACATCTCTATAATTTCTGTAGCTGGCTAAATCGCAATATTGTAAGAAATAAAACTTTGTTTAAGGTTGAGCAATGATATTAGAAACTTCTCATAAAACTAGTCTCTAGCGGATAAGTTCGGTTTTAATGGAGGAAAATTTACTTAATTTTATGACCGTTTTCTTAATGGAAAAGCCAACTTAATGTACGAAATACGAATTTAATGACTGCCAAGAAATAGACTATTTTCTTTAGAACAAGGCGAACACTTTCATCACCCAAAAACATCAAAACGTGAACTCGGCGGCCGTTATTGTAATGTATTCAAGGGTTAAAGGATTAAATTTTTATGATCCTTGAAACAGTAAAAGAATTACAAAAATTACAGGACAAATTTTTTGTATAAATTTAATTTTAAAAGCTGAAGATTGTAATTAAGCATTTTAAATGCATTAAAAAGAAATAGCACAGATCGTTTATTTTATGGTTTTGAGTACCCTTTCTACTGCGGGTTCTGTTGGCTAGAATTTTGAGAATTATATATTCAGCCTGACATAAATAAAATAAACGCGAAATAATTTTTCCCAAAAACACCCCCAAACTTGAAGCAAGGACTTTTACTTCGAAAACATCTTGTGGAAATAAAAATAAAGTCAATTTGTTATGGCGTTGTTTGGATTTGTGTCCTGCTATCGGGATCTAAAGATTTATTGTGAAAATTTCATAAAACGACATAATTTGACATTTCATCATTTTTCATAATGTCCAAGCCTGGAAAACATACAAGGCATGCATGCTCAACCATTTGCTTGGATTCCTTTAAATCCCACACAATCATTCCTTATTTCATTCTGTATAAATTATCTGCAGACTTTATTCCCAAAGTGCCAGTTTATCACAATTCTCTTTACCTTAAAAGTTTGTAGCAATTTTTTCTCGCATAAATCTGATAATAAAAGAATTATTTCTTCCTCTCGCGCGCAAAGTAAATTATTTATGAATAAAATTTTGTAAAGTGCTTTTTTAAATTTCCCATCTAATAAATTTAAATATTTTGTGTAAATCTCAACGCGATAATAAAGAGACACGAAAAATTAGTGATAAATCATGAGAGCAACGTTTCCTTTAAGGATTTTTATCAAGTTTTTAATTCTTCACTTCAAGAGTTCAAGAGGATTGAAATCCGCAGAACCAAAATTAAAAATGACATCGATTTTCCCCGTTTTATTTCAGTTTTATTGTTTTAATAATTGGTTTACACCGAATTTATAGAATTGTGCCTCCCCTCACTCCCTTCCTTTGAGACATAAAAGAAATAAAAATTACGCAACACCAGGCACCAAACGTTGATCTGCACATTTGAAAGAATTAAAGAAATTAAAGAAAGGTTGTGAAAAACTGAAAACAATACTTAATTTTAATAGAAACAAATTTCTTTTTTGAATTGGAATTAGCATAATTAAAAAGTGCGAAAAAATTACAAGTTAAAGCAATTTAAAGAATTAGAGTCCCCTTGAAGATTTATTCTTTTTCTCCCTGCATTCTTCCAAATTTTTTTCAAATAGCCATAAAATAGGTTCAAAAGGCTGATTTTTGTATTTTTATATTTTCCCTACATTTTTTTTCTGCCAAAAGAAAAATAAGTTATGCTTCATTGTATTATTGTATATAGGGTGTTTATTATTGGATTTTTTCATGTACCAATTCACATTTTTTCTTTTTTCCTTGAGTCTTGAGAAATTCCTTGATACCATTGAAAATGCTCGGAAAGTACGTACTGAACTAGGTTTAATAGGGAAACGAACAAAAAACTGACTTGTTGATTCATTTGCATTTTCTTTTTAATTTAGAATGAAAAATTATTGAAATACTTTAGCTTTTTTTACTTTCTAATATGTTAGTTGAGCAATTTTTCATTCATCGAAATACTTCGAAAAGAATGAAACGTTTTATTGAAGAACATAAAAAGCATTTTTCTCGACTTTCAATAAATACAGCACGGAACTATGGCAGAACATTATTCACGTAAATGAGATTTCATGTTTTACAATAAAATCGATTTTTCTAAATTTCCCTGTTGTGGTTCCACACGAGCAAACGGACAAAATCCTGCGAAAACCATTTTTGGGGCAAGTTCACTCAAATTTGCGGTATAATAGCAAGTAACTCAAAAAAAATGTTTCTTTCACCATCAAAACAATTTGGAGTACGTGGAAGCTTTCCTGCTAGTCCTCATCGTTCCTTGAACGCTTTGAATGTTTGAATTGTTTGGATGTTGCGCATCAGACTCATTGAAACTTGCAAAAGCTTTTCGCTATACGTTTTGCTGGAAAACGTGATTGGTTTTTCAATGAGACCACGCCTTCTTACAGTATCCACAAATTTTCTACAGCCAGCTTTGTCGTATAAATCTGGATGGAAAACATCGTTGCTATACATTTTATGTGAAAATTTTTCATACTTTATTACTTTTTGGCTAAAACTTGCTTGTGTATTATGACTATAGGTTTTTATAGATATAGTAAGAGAAACACTGAAATACTAAGGCTGTAATGATAAAGGAGCTTATTAAAATTCCTGTGGATACTTTTCGAACATTAATATCGATTATTACAACGTATTGTGGGGCAAGCTGCAAGAATGTTTTTCCTGTAGAAATGGACAAAAATGTTAGGTGAGAGGTTTCAGGGATAATCCACATAATAGTTTGTATTTGCTTTTATGTTTTAATGCATTTTTAAGGTTATTAATTATTATTTTATCCAATATTTTAACTCGACTTTTATTTTAGTTGCGTCAAAATCAAGAAATTGTGGTAAAATAAATGTAAGTTTTTTTGAAATCTACCACTAAATTAATTAATATGTAAATTTTCGACAAAAACATAAAGATTTTTTCAAACTAATTGTTATGTAAATATTAATTACAAGCAGTTAAAATTAGAATTGCCTATATTCATAGATTAACTAATTAAATAAATCCTGAAAGATTCAATTAAGATATTCTAATTTAACAAAATAAAACAATTAAACGTCTCTTAAAACACTCATATGCATAGAGGAAACCATCCCAGATTAGACGGATAACTTGCAGATAACAGTTTTGTATGCAAAAGGCAGTTAAATGGTCTAAAAATAACAATTCACTTACAAGTTACGCAGCTTTGAGTATTCCTAAATTTTGGTATTCTTGCAAATTGCTATACAAATAATTATCGCAATTTACATAACCACACTTAGCATAAATAGCGTAAAACTTGATAGAACATTTTTGAAACATAAAAGTTCATGTGTATGAACATAAAACAATAAAATGTAATAAAATTCCCCTCTTGTCTTTAATCTGGTTATGATAACGTTGAATTTGCGAGAACAAAGTGAAATTAAATAAAATGTGTACATTTGTTAATATCATGGCATAACATACAGCACACATGTAGTATTTTGTATTCTGTAGGAAAATTTAAGAAGATATTATGGGAGATGAAGAAGGGTGGATTTAAATAAAATTAGGCTATACCAAAATATATCTCTGAAAGTTTTATTGAAATCTCAATAATTACCTTATTATGCCAGGAAGTTTTGAAAAATGAGATTTCCATTAATTACTGATTCAAAGATAGGTTAAATTTGAAGGTTAACTGGAGATTATCAAAAAAATTGTTGTAAATATACAACTTTTAACCTTCCAGAATATTTCCTTGAATGTACCAATTTTACAATTTTACGACAATTTTCCCAAATCCAAAAACACCAAAAAGCTAACTACCTCCAGCAAGTCATAAACCAAATTGATTTGTTTAATTAGTTAAATTTGTAAGCAATTATGCAAAACAATAAAACGATTTGTTCCTTATCCAAATTAAACTCAAACTGCAATTAAAATTTGGATATTTCCGAAATTCCCAAAATTTTACAAACTTTTCCCATAAATTCCATAAATTGGTGGAGCAATTATGAACGATAACGACTTTAATAGGAAAGAGTGAAATTTTTATTCTCATTGCCACAAAAGTAACACTTCATTTGCATAATGGTACAATGATTCTGCAATAAATACTCTGATAAGCCAACTCTTAGATTTGCGCAATTCTCATGGAATAAAAATGCAACTTCCAGCTGTGAGAGAGTTAACTTTCTGTGTATCACAACAGCTCTTTTCAGGTTTTTCACTTGCTCAACCATAATGCTATAAAACATAATAATTCCATAATTTGCACGATATTATATTTTTGTTGAAAATTTGCATGTTTCGATGTTTGTTTACTTGTTTAGAGTAAAGCAATTTCACGTTAAATTGTTTTCAATTTTTGCGACACGAGATGCCATTAGTGGAACACATTTTAAGTTGCTCATTGATTTGCATTTTTATGGAACCGCTGCATGCATGCTGGGCGTCTTGACAAATTACTGAAAGTATTATGGCATAATTTGAGGTTGTTGGAGAAATTTATTGCAATTCAAATAAATTTATTGAGATTTTTGAGAAGCTTCTTAAAATGTTTTTAAATTAAAATTATCTTTAAGATATAAATGACCGGACTTGTATACATACAAAAGAAATTGTTCGATGACCTGTTCTCTTTGACAAAATATGTTAAGCACTAAAAATATAATTTCTCTATCAACTGCATTCTTTGGACGATAAAAATCCAAATAAATATATCAGGAATCGATTATTTCTGATCCAAAGCGCCATAATCCAAATAAATATGTGTAATAATCATATAATCATCATAATATCGTAATTCCGTTGTCTATTTGCTATATCTTTTTATATTTGTTGATCCTTGAATGCATAAGAGTAATCTTAGATGCTGATAATAAAATGTAAGCAATAAAGAAAATATTTATGAAGTAATGCCATAAAACTTCTAAGCTGAATTATTTTTAGAGCTCTGCCAACAAAAACATATTCAAGGTATAATCGTAAAATAAAATTGATTTTTGTTGGGCATAAAAAATGGAAAGTGGAGTGGAAGGTCAATTTTATTGCAACAGTAAGTACTCGAGAATGCTTTTAGTTGGAGATGAATTTGGTAAGATTAGAGGGTGAACTTCCTGGCAAATGATTTCATTGACCTGTCCCGCTTGTTTTCATTTTTCGGCTTTTATATTTGAATCGGGAGTAAAACCACAAATACTATTTTTCCAGTTTATTCTAGTTTCTAGATATTTGCACTCGTCATAAACCAAATCAGACCGATATTATCGAATCATTCTAGCAAATGTAAACAAATAAAAACATCTTAAATAAATAATGAGGATTTTATTAAACTAAAAAAATGCATGAATTCCTGATAAATTGGATCAAAAGGTTCTCTATATTTATGGAAAGGATTTTACGAATTTTTTATTCAAAAATTATTGAACAAGTGAAGGAGATTGGCCTTGCAACCATAATCTAGGGGTTGTTCGGGGCTTTTCTAATCAGAAAGGGTGCACTTTCGAATTAATATTTATTTGTTTGAAAAATTATTTATGAAATGGAATTTTAGGGTAAGAAACTGATTTTTATTCAAAAAATTCATTTCTGGTTTTATCAATGCTGAAGGGAGATTTGAAGAAATTTGATTTTACTATGCCTTAAGTGTTAAATTTTAAAAGATATTATTGTCAAGTACCTGATTTGTTGCTCTTTGATTATGCGTTTCTATTAAAATTCAAATTGAAGTGTGTTTGAATATTAATTCACTTCCTTTTAATACTTAGAAAAGGATCTTGAGAGACTTTGCATCGATATTTTGTACAGAATTTTGCATGGAACACGACTTGGTATCATAAACATCATTTTATTTTTTTGAATAATTATTTATATATTTATTTTCAATATTAATGTTCACAAAATATTCTCAAGCGGAAGTGTTTCCATCATTCAATGATTTTCTCTCGACCAATTCAATTCCATCAATATCGTTCTTTTTGCTTCCAGATTTAAATTTAGATTCGCCATAAATGTCATCTTCAACAAAGTTGAGATTATGTTTACCCTCCTCGTAAATATTTTCTGGCTTCATTATTGAGCTTGATGATTTTTTCAAAGCACTGACCAATGGCCTAGGAGTTGATCCATAAATGGAAGCGTTTGGAGATGATGGTTGCCGGAATGGAACTCTTTGATAAATAGAAATACTGTCGTGATCGTCAGCCCAGTTATTTGGGACACTGTAGTGACCTTCGTTTGTCATTCCATAAGTATTGTAGTGGTTAGGGTTCGATACAAGCTGTGATTTCTTCACTTTTCGATATTCAGTCATACCTTTTCTTTTATCATCTAAGATTTTAAGAGTTTTCTTGCTGATAGATAGTTTTCCTAAATTCAAATCACCATCTTTGAAAAGTTCGCGCTTGAAGTTGGTCTCCAAGTTGCTCCAATCTTGCTTTTTGCCATGTTGAAACAATAAACGATGAATTGTGTCCTTTCTCCCAACAGTCTTATCTTTTGGATCGTCATCCTCAGTATCCCATTCTGGTTTTGGTCTTTGAAGCTTCATGGCAATCTGTACTGCATATTCACCAATCTCGGATGCGGTAACAGTTTCTTTCACTTTCTTACTGCAATACCAGTCCAAGGGAGTAGTTGCTAAGATTTGTGATATTGTGGCAAAACGATGAAAGAGCATGGCAATAAATTGAATGACTAAAACCACTCCAAAGAATAGCACAAACATGAACCCAATTGGTTCTAGCTCTAGATACTCTCTTTTAACAGTGAACTCCATAGAATTTTTGTTGAATGTAATCGTGTTAACAGCATTGAATGGCCATCGCACATGCAAATATTCTTTGTTAAGTTGCAAAAGGAAGATCACCAGCACAAAAAGAGCGTTGCTCATCACAAATGCAAAGATAGAAACATCTCTTAAAGCACCAAGTTGATTTTTCATTGTTAACTATTTGTAAAAATGAATCACGGTCTGATTTTTACACCTTATTAAGTGAATAACTACTTACTTTTGCAGCATCCGATAATTCAAGTGGTTTCAGATATTTTTCAATCAAATCAGTCCAAAACTGCTCCTCAGAACTGGATATGGTTTCAGTTTCTCCATCCTTAAGTGAATCGTCATATAACCAATCGGGTAAAAGATGTGATTTCTTCTCAGTCTGAAAAAATAGTAACATAAGCAACATTAAGTTAAGTAAAAAGTGATCTTACGTCCAAGGGAACGTCAACCAAAAGTTGTGATTCATCATCACATTCATCAGGATCCGTCTCATCTTCATTGTCCGATCTCATCACTGATATATCTTGGGTTAGCTTTCTGGAAAGAGATTAGAATCAATTAACCTTTGTCTTTGAATTAGTTACAACTCACAGTTCCAATTCCTTTAGTTTCGAATTAAGTTCTCCCAATGATGCAGCAATATGTACAAGCTGCTCTTGAGTTGGATCAGATTTTTTGTGTGTGCAAAGCATGCATTTAAACAACCCAGCAACCGAAAAATCAAAAGATCCTTCTTCTTCATCATTGGCTGGTCTCAAATACCCAAGAAACTTCTGCAATCTTGTTTTATTCACTATCACAGGTTCATTAGCTTTGGCTGGAGCTGCGTCTTGTATATTTTCTCTTGTACCCCAAGAAACATCATTTAGATTGAATAGCGAGTAAATTGTTAGCAACATGTACATTGATGGAATGGTAATGTAGTAGACCATCCCAGCAGGCAAAGCACTCATTTCTTGAGGATGCAATAAACCAGTGATAATAATTTGTAAAGCAACTGTTATGAAAAATAAGGATGATGGTGCTAAGATACCATCCTCCATGATTTGAATGATCACACCAACCATTACAGCCATCATAATTAAACTGTAAACTATGCTGATTATGAAAGCTGCCGAAAGTTGGTATTTTTGTTTGCAAAAGTAGCAGATTAGCATAAAAGCAAGCAGTGGCACAAAATTGTATACGAAAGCCGAATAAATGTCGATCCTGAAGACAGCAACGAGTGATCCAGTCTAATTTGAAAATTATTTTAGTTCACATAAATAAGTCTATCATCAACTCACCATCATCAAAAATATAGTACCGGGTCCAAGGATAGTTCCAAACATAAGCATCATCTGATAAATTATGTAAGGCATAGAAATACTGCTGTTAACTTTGATCACTTCTTTTGCATCTGCTAGTAAATCAAAGATGTTGGCAATTGTCGAAGGGACCCATCTTCTTCTTTGATTATAAAACTCGTTGAACCCTTCCGGAGCATGTGTGTAAGCATCTGACGCTGCTGAATACTCAACTCTAAATTTTTGTTTGAGCAACAATGTACATAGCCAACGATCTTCTCCTTGATCGTATTGTACATAATGTCTGGCTTGATCCGACTTTGTGGTGTATTTTTTCATTACACTGTTTTCCATCAAAGCACGTCCTCTGAAGAGTGAAAAGCATCCAGGACTACAAAGTACGCATCCTTAAAGAATATTTAAAGGTTAAAGTGAATGCTTCAAGGATAACAAACTTTCTAATAAAATACCTATTTGATGCTCCGTTGCCTTTTGCAGCCAATGACCGATAGCATATTCAAAAACCTGGTACCAAACCATTGGCCCAGAGCCCATAGGATGAATTCTTCCACAAGCAGCTCCAAGATCATCATCAACTTTCATTCTGTCAATCAATAAACTCACAGCTTTTGGCTGAAAATCAATATCACCATCCAAAGCAAGCAAAAATGTATTTTGAGCAATGATTCTTTTGCGTTCAGGAGATGCATCCAACTGCATGATTCTGTAACCCAGCAAATAATACATGTACATAACTTGTGACCAACGCTTTTTATGTCTGATTTTATTTTTGTCTTTCAGATGAGCAATCATTTTTGTTCGTCCTGGAAGATTCCACACTAAGCGTCCACCATAAGGACATACAAGTTTAGTTGGAGTGGGAATTTTGATTCGAACTTTATAAACTTCCCTGGCAGCTTCCTCTAGAGTTTCGATCAAAAGATGTACAAACATGTTGATCGGAGTTGCTTCGGGACTTTCACAAAGATGAGGGTTTCCAACAAATGCGTCATCGAAGAAGATGTGAGCTTTAAATGAAGAAAATTATAAACGAAGATCTAGAATCAAAATGAACTCACTTTCTAGATCGTAATACTGGCTATCTGCCTCATCTGGATTGATTTGGATGTACTTTTTTGCCATTCTTCTAGCACACTGATCTTCATCCAATCTTAAGATTGACTTCAAAAACTCCACCATTTCTTCCTTGTTTTCGTGCCACATGGTCGCACAAACAAAAACTTGAGGAATGTGATCTTTTGCAGTTACTCCATCTTGATTACTGGCCATTGCCATCGCTTTAGCATCGATCTCATTCAAAGTCTCTGGATCAGATGATTCAAAAAGACTGATTGGTTTTTTGTCCTGCCAGATAAATTAAAAATTAAAAGAACAACAATAAAAAACGTTTACTGGGCTCTTACCATCTTTTTGATAAAATCTTCTTGTTCATCTCTTCTACGGTTCATGACTAATGATTGATCGATCACTAGACTTGCATACATAGGTGTAACAAATAGTTTTTCTGTAGTGGCATTTCGATCACTGTTAGGGTTCCAAAGATGTCTAGTAATCCAAGTCTGAGAGAATAGCCAAAGAACCCAAATCCAAGAAAACTCATGCACAATATATTCGAAGAGATAGTAGACTGGTGGCATCTTGAAGAAAACATAGTCAGGCAATATATTGTGGAATGCACAAGTGTTGGCTTCACGAACACCACAAATAACAATTAATGCAGTGACAGCAAAAGGAACTGCGAGGTTGATTGGAAATGAGAAGGAAAATGTTTGAATATGAATTTTGCAAGCAAATTTGCTGAAGATGTAGCAGAGGTAAGATGATAAGGCATGTGCCAGAAGTATCCAATAGACGACCCATTTAGTTGAATTTATATGTGTGTTATATAAGTCCGACGTGATAGCTGAGAAGTCCGGAAGGAGATCACTCAAGATGGGTTCTATTTCATGGATTTGAATCGTGTGGTTCGAAAATCCGACCGAAAAATTGTTGAAAAAGTCCATAATCGGAGTCGTTGAAAAGAAGTAGCAAGTACCAAAGAACACGAGAATCTTCCAAGGCGAGATAAATAGGTAAAGGCAGTATCTTGATTCAACTAGTTTCGCCCTCATCTTTGCTAAAGCTCTTACAGGTCCTGTAATGAATCTATTTTTCAAAAACATTCAATTGAAATTGTTGCAAGCTTTCTTACTCATTGGACTCAAACTGGATACATAGTTTTCCCACCAATGGAAAGAGATTAAAAATATTGCCAACGGAATATACCACAAGTTTTGATCTCTATTGGCTAATGGCCATACAAAAAAACCTAGTAACTGAGCAACAATTGAGCCTACATCCAACACATATTTTAAGATCCGTTTTGGTTCTTTTGATGAACGAGATAATATGCCTAGAAAGATCATTAAAGTTATGCAAGTTAAATGAAGATAATAGGGTTAATATTTACATAACAGAGATGGAATGAAGCATAGACAGTTGGTTAACATCACTCCCTTCACAACATCAATATCAGGTAATACCTTGAAAGCCAATATTCCAAGTCCAATCACATGCATAGTTTCAAAAAGCCACACCAATCCAAACTCTTTCCAGGTAAACCATCGAATATTCTTGAAGTAGCATATTCTAGCTGCTCTCAGAATAGTTCCAGCTTCTGGAATCGCGAAAGCAAATATTATGCCCCATTTCCACGAAAGTATTTGTACTTCCGGTAAAATTGCAGCAAACTCTTTCTCAGGCACTAAAAAGCAAATAAAATTAATTTGTTGTTACAAGATAATAACGAAAATTTCTCCAGATAATAAAAATATTTGAAACATACTTCTGACATCGCAATAACGAACTTGCGTGTTATCTTTTATGTGTGACGTCATCAGAAGAAAGGTTATTTTTGATAAAACGCTCGAAGCTAGCACTACCAGAAAAACAAAAACGTAGGTAAAAGCTTTCAACAGTTTGATCGAAAATATGATTAGTGGGGAATCCCCTGTTGATCCAGGTGATACATCTGATGGAGGATCTTGGAAAGTGTCCCAGAGTTTCCCATCTTGTTTACTTGCTCTTTGAGGTGAAAAGTATTTAGTGATCATTTAGAGTATTAGATAACAAGATCCTAAGACTTACTTCTTAATTAAAATTTCTTCATCACCTTCAGAGTCCTCATCGTCACTAGAATTATAGTAATAATTTTTAGACGAAGTGTCATCCATAATATAGATAGACATTATATTGGCACTACAGTAATTAGCCACACTAATTAGTCGTCCTCACTGTCTGAAAACTGTTTTATGACTGATTTCAAGTTAGTTTACAACTTGTATCTTATCACTTAATTGCCCAAAAATTGTTTTCAATTCGGTATTCGTTTCATTTCCGATTGATTATTAAATACTAGAAATGAGTTGCACTTATTTTGACTTAGTTTTAAGGAGTTCTTGTATAGAAAAGCATAACGTAAAAATGTAGATGTCCTAAGCAAATACCTCACAGATCCTTTCTTTTAAATTATAAATGACATTAAATGAACATTTTAACTATTCTGAATAAAAACTGAAACGTTATACAAAAATAAAGAATTATGTCTCTTTTAGAAAAGCGTATTTTCAATCATGTATTTGAAAAAAAATATTGCTCAATTCATTCATACCCTATCTATAACAACTGTGATTTTCGGTGTTGTTAAAGATATATCTATTAGACTATAGGTTAGTCACAAACAAATTTTATCAAGAAATGAGGAATTTCTAGAATAGTCTTAAACGTTTGTTGTTACAAATTAGATGGAGTGTCTGAATTATTTATTTAATCGTTCATTGAAGTTTTGTAATAGAAACTACTCGTTATATGCTCTCTACGTTATAAATCAAGAAATAGACAATTAAATGAACCATAAAACCCGTCTGGATGTTTGCAGTTCAACGCATTCTTTACGCTTTGTTTTCATTACAATCAGCTATTGAAATAAAAGTATCCGCGCTGAAATCAATAAGCGACAACTCGAAGACATATTTTTATAAAAATTATCAAGAAGTAGCGATTTTAGCAAAAAAGCAGTTTAAATTATTGAAAAATTTTTTGCTGTAATTTTCACTTTTATCTTTTTACAATAAACAATAACACAAAAGTCAGGGTTTGAGGATTGTTAAAATAGTATTAAATAAATTACTTCTAAAGCAAAATCAATACATTTTCCCCAGAAAAGTGTAAAATAAATGCAAACTGGTTCTTTTGTTCAATTCTGCAACTGTTTTTGTTCGTCGATCGATTTCTTTTAATTGCAAAAAAATATTGTACAAATATAAATTCAGTGGATTTGGAACTTCAAAGAAAAATTGACAAAGAATGTTTTTTATGCTCTCAAGAAATTGGCGCATTTTGTGCAATTTTTTGTGCCGTTTTCCGATTATGGCCTGATTGATCGGTCGTTCTCACAAAAAACTTTCGAGGCAGTTTTGCCACCAAATTTTGAAGCGGTTTTCAAAAGAAGAATTTCGAAAGTGAAACTGTTAGTACTGGTAAGTTAACTTAAAGTCCTTTGTAACGTATACTTTATCAATTGACACTTTCCATACCAAAGTCCCAGATTTTACTTTAACCCTTGATTCAAATTGAATTAAAACCGACCCCTTTTCCACAAACATGTGCTGGCAGTCAAATCAAATTCAAACATTTGTTTTAAAACTTTAGCAAAATTACAAAATTTATGTGAAACACAAATTTTGGTTGCAAATCCCTAATTATGGTATTGTGTAACAATTAATTTAATTATCATAACATTATTTGTTTTGGCTGAATATTTGAATGTATTTTAAATTCCATCCGCATTTTAGGTGTGTTTGTCTTTATCGGGCTGTGGAATTGTCGCTAAAATAGCATTAATTAAGCGTTCCATTTCAAAGCAATTTCAACGATCTTCAGCTCAAATTCCTTGACTTTCAAATACAGATACAAAACAAATAACTCTTGTTTTGGCAGTCTGCTTGGGACCAGTTTGCTGAGAGATGTTGGTAAGTTCACATTTGGAGGATTTGTTCCTGATTTCACACCCTTTTCTCATGGTTGCAGAATTTAACAAGGCTGGTCCCCATGATTTTAAAATGGCTACTAATAACTTTGAATAATATTCTTTGAACATATTTTTATTACAGTAGAGCCTAATTCAATCCCATTCAACCCTTCACAAACATATTGCACAATTTTTGTTTTGGAGAATCTTTTCCATGTTTGGGTGATAAATTATTTAAGGAAAAGTATCGGCAATATTGATTTATCTGCCGTGTTTTACATGATTATTACATTTTCTAGTGGCATAAATTTATGTTTTATTGATGCACGATTTATTGCAAAACATTCATTATAAATGCTTATCTGCTGGCATCCAAATACTTTTTAAAGAAATGCTCAACATTCTCGAGAATACAACTTAGAGAGACATTTAGCGATTTGCGCATTCATTTGATATTATATTTCTAGACATATTTTAAAGCATTTGTAAATTTTCATCCAATCAGTATTTATGTTGTGAAATTCCAAATTAGTTTCAAATCAAATTAAATGGAGCGATAATTAAATTCATTTGCTGCTACAGTAGCTGGGATTAAAATTAAGGGCACAGCCAGTCGGGGTTTTGCATATGCAGAGCGAGTAGCTTATTTTATGTTTTTCATTGGTTGAATACATAAGAGCATAGAAGCAAGTTTAAATATGAAATTTTATTGCAATGATGTATTCTCTACTACAAATTTTTGAATAATAAAATCTTGGGATGTTCTTCAGAAGATTTGGTATTTTAAAAAATATCTTCAATATGTTTTCATTACACTTGTATGTTATGTTTTGATCAAACAAAAAATCAAAAATGCATCATCTGCCAATGTAGTCGTTGAGAACTCTAAAGTAATTTTTGCTCAAAATTCCAAACCATTCAAATTTTCTATTTATTCATATTTTTTTCTGTTTTGCAACCAAAAAATTCTAGTTCGCTAGTCAAAAATTTTCATTTGTTTGAGTTGCGCTAGATGATGATGATCTCGTTTTTTTGTGATGCAAAACCAGAATCAGCTTATGAAAACACAAACAGCACCATTGAATAAAAAACAAATTGAATACGTGATTGAAAGTTGAAATGATTTTTCATTCAATCGGGCGCGTGTTGTTCATTTAATTTGACTGGATTTTGGCAGAATCCGAGGAAAATCTGTTGGAAACCACATTTGGTCGCTGTCTTTTTTGTTTTGAGAGCACAAATTGGTGGATTAGCATATTTTTTGATAGTGGGACTGAGGATATGATGATTAAAATTGAATTGGTAGGTCTAATTTGAGCTTTGTCCAAAAGAAAATTCTTTAAAATGATTAAACTACTTTAGACTGAAAAATATTAATGATTTAATCCATTCTTTTGCAAAAAATCTGGTAATTAAGCGTGAATTCAAAAAAATTAACAAAAAACCTTAATTGAATTGGTTTCAAACCTTTATTTGTGAAAATATATGAAAGATGAACAATTCGTCAAGAAAATGGAAAATCTCCACCATCACAAAGATGTTAACGAAAACCAACACCATAGTCTCGAGATCATTCATACCTTCTTGTGTCTAATGTACGTATACACATTTATTCATGTATTTAATATGTTTTAATCAGCTACAATTACTTTTTCCAAAATATATAAAACAAAATACAATCATTGTTTCGGAAAACTTCAAGATAATGTTTTTTATATCGTCCCTCAAATATACTGTATTTGATCCAATATATCATAAATTGATCTGAACTATTCATAATGCTTAAAAAAGTTCGTTTTATGATCAATTTTCTGAACTTCAACTTAGTACATCGGAACCCTGCTAATTATCCAAAATAAAATTAAATAATCCGAATATGATACATAATTATTGTCGCTCAAAGTTTTCATAACTTTTTAGAGGGAGAAACTTTTCTTCAATTAAATACTGAATGACTCCAATGAACTCTGAAAAGACCAATAAATAATTATATCGTTCGATTGCTGTCTATGAACTTTGAACAATTATGGCTTGATAAATAAGTGAAAGACAGAAAGCCCAAGAGGTGTGAGTTTGCCATACTTCCTTAATTATGTAGACTTTGGTATCTGGCTGGTTCTTTGATTACTTTACTTTACATATATATGCATCGGCTGATGGCAACCAGGTGGATTCCGTATTATGATCACGTAGTGCACTCTACGTGCTTTATATTCCGACTTGCATGAGTTATACCTCACTTTATTTGTTAAAGTTCTTTAAAATTTTCTCGGCCACTTTTTCTCTGCTGTTGCCCAAACTGTGATGTGTGTTTGCAAACCAGCCGCTGTTTGTTTGTGCTTCTGTCAAATAACTATCAAATTAGGTACAAATTGATTCAATAAGCACACAATAAAAAGCAATACAATCCGCTCACAACTCGGAAACGTCCTGAAAGATCCTGCAGCAGTAAATTATTCAATTTGCGTGCGGCAAAGTGTAACTGGAGATTTTCGTTGGTTGTTGTTCTTTCGCATCATATTGTAGTTGGAATATGTGTTTTGGTCCCTGAAGGTTATTGACGTTTTTTTAACCTTACAAGTTAGCTCTCATGTGTTTATTCTTCAGTTTATATGCTGTTGGTTGGATATTAGATGTTCTCTCTAAAACTTCCATCAAATTTATTTTTTATAAAGATCTAATCCTTTCTATGCTTCTGTATCAATGAAAGTACTGTGAACTGTGAAGTGAATAAATCTAAAAATATTTTCGCTCGTACAGTCTCAATGAAAAGAATTCCAATCATTTAAATGAGCATAAATTCCTCTTGAAATGCTTGAATGACTTCACTGACTGGAGTAGCCTGGCCATTCCATTAAAAAGGTGGAAAACTGGAAAAACTCAGTATAAAGGATTTTTCGCTCAAATCACACGGAAATAAAATATATAAATAAATTCGTCCCTTGCTCGATTCATTGCACAAATAGTTTTTTTGCCTTCTTTAAAGTCCAGAGGATGAAAAATGTCTTTGATTAACATCCCGGCAGGCAAAATAGCAAAATGAATTGCGAAAAATGTGCCGGAATTATTCATAGATGCTTTTGCAGGCTTTTTTGCTATTTAAATGCGGACAAGATTAATGGAAAACTGGTTGGTTCGTCAAAAAACGATTTATTCATATTATTGCATGAAATTGCAGGTAATCGATTTTCGTGTTCGTAAAATTATAGGGGAACGGTTATTTGATTCATATGATTATGCTGATGATGATTAGTTTTTATTATTATTTTCGGGTGATTTTGAGCCAACAAGTATAGAACTTTAGAATCATATAACATTTTTATTAATCTTCCAACCCTGTATTCTTTGAACTACCTTTTCTTACCTGTATTCTATAAAGTCACTTTAGTTTTTGCAAAAAATAAGAGCATAAGAAAGGCTTATAAATAAATCATAAGATTCGCAAAAGTTGAAAACAAAAGGAAACTCGTTTGCTTTGCGGAAAAATGCATTTTTAATGTTGCGCTAATTGTGAAAAGATTCTCTTGTCGGGCATGTTACAATTTCTAGTTTTCTTTAATTAATTATATTGTAGATTTGAATACTTTGTGCATTCCAATAAAACTTTAAAATATAATTTTTATAACCTAAAAGGAAAAATGAGCGAAAAATCTCAAACGAATTCATTAAAAGTAGTAAACATAAGATGGACAAGAAAAATTTCGATACAACCTTGAAAATTATGACGAGTGCAGATTTCTCGAAATATTCCTTATTAATTCATATGAAGTCTCGATTAAACTCCTAGAAAATACAATTTTATAATTGATAGTGTCTCTGTGTAGTTAATTTGTCCGCAATCGATCAACAGACGAAAAACAGTTTCTTGATTGATTCTTGACAGTGCATTAAGCTATTGCAGATTGAAATCATCTGTAGTCGAGGAATGTACATGCTGGACATAACAATTATGACGATGTTGTTGTAAAAACAGTCAAAAAGAGCGCCACAATGCGACAATACGACAATTGAAATTTGTTTTACAAGTGCCAGACAAGAGATTGCAATTCGCAGAAGTAATCGGTGATGCGACTGGCACAGCCATTGAAATCCCCTAGCGAATAAATCAACGGCAACATGGCACGATATGCTGAGAGTTTTGTGCACGGCAAAATCGATTAACAGTCCAAGTGTTCTTGGCTTTGAATCATATTGAATGAAACCAATGACATTATTACTTCAAAATGGGTAATTTACGAGGCGAATGTTAAGAAAGTTGCTGTTTTGGCGCCAAGCTAGAAAATTATGCAGTTTTATTATAATCTTGTTTTTCAAGTGGGATTGATTGATAATCAATTAATGATTGATTTTTAATTTGTTGCAATATCTCTTCCCAGGCAATTAAATTAAAATTGCAACAAGACTTCTTCAAGTTTAATTTAATGGAGACCATTTCTATAAATATCCCAAAAATAACAAAAGCACAATAAAACTTCCAAGAAAGTAAATAAATTCTCGCTTAAGTAGTTTACATACTTCAATAATTCACAATTACTCTGCAACCAAGAGACGTTCTTCTATTTTCTTACGAATTTCTACAGATTTGTGTGGGTTTTGCTACTGCTTATTGCTAGATTTCATTCTTTCGCATCATAAATAAAAAGGCAACCACACAAATCTTTTCACTTATTCATGATATTGCTCATTTCCATCACTTTGAGTGGTACAACATTATCATAAATTTCTTCCGAGACATCTGAAGAGCAAATGTAAGAGAATTCATGGATATTTGTGGTTTAGGATATGAAATGTGAGGGAAATGTTGCAATATTTTAGACAGTTTTGATTAAGTAAATTATTTTACTCTGGCAAATTTTTGACAAATTCGAAGCAAAACTCAACCTTGACTTAAATCACCGATCAACTTCACCTTAAATCATTTTTCATTCATAACTATTGCATTAAACTTGAAACTGAAACCGTCTCGTCGTATTCACTTAAAAAGTTAAAATAGCCACTAGTAATTGTATGTTGTTCTTCCTTTACCTTGTTGTCTGAAGCTGACCAAAAACTTTCCAAATTAACAAAAAATATTGTTTCTGCATCAGTTTATGCTGTTCATGGCGATCGTTGATAATAATATTCGAAAGGAAACCGGCAATTTTCTAAATTTATATTTTCATAAATCAATTTTTTAGTGTGGAACAATGTTTAGCTTTTGGACGAAGTTATAAGTTTGGCAGGCAAATGATTATGAGTAATTGAGTTAATTGAAGATCGGAGCAAATAATAGCATGGGATTTGAAGATTTTGGGTTTTTTAATCTCAATTATTGAATAAATATGAGTTTATTATGAAAATTCAGTTCTAAACATAAATATACTATTTTCTTTATAATTGAGTAAAAATGTTGCACATCTGAGCATAAAGAACGAAATTGGAGTAAATCTAAAAAACCCTTAATCCACCCTAAAAACAAGTCATCTACGAAATTTCCATCGAAACTTATGCGAGTGCTTGACCCAATCTCTAAAAATGTACTCTGCGAAAGCAATAAAACTAAATGAAAATTCTTCCCAAAACCATAAATTAAGATTACGAATTTTTACAGCGAAATTTTGTGAAGAATTTCTGAAAAACAGAAGAACCGAAAAAGCATAAAACTAGATGAGTGGATGAAATTTCTGCTCCAGATCTGTTTCATCAGATTTTGAGAATTTCATAGAATTTTTAGTGTTTTTATATGCAAATTTGGTATTTTATTGAATGCGACAAACAATTTGCTTCCAGATAATCATTTTTAGTGTATAAGTCAAAATCTTTGGTTATTTGAAGTTTTTTGTTGATTTATTGCACCGATTATTAAATTTGTTCGAAATACTTTATGCTTATCAAATTCTTTGTTTGATTTATTATTTAATTCAGCAGTATTTACTTTAAAGATTATTCTTGGATTCTTAATCTGCAGTTTACCATCCTATTGTTTCAAATTACGTATTAATTTCTTTAGCGTCTCATTAAGATTTTAATTCGAAAAGTTTTAATTCCTTCCTTGTTTCAGACTAAACAAATTACAAGTCTTACAAACAAAAAGTACAGTTAAAAGTGTCATAAAATCAACCGAGAAAACATCCATAAAAGTTTAATTTGACTGGAATAAAAATAAAAGAATTAAAGTAGGATCAATATTTTGGCTAGAGCTTCTGAATAATACGAAGAAAGTCTAATCTAATTAAAGAAGAGTACGACTTTTTCATACTTTAGTATTCCAGAGAAAAAATTCTTTCAACTTTTGCTGCATAAATTATCGCAAATAATTACATTCCTAGCCGGGGAGAATTCTCTATGCTAATTTTAATTAAAAAGAATTATAATCAATTGCATTTTTATCTGAATATCTGGAAAGAACAAACGTTTTCTTTAAATTGCAAATTAAAAAGCCATATTTTATCATTTGGAAGAAATCGATTCTTAAGATAACAGAATGAATATTAAGTGAGCGCCAGTCCCTGCGGGGTGAACGCAAAACAAATGTGGAAACGTGATAAAGGTCATTCAGTTTTTTTTGGGTGAAGTTGCTGACATATCAGGAAATTATATGTACGATGGTACTGTGAATTGCAAAATTTGATATAAAATTGTAGTTTGGGTTTTTTTCCTGATAAAGAATTGTTAAATGTTTGTCGTGGGTATTGTTGAGAAGTGGACATCATAAACTTTTCTGTTTCTTAAGTATTGTTTGGTTTAGAAGGTTAAAAGTTATAATTTCATCAAAAATAATAACTCGTGATTACAGTTTTGATTGAAATTTAACTACAAAACTAACTAGTTGTGCAGCTTGTGAGCTGAGCAGGACTTCTCCGCTAACGTGGAATTGTGTTTTAATTTAAAATTTCTTTAACTGAGATATTACATCTATATCCCGCGCGGCGTCTGTTGGTTTAAATCACGAATACCCTTCTTTTATTTTCTGGACGAATCATGATATTCTAAGACTTTATCAAAAAATAAGTTGTCTGGTACCACCAGATGACCCCCAGATGACTCCGAGTAGATAGTGGACGATGAAATTCTTGACTAAACTTATTATTCCAAATATTTTTCTGAAGCAACCAATGTTGCATTTTAAATCTTTCTCTTGTACTGGAGCTGAAAGTAAGCGGTACCAGACTGATCCTCCAAAAACTCGATTTTTATAATTTTCTGGACAAATTATGAGAATTTGAGACTTTTTCAAAAAAAAGTTGTCTGGTACCAGATGACCCCAGATGACCCCCAGATGACTTCGAGCAGGTAGTGGACCACACGTCGATACATTTCTTGACTCAACTCATCATCTCAAACATTTTTTCTGAAGAAACCACAGCTGTATCTCTAGTTTTTCTAAAAAAAGGTTTTTTTTTGTATGAAAAACCCGACTTTGGGTCACCGAAGTGGTGCTGGTGACCTAACCGGTAAAGTCACCATCACCAAAAATATCAGGTGCACGATGGGAAGAGATACCAAGTCGATTGGCATCAAAAATTCCGGAATCGGTTCGGCTGGAGGTCAGATCGAGCGTTTACAGTAAACCACGGATCCACCAAAAAATCGGGCACGGCCCTTAGGTTTTCGCATGGCACGGGTCAGGGGCTCAAAATTTTCAAAATTTGTTTTCACAGAAAATTTTTTCAACTCAATACCGACAAAAAAAATACTGGATATTTTTGAGATTTGTTTACGGGGAAGTCGGGAAAAATCAGATAAGGTCAAAAAACCTTGAAAATGCTGGTACGAAAACAATACTTATCCGCTTTTGCGGAGAAGTAAAAATACTTTGTTCTGAATTCAATTATAAATTGGCACCAAGTGTAATTTACTGTTATAGTTGTTGGAATTCTAATCTATTTTGCGATGCTCCAAAACATAAATTTGGCATAAATACATACATTTAACATTTGTATGTAAATTCTAATTTCCAAACAGAAGGGTGAATGTTTAATATAATTTATAATCATAATGCTGAGCGACAATATGTTTCGTTTCATTCGCTATACACTTGACGAACTCTAATAAATTATTTTGGAAAATATTAGCTTTATAATTTAATCACAGTTATTAATGTGTGACAATAATGTTTAACAGTGAAGGCATTTTTTCGTTGCTGGTGAAAAAACAAATAAGCGCAGAAAGAGTTGAATGAGTTGAACCAGCTCAATAAGCTAAATGTGCTAAATGAGGGTAGAATTCATGCATAAAAAATGACTCGATTATAAACATTGTGTATTCTGTATAGAGTAATTTGTTAAATGATGTGCTGAAATTCAAATTAATGTTTAAAATGTTGTCTCAATTTGGTTTTGACTGAAGTATTTTAAGAAGGCAATCAGCTTTTAATGGGAATCAATTTATATTATTTTTTGGAGGGAAAGTTGAAGGCGGAGAAAAATATTTTAAGTTCATATATTAATGTTGGTATTATATTATGAAAGAAGTTGGGTAGAATAATGTTGGCAATTTACGAATAAATTATATTACTAATTTAATATACTATCCTTCCAATATGTTATACATATGTTTTAAAAATATTTTCGTTGTTCGCTTAAATTGAAGATTAAAATTACACCATTGGTTCAAAAAGTTACACTTCTCCTTTATATTCAGCAGAGATCGAACAGATATGGCTAATTTGCAGCACAAGATTCGAATTTGTGCGCAATTGACTACTTATACGAGACTTTCTAAGAGTAACAATAATAATAATACATAAGGCAATCACAATCTTAAGAGGATTTATTGTTTTCCATGTTTTTTCATTGTCGGCTATGCAATTTGAGAATGCACTTTTTTCGAACTATAATTATTTTCCGATATTGATGCACATTATATTCTCATATAAATGAAAATGTAAATTATTAACATTATTTAATAATAATGTGTTACGCGATCGTCGTGCATGAAATAATAATTGAAAAAGTAAGTAATTATGTTTCGAGGGAAAATTTATTGAATCATAAATAAAGAACTGAAAATGTTTAGTAGTATTATAGTGTATGATTATTGCAATTAAGTTCACACCAAGCAGTTTTGGATGATTGTGAAAAATTGGTAAATAATTACAGTGGATGGTGCTATCAAATTGGTGGTTTTTAACTTCTTATCGCACCATTGGAATGAACATTATCGATTTTTTTTTCAAAATCAATTAAATATTGGTACTTTTATGAGTTATATTTGAATTTACAAGCTGCATGTTCATACATTTTTTAATGATATTTTGAAGATAATTTATCAATGATTTTCAGAACAGGAATGAATTGGATCTTTAAGAAATTAAAATCATGTGAAAAAACTGGCTCTCTCAGCAAATCATTCAGAAATGCAGAATACATGTCGTTAGAAATATAAATAATATAATTGTATTTTAATTGATTGTTAAGATAAAAACTAAATTCCAATAAAATTTTTATGCAAGAAACAACATCAAAACATCAAAATACCCATAGCTATAGAAAGTGTGCTCAAATGCGCACGCCAGCTTCTTCTCCATAACATTACGAGCAGAAAACAATGAGCTAATTTGTGGTAATAAAACTGAATTTTACATGCAATATTCAATAGCTCAGTAAAGTATAAATATACAATAATACAAGTGCTTGAGTTTATGACAAAATAATGTTCTAAAAAACTCTTGAATATTTGATTGATGATAAAAATTATTCAGGTTTCGTTGTTTGAACATTCATCTATTTAGAAAAATATGTATCATTTTTATTGTGCTTGTTTGTTTTATGACTGTTTATGACTGAGTTGGGAAATTATTTTCAACGAGAGTTAAAGCTGTTTAACAAAACATGGATTTGAATATTTCATGCAAAATACTACATATTTTTATTGTGTTGTTTGTAAACTTGGAGTCGTTAAATCATATCTGCTCAAAATCCACCAATTGCATTGTTCATCTTGTCAATGGAAGTTATACATAATTCACTATTATACTTATTTATATTATGTATGCTGGTTTAAAAAAATATACAATTTCAACCAATTTTACTGATTTGAATGTGGTCAAACAATATGTTAAGTAACTATGTTGCAAAAATTCAAAATAATCTCTACTGAAAATTAATTTAACTATAATATGTTTTGTATTTAATATATGAAATATTGTATTGTGCATATAATTATCGTTAAATGCAAAAACTAAAAACAAATTGCAAAGCTTTATGGAACAAATGTTTAAAATCATTTGTAAGATCAACCATCAAGTAAATATTCAAAGCAGCTGTTGGACAATATGACTTTACAAATATACTTTTATTTGAAAAATATAAACGCTGGAAAATATAACCATAAAACATTCAGCAAAAACAATTTCATGCCTAAAGTTGCTAGCAGTCAGAACAAAATGTTGCAGTCAAAAGTTCACTTTTGGAGTCTAATTAAAAACTGTGTATTCTCATTTTTCACATTTATCAGTCGTTTTCAGAGCTGCAGAAATATTGCCATAAACTACTAAATGTACAAAAATTATGAAAATGGACCGAAAGCGAGCACAAGAAATTAAAGCGCATAAAAACTCGTGTTGTGGAAGTGTAAAAAACATTTAGTGCAACATTTTTCCTTAAAAACTGAAAACAAGCAAAGTGAATATAAAATGTAAATGAGTGCTATACGAAAATGGGTTTGCAACGTAAATTGAACTGAAAGGGTGCATCATTGGAAAGGATTTATTTACATAATAATTAATACTGTTTTTGATTAAGTTTTTCTTTAAGACTGGAGTTAGAAAATAATCAAAGATTTTACGAATTGAAATTAATATCCAAATGATGAACAGCCGGCTCTAGATATGTGCAAACTGAAATGATAAATTTTTATATTTTTATTGCAGAAAAAAGTGCAGAATAAATGGAAATTGGCTGTAATTTTTTAATTAACTGGATTGCATGTAAAAGCATCGCATGTGGAATCAATTAAGATAAAACTTATCTGAAGCAACACTTTAATACGATTAAGCAAATGATAATTACGAAGTTCATGTTTAACTCGAAAAATTTTCTTGATTTTGTTAAGAGTGTTCAGTCTTTAAGAAAACTTAAGATTAAGTAATAAGTGAATAGCCAAACAGCTTTTGCATAATTTCATTCCAAAATGTGGCTCGATAAGTTTTTGGAGAGAGTAACTTTTTATTGCTCGACCCTTCTAATCAAATTTTATTTATTAGAGAAGGACCTTTTTGTTCTTACTCGAATATCTATGTGTTTCTTTATTATTAATTTATTATATTTTATCTTGAATTTATCGCATAAATTTGGAATTTGTTGTACCTAATTTGAGTTTATCAGATCTGTGGCCGTTCCAGAATTTTCAACAAAAAGGGGTAAATAAATTTCATAAATAAAATATAACAAATTATTTGAAGAAGCCTTCTTTATCTAAAATAGGATTCAAGGATGAACTCAAACCCTCTAATACATATAAGTTCAATGTGGTTATCCAGCTCAAATTTATGATATAATCTATATAAAAAATCAATTGATTAAACATGAAGAGGTCAAATAATCATAAAGTTTATGAGTTTTGCTGTTACAACAAACTGAAACGCAGTCGGTGAATGTTCTCTGGTGCAAAGTTCGATCTCCAAATAGGAATACCATTACATTTAATAGCTGCAAATGTTTTTTTGTATCATTTAGAACACAGTGGAAAATTATTCTGGAAGATCCTTTTTATTGGTTTGGTTTTGAATTTTATTGCTACATCATGTAGTTTTTCTCTGCTCAGGATAAATGAAAATTTTATAAAATATCCGGAGCGCCTCTATCGGATTTTATAAAAATAAATATTTTTGTTAAATTAAATCGGGGATCATTAAACATCAAACTATTTTGCATGAATTTTATTTTAAACATAAGTGTCTTTGACATTTTGCAGAAAAGACCGAAGAAGATTGATGGGAAAAGATACGAAATTACACAACATAGAAGATTTTCAAAAAAAATCTATTTCCATGTCATTTAATCTCGTACTGTACTGATTGTGTTTATTCAAGAGTTTTATGAGGTGTGTTATTTTTCCATTTTTCCTCTTTTCTCCTCAGAATTATCCAATTTTAAATTCCAACATTTTCCAATATATTTGCTGTTATTGAATTTGTTCAATAAAAAAACAAGCGCCAAAATGAAAAAGATAAAACTGTTTTTGTGTGCGCTCGCGGAAATTATGCAAATTGAGTTAATTCTGTCTTCTGTCAATGAACGCAAGTGAACAAGAGGGTTAAACTGGCAAGGATCAATTTTATTGTGTTTTCACATTATTCTTGTGCAATAAAAATTGATGGGCAAACTTGAAATTGTCGTTTTAAAATCCGTAAAAATGTTTAAAATGCAATAAAACATCCTTTACCCACGCAAAAATCCTTTACTTCAATTTTAGAAGAGCAAATGTTCGTTCTGGGAGTGATTTGAGTTTTCTTTTTAATATTTTACACTTTCCGTCTTTTTATTGCCATTTTATTCAGTAGAAAAATCTGTTTCGGTAAATTTGCATTTAAAATGAGACAATTCGTTACCGAGTATTAAATCTACAAAGCTAACCGAGTGGCTCCATTAAAAGTGGTGTGTCTTGAAATTTTCAGTTTATTTATTAACGTTTCGATATAAGGCACATTATTAAACAGTTGTGGCACAATTTATTTGATTTACAAGTGTAAATTTATATAAAAGTCGTCAATAGATTCTTCAGATGTATTTTCGTATATTTTTTGATTTTTTTGAAAAACCACTTAAGCCGCAACATATTTTATTCATGTACGGAACAGCATGAAAATATAAAAATTGGGGTCCATAAATTTACTAAAAACTGTTTTGGTTTTTTGGCGGAATATGTTGTGGTGTATTTATGTTGAGTTGTTTAGCATCTGAGTCAAAGCAAACTTTTCAAAATTTGCAATTTGTTTCATTTCTCACAATTTTTACATTTTGTGTTACAAAAGTTCAACTAAAAATATTTTTACTCATAAAGTATGAATCTGAATTTTGCTACATAATTTCATTGATAAAAAGTTTAAACACAATAAATGTCAATTTAAACCATAGGGTCAATTCAAAACTCATCTACTTTTTGTCTAAATTCAGAATATCCAAAACTTGAAATCCACAAGCCACAATATTTTAAGCATTAAAACTTCACATATTTATCTTGTTTACCTATGTATTTAAAATATATCTGTGTTTATGTTTTAAATCCAAAACATGTTCCACAATCACACTTTCTTACAGGTAGCCAATGTAATAAAATAGTCTTTATCAAGTTCATTCATCTTGGTTCCATCCAGAACGGAGTAAGTTTTTTATTATACCAAATTTATGATACAATCCAAACTTAGTTTTCAAAAAAAAAACTTGTTTAATATTTTATAAACTTAATGTCTAGTGTGGTTTGCTGTTGTGAGATGATTCATTCAAATTTGTCGAGAGATTATAGCTTTGACCAGACTTTTGGTAGTTTTCATTATTGTTTACAATCTGCATAAATTAAAACGGTTAGGTTCATTATGTAAATATTAAATTAGGCTAATTAATTTATTCGGATTTATTTATAAAATATTTTGATTTCGCAGCAATTTCGTGCATTCTCCATAAATAAAATCATTCTGTATTTTTGGAGAAACTCTGCTCAATAGATAACAATTAAATCAGAATCCTCTTCTGTGTATATTTCAGTGAATAAGTCGATAGCCTGCTCTGTGGAAGTTCCAGTAATATCTTCAGAAGCTATGGAATCAGTTGACCCATCAGTGGATGTAGAGAACACCTCAGAAGATGCTATATTGCAAGCTCCCACAACATCATGTGGTGCCACAGTTGAAGTGGCTTCGTTTGTAGGATCGTATTGTGCACAAAAGTTTAAAGATTTCATGAAGCTATCTATCCTCATTTGAAAGTCAAGCAAAGATCCGTTGAAGCACTCTAAAAGATTTTCTTGCTTAATTATAATATCAGAGCGAGTGCTGGTTATAGCAGCATCCATATTTTTCAGCACGACCATCAGCTTTTCCTTCATCAACCCACCACTCTATTTACATTAAAGAAAAGAAAAAAAAAATATTCGTGAGTTCTCTTATATATTATATTAATTTACTCACCAAATTTAAACATTTTGCTGCTGCATATCGAGTGGCTTCCGAAGATAAAGGGTTAACGTACTTCAAACATACTCCAAACAGAAGGAAATTCTTGTTGACTTCAGATTTCATGTGATTGAAGTGTAAAGAGAATATGTCATAAAACTGGGCGTCTGATGTCAATTCAACGTTAGCACATTCAAAAAAGCTAGCGATCGTTAGTCTCATTAAATCAGATGCATCAGATTGTAATCCAGTAGCACATATGATAGCTAAGGATTTTGCAGCACTAAAGACTCGTTGAGCAACAGTTGTAGTCAGACCAGTTTTTAACAGATTAGCAAATGTTGTCAGAGATGTTGCTAAGCTTTTAACGACATTTTCATTGTATTCCTGAGTCAAAACATAGATGGAGCTGTTGAGGGCTTGAAGACTTTCGTCATAACTTATTGAAAAATCTTCAAGACCTTTACTCGCGTCTGGAGTCACCAAAGAAATTGGTTCTGTAAGATATGACAACATTTGATACTTCAAAGTATCCAACAAAATTTTTTGCTCTCGATTTTCCGTGGAAATTAGTGCAGAATATGCTGTTTGATAACGGTTGAAGCTGGTCATCATATTACTTCGAAACTGTACGGCATTGTAGATAGCAGAATTTTCATGGACTGTTGTTACCAATTTGTAGTTCATTATTGTTCTGTATAAATATGATAAAATATGAAAAAGCATGAAAATCTTGGGTTTAATGTAAAATATTATGAATATTTTACCTCATTTGATTCATTACAATCTCAATTTCTGAAATTATTTGGCTCAAGGTCGTATTAAAGCTGAACAAATACGTGGCGATTGCATGCACATCAGCAAATCTTAAAATACCATTCACATCGACAGCAGCTATTTGTTTTTTGGTTCCAAGCTTCCTTACTCCAATTAAAATATTTTTGATCGAATCAGCAAAAACCAAACTTGGCCCTGCAGTAGGTTCAATTATAGCCACAAAATTGCTATGGAACAAGCCGTCTAATTTGAATGCTAAATCCAACAATTGTTTTGAAATATCCTCAAACTTTAAGAGATCTGATGTGATGCTTGATTCAATGGCTTCAGGCGATGTAAGTGTGTCGGCTACTTGTAAATTCAACTTATCCGTAAATTGCTTAAACACTTGAGCATGTTCACGGAACGAAGCCAAGTATTGCTTAGCTGGAGCAACTTCAGGAATATCCAGTTGATTTCTGGTGGTTTCTAAACCAGAAATTGCTATAATTACGTTATTTGTACTTTGACTGATGGTTTGTAGGAGCTTTTGAGCATCTGCTCCAAACTGAACATTTGCTGGAAGACCCAAAAAGCCTTCAGAGCACTATTTAAGTAAATTGATTTTGTTATTAAAATAATTAATCATAAATCTAAATCTCTTACGTGGAAGTAAATTCCTAAAAACACCAACAGCACCAAAACTTTCATCTCACTGTTTTATTAAAAATTCAACTTTTCTTCACCAAAATCTAGCACCAACTGATTCGGACCTAGAATATCCAGAATTTCAGTTTAATACCTATTATGCATATTATTAATAGAAACTTGTTTTTCAGAAACCTGTATTAAATCTACTGTATTTAAGCAATCAAATATTAATATTACTTTCAAAGAAAAGATTATGCAGAAGAAAGCATAACGCTATAGAAAAAGAACGGTGATCGATAAAATTGATGGAAAGCTTTAAATTATGTGTGTGAGCTTTTAGAGCTTTTAAAATAGTTTTTCAGCTGATCCTATTTTCAAGTTCTTTAATTTTATTTGATTTACCTGATAAAAAAATATGAAATTATTATTATGCTACATCAAAAGTAGCTTTACTATATTTTATATAAAATACCAAATACAAAAATTCAAGAAAAAACTAAAAGTAAACGTTTCTGTATTTTATTAAGCTAATTGATTTGCTTAATCGACCGTCACATTAATAAACTTAACAGCATTTTAAAAAAAGTTTACATCACCGCAAACAGTAGTCAAGTCTTTCATCACGTATATCAAGTTCGATTCATTTAAGTTGTCGAACCAAATAAAGGCTCGGAACGTTTTCACTGCCATCGACTACGGGAAACATCATCATCAGCAGCACGTATCAACTTTTTTGCTTAAAATTCGTCCAGCATGAGCCACTCTCTGCACATGCTGGACGTGTTTAATTGATTTGCGTACTTTTCCTGGTCGATAATGGCAGAAATTATGTACCCGAAGCACTTGTTGCAAGCAGTTGAAGTATCCTGACATTAAAGTTAATCAGGTCCATGCTCCACAATGTTTTGTGCTTTTGTCAAGTTATTAATGTACGAAACGCATCAAAATGTTGCTTACCACAAATAACAAATGTTGCACGAGGCGGAGCTTCATTATGGAAGCCAATCACGTTGGCAACGTGCGAGAGACATGCCAGCCAGAAAAATTTGTTGTGCTGCACATCCGAAAGGAGCGAGACACATGCAGGCTACTCGAGCAAACAGTCACGTACCGCCCATGATGATCTACAAAAATAATCCAAGGTGTATGTGATGTTGCTGAATTGTGCCAGTGCGAAGTGGTTTTGCTGTACTTTTAGTTTTTTGATCAACTGTGAAGGAAAAACAGTCAGTTTGTATTTAGTTAGTTAGTTAATTTGGGTTTATTATGGTCCGTTCAACACTAAAGGTTATATTAGACCTATATCAGTTACAATTTATTATCCATTGCTAGATTTGATGATTTTGAAACTTCAGTTGGCTACGCCATCTTCTGCCTCATCATCCAGTTGTGGTTTGGTAGCTTTATCCCTTGCTTTAATCAGTTACGTCTCTTTCGAAAGCGGGGTTTGAAGCTTTTCCTTGCTTTTGATCAGTTACGTCTCTTGCGAAATCGGGGTTTGAAGCTTGTCCTTGCTTTTAATCAGTTACGTCTCTTGCGAAAGCGGGGTTTGAAGCTTTTCCTTGCTTTTAATCAGTTTGTATTTGTTTAACAATAATAACAAGTGATTTTAATAAATATTAAAACAACAAAACTATCAAGTTAAATTGTTCTATTATCTTTATGTGAACTTGAAATTTAGATCTTAAAATCTTTCCCAACGACCCCAAATACTTAAAAAAATTACCTGTTTCTAAAAGTAATAAATTTTAAAAGGGATTTTTATCAAAATTTGTTTCAATTCAAGGATCAAACCGTATAAAGAATTTCGGAAAATCATTTTGATTTCAATTTTATTGTGTAACTCCCTTGAGAAAAATAAATTTCTAATTCTCTTGTAAATCTGGAAGCATGTGAAGGATATTCATTTATTTGCTCAGAACATTGAAAGAGTTAGAATGAACGTTGGTCAGTTTGCATTAATTTAAAGAAATCCCCTTTCGATTTAAACTTAAACCGGAAATTTTTTTTAAATTTTGACTGCATGATTCAAAAATGGGGATGAAGGAAAACACAATCGTACATTTTCTTTGTCTTTAAATTATTTTCTTGCAATTTTGTCAAGCTGCGAAAATTTTGCTCCCACGCCAACCTCAGCATTTGTTTTATGATGATACATTTTCTTGCTCATCCTACAGATAAAACACATTTTCTCGTTTCCCAGGAGATTAATTTTATTGCATCAAGAACTTGTTTGCCATCTCAGTTCTCAGCATAAAAATTATTTACCAAATCAGCTGAATTTGCAAGAAATCTGGTTTTACGTCTCACATTTTACTTTCCATTCATTAAAAAATTATAAAAGTTCACATGAATCATAAAGATTTTGCAGACAAAATGACAAAATCTTCTACTTGGCTTCTGGCGGTGTTGTTTGTTTTCATGTTTTATCAGGCAACTTTATTTTTAACCTGCTCGCGAAAAAAGAAGCTGTGAATTTATGAATGAGATTTTGTTTATGACTTTTCAAATTTGAAACTAACTGATCTCGAGTTCAAGATAAGGAATTTGGTCTCTTGATTCTTTTGTTAAGTTCGTTTGCAGGTGTTGAAGCCTCTCATAAGAAGAGTTTTTAACAGTTTCAAATCTCCTCCTGAATGACTCGTCAAATATCGTTCCAGAAAAGATTTTGTGGATCAAGCAAAGACGAGAAGCTGAAATCGAATCGATATGGGCATGATATGTTCAATTTCACGGCTGATTGCTGAATGATAGATTTTTTATGAATTTGAAGTTTCTTCAGGCCAGCCATTAATATTCACACATTTTTTGTTAACCATGCGCCTGTGAGACGTAAGACGTGAATCTGATTAATTAGGCTCGCGTCAAATTCAAATTTTAGAGTTGAAATTCTTCAAACTGGAAAATTCTTGAAATAGTCTTGGAATTCAATCCTAACTTTTCTGCTCTTAAATAAGCTCTGCTAGCAAAAAATTCGTTGAGTTGTTGGTTCTGGTCCAAATGTTTTATTCAATTATCATAAATAAATATATTTACACATTTGATCGCTTTTTATGGATTTTCTCTCTTAAATGTTCGACAAATAAGACCATGAAGAGTGTTTTTATGATAATTTTCCATGCTTTTATGTTTTATGTTGGTCTGATTACGTGCAAAAGAAAGTGAAAATAAATATTGCGTATTTTTTGCGAGGGTTACTCTCATGTTTAGCCAAATTGACCAAATTGGCTGATGAACACTCTGAAAATTCTCGAGGGACTGCAATTCTATTTCTTACGAGTTCACCCATGTCCTTCAACATATTGCGTATCATTGGAATTTTTTTCTTCAGTTTCAGTTATTATAAAGATCTTCTCCTATATACATCTTGATTTTTATTTCTGCTGGTGATGATCGCAAACTTGTAATTAAATATGTAAATTGATGATTTGCTGATTGTTCACCCTCAGAGTCCACAAATCAATCGTAATTTGACCTAATCAATCGCATATAATTCTGGTCAATCAACTCAACATTCAGCTCAAGAAAACAAAATCAACTCAACCAGCAATTTTGCCAAAATGGGATGGAAGCGGAAGTTAATCAACTGTTTAGTTGTGCGCTGGTCCTTGCCTCTCTGAGTGTTGATGATTCGGATGTTGGGAATTGATTGATCTATTTTTTCTATGCACACAAAAAATTTCTATATACTTCTAGGCTAATCAAAGGTTTTTCCATAATTCACAGTATTTTGGAACTTCGAAAAGAAAAGTCTAGAGATGCTGCCAGATCGAGGCGTGGAAAAGAAAACTATGAATTCTACGAGTTGGCGAAAATGTTACCACTTCCATCTGCAATCACCAGTCAACTTGACAAAGCCTCCATAATTGGACTCACCATCAGTTTCCTTAAACTTGGGGATTTTACGGGGAATGGAGATCCTCCATGGCCCAGAAGCTCATTGAATAAAATCATGAAAAGTGAGTACTTTGCATAATTGAGTTAGTCTCCTTGGTTTCAATTTCAAAATTACTAATTTGAAATAATGTTCAGATCTGACAAAGCTTAAATGCAAACACAAATTACATAGACCAGTGAAAATGGTAGCAAATAAACTGATGAAACTTTTCTAGGGGTTTTCTGGGGAAATTTTGTTTCAAGTTAATTCAATGTTACAATATGCCATATCATAGCATAATTTAATTTTGCTTTATCTTTTTAATTTATTACGGTTTTTTTTGTTGAATATAATGCATTCCTTTGCAACATTCCGGAAATAAACTAAACTAGGAGTTTTATGTTAAATCCTTTTAATTAATTTTAAGAAAATGTGAAACATCTCGCGATTTACTAAATTTAATTTTTATTTATTTGCGCTAAAACGCATAAATTGCGAGTTTCCACTTTAAACGCTCAGCGATAAAAATTCATTTTTACAAAATGGCTTTTCGAGAGTTTTCGGAATATTTTTGTATTTTGTCGTTTGTTTTGTTGGAGGTTTATTTATCTTTTCATATTAAACGTGGAACGCCAGCTGAATATTAAGTATCCTCCAAACCAAATGCTTCTGCAGTTGAAACTCGATGAATGGTCGCCATTTTTCCAGTCAAAAATGTTTATAAATGTATTAACGAATATTAGAATATCACACAAATTTGCTATCAAACCAGATTAAACCAATATGTCGAAATTTTGCTGCATATCTTTTCAGGAAAGGCATATCTTCAACAAAATATTACTTTCATTTGCGCCAAAATTTGAACAAAAATTAGCGCCGCCGTGTGGTTGATCTTTGAACCATTTTATTTGTTTACAATAATTAGAACAAAATTTATGTTTAAAGACTAATTTATAAGTTTGAATTAATGACATAGCACTTCTAACGATATGTTCGTTGCTATAACAGATCAGATGAATATCCAATCATGTCAACAACACATTCCAGAAGAACTTATTCCGAAAGAATCGCCAAACGCCAAGCGACAATGTCTTGATCAATCAGAGATCAAAAGTAGAGTAGTTCTAAAGACTTTTCCAAAAGATATCGTGATGAATGATAGCAAGGTCTACAACCAACAAGATGAAGTAATTGTGGGAAGAGTATGAACATTAAATAATTGAAAATAAACATATTTTACACTTATTTCACATTACAGGTTCAAAATCACAGGCCGGTAGATGGTATCAAAGCTAAAGAGTATACTGACCATGAATGCAGTCCTCAATGTGACCCAAAACTTAACTTGAACTTGACAAAATATTCACAGCTTGCCAAACCACTTTTATCGAACTGGGAGCGAGAGATCCTCACGGATGATGATTTTGAACGAGTCATTTACAAAAGTAAGTTATTCTCTATCTATATAGATTCGCCTAATTGATAATGTTTAACAGGTCCTTGCGGTAAAATTCTTGAAAGCATCACTCAGATTCAACATTATTTGGAAACTTGCTGCATCTCATCTCTACAGATTGATTTTTTCACGTTTGAATCTGACCTAGATCCTTTAAATTTATTTGTTGGAGACTTTAGCAAATGTGAGTATTACAAAGCAGACATCTCAGATGGACAGGAATTAATTAAGATTCCAGTAATAAATGCGTTTAAAAATGAAGGACCACCAGCATTCAAATATACAACATCACAAGTTCTTGCCAAAGATGTGTCAATAAACGTTGATCCCAAATTCCTTTGCTCATGTGATTGTGTAAACAACTGCATTGATAAAACAACTTGCCAATGTCAAATTTCGACAATCGGAGGATACAATCACAAGAGATTGGAAACTAAAGTCATAAACGGAATATATGAGTGTAACCAAAAGTATTCTTTAATTTCTATTAAAGTTTATGGTTCTTTAGTATATTTTATGTTTCAGCTGCCCTTGTAACAATAACTGTAACAACAGAGTCGTCCAGCAACCTCTCCAAGCTTTGCTTCAAGTTTTCAGGACGAAAAATAAGTAAGTAAATATGAATTTACTATCATTATATGACAAAGGCAACTTATTTTTATCAATTCTTCCAGAGGATTTGCCGTGCAAACGCTTTGCGATATTGCAAGAGGAAGCTTTATTTGCAATTATGTAGGAACATTGTATTCTGATGAGCAAATCTCTGATCTGTATGATCTAAACAACAATCAACTAGACGATGGGTACATTGCTGAGCTTGATTTTATTGAAAAATCTGAAAAACACAAAGGTGAAGTCGATTTATTGAACTATTCGGGTGAAGGTAAGTATTCCATTTTAAAATCGTTAAATTGATTATATTCTATGTTACATTTTTGTCCTAAATTAGAAAATGAAGATAGCAGCGAAAGTTCATCAGATGAAGAGTTCTGTCTAAAACTAACAGACAATGAGTTTAGAGCGAGTTTAGAGCTGAATGATTCAAATGTTCCATCTAAAAATATTGATGCAGATTCTGAAGCTAAAGATGATTCGTTGTCTACGAGGGATCTTTTTGTTCGAGGTGAAGGACCTTACGTCATAGACGCGCGAGAAATTGGAAACGTGGGTCGCTTTTTTTCGGTAAAATCTGTCTGAAAGTAAATTTAGTTAGATTTAACATTATGTGTATTTACAGCATTCGTGTGATCCAAATATGATAGTTCAGAGTGTCTTTGTAGATTCCACCGATATAAGTAATTTCATTAGATTTTTTGATGACAAATTAGGTATCAAATTTTTCCAATACTTTAGGATTCCCATGGATTTCATTCTTCACTACTAAGAACGTCAAAGCGGGTGAAGAGCTAACTTGGAACTACGGATATGAGATTGGAAGCGTCTCAGAAAGAATTCTCCACTGCCTTTGCGGAGCGAGAAATTGCAAGAAACGTATTTTATAGATTTTTGCTTATATTTACAAACGTTACATAATTTTAAAGAAAAGGAAAATAAAATTCAGATTTTTGGACAAAATTTATCAGAATTTGCTCCTTACCTTCCTAAAAATTATGCTCAAGCTCAAAAAACCTAAACATTTACCAACCATTTTACGAGTCTAGTGAATAAACCTGTAAGTGAAAGAATGATCTTCACATCCGTGACTTAATTGAACAATTACATTTCAATAGAACTACATTTTAAAATGAAAAGCTTCTCACAGTTAGCCTTTCAAATTTCAATGCGACCCAATTTAATGAATTTTTAAAATTGAAATTTTTCTTCGAATTTTTATTTAAATCCGTGATTGGAATAACATAATTGAGCAAATATTGTAATGAGCTTATAAAAGTTAATTTATTATTAAAGACTAGATTCAAAATGGCTATAAAGATGTTATCGAAGTTAATAGCAATACAAATGCGTATTAAATAAAAAAAGATGCGATCATTTTGGTAAAATATTCAGAGTATTTATTTCAATAATGTTTTTTTTTGCGGCAGATTATTGTATATTCAGGATTTATAAATGAATATTTGCTTATTGAGAGTATTTCAATTTACATTTATTTAAGTTAAGATAATTTATTTCATTAATCATATATATTTTTGCAAGTATTGAGCGAGTTAAAAAGAAAATACGGTATAATTTACATAATAATTCTCAATAATTACAATTTATATTGAAGGACGAATGAGTATCTTAAATATATGATCAAATAAAAGAATTTAAATTGGCACATCAATAAGTTTAAATTACAGGAATTATTTATTACTATTTAATACTAGGATAACTTAATACTCGAAATATAATGTTAATAAACTGTTTTGTCATTCATTCAGTCAACATTCTTCTAAAAAAGACTATCTGCAAGTTAAATATAAACTTATGGCGGTGTAAACCATCCCGACGAGGATCCTTTGTACAAATGAAATCCGGTATTATGATGAGGAAAGTACTGAGACTCTAAACTGTATGCATCCATTGGACTGGCGTGAAAGGAAGCTGAGTATGGTTGAGGTTTCAGTGGCAATGGCGGTAAAATTTCGTTGTGATTCATGGAAGAATATTGATGTGATCGTACGTCACTCGTTGATAAATTTGTGTATTCGTAGTTAGCTGATTTTCCACCTTCTCTTGGAGATACTGAACTTGGTGGAGTCATAGCATTATTGTACTCCATATTGGGATAAGTTCCATAATTAGATCCGTGTAACATATATTGGCTATCATAAGAAATTTCACTAGGTGGAGTTGGAAGCGATTTAGAGCCATCTGTGTAAGCATATATTGGACGAGCTGCTCGAATTACACTCTCACGATTAGCATATAGTTGCCGCAGCAAAGCCGTGGCTGGCATTGGAGGTGATGGCTGTTGGTTGTATTTTTCCTGGGAATTCCATTGATCAGTTTCTCTTATAGTTTCATCTTTTAGTGTAGATTCTCCACTGAAATCCGTTATGGATGTTAAAGGTGCTATAGGGAGATGCTTGGTCATAGCTTGCTCCAAATCTCTAACTGAGCTTTCTGTTTGAATTTTATTCGAATCATGTTGGAATACATGTTTTGTCTCAACCTCAATTTCTTCCTCCTTTTTCTGGATTTTTCGCTTTCTACCTCGCTTACTTCCGGCAGAGACTGGCGTTGTGGCTGTTGGCAATTCAGCAGTTGCTGGTATAATTTTAAGTGAATCATTTGACAAATCACTTCTAACATTAGATTTCAAATCACTGGAAATTTCAATATTCGGGCTTTTAGATGATCTTTCTGGTAAATCAACGTTTTCTCTCTTTATGAGCTCCAGTTGTGACGAATCCAAAATAAAGCTTTTATTCTCTTTGGCACTAACTACATAGTTAACGCAGATTATGTTTTGCTCATCGACATTTTTGGCACTGCAAACTACAGTTGCGCAAGTTTGTAGCCAAGTCCATCCACCATTTTTGTTCATAATCCGGTAATAGTGAGTCAGAACTTGACCTTTGTTGATCACTGCGTGGAATGCAAATTAAACAAAGATATTATTTTAAAATTTCATTTAGTTTTTAAAGAAACTTACGATCGAGATGACATTTTCGAAGCATTTCGCTATCTGCTCCGTGACAAAGAGTATAAAGACTTTGTCCTGTAAGTTCCTCAGGTGTATATTCAAGCAAATCGGTAACTCTGTTTAGAATAAAAGGAACGTATTAATATGAAACATTTTATCTTTTAGATAAAAAAAAAGGAGCAAAAATCCTTTAAGACTCACTTTGGTTCGCAATGAGCTATCCGAAAATCGAAATTGATTCTAGTCACAAACATATCACATTCTAGACGAATTTCGTGCACGGATGGTGGTGGAAGAGCTATGGCGAGTGCAACCATGCCAAGAAGAGGTGGCTCTGATTTTTGAGCGTACATGTATTGAGGTCTTAACTTGCAGAGCATCAACACAACCTTTAAAAAAATCAATATTATTAATATTAAAATTTTGATGTTCAAATTTAAATTTTGAAAATGGAACAAATTGATCAGAAAGCATGAGCTTAGCTTGATTTTTTGAACAAATTGAAGCATCCAAATTATTAATTTACTATCCAACTTTATTCATCTAATTTTGGTTTTTTTAACTTACTCTGTATCCAGATGATTTGAAATGACACCCACGTTTGGTAAGTGTTGACTTCATTCGGACACAAAAAGCTCGCTCAAACCCTTTATAATTTCTATTTGAGGCGATAGACATTTGCGATGAAACTGTCGACAATTATAAAATTCAATATTCATACAAAAATATATTTATGAAAAAAATACTAACCATCAGGATTCATAGTTCCATTGGAAACACCATCCTGTTCATTTGATGGAGTTGGTGAAGATTTCCCACTAGCAGTTGTCAAATTTAATCCAAGTTGCTCAGCAATTTCAGCATGATCTTCATGATGCACATATTCAAAAATGCTACTGCCAGTCATCTCAACCTATGAAATTTTAGAAAGAAAGAAAATTTTTGTAAGTTTAGCAATAATTTTCAAATGTTTTGGTTTCTATGAAATGTTTCTTGAAAATGCTCAGATTTAAGAAAGTTGTCGCTTCATATTATAAATCAAGGCTATTTTAAAGCATTTCAAGCAGAAAACCATAAACTTTTATTTTTAATCCAATAAATTAAATTTTCAACAAGTTAAATGAAATTAAACAAAACTTCTCATTTTTGTTTCAAGAAACACCGAAACAAGAAAGTAACGACAAAAGTCAAGTCACGATAGTTTCACAATGGGAGGAATTTTTTGAAAGCCAAGAAATCAGCGAGTAAGTGAAATGTAAATTATACAAATCAATTTCTATTCAAATGCTGTCTGATTCATTCATACTTCATAGAATTTGAAGCAATAAAAATTTCCCAGGCGATTCGTTGCGCTTTAATATATTTCTTTTCTGGAATCCTAACGAAGAAATTAATTGGTTTTAAATATAGATACTCTTAATGAATCAAGTTATATACATAAAAAAATACATGAAAAGTGCATGAAACTGCAAAAATACCAAAATCTCATTTGAAATCAATTACAAAACTACTTATTCTCACAAATTTTAATCCCACCGGAGTCATCATCCAACTTTAATAGAAAAAGGAAAAAAGGTTATGATTTTTCCTGTTCCACGGGCGGATATGGCTAGAAATAATTTCCCAACTTCAATTGCTAGCAGCTAGAATTTTTATTGATTTTGCACAACATTTTTGGGCAGTGAACGTGCCCAGCATGTCAGAGTGCATAGTTTTGCGAGTAATTTCTGCTTTATGCTTCAGATGGACGAACAGAAAAAAAGAAAATCCTTTTTCTGCAAGTGATTATTTTCAGTTTATTTCGTGGTGGAAAACAAAAATTCTGGGAAATGCTGCAAATCGAAAAATAGCACCAGCAAAGTGGAAAGGCAGATAAAAAGTTTATTGCATTTTTTGTTATTTTTGGCTGAGGAGTTGCACGATTGCATGTGCTGGAGAGTGGAAGAGAATTTATGGAAGATTTGCGATTTATATTGATTAAAAATTTAATCAAGTCTTTTTTTAAACACCGTAACTATGTCACAGAAATTCTTGATGCTTAAAATTAACAATTATTTTAAAACAAATGATAAATATTCAATCTCATTAAAAAATTAAATTAAAGTTACTCACTTGTGACAACCCCAAGTAGATAGATACAGTTTCTGAAATATATAGAAACCTTCCATCAGCAGCTACTGCCAGTGCAAAACCATCCAAACTCTGTAAGATATGAGTGCCTTGATGTTGTTCAAACAGGTCTAAAGCCAAACTAGCCGGAGTTTTTCGTGGACCACCTGAAACAACAAGAAAACTTGATAAGCTATTTATATTTTATAATAAACAATCTGAATTCATCTGAAGGGCAATTTTAACTTAATTAAGACGTTGTTGAGTATTTATATACATTTCCACCCTTCAAGTTGATTCCAATTGCTTCAACAACTTGAAAAATATCTCAAACAATTCTAACAATGCAGAAATTCTCTTTAATGAATAAGTATTAGACATATTAGCAAGGTTAAAGGGTTGCGAGTTCATTCCACCGAATAAAGCAGTAAATGATGACTACAAGGAAGTGGAAGCATGCCCTATAAATCATAGATGTTTAGCATTACCAGTATAATGAGCAAATGCGAAATAGCTGTAAGAAAGCAAATAAGACGATAATCTCATTCTTTTTCTCATATAAATGTAAATGAAGTATTTAATGAAATTTATTCTCAGTTTTTATTGCTTAATGAAATGCCCATTATCATTTTGACAGATTCCACATTTTCCATATGATTACCAGTGTTATTTTGGGAGGGCGATCAAGTAGAAACTTAGGACAAAACTCAAACTTGAAATTAACTTTAATATCTGCAAGTCATCCACACAAATTACTGAGACTTTAATGGATATCTCCAGTTTTAACATTATTGAAACGAAATCCATTTTCATTGATGAATGACCTTAATAGAATCATTTTTAACAGGACCAACCTCACATTACATGTTTTTGAAATGTGATTTTTCACCCTAAAGTATTTGAAAGTATTATTATTGAACATTCTAAAATTATTGTAAATTGTGAGCTGAACATGATTTCATCATTTCACAATTTATGTGGCCTTGGGGTATAAATTTGACAATATTTAGAATAATTCAAAATTATAGCTTTTAAAGCGGATATCAATTCAATATTTCAATTGTTGCTCATTTCACTCGTGCCGTATTTGAAAAATTTGGCAAATTCAGCAAATCAAATGAGTTTAGACATTTGATAGCAAAAATATTTTTTTGACAAATTTTACTATGAAAGGGAACAAGAATCGATATTACTGCAAAATTTTAACATTATGGTTTGATAGCAATTTATATTCCAATATTCGTTAATACATTTATAAACATTTTTGACTGGAAAAATGGCGACCATTCATCGAGTTTCAACTGCAGAAGCATTTGGCTTGGAGGATACTTAATATTCAGCTGGCGTTCCACGTTTAATATGAAAAGATAAATAAAACCTCCAACAAAACAAACGACAAAATACAAAAATATTCCGAAAACTCTCGAAAAGCCATTTTGTAAAAATGAATTTTTATCGCTGAGCGTTTAAAGTGGAAACTCGCAATTTATGCGTTTTGGCGCAAAGAAATAAAAACTTCATTTAGTAAATCGCGAGATGATTCTCATTTTGTTAAAAATAGTTAATTTGTCTTAACATAAAACTGCTAGTTCAGTTTATTTCCGGAATGTTGCAAGAGAATGCATTATATTCAAAAAACCGCAATAAATTAAAAAGCAAAAAAAAATTATGAAGTTCCATCAGTTTATTTGCTACCATTTTCACTGGTCTATGTAATTTGTGTTTGCATTTAAGCTTTGTCAGATTTGAACATTATTTATAATTAATAATATGAAATTGAAACCAATGAGAGTAACTCAATTATGCAAAGTACTCACTTTTCATGATTTTATTTGTTGAGCTTCTGGGCCATGGAGGATCTCCATTCCCCGTAAAATCTCTAAGTTTAAGGAAACTGATGGTGAGTCTAATTATGGAGGCTTTGTCAAGTTGACTGGTGATTGCAGATGGAAGTGGTAACATTTTCGCCAACTCGTAGAATTCATAGTTTTCTTTTCCACGCCTCGATCTGGCAGCATCTCTAGACTTTTCTTTTCGAAGTTCCAAAATACTGTGAATTATGGAAAAACCTTTGATTAGCCTAGAAGTATATAGAAATTTTTTGTGTGCATAGAAAAAATAGATCAATCAATTCCCAACATCCGAATCATCAACACTCAGAGAGGCAAGAACAAGCGCACAACTAAACAGTTGATTAACTTCCGCTTCCATCCCATTTTGGCAAAATTGCTGGTTGAGCTGGTTTTGTTTTCTTGAGCAGAATGTTGAGTTGATTGACCAGAATTATATGCGATTGATTAGGTCAAATTACGATTGATTCGTGGACTCTAAGGGTGAACAATCAGCAAATCATCAATTTACATATTTAATTACAAGTTTGCGATCATCACCAGCAGAAATAAAAATCAAAATGTATTTAGGGGAAGATCTTTATAATAACTAAAACTGAAGAAAAAAATTCCAATGATACACAATATGTTGAAAGACATGGGTGAACTCGTAAGAAATAGAATTGCAGTCCCTCGAGAATTTTCAGAGTGTTCATCAGCCAATTTGGTCAATTTGGCTAAACATGAGAGTAACCCTCGCAAAAAATACGCAATATTTATTTTCACTTTCTTTTGCACGTAATCAGACCAACATAAAACATAAAAGCATGGAAAATTATCATAAAAACACTCTTCATGGTCTTATTTGTCGAACATTTAAGAGAGAAAATCCATAAAAAGCGATCAAATGTGTAAATATATTTATTTATGATAATTGAATAAAACATTTGGACCAGAACCAACAACTCAACGAATTTTTTGCTAGCAGAGCTTATTTAAGAGCAGAAAAGTTAGGATTGAATTCCAAGACTATTTCAAGAATTTTCCAGTTTGAAGAATTTCAACTCTAAAATTTGAATTTGACGCGAGCCTAATTAATCAGATTCACGTCTTACGTCTCACAGGCGCATGGTTAACAAAAAATGTGTGAATATTGGTGGCTGGCCTGATGAAACTTTAAATTCATAAAAATTCTATCATTCAGCAATCAGCCGTGAAATTGAACATATCATGCCCATATCGATTTGATTTTAGATTCGATTTCAGCTTCTCGTCTTTTCTGGAACGATATTTGACGAGTCATTCAGGAGGAGAATTTAAACTGTTAAAAACTCTTCAAATGTGAGACTTCTACACCTGCAAACGAACTTAACAAAAGAATCAAGAGACCAAATTCCTTATCTTGAACTCGAGATCAGTTAGTTTCAAATTTGAAAAGTCATAAACAAAATCCCATTCATAAATTCACAGCTTCTTTTTTCGCGAGCAGGTTAAAAATAAAGTTGCCTGATAAAACATGAATAACAAACAGCACCGCCAGAAGCCAAGTAGAAGATTTTGTCATTTTGTCTGCAAAATCTTTATGATTCATGTGAACTTTTATAATTTTTTAATGAATGGAAAGTAAAATGTGCGAGACGTAAAACCAGATTTCTTGCAAATTCAGCTGATTTGGTAAATTATTTTTATGCTGAGAACTGAGATGGCAAACAAGTTCTTGATGCAATAAAAACAATCTCCTGGGAAAAGAGAAAATGTGTTTTATCTGTAGGATGAGCAAGAAAATGTATCATCATAAAACAAATGCTGAGGTTGGCGTGGGAGCAAAATTTTCGCTGTTTGACAATTTGACAAAAAATCAATATAAAGATAAAGAAAATGTAAGATTGTGTTTTCCCCTTTACCCCATTTTCGAAATGTTCTGTAAAAATTTTAACTCAATTTCCGGTTTAAATTTTCATCAAAAGGGGATTTTTTTAAATTAATGCAAACTGACCAACGTTCATTCTAACTCTTTAAATGTTTTGAGCAAATAAATGAAAATCCTTCACATGCTTCCAGATTTACAAGAGAATTAGAAATTTATTCTCCTCAAGGGAGTTCGAATTGAATTTTCATTTCAAATCGAGCGTGATGAAATTTATAAAGGATTGGAATTTTGATTTAAATTTCATTTTCTCATTTTTCTTGGGTGGTTTCAGGTATAGAGTGATTTTTTTTGAAATTGCAGTTTAAAATTAAGTTAAATGGGTTCTCAATACTTTTTTATGTGTGTTATCTAATAGCAATACTGTACATAAAATAGATGCAATTTCGATACTAAAGATTTCCAATACATAATTCATGTGTAAAAGTTTTAGCGTGCAAACTTTCATTAAAAAATGTATTGTGAAAGTTTACGGATCCAATATCATAAAAAACCAATTAAGCAAATTTAAAATATAATTCCATCGCTCAGTAATTCGCGGCTGTCGTGCTTCATTACGCTAACTGTTTTTCAAAATATTTTGGGATGAAAACAAGAATAGATTTAAAATGTTTTGGAGCCCCATCAATCTAATTTTTCCTTGATATTTTATGATTATTAACATACAAAGAACAATTTGTGACGAAAAAATCTTAGATAAGTCCTTTTAAAAGACCTTATTTTATTATCAGGAATTGAGTTAAAAAAATTCGTTTTTTCGAGTTAGCGTAATGAAGCACGACAGCCGCGAATTGTCTGACATGAAAAAGATTTTAAAATAATAAATGAGAAACATGCCCAGGTTCTAATAGCTGCTGGTCGGAAAGCATGTCCATGGAATGATGCTGACTAGGCAGCTGATTATAAGGCGAGACACCACACATGTCCTGAGTTGGTACCAACCAAGAGTGTGAAAAGGAAGAACCACCAGGCATCCCTAATGGTCCAGCTCGTTGATAGTTGGCATAATCCAAGTTGGTTAATGACGAATAAGGCATCATTTTTATTTTTCTATTGCACTAACTATACTATCAAAATTCACTTTCTACACTTCAATTTGGCCATGCTCCTTTACAATATTCAACACGACAATGTCACGACCGCTTGTAATCTCCTTGTGTAAAGGAGACTGATATTTTTAAATGATGCAATAAAATTAGAATAGGCAGTAGGCCAAAACGTCAGCTGATCCTAGTTCGATACACACGTTTATTGTTTTGCTAGCAACCGGCAGCGGAATACTAAGAGCATAAAATGTAGCCTCCGTACGTGCGATATTAATCCCGGCACAAGAATAACTAACTGGCTAGTCGCTAGTCAATGCTGTGTAAGGCGATGATGGTGTTGGTGGGCAGAACGTCTCTCGCATGCGAAAGCAGCAGCACGAACACCTTAATTTTTAGATCATAGTGGGCGGGACGTGACTCTTTGGTAAAGTTGTATGGCTTTTCAAAGTTCGTGTGGATGTGCAACACAACAAACTTTTCTGGCTGGCATGTCTCTCGCACGTTGCCAACGTGATTGGCTTCCATAATGAAGCTCCGCCTCGTGCAACATTTGTTATTTGTGGTAAGCAACATTTTGGTGCGTTGAGCACATTAATAACTTGACAAAAGCACAAAGCGTTGTGGAGCATGGACCTGATTAAGTTTCAGTTTTCGATCAAATAATAATATGTTTCAACAAGTGTTCCAGCCCAAAATATTAAAAAGCTATCGACCGAATATAGAAGAGTACGCAAATCAATTAAACACGTCCAGCATGTGCAGAGAGTGGCTCATGCTGGACGAATTTTAAGCAAAAAAGTTGATACGTGCTGTTGCTTGCACGTCGATGGCTCAGAAAAATACTATTTCATTGAGCAGAAACTTTATACTGCTGATATTTTGTGAATGAATTGATAACTCAATGGATCGTGAAGAATGCTCTAATTGCGTGGCTTTTGCTCCCCTCAGGCAATTTTCTTGTGAGAAGCATAAGTAAACCATTTTGACCACTTAAGCGAAAATATGCAACCTTTTTCTTTTATCTTGCGAATTTGAATGTTTGAAGATCAACAATTTTAAAGCAGCTTAGTCATAGAGCGGTGAACCGAATTTTTTTTTTAATAATAAAAACTGAGCTTTCAAAAATATTAAACCGAAGCTTTTTGAAATTTCAACTAAAAATGCAAATTATTTCTAAAAAATGTCTGAATATTTATGAATACATATCTGAAATTCAAAGCACTGATGTCCATTGTTTGTAAATTGTTTATGAGTAGTCGACAATTTCTCTGAAATGTAAAATTTTACGATTTCTCATTTTTACGCAATTGTCATAACACAATATTTAATTTTAATGTCGCAAATAAAAATGATATAGCAAAAATAAAATGTTGAAATATGTAAAATATGCAAATATAGCAGCAAAATCGCGGTGAACAAAGTGACTTTAGATTTATGGATGAGCTTGTTAAGTTTGTTGTAGGGACTGTTTATATTTTCGAGGCACAGGAAATCCCGAATCTTGAATTCAAATCTTATTCCTCGAAAACGAGTAGAATTAACAAGATATAAGTAATAAAATGGTTAAAATATTCACTTATTCTAATTTCTTCACTTCTTCAGTTAAGTATTCCCAGAAACTTTGAAATTTAAGACAATGATGAGCTGGCACACTTGCTAGTAAGTTTCAAAATTTTGGGTAAATTTTGGAAGAAATGAATGAAATCTTATCTTCTTGAGATCAAGAAAGTGACTCGGTGGCTTGATAAAGTCGTAAAAATTTAATTTGGATGCATACATAATTTTTGGAGACTTTTATCTTCCATCATGTGTGTAACTTTGTAAGCATTGAAATAATGTATGACTCACGCACAAGTCTGCTGAATATTTAATTATAATAATTCTTTGACTCGCAACTCGTTCTTTGAGAAATTTGGGTGAAAAGATAAAGAAACCACACTTCTTCTTGGGATTGTTGGGAATATGAGGAAAATTAAATATAACTGCTCCATAACTAATAAATTAAGAAGCTCTGTGGTTGTGTAGAGATGCAGGAAATTGATTAAACTTTTATCGCTTTGGCTACCTGTGAAAGGTGTGAGCTGCAATTTAATTTTTCAGAAGAAAACTGTTTTTAGATAATTCTCTAAAGTAATAATGAATTCAAGAAAAAGTTGTTCAGACAATTTCTTGTGTCTTTGCAAAAATTAAAAGATCACAAACTTTTCAGAGTTTAATTTTAACTAAATTTAAAAATACTTTCTAATTGCTCGTAAAGCTACTGAACTAAATTCAAAAGATGATTTCTACCTGTTTGATTTTTATTACCTTGAAACATAATCACATAAACAAATAAACCACAAATCAAAGTGCATCCTGACACAAAAGCCATAAAACTCATAAAGGACATAAAAGAACACCAGAATCTGAAGAAAGCAATAAAAACACTTGTTAACGAACTTTCTACTATAAAGGCATAAAGCATCAAAACATAATCATTTCTTTATACCATACAATTTTAATCTCAGAAATATGCAATAAAACAGAAAAACATATAAATTAAGACATTTTTCAGGAGAAATGCGACTTGGGCAATTTCTTGAGAAAACAAAAATAAACAATTTTTGGAACAATGAAGCTGTGAAAATTTTGTCATTATCAAATGCATTAAAAATGATTTGTTTCTTTTTTGTTGTGCTATAAACTTATATAATTTACAAAATAATCCTTCAAGAAAAAAAAGATCTTAAAGAGTTATGGCTCAAAAATTTAATCTTTTTGATCTTCAAGTTTTTGAATACTGTGTTGTAAAAATTTTGCGGCCAGATTTTAAGTTTTTTACCATTAGATTGAAGCTAAAAAAATTTTACAAAAAGGACACTTTTAGTTTAACTTCACTATTCAGAAATAAATATTAAATTTAATCTTCTCAAAATGTTTAAATGAATTTTGATTATTGTTGTGTCTGCTTAAGATTTTACAACATTTTAAACCATTTGTAGTGACTAGAAATCTTTAAAAGACTTTATAATACTCAAAATATCCAGAAGGCATCCCAAAAAAAGATCATTAATGCAGAATGTTGCTTAAAATAAATTTTATTGACAACACTACATAGAAAGTGAAAGCTAGAAAACAATAAATTTAAAAGATTTCTTTAAACGGGGGTTGGAGACAATTTCCCAGAATTTCCTTTAAAAAACCTTAAATTTGCATAATTTGTGCAAACTGCCAATACGTTCTAAACTACACGTCTGTGATCGAATTTTTCAGTTTGATAACAAATGTCAGAATTTGAAATTGGATAATTCAGCAATAAGGATGTTCGCGCCGCCAAAATTCAAATCTGAAATTCCGACACATGCGGTTTTCGAAATAGTTTCGAAGGTAAACAAAACCGGAAATTTTACCGGAAAAAACCGAATAAATTAAATTTGTTTGTTTACTTTGTTATTTTCTTAATTTACTCAGTATTCTTTGACTTTCTGAAGTATTTTCACACAAGCAACTCTGTACTGAAGGTACACCCACTCTGTAATCTATGTTTTACCCAGTGTCATGCTATAATATGCCCAAAATCTAAATGAATCTGACTTTTTGATCGTCTATGAAGTTTGTTTATAGAATTGTATTATTTTTATCAGGTTGGCTCCAGAAATAAGGTAGACCTGGACGTTATAATGATTCTTCTCTCAGATATTTTGTAGTTTCACTTCAGTTTCTTATGAATTATTGGCTGACTTTCTTATTTGAATAAAATTTCTATGATGATTGAAAAAGATGTTGCCTTTTGTTCTACACCAGCTAGTTATGCAAAATTTAAGATCCATGACATGCAAATAACGTAAACAAATAAGTTTAATTAGATCCAGTGAGCTCCCCATCTTTTAAAGAACAGATTGCAGTGTATTTTCGAAATGCTCTATTTTGCAACTGGATCTTGTTTATTAGATCACAAAATTACTCTTATGTTCGATAAATCAGTTTTTATCTCTTTTTCATACTATAACTATCGATATATATTCTCTGGAATCAAAAACTTTACGAGTTTATGTATTTCTACAAATAAAATTATATAAAAGCATGTTCACGAAATATGTTTAGGATTCATTTTCTCAACATAAGTTTGAGAATCTTGATGATGTAACACTATTTTATTGAATATTTTGAAACTTTGATCCATCTATCTAACATACTTTTGTAAATATCTAGTTTGATGTCCAAAAACCCTTTAAATTCTATTCTTGATTTAATAATTTCTGAGATTGTTACTTCTTTCTTATCAAAAAATATGCTGTCAAATGTGCAATCTATGTAAGATGGTTTTTATGTATGTTCAAAACGGCTTCATATGATACCAGATGGATAAATTTTGAAAAACCAAAACTTTTAAGCTTTCATAAGTTGGAAAATTCTAATTTTTTGCGATAAATTATAAAAACTATCAGCCTTTATGAAAATTATAAGTGTTGACCTAAGATCATATGGTAGCTTCCAGTTTCTTGATCTTTTGAGAAATTCCAATATGATGCTACACCCTCTTATTTCATAATTTTTTTCAATATGTTACTTTAAGTAAAAATGATCAAATTATATGGAAAAAAATGTTATGTGTTGATTGCAACTCCAAGATGGCTTCATCTTGGACCAGAAGTGATATTTTTTGGAAAAACCACAATTTGTTGCACTTTGACATGCTTGAAAATTCCAATTTTTTGTGAGAATTCATAAAATCTATCTATCTTCATGGAACAACAAAGTGCTGACCAAAGATCTTGATCCATCTACCTGCTACGTGATCTTTTGAAAAACTCAATATATCTGCTACTTCGGCTTTGTGAAAAAAATTGAAAAATCTCGGAATTCTCTTGAAATAAATCGGATTTAATATAATAAGTGTCACTTCATTCCCGGGAGGTCAGGGATGAAAATTTTTGTAGCTGATGAAGCCACTAAAAATTTTTTCACAAAAAATACTTATAGTAATCAGAAAATTCTGAAATTTTGTATCCTAGCCCAAAAGTGTCTCAATGTTAAGGAAATGACGTCACCGGAACCGGATATCAGCTAATTTCCGGTTTGATAAGGGGTGAACTAAAACTGCAATATAAAATCAACCCGTTTTTCGATCTTTTCAAAAATTCATATCCTTAAAGTTTATTAAATTGTCTTTTTGAAAAAAAATTAAAAATTCAAAAATTCAAGATGGCCGACAAAATAACGGTCAAAATATTTTTTAACCTAAAATTTTTCATGTTTTAATTTTTTTTTATAAAAATTTAAAAATATTTTTGAAAAGCCTTATGTGTCACCTTTCCAGGAAAAAAAAGTTTTTTGAAAAATATTGAGTAGAACGGAAGATATGCACTGGGAAGCGAGGTAAGACTAAAATTGACGCCAAGATGGAAGGAATTTTATTTGGTCAAATTTTTTACACTTTTCTTAAATATGTGTATACCAGAATGTATATTACAAGTTTTCAAGAAATTCGACTGGTTCCTTCATCTTGGGCGTCAATTTTAGTCTTACCTAGCTTTCCAGCTGATATCTCCCGTTCTACTCAATATTTTTCAAAAAACTTTTTTTTCCTGGAAAGGTGACACATAAGGCTTTTCAAAAATATTTTTAAATTTTTATTAAAAAAAATTAAAACATGAAAAATTTTAGGTTAAAAAATATTTTGACCGTTATTTTGTCGGCCATCTTGAATTTTTTAATTTTTAATTTTTTTTCAAAAAGACAATTTAATAAACTTTAAGGATATGAATTTTTGAAAAGATCGAAAAACGGGTTGATTTTATATTGCAGTTTTAGTTCACTTCTTATCAAACCGGAAATTAGCTGATATCCGGTTCCGGTGACGTCATTTCCTTAACATTGAGACACTTTTGGGCTAGGATACAAAATTTCAGAATTTTCTGATTACTATAAGTATTTTTTGTGAAAAAATTTTTAGTGGCTTCATCAGCTACAAAAATTTTCATCCCTGACCTCCCGGGAATGAAGTGACACTTTTTATATTAAATTTGATTTATTTCAAGAGAATTCCGAGATTTTTCAATTTTTTTCACAAAGCCGAAGTAGCAGATATATTGAGTTTTTCAAAAGATCACGTAGCAGGAAGTTGGATCAAGATCTTTGGTCAGCACTTTTTTGTTTCATGAAGATTGATAGATTTTATGAATTCTCACAAAAAATTGGAATTTTCAAGCATGTCAAAGTGCAACAAATTGTGGTTTTTCCAAAAAATATCACTTCTGGTCCAAGATGAAGCCATCTTGGAGTTGCAATCAACACATAACATTTTTTTCCATATAATTTGATCATTTTTACTTAAAGTAACATATTGAAAAAAATTATGAAATAAGAGGGTGTAGCATCATATTGGAATTTCTCAAAAGATCAAGAAACTGGAAGCTACCATATGATCTTAGGTCAACACTTATAATTTTCATAAAGGCTGATAGTTTTTATAATTTATCGCAAAAAATTAGAATTTTCCAACTTATGAAAGCTTAAAAGTTTTGGTTTTTCAAAATTTATCCATCTGGTATCATATGAAGCCATTTCCAACATACAAGAATTATCTCACCTATTTTGAACATTTAAAAGCAATGTTTCGTTAAAACATATTGTAGCATATTTCTAATCAAAAGATCAAAAGTCTGGTAAAAGTTTTTATATATGTAGTTATACATAGTTATCATGATCATTAGTTGATCAAAGTTATCAGTAACATGATTAAAATGAAAAACATACAACACTGGAGAAATCTAATGATCATGGACCAATATTTTGTGGAAAATGTATTGAATGTATGAACTTTGAAACCCAAGAATGCCGAAACAGCCAAAAACATAAAAACGATATTCAAAATTTGAAAGATTCGATAAAATATGAGCGAATTATTGATTAAAAGGAAAAAATTGAGATATAGGATAGCATAATATGGTCATGAGGCACTTGTCATGCTGGAAGTTCTTCCAGGATGCAAATTTGGGATCTACTTGGGGTACTTTAGTTGATTATATCTAGTGCCGACTGGACTATTCAATGTAAAACATACATTTCATTCATATCTGGGACACCAATGTACTCAACAATACTTTGTAAGAATTTGCGAATGTCACCAGTTGATGAATAATGGAGCTGGGGGTACTCAGTCAACATTTAAAGGCTCTTTATTAGGTTTGTTTACAATTTTTTTCAAACAACAACAAAGTATCAAATGTTTTGAAAATATTCGAAAATAATTTCGAAGTTAGTGTCGGATTTTTCGAAATAAACATTTTTAATTTTATTGTTTTTTAATATTTAAAGTATCTTAAACTTTTTTTAACAAGTTGTATGAGGTATATTTTCACATGATTAACCAGAATTCATGTTAAAATGATAGTATTTGAGTAATTTTTAAAAATTGCTCTGTCGGAACTTCAACGGATATCGAAAAGTTGCGGTTGGCGAACAGCCTTATTGAATAAAATGAACAGACATCTCAGAAAATAGCACACATCATAAATTTCTTGAATAAACAAAATCAGCGAATGATTGCGAAGGGTATAGAGTTAAATGATTTGGAAAATGAGAAATTCTCTCGATCAATAGATTTTTTTTGCATTTTTAGGAATGTATGTATCTTGCATAATATTGTATTTGCATTTTAAATTGTAAATTTGTGCAAAAAATGAGGTTTATTGTAACTGTTATGGAAAGAAATATAAAGAGAGCAATTTTAATCTTTGTTAATTAATTTGTAATATGTTATTATCGGTTTGATTGAGAAAAATATTAGAAAACAAAAATTATCTGAAACTTATACTGCAAATCATACAGTCTCAATTGTCAAGTACCGGCAAAGAAAACATCAACCTCTTTTAATATATTCTTGAAAAAACGAGAAACAAACCGCAAATAGAATGTTAATCTTTGCGACAACAAACAATTTGTTCAAAATCGAATTTAAAATCAAACGGCATTTTCTACAAATGATTTTTTTGATTATATTTTTAATTGATTAATTAAAACCGGTGAAACTTTAATGAACAAAAAGTGGTACCAGGCAGTACTCAAACCTGTACTGAAAGTTTTCTTCACTCACGGTGTGTCTCTATCAACTTCTAATAACTAATTCAGTTCTAATTGATTTGATTCAACAATGTATTGATTCCAATTTCAATTTATAAAGTAGGACTTCAAGTGATTTGTTTTTTGTATAAAATTTCGATTATAATTAATTTTCAATGTAATCAGGGAAATTTATTTTTAAAATACAATATAGTCACATCCACCAACAACGTTATCAAGTATTAAGAGTAAAAAATGATACTAGTATACCAACTTAAAACAATTCATTGATGTACTCAACAGTATAAAATTGGTTGTCATTTCTGATGGAATTGTAATCAGATAAATGCGGTTGGACGATAATAAATTCTCTCTAATCTCACATCTTCTATCAATCATATGCGTTTAAACTTCCATAAAACATTGCATCCAGTACCACAAGCAGAATATAATGTTTCTTTAATTATATGATGCTTTTTTATCACATACAAATCAATTGGTTGGAAAAATTTGATGCCAACTGATCAACATTCACTTTGAGTAGTTGGCGGACAGCTTTTTGGTTGTAGCAATTAGCAAAGCAAATAATTGTCGAACCACTCACCGGGAATTTACTGCAGTCGCTTGATTCACTTCCTCAAACGATGGTTTTCTGTAATCAAAAAGATTATTTCGTCAAATAGTTCAACTCAAACAGAGAACCAGAACCAAATTGCGACCAAAAGCATTGTTTGTAAATTACAAATCTAAATATGTAAAGTTCACCGATTCACATTTGAAATTTATTCTTGTAAAATTATAATAAATTTGAAATTTCAGGCAAACAAAAATGTATTTAAAACATAAAATTTCTCGTACTCGTGTTGCTACTTTAGTTATGGCTGTGCCAAAAGATATTGGAATTCAATAATAATTCTGTTTTTAGCTTGTAGATTGTTTGAAATTTTTGATCCATGTTTTTATATTAACCACTTAAAAAGATTTTGTAATTTAGAAAATTTAGAAAAAATAACATATTAAATTTTAAAAGGACCACTTTATTTTCGTGACAGTCCTGTAGATTTACAATAAAATTAGAATTGATTCATGTTGGGGCTGAGCCATGGCAAAATAACAATGATCATTAGAGTGGCTGGCCAGCATGCACTTTTATTGGCAGCAGAACAATAGCAAACGGTCGAGTTGTGATGATTTGATATAATGATGTAGATCGATATTAATGCAAATTGGATCAAGAATGGCATTTAATTCAGTCGGATACATTATTTATGCTGTACATACTTTATGCTCTTAAATTTGCTCAAGGGACCAATGATGTAAGTTATTTTGTGACAATGTTAGGGAAACGGGAAGAATGTGCTGTTTTACATATTACAGCAACTGATAAGTATGTTTGATAATTATTTTTGTTCTCATTGGAGTAGGTGCTAGACAGGTGGAAAATTTATAAAATTAAAAAAACTTACCTTTGACCAACACCAAAAGGATCATCGTGATATCTAGAACAAGAAACATAGGTAACTTCTAATTTCTGTTTTTTTATTCCGCTTATATAATTTTTATGAAAAAGCTGCAACTTCTCCTTCAACTATTTTCAACGAATATTCAATATAAAGACCAATTTTAAAAGCAATCATCGACCACTAGTTTTTGGCTGTCGATGATCGAAATCAATGTAAAATTGTTGACCAAAGGTAATTTCGTTGTTTTTTCAGTATTTTGTTATTGTTTATTTAGTTTTCTTGTTCCAGTGATTCTTATTCATATTTTTTCAGGCAATATACTGATAGTTCAGTAACCATTGTCTTATGTGGATTCGATTCAACTTTTTTTTTTGTTAAATTTATTCCATTAAATTATTTTCTTTATTTATAAAAATATAAATAAATACTTTTTCCAGCAATTTTATAGTAACTTTATACACATTGTAACAAATGCCGCTGATCTACAGGGTGGCATTCAACCTCATTTTTCTAAATAACTTATACTAAAGATTAATCATTTAATTTGTCATCAACAACAAAAGAAGACAATATTGACTATTGTATTATTAAAAATCTATGAATTCAATTTTTTGTACACCCTGTCCTCACTTCTTGTAAATGCAGGTTTCTTCCCAATATCAAATTTAAAAAATAGGGAGTTTTTCTGCAACAAAAATTTTCAGACAAGATCGATTATTTTCAGTTTCGTCTTCTCTTCAATTTATCTTTGATAAGTTTTTCTTCTGTTTTGCTCAAATTTATTTTTAATATATTTTATTTTATCAATCAGTATCAGTAATGTAGGACATCCATTAATGATGTCTATCACTGCATTAAACTTTTCTATTTTATTTGAATTCTCATTAGATACTCTAGAAAATAATACACCTGATATTTCCATGTGACATCATAGATAAACGAGCTTTTACTGTATTTATAAATAATATTTTTTTCTTGATGGTGAAATTAACTGCTGCTGCAGATTGAAAGCGAATCTTCTCGCGCAGTTTGATGCTTTCCTTTGAATTGATTTTCGTCAACTGGCAAAATCTTTACCAGTTGAAATGTAAAATATTGAATAATTGAAAATTTCAAGAATTTGATTGAAATTGCGTTTCACATATTTTATGCTAGGGACGTAATTTCATCTTTATTGCTGATAATTGAGATTCGTGAAAATTAGTCATGGAAATAATTGGTGGTCTTCACACCTCTAAAATTAAAATTTATTTGATGGATGTTTTTGTGTTCAAAATATCCTCAACTTTATTTTTGATTATTATTTTCAAACTTTATAAAAAATTGACCAACATTCAATTGGCAATTAACTACATATCACTCTTGATCATGCAAATTTATTTTCAACAGTAGAGTGATTTATATATTGGGATAAGTTATCTATTGGGATAACTGATGGATAATTGACATTTCCAATGATCTGTCAGAAAAAATGTCACCGACAAAAGTGTTTATGATATTTTTACACGCACTTTTGTCGGTGACATTTTTTCTGACAGATCATTGGAAATGTCAATTATCCATCAGTTATCCCAATAGATAACTTATCCCAATATATAAATCACTCTATATCCATAATATTCTTTCAAATAAATCGCAAAATAAAATTTAATTGACCAAATGTGACAACTAGCGAGCATGTCGTTGTGCACAATTCACACTTTGCAGAAATATGTTTCTGCTTTACCAATTTCCTTTTTCATACGCAACAATCGCAATTCATTTCTAAATGGAAAATCATCAGCTTATTCATCTAATTAAAAGAACCCATGTTTGATAAAAGCTTTATATAGATGCCATGAGCGAGATCATTAAACAATAAATGAAGCGTGATGATTTTATCAAACATTCAAACATTATGCTTTAGATTAATTTACTGACATGGTGGTATCATAAATATCGTTTATTTGGTATCACCTCACCGACGGTTTTCAGTCATATCCATGTTATCCAAATAGCTACTTTTAGCAGTAATGCTTCGGTGGTAATCCAAATAGGTTATGAAATATTTTACCTTTTTTAAATATGAAGCTCATTATAAAATTAGTTCAAGAATAACTTCACCATAATATTATGGTTAATTTTATGCAATAAAATTTGTCTGGTTTTTTGTTATTGTATGATTCATTTACTGATGATAAGATCTACACGTATTTTATTTTAATTATTGTTGCCAACCACACATTTTAATTTCAAGCAATTATAAACTGTCTCATAAACCATATATCTTTTAATTGAAGATGCTCCAAAATTTGAATTTTTTTTGAATAGTGCAAGAAATGAATTTCTAAATGCCACAATCCCCGAAAAATGGATAACAAAATATAATTTTTGCACCTGTAGTATGGGAATCCTTGAATATCAATTCCTTGATGAGCATGTTGATGAAGATTTACAAATCCATGTTGACTAGAGACTGCAGTCCATGGCGATACAAAGTTTGAAGGATTCATTTATGTACCGTGCGTTATTGCAACTTTTATAGAAGAATATTAATTTTTAAATTATTTAATTTGCACATTATCACAAAATTTCAAAACTCAATCAAATTCAATCAAGTCACAGTGAATATTTTTGATTTTAAGTTACGATGTTCCAAAAGTTTAACGCAAAATGTTCCAAATTATTTCTTTCGCGTATACACGACCGTCTTCCGTCCGCTTTGAGTTCAAATTCAAAAATAAATATTTTCTTGTCTTGAAAGATGAAAAATACAAACACAGTTTCAGGATTTACCAAGCGTTTTGCACAAATTCAACTACACAGCATATAATATGCTTTTTGATAACAGATTTTTCTCTCTTATGTTCAAAGAGCTCGCTACAGTGAAGAATATTTCAATGAGAGGGTAACTGAGGAAGCTTTTCACAAATTCTCTTTCATGTTTTATTTTTTTGAAGAGAGTTATGTATTGATTTGAGGATTTTAACTAATCTTTGATTTGATTAGTAGTAGATAGTAGTATTGCTTTCTATTGTTTATAATAATTTAAAAAATCTCAACACAACTCAATAGAAATCTCAACAAGGGAGATTTTCAAGTAAACCTAAAGTAATAGCGCTTTTTAATTTTAACATATCTTCATTCTCCAATAAAACATGTAGGGAAAACATGAACTAAAATGTATAATTAATGAACACATGAAGAAATATCACGTGCTGAAATGATCGTAAAGATTAATAAAATCAAATAGACAATAAAATCGGAATAACTTTCCATTTTTATGAAATCGATTTCAGGTCAACAATCGACATCGAACGTTTGTCCACATAAAAAAGAGCAAAACACAAATATAAACAACATGAACATAAATTTATGATTTTTTCGAAAAGTATTGTTCACTTTTTCGTGATATACAATATATTTGCGATGTCACGTTCTGCAACTGTTCTACTCTTTGTAACTTGTCCCGATATTGTTCAACGTTTTAATTCACATTTCTTACAAAAACGGAATTTATAACTCAATTATTTTAATTTAGCAAGTGCTCTCTACGTAAAATTTTCATAATAACTTTCTTAACATAATGTTGGCTGTGTTGAATTTTCTCACGATGTCAAAAATTGCATTTTTTAAATAAATTTAACAAATATTTTGCAATAAATCTTTTGAGACAATAGGTCAAAGATCCTATGTATATGTCTATATGTTAATTGTACTTATGTTATACCATAATTAAACAGTTAATTACTGAATTAGCGAATTAAAACTTTTTTTTGATGAATTTGTCAATCCAAAATAATTAACAGTCTAAATTAAAGTTTGGTGTTAGCAGTATATTTATCAATAGATTGTACAAGCTCCTAACCGTTGTCATGAAAACGAAATCAGTTTTTCCTGGAAATAACAAAGTCGGCTTTTTATTTATTACTCGTGTCCTTTAAACTTAAAATTCAATAATATTTAAGTAAAAATGTCCACCAACGAGGATCCAATCGTCTCCACTACAGTGGAAAAAGTGGATGTCACAGTTAAAATTCAAATTAAAGGCCTTGAGAACACCTTGGCTCAAACTTATTGTAACGATTTGATGATGGAACACCTCAAAAACGATTTAGGTGCTAAATTTAAAATTGATGCTCATCATCTAGTTATTAAACAGTCCGAAGTAATGGTGCCAGATAACAAGCAACTATCTGATTTAATAGTGAATCAATTTCATGCAATGATCATTGAAATTGATTTGATGTTGACGGAGGAAGCCGAAGAACAAGGATTCAAATTGGACACTAATGTTTACTATAGCAACTTTACACTACCGGACATTATAACTGTTCATTGTTCGATTGAAGAGACTGGAGAGACGAAGGATTTGGTGGTTGAGATTGAGAACAAATCTATTGTAAAACCATTTTTGGGAGGTTACGTGAATAAGAAGACAAGTAAGATTTATTTTAAATGTAACGAAGGTCTTTAATAATATTTCATATAATTGCAGAGATTGAATATCACGATGCTTTCACTCAAACTGGGCCAGCAACTGATCGTATAAAGTTTACTGGTCTATGTACTAGAGACACACAAACTGTTGAGCTTCGAAATAACCAAGATGGAACAACTAGTTCTCAGTCCACACAGCACTTTGGAGATGCTTCTGAGTTACTGTATTTGCAGACTAACAGTGATTACACCATGGATTCTAATTCTATTGATGAGAATGAGGTTCAAAAGTTTTTGTTTTACAACATATTTGATTCAAAAAGTTATTTTGCAGGAAAAAGCGCGCCAAACAGCATATCTTGACAAAATCCTCCTGATCCAAAGGAATTATCGCCGTTACAGGCTCGAAAAATCAATAGCTATGTTTGCTGCTGAATATCGAAGACTTCAATCAATTCAGAAAAAGAGACAAGATAAAATTCGAGAGAACTATATCAACTCCTGCAGCTTAAGGCAGTCATTTCCGAAAACTAAGCAAGACTTTGATATGCTTACTTCTCAAATTCAAGGGTGGAAAGAAGGAGAGTTGAAAAGGATTTGTACAGATTTTACGGGACCTGCAAAGATTGTGGAGTTAAGCGCTGTTTTGGATAAGGAGGTTCATCTTTTGAATGGGATTGAGAAAAGACGGTTGGAAATCAGGAAAGAAACGGAATGTGAAAGAAACGATAAATTGTTGCAGGTTTTGAGTGAACCTGTGAAGTGGATTGGTTATAAGAGTGAGATTTAAATCTTTAGGATTTTCATACATTTTAATGAATTCGTTTTAGATACTTTGATTGAAATGGACACCTTGAGAACGCAAAGAGCTCGATTTCTGACAGATTTGTACAAGCAGCTACGCTCAACAGTTGTACTTGAGGATCGCTTGAAACTTATCAATGAAGTTTCTGAAATCTTGGCTCGAGAAACCACAAATAAAGTTTTCGAGGTAAAACCTTCGTTGATATAATAGATATCTTGCACATAGAGCATTTACATTAAATTTCAGCTCGAAGAACTTTTTGAGCGCGAAAAACAGCTACTTTATTGTAAACTCACTGATGAAAGCTTGGAAATTTTACGAGAACGTGAGCTAGTTGTTCTCATTGACATCATTAAGGTTTATTTTTCAAATATATTTTAAGAATTTAATTTAAATAAAAATTTCTTATAGAACGACAAGGAAGAGCACAAAAAGGAGAAAGTTCAGTATAAAGTTTGCGACAAATGCAAAAATGTTTTTCCTGCTCCAGAGTTTCCATTGCATACTAGAAAAAATAATGCTGATATTTGTAAAACTTGCACAAAACTTAAACCAGCACCAGTGGATCAGTCTATTTATCGATCAATATTGAGATCAATTCGGAGGGAAGAAAGAAGATTGGGTGCTTTGTCATCTTGTGCTTTTATAATTCAAGAAAAAGACATTCAGCATATTATAGAGAACATATGGCATGGTCACTCTATTTTATCGCAATGTGAAGTTATTTCAGATTTGAGGTTTGTTTGAATAATTTTTGATCTTGAAACATTTTAGAAATTAATAAAAAATTTCAGGCTGCCTCGCTGGAAGGTTGGTGATGATTGGTCACCTTGGAATTGCCTTTGTCTTACAGATACTGAATCAAGGATACATATCAACATTATTCATCTTGATTTAGTTTACAGCAGTGAAGTGATCAATGACATCCACAGCAAACAATCTTTAGCTCGTTCATCATTCAAGCAACTCAAAGATGTTGATCACACTTTTGTTGAATCAGGTGCTTGGGAAGAAGCAGGAATGAAAGATTAATTGCTTCTGTTGGATAAATTGCTTAAATGTAAATCAAATTTGTCAACTACTGGGTCATATAGCAATCATCCAGATAAAAGTTAATCAACTTATATTTTACAATGTAGTAAAGTTTTACTTAATTCGTTTGCAGTTTGATTTGATTTCCTCAATATTTATTGTTTGTTCTTTTATGGGATTACACTTTATTTAAAATCATTTTCAAATCTTAAAATTCATTTATGTAATGAATGCTTTACAATATTTTACATATTGAATCTTAGATAATAATAAGTAGTTTCAAAGTTAGATTACATAAAACAATACATTATAAAAATAGAAGAGTTATGTTCTGAAATCTAAAAGGATAATAATCTCATATAGTTTAGACTATTCTTTTAAAATTGGTAAGGATAAAAATAATATAATGTGAAATATATAGATATGTGATTATGAAGGATCAACGATCAACGAAGATCCATGCACGATAAAATGAGTTTCAATTGACATAAAATTTCTTTGGTAGTTAATTGAACAAAAAAATATTTAATTGTATACCGACGCTTCCAACAAACTTTAACTATTGATTTGTAGTAATCCACTAAAATAGCTCATTAAATTTTTCAAACACGAAAAAAGGCATGACTAGAAAATTTACATATTTTAGATCATTTTCCGTTAACGTTCTTGCGTTTTCAGCTTTTCCATTGAATATCAAACGCTAATTTTGCTTAAAAGCTATTTATAAATGCATATCTATCAAATAATTAAAGATTGCAAATTTATTTGAATTTTGGATAGCCGACAAGACAAATTTGAAAATTACAATCAAAACTATAATTTTCCTTAAATATTCAGAGATTTTTGTCACAAGCCAAGTCGTGGATATTTAATAAAAATGGCTTCAGTCTGGAAAGAACTTTATAAAGAGAATCAAACATTACTATTTGAAATACCTTCTAAAACTTCAAGCTAATTTATTTTAAAATATTTCATTAAAAGCTCAGAATTTGTCCAAAACTGACCTCAAATGAATTGATTAATGTTTAATGGGGGAATGTGGCGTGGTTTAAGGAAACAGTCTGGGTCAAGGCATCCTTAATCAGCACCATTTGCTGAATCATTCAGCAATGAGGCGGACGAGTTGTGATTGTTGTTGCTATTGTCATCGGAATGGTTTGCTGTGAGTTTTTGCATTTCCTGATACTCTTTATGGAGATCCAACAGCTGTCTTCTCAGCTTTAGAACCTTACTGCGAAGCTCTTTCTCTTGGCTTATTAAGCTTTGAACATGATGGAAAACTTTTTTATTTTGGCTTTGATCAATTACGAAGCGTAAGTACAGATCTGACCAAAGTGTTAAGCTTATTGGAGCTACAGATGGCCAAATTACGGCTGAGTTTGGCTCGTAGATTGGATTAAGTAGAGATTTCATTACATCGGGTCGATTGAGATTTGACCACAGGCTTGTTGTTTTTGTGAAAACCTAAAAAAGTTAAAGGAAAATTTAGTTTAAAATGCAATAAATAAATAATAAATGTTTGTTATTATTCACCTGCATCTCTGCTCTTTCACATTCTGTGTCTCCTAGAAAAGTCCCATACTGGCTAAAATAACTGTGCTCAAATAACGTGATCAAAAAATGCGAATGATACTCGAAGCTGCATGGAAATTGTGAATAAAGCTGGAACACACAATCCAGAAATAAAACGAAAGTGGCACCAGAAGTCTTTTGTCGGTTTTGAGCTGAAGTGTAACTAGCTTGCTTATGACGTGTGGCAAATGGATGCCCTCCTTGTAACCATTCCCTTTCAATTAATGCTTGCATTCCACGAACTGTCCGGCAATCTGGATTAAGTATAATTTGAACTAAAGATGTAACTATTAAGGTAGCATCTAATCCTTTTCCGCCATGGACAAGCACTGGGCTACCTTCTTGGTGTAAGCACTGGGCGACTACGCAAGCTGTGTTTAGAGAGTTTAATACGAGAGATAGCCAACCAGAGTTTTCAAGTCTGGTCAACCATTTGTCTGAACTACATGTGATGTCATTGCATGCTTCTATTAATTTGGTAAAACTATCCAGGATACCAGAAGCGTGGTTGAAATTACCAATGGGGCGGCTCACCTGAAATTAATACAAGTTTTAAAATCATTCGATTTTAAAAGTGATTTTTTGATGAATTGAAAAAAATATTTCAAATTTTTGAAAAGCGTTTTAATATCGGATTTTCGATTAAAAATTAGTAATTTAATAAAAATTTGAGTATCTTTGGTCTATTTTTAATTTCGCGATTTTCTCGATATTTAATGACCTGATGATCTAACGCCGCGTTCAAAAAAAGTAAATCCATCAAATGTGAGTTCAAGTCTCGGTTAAGTAATCACTTTTTTGCAACCACATCAACATTTTTCAATTAATTTCTAAATTTCAATGAAACATAAAAAACTCACCTTTCTCCATTGTGAATAATGAGCATCACATTCTGAATTTGATTTGCTATTTGCTTTTCCACCCCAAGGATCCACAATAAAGCCTTTCTTACTTTTCCCAAGAACCATATTCAAGATGGCTTCATCAGACCGACATCTCTTAATTGGATTAGTGGCTGGTTGTGAGCTCCTCATTAAAACTGCTCCTGTTTCGTGTTTATAACATAAAACTGGAAATCTCCCCGAGTCTCGATATTGTGCAGATAACATAATTTGTTCATCTGTTGCCAGCTTTGGTACCACAATTGAGGTACTGTACGAGGAACACACTGCATAGTCTTTGTTAACATTTGAGATTCGCCATTCTTCGTTGGCTGTTAAAAGTTTCGCAAATTCTATTTCAGGCCTGAAATACATTATTGAATTAATAATGTTCATTTATAATTTACAATTTGTTTATTCTCCAGAACGAACTTATTATGCCAACTCACCTAAAGATAGTATATCCATTTTCCAGTAATGTATACATAGGTCTGTAGAAAAATGGGTAGAAAAGTTTGACATCACATAAGTGACTTAACTGTTCAATAGAATATGCTATATTTTGAAATTCTACTGGGCTAGCAATATCCAAAGTGATTATGCGTAAGTCTTTGCATTTAAGTGTTATAGATCCTCCTTCAAGCTGTTGATTCACCAAATTGGGCTTCCTTTCCACGATATCAATATTTTTATGAAGGAGCTACAAACAAACATATTGTTATTAAGTTTAATCATTCTGATTAATTGCAAGAGATAAAAAGTCTCTCATATTTTGCATCTAAATCAAATCAATCACAAATTACCCATAATTCTTGTGAATTTTCTTTCCTTGACGATAAAATCCTAAAATCAACAAATTAAATTAGTCCCGGAAATTTTTATTAAAAACTCAGTAATTACAGATGATGGCCAGTTATGCAAAGTGTCCCTTCAACAGGTTCGTCTAATTGACTGTGTAGTATCACACCATCCAGCTTTGGAGTGGCGATAAGCTCCGCAAACTCCATTTATTCAAAATATTGAAGTACAGAATGATCAACAACAAACTAAAATTCTTTGACATCAAGCTGTAAACACAATGCAAGAGCAGCGCAGCACAGCGAAGCAAAGCGTAGCAAAGACACAGACAAGCATACAAAATTGTGTCAAATTGAATTTTGTATGAATTGTCGGAATTTTTTATTTCTACCAAAATATATTAACTCGATTGAATATCTATTAAGATTGTTTTGAAGAAAAAACTGAGTGATTCAGAAATTACTTTAAAACACCCGAAAACGGTCGAAAATAAGACAAAACTAATTATTTTTTGCCACCACAATTATTTATATTATTTTTGTATTATATTTAATCGATGAAAATCGTATTTTGAAAGTTGCTTTTAAGAGTAAAACTATTCAGCCTAGGGACTTTAACATAAATCGCGTGGTTGAAGTGAGTTCAATTCTCAGACTTGAGTCTTTTTTGCGTTTTATATCTTTTGAACTTTTTCTTAAAATCATTTAAATTAAGATCTTATCTAAATAACATATATATGGAACACACATTCGTGACGCAACAAAGGAAATGTGAATACTAGAAGTATGGATTTTTGCGTATGTTATATGTGAACACTCCCTATTGTTGCAAATTCAGTCACAAAAGTAAAAATCCATTGACAATTATTTTTGTGTTGTATGTAACAATTCATTAAGCTTTTTGGGAGGTTTTTCATCAAATAAAGTATAAATTTATGTAAATAATCCATGAATTATGCATTGTGCTTGCATTTACAACATTGTGCAAAAAACTGCTGTCAGAAACGGGATTCGAACCCGCGCGTGTTGCACACACCTTAGCATAAATAAGGCGCCTTAACCACTCGGCCATTCTAACCTAACTTCCTTGTAAAAATCGTCCTTATTACGCAATTAATAGTAAACCAATAATATATTTTTTTAATCAAGTTTTTTATTTTAGATTATCTTAATATCTGAATTAATTTTCAATCGATATTTAATGTTGTAATTATTTATTCAGACATGGAATATTTTTTTGGATTATCAATTTTTTGGATTTTTGTAGATTTACAATGAATTTACTTTTTAACACGCTGATCTTAAATCAAACTTGCACAAAAAAAAAACTTAATCATTTTACAAAGTTGAAATGTAATACTTGTTGTAGTGCAATACTGAAAATAGCTTATTTGAAGAAAGTCCGTTAGAAAATACAAATTAAGCTGCTCTGTCAAATTGCAAAAGAATCAGCATGTAAGTAAAAATTGAAGAAAACATCTGCAAGAGAGAATAAAATATAAAATGTTTCAATTTCTAACATTATAATTACTCCAGCAAAAAGCTCAAAATCCACATTGAAAAAATCGTTAGCCGACAAAGCGATTGGTGTATGAAGAATCTGCAACAACAGCTCCTTCAGCATAATATTGTAGTCACTTGCAGTAAAAGTGTAGAGTTTTGATACCCAGTTAGTTGTACGTTTTGTTTTTCTGTAACAATCAAATGAAGAAAAGGCCAAACAAGAGAATGTCACAATGATTGGTACAATCGATGCCAAACAATCTGTTGAGAAATTACATTTTAAAGCCCCACTTATGATTCAATATTGAAAGAAAAATGTAATACCTGAAACAGAATATGAATCCTGATCGATTCCTAGTATTTCCAAAAACAACCAATAGATGTAGCAAGTGCAATTGACAAACTGCAGCACCAACACAATCAATAAAGCCCAACCATAACAATCTTCTGCTAATTTGATGCACTCAAAAAATGTTGAATAAATTTTCTTGATTTGCAAAACATCCTTTACATCATCCAGTTTTTGTTCAAAATTATGGTAATTATTTTCTGTATCTAGCACCCACACAATTTTCCACTTCACAGTGTTCCTGGAAACCATTTTTTTGAGCATGACGTTCAAATACTTTGAACGGAATTTTATTAAATCCACATAAATTATAAATTGAGTGATGCGAACTGTTATTAGCCAATTAATAATGCATAAATGGATGGTACTCTTCAATAAGACAGTAGAATTGTTATAACAGTTTATGATTGAACCAACTATGTGAACCAAAGTTATTGAATAAATTTTCAAATTGATTCTTCGTTTAATTTTAGCATGATCCATTTCTTGTCCAAACTTCAGCAACAGAATTTCATCAATCCTTTCCATTCTCAACAAAAACTCACTATCACTTTGGCCTACAGTTTGAGCATGAATCCAGACTAAGAAGAAGGTGAAAAAAGAGAAACAGTAGCTGAAAAGTCCCACAAAGTCACTAATCGTTAGTTTGCTAATCAAGAAAATGTTGTCTGTTGATGATTGTGTCATTTCAATCATCAATCCAATTGCTAAACCAAACCAAAAAGCAGAAATAAGTCTATATAACTTCTCAACTTTTATTGCTAAATTATAGCTTATCATTGAGAAACCAAAAACTCGAAAGAAGTATAGAAAATTCCAAATCTTGCAGGACATTTTGGTGGTTCTCGTTAAACTGATTTGAAAATATTTTCTAGTTGAATGGTATATAAAATGGTTTATTCGTTATTTAGTCATTTTGACGTATAGTAGTTCTAATAAATTTCAATATGGTTGTTAAATATAATTATCAAAGATTTATGTAGGGACACAAACATTAAAAAAAATCATAAACATTAATGAAAGCACTTACTTACTATACAAACTAGCAAAAAGCTCTCAGCAAAAAAGGACGAAAAGCGTCCTCTCATAAAAGTCCTTGTTGCCAATAAAGCTCCTAAAAAGCTCGTTAATGGTCCTCTCTTTCCCACAGAGCTTTTGGGCGTGCTTTTCTCTGTTCGGAAAATCCGAATTCCTTTATAACTCGTCGCTGCTCTACCAAACGTCACAGTCAAGAATAGAGCTTTCAAGGGAGAAGAGCTACCTTCAAACGCAGCAAATAGTTTCACAGTTCAAACATCCAGTGAAAATCTTTTTATTTAATTAGGGTGAACAAATTAGTTTTATTATTTGCTGTGCGAGATTTAGTGCAGACTTTTATTCCAGCTTTAGTGAAAATTTAATTTGCACGGCAACAGTAAAGTCTAACTTTTCCCATTAATTTTCCATTAAACCAGCAAAAAGTTTATTTTACGAAAGTTTCGCAAAAGTTTTGTTGAAATCAATAAAAACATAGAAATAATAATACAATCAAAAGTCTATTTCTTGAACTTCTTCGGGCCCATCTCGACAAATAAAGTTTAATTGAAAAGGGTCATAAAAATTCGAAAAGTTAAGGAAACATAAAGCATCATAAAAGATGTCGAAAATATATTGGTTTACAGTGATCAGTGCCATATTTTCCACGCAACAATTTGGTGTACAAGGAATCGACCTGAGTCGCCTTTACGGTCATGAAGGAGCTATGCAGAAGAGAAGCGGTAAGTTTGAAAAACTATGCAAATTCAATAAATGAAAAGAAAAGAAACTGAAAGCTATAAAAAGCGAAATACCGCGAAAGGTCAAATTGCACAATACTGAGACAAATTGGCGTCATAGAAAAACTATTTTCATTCATGTTCCAATTACATCAAAAAACGTCAAACAACCTGTTACCCACATTTGGCTTGTGTATGGATATAGGGTGCATGAAAAAGAAAACTTTAAAAGTGAGAGAAAATGGGGAAAAAGCGACATAATCGTGAAAATGGGGGAAATGAGAAATTGTGTTGTGAAGTGTTTTTGCAGGAAAAATTTTAATTCCAATATGTGACAAAACATGTTTATGAAAGGAAATTTATTTACGAGCGTTTCATGCAAATATAAGGTGCACAATTGTGGTACCTGTATTTTGCAGAATTATATGCATATGCTCAGGAATTCTGTGAATTTTGTGTGCTTTTATTTAATATTATTATGTTACATTATAGTGAAGTTACAACTGTTCATTTGGGAATTTTGTTGGCTTTATTGGTTTTGGTTTAGATTCTCTACTTTGAAACTTTGTGGGTTGAACGACGCTTGTACAATTTCAAACAAAATTTATCAGAAACACTGAATGATTTACAAAGAACTTTCAACATTGTACTGGAATGTTCAACCATATAAGAAAATTTTGAAACAAATTCACTCTGTGTTTCTTAAATTGAGTTTATTTCATATAAGTAAACGTAAATTATCTTTGAGTTGTATTAACATTTTAGAAGTTCATTGTGTTCAAATGTTTGATAAACTCGTTGCCCTTTTGAATTTTTGATATATTTTTGATGTATTTTAAGTATTTTGCTGACGGCTATTGGTTCTATAGAATTTGCCGAGGCAATCTCTAATATTATGCAAATAATACTTCCTCAACAAAATATCAAAATACATATAAAGGATTCAAGTACCGAATACATTTACGTTATAAATATATAATACTAATTAAACTTCCATAAAGGTCAACTAGGTATTTCATATTTTGATGGGGCAATTTCAAAAGTCAAATTTCCATAGAATCCAACACAGACAAATTTATTATGTTGTTTAATAGTGGAATTTCAATAAAAATAAAGCACTTTCAAGCTTTATAGATAGTAATAAGTTTGAAAGGGTTTATTTTGAAAATATTCTACCAAAAAATAAATTAAATTTATTTATTCAGGGAAGCATTTAAATTTCATGAAATTCATCTCTGTCACCCCATTATACTGATGCAGTAACACAAATGCTTTCAATTGCTTTTGAAGATAAAATTTATGAGAAAAACCCCGTAAATGAGTCGTGAATCAAATAAAGCTTCTCGCGAATTTAGAAATTCAAAATGTGGTGCAAAAAAAGCTCGATAAAATTTTTTGCTCGTTATAAAATATGAGTCATGCCAAAATCTTTAATGGCAACAAGTTATATTTACTTGCTGTATTATTCAGCAAACATTAAAATGATAAACGCTCCAAAAAGCCCAATTAGAAAATCCAGAACTGGCTTGAAATTCCCAACTCATGATATAGTAGCCATAACGCACCCATTTTGCATTTAAAAACCCATTATGCTCTACCACGGAACAAATGTCTGGGATTTTCCCATTAATGGTTTGGTGGATGTTTTTTAATTGCTGTATGAATGAAATATTATTAAAATTGATGGCATTGCGTTTAAACGCCGATTAAAAGCTATAATTAAGTGTGGGTGGCTGTTTTCATTTTTTAAGCTTCTTTTAGGCAGCTTTTACAAAAAATAATAATATGGTAACCGAGCGGAAAGTTCAAAAAGTTCGTGTTGGAGACAATAAATGACATTTTTAATTTCCTACACCTGTACACGCGGAATTTTATGGTCAATCCTGTTTTCCTCTATGATTGCGTTGAAAACGTAAACATTTAGATGATCCGATTGAAGCTTTTGGCTAGCGGCAACATTTCTCAGCTATTTTCAATTCTATTTGCCTGTGCATGTTGACTGTATGAGTATTTTTCAAACTGGTTTTATGACATAGCATAACAAAATAGAAGCAAGGGTAGGAAAAATCGATATTGGCCTCTCTTCTTTCCATACTGTCAAGCAAAAACACTGAAATGCTTTTGAATTTTCCCGTTTCTAATTTTCTATGCTGATATTGTGCTGATGTTGCGAGCTCCTTTTTTGTACTATCTACCTGTTCGAGTGAATTTACATTTTTGATACTCACTTTGCGCTTTTGGACATGTAATTGGGGATGGTGTCTTTTTGTAAAAGATAATTGGTTACCCAGTTTAAAGGGAATACAAAAATTTTTCTGTAGTTGTTTTTTAAAATTTGTATTCCTCATGTGCGTTAAATATACTCAGAAATCTTAACAACGAATCTAGACGACTGAAGAGATTTTTGAAAATCACATTATTCGCTATTCTTACAGCAAACAATGTTTAGAACTCCAAAGAATAAAAATTAATTTTTTGAGGTTTAAATGTTATCTTGTTCTAAAATATTTTAATTCCCGCAATATTCCGCTATAATGATCTAATTATAAGCACACGTTTTTATTAATTCAGAGAAATTATATGTTGTTAACAAAATGTATGTAGTTTATGTTGTTTTCAGTGTTTAGAAACATATATCCTGCACTGACACAAGTTTTATTGAATAGTACACAAACATGATGGATAGTTATGTACTGTATTCAACCATAAGATTTAAATTGTCACAAATTACTTCTATAGAGATTATTATGAATGGTGACTCTTTAGTTTTGGACTAAAGTAGACGAACGTGTGGATTACGGGATTTAATTTGACTGAAACAAAGTTGAAAAAAGAAACATAATTCATTATCGTAAAAAGATCAAAATCTAGGAGCTGGCCTTGAGTTTCATTGCTGTCAGTTATGAAATTTTTTGCTCTGGCCATAATTTCCAAAAAACTGAATTTAAGGTGTCCATTCACAATTATCTTGGCATGAAAAGCTTTAGTCAACACACTTTTTCCAATAAGGTACAAATAGAGAATAGCCCATCAACCATCAAATAATTGTCTTCATGTCCTGTACGAGCCAACAACAAGCGGGCGCTAGTGTTTCCAGTTGTTGTTTTTATGAAAATGTCTTGGGCTTACGGTTTATTCGCCATAAAACATAGTTAAATTATACAGAAAAATGATGAAATCCGAACTCAAGTTCAAGTATGTTTGTAAATATGTCCTAAACCATTCTATAATCTTAAATACAGTTTTTAAACTATAGAAAAATTTAACCCGTTTTTCCTCAATTTTTGGGTTAGTGTTAGCCGAAAAAACAACTGAAGTTCAACTATTTTGTATAGAAACCTAAAATTTGAACAAAATAGTCGACAAATACAGTATGGAATACAATTTCTAAGAAAGCATATAAGACTCATTACAAATTTTGACTTTTGAGATATAAATTTCAGAAGTAAATTCCCATTCTACTTATTAAAGTAAGATAATTCTGAAAACATTACATTTTTAATTTAATAAAATAACTCTTGATAGTCACTTTCAACGTGGTTTACCGTCAAAATGGATACACAAAAGATATTTTAAAGGTGAATTGTGTATGACCTACAAACAATCTTGTAACAAACAATGAATGTTTAATATTCTCGCGAAAGTTCAGCATGAACATTTTTGATGGCCAATAACATTTTTTACATCAATATATTAGGCATCCAAATTCAATTCCCTGGAAGCTACTGTCAGTTTTAAAGCTATCCCTACAATTTTCTCCGTCAAATTTAAAAATAAACTCCAAGAAAATGAGTGTTAAAGCGAAAAAGCACTAAACATATAAAAACCTCCACGGAAACCTGACCAATTACGAATTACCTCCTTTCTGAGATAAAATTTAGATTTAATAAAATTTCAAGTGAGGTAAAAAATCCTGGAATTTTATTAAACAAAAATCGAAATATTATCTCAGAATAGAGGTAATTTTTAGGTGGAGCTTTTCAGAGGTCACCTTTATATGTTGAGTGCTAAATTATTAACAGAAATGGTAAATGAACAGCTCGTTAAAAGTTACGCAAATTGCCTTAAAATCCAATCTGACTAAAGTGGAGAATAATGAATGTTAATAGCAAATCTGTGAACGAAATATTGTAGAATAAGCAAAAGATATGCGTATAATAACATTTCTGGTGTATACGTTTTGTAGTCATTTGTCGTCGTTACCTAAAAGCTTCAACAGTTACATTTTCATGTGTACCAAGCCATGACATGAAATGTGTCTCTTTCAATCTTTCAAACATCATTCTAAATTCAATTTTTCGAAACATAAACACAAAACCAAATCAATATTCCAAGACAACACACGGCTTGGGGTTTTCATATCAGCTCAGCGTATTGTATTTATCTGTTGGCAAAGCATATTTTGATGAATTGAATGAACGCTCTTGGAAAGTTTATGTATCGACACCCACATCCACTCCCAGCAACTCACGACATGATACACTAAATTAAAAATCCAATTTGGAGAACGTTCACGCTTTTACGATCAAATACGGTAGCGAGATGTGTTGATGTTTGAATTCATATCCTCGCCAGAAACATAGATGGTTTCATGAAAAAATGAGCGATTGCTCAATCTATACAATATCAAAAATGTTCTGTGTGAGGCATTATTTAAGTCATGATAGCCTGAATTCAGAGAAAATTGTCAAATAAGGATGCGATACATTTTTAATGAAATTTATATACAATGTAAAATAATCTGATGACATTTTTCTCAATATTAAAGCTCTCCTGATTTAAAATATGTACAACGTTTGTGTGAAATAAATTTGAAAGAAAAACCCATAATTTTAATCAAAATATTATTGGTTTGGTATACCGTATAGTAGCTATGTGCAAATACTTTATGTACACACGTTAAGAAGACGACGTTATTTATTCTATGCGGTACTTTTTTGTAAAAAATCGTAATTTGATGAGCATTATGAATTTTTATGTAACAAATTTCTCATATTTGTTTGATAAATAAATGTCATGAGAATATTACGTTTTCTGTTTTGTTGTTTTCTGTTTTTAGTTATCCGATTTTCTTTTGTTGAAGAAAATGATCAGAATCGAGTTAAAAAGTTATTCTTCCTGTTATCAAACAAAAAGTACTATCTCTAAGTACTCAAGGATTTATCTGAGATTTTCTTTTGTTAGCAAATGCAATTTTCTGTATATTGTAGGAAAATAAAATTGATCCAATTACATTCAAAGTTACTTTCGATAGTGTTCAGTTTAAAAAAGTTTGTAAATCTGATTTATGAAATATAGATTTTCAGAGGGAAATTTTATATTCGAGATAACTTGCTCAATATCTTATTGCGTAAAACATCTCATGATGCATTGTTATTGAGTTAATAAATATTTGAAATATTACTTGAAAATTCTCTCTGATACCTTCGTCCAAAATTTTTTTTCAAATACTTCTTTAAATAAATTTTTTGAACGAAGATATCAGAGCAAATTTTAAACGAAATCTTACACGAAATCAAAAAACCCTGATGATACTTTTAATAAAAACGATGTTCAATATAAAAATTATTACTCAACATTTGTGCTTTCAAATCACATCCGAGTTGAATTTTCCACAAAACTGAACTTAAAAGCTTATTTTGTTCATGTTGAACACAGCATGTAAAAACAATTGTATGTTCCTTTAGAAGTAATGCTACAAATTTCATACAAATTCATGAATCTTCATGCAATTCTAGTTGCTTGTGAATATTCACTGAATACTTTCATTTATTTTAATGTATTCTAATATGAACAAATAGAATGGTAAAGTAAATAACATTTTTAACATTCATGCCATGGGGAGTAGGAGAGTAGAAAGTACATAAAATTATGCAAATTATTATGATTTGCATTTGCAAAAAATGAGAAAGCTTTCACAGGTCGCAAAAATATTCAATCTCCCTACAACTCGGGCATTTTAAAAGTTTTCATCGATTTGAATCTTTTGTGGCATTTTTCATCGAAAATGCCAAATTTCTATTATACTGACGATGGTTACATAGAAATGTTTTGATTTATTTGCGAATTATTCTGAATTTGTGGTGAAATTCAAAGTTATTCAAATTACTCACAGAGCTCTACCAATTTTTTTGTTTGTATTAAATTACATATGCGAAACACTGCGACACCCACATCGAAATATTTTTATGCAACCCTTGATATATCGTGGCATTATGGATCGCAGAGACAATTTGATTGGAAAAAATTGAGCAATCGAATATAATTTGAGTTGTTATTGAGGTCAACACAATATACAATTTCAGATTGATAAATAAATTATAGCGAAAAGGTGAATATGAGCTTGTGCTACTCAAATACAGCCTTTAATGTTAATTATATTGTTTCACTTGGTAATTACCAGTGTTTTCAGGATACAAACCATTACTCAAACCAACGTAATTTCCAATGATTTATGGTTTTAGGCTGTATCTAGTAAGATGTTTGGTATCTCGTTGCAAGGTATCGAGTAAGAGCTAATATGTGGAAAATATTATGTAGAATATTTTAAAACCCATAACAATATTTTAAAGGAAAGCTGAGATTTCATTTCAAACATCGTAATATATTGGTGGTTTGAGGGCTTAAATATTGAATATTGATATAATCAATCGATACACCATAAATTGCTTATTGCCTGTGCTCACAATTGTAATGTATTATTCCGTACTATACATGTAAATGCTAGCGATGAAGCAACCATTCATCGACTTGGACAACAAATGCATAGTATATTCATAATATTAAAGATAGAAAGAAAATGTCCTGAATACCAGAAATAGTGCACATGCCAGTAATTATACCTACAATAATATTAAAACGTTTTATTATAAAGTCAATAAATTAACTTTGCTATGTATGAAGTCATGATCACTTTCTACTCATCGTAATCATTTGTTGGTCCGTTGAGATTCAAATCCATTTTTTATGCTACCAAAATGTTCGTCCTTTTTTTCTTGTGTAGTTTACACAAGAAAAAAAGGAAACAGTTTGTTTCTAAAATATGATTCTTAAGCACATAATAACAAGTTTCTCAACAGCGCATTAGAACTTTGTTAAGGCACTTTAATCCAGTTCATTGAATGTGTTAACATGCTTTGACATGTTGCTTTTCGAAGAAACTTTACAAGGTATAAAAATATTTTTTTATTGTATGTACACTGTTCTCAGCCAGAAGCTCCTTCGCTGTCTAGATATTTATATATCTTAACGTTGTTTTCTTACGAAATGTCAATGTAGTTTTTCCCGTTTTTTGCCGTTTCTTGCGAGATGAAAAGGTTTTGTGTGTTTTTATTATATTCTCAAGTTGATGAATGTTTTTGATACAAAGCGAAAAAGTTTTTCATGTTTTCCACGTTTTTATTTTCGTAAGATTGTATTAAGCAATAACCTCGGAAATAATCATGTTTGTTGAAAGAAGTCTCTAAATCTTGATGAATGAGGTTTTGTACAAATTCAAGGAATTTTAAGAGAGTTCTTTAATGAAGCTTGATTTTAAGAAGGCTCATGCTTTAAACATTCCGTTTTGTGCTTGAAATATACTAGAAAAAATTAGGGTGCAATATAATCCTTACTGTACCTTTACAAAAAAAATTAAAAGAACTCTGACGTCTACCAAAATTCAACCTTTATGAAATAACTTTGCAGAATTTTTAAATACCTAAAAGCTAATAAATATTCAAATTATACAGAAAACACCTTTTGTTGAAAATATTCACCATAGCTAGTTAAACAAACTATGAGCTTTTTAATTATGTGCATCAACAATTCATTTATTAGCAAATTTATTCGTTTGAATGGAATTTCCATTATCAATGAGCTTCCTTTGTAAAACTTATATAACAAACAGCAAAGGAAACACCTAACAACGGGAAATATAACAATGAGTCTACATTCTATCTTTCTACGTTATCCTATGGTGTATACAAAATTACAAACAATATTGTAGTATTTAGTAGAACCACGCAAAGAACAATGAACGTAGATTAATATCCTCGAGAGATCACTTTACACTAGTATGGTAAAGTCCTGTTTCGTTGTAATTCCACTGAGTCAAAAATTAATTTCAGTGCTTAAGGATGTTAATTGATTTTTGATGAATGTTAATTAATTAACAGCCAAAAATATCATTTTCATTCAATTAAAATAATTGTGTTAATGAATTAAGAAACAGTGATGTTTAATCTTTCACAACCTATATCTCCACGAATTTTTTAAATTGGTTCTAATTTCTAACTAATTGAATGAAGACATGATGTTTTATAATGTCATATAAAACATGTTTACCTTCTGATCTCATTTCTGATCTTATCTTACGTTTACGTCTTATTGCCAAGCAAATTGTCTATAGACAAATACATCTTTCATGAAAAGAATATCATAATTCCATCATAACTTGAAGATATTCATAATACAATATGATATGTGTGTGATATATGCTCTATCTGTTTCAATCTGAAATGATAGCAGCATTTAATAAGTGTCGTACACGAAAGCTCAATATTAACTCTAATAATTTCCCATGTTTCAAATATGTGTACATTCAAAATGACATAATCAAAGTATAAATTAGATTATAAATATTTTAATCAGGTTTGCACAATCAGTGTTTTTGAATAGCAAATACAAATATATATTGTGACGGAAAAATACTAATAATATCTAACACTTTTTGTTTATTCCAGATTTTCAATATTTGATAAGTGATCATGAAGGTGCAATACAGAAACGAAGTGGTGAGTTTCAATGATTGTTTGAAAATAATATTAACACGCTTGGTTTACACGAGCTTTTATTCACATATTGGGTTTCTTCTGTACAGAGCTTTGATTAGAAAAATGTAGTCTAATTTAAAATCGTTCAAAAAACTTCAAGCAGAAAACCAATAAAGATTTGGTTCAAACTTTAAACTGAACTCCACTCAAACATTTGTGTTTATTGTTGAAGTTTCAAAATTACTGTTGAAGTTATTGCATTTTAAGGTCGACTTTGAACTTTAATTTAACAAGAAATGATTTTAATAAATGATAAAAATTAAATATTTATCCGTAATACAGTTTTTTGAACTGATGAAAAATTAATTTCAGAAATTGGTAATATAGCCAATTTATGACTTCACATTAAATGAAAACAAAATCACTCAATACATGTTATTCTAGAGACTGAAAACACAAATTTTGTATGATGGAGTACTAATATTTACTTTATTTCAAAACATGACAACTGTACTGGGTGTGCTAAAAATAATTATTAACCTTATAAGAAAGATACATTCAGAATAGTCACAACAATAAAAAGTGGTTTATTTATTCTAATAGCGATGGATATACCAAGTACTTGCTAGCACTCTATGAAATAAATCATTCAACCTTCTTCAACAATAACATATTTTTGCGTCATCGTTATTTTTTTATAAAGCAACTGAAACGCTCATAGTTAAATGTCACCAATAAAATATTGATGATGTCATTTGGCCGATGACATTTCCATTGCAACTACCCAGAAGCTTTAACTTGATTTGATTCTAGAGCAGTTCATCTATTCAATAGAATTCTGTTTCAGGTTTAGAGTAATAATATAGCAAAAAGAATGTTTATTTGACTTGGAAATCATAAATTCCACAATCCACATGCCATAATCAAATTCTATTAAATATCCTTTAACAATATTGTTTTCATGTGTGTTTTCAACGTTAAATACTTTTGACTTCAATTTTCCACTTTGGTAATTGTAAACTTTGAAGCTTTTGCAAGATTTAAAAGTTTCAAACACGAAAGTTTCAAATGGCATCAAAATTAGAGAAGCTCCTTTTAAAAGCTTTCCACATGAGATGTTTTCTATACTAAACATTCATTTAATTCTAGGTATTACTTTTCCATAAAATTGAGATGTTAGTTTTTTTAATGGAAAGATTTTTCAGTAGCGTATCGATATAAATAATTTAAATAAAATGGTTTACAATTATTAATATTTAACACATTAATCAAAATGCTTTTTCAATTAAAAATCAGAATACATTTTTGGCATGTGTTCAAAAATAACAATAAACATGCCTGAGGATTCTGAATTCTGATTCTGTTTTATGATTGATTTTAGTACGTTAAATTATGTAATACCGTATAATATACGCTAATGTAATTTATAAATCATTTATTAATTATTTGACAAATTTTTGTCATGAGATGAAACAGAATTTTTAGAGCTCCAATTTATTCTCTACGTTCATGTATATCAGCAGTGCGCTAAACAAAGGTGCTTTTCAAAATGGAATTATTTTGATCCCTTAAGAAGATTCTCGAGCACATCTATAATTAAATAAAAACAAAGGATTAAATACTCGAATCTTTCTTGAAAATGTATTTGATATATGTTAACTAAGCTCCTAGTTTAAAAAAAAAAATATAACAAAAAATTTCGAAAGAATGTGCAAAACATTCTAGTTGTAGAATCTAGAGTTATCAAAAGAAACAGAGCGAAAAATAAAATTAAGTTTACAAAAAGTTCATACGTGAGTGCAATAAAGTTTGTTTGATTATATTATACTCAACTCCTACGTCACTGTATCATGCTGATGCAATCATTCCAGTGACAGCTCTGTTGAGAATACTTATTTAAGGAACTTAGAACATATTTATAAGCTTTAAAATTGCTTCTATTATGAATTTCTAAACACATGATACAAAGTATACAATTTTGAGTTTGCTAATTAAATTTAGTATGAATTATTGAATTATGAATAAACTTTGCCTGTGAAAAGTATGGCTAAGTTGCCACCTTAACATTTTGATTTAATTTGTTTAATGTATGCTCAACTAATATATTGAGATTTTCTGCAAACTTAATTAGTTGAACTAATTGGAATAAACTTTTCAAAAGCATCAAGTTCATATTGTGTTTAAAGTTTGTTTTCTCTTGGTTATGTAATAATACCATTAGTATAACCAACTTTTCTACAGAGATTTTCATATAATTATTTACTAATTAAAATGCATTTGATAAAGCAAATTTTCCTGAGACATTATTGAACATGGGATTATATTTTTTATAAATTTACACATAAGTTTTTTTTTCTGTGAACTGTTCGACGCTTTACAACACCTAAAAGCATATTTCAGACATTCAAAATTCATGTTAGCAAATTACACTGTCCAATAATAATAATCCACCCGTTTTACCCCATTTGGGTATTGTATACCCAATTTAATACACTGCTTACTACGAAGAATATGTTCAAATTTCCAGCTCATGAGCCGGAAATGGTGCTGACCAGAAAGTGGATTAATTTTGAACCTTTTCACACGTTAAAAGCCATAAAAGTCATGAACTTCTGCGTCTCACATAGATCATTCCTATAAATGTTACATCGTTTTGCGGTGAAATATTTAGAGTTGATTATATATCTCAATAATTGTATCTGAAATGTTTCAAATTGTGTTGACGAGAATTGCAGAGCCGTAGAACATTAGCACGTTCTCGGAATTAGATGAATAAACAGCTTGTAGAATATTTTCAGCGAACGCTCTGCAGTGAAAACTACTTAAAACCTTTTTGCATATTTGGTTTAATCAATTGCAAATATTTGAACAAATAAATTTACATTTATTATCTTTTAAAAAGGTTACGGATATTGTTTGTGTTTCAACAGAGGAGTTTTGAATTTGTTAGATTCCCGAGAAAATTTCAATGAATGGAATTTAACTTTGTTATTGGAATTTGCATCGTCTAGTTATTTCAAATTGCTTCAACGTCTTAAATTAAATCAATTTTCTTCAAACACATTTCAAAAAAGTAAATTGCATGTTAGAACAAAACCTTAAAGCACACTGTACCCTTTAATAATTAAAAAATAATTTGAGTGCATAATCTCACATTAACAAAAAACAATATTAAAAGGGAATTTTTACTTGTTGCTTTTTGCTTCAAAAAGCCCATCTTTATGGCACGATCATAAAAAATTCAACCTCATCCATCTATAATGAATGAATGCGCACATATTAAAACCTTTCGAGATCATTTTTCACCTTTATCGATTCTTAATGGAAAATTTTATCGTTGATTTTTGTTTGGATATGAATAGCACTGTTTATGAATGGAAACATAGGTTCATGATATGGCTCTTTTATCAAGGGAATATATCCAATGATATCATTACACTCTATAGCATTGAAGTTACAATGTTAACAAAGTTATTGTTATGATAAGGATGAAAAGAGTTTATTCGACCTTAAAGATTCAGCATCACATACCCTTATAAAACAAGCATAACAACTAACAATATATATAATTCAGCAATGTTTACGAAAAAATTGAATTAGGAATATTGCTGTAAATACCCTGCATGGTATAAATAAATATGACCATGAAAAACAGTTGACTGGCATCTTGGCCCTAAGCAAACTTTTCTTATCACTCTGACATTGAAAGATGGCTCTGTCTCTGTGGGAATCATCCTTGTGTATAGCTTTGAAAAAGAAATATTTGTGTTGTAAGTGAATAATTAAAGATAATTAATAATAATTAAGCATCGCAAGCTAAAACTAAATAAAGCAGAATAGTATTAACTTCTAATAAAAGCTTCTTTGCTTCTATTATGTAAGATAAGATAAAATATAATTGACCATTAAACCTTCTTATAAGTTCAAAAGTTGGAAAAACATGTTTATGTAGCAGTTCAAATATTTCTGACTTTTTAAAGCTCAGGTGCTTCAAGTCATTCATATTTTATTTCAATTACACAATTACCTTTAATTGGATGAAAATTCCTATGATTAATTATCAATGATAAAAATTTTGATATCATTTTTTTGCAGAGGTGTGCCACCCTTATGAGCCATTCCGGTGTCCCGCCGATGGAAATTGCATCTCGATACAATATTTATGTGATGGTGAGTACAAATTTTTAATAAATTCTATATTGTGCATTGCTTATAGCACGAGGTAAAAATATTGTTTCACAGTTTAATTGAAATGTTGAATCATATTAATGTAATATGATGTTTAAGAAGATAAATATATTGTCACAGCATGTATAAAATGAAAAGCGTCATAATCCATAATCCATTTTATAGAAAATAAATAAATAAATATTTGAAAATCAATAATCATATGATTGATTTAAGATTTTCTTGGCAACATATTTTTCTATTGTATCCTCATACATTAATACATTAACCTATTTACAATACCATAAGCGATAATAACATATCTGCTTTATTTACAGGTGCTCCCGACTGCAGTGACGGCTATGATGAAGATGCTAGATTGTGCACGGCAGGTAAGAATACATAAAATATAAGTTTTCATAAATACCAGACTGCACACCATCCGTTAAGGAGTCTTTATTTAAGAGCAAAACAGGGAAATTTAATTAATTTTGTGGCAATAACTGACAGACAATTTTGTCTAAACTCGCAAGCAAGATATTTTGCATGATAAAAGCTTGAAGAAAAATTTCAGTAGATATTAGGGTTGGAAGATAATTCTGAATATCAAATTTCATTTCACATGGTTGTGAAGTTTACCATACTCTTTTTAATGTTTCAGCTCTAAAGTTTTGCATAATAAAATATTTGTAAAGTTCTTGACACTTTCATGATTAAACTTTTAAGTAACTTGGTGAAATGAACAAGTGCTTGTATTCGTTTTTTAGCAATCAAATATTCTTGGTAATTTTTTTGTCTTTTATTTACATGTAACTACTGAATAATTATAACCTAGTTACAACTTAGTTATCTGGAAGTTATAGCAAGTAGAAATATCATTAATCTGTGTCTGGTTTAGTTAAAGCTACATAACATAATTTGAATCAAGCCTTCTAGCAATTTTCTCAGGATTACATTACTTATCATTACCGTATGACATTTTTACAACGAAAAAATATCGTAAAACCGGATAGAGAAATTTAATATATTTTACTGTTATGACATTCCCATCAGTTAAAGAAACTTTATAGAAACCTTTGATAACTTTATACGGTATCTTATTAAATGGCAGAAACCTTTCAAAACGTGCCACAAATTATCTTATCAGTATTTTAAAAGTAAGAAGTATAAAATCTGTATTTCAATCTTAAATATCTCACAAATCTTTTTTTCATAAAAGATTATGAAGACTCAACCAAAAGTTTGATAAAGAGCCAAAAGATTGGAAAACAAAATGTTTTATTTCAACGTATTTTCTTAAGCTTCTAAGCTTGTTTTAGCACTTACGTCAGCTTCAAGAATTTATAAATTTTTCATAAGTAAATCCTGAGATACATTTTTAATTAAGACATAATAATAATTTATTCACCGGTTTCTTATGAAATTGATCCAATCAACTTTTCATGATTAAGTTAAAATGTTTAACGCTTGAATTACAGGATGATTAAAAAACTATGTAGGAACCAGCGTAAGGAGAAACTTTTTATTTGTATTAATTTGAAAGAAATTGTCACAATAATGAATTAAAACATAATTGAAACGCAAATTTTATAAATGCCCACAAGCATTCATCTTCTATGATGACTCAAGATAAAAGTTTGAATGCTATATTAAACTCCTTATAATAATAACTTTTTCGAATAAAGTTTTTATTTAATTTTCGAGTTTTGAAATGCCAAATTTGCTCGAGAAACTTGTGAGTATATAAACTTTTCAACTAATTATTTCTAATTTTCGGGTAACGGATCTTTCAAGCTGCGCAAGGGAAATTAAGCATTTATAATTGCTTTCTCTTGAGTGGTAGTTGAATCTAATGGAGTTTTGTCATTTCATTCTTCTATACATATATTTTATTTAAAATACTCTCAGAATAGTACTAACTTGAGTACCTGAACCAAAAAACACTCGAGCATTAAAAAATTTATATGAAACTAAAATAGAATACACCAGAGTTTGAGTAAATAACATTTGGTAATTAAATATATTAATTACCATATTTTGAATATGTAAAACTTTGTCAAGCAAGAAAAACTGTTACATGTCGTTATTACAATAATTAATATAAATGTTTGCAACATAAAATTTTATTTTAATTAAATTTCGAATGTTCCATTGTTTTCTGTATTTTTTAAATTTCAAATACAATCCAAACAAACATGGAATAGCAGTACTTTTTTCCAAATTGATAGTTAAAAGGATATGAGATGTCTAGCCAATCTCTTAATTTTAAATCTAAACTGTGGTCCATTACAGCTAATCGAGAATAGAATCACGTTCTTTTATAATACTATTAGTAGCAAATTTCTTTAAACGTGAATAAAAACTTTTCAATTTCAAAGAAAGCTATTGGCCTTTGAATGGTAACATAAATCTCCTATTTCACATAAAATCACTACTTTTTAGATTGAGCGAGTAATTTTAGTGCAGTTAAGTTTATTTGAAATTGAACATAAATTCCAATATCTTCAAAATCCAGTGAGATCTTTTTATACAGAAAATCACGAATGATCCAAATACGTGCTACCAATAAAAAGTACACAGCAATTATTTATCATACTTTCAAACTCATTTAAAAGTTTTATTTACCATAGATTTTTTTATTGTACAGTATACATTTTTAAAGAGTCTCATGTTCAGGATTTTCTAGAAAAAATAATTCTTCTGACCTTTTAATATTTATCCTCCCACATAAAATTTTATTATAAATGCATATAATTTGAATTTTCTATTGGTGAACTTTCAAAAAGAACAACAAAGAATAACATTTGTGAGGGATCAAATTTCAAAGGATTAAATGTCTTTCATTCATTTATAATTCTTGTGCTCCATTATCTTTTCTGTTCCATAATTTTTCCTGATAATGTAATAAAAATCAGTTAAGAGCTCGACTACTAACGTATTTTCATTATATATATCACATGATCTGTATTTCAGCTTAGGGGCTATGCATAAAATACGTAACGCTGAAATCAGACCTTTTTGACCCCACCCTCCCCCCTCGTAACGCTTTTTCGCACATTTTAATATGAAGATTATTACTTCGTAACAAATTCTAGACCCCCCCCCCCCTGCTAGAGCGTTACGTATTTTATGCATAGCCCCTTAATTCAAAGCTTTGAAGATATATATTTCATAAAAAGCTGAGATAGAATTTCATGAAAATTCGTTTGTTAGCTGAATCATATTATTTTCAAAATCCTGTGGCATTCAAACGTAACCTTTATGAATTAGTTGTTTAAAATTATGCAATCTATAAATAATGCAGAATAAACCAAAAATCCTAATTTAGTCCCCAAATCCCATTTAATTATCCTAGCATGTCGACAAAATTTCATCGTCATTGAAAAATTTTAATCAAAAGCTCATTTTCCAACCAGCGCCTTCTCTATCCTTTTTGGTTCAAACTCAATAAAATTTGTTTAATGAAGCAGATCTGTCCAGAGGGAGTAAAGAAACTGAAATTTTGCAGACACATATAATTTATTTAAGTATTAAACATACTCTCACTCAGCTTTTAAAATCTGTTAGACTTGTTAAACAAACTTCAAGATTCAATGCTGTGAGTCGAGGCAAATAAATAGGATATACTGTAAATTTTGAAGAATATGCCATTAAAGAAAAATCTTATATGTGAAGGATCACAATATCACATATGAAGTTTCCGTTAAATATTGAATGAGGATTCTTAAAAAACTTGCTGCAAATGTTCTGCTGCTTTGAATCTATTTATTTTTACCATTGCCTGAACACGCTGAAAATGCTTTAAAAACTCTGCGAGGCAAATGGAAGAGAAGACTCATAAATTTTTCAGATGTCTTTGCCATTCAGAGTTTCAATTTGTAAATCAAACATGTTCTACATGAATAACCTTTGATTCTTTTTTTTGTGCTCTGTAAAAAAGCATTTTAACACAACCCCAATATTTTTCTTTGTAGCAAAGCGCCCACCTGTTGAAGAAACGGCTTCCTTCCTACAGAGCCTTCTGGCGTCACATGGACCGAATTATTTAGAAAAACTGTTTGGCAGTAAGGCCAGAGATGCTTTGGCCGCTTTGGGAGGTGTGGAGAAAGTTGCCATTGCACTAAGCGAATCGCAAACGATTGAAGACTTCGGAGCCGCTTTGCATTTGATGAGGTAATTGTGCAGTGTTATATTTTGTGTAAATTTATAATTTACTTAATTTTTAAATTATCTTTTTGTGTTTTTTGATATATTACATGTGTCTGACATGCAAGATTAAATCATATAATGGGTTTAAGCACACAAAACGCTTTATTAGTAAAATATTTTCCGTGAGAGAATTTCGTGATATTAAGGAAAAGCCCAGGCTTTAGTTGTTTTTTCACGGCTTATCTAAAATTAAAGGTCGTACAACTTTGAATAATTGTTAAAAAGATAATGATAATTTAATATGCATAATTATGAAAATTATATTTCCTGCATGCGTGAATTAATGACCATTGACCAAAAATCTTTGATAAAGAGTATCAAATTTCACCAAAGATCTAGTTAAAAATTTTTATATTACACCTTAAAGCCGCTTTAAAGCCACTTTGAAGAGTTTCATAAAAATTATGAACGTAAAATATTTTTTTCGTTGCAAAAAAGCAATACACAATTTACAAATTCACCGAAACATGAAAATTTTTTCGTTAATCCTGTCCTAGCAATTCATTCCCTCTCATTGATCTGATTCAGCAAAATATTTTGATGGGGTGACAAAATGACAACACCATATCATGAAAAAGCTGTAAAAATTTTTAAAAGCATTCTAAAAGCATTTTAAATAAATCTCCAATTTCAAAAATATTCGCTAACTCTGTGCATTCTTAATGTTATAAACATTTCAATATCATTTTTCCTTTTTTGCTGTGAAAACGGTACTCGGAAAACTCGAAGTTTCGGAAAATGTCATGAAAATGCAACATTTTATGAACAAGGGAAAAAATTCATATACACTGTTCATAATTGAACCAAAAAATATTTCCAACATATTTATTCTTCTTTCTCAGATCTGACCTGGAGCATTTGCGTTCCGTGTTTATGGCTGTGGAGAATGGGGACTTGGGTATGCTTAAATCTCTTGGCATTAAAGACTCAGAATTGGGTGACGTGAAATTCTTCTTGGAAAAGTTAGTCAACACCGGCTTTTTGGATTGAGTGGCCCCTAACAAATCCTCGCCGCACCAGTATGCTGTCTACTCAGTTGGCTCATTTGGTCCACAATTCTACTCTTACTTAGGTTCACCGTTTGAAAATTATAGAAATTAGGTTTTAAATTTTAAATAGCGAGGAAATCTTTATCAACAACCCTTTTTATTCTAAAAGGCATAAACTAAATCTATCAAACGATTGAACTTTTAGAAAAAGAAATCATATTTTTTTAACACTGACACAAGGAGTTTGATCGGTTCTTGGATTTGACTACATAATATACTATTAAACTAATTAAGTAAGCGAGAAACAAATATACAATTATTAAAAAGCCTGAAACATTGGAGACATATCATAAAAGGATCCCATAAATTTTTTGTTACGTGTACTTAATTTTTTTGTTGAAAAAGAGCCAAAAGCATAATTTTGTTGCTAACATGCTATAAATGCATAATATATCATTTCAGCTTTGATTTAGCGCAGAAAAGAAAAAGATCCCATACTTATAAAAATTTGGAGAAAATTGTAGAATGTCCTTCTCTGCTAGGTAATAAAAACTTTGTAATTTTTTTCTGAAATTTGGACCTTTTTTTAATTAATTAAGAGACATATCAAATTACATTGTAAGCTAATTCCAAAGAAAATACATAAACATATCAAATTTAGCATATCAAATTATTTGTAAGTAACCAACAGTCCTTCAACCAGCCAACCAATACAATTTAGGGCAAATTCTATTTAAAAAAATTGTAGCTGGATATTTTTTTGAATAAAATTTCCGTTCCGCATTTTGACATGAGAAGTTGTTGATGGACTTTACACTACCTTTCTTGAAAAGACTTTGCATAAGCCTTGGGTTTTGTGAAATGTTTACGTTCAATTAGGAAATGTTAAGACTTTACACATTATTAGTATTATTTAACAACATTAATATTTAAAGCCTTTTAACATAATTTACCAGATTAATATCAAATTAATGGCAAAATACGGCTTAATGATTAATTTCATCAAATCAAACTAAAAAACGTTTTGTAATTTGAGAAAGGACTTTTGATTAGAAAATTTGTTAAAGTTTCAATTTACATATTTCGATGTAAGCCTTTTACACAAAACTTAGAATTGTGAAAATTTCTACTTGAAGCAAAGAATTGTGTAAAGTCCAACGAAAAGTTATTTCTTGATAAGAACCATGGAAAGAGTTAATGTACCTTAACTTTAGATAAGAGGACGAACAATCCGCAAAATTTACGTAAGACACAATCCCCTAAAGTTTTTTGCTAAAAAGCCTCTACATGTCTTAAAATTTTCAAGATAAATTTATAAACTTATAAAAATGATGAAGATGACAGACACACTCACAAAAAAAAATGTTGCGATATGGTTAAAAATCTCATAAATATAAATCATAGATATAAATCATATATTTTTACAATATTATATTGAATTACTAATTGTACTTGAACGATTTTATTTATGAAAAAAATTTGAATGAAACTATCACATATCAACTAAATGAACTAATTATGAACTAAATGTAATGTTAAGCATCAAATTTTATCAAAAACATATCACTAAATGTCATGAACTTTTTCACTCGAAACTAAATCAGTTTTTCTGTAGAATCTTTTCTTTTCTGTTAAACTTGGAGATTTTTCTTTGGCAATAACTTTGAGAAAAGTGATTACGATATTCAACATGCCAGAGCATTTTTGTAACATTCTTTTCGACTTTGCGTTACAAATGTGTTCGATAACGTCAAAAAACTAAATTTATAGCTGGAACGGCACCTATTGATCACTGACTACTGACTTGAAAAAGCTGCCTTGGAATAAACGAACATGACCTGACCCAAATAACAAAATAACAACGATATTCCAGGAAAAGCTCTATTGAAATTTATTGCCGCGGAAAATCTACCAAATGTTTCTGCTTATATTAGGTTACAGAATGTAGTCCCGATAGCTGGTTATCAAAAATTTACAGGAAAGCGTTTTGTTCATAAGTTTTTATAGTAATTGTTTGCGATTTGTTCATAAACTTTGAATTGTTTTTTTTGCAAATGAATAAATCATTTAATTTACTTTGAATTATGTATCATAATAAAAAGAAGAAGAAGAACAAAATTATTGTGTTATTTACTTAAAATGAATATTTTATTGCAGAACTTTGACTATTTCGAGGAATATCGAGCTCCTACCTCCATAGAATTTATTATTTTGATTATAAGTTTGAACGACGATAAAATATTAATTGTAGGAAGTCATTGACTTGCGATCGTTTTTAAATTATTAACATCTAATGAAACTGATAATTTTATTATTATTTATAAATATATTTTGAATATTTTTTTTAAATATTTTCCTTCAACATACAATAAAAATACAAAGTACTGCTAAAAATGACCAAACTCTATGTAAAATAACTTCTTTCAAAACTCTAAACAGCACCGAAACTATTTTAATAGCGTCATAAATATTCATTGCACATTTTTATAGGCAAACAAATATGTTTCCCATACAGTGCCAGTAATTTGCAAAACATTTCATTTTCCGGTCGATAACTTCTGATTTCTAAGCAGTACTACAAATCACACTCCAACGCAAAGTTTTTAATTATAAATCTTTAGAGACTATGTGGCTTTAATTGTGTAATCATTAGTCATTAGTAATTTGCTTTCTCAAAGATTAATTACTAATTAACAACTTTATATCAGTTGAATTTGGTGTATTTGATTATTTGACAACTGTTTTTAAATTGGCGACTTTCGTTATCAATTTTCTAAATACAAAATTCGCTAAAGGTAATCGATGACGTTAAATATTTTTACAAATTGCGATAAGAAAAGTATAAAAATATTTGATTCGAGTTGCTCAGTATTTTGTGAATTTTCGCGGAATTAAGTTGACATTTTTGTGCAATTTCAGCTACTTCATCATAAAATACTTTATATGAGAGCTTTTCAGTGAGACGAGAAGAAAAAGCTATCAAACAAATTAGTTCAAGGTTTTACAATTCATAAAAATATTCCCATAGCGGAAAAAGGCAAAAAAAATTAATTTGTGCAAAAATGAGACCAATTACTCTGAATTAACACATTAATGCACTTTTGACACCGAGAATGGACGTGTTATGGGCCACAATGAGAATGAAAAGAAAGGTGATTTACAGAATTGAGATTGAAGGTACGTTAGTAGCGGGAAACAACACTGCAACGTTTGAGGAGTTTATGCAGAATATCTTAGGTAACATTACATTTTATATAATATTTTTTTGTTTGTGTAGAGTCATGACATGGGTCACATATGTTTAAAGATTGGTTTGATTTTAGAGAAGTTTCAATTCAGTTTCATTCAGTATAATCTTCAGACCTTTTCCTTACATTAAGTCACGTTGCGCTGTCTAACAAATATTTCAAAAATTCAAACAAATTATATTGATGTAACCAGATTGTTGACCTTTACACCGTTCATGTTTTCAATTTTTAATTAAAAAAGATTGATTAAAAATTAGTCAGAATTAATTGTTTAAAAACCTCAAATCGTTCAGATAACGAGTATATCAAGATTCATTTCTGCTTTTGCTATTCCAAAATATTTACTCGGGAGATAATACAGGAATTATGTTGTTAAAAATTTTAAATTTTATGTACACATAAATATTTTATTTTCCGAAAAAAAATTTTGATTCTAAAAAATTTATTTCATAACACACTTTGAACATTTTTTTTTGCACAAATTTTTCTTTGAAATATTAGATTTTATGTTTTTATTTACTTTGCTTGGTCTTGCTTCGCACAGCTCTCATTGGAATTCTACCTTCCTTTAACCCCGCTCTGTTGATTGCACGTTGTATGAATCGTTTTCAAGTTCGTTCGCTTTTTCTTTAATTTTTATACATTTAATGTGCAAGACAGTAAAAAAAAATTTATGGACGGTACAGAATATTACATATTTATTAATATTACAAAAACACTTTTTAAGTTTTCATTTATAAATTCAACACATTATGCAATTAAAATTATCTTATAAGAAAAGAGATTGATCAATCATTTCCATTACGATTTAATGTTGATTCTTCATTAGTTTCACCGCGACTTCAGAGCCAAGAAGACAAATTTTTACCAGCTCCGGCAAATTTTGGATATTGTCAATCAAATAATCGGTTTATCAGTGTAAAATATGTTTTAAAAGGACCATAAAGGATCCCAGTGCATAAATTATGTACCAAAAATATGTAATTCCACGTAAATTCCATAAAAATAGGTGAAACTACCTGTTGAGTTAGTGTTGTTGTTGTTTTGGTCAGGGATATGATTGAACCAAAATTGTGTAACATTGTGAAGTTTTTAAAAGATATTAATTTCCATTGATGGAATATTGTTAAAACATCTTAAAGTTAAAATACAAGTTTTCTTGAAAACTGTACAAAGGTTTAAAAAAAGAAAAGTGCTATTATTTTAGTGTAATAAAAATCCAGTTGGAATCTTATCAGTGCTTACTCATCGGCTTTGCCATAAAATTTATGGTGTGAATATCTTTCGACCTCTGCAAGTGAATTTATTGAATAAAAAATAAATTCTGCAAACCGATGGCACATAACATAACTTGTAATTAAATCTTTAGTTCAAACATTACAAAATAATGTGAATATTAACTGAAGTGTGATGAAAAATGTTGCTTGTTTATTGTTTAGAAGACAAAATATAAAGAAATAGCTATAAATATATAAAATTACAGAATCATCAAAAAAATATTTAGTGAATTTTTGTTGAAAAAAAAACAGTGTTTGAGTGTGTTTTTGTTTGATTTTTTGTTTTTTACAAATTAACAAAAGAAGTGATGGATATTTTTAATTTTTGATTTTGAAATCAATTGCAAAACTTTCGAAGAGACGAAAGCGACAGCATTTAGGATTAAATCGACAATAAAATGGATCATCCTCCAATTTTTGGTATGTGCTTTGACTTTGTTTGGGTTTTTTTTTGCATAATTATTTACTATAATTATCTCTATTGTTCTGGCAACAATGCCTAAACGCATCATTGCACAGTTTAATAATCGTGGTATACAATGCGGTGCTAGATTGTTTACTCGTGTTTCTCTTAGAAAATTAGATTCCAATTTTGGTTTCAAATTTTTTTTGTACGTAGATAATGTTTTCAATTTTTGGTGAAACTTTTATTTAAAATATATTTTATTTTTCCAAATTTCTTTTTCTCTTTTTCGAAATTAGCTTTTTGATTGACAGAATCATGGAATCGTCAATTTTATTTTTTCAACCAGGTATTTAAGAAGTAAACTAAAACATTTTTCGATAACTTTTTGGCTTGACAACCCCTCGCTTCTGATTCCAAAACATTGGAATGAAACCCATATACCTAAACAATTTGAAGAGTAGCAAATAAACCATTAAAATGCTAATACAGGATTTAAAAACACATCATGCTACTAGTTAGCATAGAAACAACAATTTAGATAATAATTACAATTTATTAACCTCCATAAAATCGCTTTCAGATTTTTATGATTATTATTGTGGGAGTGGACAATTAAATTCAAATCAATAATAATGGTCTAACCATATATTTATATTAATTTCACACTGTAATGTTTATTTTTTCCTTACAAATATTTTTAATTTGTATGCTAAATAAACTTTTTTGAATCAGCTCTTTCTTTCAACCAAAGATTTTCTTTTACGAGTTTTTGCAAGTTTTTGGATAAAATGTGAGTGAAGAAACCAGAAATACGCGAGGAAGCGCATAAATTAATATTTTTATCTTCTGCGCCGCTTAACTGAACACACTTTGATATGCGGGCTGTCAGTTAATGATGACATGTTGCCTTTTAGTTAGTTTTTGTTGTCTATGCAAATAAAAATCAATTTGATTTAAATTAATTTAAACAATAAAAATGCATTTCATTAAAAATTAAAAGATCCCTCGAGATAATTGATTTCCGATCCCATCCAGTCTCAAGTAGTGATGTAATATTTGTTAGCAAGCACTCTGGAAAATGGAATATACAAACATTAATTAGAAAATGTCGCCGGGCAAAAACGAAACTGGAACCAAACTGAAACCACACAGAAAACTGTTTAAATAAAGTGTAATCTTATCAACTTATATTCCATAAAATCGAAGAAAACGAATGAATGGACAACGGGTGGCTCATAAAAATTTTGAATCTTAAGTAGCTAAGCGGCTTATTTGAACACAGAAAAGATGCTAGTAATATGAGTAAGTGCCAAGTTTTTATGGGTCAAGGCTGTAAAAGTGAAAGTTATAGAATTTTGTAGATTATATTTTTATTTAAACGCACAATAACTTCAAGCCACATTAATTGAGAATCTTCTGAAGTTTAAAGACATTGCCAACAATAATTTCAACAATGAAATGCTGAATATTTTAGCTCCTCGACTGTAAACTAATGTTTTAACATTACTTATTGAGAAAATAGCACTCAAGCAGATTATAATTTATTATTGAGCCAAATAATCTACTAATGAATAAATATCATTCATGAAAACCTATTCACACTTTAATCGACACCCATTGCCCCTACTTGCCTAGTTTCAAACACAAACAAGCACTTGAAACCACTTACAAGTCTCTTAAGAACTTGTAGCCACATAATGATCCGAAAAGACTTGCAACATGTGTATTAAATTAGTTCTATAAATGTGAGAATTTTCATGATTAACAATTTAAATTATTTCCAGAATGTATTTGATAGACAATAATCTTCCACAATAAAGTAAAGATTGTCATCGTTTGTTCTCATCTTACTGAAATATTGCACCGTTTCTTCTATTTGTACAGATGATTTTTTATGGCTTTTGTTTTTAAATCTAAAATAATTTATGGGATAATTAATATTATGACTTTTCTCTCCGTTTTCTCTTCAGTCAAGATTTATGGACGCATTTAATTGTGTTTAGTTTTTAATTGTTTCAAAGTTTTGGGAGATTCTTTTTCCTTCTTCGGTGCATGATTATAAAATGTGTAGCTTATGATATAAACGTGCCGCATAAATTTTATGAATATTAGAATGTTTGAATCGTTTTTTCATTCTATTCAGTTTATAAGCTCATGGGCAATTGATTCTGACCACGTCAGAGTGGGTTGACCTCAGGTCAATTAATGAATTTTTGACAATTTGAGATGTCTGATTTTCTATGGTGCAGATATGCTTCACGCAACAATTCTAGAACCTCTGGCGGTCTATTCTTGCACGCAAGCTATATGATTATTTTATTTGTAAATAATCCCATAACCTGTAAAATTAGTTTCAAATGTAATTTAACTTTAATTTTCTTGACAACCAAAATATGTTTTGAAATATCATAAAAAATATTTAGCACTTAAAAGTATGACCAACTTTGATATTCCCATATCTTTTAACAAAACATTCCCCAAAGTCTAAGTTTTTATGAACCTAAAAACATGCAGCAGTATGCAAACTGAACAAAAGAGAACAATTTCATTTGTGAGATACAAGAGTTGTAAAAGTTGTGGCATAAGAAAGTCAAAAATTTTATGGAAACGAAGAATCGAAATGAAACAGTTGATTAGCATTTTCAGTTTTTTACAAAATTCTTTGGTGTGGTTTGAGAACTCTAAATAAGCTTTTGGCACATAATACGTTTTTGTAACATATTTTGATATTGGGCAAGCCTCTAGCAAGTTTCTTGCATGCATAATGAATGTCTTTATTATTTTTGGACGATTTTATTACTTTTTAAATGAGTTTGAAAATTTCAAGCATCATCACATGTATTAAAATACATTTTATTATTTTCTGAATTTAATATTTGCTTGTCTTATTTATTAAACTTTACATTGCTTTTTTATATCTCAATTTCTTTAAAATTTATAATTTACAAAACAAACTTCTGGGCGGAATGCAATTATTTATTATCTGATGCTCCAATACTGCGGCTAATCGACTTCAGTTGCTTGAAGTTCAAATTCAACGGGTTGTTATCATTCTGCAGAAAACTCTTTTAGAATAAATATTTTAGTATTACCTCCAAAAAATGTTTTATTGATGAACAGTAGAAATTATATTACATCATGGAGCAAATAATTTGTTATCTTTTTTAAAAAAAATTGTGTTGCCTGATATTGACTTAATGAATTTTTCATTACAAATAATTTACACTGAAAGTTTCTTTTTCTGATAATTAAAACACGCAATAAATCTGGCAACTCTTGAAAATAAAAGCCGCACTTCATACGAAGATAAATTGAAATGCGGTTGTCGTTGATAAATCATAAATATTAAACTTTTTAACAAACATTTTATGACTTGAATTTCATTAAGATAACCAATAGTTTCAATTACGACAATAAACTGCAATAAACCAATATAACTGAGATACGGTCAGCACAGTTTCGTAATTCAAACTTGAAACAAGAAAGAATTAATTTCTTTTATAATTTTAAAGTTTTTTATGCTATACTGAAGAAAAGTTGTTTTTTGTAAGAATGTTGAATTTTTGTTGGCTTTTTGAGTGAAATTATTTATTAATCAAGAACGAGTATAAGTTTAATTAAAATTCTTAACAGATCGCTTCAAGATCTTGTTGGGTCTTTTGTTCGTTTACAAGCTGTTGCAATGAGTACGCTTATAATATTTTATGAATGTTGCGAATTATTTCTATTGTAGTGTGGCAAATGACTTGAGAAATATGTTGTTCTATAAAACTTGTAAAAAATGTTCAGATGCTGAAGAAATTTAATAAAAATGTTTATAGTTTTTGACGGTTTCCTGTCAGCAAAAATATATTTGCAATAAATTGAATTTAGATGACAAGAAACTTTACCAAGCATTAATAGTAAATATATCTTATTTACTGAAAGGATGAATGCAACACACATCAAAAATAAGAGATCGCTAGTAAATTTGCATCAAAATTCATAACCGATATTTGCTTACAAAATATAAAATCTCATTACATGCAACATATACTAAAAATTCTTCTTCCAAGCTCCATCCGTCATGAAAAGTTGACGAGCAAAGCAATACGTCCACTCTTAGACATTTCTAATAAATAATTCAGCTGTTCTATAAGCTCTTTGATGCACTTGATGAATTTCATTAAAAATGTATTGAGTGTTTTTTTGCTGCAGTAGCTGCATTCCCGGTTTGGATGAATGAAAGTTTTTTCAATTTTATTTCCATGCAATTTACTTGGCGAAATGCACAAAATGCAATTGTCAAACGAGTTTGCCTTCAGATTGACCATTTTAAGAATAATTCAATGCAGTTGACCAGTTAATAATTTAACATACATTTCACGTTTGACGAATCAAAATGTTTCAAATACAGTTTATTTTAAGAGACTTTTCTTCTGAAAACAGAAATATGTGTATTTAGTGAAATTCAGAAATTCTTGTTCAAACAAATGTGTTGTCATTTATCTCTTGTTGTCTTTTCAGTTCCACCGATTTTTCAAAATATAATTAAATAATCTCGACCATATTTTACAAAAAAAATGTCGCTCGGATGGCAAACTTTTAAATAGACGCAAAAAATTAATGTAAAAATCATAAAACGACCAAAGTTTAATCAAAACATCACAACAGAGAGTTTATCATTTTTTCACCAATTTTCCGTAATTTTCCTGACACACCGAAAACTCGATCAAGCTTTTATGATCTTTGAACATTTCGCAATATGAACGTGTAAATATTGAATGCTGTATCGTAGACTCGTACAATTCCGTTCATTCAACGTTTTTGAAGACATTCTTTCGAGTTCTCCCACACACTACGACAACAAATGATTTTTATTATTATTACCTAAGACAAGCAGGGCACAAGCAAACTTGTTGCTTTGCATAACGATCTCATGTATTTCAGTAAAAGCAATACGAAATGAAGTTCGAATATATTTATGAAGCATTATTGGCTTATTGATTGGAATATATTGCATTGTTGATTTGTTGGTTACTTTTTGAATTATTGAATCGAAAACGAAGAGACATTGAACTTCTTTTTCAGTTTTTTGGTATTTTCTCTTCCCATATGTTTACAAAATGCATCGCTACAAAAATAATGCTGCAATTCCAGTGAAATTTTGTAATGTTATAAAGAAGTTGCAGCTTCTCTTTTTGAAAAACAATAAAAGAATACATGACTTGACCTTATTTTGGAATAAAATTCAATTATTTTAAATGTCAATCAATAAAATGTAAACAAATGCAATTTCTTTCAATGATTGAAGCATTAAAAGTGAGGAAATATAAAACTACCATTGGTTAGTTTTTTTCAGGTGTGTGGGCGCAGATTTTATTTGAAGACAGTATTTTATTATGGCTATCAAACAAAAAACTTGGGTTTGATTTTGCAAACCGTTGTAAATTATTCAAGTTGTTTCTGTTTATATTTTATGTTGCATTTTTATAGAACGGCTCAAATTAAAGATATTTTCTTGCGAAATATTGAATGGGTTACTGGGCATGTCCATGAATATTTCATATGATTTTGTGCAAGTGTGAAATGAATAAACTTTGTGGTGCTCTATGCAATATTTTCCAATTTCCATTTCAAATTAAAAGTGATAGTGTAGATTTTCTTTCTCATCAATATTTCAGAGCTGTGAAGCAAGTAAAAGTTTAGTTTCTATCCCTGAAAAATCCAAGAACTATAAACTCAATTTGTAACATAAAATATAATTCAAGCTATTTTCTTCGCTCGTATATAAAAAGAAATCAATGGAAACACCTCAAACAAATTTGCTTTATTGTTGATGGCTGTATGAATATTTACATCCTACGCCAAAAGTAAAAAGAGTCATCAAGAAAACATAAAACATTAAACCGAGCATAAAACATAAAAGAAAGCAAGTATTCAATAGCAATGCCAAGCAAAAAGGCACAATGTCTCAAATGTATCGAATGTCTCGTCAGTCGATTATAAATTTATGACTATGTGCGGCTTTTATAGACTTTTAATTTCCATTATTTTTGAATAATTATTAATTTCATTCATAAAAGCTGTGCCCGCTTTTGGTTTGTAGGTTAAGCATATTGAACGTTGTTTGATTGTTTATCTTATGTGATTTCTTCTTCCGCTCACTGTACTCGGTACTGCTTGTATTGCGCTTCAGCACCAAAAGAGTAATTATTTGTTTAAAGTAGAAGACTGTGAGAAAATCACAATGATCTGAATTCTTAAATATTATAAATTTCAAGCCAAAAACTAATGATGACAAATCATTTTATTTGTTTTATTTATAATTTTAAACAAATTGTCGGCAAATTGTGTAAATTTTCTGGCATTTTACAATTGCTGTGTTAATTTAATAGTTTTAAAACATCTTGTTCAACAACACAAAAATACTTGCATTTTAATTATGCCACGGCTACGTTTTGTGAGGGTTGATGCACAGTAATTGCATTTTAACCAGAAATTATGTTTTGTTAAATAGTTTTTCCCATAAAATGTACAAAATTAAAAAATTTTCATCATGTTCTATTTTTCAGAAAAATTAATTGTGAATATATTTGTTTTTATGAGATAATTAAAATATTAAATTTGACTTTATTGTGCTGAAAATTTTAAATCTATGCTATAAAACAGCACAGTTGTCAAAGCTCTTTTAAAGCTATTTCCTGTTCTATCTTTTCAATAATTAGTACAATAAATCTTGTTCCCACCGCTCATTGTAGAAGTTACTCAATCGACACAGAGAATCTAAATATTTATTTCTCCAGCACTCAATAAACTGCGATCAGTCCCTCTGTTAATCCAGAATGAATATTAATTGAAATTTTAATGCGCTTCTGTTGATATGTTGCTTTGAGAATTTGTTCAGTTATTGTGTGTATATAATTCAGCATTAACATGTAATTTGTAGATTTTGTTAATTAAAAATTTTAATGCGCGGCATACAACAACAAATGAATAAATTGTTCAATTCATAATATACATATTAATGAATGACAGTGTAAAAATGCATTTAACCAAATAAAACAAATAACGTTTTGATCGATTTACATATTTTTTTTAAACAATAAATTATAAAATTGCCGTTCGAACACCACAATATGGCAATGTTAAATTTTCAAGTTAAATAATACATGGGTTGAATGGACTTCACAGTTTGATGTTGTTCTTTGTTGATATTAATATTTTGAAAATATTTGCTAGTTTTTGATAAAATATCAGGGTTGGATAAGTGAAATATATGATGTTTACCAATTTAAAAATTTCCTACGATGAAAATTCATAACATAACGATTAAATTATGAACAAATTCCCAATCCCTGCCTACCAACATGTGAACAAACTGCTATCATGTTTGCTCTTAATTATGTGATTACAATGTTGTATATTATCAATCATTATCAATTAACAAACAGAGACAGTCAACTGGACATATTACAATTTATGAGATTACTGTTTGATTTTTGATGAGAATTTTAAATCGCTTTTAATTTTTTTTAGCAACACATGTAATACAATATCAAAGTCTATTTCTAGTGCAATTAAAAATGTGTAAAATATTTAAAATCAAAAAAAACTAAGAACAAGTTTCTCGGAATTTCATGCTAATAGTTTTATAAAGACTTTAATTTTAGTATTTTTTTGTTTTTTGAAACGAGCATTTTTTAGCATTTTTTTGAGCATTTTTTTGCGATTGTACGATTTCGCATAGCTCAAGGTCAGCGAGCAGCGAAAATGTTCAAATGCTTTTTCGATCAGCAATTTATTCCGTCAACCAAATTAGTGTGTGGGTAGGCTATTAAACAATTAAATATCTGAAGAATCAAAAGTTCAAGAACTTATTGATTATATGAATTATATTGGAAGTTCAAGAGCACCGATCACGCTGCAGAAAATTTACACGTTAAATCTATTCAAGGTGTTGACGCCTCAATCTTTAAAAATATATTTTTAAAGTGATTTTTCGAAAATGCCATCATTTTTTTTTTCATATAATTATTTTTAGTAATTTGCAGACACTTTTCAATTTATTGTCTGTCAACAGGTTTTTAGTAATTGTGGTTGGGGTCTTTTCTTCCAACCTTTCAGTTTATAACAGCTTTTTTCCTTTAAAAAATATATCAAATAAAGTTTAAATATAACACTCGTGATATAACTTTAGACACACTGTCTCGATTCAACTTTAGACACTTCAATTATAGCGCTCCAGCGTTACATAATTAGAAGTTTGATTAATAATTCATCATGAGTTTTTTTTCCAAAATATTCATTTTGAAAAAGTCTAATGTCTTTTTTACTTCGAAATTTTGAAGTATATCAAATAAACCAAGATGATTTTATGTTGGAATCTTGTTTATAACAAATATGTATTGATAAAATATTTCCATAAAGTGTCCGTGAATCAAACTAGTGTTTTTTTGAAATAAATGATTTCGAATGATCCTATCATGTTCCATGTTAACCTTTTTGAAAGCAACCATATGTCCAGTTTTTTCCCTCATTCCAGTTTTTAATAAATGATCAAGTTTAATAAAATAAGGCATTTATTCTCCCACCTTATAGACCCAAACACTTATATTTGTTTATTTTAATCTCGCAATATCACAACAACAAAAACTGTATAACATACTTTTCTAGCAAAATGCGAAAATATTCATGACTCGACAAAACACTTAATATATTTGAAATCAAAAGAATTTACGCGAGAAAAATTTCCTCAGACGCTTTCGCGGCACAACAACAAAATTGTCTGAATTCAAAAAATGCACCTGTTTGTAATTTAACTCTTCACTGATTTCAAATGTATTTTTATTCACAATGTATTTCAATTTGTGTAACCAGATAAAGGGCCAGATGCAGCAAACGCGACTAACAAAACAGGAATTTGTGCACATTTACATGTTTGATCAGATAATTCAGATAATTGGATGATAATCACGGTGATTGCTACGTAAAGTGGAAAATATGTGGCGCAAATCGGTTAATTGACTGTATAAAGCCAACAAAACGATATAACAGGAAATATGTATCTTTAGACGGAGTGTTTCGATTTAAAAATAGACACTTAAATTATACCACTTTAGCGTTGCCTAATTCAAATTCTGTTGAAACAGAAGTTCAATTGGACTCTTTATCTTTGATATTTCACCATAAAAGAAAATCCACATGCAACTTTTTTGAACAAAATAATGATTTTAAAAAAGGACTATTTTTTATATGGAGCAATCTTTTTTTCGAGGAAAACTAATTATTTTGATATTTACTTTCGCGGGCACAAAACCCGTTTGTCTGAATTCAAAAAATGCACCTGTTTGTAATTTAACTCTTCACTGATTTCAAATGTATTTTTATTCACAATGTATTTCAATTTGGGTAACCAGATAAAGGGCCAGATGCAGCAAACGCGACTAACAAAACAGGAATTTGTGCACATTTACATGTTTGATCAGATAATTCAGATAATTGGATGATAATCACGGTGATTGCTACGTAAAGTGGAAAATATGTGGCGCAAATCGGTTAATTGACTGTATAAAGCCAACAAAACGATATAGCAAGATAGGAAATTCTTAATCTTATTTGTGCGGCGTTTTAATTAAATTAATTTTTCTTGCGTTTTCATTATTTCATTAGTTTTATGTGTACAATATAACCTCTTTGTTTGCTTTATGTTTTATGCAATTTAACGGTGTTGCCTGAGGCTTAAAACGATTGCTTCTTAATTCATGAACATGGCTAAGTTTCAATTAATTATTCACTCACAAAACTTGAAGTAAAATTTAAGTGAAAAAATTGCCAATGGCTCTAAAGTATTTTTATATTTTAAAGAAAGTTCTTCATGTTCACAAGAAATATTTCTTGAGATTCTTTCACTTATCCGATATAATTTAAATTATATTCAAAAGAAATTGTTTCATTGGATGTATTAAGTATTATAGCATGATTTTCAATAAGAAGGTGTTGAACCTGTTTACGGTGTTGAAGCAATTGGAACAAAATTCTGTCAGCAACTTAAGCGGAAATGGTATAATGACACTTTGGCTGGGTTTAATAAAAAAGATCGTTATAATCACTGATCACTGATCTGGTTTATTAAAATCAACACTGAATAAATTTAAATACTTGGTGGTCTGCAATGATACTGATTTATGAGTTATCTTCATGTTATCTTACAAAAACATAATAATCTATGTTTTCAAAATAATTATAGATAATTAATCAACTTAATTCAATGCATTACAAATATTGACGACATGTTTTTGTGTGAAAGACTTTTTGTGTAAAAATGCGTAAATGTAGACTGGAAAGTTTGCTTTTGAAATTAAAACTTACAAAATTTTTATCTTATCGTTTATCAGTGTTTTAACTTTGACTAAGCTATTTTTCCAGTATTAACATGGATGCGAGCATTTGATGTTTAATGAGTTTTGGTTTTAGTAAATTAGTCAAACAAACCGATAAAATATAGATAGCACTTTATAAAAGATTACCTAAACATATATTTTATTTAATTTTTTTATTATTATAATTTTTTCAATTTTGGAAGTTCTTATCGTGAATTTAAATCAGTTCATCTGTATTCAGAGTTTATTTTCAAATAAGGAAACAAAAATCACAATATTCGTGATTTCATATTTATTTATTTGAACAAACTTTCTTGAATATTTTAAAACAAACATCAAACATCACTTGCAAGAGTAACACGATCAATTACCGACATTAAATATTAAAGCTCATCACTTCAAAGAAAATTACTTGAAATAATGAATAAACTTTTCATATTATGAGCTATCACATTTCCTTTAAAAAACCATGAAGTTGAAAATGTTTGCACCGTCAAGAAACAATTCGTAGAGATAATTAAAGACTAAACAAAACTCTCTATGAAACTTGCTAATCAGCAAAACAACATATCCCATTACCAACTTCTATGAAAGTTATGAAATTGCTATTTGACTAATGCAATTTGTTTAAGAAAAAGCGCAAAGCATTTAATTCGCCAATTGTGAGAGAGATTTGTTTGTTTTGCATAATGAGCTACTTTTAATTATTTATATAAAAAGAAAAATATATGTTGAATTTACTTAAAATGATTTTATTATAAATTTCCCGCAAAAATTAAAAACGGAAAAGTTCAGGCTGACTTCACTATAATTTTGCTACTCGGGCTAATTTTGGTACTACTGACTTTACTACGTCTTTGCTACAGACTGTCATTTAAAAAAAAAAACTGTGAAAGTGAGACGTGTTTTCTGATATCAGCTATTCCTATGAAGTTCCTGCGTTTTTTCAACCAAATCCAGAATCGTCTTGATATAAGGTATTATCTATTTGAAAGTGGGCGTTCATAAATTGTGGTTTTACTGATCTGTAGCATGAAAAATGTTCAAAGTCTCCAGATATTTCAAATTTAATGAGTAAAAGGAATCTATCAACAGCCCTTTACTTCTTTTCTAAAACCTCATCAAACTCATAAAGCAGCTGTACGAATGCTAAATTGCATGAAATGGCAAAGTAAAAGCAATTAGCCGGAATCTTTTATCGTTTATCAAAAACAATTTCAGTTCAAAATCGTTTAGTTTTAAATGTTTTCTAGTTGCACAAATTTATTGCTTGAATGTTTTCTCCCATTTGAAATTTCAGCAAAAAGCGAAAAACTAATCAAAAATGCATGAGAAGTGCATTCAAGTGGTTACCCGTTTTTCAGCTAGTGCAGTTTTTTCTCCACAGACATTTTCGAGATTTCTTGTGGTTTTTCCTGCGATGTGATTTATTTTACCTAGTGCATGCACGCTGATTTTGTTTAATTTTGTGCTTTTGTTTAAAAAAATTAAAAATGTATTTTTTCCACCAATTTTGTTTGCAAAGTTGTTCAATACTAAAACTATAAATTAATGTGACGTCGACTTTACATTTTGTAAATCTTTTGAAAAATATTAGTTGTCATCTCAAAATTATAGATGACTTAATTACAAGATAAACATAAACAAATTTTCTTCAAAAGTTTGGAACATAATATACAGAAAAAACAATGTGATACAATGTTCCACAGATAAATATTATTCATTTCAAATACTGATGAGATAAACAACATTTTTTCCACTTGACACAACAACATTTGTTTGACAATTAAGATAAACATCTATCCATCAATTTATAAAAAAACTCAAGATCAAATAAGTTATGCTGTTTTTTGTAGATTAAAATAAAATATACAAATTAAAATTCAATTCTCACAAATAAATTCAAAAGACTCCAAATCCCTGCATGCCGCTTTCTGAGATGCTGCAATCCAGTCTGTCAGCACAAAAACCGCAATTACAGCACAATTAATAACAGCCATAAAGCCGCAAGAAACCAGCAAACTGCCGTGGCTGCTGAATGGCCAACAAAGATCTCAATTCCCATCTCGATTCTTCTAGATTCACGATTTTTGCCCGAAGTTCTTGCCAATTCTCAGTTCTTTTATGTAATTTTTGCAAATATTGCACTTTTCCAGTTTTTCTAGCACTGTTGCTGTTTGATTGATTTCTTTTGAGAATTATCCGCTTTCATGGTTCACTCCTTATAGTTCTTCAGTATTGCTTACTGGGTTTATGTTTTTAATGGACGAACATATAAATATTCTAGGAAGATAGTCGGAAATTTCTTTAGCGTGAAGTAACACCACTTGCAGCGAAACGAGTGACAGCACACAGCCAATTTGTTTTATTATCGATCGGAGTCGGCATCAACTAATTCACAAATTGACTCATTTACATGGAGAAGCATAGACCAGTGCCGGACTAATTATGTTTTCCATTAAGTGAACTCAAATAGTCTCAGTAGGCGCTGAATTAAAATAAGCGAAGTGATTAAAATATTTAAACGAATGTGAAGTTTAAAATTTTAATCAGCAGTTTCTCATGCTCCAACAAATGTGAAGAAACTAAATTATACAACTAAATTAATTTCTTATTCAAATTTTCTCGATAATTCGGCTAATCCTAAAGAATCCACTCCCGACAGTTCGACACCAATAACAATTGCAGCATCTCCAAACGGTCATTACAAAATAAAAATGTCTAATGAATGTTAATTAACATTAAACATTTCACTCTAAATATTTGTGATGGCTTGGCACTCGTTGAAGCGAGCACAAAACGGTTATCATATGTTTTGGAAAACATCGTCAACGGCTGCTTCGGAGTGTCTTATTGATGGCTAGCCAATCACCCATTAATCATTATTATTGCCGCTTCGAACTGAGATGCGTTTTGCGATGTTTTGCGAGTGGCGAGATAAAGTGCTTCAGTTGACTGGTGCGATCAGCAGTGAAGTGTCTATATCTTTGAATATTTTTGTTTGCTTCCACGTTGGCTGCTCCTTCTGAATATTTCTTTTTGCTAGATTGTTAAAGAAACAAACATTTGTTTTGAATGACGGAGTTTCAGTATCAACTAAGAAGAGCCAACTCAGGTAGTCGAGGAGAATATAGAGGGATTCACATGAGATTTTGTGAAATTGCAACGACAAAAATTGTGGCAGGAAAATTTCAGTGCATTTATTTGGAGCAACTTTTGTTTAAAGGTTTTTAAAGGGAATTTTGCTTGAGAGTATTTAATGAAAACTTTAATAGAAGGAGCTTTTGAACTCATTCTGTCCAAGGACAATGTAGATTAGGTTTGTTGGTGAGACAAGAAACAAAAGTGTTGTTGCATTTAATTAAAAAACTTATAACGATGTTTTGCTTAATGAGTGATAGTAATTAATTTGGTTAATCATAATTAAGCTCTATTGTTTTAAAAATTGAACTTAAGCATTGGGTGTGGTCTTTTAAAACGAAAATATAAATTATATTTCTCCGCTAAATAATTTGGATATAAAAATGTCAGAAAGCTTATTCCGTTTTCCAAAAATATTTGTTTGAAATTTTTTTTTTACAACACAACTAATAACAAATGTGAATCATCTTTAATTGTGTGTTCGTTTGATGACTAAACAGTAACAAAAAACTTTAATTAATGGAATGTTTAACTGATGATACAATGACTTTCTTACAGATGAACGCCAAGATGTTCAGCAAAAGACCTTCACCAAGTGGATTAACGGCTACTTAACAAAAGCAGGATGTCCTCACATAACAGACCTCTTCATGGATCTTCGTGATGGTCACAAGCTTTTGTCCTTGCTTGAAGTGCTAACGAATCAGAAGTATAGAAGGGAGAAGGGTCGGATGAGAGTGCATCATCTCAATAATCTCAATAAGGCACTTCAAGTTCTTCAAGATTGTGGAATTAGATTGGTGAATATTTCAAGTGACGACATTGCTTCCGGAAATCAAAAGCTCACCTTAGGACTTATTTGGTTGATTGCATTGAGCTTCGATGGGCAAAAGTTGGTCAATTCTAATGCAATCAGTGGAATCGAGAAATCCCTGCTCGCTTGGGTTAGAAAGTACACCGATCGACATGAATTAAAGGTAAATGCACATTTTTAATGATATATAATTAGAGTGACTATAATTTCATATTTGGAATGAACAAATACTGAGCACTGACTTTACCAAGTGATGATTTAATGTATTTAAACAGACAGCTATTGCCTCAATTATTATCATTTATGACTAACAATTTTTTGAATTTATGCGATAATAAGCAATAATCACAAAAACTCCGCAATCAAAACAAGATGTGATCAATAAAATAAGCAATGTGGACAAATTGATAGCTAATTTATTACTCATTTGAAAAAATATTTTTAACAGAATTGTTTAAAAAAACGCATCAACTGAAATCGATCGGTTTTTTGATGAAACAATTTTAATTTCAAGTAGACAGATAGATCACTGACGAAAAAAATATTATGTGACACTTTTACTTTTAGAGTACAACAATAGATCATTTAACAAACTTTTGAGTGTAGAATATTTAAGTTCTAAAAAACAATTGATTCTAGCTTGAAGGTCACACCAAGTAAAGAACACTTATATTTCCAGGTCAACGATTTCACGACCAGCTGGTCAGATGGTCAAGCTTTCACGTATCTTTTATACGAAAACATTCCTAATAAGTTCGACCTTGAGAAAACAAGGCAAATGCATCCTATCGCTAGATTGCGTAATGCGTTCGAATTAGCGTACAACAACTGGCAAATTGAACAGCTATTGGACCCAGAAGATGTAAACACTCATAAACCTGATAAGAAATCTATCCTTATGTATGTGATGTGTATTTACAACGCAATCAATAAAGATGGCATAGTAGAGGATGATGAACCAGTAGCTGTGAGGTATGTTTGAATTGTAAATTTAAATTATTTCGAGTATGTTGTGGCGTTTAAAACATTTTCAAAATTTAATCACAAAATTTGGCTCTTTGTTTATTTTGGCCAATTTTTTGTAAATATTTACGTCTCTGAAACAAATAAAAAACACTTACTACTTAAACAGAAGCTTAGTGGAACAAAAATAGATTTTTGGTTCTGAATATTTTTAAAGAATGCAAATAAAAATATAACGTCTTAATAATTAATCAGACGAGATGAATATATATTTTAGTTTTTTCTTCTAATTTATAAAAACTTGAGACATTATTAATCATCAAACAAATTGTTTCAAATTACTTAAAACGATTAAGTAATAAATTTTAAAAGAAAAATATCGTAAAAATTTGATCAAAAGACTATTTAGTAAATTTTATAAAATCTCAGATATTAATTAAAACAATGTTCTAACAATTTTAGCATCCCCACCCCCATGCAAGTCACCCATGCTGATAGCACCGAAGAAATTCAACTTTTAAACGAAAGTGAGATGCAAATGAGCATCAAAAATAGCGATAGCGACAGTGGTGGCTCTGAAACGAAACGAAAGAAATTTCAGCATCCTGGCCACGACCTTCCACTTGATGACGTTATGCTCTCCAAATCGATTGATGATTTACGTCGATTGAATGTTCCAGTAACCACTTTTACAACAAATTTGATGCATTCTGAAGTTCATGCGACACCTCATTTGGATGGAAATTTCAACTTTGATTCCCAATCGAGACCACTATCAACAGCAACTAACTTTTCAGTGGAAATTGGGGATTATCAGTCGGCGATCGAAGAAGTTTTGACGAAACTGTTGGCAGCCGAAGAAGTGATTACTAAAGAACCTGGGCTGGCTGCTAGTTTGAATGATGCTAGGCAGCATTTTCATGAGCATGAAGAGTTTATGCTGAAATTAGCAGAATATCAAGTATTTATTAAATTGAGTTTTTGTGATAAAATTACTTAACAATCATACTTCATTTTAGATCAGCGTCGGAGCCGCTCTCGAGGAAGGCACAAAACTTCTCACAGACGCTCAAAGTACCTTGTCATCCGAAGAACAGAATGAAATAAAACACCAATTATTCCTCTTAAACGAGCGATGGGAGAATTTACGCGTTCGAGCTTTAGATATTCAAACCAACATTCATGTGCGACTCGCTGAATTGCAGCTGGAGAAAGTAGAAGAGCTGAAATCTTTTCTTACTCAGACAGAAGATCGCATTTCTAGAATGTCTGATATAGGACCGAAACCAGATGATTTACGCCAGCAGATGGAAGCTCATAAAGTGCTGCAAAAGGATTTGGAGAGGCAGCAAAAGCTCGTAGAAAGTTTGAGCAATTTAGTGATCATCGAAGATTCTGATTATTTTAGGGATTTGGAGGATAAATTGGCAGCTCTAGAGGAGCGTTGGTCACACGTTGTTAAGTGGACCACAAATCGCTGGGAGAAGCTTCAAGCCCTCAGTCAAAAATGGACTCAGCTTTCAGAAAAGTTTAGAGTCATTACCGAGTGGATGGACGCTCGTGAGAGTAACTTAAAAGCAATGGAAGCTAAGGAGGTGGTTGAGATTGGTGCAGTTATGGAACGCATCAAGAACTTACAATATTGCCAGAACGACTTAACTCAGCTCATCAAACATTTGGATACAATGGAAGAAACCGCTCAAAGTTTACATGATGAACAATTGTCCACACTGAATGTTTTAGACAAAGTTGAGAATTTGAATGATAGAAGCGATGCCTTGAAACTTATTCTAGAAGTGCAACAAATGAGACTAGAAGCGATGGGTTTTCAAATACAGATTGGACATAAAGAGATGCAAAAATTGGAAGTTCCAGCTAACTGGGATGATTTTCAAACGAAAATACTAAATCCATCACAGACAACAACCAGTAGCTCTTTTGTTGACGTAGAGATGGCAGCACAAGCACAGCCAAAAAAGAAAATAATTGTTGAAAGCACAGTGCAAGAAAAACTCAATGAGCAGGTAATTAATTTAAATATTTAGCTTATTAATATGTGGAAGAGTTTTTAAATGACTTCATTAATTTAAAAAAAAATTCTCTTAAAAAATTAAAATTCAAACGCGTTTTAGGTGATGGAAATGATTTATTTCGTGGATGATTGTGAAGAAAAGCTACAATCTTTCGAAGAGTTAGACCTGAAAAGTCGAATGGCGTTCTTGGAAAAAATTACGGAAGATCTACAAAAACGCATTACAGAATATTCCAGTGTGAAAAACATGCTGAAATCTTGTCAAACAGAAGAAAAAGTTCCATTGGATATGGAAGCGAAGCAGATTCAAGATCTTGGATCAAAATACGACCTGATTCACTTTAAAATTGAAGATTTGAATGCCAAATTGAAGATTGAAGTTAGGAAGGAGACTTTTTACAAGAATCTGACTGGCTTTAAACTCATCTTGGCAGATTCTCGAGATTGGTTCAAACAACATGCCAACAGTGCTTCTAAAAATGAGCTCGAGAAAAAGATTGGGGATATGGAATCTTTAGCAAATGACATTGGTACAACACAATCACTTTGCTCCGAAGAAAGCAGTGGGAGTGATGACTGGAAGGAACTCAAGAGAGATTTGGATCAATTTTTGGAGAGTTGGGGTGATTTAAAAAGAGCAATCATCAGACAAATCCAAGAGCAAGGAGGATTTGATGTTGCAAATGAGAAAGCAAACCTGCTCAAAGATTTCATGGACAAAGTGAGCAACTTCACAGTTATTTACTCTGAAGCTGAGCAGATGGAACAGAACTTATTGAATATCAGTAAATTAAAGGATGAGCACAAACAATTTAAAGATGATTTCAACTTTGTTTGTGAGAAAAGCTCGTTGGATAAAAGAAGAGATCTAGAAGATCTTTGGCACAAGACTCAACGATTAATTGCTGATAAAATTATGAAACAAACTACAGCAGTTGAAAACTTAAGACATTTTGATCAAGAGTATAAATTGGTAGTTGAAAAATTAGCCAATATTGAAGGAACTTTACGCAAAGACGTTTTCATTCTTGGTGAGATTAAAGAGCTACAACAAAAATCAAAAGACTACGAAAAATTCGCTGGAGAGATTAAGAAAGCTGAAATTGACATCATAAGCGTGAAGAACTTTGCAGACTTGATAGTGGAGAACAGTGAAGATAGCTTCAAATCAATTTTATCTGGTAAAGTTCGAGGCTTAAATGAAAACCACAAGAAAATCGGCCTCAATTTCCAAGATAGCTTGAAACGCCTTAAAGAGTCAATCGCACAAACTGAAGAAATTCTCGCTAAAATAAATCAAACTGAAGTTTGGCTTAACGAACTCGAGAAGAAGACGCCAGTTCACACTCAAGAGATCAGCAATCCTAACGAGCTTTTCCAGATTAAGACAAAGTTCCAAAATCTAAAAGAAACTTGCGAACAAATGACAGTGAATTTCCGGGAACTTAACGAATCTGGTAGCGAGCTTTTGCTGAAAGCTGATGATCAGGTTCCAACACCTCGAACAGACAGTAAGATCAGCTATTTAGCTAAAAAGTTTACGAAGATGAACGCGAGGTGGAATGAGGTTACATCATTAGTTTACACGAAAACTGCTTTGTTGGAACATTTGTCCAGTCAGTTTGGTGAATTTAAGACATTGCTGGTTTCTGAGAGCGGATATTTAGACAAATTGGATAAACTTTTGAGAAAGAGTCCAGAAAATGCTGCGGATGCTGAAGAAATATCGGAAGAGTTGGATGTAAGTCTGAATAAGCTAATTTTGTGATTAAAATATTAAAATTTTAATTTATAATTAGGACTTGGAAAATTATCTAAGAAACCATTCGGAAGATCGTGTAGAAAAAATTAAAGAAATTGGCCAAGAATTGATCGACCTTGAATTCATGAAGGACAATATCGATGGTGAAATTGAAACTGTTCTTAACCGTTGGAATCAAGTACAGCATCAGGTAAGTTCTTGCTAATTCATAAAATCCATAGCATCTTGTTGTATCACCTCATATGCATAAACAAGCATGTACCTTCTCGTGTCAATTGCATGTTCATGTCCTTATTGTGTCATCGTAAAAAATTACAGGCCAAGCAACGAATTCAAGTACTTGAGAAGTCCGTTTCTGAAGCTCAGACTTCTGAGAGCCAAGTTTCTGATTTGCAACGATGGATCTGTCGAGTGGATGATCTGCTGAACGACTACATGGAGAATGACACAACTATGGAGGATATGCCGCATGATTTCCAGGTATTTGCTTGATAGACATTTAAACATAGTATATTGAATGAATCCTCAACTAACTCGTTTACATGACTTGCAATATAAATTAAGGAAAGGACTGCATAAATTAATACTTAAAATATAATACGTGTAAAGGTACTAACATTAGGAATCTAAATAAATTAAAATGCGATACCAACTAAAAATTTAAGAATTCTTGAAATATTTGTAATGATCGATCAGCGAATAATTCCATAATACCATATTTTAGCGTTTATGCGAAGAATTCAGAGCCAATGAAGAAATCCTCAGTGAAATGAAGCAACAAGTTGATGTTTACAAAAATCATGGAAAAATCGAAGCAGCCAATCGATACCAAGATCAGATCAATCTTTTGCAAGTAAAGTTTTTAAATGATGCTTAAACCAATTGATCTCTCTGAAATGTACCTTTAACTCATTTTTCAGGAACGCTTCGTCCTTTGCCAAGAAAAACTAGAAAAATTCACCTCGCCACACGCTGTATTTGAGTCACGTCTCAGTCGAGCAATTGCAGATTTGCGTAATGTAGAGCGAAATTCTTGTGTTTTGGATATTTCTTCGGCTGGAACCCAAAACGTTCATGATCAACATCAACATTGTCTTAAAATGTATCGCACTCTCTCTGAAGCTAAAGCAGAAATCGAAAATGTGATCAAAACTGGCAGAAAACTGTGCGACGATGAATCCACGAAAAATCCTCAAAAGCTCAACATAAGAATTGATACTTTGAAGCATCTTTTCAACACTTTGGGCGAGAATGTCACAAAATCTAAAGCAGTTTTGGAAAAATTGATCAAAACATCAAATCAGTTCAACGCTTCGATAGAAAATGTTTTTAAATGGATCAGTAAACAGAAAAGATTGGATAACATCGAAGGAGATGGTCGAGATTCAGAGAAAGCTTTGGATATTTTATCGATCCAAGATGCTGAGAAAGAAGTTCTTAGGTGTCATGAGCTTTATGATGACTACAAGACAACTGTCGACCCAGTGTATCTGGAAGATATTAAAGAGAAGCTTAACTTAGTGGATAGAGAATTTTATGACGTATACAATAACGATGTTTTGAAGACATTGCAAGAAATGATGAGCACCATTCAAAATATGGATAATGTTTCTGTTGAAAACTTAAGGTTTGTTTTAAAATGACTTTAAAATGTATAAAACTAATAAAAATAATTTAAACCCAAAAAGGATTATGGAAGAAAATCTTGCCAACATTCAACCGAGATCAGATGAGGTTGAAAAGATGCATTCATGTTTATTACAACTAGTTCAGGTATGGAATCTGAAATTTAGAAAATTAATTTCTTGCAATATAAACTTGTGTTGAAACATGTGCAGGAACTTGTATGCAAGCTTTTCGTTGGTTGAACATTTTCTCGATTAACTTTTTTTGTAAATAAAGCAATTAGTGTTTCAACCAACGATCAAAGCTATTTATTTCGATAATTAATACTCTACCTCATTTATCTGCTATATGTATTCATTGTAAATTTAAGGCCTGTAAATCTTCTATGTGTAATAATGTGTAAAGACGTCTTCTTAAAATCTTACTGCTTTTATATGTTGAAATTTTGATTGTTATGTAAAATAGTATTTCCAAAAATATTTTGTGAATCCATCTGTAAATACCACATTCATTAAAATAATTACTGAATGCCATTAATCCGAAAAACTGGGAGTCTTAATAGAAATCACAACTCAGAGACTGATTGGTGGCGAGTTTTTAGTACATTGGTACATTCATTTAGACATTAACCTATTCAATTTCGTGGTGACGCACTAAAACCCTCAAAACCGTTAAAGTCATTCTGGTACATGATGCGGGGACTAATTTCTGGGAGCGGATCTTACCTTCATGGCGGTGGTGACTCATTCATTCAAATGTCAATTTCTACAATATTAGCAGCTAAGCCATAATCGACCATATTTCCCATATATATCACAGGCTGCAAAGATGCCACAAGACGATGGTACCGAGATTGTGATTGTGAGTGATACAGTCCGGCAAAGAAGAGCAAGGACACCAAGTTCCAGCGTTGAGCTGGCTGAAAGATTTTCAGAAAGGTTTTCTAATGGTGATTCTAGTCAAGGAATGCCCGATGTTCTTCCAAAGACTTTCAGGTTGGCTGAAGCAAGCTCTTTGTTTTCCGATGCTATGGATCCTGACAGTCAAGTTAGCAGCTATGAAAATGGAAATGATAAGGAAGATAATTCAAATAATTCTCACAAGTTTTCAATAGTTGAAATTAAAGAAGGAAACTTATCCTCAAAAATGTCTGTCCAAAGAGAAAACTCTCCTGAAGGTGCTAAAGTTGGCCAAATCGTGGACACTATTAACATTTTAGAAAGATGCGATAACTTTGAACCTGAATACGTTGAAACAGTTCACATCATTGATGCTTCATCCGACACAGATACTGGCTCTACTCCAATTTTGAATCGAAAGTCTGCCAGCATAAAAATGGACGAGGAAGATAGTATGGATGAGCTGGAAGTTGAACTAGAAAAAGAACTTGAGCTTTTCGCAAATTACATAGCAGATGATGATGATGTTGAAAAAGTTTTGCTGGTTGAAAAGCAAAGAATTTCATTTGATAGAAAGCAAAACATGGAAAAAGATCGTGATTTCTTAAGAGATTCTGAGCACATGAGGTTGCGACCAAGTTTGAAAGAATTGTTAATGGAGGAGAGAAATAGCTTTTATAGTGCTGATAAAGAGAGTGACGAAGCTCTAGTCTTTTCTGAAGATGAAGACATTCCCAGATATTCTATTGAAATGGCAACAGATTCTGATAGTGACGTGGTAACCAATAATATGTTTTAAGACATTTTCAAGTCATTATTCAAATAATTTTTTACATTGGATGAAATTTTACACAACTTAATTTTTCTTAAAACAACTTAGAAATTTATAAACGCATTACTTAACGTGATATCTAAAAATTATGATAAAGCACGATTTCCTTATAAAGCAAAGTTTTTTACAAAATGTCGCAGCTTAATTGCTAGTGGTCTCTAAATGGTCAAGCACTCTAATGCAAGCACCAAAACATGTTATTTATAGTTTAATAAATTAATCCATTTCCAATTAATTTCCATCTACAGTCTCGCATTGAAACTCCAAACGCCTCAAAAATCGAAAACAAGGAAACTAAGTTCCCTGTAAATGACGCGTTGGAAGATTCATTTATGCAAAAGTCCCCACTCTACACTTCATCACCATATTCGTACAAATCCCTTACACCTTTAGAGCAGCGTGTCAACGAATTTGAGAAAACAGCCAACTATATGATCCGTAAATTGGAACAGACGAAGCTGCAAATCCAGAACTGCGTGGAGGGACCAGCTACAATTGAACACATGAAACTTTCTATTGCTCCAGATGCTGCCACTTTGATTTCACAAGGGGATACGTTGATTTTGGAGACACATGGCAAATCCCAACTTTTGTCTCAGAGACTTATTCTTACGCAGACAAGCTTGAGAGACAAGTACAAGGAAGTTCAGAGTACTAAGTGAGTTTTTTGGAAATTATTTCTTGTTCATTAATATATTATTCTCAAATAATTTATTATTAGATCAACAAATGGAAATGTGATGGCATCAAGCATCCTCAACAAAGATCAAAACATTAATTCAGATAACCAGTATTCACCTAAAGAAAAATATTACACCGACAAAAAGTTTCCCAGTGATCTTTTGGCCACAAATGGAAACCCAATTAAACTAGATGATCTTGCGTCAAAAGTCTTAAAACGAACAAGTGATTTAATAGCTAGACCAGTCGACTATAAATCAGAAACGGATCTGACTAGAAGGATCCTCGATATTGGGGTGAGATTTTTTTGTTTAATGTCTCTGCACTGTCACTATTGAAATTAGAACTTTACGGGCTCCATTCCTTATAATCAATGAACTATACTACTCAGAGTTTTTATAAAAGTTTTGAACACAATTTTTGCACAGTGTAACATGAAATGAGCCGTGAACAAAATTTAACTTGTATACATAAATTTTCCATCAATAATTCTTTCAGCACATTAATTACATTAACGATAATTGTTGAAAATTTGTAAACTTGTTTAGATTTTCGCTGTACAGTGGCAAATGAAAAAGTTAAATAATTTAAATTAAAACAAAAAATTAATATTCAAAAAGGTTTGAATATTTTCATGAAACGGACTCAACGTAAATAATATTATTAATTATATTTTCACGATAATTCAGATACTGCCAAACAATTTTATGAGATACATTCTGGTATTTATTTTAAAGATCTCTGATCTTTTGAAGATGTAAAGCGATGCCACAACATTTTTTTAATTTTCTAAATGGTTGAACTGTTGATCTTATAGGCTGAATTCGAAATTTACTTAGATTGAGTTTTTTGAAGTTATTTTGGTAGGATCAATTAAAATGCCGAAAAGGCGAATTAAAAAGAAAAAAACAGATGAGATTAGAATTAATGGTTCATTTACTCTTTCACATGCTTTAACGACCACCGGCACATGCAAATGCAATAAACCTCTCTGTTTACTACATTTCCTCTACTTAACTAGCATATCGTCTAAAAATAAAATCTTTTGGAATTTTCCTCAAGCGAACAAATCTTCGAAAATTAAGAATCCGTGGATTGTGGAAAATTGGAGAGCGCGTGGTTGCGATGCCTAAACGATCACTGTGATCACTAAACATAGTAGGTTAGGCGCTCGTGAAAATTCACGAGGTGATGAAAAAGGTTAATAATCACAAATTTAATATGCGAGAGTAAAGACTTCTCTGAATGAGAGAGCAAATTGAGTTTTCCTGAAGATCAGAAACATCTTCAGCTTAAGAACGTGATCTTTTCTCAAGTTTTTCAAACAAAAACATCATTAACTTGTAGAAAACCCTGTAAAATGGAATTATTTTTGGCATAACGTTCAAAACGTTTCTCTTCTCTAGTTGAGTTTTCCGACTTTTCAAGCAATTTTCGAGAAAATTTGTTGGGCAGATTCTTATTTATTTAGTTTTCTTGAAAGCGTCGTCTCATAAATAAGCAAACTCGGTCCAAATTAATTAACATACGGCATACGCGAAGTGTTCGGTAGCGAAAAAATAAAAAATGTGGTAGATCTCCGCGAGTAAATTATCCAAACAGATTTTCCTTTTGATTGATTGAAAAAAAAAAGTCTGTGTGTTCGGGCAAAGAAAATAAGAAATAATAAAAACCAAGACAATTTTGCTCGACCAGACGTGAATTTTGCCCGCAATTAATTATTCTCGCTGTACAGCAATACAGCCATTCTTAGTGAATTATTTCAATTTTAATTAAAACGGCAGCAGTTTACTCAAATCTCAATCATTTGTTTGCACAACAAAAACAAATCATCGAAGAACAAAAGAAATACATCAACAAGAGTAGTTTTTCCTAAGAAAAATCAAAATTTCTTTAAATTACGCTAAAAATAAAGTGAACATTTTTGTTGAGAAACAATTTTTGTCTATTTTCGTGTTCAAACAATTTTTTTGAGCAACTCTTTGAGTCGGTTGAGTTGGTTGATTCATGAGGACTGGCTTTGAGAAATTCTGACAGGCACTTGGAAACATTCTTTTGGACGGCGATTGATTGTTGGTGTCCTCCTTATAGGAAAAACAAGAAGACTTGAAGTGGGCGATTGAGTTTGCTGCACAAACGCCAGATCAGAACGCACCCACTATGGAGTTTTTGGAGAAGGTAATTTTTGAGGACTAATAAATAATCTTTTTTTTTTCGATTTTTTTCGTTCTTATAAATATTTTTCAATAAGTACAATTTTCTAATGACCAGATGTTATTGTGTTGTTTTTCAGTAATGATGATAAATAATGTTTTAAATATTTATTATAGTGTTTAACGAACCATTTCCTCTTTGCTTTCAGTTAAATAAATTATTTTTAGAATTTTAATTAACTAAACTACATAAACATTATAAACAATGTTTTTATAGATTTATGAATGAGCATTAATCCTCGAATATAGATCTCCTCAAAATGTTTTGAGATCCAAGATATTTTTAAAATGGTCAAAATAAATATAAATCTTATGATTCAGAAAAGTTGTTACAGTTCTGTTGTAAAAACTGACATATTTATGAATAGTTACATGTTTTTGACCCCGCACTTCTTTCATAAAAAACTCTCATGAGAACATATGTAACACATGTTAATGTTTATAAATATTAGAGAAATACATTCTAGGCTATAAGCTCAAAATTTTTTTTTTTTTTTAAATTCCTTAACGTCAATTTTCATAATTTTTGTCCAAAAAAAAAGACTTTGATCTCATAATTTTGATTTACATTTGACAGGCGAAAAAAGACCTTTCATCGCATTGCGATCAGATCGTGATCTCGCTGGCAAACCTCAACAAGCAGCGAGCAACCGAAAAACAACAACCACAATCAATAACAACAACTGTAACGCTTTCGAAAGTGATGAAGACGATCATTCCGTCGCCAGTTCTCAACGAAAAAAAAATCAATGAAGTTGCTCAAGTTGCTTCGAGTTCGGTAAGCAAATCCCCAGTTGAAGGCGCCAGCAGCGATAGCATTCCGTTCGCAGATGAAGGAATAACTGAGGTTGATGAATCGAGAGATGGCAACAGTACCTCGACTTCGGCCAAAGGCAGCCCAATAGAGAAGCAAAACGGATCGTATAGAAAGGGTGAGTGAACACTTTATATAATTACTTTTCGCCTTTTCAATGTTTTGATGGATAAACTATAGTGTGCTGATTTTTCAACGATTCATAAAATCAGTTTTGATACACTTTGTTTTGAAAAAGATCATTAATTTAAGTTTAGTTGTTTATTTCAAATTTTTTATTCAAAACGAAAAATCAACTTTCAGAAAATCTAATTATTTTCAATCGACGATTTTAATATTCAAAAATCAGTCAAAGTTCCTGTTTAACACTCCAGAAATGTTTCTATCCAGGAAAAAGCTAAAAAACTATAAATCTACTGTAATTTCCGCCTTTTGGCAACTAAATCGCGTGTTTTGGGAATTCCTCCATAATTACGTCCTAAATTCTTTTTTCGGGTGGAAGGTTCGTTTTGCAATCGCCTCGTGGTTGATTTAGGTCGAAAAGGGTGGTCAATTTAATAACATGTGTTTTATTATCTTCTGGCTGGTAATTCTGGTAATTCAGGCAGTCAGGTGGAAATCGCTTTTGAATGTTTTTTTCATGCGAAAACTTTAAGCTTGAAAATGCGTTGGGCAGAGATTTTTCTTTTATGGAGCGATATCCTTTTTCCACATATATTAAATATTTAGGGATTTGGGGATCCATATATTTGCTGTGCTTTGGACTACAAGACTAAATCTGACAACATGCTTGAAGAATTTACTGAATTTTTCTTGGAAATTTACAGTATACAGTAAAAATCATGTGAGCGAGAATTTAGGAAGAAACTAGCTGGTCTTTCCTAAAGATGAATAATCTCCAATAAGTTGTAATTACATAATATAAAGAGCAAGTTCTGTTTATTTATATATTTATATATTTGTGTCTGCGTAACGCTAACTGAGCTCTAATAACTCGAAAACCTTAAGACTTATGTATGGGCATCTTAGTCTCAAATGGTTCATCCATGTCACAGAATTTGATCTGGATAATTTTTGGACCAGTTCCACAACCCTCTTGGTCACCAGCCAGGGTGCAGCAAGACATGTTTCAAGTATATTTCACCTTATACTGAGAGTTTGGGTTGAGTTGGAGTTTTAGTTTCATGAGAAAAAATGTTAAAGGTAACGAGTTGATCCATATGAATGAGTTCACCAACAGCTGGTGGCACGACCTGGTGGCTTTGGACGACTTTTTTTGAAAAAGTCATAGAATCCCACAATTCGTCCAGAAAACCAAGAAAACAATTTTTAGTAGGTATCCAAGTGCCACTACCTGGTGGTACTACCAGAACTCGAGAACGGCAGAAGATACAACTTCCGTGTCTTTGGAAAAATTGTTCGGGATGATAAGCTTAATTTGTTTTTATGTCACGGATTGGTCCAGCACCACCTATTAGCATGACCTGGTGGCTTTAGATGACTTTTTTTGAAAAAGTCTTAGAATCCCACGATTTGTTCAGAAAACAACGTATATCATTTTTGGAAGTACTTGAACTTTTTATCCAGGTGCCACTACCTGGTGGTACAACCAAAACATGAGAATGGCTGAAAATACAGCTTCCGTATCTGGAGTTAAATTGTTTGGAATGATATGCTGAGTTTGTTAGTATATCACGGTTAGTATATCTAATGGCATGGTGGCTTTGGACAAATTTTTAAAAAAGGTCTTAGAATCCCACAATTCATTCAGAAAACCAAGTATTTAGTTTTTGGAAGTACTTGGAGCTTTTATCCAGGTGCCACTACCTGGTGGTACAACCACAACTCAAGAACGGCTGAATATACAGTTTCCGTTTCTTTGGAAAAATTGTTCGGGATGATAAGCTCAGTTTGTTTTTATGTCACGGGTTGGATCAGCTTCATCTATTGGCATGACCTGGTGGCTTTGGACAAATTTTTTAGAAAAAGTCTTAGAATCCCACAGTTCGTTCAGAAAACCAAGTATTTGATTTTTGGAAGTACTTGGACTTTTTATCCATGTGCCACTACTGGTGCTACTTTCAAAACTCGAGAACGGCTGAATATACAGTTTCCGTGTGTTTAGGTAATTTGTTTGGGATGATAAGCTGAGTTTGTGAGTAAACCACGGATTAATCCAGCTACATCTAATGGCATAACCTGGTAGCTCTTTGAGTCCAAACATTCATAAATTAAAATTTTCCATTTTCATTATAGTTCGGGATTATATACTGAGTTGTATGTTGTAATACGGGTTGGTCCAAGCTCCATATTTTGAAATGATCTGGTAGCACCAGACCACAATTGAGAATTTTTAAACTTCAGATCAACACTTTATAATTTGATTTTATAATTCTAAGCTCCATCCATTGAAATAAAAATTAAAAAAAAAACAATAACGACTTTGATACTTTATGTACTAAATCCTGTGATCCTTCACGGGTAATACTCTAGTATTTAATGGTTAGGAAACTTGTATTTTCTGCAGTCCTCGTAAAAACATAGAAAATATTTTTTTAGGATTGCCACAGTTTTCATTTTATTATCTAGATTAATTGATGCTCATTGAGGCTCATTTACTTAAATTTCTAGTTGAATCGAAATATTGTCCTTTCAAACATAATAATATAGTATCAGGCAACCCTTTCTCATTGCCAAGGCCACCACTACTTCAAATAACAATTTATGGACCTGAAAACAAATTCTGATGTTTTGTTAGGTGGCTATTAATTCGCATTTTGTGTATGAACAAGGTAAACTCTCTCTGCCGTATGCGTAAAAATCCCTTTGCATTGGCTTTATAAAGCATTTTCACCACAATTCTTCGAATATCTAACAATTCCGTATAAATATTTACCCAAATATTTTTCCGGCTATTTTTATTTGACAGATTGTGGGCCTTATTAGCAGACTGAACCTTTTTCGCCTCACATATAACGTGTATGTTTGCTTGCTTTTGCTGCTTCTGATGGTTCTTGGGAATTTGTCTCCAAAGTTAATGTACTCAAATACATATTGACTGAGCTATTGATTGCTTGCCTTTCTTGCAAGTCCATAAAGCACAGCGATTTGTGTGTTCAACTGGCGTTTCGATTGAATGCACTCTGCATAAATAACCATTTGCAGGAAATCCATTCAAATTGGCTTATATCCTGGAAAAAGCTCGCAGCCCATTGATTTTTCATTTTGCCGATGGGAGTGTGTCTCGATCGATATTCTAGGTGATATATGCGATACATGTGCTGTTTGGGGTAATTTGTCTGCTGCATGCCGCATCTCCATGTGAACCACCTTTGAGAGTGTTTTTTTGGCGTGCACAATGACTTGCTAATTGCATAAACTATTCAATTATTTTCAATTAATTTTAACAGTACCAATAAAATTTTATTACAAAGTTGAACACGATCCGAAAGCAAATATTTTTTTTTCAAATTGCTTAATGGCATACAGTTATGAAGAGCTTTCAGATTATTTTAATTATACTTTTGAACCCAGTTAATTGAAATTTTAATTTGAAAAGTTCCTCATAAATAACCGCTTCGCTCAGAATTTATTGTAAATCAGTTAATTAATAATTTATGCAACGGATAGTAATCAAATTAAAATACACTGAAAAAAGTACGACTCAGCTATAGGAGAATGATTTGTTTTATCAGAGAGAATCAAAATGAAGCCATCAAGTTTTCCACTTAATAATGATTCTGTCATCTAAAATTTCACAATATATGTATAGTAAATAAAATAGAATACAGAAATTTCCATAAAATTGCTTTCAGTTCTACACATCTCCTGTTGCCTCGGAAATTACACTTTTGCTACCGGTAAAAAGGCAAAAGCTTTTTAATGAAACAATCATTTGGTCTTCAGGGGTTTGCTACTACAAAGCCAAACAAAAACTAATTAAACGAATAATCTAGGAAACAGAATATTGTACAGACATTCTACCAAATTGAAATATCTGATTTCATTGCGTTTCCATGGCATAGAAAATTGGAAAAGGCTGTCCTCCTGCATCAAATCTCCACACCAGCAAAAATTGTTCATGTGCGAAAAATATTTATTGCAATTTTCTCTTTCGCCTCGGCGTTTGCATTTTCATTTTCTATCATGAAAATTACACATAAATCTCTTGACAAATTTTGCAGCAAGTCGAATGAAAAAAAAATAAAATAGTTGTAATAAAATTGCTTCGAGTCAGCCTGGTGCGGATTGAGAGGGCGCCACTTTCTAAGTGAATTGGCCAGTTATCAAAAATGTGCCAGCTTATTTTGCTAAATTGCAAGAGATTCCCATCCTCAAACGAAATGAGTAGTGCATTTTTTGGCAATGTTTCAACAGATTTCATACTCACACTGAACCACCATGGATGGGATAGTGAGCAGTCGTCTCGTTATGTTGCTTGAATGAATTATGCCTCGATTTTTATGAATAATAAAAACTGTGCTTTTTCATGTTATTTCTCGTATTTTCGGGTACCCAAAATATATTTCAATTAAATGACACAACGTAGTGCGGATATTTCAACTCGTTCGTGTATGTTGCTGTTCGCTCGATTCAATGGGTGTCTGTGTTGGCTTGGTTATGTGGCTTGCCGAATGTTTGAATCTATTTTCAATTTATGCATGCATTTTTCATGTTGCTTTGTGCTATTGATACATCATACAACTTGATTCGATGATCAATAATCGCAATTAAAAATTTGAAGTCCATTTCATTTATTCTCAGTAACGCTCATTAAAACTTATTACATGTTCATTAAAAATTTAATGAAAGCAATTGTTGGAGTAGTTACTCGCTTCATTCACATTTTAAATCAATAATTTTCCTGTAAATAAATAATTAGTCTTCGTCAGTTTTTCAAATTAAAATGAACTGCGTAATTTAATTGTAATGTATTCAAATCATAAATTCAATCTGTTTTAATAACTACTAATTGATATTTCTTAGCAATTTTTAATTATATTTCTACCAAGCTTCAAATTAATAACCAATGCAGAAAATACGAATGCAAATTTTCTTTGATTTTGATATCTTTTAGAAGTATTCTTGGAATGAATATAAAATCTTTGAAAAATAAATCAAAGCCAGTTTAAAGAGATGAATGATTGCTTTCAATTATGCTTTATGTCTTCTTTGATGCTTTTCTAGCTAATATTGACCATGCTGCAATATAAATGCATCCTACAGTTTTAATTAATAAATTTTTTTAATCAAACAAAATCACCTTTTTTAATGATCCTGCAGTATCAATAAAATGTAAAGATTTTAATTATATAATTTTAACATGTTTGCTTAACTTTACAATGCCAGCTGCATTAAAATCTAGGTCAAACTGCAGAATTATTGCATATCCTGAATTTTCTGAAACACTTTAAATCAAATTGCTGGACTCTTTATATTTTCAATAAAATAGCAATCGCATGAATTATTAGGCTATTTGTTTTTGGAAAATTGAATTTGCCGGAAATTTAATAGAGCACTTTGCGCCCGCCGACAGTTCTGTGCCAAACATTTAGACACGACCCGCATAGCAAAGCTTTCAGATTTCCACCAAAATCGGCTCATTGACCTGATTCTAATTTCATTATAGAAACAGCTTTTTTTCATCGAACGTAAAATCGTTAAATTTAATATTTGCCACAATTTCCACAATTTGCCACTATTTTAATTTCAGTTTAAATTCTTTCTGACTCGGTTGAATTTTATATGCAGTTTCGTGAACGTGGTTGAAACAGTTTTGGTTGCAATGTTGCTTGTTTTATGAGGAACAAATTGATAGCTTTTAACTTAAACATCAAAAGGTGCTTTTAGTTTGATTGGAAAATTATATTCCAAAATGAAAATTAAGCGAATAATTTTATGTTCGAACGATGCTAAAAATAAACCATTTTCAATTTAAATTGTTAATTTTACTTTCATAAAGTTAAGCAAAACATTTACATCGAAACATTAAAATTAATTTTTTCTCCAACTCCAAGCAAAAAATAGAATGATTATAAATCAACACACATTAATGCCCCTTTATTTATCCAAACGTCAAAGATCCAGCCTTTTTCTCAATTTTCTATGTGAAAAATTTCACATCTAAACAGCTCGTAAAATACTATCATAATTCTCCAGAAATAAATTATTCAACAGTCATCGAAAATGATGGAGCTAATTTTATGCACTCCATTCAAGCGAATTAATCTTATGCGCTCAATTGAAACTCAGCAAACAAATCATAGCACTTTTTTCTTCGCAGATTTAAACTCTTCTCTGAAAAGAAAACTCTTGAAGCGCATCTTTGTTGCCTTTGTTGTCTTTAGTCGACACCATACAAATGGAAGTTATTTACACAAATTGATCTTTTTGAGAGCAAAACTTTGTTGGTGCGGTTGGGGAGGAAAAGTGTGGTCGTTATGTGCGGGAACTTGAAAATTATTAGGTAATTTATGATTATGGGAAAAATGGCAAAATGGCAAAATACACAAAGTTTATCGAAAAATGCTTCAAAACGATTTAGCTCAATGAACGTTTAAAGTGGGGGAAAATTTGTATCAGGAAAGCAGGGAGAAAAGTTCAAAATTGACGAGCCAATCAATTTTAAGTGACTTCGGGAGAACAAGCAAACAAGTGTTTCTTGAGTATATTCTTTGCAGGGATTGAAAATAGCACAATGTAAAGTTTTATGGGATTAAATTCAAATATTTTCCCTTGCTTTTGAGCTTTATCCCCTTTTATGCTTTTTGTGCCTTTATTCATAATTTATGTAATTTTGGAATGGGAAAAACTTTACGGCAAACCATAAAATCATAAAAATAATTGAAACAAAATGCAAAACTTTACACTAAAAAGATAGAGGGGGTGGTTTTTAGTTTTTTAATGGAGTTGTATGCAATTTCAATTAAAAGAGCGTACTTATTCGGTACTTATTATTGATTTAATTTCATCTTATAAAAATATATATAATAGTTTATATTCTTCATAACGATTAAATCTTTAAACTACCCCCTCTATCAAAAGAGGCTCCTCGTTATCGTTTTCTTTAACAACTTTCCACTTTTGTGAATATTAGAGCAAGAGAAAATTTCTGCAAAAGCTAAAAGGCCGGAGAGCTACGTTTTCATTTTGGTGGTTATTAATAAAGATTATGATTTAAAAAACGGCCAAAATGGAGCAAAATTAAATTTCTTTATGCAAATTTTGTGCTTTTTTATTGAATTTAATTAAAATGTTTTAATTGATTAAATATATGGTGCTTTTTAAAGCGGCTGCTTTTTGAAATGTTTTTGATATAAATTATTGTGGGAATATTCAACCATATGTGGATTATGGGTTTGAAATTGTTGGCTTATGCGATTAGATTTGAAAATCATGTGCAGGGGCAAAATGTTTTAATATATTTATAAAAAATTTATCAAAAATATTCTGAAAAGTTTTTTATTTGGAATATTTTATTCATTTAAAATGAGCTTTTCAAATCACTCAATGATAAAAATTTTAAGCCCCTCCCAAACAAGTGCTCACAAATCAGTTTCAATTACAAAATATTAATCTGCTCAAACCAAATCGATTGCATAAATAGGCAAATTCATTCAGAAAATCAAATTATAATATATTCAATGCAGGTTTCCTAATTTTCATTATTGAATCGGGCTCCTTGCCGTATTATAGTCTAATCCTCCCATTTAATCCTAGTGTATTTTTTCTTTATGGCACAATAACCATTATATCCGATATTTGGGTAGTAGATTAGACAGAATGTTCCTTAATTAATATAATTTCCTTGAACTGCTTTACCGTTTAATCCTTTCTGAATCCTTATTTTCCTTGGAAAATAAAATTTTTTAGGAAACTCGCAAGTTTATTACAGTAAATTGAAAACTTGCTATAAAACCGATATAAAACTGAAAGTGTTTTTTTTTCCTCTTGATTCACTATTGATGGGAAAAACTTTTATTTCCATAATCGGATGAAAATAAATTGTGAATTTAATAAAAGTTTATAAATTTTCGGGATTATTTTTATTTAACAAAGTAGTATTCCAGCTATTGCCATGGATTTATATGTGCTGCAGCATTCACTGTTGGTGTGTTGATCGGGTTAAGTGGGATTATGATGGAGTAGAAAGTTCAAAAGTTTCACTCGGTTGTAAACATGCAGCAAGTTTGTCTACATTGTAAAAAAATGATTTCAAGCACGCAATGTTGTTTTGTTGAATCAAGAGAAGTGGATTTTTGGGGGAATGTTGATGATTCTCTTTCACGAAAATGAAAAATATCTTTTAAAGTATTTTAGTGAGATCTTGATATGATTTAAATAAATTTGTTTTATTTAAATTTAAGTATTAAGAAATAATGAATAAAGTGAAAAAAAGTACATTACAAATTATTTCTTTGAAAACCTTTTAATTAAAAAACTAATTATATGTGCCGATGTATGCCAAAACTAAATTATACGAAACTATAAGTATCAACCATTAGTCAGTGCATTCATTTGGATGTCTTTTCGCAATTTTGTAAACAATTTGTAGCTGTAATGACATTTCAACGCTTCAATGGGTCGCAGATAATTATTGCAAAGTCGATTAAATTCTTCTAAAGTTTGACATTAACGACATCAAATGCTATCCCAACTTATATATAATATAACTTTTCTTTCGTTGCGAGTCTTCAAGAACTCTTATTTTTAATGACCTTGTAGTGCTATTAGCACTAGCAGGTTTTAATAGTTAATGATTATGAGGATGCATTTATGCATTTAGTTCAATATACTGCATTTTGTGAATTCTGAGCCTTTCTTCATGCTTCTTTGTTCATTGAAATGCTATTTTGAGGTGCACACTCTGGGATTGATAAGGACAGTTTTATGAGTGATATATGTTAACATTTTATGGAAAATCAATAAAAGACCTTTGGTTGAAGGTGTTATCGTTATAGAATTTATGGACTGAATTTAATGCTTTCAAAATGACTCAATGGGGTGTTTTAAAAGTTTGAAAAATGAAAGGATAAACTAAAGTCTTATCTAAAAGGTAGAAAAGATAATATATGTCTATCATGCAAACTTTGTAAAGATCTTCTACAAGTTGTGTCTTTTTCTGATGAATTATTTTGTTTAAAAAAAATCTATTTTAAATAATAATTTCAAAACGCGTTAAGAAAAACAGATAGCTAGTAGACTTCAAAAAGCTTCTGGTCTGGAAAGTCTCAATGAAATAATTTATAACTTTGAACTTGAAATATTTATCTCTTCCCGACCCCCAATTTCTCAGCCGATCATAAATCTAATTTAATCCTCAAATTATAGCACTAAGATGCAATTGAGTTCAGCAAAAACTATCAATTGTCAACAGAGAAGAAAACTTGAATTATATTTCATTCTTTCATAATACCTGGAACAGCTAGAATGTCTGCACTTGCCAAAAAATTTGGCTTGGAAAAATTCAATAAATTTTCCGGTGATAAAAGCGATGGCAGTTTGCGTTTGTGGCGCATAAAACGCTCGTATAATTTCCTGAATGGATCAAAATCAGGTATAGGGCATGCAAGCTCGTAAAAGGGGTTTCTTGTTGGTAATCCGTAATGGAAGGTGCGAGCTTGATTCTTTGATAAATGGAAATTTATGCGCCAAAGATGAGATTATTGGCAACTGTTTAGAATTGAAGAATTAGGGTATCGTGGGGAATATGAATCGTTAAAAATATAAAATTTAGAGAATTTATGAAGTTTATGAAATTGTATGGAAAGCGCATAAAGCATTAAAACGATGATATTTGGAAACGATATTTTATAATAAACTATGACATTATAAATTATGAAAATGGCCATAAAAAAGTTGGTGGTGTATGCCGGGCTGGTTATGGCTCTGACATTCATTTTTGAAGCCTGAATGGAAAGGTTGGTTTAAATCATTTTTAATATTGTTTGCTTAAAGTTTGATTAATCTTATGATTTCTTAAAAAAAGAGGTCTTCTTGTATTTTGCTGTCGTTTTTATTCCTCACAAATCAAATCTTTGTTAATTTTTAGGAACAAAAAAATTTGAATAAATGTGTTGGTCACCGTTTTTGTGAATCCTCTCCAATCACATTCTTTACCAAACTTATCAAGCGCCCGCTTCCAGGCTCTTGTGTGCACAAACGATTCAATTCAGGCTATGCCACATGAATGTCGACCTTATTAAATGTGTGTATTTTTGCTGCTGCTTTTTCAGCAATAAAAATATGGCAAGTGTAATAAAAAACATTTTTCCAAATTTGTATTTTTCTGTTTTATTTAATATACGCATTATCGTATTATTTTTTTCATAAACCAACTTTCAAATCGCTTTTTATTATCCTCGCACACTTTTGCAGCGCTAGAACTTTGTCAATGAAACAAAAGTTATTTATAAAACATTTCCATAGCGTACTTCTCTTTGTTTCTGGATGTTTTGGGTGCTAGGAATTTGGTTTTATTTCCCATTTGCTCACCCGAAAAACTTGTTTAAATGTTGCAAGTTGCTTTAATGGCCTTTAATGCTTGTTACTATGATGTCCAGCTGTGAATGGCTACTTTAATGGCTCATGAAAATACCGAGAGGTGTGACGGGCAATTTCAATCACAGTCGATGCCGCCGGAAATGTTGACTTTCTTGATATTTTGTTGTTGTGTTCTTCAAGGGATATTTTGGGAATGTTGTGTTTTTCGGTTTTTTAGTATTCATGAAAAACAATTCCACGGTTACTCCTGAAACAAATTTACTAAACTGTATATATTGACATTCTATTTATTTTACATTGTGTTTTGGATATTATGTTTTTATGTTTTTAGGTTTTTAAGGTTGAATATTGTGGTTTTTCAAACAAACTTTTATCTAAATGAAAATCAATTTTATTTCAAATGTTTAATAGAATTTGGTGAAAACAATTTAAAAGAACCCAAAGAACTGCCAAACATTAAAATTAGTTTATTCAATTTAAATTTCAAGACAGTTTTCCAAAATCGGATAAAAAATCACTATCATTGCTTGCTTCTTTATTCCCTTATAACTCGTCGCTTATTCCCATAAAGTCAACTAAAATGCTCATCATTCATTCCCTAAAGTCTCCACTCTAGTCCGCACAAAGGAACATTCATTTTGGCATTCTGCGAGTGTTGAAATTTTTTTTATGTTTTAATTTTCATTCATAGTTTTATTTATGGCTTTGCGTCCTAATTCGGTAATAAATGAGCATAATCCTAATCGTAACGACACTGAAATATGTTGTTTTTTATTGTTAACTTCCTGCCGGAGCTTTCGCAAAAGCTCCTCCGTGCCACTTTTCACGCAAACCAGCAAAATTCTCTTAATTAATGAATTTGATTTAGCGCCTATCGACACGGAGCTAGTAAATAATTTGAAAGGCAAATAATACAGCCAATTCGCGTTTCCGCTTACTGGGGGGCTATTTGTAATAGTTTGCCGGGTAATTTATGAACATTAGACACATAAATTTGCTTGCTCTATTGTGGTAGAGCGGTAAGCTATTGAATAATTAACAGCCAACCGTTTAATAGTTTACCCACCACTTTTTTTATTTACTTTCTATGCAAATATTGGAGCAGTTGGTGGAATTCGATTTTTCTTTCACAGCTATGATACTGCAAATGCGCTTTACACGTAAATATTTTCGTTGGATTATTAATCAAGGATGGTCTTTGTTCGCATTTTATAGTGTATTTCACATTTTAAAGCTAAACTTGGGTCATTTTTCCTTAAGATAATTTTATTTTTCAAATACTCATTAGAAAAATAGAACAATGGCTCATCCTGCAAAACATTATCCTTGTTGCAACAGTAAATAGAAATACGACATCAAAAATTTTGTCCAAACTTGTGAAAGCTTTTTATATTTACAAGTCTCTCAACTTTCTGGATAGTAAAGAAATTTCTGCATGAATTGGTTTGACTTTCCATGTCAAGCTTTACATTGTGATTTTATTCTGTTTTTTGTTTTTTTGCATGAGTTGAAAGGATTAAAAATTACCATACTCTGTTTGGTGCTTTGCTTTTTATGCTCAAAGCCACAGATCCCAGCAATTGAACCATCAAAACAGCAAAAGCGGATAACCTTTTGTGTTGTTGCTTCAACTGTACTTTGCATTAAATTTTAAGTGTACGGATGAAATGTCCTCCTTTTGTGCGGTTCTAGCAAATTCATAATTTGCGCTGGTTTTGCTTTGTATGGCATCTTCTTCCACTCTTTTTGGTGATTAACGCAAATTTTTATTTACTCGAAAACTTGCCGAGACATTTTTTTTGCTGGAGTTCTTAAACTTTTGTCATTATTGAAATTGAAGTTTATAATTATTATAATGTTCTTTCGGCTTTTTCACGATCTTTTAAATATCCAAAAGTTGTATCGTTGCTGTATTTTTCAGTTGCCAGTCACAGCAAGTTTCCGATTAAATGTCTTTAACATGACTTGGCTGTTTGTTGGGTCCTTTTTGCGCTTTTGTATATCCCGTAAAATAACCATTGTTGGAAATGTTTCCTGAAAGCATCGTTTTGTCTTTTTGTGTGCAAGGATCAAGATAAACTCTGCACTAGAACTTAAACTGCACAAAAACGATGGCATTTAATAACATCATGAATGGCGAAAGTTTGTGTGCTGACAGTCTTTTGGATGGTGTTTGTAATCCGGAGTATTGCCAGATATTTTGAATGCAATGTTCAGATGCTCAAAGTATTTATTTTCATTTAAAACTTCTTTAAAATATTGAACTTTTTGTAATCATTTTGAAAAAGCGACAAGCGAATCAAATCACGATTAAAATGCTCTAGCTATAAATCAGTTAACCTCAATTTCAAATCATCTTAATGAGTCTAAAATTTTGAAATTATCTCTTAAAATATGTGTTGTTAATTGAATGTGCTTTGCCAAGAAATTTGCGGCATGATAAATCTCGTTTTCATGTGCAAAGCTCCGGAAAGGTTACCCAGGATTAACCGCATTTTAAATTCCACAGCACACATTTTAGCTGACACGTCCATTTTTCAACAGTTCAGCACACCAAAAATATCACATGGATAGAAATGCAGACAACTCAACGAACTCTTATTTCAACTTAAATTTTCATGGTGAATTTCTTGGTGAATTGAAACAAAAGAAATATTAATGGGAAAAGTTTTCACGCTTGAAGAAAGCACTCTTTAAAGCGGAAAACTCTCTGTTTTCGTGTTTTTTGTCTGCTGACATTTTCCCTAAACAAAAACCATATGATCCGCCAGCAAAAGAGCAAAACAGTCGATGGTGCCCTTGCCGGCTTGGAAGCCTCACTCGGTCGGTGGTGCACTTTTGACTGCTCGTCGCTTTCCTGTGTGGTTGGTAGATATACATTCATTCCAAAAACATCACAAAGCAGGTTGTTGTTGGCCTTTTGTCATCTGTTAGTGCAGCTTTCATGTTAAAATGCTAAAATATTACCGTATTTTTTTCTGCACCATACAAAAGTCCTGACGAGAGAACCATCGCTCGAGCCAAATGGAATGTAGGATATTTCAGAGAGAGTATTTGAGAGCCCCAACAACAAGGCGGTATGTTTTGCTACCAGCACATTCTTTGGCCTGAACATGCTGTTCAGTTAGTTTGCCGCTGGTTTTCCCGTGGAACGGATTTTGTTTTGAGCACTTTTCGAAACTGTTTTGAAATTTCAAGAAGAAAGTTTTCGTCGTGTTTCTTGATTTGTTTAAGTTGTGTAAATAAGTTTCATAATTCACAAATTCACAAAGTGTTTTGTGCCAAAAATTGGAAATTGAGTGCTGGCGCCTCGGGAAGGATTAAAGTGGTTCAGCCCAAATTAAAAGTAAAGTGCTCCAAAACTTTTTGGCTTTGTTGAATTCCTAAAAATTTTCAAAGCAATAATAAGTTAATTAAAATTGGCCTGTTTCCTTGTGGATTAATTTTAAGTAATTTTTGTTAATTTTTGTAGGCAACTTTTTAATTGTAACAATTTGTATACTTTAAGTTTTTGCCTGCTTTAGTTGGTAATGCTAATGAGATTTCCGTTTACTTGATACTTATACAATGGTTTATGCAAGAAAAATGGAAAGTTCTAATGACTGCGAGAAAATGTTTGCCATCTACTTGCCTTGTAATAATAATACACTATAGAATACACTGCCGTTTGAGCAGCACAACAAAGTATCAAATGTCGCATTGGGGTTTTCGAAAGCAAGAGAAGGCGACAATTCTGTGTTATGTCTTTTAATTAATTTAAATAACTTAGTTGCTGTGTTTTCCTCATTTAAATTAAATTAGCATAAATTGAGCTAAGCATTTTAAATCTGCCGCTTTTGATTTGGTTGAAGAAATTTTTGCAAATTCTGTGTATTTTTGCCAAACAAAAGGGATCTCACTGGATATCAAGAAGAAAGTAGATTTGCTCATTCCTCGCACATCTGTCAAGTGCTCCAAAACAACTTGAACAAATTAATCAATTTGTCAGACTTTTTTGAATATATTTTGAAAAGCTCGACGTTTTTTGGAAATGTTGTAAAGTTTTGCTATTTAATGTTCAAATACTTTCAAATATAATTAGCTTGCGATGTTGAACGTTGTTGTTATTTGTTAAAACTAAAAAGAACATAAAGTATAACACAAAGTTTTGGATGCAGAAGGGTTCAAGGGTGATTGATTCTTTGAAAGGAACGACAACAGTTTTAATAATATTTGAATTATGCATGATATTGAAATATAAGTTTTTAAGAGGATTATTTTGTTATGTGCTGAAAGCAAAATTAGAATATTAAAATATTACCTACTTATCGACTACTTATGCTGTTCTGAGATTATTGAATTACCTACTCATGTAACGTAAGTTGTTATAATGAAATATTTAAAACATTTTCAATCCTCAAAAAAAATTACTCTTGGTACACGATCATCATTTCTTCTTTTGTCGATGTTCCAAGATTTCAAAACTTTTCACAAATGCCAAAGTTAATTATTCGTTTATATTAGTGATATTTTTTGGAAAATTTGAGATAAATCGCTTGAGTGGAGAAACAACGAACGACTTTCAAAAAACTTAACACTCAGAAACATCCTGTAAGTTTCTTCTGATTTCACCAGGGATTTTGTAAATTAAAAAAAAAACATAATCTAGCTTGTGACAGTTGGGAAATTATCTAAGTTTCTCGCAATCCCTGGCTAATATATTGTAGCAGTTGCTCGTGATAATTGAAAGTTTGTAATAAGAATTTAAATGGTTGTGCTTTTGCTGACAGAACTGCTCATTTTTCTCATGTCTTGCCAAGCTCCTAAGGATTATTTGTTTGTTCTGCCTTGAATATAATCCGCCAAGGAAATGAAATGTTCTATATTCCATTTACAATTATTTGTGTGTTGTGAAGCATACATAAAATAAATCTTGTAAGGCAATCGCAGAAAACATAAACAAATATATGAAAATGTGCCGATAGCAACTCATTTTACTGTTTTTTGATGTTTGCTCTAGACTCGTGTTTGATTGATAAAAATGGATTTGTTACGTGAATCACTTCAACGTCACCGCTCATTTTTCACCAGTTCTATATGGAATGGCTTCTCTACTTCAGTGTTACGGCAGGAAATAATAATGAATGTTTGTTAGCGGAAAGGCTTTTAGGTTTAAGAAGATTTTTTGAGAAAAGGATTACTTGTTGGGTTAAGATTTATGTATGAGATTATATTTGTTTGAATAATTTTGAAAATGGATACAATTTACGTTAAACAAATCATTTTTCATTTGTTAATGATTTAAAGGGTAAGGCTTTGCATAACAAAATATCTTTAGTTCAATACTTTGGAATATTCATATTTTTGAGCAGTATATCAACAAAAATGTATAATGTATATCAACAAGTTTAAATTAAAAAGGGTTGAAACACCTGACAGACAGGAGCAAATTTTTTGACATTGAGAAAGCTCACCTTCAAGGATTCTGTTCAAAAATATAATCTAATGTTGTTAATCGTTTTTATTGTCCAATAAAAATGTTTGTAGATAAAAAAGCTTTACATTATTGTATAAATGAGCTTTTATCATCAATTTTCATAAAAGCTTGTAAATAAAATAACAAGTACTTAGTTGTCAAGGATGAAGAATAAACATGCTTGAATGTATACAAATTTCTTTCAATTGAAAGGAATTCTTCTTTCTGCACAATTCACCTAGAATAAGCTCTTATTTCACAAATTGTTGCTTGATTGAAGTACCTGGCTCTCTGTAATCAGTAAATGTACTTTTAATTATGTTGAAGTTGATACTATCATCTTAATAGAAGCCTATTTATTCAGAAAAAAAGCTCAAACGTTCTGCATTATCATAAATGTGTTCACATTCTCAGACACTATAAAAATAGTTCTCGGTGCTTTCGGAAAACGGTGAAGAATATCATTGAGCAGCAAAAACGTGCTTCGAAAAAAAGTGGGAAAGTACTTAAAAAGTAAAAAAGCGTAGCATTTTCGATTGCTGGTTTTTCACTCCATACTCCAAGCATAATGGTGTAGCTATTTAACTATGGATGTGATTATTTTTATAAAAAATATAATGCATGGAAAGGCATTAGGCGGAGGCAGGAAAACACTTGTTAATGTCAAGGATGTAAATGTGAACTTGCTTAATTCCTCCTTTGTTCAACTGTAAGCTCTTGACCTGCCTTAATAATGGCTTTTGTTATCCTCGAGTGCTTTCAGCAGACTTTGTTTAGCAGTATGTTATAAATAGACTTTTTTATCAATCAGATTACTGTAAAGTCACTGTATAGATCAGCTTCACATTAAATTATAATTTTTGAATTGAAGACACATTTTCCTCATTTTTCTACTGAACAGATAAATTCTGCCAGAAAGACATTCTGTTTTTTGTAATTTTGGATATGAGAATCTTTCAGAAACATAACAAGACTTTATGCTATTTTTCGAAGAAAGAGCCAAGTGTTATTGTTAATATTCATACGTTTCGGTTTTTGCAACTTTTTAACATGACAAATTTGTAGAGAACGTTAATGGAAAATGTAATATTTCGAGCGTGTTCTTGGTTATTTTCATTTTTACCATGAATAAAAGCAGTAACAAAATAGCAACAAAAGAATCTGAAGAATGTGAACAGCAAAACATTAAGAACGGATACAAATAATAAACATTATCCTAGATTTTTCGATGCCAGGAAAAAGGAAAACACAAAAATGCAGCTGGCAATAAAAAGAAAATTATGCCAAATATGTGCATTATACATTTGCAACGGCACCAGGCTAATAAAAAGATGTCCTAGTTATCTACTCAGAGTTTTTGCTCTATAAAACAACTGCCATTAGTGAATGAACACATTTTTGCTCTATAGTCTTTATATGATTGAGGAAATGGGGGATAATGCCAAAGAATCATTGTGTATTAACATCGTTCACAATGTGATGATTTTTCTATTAGCTCGAAGAATGTTGTTCATGCTGGCCTAGAGGAAACGTGTATAGATATATAGCTGGGAAGCATTTTGAATTCATAAACAATTTCTTTGCGTACAAGTTCTTGAACAAGTTTTTATAGAGAAATGAAAAATATATTAAAAATGCATCATCAAATCTTTCTAAACTATTAAAGCTTTCCTTATATAATAATTCTAAACTATACTGCATAGATCCCTACAACTGCATCTAAAGCCTAAACAACGTCATATGCATTATCCATTGAAAATAAGCAAAATAAAAATTCTTCTTGTAACTGCAATGAGGACAATAACAAAACAACGATTGTTTCTCATGCTTCTTTATGAACTGCTGGTTGTTCTACTTAAATGAAGAAAGTATAGCATTATTTTTAATGTTTCAATTGTGCGCTTCTGCTATACTTTTCTGGCTGACAGTTCCATGCTTGATTGCTTTTGTTTTTATGAGCTTTTTATGAACAATTGCGATTTGCGAATTTAAAATAAAAGAAACATCATTTTGCAGTAAATTTTTTTATTTTTATATATTTTAATAAATTAAGACCAAATTTATTTTGATATTTATTATATTTAACGGCTTCATTGTAAATTTTAAATGGTTGAATGATAAATGATGCAATATAACAACACACAGTCTAATGGAGTAAATTTATCATTTATTAAGACTTCATGATAAATCTCCCAATTCCATATAATTTGTCGTTGAATTTGTGGTTGACATTTAACAATCAGCTTCACTGAAACTTTTAACCATTTCACATCAAATTAGTTTGATTGGACAAAATTGTCAACATGGACCTTAAATTATTTAGAAATTCTGAAGATGACATCCCAACAATCGAACAAACAAAAGTAATTTTTCTAAATATCTAAAATGTCCTTTTATCCATTCTCGATAAAGAAAAATGTTCCACCTGAGGTTTGTGCTCATATATGCTCGGCTGCTCACTAATACACTCCATAACTTGTAAAACCGTAATGAGGAGCAATTTATCAAAACATTCAATTACTCGAAAAGTCTTATCATACAACGATTTTAAAGAATATTAATTTATTTGCATACTTTTTCCTTTAATAATTATAATTGCTACAACTTCTATACGCCTATATCCAAGTGTTTTGTATTTTAGTTGTAAAGAACATCAAAGTCTTCAATCATTAAAATCACATTTCTTTTCAGCAATTTTCCTTCATAAATTACAATAGATTTAAACAACATCATTAAACAATATAATTAAAATCTCAGAAAAAGCAAAACACTTGAATAGAACTCAAAGCTTTTGCCACATACATCCATTTATCTTAAAAACAGTGCATTTTAAAAACAACATCATAGTTTGCAAAGGAATCAACGCTCAAAGGATTATGACTACGACGATTTGTAAAAGCTTTCCTGATAATCTCGCATAATTAATGGAAAACTCTGTTTTGCCAGCAATTATGCCGGATTGTAGAAAAACAAAAAACTTGTGAAAAGCTCACAAAAATGGTGATAAACAGAAAATCTGGTTCGTTTGAGCTAAAACACTCGTTTACTATTTCAAAGGGATTCAAAAACATGAGACGAAAGCCCTTGAGAAAATCTTCATAAAACATAAAGTACTGCCATTTGTCAACAGATACTATGATATACATTAATCTGCTGTTTAAAGGCTCTATTAACATTCTTTGCTCTTTAAATCAAATCTCTGTGGATCTGTTTTGCTTTCTAATGGCTTAAAATGTTGTCCAAAATTTTGTCATCTGGTTTTCAGTAAATTCCTCAATTGAGTAAATTTAATTAAGTAAACGTTGCTCTAAACGAGAGATTTTGTTTGTGAATGACTCGGCAAAAAGCTTGAAAAATGAGCAAAACGGGACAGACCATTATTTCCGTCTGCCTAATAGAATTAGTTGGTAATTTACTATTATGATGCGGATTTAATTTTCAATTTGTGATATGTCCTTTCATTTTGATGACAGCAACCGACAAATTCAGTTGAAAGGCACTGTGCTGCGGATGAAGCTGTAAAAGAAAGCATAAAGACCATAACGATGATAAAATATAAAATAACATTGAATTACACACAAATATTCATTTCAGTTTGTGAGTATGGTTTTTGAGGAAATGTGTCAGCAAATGGAAAAAGGATCATTTTTGCCATGTTCTATGCTTATGCCAGCTTTTTTAAGATTCTATGTTCAACTGATGTGCTATATAAGTGTGTTATTCACAGCATATTCAACAGCGTTTCGCCTCAAGAGAGATGACATAGGCACGAATCAAAAAAATTTTTTGATTGAAATTAATAGCAAAACTTTTCATTTTTTACGTTTTATGTATTTGTGTGTTTTCTGGCTGAATTGATCGGATGGTTGAGGACTTTTAGAGAAAAATGATTTTTCACAATTTAGTTTCGTAAATTGCTACGGAAATTATTTGCAGAGGAGTGATGAGTAGTTGAAAGCCAGTTTACTCAGGTTGCTCGTTGATTTTCATATCACTAACTCACATATTAAATATCGTTTTGTTATAACAAATTGTCTGGTATTAAAATGCAATTCATCAATTTCATTCATGGGTGGCTTAAAATTAATATTCAATGTATGCAGATTTTTTAGTTTCTTGAAAGTGAAAGCAATTTATGGCAGACAATTATTTTAAGTTATATTGATGTACATTCAATCGCGTTAAAATTATTTAGTGTAATATTAAGTACATGTACGTTTTTTCAATAATAATAATTTTAACGTATGAATTTGAAAGCTCTTAAAGCTTTACTAATAAAAAGCTCTTTATATTTAATTGAAGATTCGTTGTACACTTACGTCGATAATAAAGTGTATGGCATGTATTCCAACCAGCCTACACCATTCTTAATGTTCGTCGAACAAGCCTCGAGCCTGAGCTCAAACTCGAATTTATCGTTGTCCCATTAAATATAAATTGTGACGACATTCTCCTCTGTATCACAGAATTATTTACTCAAATCCTATTTAATGTCATTTCATGTCTTCTCGATGTATTTTCTTGTTATGAAAATTATTTATTAAACAAATTCATATTTATCTCATCAAGTGCTCAAGTACTCAAGTATAGTGATGTCTTATCAAGAAGCAAAGCTATTTACTCAAAGACCGCATGCCTGTTCAGTCTTCTGGAATGTTTACTTTGGCTTACTTATGGTTTACTGGTTTGTCCTTGTACTTCTGATTTTTGTTTGCTTTGCCAAAATGCGTCGAAAATAAATGAAAATAAATGAAAAACAAACCAAAGAGCCACAAATTGCGATAATAAACGACTTAAATGGATTTAGGCAAACGCTGTACGGTTTTTATTATTTAGCATTTTCAGCAAGCACATAAATTTGAAGATATTTTAGCTTTAAAAACTGCTGATAACATTTCAATCAAATGGAAACTACTTTATAATTTAATAAGGGATGACATTAAAATGTTTAACCTTTTATGTCTTTAAGAGCACAATTTTGTTTAATCAGAATGAGCGTAATTATCAAGAGAGATTTTATGTGTAGGCAACATCAAAGTCAAGAATTTAATGTACCAAACTATTTTTTCAAAAAGTTGTATTGAAGAAAATTGAGGTTTTAAAGGCGAGTTTTTGGGACATTAAATAAAAGGGTTAAGATCAAAGATGCTCTATATCACTAGAGAATTCTCCGACTCCAGCACATTTTCTTAACTGATGGAACTTTGCCATTAAACTCTGCAAATACCTGCACATCTTCGCTCGAGACACATTAAATTCTCGTTCTTATTCCCCGTTCAACACATTAAAGCTCAATCATGTAAAACATTTTAACATGACTACTCTTTTGGCTGTTTTACTATTTTATTTTTATTTTTGTAGCTGATTTGGATTTGATTGTGGAACACTGTAATAATTTACCATTTTTTTCTTTTTTGCAGACTCACTCACGTACGTTCCAGGATCATTCTCATCCAAGAAGATAAACCCAGCAGCTCCATTTACACCCACTCTCGCTGCCACCTTCGACAACTCTGTATTGCAGGTGAGTTTATTGTTGATTGGAAAAATGCAACAAAAATGAAAATTCAAAATTGAAAATGCAAATGAGGCAAATATACGAGTCAAAAATTTTGCAGTACAAAGTTAAAGCTGATAATTTGTATAGACCACAAAATATTGACTATGAAATGAAATTTCCGCTTCTACTGAGTCACGTCTATATTGTCAAATTCACTTGATGCACCAAATTTTCATAAATATAAATTGAATATTCCAACTCCAAACAATAGAAATACTGTTTCATCTTGATACCAGAATTTTTATTTACAATGATGTAACCACAAATTCATTATGTTTTTTCATTCTTTTGTTTTGTTTCAGATATCTGATTGGCTGAGTTTAATGCGCGAAATGATCAAAAAGGAAAGCATTTATGTTGGCGACATTGATGCAATTTTGGTTGCCATCGAAAAACAAAAGGTGAGTTGAAAATAAATTGAACAAAACTCAAACCATCTTCAAAATAAATTTACATCATTTTCCTATAAAACAAAAAAGCTCAAAAATCTTACCGAAACTCCTTCGTTAAACTTTCCTGCACCCAAGACTCAATCCAAAATAAAAGCGTCCTGGAAAATCTCTAAAATAGATTTTCCACATGCTAGAAAGAGCAAGGAACAAAAACCCATAAAACTCCCCCATTCCACCCCTCATAAAAATATTTTATAAATTTTTATGACTCTCGTAGCAATTAATGACTTTTTATTTACACAAAAAAGCAAAAAAAGCACGCGGTCGACAACCACGAGTTTTGGTCTTTTGATTAATTTTTCTACTAAAATTGCTAGCTGTTGCAATTGACGGCAGTTAAATATTTGCTGGTTGTGAGTTGAACGTTGACTTTAACAAGTTCACTTATCGATTTTTCCATAGCCGCTTTTCCGGTTGTAGAAGGTGCTCGCTTGGAAAAATCGTTAAACCATGTACACGGTGGTGAAGTGCAGAACATAATTTCCTAACAGAGTCGCGAGAAAAGCTGCAAAAAGGGAACAGCCAAAAAATCGTTAACAAACGGTTGTATTGTTTGCGTGATTGAGATTTCCTTTCATTTCCACTGTTCTTTGGATTAAAGGGGGATTCTTTTAAGGGTTTTCATGAATGAAAATTTTTACAAAAAGCTAAGAGCCCTGGAGCAGTGTGAAAGGGAGCAACACTTTTTGCAGGGGTTGCGAGGTGAAGAGTCTTTAAAATATTTTTAAAATATATTCAAGTAGAAAGAATTTCATATTTCTTTTCGATACTTTTGTATATTTTTGCTTTACTTCGGTATATTCATAGACACAATTTAAAGAAAATCTGTAAAAGAAAATTGAGCTTCAATCCTTACATCATAACCAAGGCAAATTATCCCTAAGTCTGTGAGCAAAAAATATCAAAAATGAAAATCTGTCAAGCTAGTGGAGGGATAGCAGCACCGAGGGTTTAATGCTGATTTGAGATAAGGTCAGCTTGGGACGTGGGATATCATGCCATTTTGGATTTAACCGCTCAAGCACATTTCAAGCACATTCAAGCATTCAGCGACATTCAGCAACATAAAAACTATGAATAATTTGGGAATGATACTGAGGAAAATTACCGGCGAAAATTGATTTTGTCATACCCCAAGGAGATTCTTTAAAGCTCCATTACGAGAACTGCTTGGCGGGTGTTCTTTGAAGATGGTAGATGGTTTGAGTAATTTTCTGCATTTGTAGAATTGTATGGATCGTACATATGGTGCTTGGAAACACAAATACGATGTTTTCAAGGAAGCTCAGGAAAATTATTATATATGTTGATTATACGACTTTGAAAGAGCTATTAATAACAAGATTATGTACCATTTGCCGGCTTTTCTTGTGCTGTTCCTTATTGTATCTCTGCGGATTATTTTTGAGTTGTATTCAATTTTGAATGTGCTACCGGAAAAGTGCTCTTCAATTAAAAGCAAGTGTGCTGTTTGCCAAATGTTTCTCTGGGAATTGAGTGTTGTTTTGCTTTTGAAACTTTGGATTAATCATGGCAGCTTAAAAATGTGTGTATGGAAACAATATTAATAGCAAACACACTTTTAAAAATTGTTGCTAAAGCACTAAGAATAATGTTTCGCTGACAAGATCATTACAAACAGAATTGTTGGATACTAAAAGAAAACACACATTTCATTTCAGAACTTGCTCCGAGAACTCGATTTCAAGAAGCCACAGCTAGACGAGTTGGTACACACCGCTGAAGCACTAAAAACTGACTCTAACCGGTCTCAGTTGCAAAACAAAGGTGAGTCAATACTTTTTATTTTATTCCGATACTCTAGAGAACAGTATCTCAAAAGTTCCCGCAAATCTAAACAAACAATAAGTCCAAACTTTGTTCAGTCTTTCCGTGAAAACTTTTCCGTTAAGTTCGCCTGATGATTTAAAATTAAAAAAGTTTATCTACAAAACTTCCTTGACAAGCCGCAAATATAAAGGATTTGTTTTACTTGAAGCCATCACGACAAATTAGGGGCCTCGTGTCTTTGTTCTGACAAATTGCAAGGATTTTTAATCAGAATGTGTCTGGCAAACTGAATCAAATGCAAATATGGCTGGACAGTTTGCCTCCTCAAATATGATAAATGAGTAAAGATTAGATCTTTTGTTAGCCTTAACAGACAATTGATTAAATTGTCTTGATTTAGCATAAATAAAGATTTTCGGGCAGAAACCTGAAATATTTCCTCAATTTTGAGAAACTTGAGGATTTTCGTCGACCTCATTTGTTATTATTCAATTAGAAAGATGTTTATTTTCCGTATTTGGTCTGTATTTTGCATGTATTTTTGGGCTAGGAACAAATGTCCCAAATTTGTCGCTGTCAACGTCAGAATAGGATTTAATTGGGGTATGGAGCTTTAAGACAAATAAGCAATTGCGGGTTAAAAACGTTATAATATAATTGACAGGGCAATACACTGTGATTTTGTCGGTTTTTAATGGGTGGGTATTTGGGACAGAATAATTTCCAGTCGGTCAATATACTGACCAACTTTAAATTCAGTAGATAGTTCTTTTTAACAAGCCTTTCTATCAGTATTCAAAGGATATGCAGCAATGAAATATAGTATTACAGCAGATAAGAACATGTTTCCTAATTTAAAAAATGTTTTTATCCTTTTTTGAATTTATATGTAAAGTATTTGATTGCTCTAAAAAACTCCAAGCAAGATATTATCCAAACAAAAATAAAATTTCTTCAATTCCTTCTAATAAAATGGAACACATTTCTTTTAAAAACACACTTTACTTAAATATCAAATTTATTATTAAATTTATTCAAAAGCCTACAGCCACAAAAAAAAAAAAAAAAACATTGTTCCGGATAAAATATTGTTCACGCCATTAAAATCACTGCTGATTTATGAAAAATCCTCCGTATTTATCACAAAAACGATAAATAAATTCCGCTAAATTAACGTAGACAATTATTGTTATTTAATTTATGGTTATGTCGTACTTTAGTGCGCGCCTAATAAAACATTAACTGTCCTTTCAATCCCTCCCACTAATATTCCACAGCCACTGTCTACAAAATACGTTATACATAAAATTAAATATTAAACATTGCGCCAAATATTTAATACACAAAACTGAATGTTAATGTCACAATTACCGTCATTATTCTTGGTGACCATCCAAAGCCAAATAAAATTAAAGCACATTTTTAATACGTCAACTCAAATATTTATGAAAATATTTACCGTAATTTTCGGAAAACGGACGAAGTGGTATGTGCTAAAGGATTCCAGAAGTATGTTGCCTGTTCCCTCAAGTTTTCACCCTTTATTACGGCATTACGGTGCTCTAAATATTTAACTAACCGTGCAATCAATACAATGCATTGTAGCACCCGTAATTTGAAGGGGGATCTTGACGACCCTTCCATAAATAGTACTATAGTACTAAGGTATTCTACTGTGTTCAAGGAATTATGCGAAAGCAAGCCCAAGTTGAGTGGAGTTACTGCAGAATGAATGGAGGGGAGAAAATTCGCCATGATAAATTTTTTCGGTACTATTCTGGGTATTTACAGTATTTCCTGATTTTTCGACATGCGAAAAGAATTCGGAACATGTTTTATGATTTCTCAATATTTATTATTTTTAACCCTTTAAATAAATTATATTCTGATAACTTTTCACATCAGAAAGAAAACAAAAACTTTAAGTAAACTCATGCAACTTCATAGGTGAACTGAAAATTAAACAAACAACAATATTGAGAAAAAACTAAAATAGTGAACTTTATAGAGGCTTTTCACAAAGGATGTTTGACAAAAAATTTAACTTTTCAACAGATTGTTGATCCTTGCAAAGTTTTATGCATAACCTTAAAAAGCAGTATTCATAATGAAACTATTGTTTGATAAACTTCAAGCAAAGTAGACTTGTTCATCATTTTATTACAAAAACCTCTTCAATGTTCATCTCGTAACATATCCTTTTCTATTTAGAGAACATAGAAAACGCATCTGGCACAACATTTTCCATTTGCTTGCATATACACTTGGGCAATCTTCCAATGGTTGCGCTTTTGTGAAGGGATTGAAGCAAACCGCTATACATATATATAATTTGAGTACATGAAATCGAATTAACAAACTCAACTTAAGTTGCGTTTATTTAAATATCAAGCGCTTGAAGCATTAATAATGCAATTAAACGAAAAATCTCCGTGAAAATGGTTTTTAAAAATATGAAACAGTTGAAATTATCTTCAAAGTTTTAATTTAATCCTTTTTGCAACTTCCACTTAAAAAAATCCTTTGAATAATTTTTCGAAATTTGTTGAATATTTAGATACGTAGAATACTGATGCAGCAACACATAAAAAGGTTAATTTCCACTCAATATCACGTGCCTTTCTTTAAATTGTGACAACACATTTAAAATGTTTTTTTTTTGCTCTGCTGCCGACAATGTTGAGTAGATAGAATTTGAACTTTTTTTTCTCGGAAAAATTTCTTGTTTTTCCAAGCTAAATTGTGGAAAAGTAAAACTGGCAACACTGCGAGAACGGTATATTGTATTTTTTGTGCAGGTGGATCTTGATAAGGAAAATTTGTACCTTTTTCACGATTGCGATCAAGAGAATATGCTTTTGATGTGCTAATTAGAATTATTAAGAGCTTTATATCCAAGTTTCTTTTCTTTGAACTTGGAATCTTGCTAATTTTATAATTTCTTGCAAAGTCAATTTATTAAAAATTGCTTCAGCAGATAAAAACTTTTGATGAAACTTCCAAACCAAAAAAACCAGATACCTCAAATTCCCGGGGAGAAACCGTGAAATCCATTATCCGTTGAACGTTAAAGCTTTCAAGTAAATGTCTAAACAGCTAAATTTACAGCAAAAAATCACCTTTACAAAAAGTTTCCGGCATTCCCGTATCTTCAACAAACTTTTACAAGATTGTTAAAGAAACGATGCCCATTATACTAAAAATAACAATGAAGAATATTCACCAAATGCAAAAGGTTGCGCTTAAATGATGTTTTATATAATTAATAATACTTTAAATATATTGATATTAATATAGATTATTTAAAAGTGTATTTTCACGGAAAAGTGAAGACATAATTTTCGAGCAACCTCGTATAACGCACATAAAATATATTTGGCAATATTGCGTCTAAAGAATGTGAAAAATTTAAATTAAATTCGAGAGAAACATGTTCTGAGGACGTGGATTCAAAACTGAAAAGAACAAAATCACATGGAACGGTGTTCCAGATATGGTGGAATTTATTGCGAAACGACCTTCAAAAGAAGACAATACTAGCCACATTTTTACTAGCAATAAGAAGGAAAGGAGAGAGGGGCGGAAAAGTTGGCTTTTTATTTTATTTATGTTTAATGTGATTTACTGTCAGTTCAAGAATTGTATTTTTGAAAAAGGACATAACTACATCGAAAATATTGTATGTATCTTCTCCTTCTCCATCTCGTATATAGAAAAGTTCTAATTAGAATTGTGTTTCTACAGATCATTAACTGAAAAATAATTGGAATGAAAGATAATGCCAGACAATTACACATTATTTTTTCAGCAAGTTAATAAAAAACTTTAACAATTTCCCTACCTCAGCACTAACAATTACCTTAATCATCACTTTCCCCGCTCGAAAATTACATTTTCACTTCCTTTGTTGCCTGAAATTTCACATAAGAATGTTCCGTATTAATTTTAATACATCTCGACTCGCTTATTGTATATACTTTTGGAAGTTTCCTGTATTCCCCAAAAAATTTTCCTGTTTATTAATGCTGTTCATGAGCTTTGTACGCCAAGTCCATAAACATTACGGCCATGGCAATAAAAATAGATTAACGAAATGCTTTACGAGCAAAATTTGAGTGCTGTTGCTGGTGTTTGCTGGAGGCGGATGTGGCACCTGGCCTAGTTTTGTTCACTTTTATTTTATTGTGTGACATTAAATTAAGTAAAATACAAAGGAATTAACGGTTGCAAGACGACATTGAGCAAATTAAAAGAAATAAAAGAGACTGGAACGGACGGCCAACAAAAGCACAGAAAAAGGGAAAGTCTTGACGATTTGTGTGCTGCGACACGCTGAAGTACCAAATTGCTTTTAAAGAGTGCTGCCGTGCTTCGTAATTGAGGGTGGTAGTTGATTAAGTTGGAGATTATGAGAAAAAAGATAGTTTCAAGGACGGTAGGAAGATTAAATTGTTTTATGGTTATTGCATGGCATTTTATTATCATTTTATTGAGCTTCACGCTTCAACTATTAAATCTTTTTAGCAATATAAAGTGTGTTCTTTTTAGAAATCAACTGCATTTTTAAATTAGAATAATTCTGTCATCATGGATGCATGTTATTCCCGTCAAATCTCTTTTACCAAGAGATCTACTTAAAAGACTTATAAAACATCTTCTAGATAATCCCTATCACACAAAAGGCGTCTGTGGAAGGGATGCTTGCTTACACAAGTAACTCAAATATTGACAAAAGCTGATGAAAAGTGCTGTGCTCGTCTCGACTGCAATAATCTATAATATTTGTGATAGCATTGCAAAAACATGTTTATTTCCTCGACTCGACATCTTCCAATATTTCTTTTTGGGCTTTGATATATGTCGGCATATTACTTAACCATTCAAGTCATAACACGTGCTCAACTATCTTTCATTTTCGGATGGATAAACGTTCTTTTAGCCTTGCCTGTTCGTTTAATAATAAAAGTTGCCACCAAAATAGAGTTTCGAATCTGGCCTTAGCAATTTACTGTCGTAACTGACACCCCCAATTTTTATCCATCAAGTGGAAAAAAACCTATTCAAAGTGTGTAACATCATTTGAATTTATGCTTTTTTTCTGCCAGGCAGTCAAACAAATAAATAGCAGGCACAACCGTCGCGGTAATATGCACGAACAGTCGTCTCAAGCACACAAAATTGACAGCAGAAAATATTTCCCGGAACTTTCTTTAGGTACTTGAAATTATCTGATATTTTGCGGGATAAATTTCCTTCAAGATTGAGAAAAGATGGGAAAAAATCGAATTAGTTGGTGGATTGCTTTCAGGGGCATTTGAATTTTGAATTAGATTGGAAAGAAAATGAACTTTCCTTTCAAGTCTCTTTTTTGTGCATAATTTATTACTTTTATGTTAAAATTGGATTTCTAACTTCAAAAATATTCTCACAAATTTTCTGCCTGCGCTAAAAAATGAAAACTCCGGAATTGTAGGTGTTTTATAAAAGCTTTAAGTATTTTCTGAGTGAATTGCCAATTTTCGTCAACATAAATTTTCGCAATTATTTTGACATAATAACAAAATGCTCGCAATCAGTGAATTCATTTGACAAGTAACATTCACTGAATAGAGATAAGATGGTTTTTGAAGTGCTAGAAAATTTCTTGCTGAACAAGAAGCAAAAATATGTCGAACCGTTGAAACGAGCTCTGATTGAGACTTGAAAAGTTGGAAGAAAGGAAAAGAAACCATTTCACCGACATTTCACCTAGCTTGAAGTAGATTGAAGCGTCGGAGCTTCTTCAAGTTGCTCTTTTTCACGAAATCACAGAAATGAGTCCTTACAAAATCAGAAATTACGGAACATTAAAAGTAAATTACGAGACATTACAAGGAATAACAAGAAATCACTGTAATCGTAAATATCTTTTGAAATATTAATGTTGAATGTTGTTAATTAAAAGACACTTGAGCTCCACTCTTTAGTTGTCCTTTTAATTGGCTGCTGGTTGTGCTGGGCTGGTTAATTCAAAAAGGAAAACACTATTTGTATATGAAACTTGTCCTTGAATAATTCATGTCCCATGAAAGACGCTCTAATTCAATTTGTCAGCTCTGTTGAATATTCTCTTTGCTTCTTCAAATTTTCAGTTCCTTCAATTCTTCCACTTCCTTCAGTTTTTGTTTGTACTTTCGAGTGTTTGAGTGGATGAACTTACAATTTCTTGCTTACACCATCGCAAGAGCTATACTTCGTTAGCTTGCTTGCATTCAAAAATGAGATATTTTCTTATGTAATTGCTTCTAATGTACTCTGATTTGGAAAATTAAATATTTGTTTAAGTACGATACGAATGTTTTACTCGAATCAAGTTAAGTTCACATCTGAAATGCATTTTCAAATGCTGAAACTGTTTATATTATAGCAATATATTTTTGAAACTGAATTTATTTATTTGAAGAATCTGTTATATCATCTAAGACTTGCCTACTAAATGCCAAACCATTTCCTTCGAAACTTTGTTTGAGTTTTCTGCATTAAATAAAATAGAATGTCGGAAAGACCACAGAAATTTGTGTCATATAATATTTGAGCTTTTAAGCTTCAGCTCAACATTTTCTAAATAAAGTTTTCCAACAATATTTTTCCTCTATTAAAGTTTAAAACAAAAATTTCATGTTCAACTCAAAAACATATTTCTCTGCCACAAAATTCATGAAATTCATAAAATTCATAAAGCTCGAAAATCTCTCAAAACATTTTTTATTAATAATATTCTATTTTGCCGGTTCACAATACACGATCAATATTTTTCATATGGCCGTACACTAGTATGTCGACTATAAATCATGATGTATTTGCTAATGATCGGAAATAATTTATCATTTGCTGGGATTTTGGATTTTCGGTTTATGAAACGGAAAAAATGCAAAGCAGAAAGCAATATGGGCACAAACAGTTCAACTCTGAAATATTTCGGAAACTCCAAACAATTTTAAAATCAAAATGTTTTTATTTTTTTTGTAAAACGAATGTTTGAACCATCGTAAATCTCATAGAATATATTTTTTTTACATCCAGGAATGATTTGAGAAATTTTTGAAATTTAAACTTTGAATTTTTTGAATATTTCCAATGATTTACATGGAAATGTTAAATTCACAAATATGTTCTCGTGATGAATTTTAAAACTGATTTTAAATTTTATAGTTGATTTCACCTTCCAGTAAGCGTTTTGTAAAAAAAAAACAATAATTTTAATATCATAAGAATTTTTAACGATAACTTTAAAAACCATCTAAGAAAAGTAACGTCGCTGACGAAAAACAACAATAAGTTGAAATATTTCAAAAGTACAACCTCCCCAAACATCGTCTTTTCAGTTTTACTTAGCTTTTATTTAAAAGAAAAATTGGGATTTTTTTGAAGATTTTCCAATTTATGGCTTAAAAGTTATTAATGTTTTAATTGTGTAACATCGCTGACGAAATTTGATAAAACGCCCCTTGCGGAGAAATTTTGTACTGATTTTTAATTATTTTTTGTTAATTCTTAATTTACTTCAAAATTAATTTCATGTCTTCAAATAATGTTATATTTAAGAGTTTTTTGCACTATTTTCTGATTTTTAATCGAAAATTCTGACAAAAAAGCAAAAATTATGTTGTTTTTGTTGTAATTTTAAATCTCGAAATCGGATATGAAGTAAACAACTTTCTTAAGATTTTTTTTTTGCAATCATATTTTTTCAACAAAAAATTTATTTTAAAATTTATTTTGTCCAATTAAAATGTTCAGAAGTATTTTAATTCACAAGTAACGTCGCTGACGGGTGCGTCGCTGACGAAATAGCTTTTACGGAAAGGCGTCCCTAGGATCAACCGCTTGATGAAACAATCCAAAAACTCATCTCTATACTTGTTATAAGTATCTAAAGCGATGGTAAAGTTTTGGTTTTGATTCAAATATAACTTTTAGAGAAATTCACATTCAAAGTGAATATATGAAAAAACTGAATTTTTTGTGGTAACGTCGCTGACGGCGGTTTTTTATTAATAACTCTTTTCCTGAATTTTTTAGAAATCTGATCTTTTGGATTTAGGTTCAATGTCACAAACTACGACAGTATATAAAATTTCATGTGAATATTCTCAGAACTTTTCGAGAAAATGAATTAACTCCTTGCGATGTAACATCGCTGACGTTTTGATTTTGCCCATATGTGTTATGTGTTAATTTCTAGGCTCCTGCGACTAGTCGAAAATCGATCGAATCGCGATTAGTTTGAATAATCGATAATCGAATCGATTAGTAAATCGATAGTCGAAGATTTCGATTATTTAAATAATACCACTTTTCCAAACATAATGCTGATCTTTTGATATGGGCCAAACGCAATTAGGATTCTATTTTTTGTATAAAATTATAAGCGACCACTATTTACTTCATTCTTTCCTTAATTATTAATTTTGTTTGTAAAAAACACTGTAAAACCTAGTGTCTCGGAATTGAACCAAACCTCAAAATTATTTTAGTAGTTTCAAAATAGCTCACCGTATTAGAATCATTTTAATCATGCATCTATTATAAATTTAGATATTTAAGATGTTTCTATTAAAATAGTACTTTTTTCAGTCTGCATTCTGAGTCAATATGAAAAATTCGTAACTCAGATTATTCAAAAAATAAAAAATACAAAAATGTGCTGTCTAGTAGTAAAATTTTCAAGTTCTCAGACCTTCCAAAACAATCTGTGTAACACAGGTAGGCTTTTTGGCCCTTTCTAACATAGTTTTAAGGTTTGGTTCAAGTGCAATCTTTTTTATGGCCAAAAATTAATTCAGAAATCATTCATACAAAAAAAAAATCTTAGCTTTAGCGTAAAAACTGTTTAAAAAATTACACTACATATTTTCAATTTAGATAATCGAAATCGAGTCGAAATCGCGATTTTTTCACTAATCGAATCGACAATCGAAACGATTATTAAAATCACTAATCGCAGGAGCCTATTAATTTCCTATAAAAAGTGACTATACTGAATACACTGAACACACTAAATTGAGTGCTTTGGCTTCCATAACACCAAAATTTCCAAAATAATGTTTCAAGCACACACATTACGTAGCAACATAGTTTATTATGATAACAATAAATATTGACTGAATACTTGGAATTAATTGGATCATAAAATTATAGAGCAATGTTTTGTAGAGTGATGGAATGCTTTGATAACTTTATACTGAAAATTTATTCGAAAAAAGCTCGAATAAATTACCCAAATTTATGCGCTGATTAGCTGTAATTTTGGTGTTTTCTTTTTACTTCTCCGCAATGGAGAAGTATTGTTTTCGTGACAGCATTTTCAGGGTTTTTCAACCTTATATGATTTTTCCTGACTTCCCTGTACACAAATCTCAAAAATATCTCATATTTTTTTTGTCCGTATTGAGTTGAAGAAAATTCCTGTAAAAAAAAATCCGGAAAATATTGAACCCCCGACCCGTGAAATGCGAAAAACTAAGGGCCGTGTGCCTGGTGGTTCGGTGGGGTTACTGTAAACGATCGATCTGACCTCCCACCGAACCGATTCTGGATCTTTTGATGCCAATCGACTTGGAATCTATTCCCATCGTGCACCTGATATTTTTGGTGATGATGACTCCACCGGATAGGTCACCAGAACCACTCCCGTGACGCAAAGTCGGGGTTTTCATACAAAAAAAAACTTTTATTTTGAAAAACTAGAGATCTCTATAATCTCTTCAGAAAAAATGTTTGGGATGACAAGTTCAGTTAAAAATTGCATCGATGTTTGGTCCACTACCTGCTGGGAGTCATCTGGGGGTCATTTGGTGGTACCAGACAACTTTTTTTGAAAAAGTCTTAGAATTTTATGATTCGTCCAGAAAATAAGAAAAATCTAATTTTTGGAGTATCAGTCTGGTAGCGCTTACTCTCAGCTCCAGAACTCGAGAATGACTAGAGATAGCACTTTGGTCTCTTCATAAAAAATGTTTGAGATGTTGAGTTGAGTCAAAATTTGCATCTATGTTTGGTCCACTACCTGTTGGGAGTCATCTGGGGGTCATCTGGTGGTACCAGACAACTTTTTTTTGAAAAAGTCTTAGAATTTTATGATTCGTCCAGAAAATAAGAAAAATCAAATTTTTGGAGTATCAGTCTGGTAGCGCGTTCTCTCAGCTCCAGAACTCGAGAACGACTAGAGATAGCACTTTGGTCTCTTCATAAAAAATGTTTGAGAAGATGAGTTGAGTCAAGAATTGCATCAATGTTTGGTCCACTACCTGCTGGGATTCATCTGGGGGTCATCTGGTGGTACCAGACAACTTTTTTTTGTAAAAGTCTTAGAATCTCATGATTCGTCCAGAAAATAAGAAAAATCAAGTTTATGGAGTATCAGTCTGGTAGCGCTTACTCTCAGCTTCAGAACTCGAGAACGACTAGATATAGCATTTTGGTCTATTCAGAAAAAATGCTTGGGATGGTCCACTACCTGCTGGGAGTCATCTGGTGGTACCAGACTATTTTTTTTAGAAAAGTCCTAGAATCTCACCCTGGTACCGCTTTCTCTCAGCTCCAAAACTCAATATATTTTTGAAACAATTTTTATTGAAAACACCATTCTATGCTAGCGGAGAAGTCCTGCTCAGCTCACAAGCTGCACAACTAGTTTATTTTGTAATTTGAGCGACTGTTGAATGGACGCTTCCCTAAGCTGAAATGAGGAGAACGCCCATTGGAGGAATATTTCACAAATAACTTCATAAATTTTGTTAACTTTTCTTCACTCAATTTTTTCTAATTAACCACTGCATATAATTGAATTTATTTATAACATCTAAATTGCATTTAAATGCGTCTCACCCACAAAAATTTTCAATATCTTAGCACAAGAACCTTCATTATACTTTTCTTAAATTTTATGTAGTAGAAAGTCAATGAAAGTTATTGCAACCCCAGATCGCAATCACGAAACACTTTCAAGCACTGCCAAGTAAAGCTCTTAATCAGAAAATGCTATTTATGAGGATTTTGTCCAGTTTTTTTGCCGTTTATGCAGCAGCAAGAAATAATTATTAATGTTTGCTCATTTCATCTTGCCCAGCTATCCCCAGTTTCTTTTCAATTTTCTTCCCATTTCTGATGAGATTAAAGCTCTACTATTATGTTACTTTATTAGTTCTGCTTAATTTAATTATTTCCATTCCATTTATATAATTTTTGTTATGATCCATAAAACTCGTCTTATAACGCGGCTCTCTACATGCGAACCCTTCTTTGGTTGGCTTAGTTAGTTTTTTTAGTTGCTTGGCTGGAAAATTTATTCAGCGATTTTCCGTTCCTTTGTTCCATAGCTAGCCAAGTTTGCCAGTTTGCTAGTTTGTAGAGAAGCAACGGCAGGAATGAACTTATTGATTGAATTTACATGTCAAAATGGGTTTTTGTTAGTTTCATTGTTTTATGGGATTTTTGCTTTAGAAAGAACAAAGAGAATATTTTCTTTACGAATTATATGATATGGATATAACAGGGATTTGAACAATATCTTCATAGGTATTTTGAGGATTTGTTTAAGGAATGTCTTTAAATTTGAAAATTTTCCTGTAAATAATTTCTTACTGAAATCCGTTTTCAACCCTCCAATTTTTTGGTGCAAATGTGAGTATTGAATGTAAGAAAAGACAAATTTAGATCTTTTATTCAAATAATATCAATCTTAGTACAAGACATTTTTCAAAGCATTAGCATGGATTATCATGTATTACATTATTATACTTCACAATTCCAAAGTAAGACGTCACATTCAGATGCTTCACAACATTCCAACATCTTCAAAAGAACAATAATATTTCCAAAACTTTCCCATAATATTGTTTTGTTCAAACATAAATTGTTTTGCTGTAAGCACAAGTATATAAGAGCAATTTTAAAGTTATCTGATGCCTTGTGTACTTCTTTATCGTATTTTCTCGAGTATGCAGAACTTTTCTCCGTTAGCATTCATTTGTTAGCTAGATTACATAATTCTTGTGAAAATTTCCAAAAAGTCGAAGCACTACAAAACAAACTTTAGATTCGTCCAAATTTTCTATGGAAAATGCTGAAAATACTCGAAAAGTTTTTCATTTCAAACTTTTATTCTAGATTTTTTCTTGAATGCTGTATTGATTATTATTATTTGGTTCAAAAATATTCAGTGCTTTACTTCAGAAGATTGAAGATTGGAGGTTGGAAAACTCTTAAGGCTGCCAACGGAAAATCAAACTCTGAAACTTTTCATTCTGATCCTTTTTCCTTCAAAAAGTTACAAGAGACATTTATTAGCTTGAAGTGAAATCAATTTTTCAGGAAAAGTATCGATTGGTATTGGGTAGCTTTCTTATTTTCATGTCATTTAGAATTCACTAAACATATGGCTCGTGAAGATTTAGCTGTGTGTAAGAATTTATGGGATTTTCATGATCTTCTTTTATCGCAGCCAGCTGCTGAATTGAAACATTACGAGTTTTTTTTGGGTCCATGTTAAGCTTTTACTTTGATAGTCATCTCTGTTCTGCAGCAAAAAAAAATTATAAAGTGCTCGTAAATACACCACAAAGAGTTTGGTTTCACTTGAACCTGCTTGAAGAAGGTTCTTTAATGTATACTTATGCTACATTAGATATTCTGATATTCGATTGAGGAGTCTGCGGCCATGAATATAATTATTGCTTTCTCCCCTCATTGCAATTTTTGTGCTGTATATCTTTTACAACTCTCCCTCGGTTTCAACCTTATACTGAATGCTGATGCTCCATTCTGCAAAATTATTTAAATTTGATTCTGATCAAATTAAAAACCAAATTGGATTTGTGATTTTGTTCTGTTGCCGAAAAACATGATATTCCATTGAAAATAATAATGTAATTTGAAAGTCATAAAAGTGAATTATTTTTATAAAGAGAAATGTCAGGTTCAGCTTATTTAATGCCAAAAACAATTGAGTTTGTTGAAAAATCGTAGATAGAATTCGGAGGTTTACGATACTTTGATGAACTTTAAATAGTTTATTTTGGGACGATAATATATTGAATCAGTTTTTAGTACACATTGATTTTATTGGTTAATGCTTTTATTCTTATCCTGCAATGTATTGAGAAATATGAACCTACTTTATTTTCCATAATATTAATCCATTTCATCATATTGTCCATAACTTCCATAATTTGGATAATTTGGTGGTCCTTGTCCTTGTCCTCCGAAATTTCCCTGAGGCCTATTTGAACCGAAACCGCCTTGGGGTCTATTTTGTCCGAAATTATTTGGACTTTGTGGTCCAAATCCATTAGGTCCTTGACCTTGTGGTCCAAATCCATTAGGCCCTTGACCTTGTGGTCCAAATCCATTAGGCCCTTGACCTTGTGGTTCAAAACTATTAGGGCCTTGACCTTGGGGTCCAAAACCATTAGGCCCTTGACCTTGGGATCCAAAACCATTAGGACCTTGACCTTGAGGTCCAAAACCATTAGGACCTTGACCTTGTGATCCAAAACCGTTAGGCCCTTGACCTTGATTACCAAATCCTTGGGATCCTTGTGGGTTGAAATTTTGGCCTTGGTTTCCAAATCCATTTTGAGTTCCTCCATATCCTTGACCAGAGCAACCATACATCCTATTAATCTTTTCAATATCTGAAGGAGCAAATGTTACCCGCTGGCCCATCACTTGTTCAACTTCTGGATCTGGAATCTAATTACAAAATTGCAGAGATATTTCAAGAATTCTGTTTGATTACTTACCAAAGGAACAATTGTACTCCGACCGTTGGATGAAAATGCTTTACTAGAATAATGCATCACGCTTTGATAATCTGTATAGATGATTGCCAATTTAGTGTAATTGAATAAGTTATTATATTTCAAATATTTACCATAAGGTACACCATAAGAGCTAGTAGAGCCTTGACTTGCTATTTGAAAGTTATTTACGGCATCTAAAATACAATAAATACTTGTAAAAATTTGTTGAATGGAATAGATAATGTTTACCTTGAGGAATGTTTGGCCAAATAACTTCAATGAATTGATCCCGATCTTCTCTATTTTGCTCATGCAAAAAACCTATGCAATGCATCATTTCATGCAAGACTGTTCCAACTTTAGTCATGCATGCTGGCGTTTGAAAATTAACCTTTTGCACTCCACCCATTCTTCCAACTGTGCTCCAGCAGCCACTTGGAGAGTTTTCAAATGATACAAAATCAGGCTCGTTGGTTCTTGGCACAAATCGTATACAAGTTTGAGCTCGATATTGTTCAATTGCTTGGGAAATTAGTCCGAGCTGTTGTTGATTAAAACTGCCAGAAATCACGAATGGAACTATACCTCCTGGCCATATGCTAGATTGGCTTACAAGGCCATTTCTTCCTAATGGTCTATCAAAGAGCATGTCACCTTCCACATAAGATCCCATTTCTTCAGGATTTCCAAGACCGGGCTCCCATTTTTGCAATCTGCTGCCTGTTGGAGGAGATTAGATACTACTTTCGTCTTCTATAATTTATGGAGTAACTTTTTAAAAAATGCTTACCAACTCCTAAATCTGCTTTTCCAAACAACTTTGCTCCAAAATGCGACAAATCAATCAACAGCTTGGCAACATCTTTATTTAATGGGTTGCTGTTAATGCTGCTGGTGAGGAGTGTGAGCAGCAATATTTGAAAAATAACGCAAAGACTAGACATTTCAACCTGTTTTTCAAGCCACTAAAGTTTAACTGGCAAAGTAATCAATAATCACTTTGCTTTTTAATTTAGAACCACAATTTATACTTCAAACTAGTTATCCCGTCTCGGCAAAAATGCCGAGTTAAATATTTTGGTTGTAATAAACATTGAGCCATCAATCTAGATCAAATAACCTAGATTTGTAGTTTAAAATTAATATAACTTCAGATAAATGAAAAAAAAACGTATATTTTAGTTTTCATTACCAAAATTTTTATTTGGAGCCACCAGCTGGTCACCAGGATCAGCATAAAATGATCCCATGCATTTTTCATGAGCAATCCGATAAATTAGATATATTCGCTGAAGAAACGAAATCTCTACGATTAGTTTAAAAAAAGCTCCTGGATCTTGAAAAATAGCTTCTGGATGTGGAGTCCAGCTTATTTAAGATTTTCACTTATAAATTCTATTTTTTTGAAATCATAAGACAAAGAATTCTCGAAAAAAGTTTTGGGATAGGGATGAAATTTTTAAGATTCGTGGTGGACCCACGATGTCAATTCCACTTATTGCACCAACATTGTCTGGGCTCACTGATCATTTGGTAAAAATTTCAAGTCTCTAAGTGGTTCCGTTCTTTGAAAATAGTTAAATGTTTGAAAAGCTCATAAATAAAACCAATAAATTCATCTTCAGATCAACAGCGCGTGAGAATCTTGGGTTTCTGGTGAAAATCAAATCTCTTGTGATACCAAATAATTAATGAAAGAAGAAAAATCAAGAAAAATTAAGCAATGAACAAATTTTGTGCATATCATATGAAAAAGTGCAAAAATCGCATAGATTCTGGAAGCTGAGGAAGGGACGCGGTGGGATGACCAACTCAAAAATGACTCAAAATGTGTAACTTAGCAATGTTTAAAAGACCTCATCAAAAAAAATTAATTTTCATTGTTAATAAAAAGTGCCACCACATCGTGAACGTTTTTTTTGGAAAATTCTGATTTTCCCGAGGATCACGGGATCAGCTCTGGTGACCACCAGATGAGTGGACCAGGTCTGGAACAGGAAGTTTTCATCCTTTACATAGTTGTAAGAAGTTTTTGCCAAAAAAAATCTTGAAAAACTTTATCCGTTCAAAAGTTATTAAGCTTCAGTTTAACGACATGACAGAATTTCGCGCACAACATATAAATATATAATTATATAAACAACTGAATTCTATTATTTCTAATATTAAAGAACAAATAACTGGTTTTGTAACTTGTCAAGTTTAAAGTTCAAAAAAAAGATAACATATCGTGTGTTTTTCTTTTAAGTTCCATTTGTTAGACTGTTTTAAAATATTTTCATTATGCTATTTAAAAGAAATGCTCAATGAAATTGACTTGAAAACAAGAAAACTAAGGTTTGGTATGAAACTAATAAATGCAATATTTTCAAATAATATTTACACAAAAGAAAATAAACAAATTCACCATAAATAATTTCCTGCCTTAAATCAGGTTCAATTTGTACTTACAACCATAAATTGATAAAGCATAATAATTTATTAGACATAAGTGTCGCAAGTGTCGACTTATAACGAATTTGGGTTAAAAAGACAGCTATAAAGCTTTTTGGAGGAATTTTGCGGAATTTTGGGGGTTATCAGCCAAGGTCACGGTTGATATTAGAACACGCAAACATTCGGAAATGCTTTTATGGGTTTTTCAACTCTGGATTATGCGGTGGTTGCGTAAATTTGTTGTTTTGGAAATATTTTGAAGTGTTTGAATGAAATTCTTTTGATGTTTAACAAAAAGTGGTTTTTATTTATATTCTATTATGAAGCATTTCTATCGCAACAGGTCATTCTGAGTATATTCAACAAATTAGGATTAACTATATAACACATTCAGTCATATCACATTGAAATGGAAATGAAAATTTCTTCATAAAATATTCATTCTCCCTTCAAGTAAACAACAATTACGGTAAACTCGATTTCAGAAAATGTGTAATCAGCACAAATACTCAATTTCCTTTAATGTTTGCTTACTTGATATAATTACGATTTTTTAACGTTTACAAGCCAAACCATTATGGTATTTTGAGTAAACATTTAACATTTAATTGTTCCTTCTGAGCTCGTAAGAATAACTGTTCAGGCAATATAAACCATTAACATTGTGTTCATTTATCATAGCCTTAGAAGTATTTTTGCACAGTCGATGCTCCAATCATAATGGTCATAATGCTGAGCTAGTGAAGAACCATTTATTACACTTTGCACGAGTTTAACGAACAGAAATGTTAATTAAATCCAGGAAGGTATGTCCCTTCCGCAATTCTGGCAATCAATCATACAAAAGCTCGAACTAACACAGCACTTTTTGATAATCCAAAAGAAAATTAGTTTTTTTGATGCATAAAAAGTCGTCTCGATCGAAAAAGTTTGTCATGTCATTTTTGGCCAATTCACCCCTCCATGAGTTACGCTACGAGTTTTCAGAACATTTTTGGAATATTCAGAATAAATTTGGGGTTTTGCAGATTTGCAAAAATTTTGCTGGCGATGAAAAGTTGGTTTTTGGATTATTAGAGAGATAATTTATGGATTGCAAATAGTAAATTTGTTTGAGCATAGTTTTAGTTTTTTACTAGTGAAGCCTGTTGAATTTAACAATAAAAATTATTTTCTACTTAAATCAAAGTATTAAAGTATCAATTTAACGCTTAAATTGCCAAAACAAATAAACTTTATGAATTGGGAAATATCAAAAAAGCTATTGATAATAAATTAAAATATCCCTAAATAAGTCTTTTGGGATAAAAAAAATAAACTTTCAAAATCATAAAAACATCACATTTTTCATCAAAAATACTTCCACTTCGCTATACCGCCTTTACGGCAAAAAAAGTTTGGCTTCACCATAAAGTGTCAAACTTGTCGAACGAGAGCACATTTCATGTTATAGCACCTGTCACCAGACATTCACATAATAAATTTGCTGTGGATGAAAAGGACATAATTTGGATGTATTGAGGACTTTTCGCCTTCCTTATGCTCCACAGAAAACAATTAGGGCAACAAAAAAAAATTCTATGTGAAACAAAAAAGACAGCTAATTTATGTTCCATTTATTTGCCTTTGCTTGGTACTTCGATCATTGGGGGGTAATGCTTGTTAAGCAGCAAGAAAAGGAAACCGTTGGAGATTTGTGTTGTCTTTAGAAAGTGATCCATAATTTATGTCGTCAAGCATGTGGGTGCTTGTTTGGACTTAGTTGGTGTTTTTCGTTGCTCTCAAGAGACTTTTCCAAATTGTTTGTGCCACAAGAAACTTTGGGAAAGTCAAGTGGAAAAATACCAGTAAACAATTGGAAGGCAAAAAAATAGAGAATGAATTTGATCCTTGTCTGCCATTCAGATGGAGTAAGGCCAAAATATCAAAGATATCATTTTAGACATAATCATTACGAAGAATTTGTGGTCATATCCTGTATTTCACTCTACCGCTTTTTCACACAGCTGAAGCATACAAAAAAAGGATAAAAATCTCTTTATATAAATTTGGGTCCATTATAGCGTTGAAAGTGGATATTCGTTATTCTCATACTCGCCTCTTTGTACAGCGATTAAGAAAATATAGAAGGGGCAGGTCACCTGCTATATTTTTATTTTTAATGACTTCATTGAAAGTCCTTTGAGCGCGTTAGATTTATGTGTGGAAATTTATAATGAAGTATAGCTTGATGTTGGGTAAATATGGAACGTAAGGACCTCCCGCTTGCTTTCAAGTGTGACATGTTCATGTCTCTAAAAGAATTCTACCAATTGTGTAGTGGAAAACCCCTCTAATTTAAATCCTTTGTTGAACCATTTTTTTGTACTGTCATGCCATCAAAATGTGCTTCCTCATATTCTGCTTTATTCTGCCATACCCAAAACCAAGCACTGCATGAGTTTATATCGATTCCTGAATGGACGTGCTGTGTAGTGTGTAGTGTTTGAGTATAAAAAGCTCCAGATTTATATTGATGCAATTTCGCAACTCTACAGTATAAATTCATTCATTATTTTTTAATCCCATTAACTTTAATTGGAAGCTTTTTATGGTTAGATGATCTGGCTTTTCAATGGTTTAATTACAGTGAAGTTCACTTATTAATTTGCAGTTCTTTTAAGAGTGAACCATGCAATTGCAATTCAAACATAGTGCGAAAAGCTTTTCATTTATTGAATGCGATGCCTGCAAATTGCAATAAATTTAAACTTCAATGAAAAATGATTTTGCTATCGATGATATAAAACTGTATTGTGGATTTGATTTTGTATTTTGAATGTTTTGTTTATTTCATATATCTTTCATGTTTCATAAATAAAAAAGCCACTGCTTTATCCCTGACCTTCCAACTTTTAAATTGAACTACAGTTTTTTATGTAGAATTACCTGATCCCAAAACGTATAACCAAGAATAGCGGATTTCAAATTAGACCCGGATTATTGTAAAATTTCCTTTGAACAAAACTTTTTTAATAATCTTGGAACGTCGCTATAGAGCTTTGCCTTTATTTGTATGTTCTTTATTTACTGCTTCTTGACTTTTATTCAAAGCCGCTTTAATCTGGCCACCCCTCGCTTTAAAGAAAACAAAAATTGTATCAAAGAAATACAGCAATACTTTCCATATCCTTGTAGCTTGTTCAAAATAAAATCCAAAAATGAACAAAAAATCATAGACTATGGTTGTTGCTTTTGGGTTTTTATGTGTTTTATGTATTGAACATTTATTCACCACTTTATAAGGAAGTAAAGACGAAAAACAAAGGTTCAAGCGCACGGAGAATGTATAAGCATAGAGTGTAAGGGTTGATTTGGTTTAGTGCCGTAGCTGGTGGCTAAAGAAATATGTATACAATGCTATATACTACATGGAAACATGTTTGCCGGTACTTTCTGACTAAACATCAATGATACTTATTCTTATTTTGTGTGGCACAACAAAGGCTTGGGCAGAAGATCGGATTCAGACTGCAAATTTGCTCTCTAATGAATTGGAAAATTAAATTTTATATTTATCGGGCTCGGTTCGGCTGCTTTTTATTGGACTTTATGCGATTATTATGCTCTTTTGCGAGATTTTTTGGCTGATCATCGATAAATCGTTCCGGAGTACCCAGAAAAAAGGATCAAAAAGTGAACTATTACTGTGGATGAAATGGGGCAATTTTTTATTAGCATTTCACCCATAAATTTTGATTTCTTTCCGGCGCTTGAATTTTTCCAAAAAATCTCATAAAAATGATTTTCAACGATTGGTCATTTTCGGTTGCAAATAAAAAAAGTCATGTCATTTTATTAAACAGCTTTTCTGACCAAATAAATGATTTCCAGCTTGACATAATCGTTTTGAGAGAGTTCGTTCCATATTCCAAATATACAACCAATTCATATTGCAAGAGAAAAATTTTGATTGCAATGAAAAGCCATGCGCCGTGTAACGGTTGTAGTACTACAAACACCAATGAATTATACTATCTAGAGAAAACAGCGAGAGCGTAGCAATGGGTGGAAAAATTTCTTTTTCCGTGGAAAATGGTGTTTTTCCATGGAAAATTTTCTTATTCCGTGGAAAAATGCTTTTTCCGTGGAATTTTTTTCTTTTTCCGTGGAAATTATTCTTTTTCCGTGGAAATTCTTCTGTTTCCGTGGAAAATTCTTATTGCGTGGAAAATGTACTTATTCCGTGGAAAAAAGGTATTTTATGGTGGAAAATATTCTTTTTTCGTGGAAAAGTGCTTTTTCCGTGGAACTTGTTTCTTTTTTCATGGAATTTATTTCTTTTTCCGTGGAAAATGTTATTTTTCCGTGGAACATTCTATTTCGATGGAAAATATACTTTTTCCGTGGAAAAAGGTATTATACCGTGGAAAATGTTCTTACTCCGTGGAAATATTCTTATTCCGTGGAATTTTTTCTTTTTCCGTGGAATTATTTCTAGTTTTGGGCAACATTCTTATTTCATGGAAAAATGGTATTTTTTGGTGGAAAACGTTCTTTTTACGTAGAATTGTTCTTTTTCCGTGGAAAATTTACTATTTGCGTGGAAACTGTTCTTATTGCGTGGAAAATGTTCTATTTCCGTGGAATATTCTATTTCCGTGGAAATTATTCTTATTCAGTGGAAACTGTTCTTATTTCGTGGAAAACGTTATTTTTCCGTGGAATTTATACTATTTCCGTGGAAAATGTACTTTTTCCGTGGAAAATTCTATTTAACTGGAAAATATTCTTGTTACGTGGAAAATTTGCTATTTCCGTGGAAAAAGTCCTTATTCCGTGGAAGATTTAAATTTTCAATAGAATATTCCACGCAATAAGAACATTTTCCACGGAAACAGTAAATTTTCCACGTAACAAGAATATTTTCCAGTTAAATAGAATTTTCCACGGAAAAAGAACATTTTCCACGGAAATAGTATAAATTCCACGGAAAAAGAACGTTTTCCACGAAATAAGAACAGTTTCCACTGAATAAGAATAATTTCCACGGAAATAGAATATTCCACGGAAATAGAACATTTTCCACGCAATAAGAACAGTTTCCACGCAAATAGTAAATTTTCCACGGAAAAAGAACAATTCTACGTAAAAAGAACGTTTTCCACCAAAAAATACCATTTTTCCATGAAATAAGAATGTTGCCCAAAACTAGAAATAATTCCACGGAAAAAGAAAAAATTCCACGGAAATAGAAAAAATTCCATGCAAAAAGAATCCAATTCCACGGAATAAGAATATTTCCACGGAGTAAGAACATTTTCCACGGTATAATACCTTTTTCCACGGAAAAAGTATATTTTCCATCGAAATAGAATGTTCCACGGAAAAATAACATTTTCCACGGAAAAAGAAATAAATTCCATGAAAAAAGAAACAAGTTCCACGGAAAAAGCACTTTTACACGAAAAAAGAATATTTTCCACAATAAAATACCTTTTTTCCACGGAATAAGTACATTTTCCACGCAATAAGAATTTTCCACGGAAACAGAAGAATTTCCACGGAAAAAGAATAATTTCCACGGAAAAAGAAAAAAATTCCATGGAAAAAGCATTTTTCCACGGAATAAGAACATTTTCCATGAAAAAATACCATTTTTCCACGGAAAGAGAAATTTTTCCACCCATCGACACATTCCCGAAAACAGCCAACAACCCCATATTTGTAGGATAACACCGTTTGGGTACTGGAAAGGGTTGCATGAGAATTGACGGAATGTTTCTTAAGTTTTTGCTTAAGTGGTTGCAAAATAATTGAAAGGTTGAAATTTAAATTATTCTAAAAATTGGAAAATAATGTTTACACTGTTTTCAAGTACATCAAAAATTCAAGCATTAACTTACCTGATTCTCCAGAATATGATTACTTATGCTAATGCCTGGTTCTAGTTGAGCAATGACTTTCAATTTGATTTTTGAATCAGAAAAAACATAGCCCTGAAAAAATATACACGGTAATTTCAGCAAGCAACAGCAGCGAATATATTAAATTTACTTACTTACATAAGAAATGAGCTGAGTTGAAAAATAACAAACTCAATTCGAAGGCCAAAAGGATGTTTGTTTTATCTGCGGTACGTAAAATGTATAACATACGTACTTGTGATCAAGTATACAAGTAATATACTAATATGCAACATGATAAAGTTTTTTGCATAATTCTATTGAGCGGTTTACATGTATCCAACATATATTTTAAATTTATTTATATTTTCGTTAGCTGTTGTGGAATTTGAAACGTAAATTTGAAAATTTATACACATTTATTATGTTGTGGCTGCTCCATTGAAAATTGCTCCGTTGCTCTCGTTGCTGCTGAAAATATGTATTATTTCAATTGCACTTTTTTCAACTTTATGTTCATCATGTTATAGCTAGACTAGCTGTCGGTCGCTGTTGGTTCAATGAAATAGAACGAACTCTAGACCACAATTCATAATAATCCTGTCATGATATGAATTATGATCTTCTAACTACACAACCAGTAAGCTACCGACCGTGTAGAAAAGTAGCAATAAAGTCGTCTAAATCCAGAAAAATGAAAAACTCATTCGATTTTCTTACTTTTGCTCTTTGGCGATATTGAAACCGGCATGTTTGCTCTATGCTCCATTTGATATACAGAATAGATGTAACAGTTTCTATGGCATATCATAAAAAGTTATAACATTATCCGTAATCTCATTGATTTTGTGGAGAAAACGTGAACGAGCATAATGTGTATAAGTTTGGCGAACAGTTGGTGGCTTACCGCAAAAAACAAAAAAACTTTAAGAATTGATCGGAAAGAGTAAGTATTACCAAAAAGGTAGATACTCAAGTAAGAAACATAATGGAAAAATTGATTTTCGCAACAAAAGAAATTCTAAGACATATCCAATATCTTTTCAAGTTGAAGAAAACTCCATTCTTAATTCACACAATCAAATGGCCATTACTTATCGTATGTGATATAGCCAAACTTTGCAACGGTGAACGAAAATGCGTTAAACTTATAAATCAATAATTCATCGTGTCAGCAAAGTAAACAGAAGAATGAGAAGGAGAACATAAGCAGGACTTTAACTCAAGAGCCCATGTATCATTTGGCACAATTGCTATCGACTCTTCTCAAGTCCATTGCCAATTAATGAGTCAAGTCAATTAACGATCAAACCAGTAAAATAACAAAAGGCACCAATTAATCCAAAAAGAAAATTTTGGTTAGTTTGGGTAATTCCTTTGAAAAGCAATCGATTAAGAAATAGACAACAATACGGCAGAATCACCGATGAAATATTTATGGCGAAAACACCTTGCAATAAATCTAGAAAGGTTAATTAACCTCACTAGGGTGGTTGATCCACCCAACTGTTTATTGGTAACCAACTCTCACACTCTTGATAAAGCTTCAATAAATATTTGCGGAAATTTTCGATAGAAATCTATGTAGGAAAACTCACAGTTTATATAAAGATATTTCTGAAATTGTTTTGAAGCTATTGTTGGAAAACTCCTGTAACTGGAATTAATAATTTCGCTGCAAAATTATGCGAAAAGTTTTGTCTGTTGATTTATTATCCATCGAGTAATATTATGCCAACTTTTGCGTAGACTTTCTGTGTTATTCAATCGCAGAGATGACTAAATAATATGAAGGAATAATATAACATAATCGTCTGAAGAAACATGGCGACGAGACACTAAATTAAATAAATATATTGCTGTCGATTGAAATCAGTGCAATAAATTCAGTGAAAAGTTCACATTACTTTACGGCTTTGAGTTTATTTCCATTTTGGGTTGTTGGTATTTTTGGTAAACTTTGAGCAGCTTTAAGGATTTACGTTTGAAAGTAGAAATTAAAGGTAAAATAATATATAGCTTTTTGGCTCTAGAAAGTCACTTTGAGAATATAAAGCCGTAGTTTTTGGCTGTCGAACGAATTAAGCTGCTAGATAAGTTTTATCGCTTTTGAATATAGAATAATTATTTTCATCTATAGAAATTGGTTGTGCTGAAGGCTGATCAAATAATATTCATGACTAAAATTATTCAGACACTGTATAGGCCGCTATAAATTGTGAACAATTGAAAATATTATTGGGAAAATTCATACGAAGAGTTAATTCGATCTAATTTAAAATTTCCAATATTAATTTTTGATCCAGCTTCCTAGCATATCTTTATGATGTCAAAATTATTTTTAATGATATTAACTCCCAAAGCCAATAAATTGATCAAAGAGGAAAAAGGTATTCTCGACATTCTATACGTTTTCTGATAAAAATGAATAAGTCCCAAATCATAAACTTTTTGCGAAATTCCCAAAGATAAAAAATATGACTTACAAATATAATAATGACTTTGATAAGACCTAGATCAAATAAAAATCCTTACAATATCCCCAAAGTTAATATTTCAAAACAAATTATTACGTCCTTAATTTATTTATGATTTTTTTTTATTTCACAAGTAGCTCGAAGCTCCTTGTTTATTGTTTATTGTGTAATGATGATTATTGTGCTGTGTATCATTTCATTCCTTTCCATAATTTTATTTTCCAAGAAAACAAAACGTAGCCAGTTTATAATTCATATAATTTAACTTCTTTCTTTTTGTTTTCCTGCTAAAGAGTCTACTCGAAGAACGAGAATTTCTTTTCCTTTGGGCTGGCTTTGTAGTTGTTTGTTGTAAATTTTGCACTGAACGGATAAGTAATTTGTATTCAGAGCCCGCTCCTGAATGGTAATGGGTCTTGTTGTTGCTTGAGGGTGGGTGGTGGTTTCGCCGGCGGTTCCTGCGGAAGATAAATTATACTTCGCTTCTTGCGCTCGACCAACAAAAAAGAACGTTATTATTATTACTGCTTGCTGATCCAACAGATAATTCCTGCTCTTCTGCTCCTGCACATATACATTTTCATTCGAATAATTATTATTAAACGTACTGTTTTGTTGAGTTATTTTTGCCAGCTCGCCTTTCGTTCGCCTGGCCAAGTTTGCCTTTTTTCACCATTTGATTCAATTAAAGCTCAGTTTTTATGGGAAATTAATTAATTCTCCCAATTTTTCCCACAACCAAAGACTCGGAACGTTTTCATGATTTTCATGATGTGCAATAATAATTTCTGCCGACAGAACTTTACCGTGCTGTGTTGGGTTGCCACCATTCACTTGTCTCGAGGAACTTTGGCCATTAAATTGAGCAAGTCACGTCATCTCAAGTACTTTTAATACGTATTTTATGTGCATTCGGAGCGTTTAGAGATGTGGAAGTGGTTACTGATACAATTTGGTGAAGAAGCTTAATGGGAATATCGTACTAGCATAAATGTAAAGATATGTAACTAGTGGCTTTAATAGTTTTCTGAGAGGTATTGGAGATTTTATATCCTTAAGGTGGAAATTCTGAAATTTAAATTGTTTCCATTCAAAACTGTTTCGTTTTAGAGAAATATATTCCACTTATCCTTTAAATCCAATTATCTTTGGTACGATGTGCATAATGAGAAAATACATCGAAAATAAGCACTTGCAGCAGATGCTGTGATATATGTAAGTTTACGGAAGAATAATTTCCTTTGACAGCATTAGTTTATGCAATTTCACCTTAAGCTTCCTCAGCATTTGCTAGCATTCCACTATTAGTTTTCCAGTAAGCGCTGACAAGTCATATTTTGTTTAATAATGAAAATTTTTCAGAAAAAGCTTATAAATTCAGCAAATTCAGAACATAAAATATGTCAAGGAAACTTTTGTTTGACAATGATTAAAAATTCTTGCATCACGCTAAGAAGCAAAAACAAAAGGTTTAAAGAAGTTGAGGAATCTCTTCTGAAGTATTTTATCAACTTTTCAAATGAAAATTGTGGGAAAAATTACGTTTTGAAAGACAATGTCGGAGCGGTATCACGAAAAGTCTGCAATTATTTTATTTTTTATCGCAAGCTGGGAAAGCTTTTGTTTCTGTAAAAATAACATCGTTTGATGAATATGCAAAAAGAATTATAAAGCGGAAAAACATTTTTATTTTCTTTGCAACACAAATCAGTACGGTCTTTTTTCTCATTTTGTATTTAAAAGAGAGAAAAAACACCAATTAGTTTGTCAGTGATTAGAAGAAACTTTTTAATTTTATACATTCAATTGAAATTTTAAAAAACGTAGAATAATCACTCAAATTTCGTTCAAATATGCAACACATGAATTAAATTTTTTACCAATCCCTGAATTCTTAAGAAAAAGAGTTACGAATTCCTCATCATGCATTTTGCCCTCCATGAAAAAATCCAGCAAGCGAGAAAAAAAGGCCAGAGGAAATGAAAATTGCATGTTTGTGTAAGCCCGAAAAAGAAAAAAAGATGAATTAAGGATAGAGAATAAAATTTTCCGTGTGTAGAACTGTAGACTACTTGATTCATTCACTAACACCAACGACCCCTGGGAAATGTGAATACTGTGCATTGAAAGAATAAGGCAAAAAAATCTGATAACAAGGAAAAGCCGTTCCATTTTCCACTCGGTTCCTCTCTGTTGTTCACCACCCTCGCGCCGGGAAAACAGCCGCTCGCATATTCCTTCGAACGTACAGTACTCAAGCTCCCCCAGCTCAGTCGGTGGCCGGATTTCAGATAAAACGCACATCGCTCTGCACAAAGGAATGTGAGAGTTGTCAGTGTTTCTTGGTTAATTGGCTCATTTTGAACGCCACCAACGACTTTTGGGATACTAGACAACACTTGGCTCAGGATGAAGTGACATTTATACGTAAAATACTTGGATTAAGTGTAAAAAAGAAGAAATTGTTGTATCAAGAGTCGGAAAATCTTGCTCACCGAGTGATCCGACATTTGTATTAAGATTTTCCCTTAGAAAAGAGGCGGTTGATAGTGTTAGTGAGATTGTAAAAGCAAAATACTGAAATTTTATGTTTTCATATGTTTTGGCCATCAAGTGAAATTGTGCGCTGGCCAAAAAGTTGATTACAATTTAAATGAAAGCTCTAGATACCGGCACATGTCGTAAAAAGCTTCCAGTGCAAATTAAAAAGTATCAAAAGGCATAAAAGGCATAAAAGCGGAGCGTCAACCCCTTTTTATAGTGCCAAAAAAAGATGTAAAATAAATATTTGCGGATGACAAAAAGCGAGTGGAAACCTCTGGAGAGAAATTCCATTGCAGAAATTTTGGAATTGTGAAGCAAAAGAGGCAAAAATTGTTATTGGCAAGAATCATTGTATGTTGGCTTTGGCAATAAAATGGTTTTTTGATTGAAATAAAAATTAAAGTACTCTGCCGAGTGGAGAAAATTGTTTGTATTTTTGACAATTCTCGCCATACTGGAATTCATGGCGAAGTGAGTCAACCGGCAATCATTTTCACAATGTATCAATGTACATAAGTGTGGAGTGTATAGTAGCCTTAATCTGTGAAATTATTTTAATGCATATTTTATGCTGCTAATACCATATCATAATTGTTTCGATTGTACTCTACTGGATATCTTTACCATATCACCGCTTCCGAGGACAATCAAATGTTTACAAGTCCTTAAATATTTATACCAAGTAAAAATTTAAATATTTAATAGTGTCGCAAGGAGCTGTAAACAAAATGTATAATCCAATAATCCATATAATATCTACATAAGCTTAATAGCTAAAATTTTGGTGTTCATTACAAAGTTAAAACTTTGGAAAAAATAATAATCCAAGAAGCTTTAATGACAAGTTTGGAGCAAATATTCTTGCTTGGAAAATAACAAATTATACAAAAGTTTATTAATATAACCAAACATTATGTCATTTATAATAATAAAATAGTGCTGTTATAAAAATAAGCAAAGGATAAGCTCATAAAATTTTCTACCTTGCAAAAAAACAGCATAACAGATAATCATTGTCACAAAGCATAATAAATCAAGAGCTGTTGCATACATTTGTCAATTTTCTACAATCGATTTAAGACATTCCATTATTATATAAGAAATTTTTGAAAGCATAAAAATGGCACAAAATGATAAAGGAGCTGAAATGCCTTTTGAGCTAATGAAGAATACGCAACAGATTGCAACTCAAGCTGCTCTGCGTGCAAAAGAATTGCAGCAAAAAACAAACAAGGGTCCTGAAATACCTCAGCGAGGTGGAATGGATCAACCTCGAGCTCCAGAAATACCACCTAAACGTCTGAATCTGAAACAACCATTATTAACTGAAACAGACATGAGTACCCCACCAGGTCCACTTCCACAAAGGAATCAAGCAGCAAAAGTTCCTCCTCCAATTCCACAAAAACCAATGAGCGCACAAAACTCTCCCTTAATGACTCCTAAACTGAAAGATAAAATGGCACATGCAACTCCTAATCACTCGCCTAACATGCAGCTCAAAAGTCAGTTGATGGATCAATTTTCTCGAATTCAACAGATACCCCAAATGCCCCAAATGCCTCAAATGATGGGCTCACCTCAGATGTCAAATAAAAATCAGAACATAATGAACATTATGAATTCTCCTCTCTTCCAACAACGTGCTAATCAATTTAGACCACAAATAAACTCACCCTTGCTCACCCAGAAATTCCCAATGAACAGAGTTCCTAGTAAAGCAATCTCACCTGAAGAGTTTGGCTCAGAAGATGCTCTTAGAGGTATTGAACGTGGTTTGAAAAACATGGAGCGAGCCATGCAAGAACAAATTAACATGCGCAATATCGAAGCTCAAAACCATTCAGGTGACATGCAGTTTAACCCAATGGAGTACAAACGTCCTCTAGGCGGATCGATAACTTCTTTAGATAGTACTTCACAAAGCATGAGAGTGATGGAAAGTATGAGAATGAACTTTCAAGAACAGTTCAATATGCGAGGAATTGAAAGAAACCATAGTATGGACCAAATGCAGCTTCAAGCAATGCACGGTGGAAATGGTCAAATGATAAAAAGTGGAATGCAACAGGCACCAGATAAGCCAGTTCAGCACAATATTTATCGATCTTTAGATCGCACATTACCGTTGGAATTGCAATATAGTAGACATCGTCAGCAGCAAGAAATGGATTTTATGAGACAAGTTAACAACACTATGATGATAAATAGACAAGCAGGACCGGTTCAAACTGCTGGTAATAGAGAAGATGTAAGAATGAGGAGGCGTTCGTCACACGATGAGACACAATATGCTTCACCACCAAATGGACCACCAACTTCAAATGCCAGCAATAACAATCCACCTGGTGAGCGTTATTTATATTTTTCAAGATATTTTATCTTTAAAATGAGATTGCTCATTAATCAAGACGTGTAGAAAATATTAATTAGTGTACATTTTTTGTAATCAAATACAAAAATCTTTTATCTTTAAATCGCAAAAAAATTCGAAGCTAAACACTTTCATATCATTAGTAAATATGTAAATTTCGAATTTAAAATAAATTAGAATGCAAACATTCTACTTAAGAACAAGAAGACAATAAAAATAGAGAAGCTGGTTCAATGAACCGATATTTTTTTTAAACTGTAAAGATGGAGAACAAGTTTGCATGTAGTGTCATTGCCTTATTTGTTTTCTTTCATAAAATATCCTGAATGAATATTGATGAGGATAACGAACCAGCAAATTATATATCTTGAACAAAACTAAATTTTATATTCATCGATGAATATTGATCAGTTAGTCAGTTACAATTTCTCTCAGTTTTTCATTCATTTCAAGTTTTGTGGCAAGTCGGCACATTTTTATTAAATTATTATAGTTGAGATTTTGACAAAATATGTTTCGTGCTCGACTATATCTCTGCCAAATATTTCCGGCACACAAATTGAAATAAATTAATAATTCAAGCTGCTTGGAACATTTGTGCCTAATTGAGCCCACTGTTTGGACGTTCTATGTAGACTGGTAGAGTTGTAGACATTTCACAAAACTTTGCTATGGTTTGTAAGAAATAACAAATAAGGATACTTACGTTTATATTACGCAAAAAAAAGGTTATCGTAGACTTTTCTGTTCCATAAGGTTCACCAGCATCTGCATAAATTACAATTTATCATTTCCCCCAGCCAATTTATTTGATTTGGATTCTTGGTTCATTTTCCTAATTGGTGAGCAAAACTTTATGAACTTCGAAATCTGTTGTACATGGCTTTTTGCTTTTTTTCATGTTTGCGTAAAAATATTTAAATTATCTGATGAATGGGCCTTAATTTTGATTAAACTTAATAATTGTATTATTTGATTTTCACTGAATTTGAAAACCGTTGCAATCCTTGCATAAAAAACATTATTTTATTTTTCGTAAATTCGTTCAATTAAATTATCCTTTTCCGATCCTTTTCAGTTTTTACTCATACTTTAATTTGACTGAAATAATTATATTGTATTATTCCACAATTCAGCTTTTTGCTGCTTGCTGCATGGTTTTGCATTCCAAACAGACGATGTATTTTATTTTTATTTTTTGTCAGATTTATTTGGAATTTTGTGTTGAGAGCTAGCTTTTCAAACGAAATTGCAAAATGCAGGTTAATTTTAAATTGGATTTTTACGGTGAACCATTATAAAAAGCGCTTTTTAATTTTTGTCGGTTGAAACGTTGAGCGCTTTTTTATGATGACTATTTTTTGAGATGATTGCAAGAAATCTGTAGTCCCGGTTAATAGCCAATTAAAATGAATTTCCCGACTTTAAGCTTTATCAAGAGCAAAAAGTTTAAGTTGTTTTACCTTTTTTGGGGAATTATAATATTTCTTTATCTATCTATTCCTTCAAGGCTTAAAGTTGAAAAAGATCTTTTGAGTTTAAAAAATCTTTTGTTTGTTTATAAAACTTGCAGAAAGCAACAGGCGAAAACATACAACCCATAAATGTAATGCAAGTAATCATGTCTCTACCCGTCATTCATTGCCTCGTAAAAAGCTTCACTCTATCTCCAAATAATCATGAACAGAACAACAACACACATTAGCAAGCAGAACAAGACTTTCTCTGTGCTGCAGCTCAATTCAAATATTTCATTCCCTCTACACAGCAGTCACATCCTGCTTGCTGCTCTCTGGAGCTTTAAAATCAACAAAAGCTCTAAATAACGGAGCACACGAAAAAATTTATTGCAAAATCAGAATGCAACACATTTCACTTCAAAACGAACTGCAACGTATTCCAACTTTTTGCTGTATGTTTTTACGTTCAAACATTAACATTATGCAACTACATATTATACATATAGTTGCCTTGCTGTTGTTATGCTCATGGGTCTATCATTTTATCGTCTGAGCAGCACGAAACGCTCCAAAGAAGCTTCGCATAAATCTTCGTTTATGGGTGTTCACGATACAAACGCCAACCACAAGAAAAATGCCTTTTCCAAAGTCGGAGATGCCTGCTTTCGCAGCAGCTAAGTGTATTACATGTCATTAACGTGGCTTTTATTACATTTTAGTACACCTTCCGGCCTTTTGTCCATATCAGAGATATACATAACGAGTAGTTTTTCCAGCTCCTCTATATGATTGTCTGGCTATTTGACTCGCACTTTGTTTGAGGATAATACATATAAGTAACAGGGCTGAAAATCACAACATTTTTGTAAGCATTCTTTGTATTGATTGAAAAGTTCTTACACAAATTCTTAAAAATATACATTTTGCAAACCCTGAATATTCGAAAACTCACCTTTCTGTTGAATAAACTTGGTAAAACTTGATCGTCTTGTGAGTCATCAGACAACTCTGTTTACAAGCGTAAAGCTGTATCATTTGCACCCTTTTTAAAAGTCATGATAGTGGAGAGGAAAAAAAATCATAAATCTAATTCGAATATTATACCTTTTTCCTGGGACGATGCAGAATATATTCACTTGAGGGACATAATATCATGTCATTGTGTGTGCTCTCTACTATGCTAGTAAAATTTGTGGATTGTAAATGAAGAATAAAACTTGATATGTTGCCCGATAGTTCACCTTAAACCAAGAATTTCCGCTTTTGAAAATGTCTCGAAAGAGCAAAATTTCAGTAGCTCATGGTAACAGTTTTAAAAAGTTCTTTCTTCTTGATTTGACAACCCTATTTTGACACGCTATGTTAACGATACATAATATATATGTTTGGTACATGTAAAGTGTGTTTTTGTTTGAAACTGAAGAAACTGTTTTCATATTTTGATTAAAAAATTGTTTTCAACGAAAATACTTGATTTACATAATAATTTGTTTTACACTGAAAAGTTCTTGAATTATTCTGTTTACATTACATTACATACTATGTAGATGGTTGAAGTTAATTTATACAAATTTTAATTTTGCATAACAGATAACGCACGTACACTAATAAAAGTGAATTACAAATCAACTATTAGTGAGTTTGTCAGAGAGTTAATAATAATAAAGTTTTGAATTAAGATAATTTTCAAAAAGAGCAAAACAAATTAAATCTACCGAATATACATTAAACTTCTTTCAGAATATACAACTGTTTTAGTTTAATTTTCACTCAAATTCTATGAATGCACGCACATCCAGTTAAAAAAGTTTCCACATAAAAGCGAGTTTTAATTTAAAATCCCCCTTTGAAAATATCAAATACCTCGAAGACAAGTCTTATCGCGCCTAGCATACACCATTAAGTTAAACATAAGGTAAAATTTTATTGCACACATTCCTTATATCTTTTACATTACATAATCTTCGAATATTGTCTGCGACATTCTGGAAAGTTGTTGTTCTAATGGTGTATTCTTCACACTCTCGAAAAATTTCAATTCCTTCAACAAATAATATTTAATTGAAATTGTGTTTGCGCCAAAATTATGGCCACACTTAAAATGTAATCATAATTCTGAGCGAATTTATTTGGCTGCAGGCTTTGTGTGAGGTTTGCTAACATGGCAGAGGAATTTAATTTTGCCAGCCTTTGTTTTACGAGCAAACATAATCACTGCCTTTTTGCTGCTGGTGAGAAATGGTTTGCCAGTTTAAATAGTCGTGAATATTAACGACCTTTTCTACTGACTGGAAGATGGTTGCGATAATAGGTTTTTTATAATTGCAAACAAACAAAAATATTACTTTTTTATGGCTACAACAATTTAATGGCTTATTTTGAATAAGATTATGTGGTTTATGGTGGTGTTCATGGAGAAAAATGTGTACATATATTACATAAATGTAATACTTTGTGATGCAAGGTTATTTATGTTCAATTTTCATTTCACTGGGATGCCATGGCAAAACTTTGAATTCAAAGTTGATCCACACAAGCTTTTTTATGTCTTATAAAAATGTTATATTGTTGCAGAACGGGCTTATTGGCATCTGGTTATATCAACAATTTTCTTTCATATTTTCCATTATTCAAATTCAAAATATTTTATATGTTTTCCATTTATATGGTTAAAGCATACATTACTAAAATGTCTGTGGTGCAAAACAGCCGAACAGAAGATTTTTTAATTTCCTCAAAAACAGCTTTAACTCCCATGATTTATCTTCTAAGCTGAAATGCGAAGACTGAAATGCTTTTTTAATAGCTGCAACACATTGTACTCGAGATGATGTTTTAATTGAAAAACACCAAAAGATGCTTGAATGGCTTAAAGTATCAAGTGCTATGTTAATTTTATTTTTCTTGATTTATGAGATATATGTCACTCGCAATTATGTGCATTTTTTCGTAGAAAATTCTTCAATCAAAGTGAAATGTCAAACTGGACTGAAAATTGTGGGAACTATACGAGCTGTTGGCTTTGCCCGGATTTTACTTTTTTTGCTCCAAATTGGTTCAAGATTTTAGCGAGATTTTTTTTTAAAATCAGAAGAATTGTAACTTTTCGGATGTTTCGGGTATCTCAGGCAAAAAAGCTTAGAAGGGATTATTATTGAAAGAGAGTCTCGGAAAGGATTAGCAGTTTTTGTGTAAGCTTAAATTATGATACGCTTCAAGTCTTATCTGATTTCATCAACATTGTTTGAGGAAAAGCATTCAATTTGTACCGGTATTCAAATTCAATGAAGGATAGCTGCAAATTCTGTGATTGAAAACAAATAAGGCGTCTCTCAAGTGTGTATAAATATTATTTCATTAAGAATTTGATGGTGAATCCACATTCCAGAATGAAAAGAAAATATTTATTTTTGACTATTTATTCAGGTTTATAGATTCTACTTTGAGTTGTTGGAAATATATGTTATGTAGACTGGGATTGATTGATTCAACTGGGAGCTAAATCAACATTTGAAATTTTCTTCATTATTTTAAGTAAAATGTGTGGAAAATAAAAAGTTTATGGAATGAATCTTCCTTCTATTGAGATATTACTTATTTATGATAAAAGACTATCATAATTTACAGAGTTAATTAAAACTCTGCATAAATAGCGCTGAATCACCAATCCTGAACGTTGGAACAATAAACCGTGGCCATTACCAGCGTTGACAAATAAAACGAACCATTTTTATTCTTTTTTTTCTGTTGATAATTCTTTGTTTTCCGTCCCGAAAAAATACCCTAAAAAACCTCTAAAAATGGCAAATAAATTGTTACTTATAATTACAATTTTTACTAAAAAGGGGAGCAAATTAATACAAAATGACTTTTTTCTCGAGCATTTGGTTTTCTTTTATTCGGTTGTGGGAATTCAAATTCCATAACACAAAAGCATAATTAACTAATACGTTATCGTATACCGTGCTTCATTCAAACCAGCGTAATGGAATGAATTTGGGACAATTGTAAATTTGTTTTTAGGGTGAGCTTTTATGGGTCACTCATTTTCATCCAAAATCATTGTTTTGACTTGAGACTTTCTGAGCTGTGATTTCTTCTAACAGTCAGATTTTAAAATTAATATACATTTTCTCTATGTAGCACAATCGCCTATTATTCCTGAAAAAATTCTTTTGTATCTTCCTCCATTCGTTCCATGTTCTGACCTGAATCTTTGCCATCTAAAAAACAGAAATCTCTTTCTGCTGGGATTTTAATTAAATTTTTTGCTTTCAATATTTAAAACGCTCTTCCTATCTCTAGATAATTTATTTAATAATAAGTACTATTCAGCAAAGCAATGAAAAACTTTAATTCATTGGAAACTTTGGAAAATTTCCAAACATAATTGGTTTTTCTCGAGAGTTTTGCTGAGTTTTCTCAAGACTTTTGTTTGCGTGATTTTGCTGCTTTAAAAAAGAAAAGGTAGGGGGAAAAATGATGGAAATGGTATAGAGTGTCGTGATGAATAACAATTAGTAGAATAATGGATGATTGAAGCTTTGTTCAAGATCAAGTTTGAATATCTTTGCGTATTATTTCAGCAATGTTGTAAACATTAATTTTTAATTGGAAGCCTATTGGAATTTGGGTGCTGGATACAGTGATGGGTGGAATTATATATTTGAACAAGATTCTTGTTTATGATAAAAGTTTACTTAATTTCATTATTCATGATTAAAGATTATTTATCCTCATTTTTAAGCGATTGAAATATTTTAGCCTCTGTGAAACATAAAGTCAAAATAATGTAAGATTTAAGCATAACTTCAAGAGGTTCAATAAATTTCGGTATTGTTCTTGAAATATTATAGGAAAGCTAATAATTTATTTTGTTCCCTAAAAGCACACAGCTTATTCTTCAGCATAGATTTGCTCACAAATGAAAATTCTGATTGTTCACCAATTATAGCTATTCCTCTAAAATAGCAAATCGCTGGTACAATTTACATAATTTCCATAATCAACGATAAAACTAGAATTTAATTGAATTGTCTGCAGCTGCAAATGATCAAATTATATCAAGCTACTGGCAAACTCTAGTAAAATCAAAGATTAAAATGCGAGACCATGTCCCGTTAGATTTTCGCAATATCGACTGACAATTTGGCCAAAATTCCAAAATTTCCAAAATTTTCTCAATTTCCCGGAATACTGAAAATTATCATAGAGCGTAGAATTAAAGGCATAATACGAGTAAATTGATATTTTAAGCGGCAATATTGCCCAATTCAAGCAGCAACATCACAATAAATACCGATCATTATGTTCCTTTTGAACAAATCCGAAATCCTATTTGGCAGATACATGCTCATGTGAATGTAATTCTGGAGTGCAGGATTGCCAGATTATTTGAATTTGGCTTTCGCTTATCCTAAAACCAGTAAAACTGAATATTTTCTATGAATGTTTGGTTGGAAATGTTTGTTTGGTTTAACAATTGTTTTCTCTTTAGAATATTTTGAATAAATAGTTTTGAATAGTTTTTCCTCTTGATGTTATGTATAAAGTATATAATTGACTTAATTACACTTGAAACAGCTCCAAACTCGAACTTTTGATTTAAACATGTTTTTTTTATATAGTGTTGTTTGTACCAGTGTTTTATAAATGAGAATTGACTGAAGAAGTACTTTTGAGATGTGAAGAGTTTAATAAGCATTTCAGCTTTCATGTTTGAATCAGGCAATTCAACGTTCATCTAAATGTGAAATGTGAACAGTTTAAGTGTCAGACAACCAGTCATACAGATATTCCAATATATTTTGTAAATGGTACACTGTTAAAATTTTTTATCATGATATACTTTATTATATGAAGTAGATATTTTGTAAGTAGTACAATATTAAATGGCAATTCACAGAAGTCAGTTGGTTATTACTGTATGAAATATTGGATGAAAATGCAAGATAGCCTAAAGCGAGTGAATTTTTGTTTCATCTTCTCCCTTAAAACCAAGCAATGCTATAAACAGCAAACAGCTACCCCAATATGCCTTCTCTCACCAAACGATTATCTGGCGTCGTACAGCATACATGAGAACATTCCCTATAATTAGATTTTGCAAAACGGAGGCAAAAATATGTGTACTGCATCATACAATTTCACAAAATATACTGTAGAAAAATTATGCGAAATTTAATCTGTTAAATTGAAAATCAATTATCTTGACAGTTGACAATTTGTTTAAGCGCAAGCGACTGGAAATTCTTGAGCATTATTATATACTCCGTTTGCCTGCTGAAGGGGACGGGGGCTTGTGGCGTGTGCGGCTTGTGGCTTGTTGGCTTTTGTCAAAGGGTTTCATCGAATTACATATTCATGCCTGCAATATTTCAATTCATTGGTGAAAGATGCGACAGGATTCCAAAAAGGGTCAACTTCGGGTGAAGTGTTTCTACTTTCAAAAAGAAAAGAAATTTTTTTGTGCATTTGCTTTGATATTCTAGACAATTGTTGAGGTTGGGGTAATTTCATTACTTAAAAACAATGGGTGTGCTATAGCACTGGAATAAAATGAATGAGGTTTAAAGGGGAATAAACAGTCTTGTCTAAGTTAGACAAAATAAAATAAGGTTGAATGAAGTAATTCTTTTGTTAGTTAATTTAATCTTGAGCAGCTTATTTGCGTACATCAGCTCCATTTTATTATGGCGAGAATATTTAAATCTATCTTCTGAAAAAAATTATCCCAATAAATTTCTTGATTTACCCTGTCCACAATCACATGTTTCTTCAATCATTTTAAACTCAGACATTCCATAACTTCAGTTGATGTCCTGTTATAATTTATTTATTCTTTCCTTGCATTCTCAACTCAAGCCGGTGCCTTTCCAATACCACACTGTGAGTCAGACCTGGACCACATTCGACTCTTGCTCAAAGGTAAATTAAGGATATATCACAAATGGAGCACACTCGGCGGGAAATCAATTATGGCGGCCGGAAAATCCATTTGATCCAGTTTTTTGTGTGTGCTTTGCGTTTGTTTGCTCTTCATTTATTTTTCAACGATTTTCGGCTGGGTGTGTTTGAACACGTAAAATCGCAGGCAAATGTGCTGTTTGCCAATTTACCGAGAACATTGAATGTCGATTTGGGCGCTGTTTGCTGGAGCTTTTGCGGGAGATTCTACTGAATTTTTCAATATTTTTTTTGTTTGATTTTTTGAAAGCTTTGTCTGGCGTTTAATGCTGTTTGTGATGAACTGTGATAATAATAATCAAGCTTGAGTATCTTTTTATGTTTGTGGTAATGCTGCATGAACTAAACTTATCGTCTAAATTATTATTGTATTTTTGTATCTAATATGCTTGAAAACATTGCAACATCCTAACGACACTTTAATGATTTCAATGATAGATGAAATTTTCAAGAAGAAACATTTATATTGACATCGTGCAGACATGAGGAGCAAACTCTTTATTTTATTTTCAACATGTCCTTGACCTTTTTTTCATTACCAAGCAAATAGTTAGATTGCCCATCGGGTTTTGTGGGGTTGAAACCTAAATTTATATTACTTTGACGCATATTGTACTTTTGTAACCTCAATGATGAGTTTTATTTTTCTTATTAGTCTTTAAGGTTTAAAGTTTTTTGTGTAGTAAAGTTTTAGTGGATTTTAAAGTTACACTGAGTGTACTAAAGCATTCCTTTGTAATTATCTTTATTCCTTCTCTGACCACAATTTTATTCCTTGTAATTCTCGTTATAAATGAAACATTTCATTTTGGTTTGTTTATAAAACTGTTTGCCCACAAAGATTTGCTGGTGTATTGATTTTCCGGCTTCTACCAGAAAGAATCTTTTGTGTTTCTTCGTTCAACAAAATGAAAACTTTGGCAAAGAAAATTTTTCGTTTCCTTACATCCAAGTTTTAAAGAATAAATATTTACTACTTCTTACTTTTTCTTCACTTTTTTCACTTTCCTAAAGAACATTACAAAATTCTACATTATAAAAAAGTAAAAACACAAACAATATTGTTACAGAAAGAGCAAGAAAATAATAAGATTTCTTGGAATAACAAAATTTAACGTAATTCAATTCTTTTTTCCCAATTCGCTTCAGGATGTTTCTCTTTTATCTGTAAAAATAAAACTGCCAAGTTGTTGAAGAAAATGGAGAAATATAATCTCTTATGTATTTCACCATTTTCTTTGAAAAGTATCCACAAAATATCATTTTAAAGGGATGAAAACGTAAAAGTAGCCTTGCATAAGAGCAACGGCTTGCCTTGAGCCAGCACGATGTGTAATGTGATGGAAAACGATTCCATGTGAAACTCGTCAAAACAGGCAACTGAATTATTCAGACAAGGAGTAACGAGAATAAATGAAGAAATATATAAAGATAATGTTTCATTTTGAATTACTGTCAATATTCAATATGTAATCACTTTTTTCTTCCTGTTTCTTACAAGTGTTTAACATTCATGAGGATTCACTCTTTTTATTTATTATTGTTGAACGTAAGCATCGCAGCTTTTACTTGACGTTGAAGATATAACAAAATTGCAACTTTTATTTCTCATTTTAAAATCATTTTATGTTCTCATATTATATTTGCAAGATAGAAATATTCTAAAAATGTAAAATGTTCTATTAAATTTATTGATTTATGAAATAGTGCTCTGAAACAGCTCACAAGCCCTGCTAGATTACATTATAAATAATATTTTATCGTTTATCTAGAAACGAACTACTTGCAAGCCACAATTTGATCACGTCTGTTTTTAAAACCTACTCTTTACAACAAATGTGTTTCCTCTTATTTATCTACATAAAAAGTTTCTACTATGTCAAAAACAGGCAATGGTAGATTTATTGCTCACCAATTTAGCTGAGGCAGGTATATCGATTTTATGTGTATGTTTCTGTTAATTTCCAATTGCAAACAATTTACTGCGAGAAATCGGAGTATATGAACATGGTGGTAAAATGAAAAATCGCGTTTGAAACTCCATCAATCATAAATTTTGATAACAATTCGATTCGGATTATGGACACTTTTCGGTTTTGGTAAAAATAGTAGACGATTGTATTTTCTGATAAAATTTTTTGACAAGTGTATTTTACATTCAAAATATATTGTTACTGTTTATTTATACATTTATCTTAATCTATTTGAATCCACTGAAATATTACACAAATTTTAATTTTTAAAGTTTGGCTTTATTCGGTTTTCACACACACTACCATAAAACTGCCATCAACGTGATCAAATTATACATTGTCCCGTGTCTACAATTCTGCATACTCCAATTTCCATTCATGTATTTATTTATCTATATTTTCAGCGTTATTGTATCCAATAACGAGCATCAATATCAGACAAACAAAAATTTCAAAAATTTGCAAAATATTTATTCATTCGATTTAAAATCCACCACAGCATAAATATTTCAATTCACTGAGCACAATAATAATTTTTGATTATGCCATTTTTTCTCTCGTAAAAACGATAAATACCTGCAGGGCGGATAGCGAGGCACCTGTTGCGATGGAATGTTGCACTTTATTTAACCAAACACGCTTTTCAATGTCTTTGTCTATTGCCCTGCAATTCATCATATTACTGCTACTTTTCTATTTCAAGTTTAAAAAATGTATGCCACTCAGATCAATACTTCTTATTATAATTCGAATTTTTTGAGCCTGAAAAGATCCAGCATATAAAACATAATATTTTGCATAATTTTATGGGAATTCTTTTTTATGTTCCCTTGAATGTTTGAATTTCCATTTTCTGGCAACATAAGCATAAATGGAATTTCTTTATTTATTTTGGTTGAGAAAATCCATTTTGCTTTAAAACGAAATGTCTTTTTTATGAGGATAGAGCTAAAGGAACAACAACAGTGGCTGAATATGTTCGGGGAATGCTCACAAAGTAATAACATTGTCAGTCGTTGGATTGAATCTAATCAATTTGCTATATGTTAGATTGAATTGTAAAAGTTTTTGCTTCAGGCTCTTTGCAATGGTGTCTCGTAAACTGAATGTATTTTTAAGATTTCTCTATAAAATGATTGAAATAGTTTTTGAAGAGAAAACTAAGAATTGTTTATTTTCACTGGAAAAATAAAATATCTTAAAAATTTTTTACGAACATATATCGCCCATTTTTACAATAACATAAGTAATAGCTACAGATGACCTGCTTGTAGTTGTCCTTAACATTTCCTTGTAACAAGTTACTTACTTTGTGCCACATTTTATGTTTTTTTTTGAGAATAAGATGGATAAATATTGATTTGGGAAAGGAAATGTTTTTCTTCATGCTTCGATAAAGGCACTCAAAAAAGAGGGACTTCTAAAGTACTAAACTTGCTGCCAAAAGGACATTTTACTGGTTCACTTATTAATTGGGATAATTCTCATTCCGATGTCCACTGAATATCAATGAGTGAATTATTAACCTTTTGTCGATTCTATATATATACATTATTTAAGTTTCATATATAAGTGTTAGAACAGATAAAAGATGAATTTTAAATTAAGATAAAATAAAAAATATTCCAGATTCATTTCATTTTATTTAAAATCATTTCAATTCAATTTGAATGAATGAAGACTACATAATGCCTGCACATCCATCAAAAACGGTATCGTAGTAGGTTATATCGGCAGTCTTTGCGTTTGAAGCAGCTAAAATACAAGCATCCAGATTTGTCATAAGCAAGGTGGTAATGTCCGATGACAGTTCTGTGTCCAATTTATCTATTGCACTAGAGATGGTTGCGGTTCCGTCCTTTAGCGAAGTTACTTTCTGAAATATTATTTCAAATAAACCACGATTAATAATCGAAAGGAGACCAAATAATTAAAGAAAAAAAACTTACAGTAGAAATGCATGTTGACATAGCAGCATTATTTGTGGGTGTTGATGTAGGTGTGATGTATTTTGCGCACCATCCTGCATTGTTCAAATAGAAGGTTGTGGATGATTGCAACTGCTGAAACAAATAAGAGTACTCGTCGAAGGCAAATGGAATTGCTTGAAGAGCATCTGTCATGCAGCTATTAACATCAACGTACTCTAATTTGAGGGAGTTTGCAAAATCAGCTTGGAAAGTTGGAACGCATACAGTAGCTGCAATACCTTTGTCTCCAAAGACTTTCGCGGCTACTACTGTTACAATTTTCTTGACTTCAGTAGTGATAACATCAGCAGTAAATTTGGCTACATTTGCTGTAACTAAGCCTGTTACTGCAGCTAAGTCTGCTCCAATTTTGGTTGTTAAGGAAGTGAATGCTCCGCTGTATACGGAAAAGAATGTTTCAAGGTTATCAGTAACAGCTGGAACAATAAGTGTCTCTGCAATATCAACAATCGCATTAATCTTGGTCTCAACGGCAGTAATTGCTATACGCTGAGCTTTGACCTCTTTGTCGATTAAATCAACGAACTGTTTCTGAGCTGCTGTGGCAGTTCCAATCAATTTGGTTCCCCAAGAAGCTACTGCCATTGGAACAGGGGTAACTGCTGCTTGCAGAGTGGTTTGGAAAGTTACCAGAAGCGTCAACTGGTTTGAGACTTGGTTCAAAGCAGTCAAAGCGAGTCCTTTAAATAAATAAAAAAACGAAATAGTTAATAAGGCTAAAAAATAGCTGACTTGACTCTCCTACAGAATAGAACATAATTAAAAAGAACTCACCAAAATTTTTAGTTGCGTCTGTGAAGAATTTATTTACACTCATAGCATCTGCTGCTACAATCGCAGTATTAATCAAAGCAGGAGTCAAACCGACAGTTCCAATCAAGTTGGTGGTGGAATCAAAAATTGCAGTTAATGCAGTCTTCAAGGACGCGTTATCATCAGTTGTTACCATGCTATCGGAAAGTTTTGTCTTGAGAGCAGTGTCAATATTCATAACAGCTATTTTATAGGCAGCAGCAAATGTGTTTATATTATCCAAATCAGCTTTTACTTCATTAATAATGGCAGCAGTTGTAGGCATGGCAGCAGTTGATGCAGCATAAGCACCAAGTCGATCAATGAAAGCTTTAAAAGATGTCAAATATATGCGCATTGTGACCAGGTCATATTTGAGGGTGGCTGTAACGTCAGCGCTTAACAAATTTCTGGTCGTTTCAATTTTTACTATCGCTGGAATAATTAGTCCAATAGCTGTGCTTGTGCCTTTAATGCTTACTCCTACTTCCGTGGTGAACTGGCCGTTGGCAGACAACCCGAACATTCCATGGGAGCCCTATAAAATATATTCAAGTTGATAATATCATTAGAGTCTCAATCAGTAAAGTTTTTTCAGTAAACTTTTAATATTTTGACAATTGAACCACAAAAATCGTTCAAATTCAGAGCACTTTCTAAGCAATTCCATTTTGTTTGCCTTATAAAATATATCTTCAATATTTTTACACGTTTCATATATAATAATTCTTTATTACTCACTTTAAGGCAAACCACCACTGCCAAAAACACTAAAGCTACCTTCATTGTATAATACTTTTATCACAACTAAAAAGTTTTGAAGAAAATCTTGGAATTTATACGTTCTTGTCTTATCCCTACTCGAAAATATACTTTTGCAAGATTAAGGTGCAAACATGTCTTCAAACTATGAATTTTTAATTTAAAACAAACTAATTCTGGATTGACAATTTTCTAAGTTCAATGCCTTTAAACACTCAAAGAAAAAATCATTCTTATTTATAATAAACTCCAACAGCATTTAAGTATCATCTCTATCAAATTTACTCTGTCAGTGTATTTTTTAGAAGAAATGTAAAGCCGTTTTGAAACCATAAAAACTTGTTTATGAATATTATCATAAATTTATCAATAAAAATTTCGCGCATAAATGTATAATTTTTCAAGGTATTCATAATCTCAGGTGAAACGTATGAATAATAATGCTAAGGAGTAAAAAATACACTTCACTTAGTCGTTTCACAGCAATATTTTTATTTATTTATACGTATTTCAAGACTAATGCGTCTCATCTTCAGAACGAATGTATTAATCCTCCTTAGCATTATTGTATAATTTTTAAATCTAGAAATGTCTCAAAAACTATCAAAATAGAACGGTTTCTTGTAGCAGGGCTAAATTTACAAGAAAACAAAATAAAGATGTTCAGTAGAGCTTTTCCATTAAAGTTATTATTGCACTATATGCTGCAACAAATTGAAATTTGGTGATATGAACAATATCCGTTCGAGTGTGATTCTTGATTTAATTTGATGTTTTTCCATTTGCAGCAGGGATAGGAATGTATGAAACTGATGTATGATACATAGGTTTTCTACATACGTATAATACGTATGTATAAAACTTTGAGGTTTTATACATGTTTGTATGAAACGTATAAAACTTCAAATTTGCTATTTTAACTCGTACAAACTTCTGAAAGAACATATATTGAGTCATTTAATCAAAGATACTGAAAAATACTTTTAAACTGCAAGAGATTTAGCATTGGAAATAAAAATTAAAGTGAAACGAAAAAAGTGAAATTTTTTGTTCTTAATACTTATAAAACTCTTAATATATCAACGTTTCGCAAAAAATATATTAATATGATAACACATTAAATCACATATTATTATACTTAATCTTCAATATAAGAAAATAAATAATTACAAAGTACGTATTCCAACCAAATATTCACTTGACCAAAATTGAGGCGTTTTGGAACTCTTGACAACAAAGCAAAGCTTAGACAACAATTTATTCATTTAGTCGTTCCTAAAATCTGCGCAAGAATCGTCGAACTTTAATTGGAAAGATATGAAAAACTTTATAATATTTATCATGATTCTATTGTAGAGTTACAAACATCCCGTACATCAGACGAACCTTATCATTTTCGTCTTCATACATTTTTATACTAACATATATTAGTAACTTAAATAGAATATTTTTATTTTGGAATTTCCATCTTGATTCATGAAAGTCTTATAACACTGAAAAATAGCACTGCTATTAATTTCACGATTACTACTGATAATTTTTTTAGTTTTATACATTAATACATAGTTTTATACATTTTTATGTATAATACATAGTTTTATACATAGTTTTATACAATGTATGTATAAAACTCAATCATACATGTATAATTCCTATCCCTGATTTGCAGAAAGATTCCCTGCAAAAAGTCTTTTCGCTACATGTATATTAAAAGAAATGTGTGCACAAATTAAAATTACATTAAGAAGAAGCTATCAATAAAGCTAGTGAACTATGCTTTCATTGAATTCTAATCAACCAAATGATAGTGAAACAAAACCAGTTTCCAAATATATTTGAATCAAATTTCTCGCAACCAATTAGTGTTTTTGAGATAACTTTTGGAATATCCACTATAGTAACTTAATATTGTAATTTATTCATGTGTTTGTTCTTTTCTTAAAAGAAGGTTAAAAATTAGCATTTGGTTTACATTAGATTGCCAATATCCATTTTATATAGAATATTGACCGAAATTAATGACGTAGACTTTAATATACAATCTAACTGTATTTTGATCTTGAATATATACCGTAAGATGATAAAAATCATAATTCAAGGTTTTCTACTATTTAACCAAAATATATTCTAGACTTAAAGTTGAACCAACCTTTCATCTAAGATATTATAATTATTGAGATAGCTACCAAGCCATGAAATTAGTTCGTTATCTTAGTCCATTCTGCTTGTGTTATTGACATTTATTTCGCTGTTTGGGCTCTGCAAATAAACGATACAACCATTATGTAAATTAATTTACGATGTAAGAGTGTTACATTGAGATACGAAAAAGTATAGCTGCAAAATGTTCCTAATTAAAAATAATATCGGCAAAGCAGATGATGCTCGAGCTTCCGTTTTTCCACGTTCTTGATCATTTACAAAAGTTGGCGTTTTTATATAACAAAAATTCTATATGGTGAAATATCGGCTTTTTAATACGAATAGCTATCAATATTCATTCAGCTCAACAAAACTAAAACTATGTTAATAAAAATTCCAAAACATAATAAATTTTTCAAAAATCCTGTTTCATCCTTCATACTTTAATGTGTATAGCCTAAAGGCTCAAATCACTGAAACTCGTCCCTTCGCTTGCAATTGACGCTGTTATCACAGCAAATTCAGTCTATAAACAATTATTTGCATATTTCAACGGATGAATATAATTAAAACTTCTGTTTGGATTAATTTCGGTGGCACTGCAGGACGAGCCAGGCAAGCACGACATTAATAATTAATTTTTACACACGCGGGAAAGCGTGCATAACTAATTGGCCATTTGTTTTGGCTTTATTACAGAGCAACGGCTAATTTGCAGTGGCGCAAAATATTGAAATTGAAGTGCACTGCCGAGCATAAATTCATTATTTATTATTATTGTCTGCGTTAATGATCGCACTGTTGGAAGCCAATTAACTAAAACATTTCCCCCAATTTATTCATTACAGTCACAAGGCTTCGTGAGCACTGGGAAGAAACTTCACAATGCGTTCTGCAACGAAAAACACAATTGGCTGCTATGCTGGGCGACTCTCAAAGGTACGAGGCCAAGCGACTAGAGATCGAACAATGGATGCAAAGAATGGAGAGCCGGGCAGAAAGAATGGGAATTGTGGCTACTACTGCAGATGTATTGGAAGCTCAACAGAAGGAGCAGAAGGTAAGTTTTTTTTCATAAAACTTTGTGGGCTTTTTGATTGTTTCAAGAATTTGAGATAAAACTGTTTTCTAAAGCTTTTAAAAGTTATATAATCATTAACTAATATAGTTATTAATAAATCAAATCAAATTCACATTGTACCCACTAATATTTTATTTTATTTTTCCTTTTGTTCACCGTAAACTAACGATAAACCGCCTTTAATTAATAATTAATTTTAATGGTTGTATTGATTTCCTTTACAGTCTTTCCACGCCGAATTGCACCAATACAAGCACCACATCGAGTTGTTTAATCAGCTGACACAAAAGCTTATTGCTGTTTATCCCACAGACGACACGTCCCGGATCAAACGCATGACGGAGAGTGTCAATCTCAGGTACTGACAACAAGCAAACAAACATTTACGCGTTGCATTACAGTTAGCTTTAATTAACGCCGTTTGGTCATCGTTTAATTATTCATTGTAAAGCGGCTTTGTGTTTCCCTTGTTTTAATTGTCCAACTTTTTAAACTACCTCAACGAATAGCAAACGCTAATGACCTGATAAATAGATGTGATAGCTGTTACAATACGTTTTAATATTCTTCAACATTATATTTATTTATTCAACAGATACAAAAATTTGACCAACTCAGTAGTTTCACGTGGAAAAATGTTGCACGCCGCTGTTCACTCCTTGCAGTCCTTTGATCGTTCTTTGGATCAATTCTTGGCTTGGCTAAGTGAGGCCGAGTCACTCAGTGAGACTGCCGAGGATATAGACAGGAATCCAATGTCTTTAAAGGTAAGAATTATTTCACATACAAGTTTTTGCATAGTATCATGAACAGCTTATGGAATGGTTTTTGCCATAAAAAAACTTGACGAAGAATTTTCCGATGCTCATTTTCCATTTTCCGGAAGTTCGAGTGCAGCGACATCTAGATTAAACTACTTTGATAATGGAAGAGCTTTCAAAAAGCTTTTTGGGTCTTGGATGGAAATCTCCAAAATTAAGATACACATGAAAATGTCATCTTTGAGTTTTATTCAGAACATTTTATGTAAAATCATGTAGGATACTTAAATGTAAATTTTATTAAATCGTCTGGTGTGTTTTATTCATGTTTCAGTACATCTTTATGCAAAAAAGTGTAACTTGAATAGTCAAGTATGTAATAAAATGGGATTTATTTCTGTCTTACATACTTGCAATCATTATCATAATCGGCATTGAAAGAAAACTACGAACAGTACTCTAAAAATCAAAAATCACATTACATAGCTAACTATCATAAAATAAGATCCTTCAGTGTATAACTTTGTTTGTGTAAAGTTAACGAGTGGCAGGATTTGTAGCCTTACTGTGAACTTGTTAAGTGTCTGCCTTCTTACACATGAAAATTACAAATGATGAGGTTTGAGCATTAACAACACATGTTGCAGTCTACTTGAGCTTACACGCAATTGAATGAACACAAAAATTGCACATTAATTTGTTGCGCTAAAGCACTTTTCATAATAATTAGGTATGAATATAAATGCTACAATATATGCATGAAGTTGTTGATGATGGCAATTACAAGACAATCAGTGTAAACATTTCTGTTCAAGGATTAACTGAAGTAGTGAAGCATACTGTTGAACTTTTTTAGGTTAATAAGGAAATGTTTAATTTTTTTAAAGTTCATTTTCAAATTAAACTTGCATGCATTTTTGTAATTTCTAATGTGATATATACATACACAAAATTAGCAACCCTCAAATTTTCTGCCAACTGCGTCAATGGTTGGCTGTCTTTGCAATCTGTTGATTTCCGATTTGGATATTTAAATATAGAAATATATTCTTGGCTTCCTCCAAAAATACACAAATCTTAAATGATTATTAAAACTGAATATTATTTAACAGCTTAACTGTTTACAAATTTGTCCAGTTTGAAAATAAACCATTTTCAGTTGCAAGAGAACTGTGCCACTTCAAACAACTTCAACAGCTTGAAATCTATTGAAATGAAAATAATCACACGAAAAGTGTTGCCGGTTTCTGGGCAAAAATATATGTTTAGTTTGGAAATAATTTGAAGGAAATTTTAGTGAAGCATTCAAGCAATAAATAATTGAAAGCTGAATAAAGTTTTTCAACTGAGTTTCCTTAAATGGAAACATTGGCCTTATAAAAACATTTTCTTGTTTTAGGCTATATATTTTACAGTCTTGTTCACAGGCGAAACTTAATTACCCATTTATTCCACGATTACTAGCCCGCTTTATTGGACAATTTATTAATTTTATTGGCTATTGATTTTTCCGGCGCATATATTTGCCAGCCAAAGTTTTATGGGCATTTAAATGGCAAATTAAGGGTGATTTTAATAGGCCGCGATAATTTATCGCGTGATTTGGTGGAAATTAGATGGAAAGTTGCCTTTTGCTGTTTCAATTTTGGCGAGGGTTTAAGGGGTTTGAGGTCTGTCTGGATCGTGGTAAGGTAATTATCGAAGTTTTTGGCGATTTTCGCATACGAACGTAATTTTATGATTTCTTTTTGTTTTGTTGTTTTTATAAATTCTATCCAATTTTTTATTTGGAACGTTTTTTAATCAAAACCGACCTTTAAAACTTTATTAATGCTTTGAATGAAAAGTTAAATTTCACATATACAAGGTCTCAAATGATCCATTTTCGAAGGTTTCCTGAAAGTGTCTTCATAAAAAATTTACGACCAGAGTTTTCCATTTTCGATATCCTTTTAGAAAATTTTACTTTATTTTTTCATTTCTCATAGAATACACAGTTTTTATGCCTTTATACGATCGCAATTTACTCCTTCATGGCATTTTACGACGTAAAGATTGAATTCATTAGTCACTTTATGAAGCTTCTTTTGTTTACCTTTGCTGGTTTATTTATTGGCCGTGTCGCTTGCTGTTTCTGGCTGGTCGGTCTCTTTTTACGATGTTGTGTGGTACACTGTGGTGCTGAGGTGCTTTATGTTCCGAGCGATTTTCGTACGAATTATCACGTTATTGGCACCGATGAGTCTTTTATGGTGTATAATTATTTTTATGCTGGGATGATTTTATTCTAGCACGGATTGATGGACACATCAGTGAGGAAAGACACAAAGTAACTCAATTTTGAACACATTTTATGTTTAATTTTTTATAGCTTTACTGTCAATGTTTGTATTAGGGTGACTTTATATAGTTGACCCAATATTTTTTATAAAGCCTTTTTGACTTTAAAATTTTCAACAAATATTTTTTCTTTTGTCATTTTCCAATGTTCCAAAAAAAACTTTTAGAACACCAAGAAATGTAACCAAGAAATGCAACCAAGTCAATGTAAATTCAAAGTTCCAGAAGAAACAAAAGTTTCTTAGAATTTTATCATGACTAATGAACCAGGCCCAACAATGCCATGAAGATAACGCAAATATCATGTAAAATTAAAACAGTTTTAATCCAAAACTGCACATCTGCTTCGTTTGCATGCACCAATTTCAGTACTTAACTGACTGCAAATGAACAAACTGTCTGAATAATTTAAAACATTACTTGAATCAATGTTTGGTTGAGCAGGGATGTTGCAAGAAAATCTTATGGTCACTTTCTAGCTTTTTATTGAAGTTTTGACTTTGTCATTAATATAAATTGTAGAAACAGACATGACAATATCTAGTTCTTTAAATTGCATAGGATGCATTTACATCGTTTGCTTATTTAAAATGTATATATCTTGACAAGCTTAATTGTCTTAAATGTATCTAGAACCGATTTGAACATATTATAACGTGAAAAACGACTCAATCATTCAGATTCGATAGAACTTGTGAAATAAGTCAAATTTCAACATCATTTTTCAATAATGAAATATGTCTGTTAAAAACATTTTTACATCATGTAGAACATGTTAGAATAAAAAAAATACATAAAAAAGACGATGATTGAATTTTCCAATTTTCCATTTGAAGAAATATCAAACCATTTACAATATGTATCACTTCAAAAAAAATACATAACATTATATGATTCGCTAGAAAAAATCACAGCTCCACTAATGTTGCTCAGAATAAATTTGTGTCCAAGTTAACACATGTTTCAATGTTCCCCATCAATTTCGTTAATTAAAATTACTTTGTTCCATAATAATCTTAAATTCAATTCCAATATTGATACTAAACTTTTGCTTTATTTCCGAGTTTTTTGTGGCATTTCCGAGAAAAGCTAATTGGTTTATGTGATAAGGGGAATTTGCTGAAGCTAAACCGACTGCTTTTCAATAATTAATTTATACTCATTTTGTTACAAATTGGTTGTGACAGTGATTCAGCATCTAAGAAGCTCAGAGATGTTCCTAGTATATATTCAAGACAACAAGACAGCTTTCTGCGAAATTTTCCCATTGAGGAAGGTCATGGTTTAGCTTGATCGTATTCTATACCGCAAGCATCTTTTTGCATAGTCGTGTGTGTCTTTACAAGAGTTATGATAATTTTCTTGAGAAAAATCCAGCTCGAGTTCCCACTTCCTCCGTATAATAATGAATGAATCTGGAAATGAAATTGTGTATAAATCAAATATTTGCTCAAAAGTCTGAGAAAACCATAATTCAGATCTTGTATATATCAAAACTAAATCTGGAATAAAACGTTGCTGGTAGATTAAAAATGAAACAGATGAGCGGCTAGCTCGGAAAAATACAAAAAGATGTAATTGAGATGGAAACCCAATTTGACCCATTTATAACCCATTCGACCCTTAAGGTCCCGAGATTAAACAAAGTGGTTTTGATTGATAACGAGCATGGAAATAAAATTAAAAAATCCGTGCCATAGTGCTTATTTGACTATATTGAAGCATTCTGATTTGATGGATGACAAATTTTAAATTCTAAGATTTTTGATATTTAATTTTGACAAAAACTTTTGAATATTTGATTTAATTTTATGTTTTATGGATTTACAAGTTTATGCGCACAATAACTTTGTGTTCAGTGATTAATTATAAGCGAACAATGTTAAAAAATATATTATTGAAATATATTTTTTGAGTTATGGGTCATAAATGGGTCGTAAGTCAGGATGCATTTTGGATAGAAAAACTATTGAGGGATAAAAAATTTCTCTTAAAGATGGGCGGAATTTTTGGAATGATGATGCAACGGTCCAGGGGCTGGGTTGGAAGTCGGGACCTTAAGGGTCGAATGGGTTATAAGTGGGTCAAATTGAACTCTCTGGTAACTACTTGAACTCTATTAATAAGTTGCTTTATTTATGCTACTCAAAACTCGAAGAAAACGAGGAAGTACTTGAATGTTTATTCAAACGTTTTGTTGAAATTGAGTCCTTTGCCAGAGTGTTGTGAAATTAATTTATGAAATTTCTGTTTTGTAATAATAATAATTTGTAAAGAAACTGGACATTAAGATGGAAATAACCTATAGATTTGGCGAACTTTGAAAATTATAAATTACGTAATGATTCATTCAAGATTTGAATTGAAATATGTTTAATCGATGGACGGTATGTTCATCTAAAAATATAAAAAAAGGAAAATTCAAAGAATTTAAAATATAAAAAATCGTTGAGTCGCAAGAATGTACCTTCTTTAATGGATTATTTTCAATTTCTTCTTTTAAATTATTCCATGAAAGCAATTCTCCCGAAATCCCAAACTACAATTTATTTTCTAAATACTTTTCTAATTCAAGTCGACAATAAACTAGTCAAATTCAATTCTATGAATAGGAAATTTCATTATCAAAAGCAAGAAAAGAAAATTAAACAATTTCCAATTAAATTTAGAAAACTGTTGTACACAGAGAAAATAGACGATAAAATTAAAAAAATTCAACAAATTAAACGAGAATTCAACAAACTCAACAAATTCGATTCTTCTTCCGAAATTTTCCCTTTTCCTTCAAAAAATGAAGAAGAAAAAAAAGATTGTATCGAAAAACCGCAACAGCCAGCCAACAACAGCAGCATTAAATGCTTCAAACAAACGTGATGCCTGTGCTCTGGTTCTCTTCGAGCCGGCGCTCTGGGTTCAAATTGTTCAGAATTATTCTCGGCCTTCGATGAGGGAACATGTGTTTTCTATTATTATACAGTATAGCAATGTGAGCCGACAGTTTTTCCAGGAATTTAACATTTTATTTGGTTGTACTGATGTTATTTGTGAATTTCTGCTCCACAAATATGAAACAAAGTCTTAAATTTTAAACAGTTTTTTTTTTAATTCCTTAAAAAATTTCTTTTTGTTCTCTGGAATACTTGAACATTATTTTGTATTTTATACAAATTTATTTAAAACAAAACTGTGGTAAATCTAAAATCATTTTCTTGAAGATAAATTTTATTTGTTGCCGCCGCCAATTTCCTACTCTCTTTCACTTCCTCGCTCTCAGCAATTTTGATAAATTTTCCGAAGAATTTCCACAATTCACCCTATATGTTAAGCTCTTTATGCGAGAGTACGGATGCTGCGATGATTTTCCATGTCGGCGGCGGAGCCATCGTGATTCGGGAGTAGCGCCGAGTAATTTGTAGGGTTTTCTTGTCGGTATCTTGCACTTTTTTCCGGCAGCTTCAAAACAGTCGTTTTTCTGCACTCGCGTCGGTTGAACATATCGCTGGTCCACTGACCTCCATTCAGTGTTAAATATTTAATTCAAGTAGAGCTGGAGCGCCAGTAAATATAAATAAGCTTAATTGTCGGCTCGTGATTCGCAGTGAACCAACAAAAATCGTTAGACATATGATTTTGTCGGTTATTGATGTGGTTTTCCGAATCACAATTCTGCAATTCTGAAATAGGAATACAGAATAGTAAACTTCTTCTAAATAATTTATTGTTTGATTCCGCACACAAAAAAGTAGCAAAACATGTTATTGGATTGGAAATTTTTGGATAAATAATGCAATCATGGAATTTGGCAAAAAAGCCATCGATTTTTTGATTTCAATAGAAAGAGATTATTATTGATGCATCTCAGTTTAAATGGTTAATGGTTTTTTTTCTTACAATTGCCTAAACCAATAATTATTATTGAACAAATTTTCTCTAATATGGTGAAAATTGATTTAGAAAACTTGCTAATTAATGATTGGTTTTGAAAGCACTGCGGAATAGTTTTCAATATCTGAAACAAATAAAAAATTAAATGAAATAATATTAATGTTTTTGGGGAAAAAAGTTCTATTAAATTTTTCAATTTGATTAAATTTGAAGAAGAATATTTGCGCAAAATATCTTTTTATGTTTCGTGGTCGATTTTACAAAAATAATAAATGATTCTGTGAAATACGTAAAATAATGAATATATCAATTCCAATTAATACCTCAATAATGAATGCAAAATTAAGCAAATTTCCAATAATCAACATGATATTTATTTTTAAACAGAGCCTCCAGGCAAAAGCTGGCTCACAGAGTCGACTGGATAATTAATTTTCTTAATTCATTTAACACCCCAGTAATTTACTCAATTAACGCGAAATTGCCCCAAATCAATCAAAAAAAGGTTCTCAGATTTAGCACTTTCAACTTTCAGCTTTTCGAAAATACTTCTGATTTAATTTCAAGCTAATTTTCGACCCAAAAAATGTAAAACAGAATTGTCAACTCGCTGAAAACATTCAATTTGTCGCGTTTCAACAAATTGGCTTTAGCAAATATTAATTTATGAATTTATTGCGAAAATTAATTGATTTTATATAATTTAATTAGCATAATCGATTTGACAGAAAAAGCAAAAAGCTCTGCTGGATTAAAAAGCCCAACCATCAACTTTCGGCTCATGCTTGTGCATATTAATATTTTTCATAGTACCGCTTTTCCGCTTTTCCGATTCATTGTCACCCGAAAAATTAATGGGCAAAATGCTGGGCTTTTGGTCTGGCCGACAGCAAAAAAAAGTCCCCATTTCATAAATTAATTAAATACTTTTTCGCCATTTATATTTTTTTTCGGGCAACGATTAAAAATATGTTTTATGTATTTTTATGCTGGTTTATGTAGCACGAAAAACATAAAACAATTCACAATTTTTTTTGTCGATAAAATTGGAAATTCATTTAATTAAATTTGCAATTTTACTAAAATTTTATTGTTGTGGGCAGGAGTTTGGCAGGAAGTTAGTGACATCTTTTTTAGTGAAAATTTTGCAAATTGTTGTTGAATCAGAGAAAATAAGGCATAATGAACCATTTTTGTTAAAGTCTTCACAAAATGTAAAATTTAACTATTTTAAACAAATAAAAATCATAAAATTTCTAACATTTTTAACGAAACCGCAAACTATTCAAACAATTTTCAATTCAAACAGAAAAAATCAGTTTCAAAATATAAATTTTCACCGATAAAAAGTGCAATCATGAAAATGTTGCTCCTGCAAAATTGTTTTATTGAAAATTTCAATAAAAAACTTTTTAGTTTGCCACGAAATATTAATATTTATTTGTTTCACGTTGTTTTATGCTGTTTTTATGTGTTTTACTGATAAGTTCAAAGTATGCTGCTGAAAAATGTGTAACGGAAATGTCTGAAAAGTTAAAATATATTGTTCGAAAAACTAACGAAAACCTGGGAAATATCTATATTGCTACATTCTAATTTTGTGTGCGGAAAACTCATAAAATTTAGTGAAACATCAAAAACTTCTGTTGGTATTTTTAATTATGCTAAAGTTGTCCATTTTTCATTAGCGCTCCTATAGACTCTAGAGAGTGAAAAGACACTGGAAGTATTGAAAATTCCGCAAAATGATTGTTTCGCAAATGACAAGCGAAAAAAAATACATTGTTCTAATTGTTTTGTCGTGTCGGCAGAACAATTGTGCTTGAAAGGCTTTGTAGCAAGTGCTAGTGAATGTAGACTCCTAACAGCATAACAGGAAGCAATTATTGCGAAAACTCGAAAGCAATCATAGTGATGAAGTGGTTGAAAATAATCTGACATGGATTTATTATTCTAATATTCTAAATGAAGGGATGCGAAATATAATAATTAGTTATGGTGTCAAAATTTGAAAGTTATACATAAAATCCTTGATAAACCATAAAAGTAAAAAATGGCCTCAAACCCTTTGTCTAATGGCAATGGGCACCTAAATGGTGGAATGCCTAAGAGTTCTAGTTCTCACATGCTAACTACTCCACCAGTAAAGCAACTGAGTCTTGATTCGGGCATGCAAAATGGATACAGAATGTCACCAAAGGTTGGGAAAACTCCAACCAAAGCGGAAATCGATTATCACCTTGAAAATTTTATAATGAGCAGAAAAATTGCTTTAAACGGTGGTAATGAGTTGAGAATCGATGATAAAAATATCTCCTTGCATTTGAATAATCCTTTTGTGACTTCATTTGCGGCTCAGCATCAACAGCAACAATATTTAATGCAACAGCAGCAACAAATGATGTACAGTAAAGGTCTGAATGATAGTTACTCTGATGCATCATTACCTCGTCCTAAAAGACCACACAGTATCGCTGTATCATCTCCTTTAAACCACGGAAATGATCTCAAGTCCACTATCTACGCTCAGCCATCAGCATTATTCAGCACAGCATCTAATATGATACCAATAACGTCAGCTGGCATAGTTTCACATAATGGCGCTCCAATCGGAGCGTCTAGTGGACGAGCAAAAATCACTCCTCTAAGCTTTGGGCAGTACAACCATTTGAATGGTAGCTCATCTAATAGCCCATCCAGGAACCAGTTCCACCAGCAACAAATTAAAAAAGAATTTCCATTTTATACGCCGCCCTCGCCACTGGTCGCACAATCTAACGGACAACAAGTTCCACAATTATCTCAAATTACCCAAATGCCCCAAATCACTCAACATTCCCAGATAACTCAGCCTCCAACTCCTCCAATAGTGCCACAGAGGCGCTCACAAAGCATTCCTAGACAGAGTTTCAGCACAAATATGACTCCAATTGTTTCTGGTGTGCAAACTCTCAATCGACCAAGAAGTCTAGATAGATATAACAACCAGCCACAAACTCAGCAAACACCGCCCAATAGACGTCTCTCACAAGCTGGAACCTTGACCAATGGTGGAGGTATGAGACAGTCTGCAACATTCCATGGCCAACCAATAATTCAAGCTGGCCAATTAAGTTATTCCACATCCACTGAAAGTGTTTCCGAAGAAACTGGTGCCAAACGAAAAGATCGGCCAGTTTCTTATGCATATGGCACAGTGCCCGAACAAGTTTACCTTGAAAATCAGTTGAGAATTTATTCAGAACAGCTCAAGACTATAACTGAAAGTGTGAAAAAGTATTCTGAACAGGCTCGCCTTCTAAATGAACTCAAAAGGCAGCAACTCAAGTCCACAGTTCCAACGTCCAAAAGTGATTCGAAACTATCGCAAAAGCTGTCCGCAATGCCAGAAAACGATGCTAAAACGCCGTCCCACCAATTACGATTATTTTTGGACAACATTAGAAGCTCCATCAAAGATCCTTCAGCGGAAAGTGATGTAGATAGTGAGGCTGAAGAAATTAAAAAAGAAGTGAAAACTGTCGAGGAAGAAGAATCGCAAGTGAAACCTAATATTGAACCAAAAACTCCATCTGATCAACTCAGGCAGTTTTTGGATGCAATTCGATCTAATCAGGTGCCAGAAAATCCAAAACCACCTACAACAGTTCCATATCGCCCAAAAATCTCTGACCTTCAGCATTTGAACTTGAATAAAACCACCACTGAATCATTTTCTCAGGTCACTGACAATATTAAAAGTATGAATCAGGATCTTGAAATATTCAACAAAACCATCGAACATCATCCTTTATCAAATGCTTCCAAAAATATGGACCAAATTCTGGATAATTTTAACCAGATGGCTTCCTTGTTAAAAACAAACAATTCCATTGATTACTTACGAAAGTGCTCTGAAGCTTTGAAGCAAACTACCGATCAAATGCGAATATACAACGCAGCAAATGGTGTTAATGGAAGCTACTCTTCGGATGATAGCTCATGCAGTACTACTCCTGGATCAATCAGAGAGGCTGTTCAAAATTTGATGGCTCAGCCAAGAAACGGGTTCCAAATTATGGACGACAGAATGTCTATATTTATTGATATAATGGAGCAGCAAGGAAGGTTTAGCCAGGTGATTGATTATTTATTGACTAATTTCAGGATTTGTATCATAAAGATGTTATTCTATATAAGCTTTTATGGAGACGCAGATGTGCAAGTCTTTGGGATTTTGATAGAAAGAGTTTTTTGATAATTTTCTTAACATTTTCATATAGAGTGTATCACACAGCTTCAGCATTTGCTAATGAAGAAATTCTTAGGAAGAATTTATTACAGCATTTGTTCGACTTATAACTTGTTTCCATAGAAGCTTATAAACTGGGTATAGTTAATTTAATTTATAGGTTGCTAAACACTTTCATAACTAAGAAATAATTTGAGAGTATAAGTATTAAAACCTGAAAAGCTTACATAATCCTTTACTTCATTTCTGAAAGCTCATTCCAAAAAATACATATTTTCATAAAGCTTTAACAAGACAATGAAGTTATTCATTCATTCTGTAAGTTTCACAAGAAAAAATACAGGATCCAACAGCGTGGAACGACCTATTGTACTCCGGACATTAAAACCATTAAACAGTAGTTTTCTCTTAACAACCAAAATTATTTGCTGCTTCTGCAACTGATGAATTTTATGTTTTATTTATTTCCTACTTTCGAAAACATTAAAAAACAATAAAAGTCTCTGGAACATAAAAGGAGCAACATTAACCATGAGCATAAAAGTTTGAAATAATAGAGTCAAAGATATTTTTCGGTACATTTCAAATACATTTTTAATTAACATAAATTATTTATAATCTTTTCTATGCTCATAAATAAATTAAGCTAGAATTGGTGAAGTCCAGAAAAATAAGAAAGCTCATCATTTAAAATGTTTGTTACGTACAAACGATCAAGATAAAAGTAATTGAACAAGTTCCATAGAATAATGTTTTTCTGTTAGCTAGAGGGTTTATTGAGAAATACATGTCGACCTTGAACTTGTATAGCTCTTAAATAAATCCTTTGAAATAATATCCTGGAAAATATTTCTGCATTGAGCACTTACGGTTGATTTAAAAGCTCTTCTATCCTTTTGAATCTCTGCAGAAATGTTACCAACCGTTTCAAAAACAAAAATGTAAAATGAATGCCTTTGTGTACATTTTTCAACTTTTTTGCTGCTGCACAATTTGTGCTGAATGTGATGCTGGAACGATTACGATTACATGTACGTTGTACAATCAATGTACACAATACTTTAAGATTGCTCAGCTCAACAGTATAAACCACACACCAACATAGCAGCAACTGGAGATTATTTGTACAAAAAAGCAAAGCGAGCTCTGCGAAAGTTTGGGAAAATTAAGCAGTGGCTACGGAGAAGCTTTACGAGAGCGCTTTGTTCCAGAACGTATTAAAAAAGCTTAACATTTAAGATTATTATCAAATTGGCTCTGTTTTTGCCTTCCAAAATTGACAACATTAATAATTTCATAAATTTTATGACAGCACTTTCGTCTTTATGTAGAAAGCTGTAAGTGAAAGTCCATCGACCTTCTGGAATCTATTTTGAGTTATTGCCAATTGGAAAATTTTTTTGAACTGAGCTGTTATTACAAACTATTGAAATGACTTAGAAGCCATAATAAATCCTCAAAGGAATATTAAATATTTCATGTAATTTTTAAAATAACATAATTTCCTGAATGACTGGTAATATTGCATATAAATGGTAAAATCTTGTTCTTCCATAATATTTCTGAAAGCGCAGATATTACTTAAAATAAATATACATGTTCAAATACCTTTAATAATCCCAGTCAATAAGGTGATTCCACATCCATTTTTTGCTTACAAATCCTAAGACGCTCGTCCTACGTAAAAAGACGACGATGAGAAGCTTAAATGGAAAAGCAAAAAATACCTGTTGACATTTAGAGTTTTTACTTTTTTCGCCTTTTCTGAATGTTTTCAAGTCTTGAGGGGAATTGAAATAAATGAGATTTTATGCTAAACAGTTTAGAAGCCGCAATAGAAAAGCAATGAAAAAGTTGTTTCACTGCGAAAAGTCTTTAAATAAAGATATCTCAACTTGTTTTGGAACAAATAATATCCGCAATCATTATTACAAGATTTCTGAAGGGGTCCTATCTGGCGAAAATTCATTTCAGTTGAAATTAATTTTTTTATCGTAACAAACTTTATATTGAAAGAAGTTTTGATTATTGTTTAGAAATTTAAAAAAATCCACCGTTTAGGATCCTCTTGAATGAAAGTTCTAGTATTTTCCCAATGAACACTAAATTTCTCTCGCCTAATTTTCTGACGGGATAAGAAAAGTGTCGTTCGCGTGAGAAAAAAGATAAGAGATAATTTCAACCCCCAAGGGCTAGATTAATCAAACATTTAATTTCCGGCTCGTTCACATGCTCGAGAGGCACGAGCAGCTTGTTAACAAGTGAACGAAAAATTTTTGCTCTTGAACAGCCTTTCGTATCCTTCAAACTGGAGCATCATTTGTGGGATCACCAGCATCACACAGCGAGCAATCCTCTTTTTGGGTGTTTCGGTTAATGAAGTCGAGGCACGCACAAGCATGAGCTGATGAATATCACACACAGATACCAGAGCTTTTGATATGTTTGCTGTTTCCTGATTCATTTACACGCTTCCGATTCGATTATCATGCTCAAGTCTTGTAGCCTGAGAAGTAGATTTGTGGAATTGAATGTGGAAAGGAAGTGGATTTGATTTCTTGATGATTTAGTTAGTAGAATCATCATCCAGATTTGCTATTTGACTAGGGATAAATTTGATATATTTTATTTACATTGAAGCTAAATGCTTCTGCAAATTTAATTAAAAACTTTTAATTTGACATATTGAATGACTGAAAGTTTTACAACAGTAATATTAATGAAAAGTTGTTTTTCGTATCAAATACACATAGTATTACAAAATACAATCAGAAAGATCGATCTCCCACGCTGATAAGCACATTAAATAGTAATTCAGCCAAACAAATCCTCGCCAAACAAATCGAGCTTTAGACTTTTCATCAGAAAAACATTGGAATCACAATGAAATTGACAATGATTTAAAAAGGATTAAACATGGAATGAAAATTAACGTTCAGCAGAGTCACAGTCAAAAATAGCCATAAAATACACATTTGACCGGCAATCAATGCCATTCAATACAAATCATGCAAAATAAAATCAACGCAAAGAGCTTTTATTTGCAAAAATGTATTAAATCACATTTTGAACATACTGTGAACTTTGATAAAGTCATTGGCCAAAAATCGACTCACCAACCAAAACTCGATAAAATATATAAAATGTAGTTGAAAGGCCAAACGAATGATTTTCGTCATTGTTCAACGACACATAGTTCATAGCTAACATAGCTTTCAAGTACTTTTTCTAATGCAAAACATTTTTAAATGTCTGGTTTTATTATCCATGTATTGAGTTCTTACGCTAGCTCTCAAAACAGTTACTCATTCATAGAATATTCGATCGTATAGATTTAGGAAATGATGAAAGGAAAAACTGCAGACGTTTCGTGTTTTCGGGTATTATATCTTGAAGTTTTCTAACTTTTAGAGTATTATGAAGATTTAGCCAAAGTTTTGATGAAATATACATTAAACTTCAATAATAATCATCTTACAATATTTAGAAGTCTTCATATTTGAATAAGGCTTCATATTTGCAATCTAATTAAACTTCTCGTATACAACCTACAACGAACAAAAATCTGAAAATCTTAAAGCTCTTTAATATTCAATATGTACTACCTATCTTCAAAATACCATCAAATGTATAATCCTTCCAAGAAACTGCCATAAATGTGTCAAGAGAGATAACCAAACAAGCTGTACTGCACAAAAGCTTCCAGCCAGCTTTCATGAATATTTGATATTTTAATTTGGTTTGCATTCTTGTCGATATTTTATGCCAAAAACAATATTTTTCACGCTCAACTTTGCTTCAAATCTTTCAATGAAATATTCAATTGTAAACTGGCACAATCTGTAGAAAAAGCGAAAATCTACTGAGAAATTATTTAGAAAATATTCTCGAGCAAAACGAAGAGCTTCCAAAAAGATTGGAAAAATGGAAAACCAAAAGATATTAAATGTGTGTTTGAAATATTATTATTTTGTTGCCAAATTGCATTTAGTTGCTTTAAGAAAACTTTTATGTCAGTTTCATTGAAAAACTATTGAATCTACAAAAAAATTCATGAAAAAACTTTGTAAAATTCAATAATCATCAGATTGCAACTAAATTAAATTTTCGGAAGGAATTTGGAAATCCCTAAGAAATTTCTTCCTCAATCAGTAAATATTTCTTTAAACATCATTCATTGAAGCTAAATTATCAATTCAGAAATCGCACGAGAACTGGAAAAAATTGATTCAGTTTTTGCAAAATTGTGGAGCACATTGTGATGCAAATCGATTATTGTGATTGAATTCCGTTGCCGCTCGAGTACAAGCATCTGTGGAGGAACATTGTTATTTGGCAAACACGCCCGAACGAAGAAAAATAATTTTGCATTTTTTTTTGCAGCAAGGAAGCAGATAAAAAATCCTTTCTCATCATAATTTACATATTTTTTCACTGTTGTCATTTGAGCTCAACAAAACGCTTCAAAAATCTACATCGTTTTTTGTGCCACTTTTTATTAAACTCCCAAGCTATTCCTTTTTAAACGACAGCAAGAACAAGTTTTTGCATAAGAAAATTATCTATCTGGAGCTTGGCAGAGGAAAAGTTTGACTTGAATATTAATTTTATTAATTTTATTGGAAAGATTGCGAATAATTAATTCAATGTGAGGACATTTATCTCAATCATCTGAGTTTGTGTTGAACTTTTGTATAATTTTGTTGAAATTTTGTATAATTGCCAGTTTTGTCGTCAATTTGCTTGAGCGTTAAGCGTAATTAATTATATCGTTAATTTGACTAATTGAGGGTAATTCGTCATTTCCACACCATTCTATTTGACTTGCAAGAAATATTATCGTTGCGTTTCAAATTATGAGTAGAATAATTAGCTTAGGACATTTTTAATTGGATAAGTGAATTGACTACAAAAAAAAACAAATGCTTCGAAAATCCATAACTGTCATAATCCCTTGATCATTATTAATTTATATTATGAAAACGATTCCCACTAATTAAATTAACAAAAAATTGTCAAAAAAGCTATAAAATAATTTGTAGAACAAAGCTTCTTGAATTCAAGGACACGATTTGCCCATAAATGTACTAAAGTACCAAAATTAACCAACATAAGCATCGACACAGAAGCTCCGGTGGATAAATATTTAACACAGCTTGGTCAAACAAATGATACAAAATTACAACTGTAATGCCCAACAACTGAACCTTCAAAAGCTGCTAAACACCCCAAACATAAAATATTATAACACAAAAACCAACAAAAGTAACAAAAGCGTCCGAAAAATGGTACCCGTCTGACATTAAAGCCAATTTAAAGGATAACAAACTTTTTTATCTCCTGAATCTTTAATTATAAATTTTTGTGAATTTTTAATGGATTTGTGTGTGGTTGCCTCGGTTCCTTGGTTACTCAGTTAGAGGAGTTAAAGCCACTATTGTTCCATCTGTGCGAAATATGGTCTCGGTATCAGAGAACACCAAAAAACAGTCCCAAAACACAATTAAACTTTTGTTGTACAATTTGCTTGGAGAATTTGTGTTAAAAATTACAAGCTTTTGCGTTTGTTTGATCGTTTGTACAAATATTTATGTTGTATGAGTCGCAATTTAAGGCTTATTTTAACCTATATGTTTTTACAAATTTATTCTTAAAAACCAGTTCATGTTTTATTAATGAATAATATTTAAAAATCTTGCCTTAAAAGTACAAAAATAACTTCAATATAGAACTCAGCCAACGAATAAAGTAAATATCGGTTTTTGACAAATTTTAATGCTCATTTTATGCTGTGATATTATTTCTCACAAGCACTTAAGAGGTTCTAGTTCGACAAAAGTTTGATTAAATATTTAACATATCAAGTAAAACGAGAAATCATTTTTTCTTTTTATCATTTTGTCCCACCTGCAAACTGTTTATTTTTGAACGAATTTGGGAATGTGCGAAAATGTATAAATTCTAAATCCCATTGCGTTTTAAAACACGGATAAAGCTACCACATCTAACATCTTCTGCACTGTTTACTTTCGCCTTTCCAACAAATTAACAATTTAGAGCCTTTGCAAAAACAATCAATTCGGGGATCTGTCATCCTTGGTCGAGCCTGAACGTGGATCACAATTTATCTGTGCTCGTGTTGGTGTAAAATGGTGTCATTTCGTCTGCCTTCGCTCCAACCGAAAACACATAATGCTGTTATTATGCACGTAAACTGGCTGGAGGCTCATGAATTATAAATTGGTGTGATCCAAATCCAGCCAAGCTCCATTTGCAAGCCTGTGTTGCGGTTGGCAAAACTTTTGCCATACCCACTGTGTACTCATTTTTTTCCGGCTGTGGTTTGCTGCTGGGATATGCTGAAAAGTTTCAGTTTCATTCACAATTTATTCGGAGCTGCTCGCTCACCAGGTATTGATTGAATGAAAAAGCCAATTGCGGTCGCTTTTTGTCAAGCATTTTTGCTTGTTATAGCTACTTCTTTTTTTTTGCTCTGTGGCAAATTAGAATTGGGAATGAAAATTAGAATGAAGTTGAAAAAGTCTGGTGGCTTTTCAATTTGCTTTTTTATGTGGTTCGGACTTCAAATAGAATATTGCCCTTTAATTTAGGAAGCTATTTAAATAAAAATTTATTGTCGTCTAAAAAAGTGCGAGTATATTATATGCTTGTCATTTCCTTAAAGTTTTCAGTAAAATCTCGGGAATTAATACTAAAATCCATTTTATGAAATTCAGCATCACATATTCTAAACCCCAAATTCTGATGAACTCCGAAAAATGTTCAAATCCCAGTTTAGCAAGTAGAAAGCTCGTAAGGTCTGCTCCATTTCTTCCATTTAATAACACCGTCATATCACAGTTTCAAGTGCTTGCCAGATCCTCCTGTTTACCTGACACTTTTCCAACATTCCACACGTTTCAAACCAAAACCACACGAATTGAGATATGTGCCTTTCCTTGCCTTGTTGTGCACAGGCGACAACGACAGGGATTTTGTAATTATCCCGCTCTGCTCACATATTCATAAGCCACACATATGTGTTGTAGCTCTAATAGTTGTGCCATACGATTAATTATGAATATATAATTAAAAACTTTTGATTAAGATTTACCCTAGGATGTGTGAAATAACGTGTTTGCCTAGCAAAATGCTGTCGCTTTGTGGCCAAAATTCATTATTCAAATTATGATTTCAAGTAGAGCTAATCAAATCACAGTTTGTAGTCAGGGGTTCTTAATGATCTGGGTTATCTTAATTTACTTTATTATTTCCTTAATGTTTACCCTATTTGTAATGTTAACCCTTTCAATGTCAGCTGGCACAATTAATTCATTTAATTACACACAATTTTAAAAGAAAAAATCTGAAAGCTTATGTAAAAATCTTGCAATCCTATGCGCACAGCAACACCAAAATCATAAAATAATTCAATTTAAATTCACAGTCAAAAAATCCATTCTCAGTTTCAAGAATTGCTCGCATTCTTTCTCAAGTATTACACAAAAACTTAAAATCTTGAAGAAGAATTTCATCTAAAATAGCAAACAGGAATAGTTTGCTTCAACAATTTTTATTGCTTTACACAATTTACATAATTTACATTATTCTCATGCAGGATTTTAATTTGAGCTTTCACAACTATGCGAAAATTGTGCAAACGAAAGCACTGTGCAGATTTTTTGATTTTAATTATGATATTTGTGACCTCAAAGCTTTTGAAATAGTAGTTTGCTACGTTATTTGCTACATTGTGTTTCGAGGAATTTGACAACAAAAGAACATATAAGTGAGAGGTTTGAAATATATTTTTAAATTGATGTAAAATGAATTTTTAGCACGAAACACGTTTTTCAATAAAACATTTTTTGTGATGAAAATTATTTACCATGAATGAATTTATGTTATATTTTCAACATATATTATATCATTCTTCTTATATGTCCCCAAGTTCACCTTAAATATTAAATTATATTTTATAGAATCATTTAAATAATCTGTGAGTTTATGTCAGAGAACTAAAAATAAACTCCATAAAATGTGGTCTCGGTTGCTGAGCATGTCTAATGTGCGAATGATGAAAAGGGACTTTACTTCTGAATCCACACATAAAGTTTTGTACAACGAATTAACTGAATAGTTGCCACAAAATATCCCTTTTCAGTTTTTGAGGCAACTTTTATGGGAATTTTCGTTTACAAGCACTACGCCAGAATCTGTTAGTTGCTTTTATCATTTTGAACCACTTTAACCCACTCGGCGTTTTCGAGGAGTTGTGTACCAAACTATACCACTACACACTTTCTGCAAAGCATGCAGAATACTCAAATATTTGGTTCTAATTTCGACCCGAACTAAATTATCATGCTGGAATGTTCATGTTGGAAAATTAATTTGCAATCACATACTTTCGGTGTAAACATCCGCAATTGTAATTTGAAATTAATTGCTCTTCTCGATGAAGAATGGGATTTTCGGTAGTCCCATTTTATACTTTTTGCATATCACTCGACGTGTATTCGAGTACTCCATAATCACGTACGAATCTGGGTGACTCGGTGAATATCGCCGATTGTGGCAATTTAGGGAGCTGATGAGCTGCTTTTGGCGATTTAAATTAAGATAAAAAGCAATTTATTTGCCAAATTTGATGAGATTTCTGGGGGAAGCTGAAGTTGTTGATTATACTGAAAATTTCCTCGTCATCTCGTTGTCATCTATAATTTTAAGTGTTGTATGCAGAATAATTACAATTCAAAATAATTGGAGCATTCCATTTTTGCACTAAATATATATTACAATTCATTACAGTAATGCAACCACTGAATTTTTGTGTAAACACTAAACAGTAATCGAAAAAACTCACCACCAAATTAATGGAAAATAAATAGTTCACGCCAAAATCCGCGCTCAAAAATAGGTGAAAATTAAACAAAAACATTTTTTCATACAATTTGGCTAACTGCAATAATATAATTACAAAATGTATTCGGAAAAACACGAAATGAGCGGTAATTACACAAAAATAATGGTCTATTTATGTATTGCAGTGGTGCACATTTTAAATTACAATTATCAATGAGCGATAGCGTGATGATGATGGTAATTAATGGTTTGAGTTATGAGGCGTGTCAAGTTGTTTTACGGTTTTTAATTGCCAATTGAAATATTTAATGCAGAGAAATTTGGTTAGTTTGGCAAATGTGCGGTACGACAGCAGCACTTTCCAAATAATATTCATGAAAGTGTCTAAAGCTCATCATCCCATCAATTAGACCGACGATATGTGTGATTAAGAGAATCGATTATAATTGCTCGCATTGTGTTTGATTACGGTGGTTTAGAGTTGTTGAATGGATTTATTAAAGTTTATTGAATAAAATTATCCTTGAGTGGAAATATTTTCTTGGGAATCATTTAGTTCACATTTAGTTTGCAAGTTTTTGAGCTTTTCAACAAAGCCACCACTCAGCAGGGAAATCTTGCAAAGAAAAACTTATTTTATGAAAATTATAGTTTTGAGTTTTTGAATTTCTCAGAAATCCTAAAATCACAGAAAAAGTTTTCTTTCATATTTTTGATGAAAATCAAGTTTATTCATGAAGCAGGAGTTTTCCCCTAATTTCCTTTTCTTTCATGCAGAAATTTTAATTGCCTGAATCAAGTGTAGTTCTTGAACTTATTTGAAACATTTCTTACAAATTCATTAAAATTTTTAACATTTTTCTTATTGATTATTTTCAGGTAAGAAAGCTTTCTTGGATGTTTCTCGTATGAATGGAAATTTATTACATTTTGGAGTTGTAAGTAGCTTTTTGTGCTATTATTCTCTTAACATAATATTGTTGATGTACATTACACATTACATACGTAACATATATTTAAGTAATTTTCTCTCGTTTTATAAAATTGGAAGTGTAGAGTTGGAAAAATACATTAGCTGAAATGAGCACTTGCTTTTTAAGAAACAGATAAATTTTAAAATCATTCTCAACAAAAACTGGAAAACCAAAAACGTTCTTGACATTTGAAGTTTAAAATTTATTGCGACTCGAATTAATTATATCTTATGGATTCAAACTAAAAAATTCAAAATGCTGTTGTTTTCAGCAGTTGTCTAGACCCTCGTCTAATAATCACTACAAAAATCATCCCAAAACATTATATTTGTGCCCCGAAAATTCCAGCTTGTCTATAGCAAATGCCAGAGCATTTCGAGCGTTTTAATTTAAATTCTAAATTGTTGTTTGATTTCAGCAAAATTTATAGTTTAATTATTTTTCGCCAGGGCGAGCATAAAGTTTTTTTTCCAACAATTTCAAATTTGTGAATGAAAAATAGGAAAATAGACAAAACTATGCTATATTATGTGTCCTCTGTGAGAGAAAACTGGAAAACTATTTGCCTAACACAAAAAAAATGGGTTTATCTTTCGGGCAAGTCGGGCGTTGTTGTCGATCTAAATGCTAAATTGTTAAATTGCTCAAATATTTCCATATAAATTGCATTTGCCGGATTTGCAGAATCATTTTGCAGAAATATATTCACATCAAGGATCATTTTAAAAAATATCGTAAGCAGTTTTTGTAGCTTTTCTTGGGGATTTCCAAAATATTCAGAGTTTATGATAAAGAACCGGCTCTAAACTTTACAGTTGGATGTGGATATGTTTTAAGAAAAATGTGCCATATTTTTTTTCATCCATTTCTTGTTACTCCTAGACATTCAAAGATTTTGTGATCAATCAATCGCCCAAACTTCCACAAATTCCATTTAAATTAAAATTGCCAAAAATCCATGTCATTTCTCAAAACGGCAAACAGCAAAAAAAATCTATAAACTTTGCTAAAGATTTATTTGCCCATTTTTATTAAAAATAAATGCTGTGCCATTGTTTGCTGCTGCGCTCCGCCCGATGCCAAGACTGATTCGCTCTCAAGTAATATCATGAAATCTCTATTGCAATGTATTATGGCTTCATGTATGGCAATATTATTTATTTTCAATAATGTAGCCTCCTAGCATTCAGCAGTAAAAGTCAGACTTGGACAAACTGTGGTACACATCGCTGTTATAAATTATTATCAATGAAAAGTTTTGCTAGAATTAATAGTTTGGCCTTCTTTGTTATAAAGCACATATTTTATTTTCATGCTCCATGGTTTGCCTCGCAAATGGAGCACATACAATATTGACACATTATATAGAAATAAATACGTCCCGCTGTGAATAAAATAATCATCATCGCAGCACAATAATGCTGTGGCATTTCAACATTTTCCTGCAATTTCCCACAATGTTCCACAATTTAGCAGAACTTACACTATAACAAGGCTTGACAAGGCAGCACACTAGAACGTAGTTTGTAACAACTGCAAGCTGCCTAATAAGGCCGATCACTTGGGAATATCCGCCAGTTTTGCTAATTTGAATTGAATTGTAACGGTTGGCAAAGGCCGGAACTTTATTACCACTTGGATGGAGCATCCTTTTCTCAACATTGAACAGCTTCAGAAATGCTTTTATTTCACTTGAAACATTGCACTCGATAAAGATTATTCAAACGTTTCGGAGACTTCTCAACAGCTTCTTAATAAATATGAAAGAAACTGCAAATAAACGTGAAAGTATGTTTATTATAAATTCAATAAAAAATTTCAAACAACGTGCAAACGTGACATAAAGGTGATACATTTTTTTTATGTTAAGGCTATACTTTAAACAATTGCACTATGTGGAAAAAAACTCAAATGACTTCCAAATTGCATATATTTAAAACTCCTGATTTATTCTAAGGACCTGATTACTTTACACGCATAGTAAAAGTTGAACAAACAACT